>PUFA01000315.1:0-1414965 GCA_003508835.1 Eonycteris spelaea | reverse complement strand
GTAGAGTTTAAATAGTAAAGCCATCTTGTCCTGGATTTTTACTTTGTGGTCTGTTTTTGATGCTTGTTTCACTTTCATACTGCTGCTCAGTATATTTAGATTTTCTAGTTCTTTTTGATTCTGTCTAGGAAGGTTGTATTTTTCTAAGTACTGGTCTATTTCTTTAGGTTATTAAATTTGGTGTTATATACTTTTTCATAGTATTCTTGTATGATCCTTTGTGTTTCTTCAGTGTCATTGTAATTTCCCCTCTTTCATCCCTGATTTTGTTTATTTGTGTCCTTTCTTTTTTTTCTTTAGTGAGTCTAGCAGGGGTTGTTAATTTTATTAACTTTTCAAAGAAAGCTCTTTGTTGCATTTATTTTTCTATTGTTTTTTTTTCAATTTCATTTATTTTCCTAATTTTGATGATTTCTTTCCTTCTGCTGACTTTAGGCTTCATTTGTTCTTCCTTTTCTAGTTTTTTAAGATGAAGCATTAGTTTTTTGGGCTTTTCTTGTTTTTGGAGAAGGCCTGTAATGATATGAACTTTCCTCTTATGATCGCTTTTGCTGTCCCAAAAGTTTTGATATGTTGTACTATCATTATCATTTGTTTCTATGTATCTCTTGATCTCTCTTTTTATTTCTTCCTGACCCAGTTATTCTTCAGTAGCATGTTGTTTAATCTCCATGTATTTGTGGTTCTTCCTGATTTCTTTTTGCAGTTGATCTCTAGTTTCAAAGCATTATGATCAGAGAATATGGTTGGTATGATTTCAACCTCTTATATTTGTTGAGGCTATCTCTGTGTCCCAGTATGTGGTCAATCTTGAGAATGTTCCATGTGCACTAGAGAAGAATGTATAAGCAGCTGTTTTGGGATGGAAGGCTGTAAATGTCAATTATGTCCAGTTGGTCTAATGTGTCATTTAAGGATGTTATTTCCTTATTGATTTTCTGTTTGGATGATCTGTCATATCTGACAGTGGGTATTTAGGTCCCCTACTACGATAGTGTTTTGGTCTGTTTCTCCCTTTAGTTCTGTTAGTAATTGCTTTACATATTTCGGGGCTCCCTGATTGGGAGCATAGATATTAATAAGTGTTATGTCTTCTTGGTGCATGATTCCCTTTATCATTATGAAGTGTCCCTCAGTATCTTTCTTTACCTTTTTATTTTGAAGTCTATTTTGTCTGATATTAGTACCTACTCCTGCTTTTCTCTGAATGCCATTTGCTTGAAATATCATTTTCCACCCTTTCACTTTGAGTCTATATTTGTCTTTGGAACTGAGATGTGTCTCCTGGAGGCAGCATATGGTTGGGTTTTGTTTTTTGATCCATTCTGCAACTCTGTGCCTTTTTATTGGTGAGTTCAGTCCATTTACATTTAGGGATTATTGAAATATGAGGTCTTCTTATAGCCATTTTATCTTTTGCTTTCTGGTAGCTCAGTGTTTCCATTGCTTCCTTGTCCTTGTGTTCTGTTTTCTTTATTTTGGTTAGTTTTTGTGGTTTTGCCTCTGGTTCTTGTTTATATTATATACTTCAGTTCTGAATCTTTGGTGTGTGGTTGCCATTTTGAATATCTAAAGATAGTTATCCCTTTTCTTCTGTGTATACCTTATCTCCATTCTTCTTTGCGAATTTGGATGTTTGAATCTCCCCTTTTCAGTCATTGTCTCAATTTGTCCCTATGTATGCTAAATGTTCATTACTATCTTGCTATAGCAAATACTTATTTTTAAGCTTATAATGCCTCGTTCCTAGTAAAGGTTGCACTTCTATGCTTTTATCAGCCTGATAGTCACCTTCTTATCTTAAAGCTTGAACTATCTTTACTAAAATAAAGTTTAAAATCTTTTGAAGACAGAATGCCTTATTGATTTCAAAACAATTCAAACATTTTGTTCAAAATAGTAAAGTGTCTACATTTCCCTCCAAGATCTCATCAACTTTCTATTAATGATATCCCTGATGGAGGTTCTAAAGTATTTAGAAAAGATCTAGAAATATATATCTCTTGAAAGTCTGCTGTAGCCAAAAAAATTATGGTAGTGTTTTAAGATCATATTTGGTAACTTTCATTTAATAGCTATTTCCCAAGGGTAGGTCTCCAGCATAAGTAGCTGACAATATCATTTAAACATATACCAAGACATTATAACAACTTTTTAAATGACGGATAGAAAATACTGTTGGAGTGCTAAGAATTTTAAGATTGTACAAGAAAGTTAGAACTTCATAGGCAGGTCTTTCACATCTAAATTTTGTTTTTTTATTTTACTTTCACTTTTTTATAAGTAGAAAAAAATTAATATTTCACCTTTTGTTTAAAATAAATATGAGAATAAGGAGGCTTTGAAGAAATTTGGAATTCAAGAAATTCAGGAATTTTTTTATTAATTAGTATATCTATCTAAATGCTCTGAATAACTCTAAGAAAAAGTTTTTAAGTGTGATCTGGGGGCCAACAGCACTAACATGACCAAAGAAGGTATACAGATGGCAAAAAATCATATGAAAAGATACTCAACATTGTTTGTTATTAGGAAATTACAGTGTAAAAAATAGTAAACTATCACTACACATTAGAATGTCTCAAACAATAATCTCAGGCAATACCAATTGTTGGAAGGATTCAGAGAAAGAGGCACTTTTATCCATTGCTGGTGTAAACAAAATGGTACAGAAACTTTGGGAAACAGTTTGGCAGACAATGATCTCTTACAAAGCTGCACATAATCTTAAAACATGATATGGAAATCATATTCCTTGGTATTTACATAATCGAATTGTAAACTTATGTCAACTTAAATTGTGCTTAAATGTTATAGAAGCTTTATACATAATAGCTCCAACCTGATGTAACCAAGAAGTCCTTTGATAAATGAATGGGTAAACACATTGTAGTACACATACAATGGAACAGTATTGAGTAATAAAAGTAGATGAGCTATCAAGCCAAAAAATTTTATAGAAGAGACTTCAGTACACATTGCTAAAACAAACAAAAAAATTAGTCTTAAAAAAGTTCTTATTTGATTCCAATCATATGACAATCTAGAAATAGCAAACTATAGGAGCAATAGAAAGCTTAGCAGTTTACAATTGTTCTGGGTAATGGGTGAAGGTTAAATAGATGAAACACAAAAAGATTTTTAGAGCAGTAAAATCATTCTGTATAATAGTATCATTGTGGATATATAGTAATACACATTTGTCTAAATGGGTAGAACTGTATAGCACCAAGTGTGAACTTAATGTGTTCAATTAAAAAATTTAATTGGGAGGTTGGGAGAATCACAGCATGGGATGTCAAATGTAAAAAAAAAAAAAAAGACAATGTAATTCTAATATGAATGTATGAAACCACTTCACTGAAAGGAGTAGGGTGAAAAGTGCAATGTAACTTTTTAATTGTTTTTAGTCTTTAAGACTAAAAGCAAAAAAATTATTCATATGTACTGTATTCTACTCAATAAAATTGTTTCCTACTGGAGTATGAGTTAACCATTCTGATTCTTTCATACATGTATATTGGAATTAAACAAGTAAATAAATAGATCACAGATAGTGGGAGTTAAATTTCTGAGAGAAGGCTCGAATGACTATGTGGTAACCAATTAGTGACATCAGTATGAACTTATGTTTAGCTTAATACAGATATAGATGGCTACTTATAGAAATATTTATATATATGTGAACATATACAAGTTAGTATGCATACACATAGACCCTTGCTCTGTTGGCTAAGAATATCAATCAGCAATGACAACCAATAGCAATGCGTTCATGTAGAGTCCAGATCCTGGTTAAGATGAGCGTGGAGACTATTGTAGTGACAGCAAGTAAGAAAGTGCTCAAAAAACAAACATTAATAAAACCCCACAATGATGTCAAACATACACTCAGGAACCAATAGAAAGAGTCCTCAATAGTAAACTTGCAATAATAAATAAAGTGTTAATTATATAACCCAAAGTATAAAATAAATATTAATAGTAATGATCTTTAGTTAACATAAATGATCAAGTTAGTGGGGAAGAAGAGACACATCTCCTGCACAAACCAATTAGAAATATTTTATGTGGATAATCTACCTACCAGGAGTAAGATCATATAACTCCCCATTCTTTTAAGTATAAGCTGTGCATAGTAACTTTTTTTTTTCCCCAAAGTGGACAGTGTCGAATGGCAGGAGATGAGGAACTGTACAGTAGAGAAATCTGACAATCACTGCCTCAGCCAGTTGACCAAAGACAAAATCAACAGGGATAAGTCATGATAAAGAATGTAGCCTTGTGGTGATATGATGAAATGGCACTTTACGTTGGTGGCATTTCTCCACCAACTCATAATGAGCCTAATCATGAGGAAACATCAGATAAATCTCCACTGAGGGCATTCTACAAATACCAGACATGCTTAAAAATGTCAAGGTAATAAAAAAACAAGAATCTGAGAAACAGCCATAGCCAGAGGAACCTAGGGAGACAGGATGGATAAACATAATGCATTATCTTGGATGAGATCTTGAAATTAAAAAAGCACATTAAGTAAAGGTAAGGAAATGTGAATAAAAATCTGAACTTTAGTCAAAATTGTTTATCACTGCTGTGCTCAGATAGACCTCATTAATGAGAAATAATAGCAGAAACTGGTTGTGGGATATATAAGAACTCTCTGTACTATCAAGTTTTCTGTACATCTAAAATATTCAATAATTAATTGAAATAAATACTTTAAAAATATGACCAGATCTGGAATGGTTCAACATACACAAATCAATAATTGTGCTATACCACATCAATAAAATAAAAAATAAAATAAATCATATAGTCACCTCGATAGATAAATTAAAAGCATTTGATAAAATTCAACATTCTTTTATGATAAAACTCTCAACTAATTAGGTATAATGGGAATGTACTTCAACTTAAAAGACATGTGACAACTTAAAAAGACATCCACAGATATTAGCATACTCAATAGTGCAAAGTTAAAAGCTTTTCTTCTAAGAGAGGAACAATAAAAGGTACCCACTCTCAGCATTTCTATTAGAGATTGTACTAGAAGTCCTAGACAGAGCAATTAAATAATAAAAATAAATAAAAGGCATCTACATCAGAAAGGAAGAAGTGAAATTTTCTTCATTTGCAAATGACATGATAATATAGAGAAAGCCCTAAAGACTCCACCAACAAAATGTTAGAATGAATAATAAATTCAGTAAAGTTTCAGAATACAAAATCAACATGCAAATCAATTGCATTTCTATACATTAATAACTACATGAAAAAGAAATTAAGGAACAATCAATATTTAATAATATCACAAAGAATAAAATATTTAGAAACAAACCAAGGAGGTTAAAATTTCAAGACATTGATGAAAGAACTTAAAGAGCAGACAAATAAATGGAAAAATATTCTGTATTCATAATTGGAAGAATTAATATTGTTAAAATGTCCATACTACCCAAAGTGATGAGGCCACAGTTTCAATGCAATCACTATCAAAATTTTAATATGTTTTTTACAGAAATAGAAATATCTTAAAATTCATATAGAATCACAAACCATTCCAAAGAACCAAAGCAATCTTGAGAAAAAAAGAACAAAGCTGGAGGCATCACTTCCTTATTTCAAAGCATATTCCAAAGCTATACTAATCAAAACAATATGGCACTAGCATAAAAAGACACACCAGCTAATGGAACAAAGTAGAGAGCCCAGAAAAACTCACACATATATGGTCAACTAATCTTTTACAAGAGGTCCAAGAATATATAATGGGGAATGGAAAGTTTCTTCAGTAACGGTATTGGGATGACTGGATATCTGCCTGCAAAAGAATGAAACTGGATAATATCTTATACAATACACAAAAATTAACTCAAAAAGAATTAAGTACTTAAATGATGGATTTGAAACTGTAAAACTCTTGGAAAAAATCATAGGGGAAATGCTTCTTGACATTAGTCTTGGCAATGATTTTTTTTTTTTGATATGACACCAAAAGCACAGGTAACAAAAGCAAAAATCAATAAGTGGATTTACATCGAACTAAAAAGCTCTGCACAGCAAAGGAAATCAACACAATAAAGAGGAAACATATAAAATTTAAGAAAATATTTGTAAGCCATATAACTAATAAGGGGTTAATATCAAAATACATAAGGAACTCATATAACTCAATAGCACAAAAACATATAAAAATTTAAAAAATGGGCAAAGGACCTGAATAGATATCTTTCCAAAGAAAACATGCAAATGGCCAACAGGTATATGAAAAAGTGCTCAAAACCCAATGAGAGAGCACTTCAAATGTGTTAGGAGGCCTATTATCAAAAAGACAATAGATAAGTGTTTGTGAGGATATGGGGAAAAGTGGACCCTATATATTCCTATTGGGAGTGTAAATTTATATAGTCATTATGGAAAACAGATGGAGGTTTTTGCAAAAATTAAAACTAGAAATACCACATCATCTAGCAATCCTACCTCTGGGCACACATTCAAAAGAAACAAAATCACACTCTGCATTCCCATAGTCGTTGCATATTTTTCACAATCGCCAAGACATGGAAACAATCTGTCACCAGATGGATGAATGGATAAAGAAAATATACAGATAATGGAATATTATTTAGCCATAAAAAGAAGGAAATTCTGCTATTTGTGATAACACAGATAAACCTGTAGGACATTATGTTGTGACATAAACTATATACAGAAAGATAAATACTGTATGATCTTACTTACATGTGCAATCTAAAAAAATGCAAACCCATAGAGTTAGAGAGTAGAATAGTAGTTACCAGGGGCTGGGTGGCTTGGGAAATTGGGACATGTTGGTCAAAGGGTCTAATCTTTCATTTATAAGATGAGTAAATTCTGGAGATCTATAGTATAGCATAGTATATGTTAATAGTGTATTGTATACTTTAAGTTTGCTAAGAGAGTGTATCTTAAGTGTTCTCACCACACACACATGTGTAACTATACGAGGTGGTAGAGGTATTAACTTGATTGTGGTAATTATTTAATGATGTATATGTATATTAGATCATCAAACTGTATACCTTAAAACAATCATCTTATACAACCTGAATATATACAAATTTTTTTGTCAATTATACTTCACAAGGCTGGAAAAATAAAGCTAAACTACTGCCTCTGAGAACTATTTAAGGAGTTAGTTCTTTTAAAATATTATATATAATATATAATATATTTTATTATATATATATATATTTTAAATTAGTTTCAAATATACAGTACCTTGGTTAGACATCTATATAGTTCATAAAACAATCCTCTCAATTGCTCCCTCTCTCCCTGGTACTCCACCTAGCCATCATACTAATGCTAACTGTATTCCTTCTGCCGTGCTCCCCATTCTCATGACCAACTATCAACTACTAATTTGTTCTTTTAATATCTTTACAGTTAGAATTTGACAAGATGCCTTTTCATGTCTTTTTTTAATATATGATCCACATTTTTGCTGATATTCATACATTTTTAATCCAAAGCACTCTACTCTGACCTCAGCTAGATCCTAATATAACAAATATTGATTATATGTGCTCCAAGTTCTGCTAGTTATATCTGACATGACGGAGTCTACCTCATTTAGATGACTAAGTGATCTTCATCTGGAAAGAGCCAAGTCAACTCAACTCTCTTTCCTGAATTCTAGTTTCAAAATCCCAGTCTAATATGTGTGTATAAGTATATATGGATGTCTCTATATATCCATATATGCACATATTTAGATATGGTATCTATTTTATACATACATATACATGCACACTTATAGATGTATACCTATACCTGTATCTATATGTTTATATATATATTTTGCAGTTTTCTTTCTTACCAAGTCAAGCCAGGCTTAAATTTTCATATTTATTATGATGACTTCTATGATCATTCAAAAGTTAACAGAAATTAAGTAAAAGAGTAGACTGTCTTCATTTGATATTTTAATAGAATATTAATGACTTTTGTTCCTCTACAATAATATCATGAGACCCAATGGTGTTAATGATAAATGTAGTTTTAACAGATGAAAAGTTATACTTATTAGGGGCACATTACATGATCCATATGTGGGTAGCTCTGTTTCAATAGTACTTAGTTACATTAATTGCACTTAAGAGCACTTAAAATAAAAACAAAGTATTTAGACTTGAAAGCTTTTTAATTTTTAAAATAAATTACTATCAATTTATGCAGATTGATATACCAACTATTTTATGGCATATTACTTATCAGAAATTATATTCCCGATAAACTTCAATAAGTAATTGGTAGATCAGGGGTAAAGTGGCAGGAGGGTCATTTGTTGATATTTGAGAGTGCTATGGACTGAATGGTTGTGTCCCCCAATTCCTATGCTAAAGCCTTAATCCTCAATGTGATGGTATTTGGAGGTAGAGCCTTTGGAAGTTAATTATGGTTAGATTAGGTTGTGAAAGTGGGACCCTTTGATAGCACTAATACCTTTATGAAAGAAAGTGGAGATACTAGGTCTCTTTTACCACCATGTGATCGTACAGCAAGACAAGGGCCAGAAAGAGGGCCCATGCCAGAACCTGATCTTGTTGGCACCCTGAACTTGGACTTCCAGCCTTTAGAACTGTGAAAAAAAAAATTTCTGTTGTTTAAGCCGTACACTCTATGGTGTTTTGTTATGGTAACGTGAGCTAATAGTATTTAGAACAATGGAAACTCTAAAACAGCAATCTGCCTGATAATACATACATTTTTATGGCAATAGAAATCTTTATGTAAGAACATGTTTTTATGTACATAACATATGTATAACAAAGGCAGCAAAGGCAAGAGATAGGCACGGTCAGGATGATAAATAGGTAGTGAATCCCACATCTCCAATCATCTGATTTTGTAGACATTGCTCCACCTAACGCACGAGTCCAAGTTTATCCAACACTGACAGGGTTCTTAAATTCTACTTTCTTCGAACTTATTACATTGTTGTTTTGAAATGCAATTATTTCTGGTATAGGTCATAATTAAGCAGATATATGTTACACATGGTGATTTAAGAAACGAGAAATCAATTTTGAGCACGTCAGATAAAAAATTACTGGCAATATCTCTCTCAGGAGGACAAAATTTATAGCAAAACACAATAGGTTCACCAAAAAAAAAAAAAAAAAAAAAAAAAAGGTAAAACTGAAGTACTAAGAAACTTTCTCTTACTCTAGCGTTTGCCTAATTCCAAACTTAGCATCATAACATACATGCTATTACATTGTGTCAACAGATTAGCATACAAATCTTTCCAGCAGTTTCGGTTGTTGAGAGTAAAACCTATTCCCCAGCTTAGATATTAAAAGAAGTTTTTTCAGAGATTACAAACGAGAATGAAATAAAGAAGAACGAAGTGTGTACCAGGCAGATTTTCAATAAGAATACTCCACATTTACATTACAAATGCAATAATATAGGATATAGAATATATATTCTAGCAATGTAGAATGTATAGATATCTATACCTATCATCTTTCTATCTCTGTCCAAGATTTCATGCAGCAAAAATGTCTTGCTACTAAAAAAAATTTTGAAACCCAATATTCTCCTAGCACTATCCTCTCAGGGCACTCAGCTTAGGACTACCTCCAAATGCTTGAAAGATAATGCAGCTCACCTTACCAAAACTGTATTGAGCCACATGTAAGACATGAAGCATAACGTTATAATGAGCACCTTTTCATTTGTGTTTCTTTTGAACCCGTGTAATAATAACTTTTTGATAACCAAATGGCCATTTTCATGATAAGAATTTCATTAGTAAGCAATACTTTGAAAGAAAATAGAAAATGATGCCCCAGTTATAGAAATATGTGAAACATATAATACTGTATTCCATCTAAATAAGTCAATTGCCTTAAAATGATTTATGGAAATACAATACTGTTGAAGAGGAAGACTGCTGTTTTAGAAACTCACAAACTACTCTCTGTGATCCCAACAGGAACAGCTTCATGCCTAAGTACAGGAGGCGCAATAGTGATGGTATTGGTGGAGAAATAAATGAGACACTATGGCTCCCAGAGCCTAGACATGCTACAGTGAGGACCTTTGTCAAAGTTAAAGAGATGCTAAAGAGTTAAAGAGATGCTAAAACATTAAGGCAGGATTTTATAGACTTACAGGAAATACTAGAGAAGCTAACTCATGAAAAGGTTTTCTATGCAGAGATAAACTGAAAAATCATAGGGGAGATTTAGCAGAAGATAAAAAAGAGAAAGGAAATGGAGAGGAAAAAAAACTAATTATCACATTTAAGTGCATTCATTAAGTAACATTTTATTTTCCTCCCTCTTAGTCTAAAAGGGAGAGAAATAAAAATAACAAAACTTACAATTTATTTATAATGGTTACTCAGTGTATCATAAGATTTCTATTGCTTTTCCAAAAATATTCCCTAGAAATGCATTATCTTTAATTCCATGGTTTTTATATTTTAAAAGGTACTTAAGATTTAACAGATATAATAAAGAAGTGCCTCATTAAAATATAAGCCACTTTATATATTTTTAAAAGATTTTCAACACAAGTTTGACATCATTTGGGGCAAAAAAGGCAGTACGGCAAATTTGAACAAAAAATAGAGTGGCGTGTGTGGGGAGCATGCTAGGATATCTACAAGATAATCATTACAAGTGAAAGTTTTATGCTTATTCTAAACTTCAGAGACTAAGTATAGAGTCCAGGAAAATAAAAAAAACTCTTTATTGGAGAACTAAGTGTCAAAGGCTAATTGTAAAACTCTGTTATGAGCTAAATTGTGTCTCCCCCCAAACTCATATATTGAGGTTCTAACCCCTGTACCTGAGAACATGAGTGTATTTGGAGACAGGGCCTTTAAGAAGTAATTAAAGGTAAATAAGAACTTTGGGGTAGGCCCTAATCTGACTGATTTTCTTACAAAAAGAGGAGATTAGACCAAAGACATGTACAGAGGGAAGCTGATGTGATGATATTGGAAGAAGATGGCCATCTACATACCATCTACACACTCAAGGGAAAAAAAAAAAAGAACTGCTGACAAATTAATCTTGCACTTTTAGTCTCCAAAGTGTGAGGAATAAATTTCTATTGTTTAAGTCACCCAGTCTATAATGTTTTGTTACGCCAACCCTAAAAAACTAATACAGAAACTTTCATGTTTCTCATCTCTCTGCTATGATTATGAAAATAGAAAACTTCAGAAAGGTGGTTTCTCTTGCTTAAAGATGATGCAAGAAGCAGAAGTTGGCGTGAGCTAAATCAATTTTTTACAATTATCAAGATTTAGTCACTGACAAGCCTAATTTGACAGGGCAAGTAGAAAGTAGAGTCAGTAACAAAAAACCTCTCTACTCCAAGCAACCAAGGTAGAGTGTGGTACCCACAGAAATTTAGATAGCACAAATGTTCAAAGAACATTTTAAAGTTTTTTTCTTAAAGCAAAATAAGTTCCTTAAACCAGTGTGGTATTATCAAGAGATCATTAATAGCTGAAATTTACTGATATGGTACTTTTTCCTATTTTTTAAGGTGAGATTGTTAAGAAAATATTTTTTAAAAAACAAATATTTGTTAAATAGTCTATCCTTGGGAAAAGCTTAGTTGTCCCCTATTGCCCAAACAGGGCATCATATGACATAAGCACAGTACCTGGGAGAACATAGAGTGGCATTTATTTCCCCATTATAAAGACAACATGGAATATGAAATGTTCACCAAAAGATAAATTAGTGCTCAATCAATGCATAGGCTTGTTTCCCTTAACCTTGTCTTGGAGGGAAGAGCTCTGGATGGAACAAAATGCATATTTTAATTGGCAAGGTCTAAATTTTAATCTGTGAATGGGGTGTCTGTTATTTTCCAAGGATGAGTGAGTGATTGGACATTTCCAAATTCTCACGAAGAGCAGGCAAAGCACATCGAAGACACCTACGCGGCCAAACTTCATCGAATTTATGTCTTTCAGTTGCAACTATTACCTGAAAAGGACAGAGGCTACTGTCATTTCAGTATTTCAGAAGAGGTGCCCTCTCCTAGGGAGGAATTTGAGATGCAAGAAAAGCAAAATTGTAAATGATAGTTCATATCTGAGTGAAGGCCAGACCTGTGATCGAAATGCAAATCTCTAAGCTTTTAGTTCTCATGTCATTATATTTACTTGGTACTTAACCTACTGTTTAAGAGAATTTTTAAAGCATATCCAAAACTTTGAGACCTAAATGACTGGTTTCAGGATGACAGAGGAGGGCATAATTCTCTAGTATAATAAGGTTTTTCTTAGTTCCACTTCTGTTAGTACTAGAAGCTCTGTGTCAGAATCTTGGCTAGAGTTTGCCTTGGTTTAACTTCCAAATTTTGAGTCATTTTTCATCACTTTCTTTTGATTTCATTTACTCCTATCTGTGAGTAAACTTTAAGGTTGCTCTGAAAGGCAATAAGCACAAATGGAAAAAAATCAAACAAACCAAAAATCAGTAAGCACTCCCTTTAGTCCTTCCTAAAGTTTCTCATCTGTAAAAAAAGGTAATTTCCAAAGTCATCATCATCCAAGTCTATTTTAGTTTTTAAAAAGTTTTCAAATGCAGTGTATAAATTATTTACTAATTCTACTATTAATTAAATCCTTTCGATGATGGTTTAGGTTTAGCTTTGTTAGCAACTTTGCTTAGTTCATACCTTTAATGATATCAATTTACCTATTGGCACACAATTTTGCACAGGTAGTACCTAACATAACCAGTTCTTCTAAATCTTGACACACTGTAGAACTCTTTATTGGACTTGTTCTTACTTAGCATCAAATCCAATTTTGTAATATAATGGAGATGTCACAGCCTAAGCTGTATACATACCGTGAAAATATCCACATTTGGGAATGTTCAGAATGGTAAGGCATGAGTTTGGGGAGGCTTATACGCCTGGGGAACCACAGTGTCTAATAGGAAAAATGATTGCAAAATTTATTTATGCTGAAGACTGCTTCTGGAACTAAGACCCTTGATGCCTTGGGGACTGCCTGGTTTCCTATTGCTGCTGTAAGCAATACTATAAATTTAGTGGCTTAAGACAATACATATTTATTAATTTACAACTCTAGGGAGGAGATCAGAAGTCCAAAATGGGTCTCACCAGGCTAAAATCAAGTTTTCCTCAGGGCTGTGTTCCTTTGTGGAGACTCTAGAATAGGGTCTGCTTTCTTGCCTTTTCCAACTTCTAAAGGTTCCCTGCATTTCTTGTCTGTGGTTAGATTTCTTCAAAGCCAGAAATGGCTTTTCAAGCATTTCTCACTTCACATCACTCTGACACTGACTTTTCTCCCTCTCCCTCTCCCTCTTTTAAGGACCCTTGTAATTACATTAAGCTTACCTCGATAATACAGGCTAATCTCCCTATCTTAATGTAACTTAAACAGCAGCTTAATTTCATCTTCTACCTCAATTTCCCTTTGCCATATAATTTAAAATATTCACACATTCTTGGAATCTGTGGCTCAGTAATCATAGATGAAAGGCCAATATGATTTCAGAGCCACACAAGTGGTGTCATGTGCACACCTGGAAAGCCTACTTATATAAATATCCATTTTCAGTTTTAGACCATGACATTTTAGTGACCGAAAAACCACCAGGATATTTGGGGAATATCAGGAGAAAGGAAAACGATGTCTTATTGTAGCTACAGAGACTACAAATAAGATACACTGATAACATTTTTTGGTGAAATAAATATTTACTATTGCATTTTTTTCCTAGTCAATAATTCTTAACTCTGACTTTACACCAAAATAACCTAAAGACTTTGAAATGATAGAACACTTAACCCATTTCCCACAGATGCTGATTCAGTAGGCTGGGATGCTGAGACACACAATGCCAAGTTGTGAAGCTCTGTTCAACTTTTTAGACCCTGAGCTTAAGTCCAAGGTTTATATTGCTTTCCTCCATACTTCCAACATCCATTACGGTACCCAGCACATCACAAGTATTAAGGAATGTTTGTATAATAACTATATATAGAAGCACATTATTTCAGAAAGCCTAGAGTGGCCTTAGAAATAGGTTACCCCTTTAAAGGGAAGTTTCTGGCTACAGTGTTTCTCATTAAATCATGACTCCAACTCCCATACAAAATAAATAAATACATGTCAAAGAATTTTTCTACTCATTAATTAATCAGGGAAACATGTTAAACTAGTCCAAACAGCATTTACAAAGCTAGGCCATACTAGAATAACTGAGTAATGTCCAATCAGACCATATACCCTTATCTCTAGGGTTATCAGTTCGATCTGGGTCACTATACAAATTAGTATGTAACACCACTAAGTCTGGGACCTTTAATCAGTGAACTAATTACATTTATCTAGATAATCCTCAGGTGACTTTTGCTTCTTTTAAGACACTGGAAGGTGTGTCTCCTTAATTTGCCTTATTTCAAAAGGCATAAATAATTTTTCCGTTATTCATGGTACTTTCAGTGTTGTTGAAATTAGTACCTTGCACAGAGAAGATGCTTAATAAATATTTGTAGAAAAATGAATGGTCCTCATTCTATGAGTTTTATAAATGTCATCAATAATTATGATGAAATATAACAATGTTTCCAAAAAAAAAAATGCTCCTGGAGGATTGTTAGAGATTTACAAGTTTTGCATTTGGTGGCTCATCTCCATGATCTGACTAAGCTAAGAAGTGACTGAGCTAAAATTTACTCTCATACCCAAACATCTATTGCTCCACCCCAATTACCCATTTTCAAATTTGGTAATGAGAGTAAATGCAATTTTATCCTGCTTAATAGCTAGAAAATGCTTTAGCAGTACAAATGCTTTACCACATCATTACAGATACCAAATATTCAAATTTCTGTGGACAATTAAATCTTAGAGAGTAGCTTGAAAGAAGTTGCCTAAGAATATGAAAATAAGAGCAATTTATTTTTTACTAGTAATCCTAACTCCCAAATGAAAAAAAGTTCCCTGTACAAGCATTTATCAAAATCAACCCAGGAATTCATGATAGTATGACATTCTTATAGGATAGTACTGTTTTATCTAAAGTAGGAGTTTAGATCCTGGAAATGTCAACTCTCACTCAGCTTCATAACAGGCAATATAGAGCAATGTAGAGAATATATACTAAGTATCTAAGCTGTGATTTTACTTGAAAATCACTATTATGAACATGGTGCTATTTTATGAAAACTAAAGTCTGTTTTGTTTGTGGTTTTTGTGGTTTTATATCAGGGCTTACCAAAGTAGGTGAATAACTTGTCTTCTCTAAGATAATCATAACAACATGATTTTCAAAAGGTCCTATGAATTCTCAGTGAGCTGTTTACAAATTTGAATATTTTTAGAAATTTTGTCTAAATACATATTTAAAGTTCCAACAGCTCAAAAATTATTTGAGACTGTTGATGAAATTATACATGTTAAACATGCTCATAATTACATGTTTACATATTGTTTTACAATAGATTAGAAAGAAATATTAAGAAATGCAGATTCAAGTAACGATCTTATCATTATTTCACAGGTACTAAGGCAATTATGCTATAGAACAAAATAGAGATTTTTATTTTGTTTTTATTTTATTTTTATGTAGAATGTAAAAAATAAAACCTGGCATTAAGGAGAAAAAGAGATAGAGTAATCAATCTCTTCCCTCATAGTGTGTAGTCACTTTCTTTTTGATTATAGGTCGTGTTTAAGGATCACTAATAATATTATTGTCGGCCAGAAGGCACATGCATGAGACTTTAACTTTCTCACTCTTTGATTTTCTTTGTACAAGCTTTATACTCACTGACCTTTTTCTCTTTCATTAACACCACCTCATATATGGCAAAAATATATTGCTGAGATTGGATGTAAGATCTGCCCTTACAGCAAGTATTTTGAATAAAAGAATTGAAAATAGATTTTACATTTCTTCAAAAGCCTTCTAAATCATGAAATAATATGTGTTTATTCATCTTAACAAGCAAATAAACTGCCTTCACAAACTGTAGAAATAAGATCTTAAGAGAGGTATTAACACAAAAGCACATTTTGCACAGATGAAGTAAAAATATAAGAACATCTAAGCACATGTTGAGGGAATATTTCTCTTTTACAGTCTCTGACCATGCCAATAAAACCAATACTTAAAAAAGTTTTACCTTCCCTACTCCTTTCTTGGCAAGATGTTTTTTCCCCTCTTCTGAGAATCATCCATGAAGTAAAAAAACAAAAACAAAAACAAAAACAAACAAAAAAACATTTTCAAAACACAATCTTATACATTCCTAGAATAAAGAAGCATATTGTAACATTACAGGTTCTTTCCTTATGTCCACAGGAGTAAGACGTATGCTATATATGGCTTTCGTTTGCCAGTCTTGACATGATTTGCCACTGCATTATATAGTTTGCCAGTACCTTGTAGTAGATGTTGATTATATATACTTTTATCATTTTTAAGATTCAACAGCAAAAAACAGTTTAGCCTTACCCAACAAAGCCAAATATTAAATTTTATATATTCTCTATAGTATTTTTTTTAAAAAGGTGGAATTACTTTCCTAACATTTGCCTAATATCTGAATTTCTTTTAAAGAGGCAGGATTTCAGAGAAGCTGATGGGACAGACAGCTTTGAATAAATATTTATGGAGTATAGTAGACCATATAAGTATTTTCTTCATTTGGATTGGCATAGCTTTCTATGTAGATTCAATGTATGCATATGAACTGAATTATCAATATTTTCTTAAATTCTGCAACTTTTCTCCTTACTTTGTGTTAATATTTAATAGTAAACTCCTATATAGTATTTTCTGCTTACTTTTTAAATTTCATAGTACATTGTTATGATTGTTAGTTCTAATCATTTACTTGGTCTCCCCTCCTGATTATTACTAGGTGATAGGTAATAATGTAAGTACCCAGTTCTCTTTCTCTCTCTCCCCCCTCTACCTTTCTCTCCTCCCTCCCTCCCCTGCCCATCTTTATTTTGGTGGAGCCTCAAATGGAATAAGACCAGGGGCAATGATTTATCAGATTTCCATTTGTATTACTAGTCACAAAGCAGAAGTGAGATAATTCCATTGATGATTGGTAAGAGAATTGATGACACAGTGAAGAAAATCTGAAATAACTGTTTAATGTCCATATAGGCTGGGTCCAGGAAATAATAGTTTCTATTTCTTTGTACATCATAGTGTAGCACCAGTGATACTTTTAAAAATAACCTAATGAATTGTAACATAGAGGAAAGTAGTTCAATCACAGGGTTAACTCAATGATAGATATTTTCTAAAGCAAAAACAAATTTGATATCCTGTTTTTCCTAAATAACAAATTTACCAATTTATTATAATAGCTTTGGAATTTCCTTGGAACAGTTGTATTAAAAATGACTATCATAAATTATATAAACTATAAAATTCAGAAATTTGACACATCATTACACACACATCATTTTTCATAAATTATGACATTGATTTTAATTTCAATTGTCCATTTAAAATTGATGATGTCAATGATTTAGGACTATAAAAATGTTTTTATTGTCTTACGCTAGTACATTGTAAATAGTCTATTTATAGATGTTACATTTCTGACTGGCAATGAAATCATATTTTCATAAATTGTGGTTGTGGATCTTTCCTAAAGGAAGTGAGGAAATCATGCATGTGAATCACAGCAACTGGCTAATGAAGCATTGCACTAGATGTCACAGAAGGTGCAAAGCCCAGTTGCTGGCCAGTTTCTTATGTCCGTTTGAACCTCAAGGGTCAAGTCATAATTTTTCTGATGGTTAATGACTCGAGAAAATAAGAATGGTATGTTCACAATGGGAAAATAATTTATTTGATCGTTAATGACTCATAAGTTAAAGATGGTATGCTTATAATGGAAAAACGAGTAACAAAATATAAAATACTAAAATCTCTTTGGTTAGTTTTATGAGTCTTTTAATTTAAATCACCAATTTACATGAATTCTTGGTTATAATTAATGAGCCATCTAATCAAAACACTCTCTCATATAACCCCAACTAAAGATGATTTAATAAATATTTTAGTAAGGATACATTTGGTTTGTAGATTTGAAAAACTGGAAAAAAAACTCATGACTTTTATTTTTTTATTTATCCAAAAGTTGTTTTGCTTTTTAACTAAAGTCTTCTGTATTTAATTGGGCTTTACACCACAGATTCATTGACTTCTACCATTTAAAAAATAATTGAGCACCGATCATGTGTTTCAAGGATAGAGATTAAGAGCAGTGAAAAACAAGTCCCAGTTTTCATGTGGCGGACAAACAAGACTTAGAGATATATCTCATTAAAGGCAAAAGCTCTTTGAAGAAAGAAAGCAGAGTGCTGGAGGAGCACCTCATGTTAGATATTCAGGAATGGTTATTAACAATCTTAAAAGTGGTTGGTTTGACTAGGAAAAGCATAATTTTATAGGGCTTGGGAAGAAGGAGAGAGTAGAAAGTCATGAATAATATTTAGAGAAAATGTGTTTCACATGAAAGCAGGTAAAGAGAACAATAATTGAGGAACTATACTGAGTCAGGGTTGGTAAGCCTTGTCTTCATTTTTTCACTTGAGAATAGTGTAGCATTAATAAGAATGCAGGGTTTTTTAAATGAACTATAACCTTTAGGAAAGCAAATATAAATTTAAGCACGTACCATGAAATTGACAATGTTTTTTACGTTTTACTTGAACATTAACTTGGTTATATATAATTTTATAATTTACCTATTTTATATATTAGCATCTTGTACTTTGGTTAGAAGCAATATGCTTACATTTATAGTTTAATTAAATTGCTATTCAATAGCATACTATTTATTTTTGGATAATTAATGTACAACTATATTTTCTAAATAAAATTACCATAACTATAAAAAATTTATTATTACACTTTTAAAATAGTGAGCTCTTAATTACACTTTCTGCTTTATAATGATATTATGTATGGCAAGTACTTTTTAAACTATATATTCTCAAGCATTTTTACTTTGATTACCAAGAAGTTTTACTAGCATTGGCCTTTTTACCTCTCAGTTAAGACTATTTTCTGACTCCTGGTACATCTTATATCCAGCTTCTCATATTAACTATATGTATTATTGATTACTCTAGAATTTCAAAACTTTGTAACATATTCAAAATTTTTCAAAAATTTTATAAAGTGTTTGTTTCTGTTTTCACACCCAATAACATCTTGCTGTTGATAATTCTTGTCTGACACCTTAGCTACATACAGATCTCACAAAATTATAGCTTTATGAATAATCATCTTAAACTGCTATCTCTCTGTCTAGTTTGGGCAACTCAAATGTATAGTTTTGTCCTTAAATGGTTATTTCTTTAAATAGACATGTCTACTTCAAAAGTGAAAAAATAAGCAGATTAGTAAATGCTTTAATAAATTAATTCCTCTTGGAAATAAGACTCTTTAGATTTATTGGAGTAAATGATACACTGTGAAATAGAATATTAGCCAGAAAAAAAATCAGACCCTGCACCTTGCCTTTCTTTGTAACATGTGTTACCTTCTAAGATTTCTTGATAGAGACCCAGAAGTGTAAATATTTTTGTGCATTTTTTTTACAGTGTTGTAGTCTTAGCAGTGAGAATAATGCTCAAGAAATAGTTGGCTCTCTATAAAAATTTGTTAAACAAATGTAGACCATGGGCAAAGATTTCATTACACATTGTTACCCAAGGCAGAGAGATCAGCACTAAGATAGGCCGTGGGTTGGGTTATAGTAATGAGAGAGAGAGAGAGAGAGAGAGAGAGAGAGAGAGAGAGAGAGAGAGAGAGAGAGAGAGAGCGTGTGCGAGCGCAAGCAAGAGAGAAAGACAATGTGAAAACAATAAAGACGTCATAGAATATGATAGAAATATTTTCATCCTCTTTTCAGTATCTAAGCTGTATATCAGCATTGAGGAGAAAATAATTGAAGAAACTGTTTCAATTGTGTCACAGGAATTGAAAACATAGTCTCCCTAAAACAGTTTAGTCTCATAATTCCAATTGCAAAATATCACTGAGGCAGGAGATAACTAGCAGCCAGGAACACTGTCAGATCCATACACAACTCTGAAGTCCGTCTCATGTTCTAGTTAATGAACGTGACCTTGACACCCTTGAGCAATCTCAGCTACTTCTATTGTATACATTCTATACATAAACACACTTTCATTATGGCATTTAGAAATATTAAATATTAAATATTTAAATTTATTTTCACATATCTGATGATGTACAGAAAGTTGCGAACTTGTTTTCATTTTGTTTACTTATATGTTGTTATTTCATACTTGTCTTCCAAGCCCCTGGCACAGGGACTGGCACATAAAGGACTCAAAAAATTGCTATATCAAATTTTCTATTATGTTTAAAAATATGTACCTGAATAGACTATTATTAGTAGTAAATTGTGTTCCTAGTATTGCCTTAAAAACTCGCAATGCTGTTTTAATCACTTTCTATACATCAAACTAACCTGTGCAAGTGCCTAAAAACCATCCTTAAAGCTTTAAGTTTCTGGTTTAAGCCATTATCTGGCTGAGCACAATTTGATTTACAAATGTATTCTGACATTCAAAGAAAGAGATAACAAAACTTGGGAAAAGCAATTTTTTCATAAAGCCTTACTACATTTTTTAAAATGCAAACTTGACAGACTGAAAATATCCCAACTGTGCTTGCCTATATGCATAATGGTTTTATGCCACTTTTATGTTTGGCAAAATTTCTATAGAAATCACAAACCAGCTTTATCTCTTGACTTTCAAATATACCTTGAGTAAAATGTGCTGAAGTGGTGAACCTAATTTAGCTTCCGCGAAAAGTATCTCTAGACTCAAAACTGAAAACATAATTTGGTTCTCTAAAGCTTACTAACTGCTCTGATATGAACACAAATCAAAAACACAGTTTTATTTATATGACACAAAGAAAAGTAAATAAAATGCAAGTTTATTTTACAGTAATAGCTAACTTGTCAAATTTGTCAGGTGTCAGGCAGTGAGTTAAACCTTTTACAGATGAGAACACTGAAGTTTAGAGAATGAAAGGGTCTCACACATTTGATGTGACCATGGGGTGTGAAGTCAGGAAATTAATATGGCATATTGGGGTGGGTGCACAGAAAAACTATCACGAAAGAACAAAAACCCTAAGGAGCAGCAAATAAACCTCTTAAGGGCCTCATTAAAGCATTCACTTAACCCCAGCCATCTCTTTTCCACGCATGCAGACAATCTGCGATAGCGTGTATCTTTCTGTTTGTAGAGACAGGAGAAAAAGGTGGGAATTTGGAATACATTTGTATGACCCAATATTAAAGAAATACCATAACGCCAAAATGGCTAGCTAGCATAAGATATATCACCTTAAAATTCACATATTATGCCGACCTAAGCTCTGTCATAAATATACATTATGCCTTTGTAAGACTTCCCAATGGAAACACAGTACCTAAATTAAATCTTTTTCAAAGTAAAATTAACCAAGATTTAATTTAGTTTAGCTATATTATCTCAATAGAAAATTCTATGTTTTGCAATGAAAACATACATATATATGTAAAATTTTGGACATATAGGTATGACCCATTTTTGGTAGCATATAAATTCATAACTGATTTTTTAATTTCAATTTTACATAATATGTAATATTATTCATAGAAAATGAGTAAAAAATTATTTTCTATCCCTATTGCACCAAGTTACTTATATCTTTTAAATTTCCCAACCATAAAAAGATTCATTATTTTGTATTTATGTTGTATTTCCTTTATTCATTTTTTTTGCTGTTGTTTTGGAATAATTTTATATTTACAGAAAAGAGGCAAAGGTAGTATGCAGAGTACTCATGCACTCTTCACAAGTTTTCTTTAATAATAATAACTTCTATACCCATGGTACATTTGAGAAAACTAAGATATTAATATTGGTACATTACTGTCATTACTATTAATTATAGACTTTATTAGGATTTCATTAGTTTTTCCACCAACACCCTTTATTTGTGTAAAGATTCAGTCCAGGATACACTACATTTAGCAAATTATGCTTTTAATTCACTTTATAGATTTATAATGTGATATTTTAAAAGTTAGTTGTTCATATTTTATTTTCAATAACAAATATTCCTCTTAAGAATTAATTCCTAAGGGTTATTATAAGAACAATACCTTCATACATATTATTATGTTATGTTACATATTTTGTATGTAGCTTGTATATTATATATAATCTATTATATATAAGTAAGGTATAGCTTACATATATATATACTGTAATTTTTTTACAGAGATGCAATATAAATAAGCATAAATATAAAGGCTGAAAAGTCAAACAGTAAATATTTTTAATTTTGTGAAATTTACCATTTACCTAAATTCTATATCTGTAACTTTAAAACTGATATAAATATTTATTTAGTTTATGGTCTATAAAATATAGTACAGCAGAGAGATGATATTCTATTTTAATAATATATTGTGCTATATTATTGTTTATGTCACAACACATAGGCATAAGAATGAATCTAAATCAATTTTTTAATTTTCAAAATTAGTTTAAGTGAATGAGAACATTATTTGAAGATATTTTTCATAAAATATTAGATTAGATTAAAAATAATTACTTGTAACTTTGTGGTTAAGTTTATGGATACAGGGGCAGACATCTGCATGGTTATCATTTACTGATAACCTTGGAAAAATTAATCTCTTTAAGTCTTAGTCTCCTAACCTGTATAACTGAATTAATTACAGTATCTACTTTATAGAATTCTTGGAAGGATTAAAATAATGAATTCACATAAAGCACTTAAAATAGTGACTTGTAAATAGTAAGTACTATTAGTTATCATTTTTATACACCAATTATATGTGAATGTTATTAGTAATCAATTTTTTTACCATCAGAACACTTTCCCATTATCTTATTTACTGTCTCAAATGATGTTTTTTTTATTACATATGTCACAACATTAAAGACAAATTAGCATGTTTACCTGTAACTTAATATTTACACCCACGTAATTTAACAATCCTCAAAAATATGTACTAATATGCAAAAACAGATCTCAAATTTCTTCATAGTAGTATTTAAAAGGACTCATTATAATGCTTTCTTTTAATTTTCAATTTTAATAACTTTTTCTGTACATGGTTAAGTGATATTATATTTTAAGTTTTGCAATGTTTGAAATAGTCAATCAGTTTTTTTAAAGAAAAGCTACACAGTAGAGCGAATGTTCTAAAAGTTTTTGTTTGTATAATTCCCTTCAAGAAAACCATATCAAATATCAAACAGAAAAAGACTTACATATGTGTTTATTCACGCTCTAAAGAGATCAGCAAATTCTTTCTGCTTACGTTAGATTTTTTTGTTTGTTTATTTTGTTCTTTTCCAACTTTTATCAATAATCGCTCTGAAACTCACAGCAAGGATGAATGAATGAATAAGTAGGGCAACTTCTGGAGAACATTTTCTTATACAAATTTCAGATAATTTCAGAACAGGTTGACTTTTTAAAGTTTGTTTCACTCTTCAGACTCTAACAAATATTTCATTGGATAATAACTTTTAAATCATTTGATTGCATACCATCACCATTATCAATAAATACCAAGGACACTTAGAAAGAGTGAAAGAGAAAAACATAAGCCTAACATATAAATTGGTCTTTAAAGACCACAGTCAAAAATCACAAATAATATGATAAATAGAGAACTCTAGAGTTCACCCAAAAAACTATTAGAACTGATAAATGAATTCAGTAAAGTAGCAGGATACAAATTTAATATTTAGAAATTGCATTTTTATAGACAATAACTAATTATCAGAATGGGAAATTAAGAAAACAATCTCATTTACAATTACATCAAAAAATATACCTAAGAATAAATTTAACCAAGGAGGTAAAAAACTTGTACTTGGAAAATTTTAAGACACTGAAGAAAGAAATGAAGAAGATACAAATAAATGGAAGCATATACTGTGTTCATAGATAGAAACAATTAACATAATTAAAATGTCCATACTACTTAAAGCAGTCTAAGAATTAATGCAACTTCTGTCAAAGTACCAATAGCGTTTTTCATAAAACAAGAACAGATAATCCTAAAACATATGGAGCCACAAAAGAATCCAAATAGCCGCAGTAGTCTTGAGAAAGAAGAACAAAGTTGGAGGTATCAAAATACCTGATATCAAACTATATCAAACTATACTATAAGCTATAGTTATCAGAACAGCATGACACTGGCATAAAAAATGGCACATAGATAATTAGAACAGAACAAAGAGCCCAGGAATAAATTTATGTTTACATGGTCAATTAATCTATGATGAAGAAGATAAAATTATAAAGACATTATATTCGATAAATGATGTCGAGAAAACTGGACAGATATGTGCAAAATAATGAAAATAGACCACCTTTTTACATCGTATACAAGAATAAATTCGAGATGGATTGAAGACTTAAATGTAAGACTCCAAACCATAAAACTTCTAGAAGAAAACATAAACAGTAAACTCTCTGACGTTGCTTTTAGTTTTGTTGTTGTTGCTGTTTTGTTGTTGTTGTTGTTTTTTATATCTCCTTGGGCAAGAGAAACAAAAGGAAAAAATAAACAAATGGGACTACATCACGCTAAAAAATGTTTAAGGACACCATCAAAAAATGAAAAGATAACCTACTGAATGGGAGAAGATAATCACCAATGATACATCAGATAAGGGGTCAATTTCCAAAATTTATAAAGAACTCATGCAACTCAACACCGAAGAAAGAAAGAAAGAAAGAGAAAGAAAGAAAGAAAGAAAGAAAGAAAGAAAGAAAGAAGAAAGAAAGAAAGAAAGAAGAAAGAAAGAAAGAAAGAAAGAAAGAAGACCTAACAATCCAATTAAAGAATGGGCAGAAGACCTGAATAGACATTTCTCCAAAGAGGAAATACAGAAGGCCAATAGATATAGCAAAAGATACTTAACATCATTAATCATCAGAGAAATGCAAATTAAAACCATAATGAGATAGCACCTCATACATGTCAGAATGGCAGTTATCAATAATAAAGAAACAAGTGTGGCAAGGATGTGGAGAAATAGAAATCGTCATGTGCTGTTGGTGAGATTGCAAATTGGTGCAGCCACTATGGAAAACAGTATGGAAATTCCTCAAAAAATCAAAAACAGAAAGAACTACCTTACCACCCAGCAATTCCACTTCTGGGTATTTATCCAAAAACAAAACAAAACAAAACAAAAAACAAAACAAAAACAAAACACTAATTCAAAAAGATATATGTACTCCTATGTTCACTGCAGCATTATTTACAACAGCCAAGATATGGAAGCAACCTAAATGCCCCCCAGTAGATATTTAGATGAAGATATGGTATATACATACAACAAAGCATTGCTTGGCCATAAAAATGAATGAAATTTTACAATTTGCAACAACATGGACGGACCTAGAGGGTATTGCACTAAGTGAAATAAGTCAAACAGGGAAAGACAAATACTATATAATCTCACTTATATGTGGATTTTAAAGAACAAAATAAATGAACAAATGAAACAGAAATGGATTCAAAGATACAGAGAACAAACTGATGGTTGATGGATAGAAGAGAGGGTGAGAGGATGGGTGAAGAAAGTGGATTAAGTGGTAATTATGAAATAGTCAAGGAGATGTAAAGTACAGCATAGGGAATTTAGTCAATAATATTGTAATAACTATATACTACCAGGCAGGTACTAGGGTAACTGGTAGGGATCACTTTATAAATTATATAAATGCCTAACCACTATGCTGTACCCCTGAAACTAATATATGGGATAGAAAATATTAAGTGTAAATTATAATTAAAATAAATAAAAATAAAATACAAAAGGATATCACTAGTAATATGAATTAGTGATTTGAGAGGAACAGATCTGTCAAGGAATCAGATCAACGTGGAGGTTGTAATTATTCAGGCAGAAATGATGAAGAAATTTAGATGTGTTTAAGAGGTGACTTGGTGATTAGTATTTGTATAATGCATAAAAGGGGAAAGTACAGACTGTGTGCAAAGATTCGGAGTGACTTTTGATCTAGGGAACAAAACCTGGAGTTGATATTGATATGAATTTCAATGATCCTCTGAAGATCATTTTCCTGATTCTCCCCTGAATTATGAGAGTAGGAAGCTGTGTTTCTAATTTAAGATTATAGACATGTGTTCAGATGATGGGATTATATATTTCCTAAAATTGAAAAAGTTTGTAATGAAAGAGAAAGAAAGATATGAGCAGGACAAGGGTGCACAAATTTAGAAGGCTTGAGGATTGTGAGTTATTTAGACTAGATTTTAAAAGGAACTGGAGAGGTTGTCATTAAACCTACATAAAAAGACTTAAGAAAGACTGAAGACCAAAATGAAGTCTAAATTCATAAATTTTATGGCACTAAGCTGTTCAATTTCTTAGTTTTCTCAGGTGTTCAACAAATTAATTATAAAAGCAGAAAAAAATTGAAGATAGTGTTCAGCAAAAACAGGAAGTTAAAAATAGAGAGACATTTTACATACATGTATACATATATGTGTGTATATATATTTAAATACATAGGTATATATATATACACTTATTAAATGATCATTTAACATTTTCTGAATATTATTTTTAAATGTACAAATAAAATAATTCATAGCACTCTTTTATAGTTATTACATGTAAAAATATCATACTGTCTTTTCAAAAATGATTGAACATTTGCTTTACAAACCTGGGAAATGTATACACAAAATAAAATTTTTAAAATATCTTAAGAGACAAGAGTATCTATTAAAGTGTTCTACAAGTACATTGATCCAATATAAGTGGATTCGAAATATTATAATCACAGAAACATAGTCATTAAATAAAATTTAAGCAAATTTACCAAAATATTTAATTATATAATGAATATACAGCTTCAACCAAGAAATAAAAATTATAGTATGAAAAACTGTCCAATTAAAAGGCAGGAGTAAGGAATGAATACTGATAAAAAATGAGAATTATATTTGCCTGGGACTATAGTAAAAATGAATTTAGGTTTCCACTGTTTTTTGTAAGGGTTAAATGCAATAAAACAAACTCATATTTTATTAATTGTTAAATAAATTATGTATATGCTATGAAGGGAATATAAATATTTTTATAATGCAAAATTTAAGTGAACAGCATGCTGTTTCAAATATAACCTCTCCTTCTCTAACAGTAGAATTCAGAAAAAAAATCAGGTTGTTAAAGCATAATAGGCCTTTCCAGAAGAAAACAACTAATCAGGAATGCATTTTAACAGAATAAAGTCAGAGGCAGTACACAAATCTTTTTCAAATGCATAAAGAATTGGTTATTTTACATTAATATGCACTTTAAAAATATTCATTGCTAAGAATCAGGTGTGTTAAGATTCACTCTATCCACAAATCTTAACTATCTATCAATAAATTCATAAATCACAGCACTATGTCTCTCAGTATAATTTTAAGAACACTACAAGAGTAACAAATCCATTTTTATTGCCTTCTAAAATCCACTATTTAAATTCAAGGAGAAAAAACCCCACAATATACGAAGCATAAGGGTTCATCCCTCAGCCTCATAAATATGTGGGGAACACAGAAGAAAAATAATAGACATGCTGAGAAATATAAAATATGAACACTATTGCCTTAGGGGCAGAGTTAGGTGCACTGCTAGAGTTCAGTGAAGCTCTGGTGAGCTATTGAGAGGACTAGACAGGGACAAGTGTTCAGTTCACAGAAAGTTGGCCAAAATTGACTGAAAATCCCAAGGAGAAGCTTTGATAGTTTCTAGTGGGTTAACAATGTTTTCCAGTTCAGACCTCCATTGAACATGCTCAAATATCACAGATCATAGTTCATATTCCCTAGGGCCATTTTATGTGTGAGGAAGGCAACCTCGAAGACTAAGTTTGTCTCACCTTTCAAATTTGTCCTAATATAAATCTAGGGTCCTTTTTTAATACTGAGTTACTTCTATTTTCTGCTATTGGCATCTCCATGAATAAGACATAATTTCCATAATAAAACACTAAGGGAAAATAAGACATAAGACAAATAAATAGCAGATATAGAGAAGGTCTTAAAGTTTATTTCTTCTAAAGACTCATGAATAAGTGACCATGAATGACAAATATGTGAACAGAAACAATGGATATGAAGAAGGCAGTAGATACTTGAAAGAGAAAAAGTAATGAAAGGGCTATGTAAGTGAGTTCAGATATAAATACAAATTATTTCAATCATAAACTTTTCCACAGATTGGTACTTTTAAATCTCACATTTACCCAGGTTGATATTGGCCTATAAGTGAATAAAATACATTGCTAAGCATAAATATGCTAAGTTAGAACATTGCAACTGAGCTGTCACATATTCATCAAAGCTGTTTATTCAGCATTTAGCAGAGGAGTTGCTAACTTTGCTTATATAAGCTATGGCCACATTTTGGGGACAGTACATAATAATGAAGACTGAGGACATTCTTAAACTAATCAAGCTTATGTCCCAAGAAGTTTGCCAGATAAAATACAGAATAATATATTAAATTTCACTTAAAAATATTTCTACATATATAGACATATGTATCTTATATCTATAATAATAATCTATATCAACATCGATCTACATCAATATAGATGTAGTATGCATGTGGTGTGCCCATGCAATATTTGGGATATACTTAAACTAAACAAATATGTTTGTCAACAATTCAAATTTAACTGGGTATCTTTTATTTTAATTTGACAATTTGGCAACTTTATTCCTAGAATACTTAGGAAGAAGAATAAAAATTTATCCTTCCTCCATATGTTAGATTAAGACCTACTTCTTCATGAAGTCTTTGAATAGTATCACCTTCAAGCATCTCCCCTCTTTCTGAATTTCTGTCAAAATAAGTTTGAAAATTACTAAATTTGATTTAGGAAAACAATAATCTAGGAAATAAAAATATAAAACTGAAAAAACCAATACAAACAAATAACATAAAAATTTAATAAACAAAGCAGTCCATTCTATATAGTCTGTAACTTCAGTAATCCCCAAAATTGAACTTTCTAAGAGATTATCATATATTAGAAATAATTTCAAAACTAATTATATAAATATTCATTATCTTTATAAAATGTTAATAAAACTGACAATTGTGAGAATAAACTTTTTTTTACATTTTTATGGAATCTTAAATCTTCTCTAAGAGTCATTTAGTATTACTATAATCATTGAATGAGAATCTCAAGTGAAAGCTAAATGCATGGAAAATCAATATGTTTTATTTGAAAGATACTTAACTTCAGTGGAACCTATGAAACCAATGAAATATAAGAAATGTCATAAATCCATAATTTGGAGAAGTAAGTTTTTCTTTCCAAAAAGTATCTGATCTATTCCAAAGGTTAGTGATAAATAATTAAAATTGTGAGTTATACTTATATATTAGCCTGTTAAACAGATATTTTTTAATGTAGATATTAATAACAAGAGCAGAATGCAGTTGTAGATTAAGTAAACTGTGGCACTCATCTGATATGGAAATATTTTGTGTTTAAATAAACAAGAATTTATTATATTAAACTTAAACTTATTTAAAAATAAATTTCATTTTTTTTCCATATCTACTTATTTTAGATAAAAGACCATTAAGTTTTTTACTGAATGTGTAAAAGTATGGTCAACTTATTTCATACATAAGAAGTTATTCTAAATATATTTAAATACATATTATGAATATGCTTGTTTAAATGTTTGAAAAGGTAAGAGAAAACTATCATATTTTGAAAACACACATTTAAAAGTAATTTCTTTATTTAAACATTATATATATGTATTTCTACTTATTCACACAGTAATGATTAGACAGTGTAACTTTTTCACTCTTTAAAAAGTCTAACTAAATTTTACAAAGTTTATTAAACTAGCTTTAAAAAATTACTAACTAAAAAGGAAAGGTACTGAAAATATATTTAAGGCTATAAAAAAGATTCCTGTGTCATTCGGGGAGAGGGATTTTGGTATACTCAAGTAAGCTTTCAGTAACCATGTAATCTTTTCTGTGCTTGTCTAAAATGAAATGAAAACCTTTTTCATTTCAAGTTAATTCATCAAAAATACACCTTTTATGATTTATGATCTTTACTGGAAAGAAACCTGATTCACAAAGCATGAGAACAAAACTTTTACTTAATAATGTCAGAGTTTCTTTTATTTGTGACAGAAAAAAATACTTAATATATATACTTTGAATAATTAATATACCATTTGACACTTTATGAAAGTAATTGATATTCTTCCTTGTTATGATTTATTTAATAAACACAATCCATTATCTACTCTGTCCTAAGCATTATGCTAAGAAATAAGAAAAAACATGGTCAAGACATAATATTGCCCATCAGAAGTTATAATCCAAACAATTTTTTTGTTGTTTGTTTCCGATGTTGGCTCCAGATCTGTACTAAGTAAATCAAATATTCTAACAATGGGATATTTGCTAAAACCTACGGAAGTAAATTAAATATGCATGAGTTTATGTTCTGTTTGTACATTTGGTTGGAGGAGAAATTTTTTCTCATGTAAGACTTAGGCTTTTCTACTTAATATCGCAATGGAAATAAGTTGTTTAAATATGATCCCTAAGGGAAAGTGATAATTACATTCTTGAAAAAACATGTCAGTAGAACATTGACTTAAGAATATTAAACAAGTAAATACTGATTTTTGAAAAAGATATTGAATTTTCAGATTGCTCTTTATACTGAGAATTCTAGCTATTGTTCACAGTAATTGCTAACAGCAAAATTTATTATTTACACGCTATCCATCCATATGATTGCCCCAGTCTCATCATTTGGATTAAGGTTACTTTTTCTTCTAATCTAGGGCATAATTTCAGATTGGATAGGTTTACATTCTGTAGTAATATGATATCAATAGCTATTATTTTTTGAGAAAATACTGAGTATCTTACATGTTTCTCTATTTTGCACTATTTTGGCATAAAAAGCAGTTATAATATACTAAGCATGTTTTTATGCAGCAGACACATGAAGTGACTTAAAATGTTACATAAAAATTTATTTAACTCAAAACAACAATGCAGAAAAAATACTTTTTATCTTTATTGAATATATTTACAAATAACTTGTCTACAATCAATAACCAAATAGCAAACACATGATTATAAGCCAGAGTTTTTTGATTGTATTGACTGGCTATTAACAATTAAAATTTTCTTTTTCCAGACGATTATTTAGGCCTAGGGTTATATGAGAAAAAAATCTACTTAATAAAAAATAACTGGGAGTTGATTATCAGAACATAACTGTGCCTATATATACATGAGCATTTCTTTGGTGGATAGATAATGTTGGGACCGAAGGGTTAGTTTTGTATTTGTACTTACTTAATTAAATTTTATACATAATTAAAACCTAATGTTTATTTGGGTTGTTAGTCCTTTTCTGAGGACACCATATTACTGTGTTTGAAAATGTTCTATAATAATATTCTACATTTGTATTTGCACTATTCTTAATAAAATTAATTTGAATGTGTTGGTTTTGGTCCTTATAATAATCTGTGAACTACACAGGGCAGATACGTCTGGTCCTAATTAGCAAACAAAGAAAATAAAGACCAGAGAGGAAAAGATATTTGTTTAGGCTCACATGACTAGGTACAGTTGAAATAAAGAAGTTGTTCACTTCTTATGTTATTTTTGCCCATGAACAAGTTAATATTTAAAGTATCGTTAAATGGATTCACTATAATATTTGTTTATAATAATATATTACTATATAATTTTGAAACTAGTATTGGCAGCTGAGTTTCATAGAGACTATTTCGCCATGGCCATTTATGTTCTTGGCACATTCCAGATCTAGTATATAATGATGACCACACATTACTTACAGGATTCCCCAGGTAGCTAATTACTTCATAGGATTCCCCAGGTAGCTAATTAATTCTTATGATACTAAATTTCTTTCATCTTATATTTATAATTTATGCTCCTTTCAAGTGTTATTACTATTGTTCCTCAAAGCGTTCTTCTCCTTTTTTATTCTATTATAAATTAGAAGAAATATAAATAAAAATAAGCTAAGGAGAGATACACACATAATATGCCATTGATAAATTAATATAATATTTTATGGATTGAAAGTCTCATTTCTTTCATTTAATTTTTATTTAACATATATAAATATATAATATTTAGCTATAAATATTTAATAATTTAGTATTATGTACACAAATTTAAAATTGTAACACATTTTAAAAAATAATCTTGGTATTTATTGAGTCTATTAAATGGTTGACCTCACAGATTGCAAGGACCTTGTCAGCTTACAAGCCCTTATTATTTTTATTTTTTACACCTACAGCACCTGGTCTTCCTAGGTAGTCTCCCATCCAAATATTAACCAGGCCCAACCCTGCTTAGCTTCCAAGATCAAACAGGATCAGGTTTGCTCAGGATGGCATGGCTATTTCATGTTGAATTTTAAAGTTTCTTTGCTTTTATCTTAACTCTTCTTTTTTTAAAAAAAAAAATATTTAAAATATTATTGTACTCCAAGAAAAAATAATAAGATAATGGACATTCCCAAGAAAGAATCTAGGTTGTAATTATTTCCATACATCAAAACTAATGCCTAAGCAACCAATGTTCAATGAGACATTGTCTATGAAAAATGTAGAGAAGCAAGTCAGGAACACCATTTCTGTTAGAGACAAATAGCGAAAATAGATGATTTCAGGAAAACTTGCTGGTTCATTGAGTATGTTGAATGATGGAAAGAGAAGAATTAAGCATGACTTATATTTGACTCCCTTTACTCTCAATAAATTTAATTTAATTTTTAAAAGATAAAGAAAAAAATAATTTAGAGATTTTAGACTTGACCAATTGGGTGGATAATGGTGCTGCTTACTGGCCTAGAGAAGATTGGAAAACATTTAACTTTAGTGATCCTGGAGCAGAGAAAGAGAGACAGATATAAAGTTCTATTTAGGTCATGTTAATGTTTGGTGTTTATTAGTGAATGAGACTAAAACATCTGCAAATCATAGTTCATCCTTTAAACTAGATAGCAAAGGTAAGTACCAGAAATTGTCAGTACCCGAAAGAGAAATGCTTTTAAACAACAACAACGAAAAAGACTCAATATTGACATATTTGCATAGAGTAATATTCCATGAATCTAAAGCTGGTAGCTATAGAATTTCTTTTAATTTTTATACAATATGGCTCGCTTTCACTAGGTTGTTTAAGATATGCTTCTATTAGACTCTTACATTCTACGAGTTGGGAACTATATCTACACTCTTTACCAGTAGATTTCTAGGACCTAATATATTTTGATCAATAAATTTATATAAATGTTTATTGGCCAAGTAGTTACCAAGCACATTCAGAGGCAGTTAAACTGAATATGAAATAATAATAAAAAAAAGAACCTTAAAAAACAAAGTAGTTTTACTGCAGATTTATGCTATTTTTATCAAAGTACCATGTAATACACAAAAATATCTTTTTCTTTCTTATTATCTGATAGGTTGTCAGAATCAACTTTGTTCTAGCCTTTTTTCAGACCTACCCTACACTTTACTCTTTTCAAATACCTGCAAAACATATTCAAAGGCAGCTGTCAGGTATTTTAGAGTGAATACAAAAAATGAAATTGAATACAAGAAAGGGAATATATTACCTTAGAATTTTAAGCCATGAAATTTTTCAAAATTATGGTAATTGAAACACTTGCACAGGTTTAACAATGTAGAATAAGAAATAGAACAGCTTTTATCTCTTTAAGCTTATTATCATAATGATTAAAATGAATGCACAAAAATACTTGTTGTATAGTTACACACCATATCTAAGACTAAATGATTATAAAGAAAGGTTACTCCTTTCAAAATGATATGTAAATTAGCACTTTGCATTTATGCCAATATTGCTACTTTTTAAAATCACACTGCATCTTACTGATAAAAATCAATATCTAAAACTCAACATAGTCAAAAAAACTTTGAGATTAGACAACATTAAATTAAAATGCTAAAAGGTTTATTAGAAACAATCACAAAATGGCAATTGTATTGCTCATCTATAATTTGTCTTTCTAACTAGAGGGCAAATAAAATTCTAGTTAGTTGTACATCAAAACAGAAGCTATTTTCATGCACAGTTAACATTTTTCTTCTTAAAAAGTTACCGGTTTACCTCAATGCAAAATGTATAATAAACAATATACTATTAACTATTTTACATAATAGATAGCTTCATTTATTACCTCTAGTTTGTCCATACATTTGAATTTCCATTTGGAATACTGAGATTAGCATTCAGAGCTTCAATAGTGTATAGTAAAGAATTATCCTTGCCCAAAGAGAGATCTGGCCTATGTCTTCAACTCCTGGGAGGTAATCTCGAAATTCTTGGAATGTTTTGTCTGACAAGTGTCTGTTTAGCTATGGCCTGTGGCCATGCTAGATAATCTAATGATGAAATTTATGCTAGAGATTTTGGGTCCGGCATTATTAGTTCAACCTCCACAGGGGCTGGATCTGAAGCTAGCCACACTGGTAGCCAATCATGTTTAAATGCCAAAGTCCCAGTAAAGGGTTGGGAAGCAAAGGCTCTAGAGAGGTATCCGGTTGTCTATATCCTGTGAATGTTGTCACTGCCGGGAAAGTTAGCATTGTTCCAGACACTAGTCATAGAGGGCCACTGGGAGCTCTGCGTGCATACGTTACTTTCCTAAAAAGTCTCATACATATATACAGATGATTTTTAATCTGCATCCTTTCACTGAAGTAAACTATAATTGTGAATATAAAAGCTTTCAGTGAGTTCAGCAAGGCTTTCCAGCAAAATATCAAAATTGAGGTAGTCTTGGAAACCCAAAGTTGAATTTTGTGAAAGAAGTGGTGATCTTGGGAATCCCTGATTTGCAATTGGTGTCAGAAGTGAGAATGGTATTGTAGATTGTTTCATAATTTTGCAAATATTAAAAGTTCTTTAATATTCATATTTATAATATTATAACTAATATTTATTAACTGTATCCATAAGTCATTTAATCCTTACAATATACTGCAGAATTAAGTATTATTATTAAACCCATTTTATAGATAAAGCAACTGAAATGATTAAGTAATTTATACTGTGTCTTTGGGGTTGAAATTTCTTATAACAACTTAATGATGTTAATGCTGCACATAATAAAAATTACTGAGTTGGACTAAGTATAAGACAAACTAAATTTTTATACTTTATAAACAAAAATATTAACACTAATAAACAATTCCTTTTCTGAAAGATATCTTTAAAGTAAGTTTTCTGAGATTTTACTTAATCAAAAGGAAATAAAATTTTGAGGAAAAAAATAGAACTTTGGTGTTATGCTTGGGAAACAAAAGATTTTACTTCTGAAATATCTCCCATATTGAGACCTATTCTCCAGAGTCATCAAAGAGTCAGAGTATAGTCTTTGAATAGTATTCAATAAATATATATAACCAACATCAAGATGAAGAAGCTGGTGCTTTTTAATATCCTCATCCTCCTTCATCTCCTGTGATTGTGGTGATCTCATGAATTACCAAGGTATTTCTAGAAAACATTCATGTGGTGTTAATCACACTTCATATCTCTAGCAGAATGCACTTGAGTCTTTTTCTGGAAGAAGGTAACCAAGGAAATCCTAAAAATATATAATACATATGAAATTTCACTTATGATTTGACTGAGGATTACTAACATGGCACTAAGGCAGCACAGTTTGAGACTATGAGTCCCTTGAAAAATTGACATTAAAACTGTTGAATGAGTGTCAGAATTCATTTCCCAAGACATGAATGCAATTATTACAGATTGTTGGCTAAAATATAAAAATAATGAGTAATATATCTTAGAAGAGAATTGTCTTTCATCTCCTATTTTAACTCATTTGGCAACTGAGTTAATTTTCTAAGGGAAACTATTTTTGAATATGGCAATGGATACCAGATAATGTTTTCACTGGCTCTAATGTTATTCATTCAGACAGTGATTATCTGATTATGTTTGACCTAAAAAAGATTGAGGCACACACAAAGAGACAAAGAGGCTAAAACATGCAAAGTGTGTAAAGTAGGAGAGATGAAGTATTGGGACATTGAATGGTGGGAAGCGGCTATTGTATTTCTATATTTGGCAATGGTGGTGCAAAGAACAGTAGTGAAATAGTATATCTAATTTGCAATCTCACAACATAAGGCAATTAATGAATATTCTTAGTATCTAAGCCTTTCAGATCAGTGTATAACTACAGTACAGAATAAATTGTTATTCTTATTTGGTGAATGAAGAAATGGCCATTTTGTCTCTGAGTGTATAATTAATTACAGAAGTAGTATATATAATCAAGGACCAAATAAACCTAATTAAAGTGAAAAAAAACTTTCATTTTCTGTTCATATTTTCCATATTCATCATGTTAGCTAAAATAAGATCTTAAGCTTTGAATCTAGTTGACACAATAAAAAAGTTTATTAGATCAAAATTCCTATTGTTTATTCTATAATCAAATTACAAAATCATGTGTAAAATTTCAAACATATTTATTTGCTAATTTTCATTAATGCACCTCCAAATTAAAGATAATAAATAGAGTGCTTTGATAAGAGTGCTAATTGAATTTTAGTTAGTAATTGTTTTCATTGTTCTTTCTCTGTAGAAATTTTCTCTTTATGTTATATCTGCAAAACATATACATTTATAACAAACTCAACTCTTTTATCCATACTAACTTTTTGAGTGTCGCTTTAATTAATTAATTAATTAATTATTTTTTTAATCATGCTTTTCCCACAGAATAATAAGTATTATTACTTATACTATAATAATAGTATCAGCACACTTAATATATACTTATTACTTACATATATATTACTTATACTAAGTATAACACTAAGAACATTCTATAAAAGAATATTCTTTTATAAAATATTTTCATTAAAAAATGGTAATTTCAAATTTAAATGTAGCAAGGATAAAATATCAAACAAAAATATTATCAAGAAAGGGCAGCTGGCAAGATAACCCCCCTCAGTATCTTGAGAAATTCATGACATCATGATTACATCTGAATCACCTCTGTGTTTTTCATCATGTAATCAATCAGAAAGAGCTGAAGGTGTAGCCTAGAAATCAAGGAACATAGGCATGTGTTGAAATCAATCTGAGGGGAGGCTGAGCATCAGAACTGAGAAAAGTCCTATGTAATCAGTCAGCCAAACTTTTACTCAGGATCTGGTACATGTCCCACCTTCCAGGATATTTACATCTCATATCAGATTGCATTTTCTACAGTGACATACAAAAGAGTGGGATTGTTCTCTGCCTGGGTAATGGTAATGACTAAAAACATAAAGGCTTTTTTTTTTCTTTTTTAAGTCTTTTCACTTTACCATTTCCAAATTCTGCCACTAGTAAAATGTATGCATGTTTCCATTACTTTCCATCTTTTGATTTATAATCTTAAGAAAGAAAATATGAATCAGCATTAATCCGAAGACTGCCTTAAGAGCACTTTCTCCTACATTAATCTTCAAACACCATTTTTTTTTTTTACTTTTAACTCTGAGAACTACAAAATTTATCTAATATATGTGTTGTCATGAAATTTATTTTTGTAGGTAATATAAATATTCCTTTATTGACCAGGGCTTTAGCCTGATTTTAGACCTATAGGAGACAGAAATGATTTTTTTAAATGCATTTAAAAGCAACCAAGTTGAGGAAAATTGTCTTTCTAGTCAATTACCTAGAAAAGCCTTCAAACTTCTTAAAAGTAAAAAGTGAGGAAATAATTCCTAAAGTTTAGCTGAATCTTGACATAAAGAATTTTAGGAGTTTGGCCAACTAAGGGTAACCATACTGGTAATTACATTAACAGCACTAGTTACTATTTATTAATCTTTTATTCTGACACAGAGTCAATGTTGTAATTTTTATGACATACCTTAATTACATTAATACCTAAGATGAACAAGTGAATAGAAAGTCACGCTATCATTATCTAATAATAATATCCAATGTCTATCATACAGGGTGGTTTATTTTTGTGTTTGCTTTTGAATAACTCAGTACGTCATATGGTTTTCCATAGGCTTGGCCAGAGAATATAGTGTTTTATATTGGCATGGTACATTTGTAAAGATGCCGAGACACTATAGTAATAAATGCTATATAACTACATAGAGTTGTGGAAAAAAAAAATGATTTCTATATTCTACATTCAACATTTGATTAAGCATCTAATTTTTATCAGATAAATACATCTCTTTTTTTCAGTTTTGAGTCAATAATTTGCAGAGCAACCTAATTTTTAGATTGCTTGGGCTTTGTAAATTGGTTTATAAAGGATAACACTGAGGAAATTAAAATACTTCAAAAATTATTTTGGAAACAAGTAGTTGAGTGATGAACCAAACTAACTGAGAGATTTAGAATCATGGATTCCATTTCAAATGTTCTATTTTTAAAGATGCCTTCACTGCTGACATATACTCATATATCTTTTATGGGAAATCAGATATTTCTTGCTAGGCTGAGATCCTCTAATTATAAAAGTAATATTCTACCAAAGGAAAGAAAAAGAGATTAACGCATTGTAATAATCTGCTATTTTTCTTAAGCAAGCTAATCAAGAACTCTATGCCTCTGAAGTTTCAGAGGTACAAAGGAAACATCAGCCACCTAATAACCTCTTACTTAAATCTTTTTTGGACATTATGCTGGTTTATTTTTTATGTTTCTATTGCATAATAGGAAGAAAAATTTCTCTTAGTGTCACAATGAAATAAGAGTTATGACAGTTACCCACATGGTTCAGACTTCTGCACTAAAGGATGAGCACACTACCTATCTGTGGAAAGGAGTTTATCTGAATGGAAGGAACATCCACATTCAAAGTCCTTGCCCCCATTTTTCAGCTTTATTGAGATATAATTGATATACAACACTGTATATGTTTAAGGTATATAACATAATGATTTGATAGTACCCAGTTCCACCCAAGCAGGAAGTCTAACCAGAAAATCCAGACAGCCATGGAGCCCATCCTACAGTTACACATGGGCAGGGAACAAGCAGTTTGCACTTTCTTAATTCCCCATTCTGACATCATAGGCTTAAAGTTGGAAAACAGAATAGATATTTTCTGACTATTACTAGGAACTTGTTTCATAGTGCATAGAAGCCTTAATACAAATTGACTGACCTCTATCATTTAGTGATTTGAGTTTTCCCTTTCATTGTAATTAAAGCATTCAACTATGGCAGTGCTTAAAATGGGAGATCAGCTTAAAATTTGTGTATTCCTGTATAATATTTTATTAATATTTGCATTATAGATATCTGTTTATACTAGGTATACAAAAAATTGTTGTTATTTATATTTCTGGTGATGTCTTATATCATATTTCCTATCCATAAGAAGAGCATACATACTTTCTAATTTTATCTTTTTTTTAAACTACTAAATATGTCATTTGAGCACTCTATTCAAAAGCTCTAGTCAATCAGCATACTTCAGGAATGAGTATTTTGACTGATATATATTGTTTTTTTGCCCATCATAGCATTTGTTGTCCACAGCTGATGACCACCCAAGTTTGTTTTTAATATCTTCTCAATTCACAGATTGTGTTTCCTATTTATTAGTTTTATGTTCTTGGACCAGTTATTTTCTTGGTTTCATTTGCAAATGTCAATGATAAAAATACCAAATGAGATTTTGAATCTAGTGTGGAATATGACACATCGTAGATGTTCATAAACTGATAACTCTTTTCATCATATTTGACTATAAGTAATAGTGGTAACTACATAAATAGCATTTGGCTTTCAAGTATCCACTATAACATCATAAAACATTGCATATAATTATTTTTCCTGATAATTATTAATGTTATGGCATAGAAAATTATTTCTATTTATGTATAAAATATCTCCTTTGATATATATTGTAGCCAACCTATAAAATATTATTAAAATAGTTAAAAATGATTCATCAACTATAGACACAAAGAAAGAATAATATAAATTTCACAATATCTTATGTACGAGTACTTGGAATAAATTCAGCATCACGGGTTAGTACAAAAATGATGAGACATATTAAAAGTTCTGATGAATACCTGAAGTAGGAGTCTATTTCATTTCCGAAGGAAAAGCTTGATACTTAATGACTATAAGTCTAGCAATATATTAACACTTTTGACTTTAATTGCTTTGATTAAATTTTAGTACTGAGACAATTCTTTCATATTGCTTCTATTATTTACTTAATGAATAATACATTCTCCTGGAAAAATACATCTTCTCTGTTATATCAAGCTCTGTTAGAAAGGTTAATGCGTTATTTTATAATGCTCAAGATGTGTGAAGTAGTAAAGTTCTATTCAGACAAGCAGAAATGCCAGGGCATTTTTAAGAAGACCTTAGATGAAATGCTAACATATGTTCTGGAAAAAAAAAATAAAGTTCCTTTTAAGAAAATGCAAAGGAAATGTTATGTTTTTCTGTGCTATTTCAGTTTTACATAAGATTTGCTTTAGTGAAATTACCAAGGAAACTATTTTTCAGTTCCACATTATTCTTCAATGTTAGTAATGCTAAAGAACCTAAATTCTAGTTTTACTCTATTTCTGCTATTATATTAACACATTTTATATTTAAAACAATTATTCTGCAAACAGTGCAGCAGGAGATAACAGACATGATTTATTATCATTACTTTTTAATAAAAATTGTATATTTAAGGTGTTTGACATAATTATTTGGTATACATATACATAGTGAAATGATTACTACAGTCAAACTAATTAATATATCCATTTTTTTCACATAGTTACCATTTTTTGTGTGAATGGTGAGAGCACCTGATATCTATTCTCTTAGCAAATATCCAGTATCTACTACAGTATTATTAACTAGAGTCATCATGGTATATACATTAGATCTCTATATTTATTTAGCCTATGTAACTGCAACTTTGTATCCTTTAACCAGCATTTCTCTATTTCCCTCACATCTCTGCCCTGGTAACTACTATTTTACCGTCTGCTTCTATGTATTTGACTTTTTCAGTAGAAGTGAGATAAGTTCTGTTTTTCATTGCTTTTTTTTAGACCCACTGATCAAATTATTTATTTTATCCTGGTAATATGGAACGTTCCTTAAAAATATTCCAAAAAAATTGGTTTCAGTCTACATCTTTTTTCCATCTTATTTCTTCAGTTGTATGAATACTTATAGGAAAATTATCTCTTTTTCACAAATGTCAATTCGATATTAAAAAAAAAACACTTCTTACCTATTTAGAAAGCAATTTCTATGAAAATGAATATTTTCTTTTGATGTAAAATATCTTAAGACCACAATGAAATATAAGTAAACAACATCTACTAGAACAGCTAAAATAAAACCATGATTACCATTATCAAATACTGGTGAGGATGTGGAAAAACTCATATTGCTGGTGAAAATATAAAATAATACAAACACTCTGGAAAATAGTTTCACAAATTCTTAAAACTCTAAAAATATACATTTTATAAAACCTAGCAATTGTACTTCTGGGCATTTATACAAAGAAATGAAAACATGTTCACACAAAAATATGTATATGATTGTTTATAGCAGTTTCATTGTGATAGTCCCTAAACTGGAAACGATCAAAATGTCCTACAATGGGTGAATGGTTAAGTGAACTGTAGTATATCCATACTTAGAAATACTATTCAGCAAAGCAAACAACTATTGATAAACAGCAACCACTTCAACAGATCTCAGAGACATTATCCTGAATGAAAAAAAAATATCAAAAAGTCACATATGGTTATGTGAATGTTATATATGATTTTACTTATATAACATCTTGAAATACATTATAGAGATGAAATACATTATAGAGATGCCAGGGATTAGGGATGGTGGGTGAAAGTGAAGGTTGTTGTGGCTATAAAGAAGTAGCATGAGAGACACTTTGGTGATGTAATAATACTGTATATTGATTATGGTGGTGGTTACACACCCATGTGATAAAATGACATAGAACTTACATATCCTTCATATCTTTGTCTTTGTCATATTATGATTTTAATATTGGATTATGGTTATAAGAGATGCAACCAATGAGCAAAAATGGGTGAAGGTATGCAGAAACTCTCTTTAGTATTGTTTCATCTTATGAATCTAAAAATATATAAAAGTAAAAAAGTTTCCAAAAATTCTAATTAAAAAATGTTGGGCAGTGAAAGATTATGATTGGAGGTAGGATAAATTTTCTCAAATTGATGTCAGAGTCATACCAGATTTATACCCATTTTACTCTCCTTGTTAGAAAAATTCTATTATACACAATGATAAACATAGTATATTTAAGTTTTATTAAAGAATAGAAAGGATAATGCTGAAACTTGCAGACATAGAATTGTCTTCAACATTTTCCCAAATGCTAATAAGATAATAGTTATAACATTTATCAATTCCTACATACTTCAGTGGCACATTTTATGTCCACTTACAGCAGCTTTACACAGGTAAGTACTGGTATTCCCATTTATAGAAGACAAAAGTAAAATTAGTAAAGCTAAGAAATTTCCAAAGGTCATTCTATTTTTAACAGGCAAAGCCAGGACTGAAATGCAAAACTGTCTGATTTCAAAGTCTTAGTAGCTAACCACAGTATGTTTGGTAATGAAAGTTTTAATTCTTAAAAAATTCTATAGGTCCCTAAGAATCTCTGTAAAAATTCTAAAATTGTCTGCATAAAAGAGAAATGAGACTGTTTCACATTACTTTTATCTTATAATTTAGGCTTTAGCCTAGTGCTCTAAAGCCACTACACTACGTTTTCTCTAATCTTTCTCAAATAATGATAGTCTTGCTTGTAAAATTGCTTTCCTACATGCCTGACAAACTCCTGTTGATTCTTCCACCCCTTCTTTATCTTATCTGTCACTATACTAGATATAATTTCCCAATACTGCTCAAATTATATTGTAATTCATTTATTTACATTCCTTCTTGATGAATAGATAGCGAGCTCCATTAGGAGTGGAATTACTTTTTATTCATACTTATAGAATCTGTACCAGGTACATATTTAGCAAGAGTTTGTTGAATGACACAGTGCCCATTAAATTGATTGACCAATATCAGCATTAATATATATATATTTTTTGACTTGAGTTATTTCCCAGGAAATTTTATTTAGCAAATATCCTTCTAAGTTTTCTCTTGCTTTTGTGTAGTACTGTATTGGGAGATTCTCTGTTATTTGCCTGAATTCTATTATTAAGAAATCCTATCACATCCATAACGCCCTCCTTCTACTTTCTAGGGGAACTATTGTAATTTCAAACTCATAAATATTATTTTAAATTGCAGCAACTATATTTGCTCTCCACTTAAAATTTGAATAAATGCACATATACCATTATATGCATATATTCTTTACACTTTACTTACTTCCTTAGATAGTAAATGCAATTTTAAGTCATTTCTTATTCCATCTTTTAAGAATTTATGCATATAATTTTATTAATTTGTTTGTTTTATCACAAGCTGCTTAAGGAAAGATTATAACAGCCTTTTCCTGGTGCATAGTTTATCAAAAAATTACTTTGTGTATAATTGTTGAGTTTGAGGAAAAGTAAAGCTAGACCAAGAAGAATAAACAATAAATTATAAGTGATATAACACTACTGCCACAGACATGTTGAACTTCACAAGTTCAACATTATAAAAGGGTTTTGTCAATTTCTAAAACTACACAGTGATTTATGTTCATTTTCAAAACAGCATGCCAATTAAAGATTTTGCAGAATAAAACAGACTTAAAATCAATCATCTATCTTCTATCACTTTTTCTTTCTTCCTTCCTTTCTTTCTTTCTTTCTTTCTTTCTTTCTTTCTTTCTTTCTTTCTTTCTTTCTTCTTTCTTTCTTCTCTCTCTCTCTCTCTCTCTCTCTCTCTCTCTCTCTGTCTCTTTCTCTCTCTCTCTCTCTCTTCCTTCCTTCCTTCCTTCCTTCCTTCCTTCCTTCCTTCCTTCCTTCCTTCCTTCCTTCCATCCATCCATTCATCATCTATCATCTACCCATATAATCTTTCATTTACAAATATTTGAACATAAGCAAAACAACTAATTTCTTTAATATAGAAATCCTCAAATTTCTAGACCATTACAAGCTAACCTAGTGACAAAAATATTCTTGGAAACACTGCAAGTGTTATTGCTAATCACTGCAGTTTTGCTATGCATTGTACAATATTGCCACTTAACCGTATGGAAGGCAGTTGTTGTTTTCACAGTGATCAAAATGTACATTTAACAGAGTAATATGTAAGCTGAAAGCAATAAGCAAGATGTATTTAAAGTAAATAACTTATTTAAAGAAATATCCTCATTAAAATATATTGTGAATTTTACAATTTTGAATCAAATTACTAAAGCATAATGTCAAGAGGTATATTACTGGAACCAAGAGTCTTTACGATTTTGATTTGATTTGTGACTATAGCTTTAGAAATCATTTCTCTTCCTGTCTCTTCCTCTCTCTCTCTCTCTCCATCCCTCATAGACCCAATCTTCCCCCTGAGGCAGCAGAAGACAGCAGACCAGACCTGACTAATGGTACACACACAGATTTGGACCTCTGGCAGGCTAATGATAACGTCTTGACCTAAGTTATGTTCCAGCTCCTGAACTTTAAGGTTGAATGACTCTCTGGCTACTTCTGTAGGAAACCAGACAGAGGGATACCAGAGGAGACCTCAGAGCTGTCTTCAAGACCTGAAGACATGATTTATTACTCTTACCTCACCTCCAACCAATAAATTCCCAACACAATCTAAACCCCTAACTAATGGTGTATCCTGATTTTACCCTAAATAATTATATGTCATAGGGACATCAGGTCTTTGAGAGTATTAGCTCCCTGCACTCCAGGATTGGCCAATCCAATATTAAGCTATTTTCTTTTCTATATTGCAAACTCCTGTTCGTACATCTCTTTCAGCCAGTGCACACAGGCAGATGGAGTTAAATACTGGGGTTTAACAACACTATGTCAATAAAATAAAGAGACTGATATCCTTCCAAGATAATTAATCTCAATATTTGTCATTATATTATGCCTAAAGTAACTTTTATGGTCTATGTAAAATGCACTTTGAATCAAAGTATATCTGTTTTAATTTCTTCTTTACAGACAAGTTTTAACTTGAAATATTTTTTGCAAATCACTTTATGATAATATTGACCTATTTAATAACTACTTCTCTTGTGGGGGGGGCGGATAATTTTTTTCCTTAACCCTTTTAGATTCTTGGCTGAGACAACCCTCCACTCCCACCTCACATAATAAAAGACAGCTTAACAGGGGGAAAAAAAAAAACCCAAAAACAGAAGTTGAATAACACGTATACCTCTAGTATACTCCCCTAAGTGGCCCAAGCCATCACATTAAATACCATCTCCAGGTAATGACAGAAGATTATGTTGGGGGTGGGGAGTTAATGGAAAGTATTTGGAAAACACCGTAAAAAAGGATATAATTGTTATACAGATTTAAGTCCATTGGTGTTTTCTATTGATAAAGAGTTTCTAGAGATTTGGTCATCCTCCTTTTCCTGGTACAGGAAGGGAGACACCCTTACAAAAGATTTCCCTAATAGTAAATGTAAATTTTTCTTACAAAAAGGTAACTTCTACTGGGTTTTCAGAGCTCCTCCTGTGTCTGCTGTTTCTTAAAAAATAACCAGTTGAAGACAATCCTCATGCTGAAGAGGCATATTTTGGTGTGCTACATTCTGCTTCCTTCTCTTCCATTTGGAGAATATCCTGAAATCCAATCGCAGTGAAATATATGGATATGTTGCTATGTATGTGATATGTGTCAGAAAATGGAGATTTTAAAAATTGCTATTGTATTCCACTTAAACATATGATATCTTTAAACATAGCTTTAGAATGAGTTTCTAATAAAAAACAAGAAATATCCTTTATTGTGCTTATGCGCCTGCTTTACTTCCTGGTCTTGTGATAACTTTTAATATTATAAAGGACTATTTAACAGATTATCCATGTTATTTTATACTTTCTCTAAAAACTCATAGTAAAACCAATCCTGCCCTCTAGATTCTGTATTATGCCAGCTGGTGTCTTCAGAGTAATATGTTCTTAAATTGGATGATTTCTTTAATAGCCTAGCAAAGTTATGCTGTTTTGAATGGTTGCACACTGTAAATGAAGCCTAAACTTTTCTGTACGGTAAATACTATTAACATAAAGCAGTTTTAAAACTATTTTATGATCTCTCTCAAGGCCAAAGTTTTTGCATCTTGATAAAACTTATTTGGGGGAGAATTATTTTCATAAACTATCAAAGGTAAATTGATAATCATATCTAGAAAAGATAAAATAGAAATTCATCCTAATTATATGTATAGAGCTATTTGTAACATAAAGTTATATATAGTTACATAAAGAGATTTGACTTTGGTGGTAAACATACAATGTAATATATATGACGCATTATTGAATTGTATACTTGAAACATATAAAATTTTATTAACCAATATTACTCAATAAATCTAATAGAAAAATTAGGAAAACTAGAGGTTATTTAAAAAGGAATTCATCCTGTAATATTCCCATATTTCTAGTAAAGAAGGAAGGTCAATTTAATGAAGATGGACAACCACTATATCAATTCATACAGAATCTTAGAGAATTAAATAAGTTTGTTGTTTCAGTAAAAAAAAAAAGTGATAATTTCCATTGTTGAAGTATTTCACAATTTGACTTTCAGAATATATGTTTAAGCATTTTATGTGTCAATATTTAATAAAGAATCCTAACTCTCCATATTCACTGAAGGTAATTTGGGGCAATTCTGAAATAATATTAAAATATAATTGTACACTTTGTTTAGTTATAGATGTGAAACTTCAGAATCAAATTTCAGTTTCCGAGAACATGCACAGTGAATTTTATTATACAGTCACATTTTCTAAATAATCAATTTTAATGCAAAATTCCTAAAATATAAACTTTTCAGATGAAAATTTTCTATGTGCATGCACCATTTATTTTCCAGTCAGTCATTTTAAATAAAGTATACCTACAGAAGAAAAGATAAACTCTGATGGCTCATTTACATTGTCCTAAGTATTAATTACAATGTGGTATTGAAATAATTTGCTACAGGTATAGACATGAACATAGATTACTTAAGCATAGAATTACTGGGACAGTGATGGTGAGACTGAATTTGTTTTCACACAGCATTTTGATGTCAAATTGATTTTTGAACAATTGATTCTTTTCTCAGAAACATAAAGTTAAGTGTCATAGACCAAAGCAGCTACTTTTTACTATTGTAAAAAATAACACCAAAGGAGCAACTTCAAACTGGAATCAGAGCTGCCATCTCAGAGGAATTACCTTTGCAGGTCTCACTCCTAAAACCTCTGAAATGTTAAAACTAGGCAGAATAATCTTTGGACTAGGCCTAAAGCAGCAATGTATCCCAAATAACTGTTTGCAAAGATAACAGGGAAACAGACATTAAGACTACTGCATTGGAAATTAAAGACATTCTTTAAAATTAACATCACTGTATTAGCTTATTTGCACCTATAGAAATTATTTTCTTAGTTTTTTAAACACCCATAGAAATTGTTCCTTTTTATTCATGTAATTATTCTCCTTCCTTTTCTCATAAATACCTCTTGCCTTCATCTCCTAATCAAAACACTATTTGGGTTTCTGCCTGAATTAGTGCTTCCAGAATAGCTATTCTTTTGGATCTCAAATAAACAATGTTGCCTCTTATTCTGGCCTTTTATTTTTAGGTTGATATTATCTAGAAAAATCATCTCCACTTTTGCTGTCAATATCCAGCTGGTTTCTCAGCTTATTAAAAATACATATAATTATGAGTACACTAAAAAAAAGACTGAGTTTCGTTGACACCTTATATGTAATGTGATTGCTATTTCCACCAGTTTCTGGTATGTAGGGCAACAAAAGAAAATCTTACTTGTGTTAACTCACAAATTCTCTCCCATATCGTTCTCTCCAAAAACAAACAAACAAATAAACAACAGACAAACAAACAAACTCTATCTTTGCCAGATTGGGGCCTGGGTATTTGCTGTGAAGAATTTGAAAACTGGATGAGATGTAAGACAGATACCCTGAAAGGATCTTAACTTATTTTGGAAAAGCAGAACAGGGTTACTGGTAAAAACAATAACAAATAGACCTAGAAAGAAGAGTATATGGAGAAAGGTCAGAACATTCAAAGTAATAGAGCTCTACTATATACCATAGTGTCTATAATTAACTATACTGTTTTGTATACTTAAAAATTTGTTAAGAGGGTATATCTTATGTTGTGAACCATAACAATAAAAAAGAGAGCAGAAGGAAAAAATAATATTTGGAGGAAACTTGGGAATTTGGTAATAAATAAAAAGATTTTAAAGCAGCTGAAAAAAAAAAAGGTCTTGAGAGAGATACCTGCAGAAACTCTTATTAAGAGGCTTTGCAGTATTATATAAACAGAATTTTATTTTTTCATTTTTTAATAAATTATAGCAAATGATTATTCAAATTATTTCATGATGTCTAATTGGTTTGTCTTTATATGTGACACCCTGCCAGGATGAGATTCCTGCAGTGTTTTGTGTTTATGTGTTATGATTTGAGAGGTGTTATGATAGGGTTTCTACATAGGTTCTTCCAGAGTATTCCATCCTGTGGTCAGAAGAAGACAATTGGAAAAGTAGAAATTTTATTAACATATATAAAACACAAAGGACTACAACTGAGATTAATTGTTTAACAATTATTCCCCTCTCTTAGTTTATACTAGTTATACCTTTCAATATTTTTGCATGCACGTGCATATGTACACACACACATACACACATACAAACACACATACCAACTATGACTTTTCTTAAATCTACTTCTACTGAGTGAGCTTTTGTTAAATCCATAACAGAATATAAACAATTAAAGGTGAATAGCTCCAATCTTCAAATATGTATCTATTAATCATATGCTTTAAAACTATATGATATCTTTACCTCATAACTGATATATTTATGTCATCTGTCTTTTTATATTGTGAGGCTTTTTTTTTATTGATTGTAATTTTTAAAGATTTTATGGATTCATAAATCATGAGGCATCATGCAAATATTACATTGATTATTAAGATGCTACAGCATTATTTTTAAAATGTAATATTATTGAAATGCTTGTATTAAAATATTAGTTGGACAAAATAGAATATAAAATAACATTCAAAAAATCAACACAACAATGTAAAACTATTGCCTAGGGGAAATGCATGAAAGAAGTACTTCCAAATATTATAATCATGAACAGTAATAAGGTATATAAAATTATGGTTATATTCCTCACTTAAATGTTTAGTGATTCCAGAGCCATAATATTTCTTTGATTTCATAAATAATTCTATCCATGTTTACTAAAATTAAAAGTTAAGTAACACTTTCTGATATTTAAATTAAACACATTCCTTACTTATAATTTACAAAACTTATAGGAATCATGAAATTTGATGGGCTACTTCTCAAAAATGTTACTCTCATATCCACTAGTCCTACTGGCATAAAACAAGATTGGAGCATTTGCTTGAAGCATATATTCTTCCAATGGCTATTATAAGCCAGTATCTGCAAACGTAATAGGCCAGTATCCATGAACTACCAACATAAAAAATCTTATGATTGTTTATTGGTCCAAGTCCAATCTATGACTAATTTTTCTCTTATAAATAAAATTAAGTAATCATCAAAACAACTGTAAAATATTGATAAACATAGAAATAATTCAGGGAATTATCTTTTTAAAAAGCACCACGTATGTCATTTATTCTTTCATAGTAAGTACAAAAAGAGCCTACAAAACTCAGGTTCAAATTTGGGCATATTTACATAGAGGTGAACACTATAGCTACATTTTAAACAGCTTGGATAGTTATCAACTATTGTTCGTGTCACTTTAGTCTACATTACTTACAAACGTTTTCCAGATTCCACTCATCATACAAAACATTCAGTCTTGCAGAAGTATTAGCATTTGAGGCCTCAAGCTATTTTGACTACTGGGGCCTAGAAAAACTTTTACTTTGGAGACTTTGTAATTTTGCTAAAAAAAAAAAAAAAAAATCCTAGGTTTTAGTTTTCCTTAGTCTACTCTCACAGGGCATTTAATAGGTCCTTAGTCCACCTACCACTCTTACATGGAAGCATGCCAAAGCCAGAGAGAATCATTAAGTAACTGACTCGTTCCAATATTTCCTTTTTTTATAAAGAAGGGACAGAGAAAAGCAAGTAATGTCAAATCTCCTTTATCTATATTCTTTATAAAGTTTATTTAACCTTGGTTTATCCTCCTGATGAATGAATATTTATCTAGTTTTCTTACCATTAAAGTTGAATGGGCCTTTATTTTTTTCAGTGCTCATCTTCAACACCACAGCCCCAAATCCACTTTTTTCATTCGTTTTTTATTTCAGAGTTACAAATATTTTATGCTGCAGTGCTATCATCTTTGAAATAAAAATTTTGAAAGCAAGTATCATTAAGATCTATTTAAAAATGAAAAATTTTGAAACTATACAGAACAGTACATTTTTATCTCTGTGTTTCAGAGTAAGCTGTCCTTTTACAAAATTTCCATGGGAAAAATCCACATAAAAAAATTTTAAATTTAGATAGACCAGAATATAAATCACTGAATGATCTCACAGAACAAGGGTTTATGGTTATGTTGGCTTGCTGTAAAGATTCTGTTAGATACCCAGTAGAACTTGTGATTTTGTTTGTGTTTGATTAAATATACGACACATGAGGGCATTCACTTTTCTATGAATGGCTTTATTACTCATTTGGTGGGGAAGAGTTCTTTACTGAATATACCCTATGATCTATTTGGAATACTTCACAAGTTGCAGAAGTCATCTTTGGAAATGGGCAGTGTCAGCTTTTTTCTGATAAAATTTTAATGTGTTTTAACATACAAAATGAAACAAAATATGGTAACAATTATAAAACAGAAATGTAAGTTCCGGATATACAAATAACAATTCATATTTTATGATTTTCAAACATTAAAATAAAATGGAAAATTTAAATACTGGCAGCAAGGAAATAATATATGCTTCTGTTTCTGTGAGATGAACAGTAAGTGATATAGGAAGAAGTTAATGATTCTTTCTGAATACGTTTTACATTTTAAGTCAGACAAGCAACTATTCAGAACAGATAACCCATTTTTCAACATGACTTAACAATAAACCATGCTATAATGTACATGTGATTCTATTTAATCAGAGATGTTCAGTTAAAAAAATTAAAATGCAGTGATTGCTTATTATAGCTGTTAAAGATGTAATTCATTAACTCTGTACACCAGTGTTTTCTAAAGAAAATCTTATTGCTTAGCCTATTCTTTAGTCAACATCTGCACATCACTCAAATGTCTCAAAATAACCTTATTTAAGTCCTCATGTGTATTAACTCGAATATGTAATAACCCAAATAAAAATGTAATTTCCATCTCAAAAGGCATATCATTTTTTTTGCATTAGAGACAATTTTTTATTGCCTTGTATGAATATGCATTTTATAGATATATGGAAATGAAACAATAACAGTATAAAAGCAGTATTTAATGGTTGATGATTATATATAACACATTTTATAATGAAACTCTAAGAAATAAATGCAGCACTAATATTTTCATTGTCTAGGATTTTCAGTAGTACTTCTGTAATGTAATCTAACATACTTTTATTTCCCCTCAAAATATTATCCAAATATGTGAAGTAGATACTGTAAGTTATACAGTTGCATACTCATATTACTGTTTTGAGGCACTTATGATATAGAGGGGAAAATATGAAGTACAACTATGACTACTAAGATAACTTTAATTAAGGAGACACATATAACTTACTATTATTCATAAAAGAAAGACAGTATTTTTGCAATACAGACATGAGATTTCATCAACAGAGATTCCTACGAATTGTGGGAGTTGCAGAATAGCTTGGTCCTTTTATCAGTTAAGCTTAAGTTGCAGAAAACAAAAATCTAATTTAGCAAATTCTTAATATTTAGCAAAAAGAGCCCTTTATAGAGGGAACTAGAGGTATATAAATTCAATGGAGAGTATGAGGGTAGGCTTTCCCAGAAGTGGCTTCCAGAGCAGCATATGGATGGCTCATGAAAAAAATAGTGATCTTTGTCACAGTAAAATAGCTAGGGTAATCAAGAAACAATATCCCAATGGTGGCACAGAACCAAACCACTTCAAATTCTTTCTGAGGAGACCACTTTGAAGGTGACAACATTGGGACTGTTCCACCATGTTAACAGGAAGAAGAAACGACAAATATAAATTAGATGTCTCCTTCCCTTTAATAAATGCTATTTGAACTTCTAGTGTGAAACCATGAATCAATATAAATATTGCATATTTATATAAACTAAATTGTATGTCTAAAAATAAAAATAATTCTTATAATTTATATTCTTATACATTTTTGTTTATGCTATTGTGAAGCTATATCTCACGGACATTGAAATACATAATACATCACACACAAAATAACTAACAAAAGGAAAGCTATGCACTATAAAGTTTATAATTAGAGCAGAGAATGTTTTTTAAAGTTTACTTCAACAACAAATAAAATTTACATATCTGGAAACCACCTTTATGAGTCATCTATTACAACATCTCACCTATTAAAAAAATTCTTTTTCATTTAATTTAGTAATTATTTTTATCTCTGAGAAGAACACCAGCTACAGCCTTTAGCTACATGGAGCTCTACACTCTTATACAACTTGCATCATTTTAAATATATAAAACTATTTCTTATATTTAACTGATACAAGCCTTGTTAAATTTCTTTTGATTTATAGGACTGCCTCAGAATAACAATAAAAACACAGAAAAAATATTTAGAAAAGACAGACATAAGTATATATTTTCAATTGATTTAATTTTTATATGAATGTAGTCTAAATGCATTTCCAATTGTAAAAAAAGAGAAGCAATAGGTTATACAGATTATATATATATATATCATATTATATGCCTACATGTAATAACTATATATGTAATAATATGTGTATATAGAGATGTAGATAGATGTATGTCTGTACGTACATCTCTCTATTATCTATCTTTCATCTATCTATCTATTTCTATCTATCTAGCTATCTATCTATCATTTACCTATCTATCGAGAGAGGGGGAATTTATTATATGAATTCGCTCACATGGTTATGAAGGCTAAAAGGTCTCACAATCTGCCTTCTGTAAGCTGGAGACCTAGGAAAGTCAGACATATAGTTTGAAGGACTGAATATCATAGAGCCAAAAGTGCAGTTTGCAGTTCAGGTCTTAAGATGAGAACTAGGAAGCTGAAGGCAGAAGGTTGATATCCAACTTGAGCAATCAGGCAGAGAAAGAATCCAATCTTTCTCTACCTTTTGATCTATTTAGGTTCCCAAGTGATTGGATGATGTCCACAACATTGCGGAAGGCCACCTGCTTTACTCAGAACAATTCACATACTAATCTTTTCAGAAAACACCTTCACAGACACACCCAGAAATTAATCTTTAACTAGATATCTGGGCATCTCCTGGTCCAGGCAAGTTTACACAAGAAATCAATCATTACTCTAATATAGCTTCATATCTACATTCCTTGGGTTCATTTGTGAAGGTAAAAAAGGGACCCTAGGAGAACTTGCTTCTTGAGGTAAAAGTCTTTGGTTTCATAGAGTCAAACAAAAACTGTTATTTTGAGGCCAAGTGGAATATTGGGCTATACACCAAAAAGTGGCACAAAGCCTCTTCAAAATTTCTACATTGCATCAAAGATACTAACCATATAAATTTAATGTAGTGATATATTTCTCAAGAAATAAAATGGGATAAGTAATACAAAGGAGGTGAAAGAGGGTTAAACTTGGTGGTTAAAAATTCTGTCTGAGGAGACGATATTTGAGCTGAAAACTGCCTGACGATAAGGGACCAGTCATGTGAAGGTTCATGGTAGTAATGTTAGAGTTTAGAGAATGTCAAGAGGGAGATTTGTTTGAGTAGTAAGCAGGTCATATAATGACTTAAAATAAGGAGTCTAAATGTCATTTTAGTATAGTGGGAGATTCTTCAGATGTTTTAGGCAAGAATAAAGTATGAACTGGTTTACCTGTTAAAATCCCATGAAACTTCTTATTCAATGAACAAAGATTATTTATAGACAGTTTACATATTTATGGTAGGTATATATTTTTTATCATAGGTCATAATACTAAACGCTTATTGATGATATGTATATTCCTATGTAGAAAAATTAAAAGTACTATAAGGATAATTTAGGGTAAGGCAAGAAAGCCTCCAACTTAGAAAATATTTAGTATCATCAATTTTATGATACAAAACTATTTTTAGATTCTTAAGGTTAGTCCTAATGAGCCAATATGGGTTATAAAGTAGTAGATAATTAGTAGTTTTGAATCTGTTTATTGCTATTAAGTTAATAAACCTAGCACTTCAGGTAAATATTTTAATATAAAAGGTGGCATATAATGACTTTTGGTAGACTGAGATTATTTATAAAAATAAATGAAATACATACCTAAACTATTTCTAGCTTGCTCCCAAATATACATAGTAAATTAATAAATGTACAGCAGTAATAGGACACATTTTCACAAAAGTTCCAAATGCTTAAACACATGACTCAGTAATATACAGAAAATTATATACTGTGGATATCAGATATCCAATAGATATCAGAACATAGAATGCAAAAAAATTATTTCAGTACTTCTTTGTGAGAGGATACATGGCCCAATACTTAGCCCTTAAAATTTAGTAGTCTTGTTGGTCAGGTATTACAAAAGATAGGAAAGAGTCAGCAGAAGCCTCCCTGGACTGCCATTGATATATTAGATCATGTAACTCTTACTCATCTACATGTCATTAAAGTCAGAAGCTCAGTTATCTGCCCCACCAAGCCATACAGTTGGGCATGCACAGAAGCACTGCATCATGAGTTGGAAGAGTTATATATGACAGTGGGCCAGAACAAGCCCTGGGGGCACAAATTCCATGAAAATTGTCCCAAAAGCCCATGGTCTGCAGCCTTGCCATACTGTCTTTTCTCTCCCAGCTTGAACATGTGGCCTCATGGGAAGTTCCTTGGACCAGTTGACAAAGGAAGAACTAGGAAGTCTAGGGAAGAGATAAATGGATCAATCTCACTGAATGGGCAAAAAAAAAGTAAAAATATGTATATCCAACATGAATATTCACCAAAGGTCACCTCCGCAGAGGAGAAAGTTAATAATCAAGTGAATAGGATGACCTGTTTTGTGGACACCAGTCTTCCTCTTTCCCCAGTCTTCCTCTTCCATCCCAAGGGCTCGTGAACAAAGTGGCCATGTTGGCAGGTATGGAGGTTATATCAGTTAATAGTTTGTTACTCAGTTAACATTCTTCAAAAATAGCCATTCTTTTCTGTTTTTAAGCCCTGAACCACATTTTCTCCCACCTCAACACATGAAATATTTATGTGCCAAATGTATAGTTATTGTGTGTGGAGGGGTGGGAGTTATTTTTGTTTAAAAAATTCTATAGAAACTCTCTGCAATGAAATTTTTTTCCAGAGAAAAATAATGCCATTATTTTTGGAAAAATGATATCCCCTGACCCCTTGGGTTTCTGCACAAATGATTAGGGTTGTAAACGTAGTTGTACTCTGAGGTAGAAAACAGAAAATACATTTACTAAATGTGGAAGTGAGAATATATTCTATATTATCTGTTTAGCAACAATTTCTACATGCATGGTTAGAAAATCTTTACTGATAAAATCAGCACATTTTGAATTCTATAAGTCTGAAACATATTTAACATTAATGTCCACTTAGGAAAAAAGTTAACAATCGTTTCCTCAGAGAACATTATCACCATCAAATTGGGTAGAAAATGTGATACCATTTTCATTGCCTTATGTTATCCCACATTTATTCACTTGCTAGGGCCTGATTTTTTTATACCTTCTTATAGTCAGTTTTTCCTTCTGACTCCAAACATTACTATGCTAATGAAAATCTTCGCTATACTGTGTTCATCTTGACTATTTAAAAAAAAAAAAAACTATAACTGGGCATCCTGTCTTTTTATTTTTCTTGATTATCTTGTCATGTCAGTTTTTCTGAAACAATACCATATCATAAATCTCTTATACATTTCCTACAATCTATGCATTCCTTGCTTCCAGTTCTAGTTCCCTTCAGGCTCTGATCAACCTTAAAACAGATGTAATCTGACATTGCCTCAATTCTTGCCTACTTTATAATCCAGAAAAGCAGAGATATTAACTCACAAGGTGAATGTTGAACCAATGTAATTTGAGAAAAGGTGGTTAAATTTTTTTTCTTTTCCTTTCTCTCCATGATGAGCAATCTTGACACAGTTTTTATGGTTTCTCAGGACACCCCCTCAGGATCAAGCATCAGTCACCCTAGGAAGTGACCAGCTTAGTTCATCGCTTTCTCTCTGACCCTAACATTCAACCCAGCTTTAATCCCTTGTCCTTCCCTTCTGTTCTTTGAGATGTACTCCCTAAGAAAATAACAGCATATAAATTTATGCCTCGGGCTCTCTTTTCTTAGGAATCCAGGCTAAGACATTAGATTTGGGCTTTTCAATCTTTCTTCAGAAAACTCTATTCACACAAGCCTGACCTCCTTAACTCTTTAATTTAAAGGATTTCACAAACTAAGGGCTCTCCACATTTCTGATTTAGTTTTCCACTATTTTTCTTCATGAACTTAACCTAAACTATTATTCTGAGCATCTTTTCAACATACTCTATATTAATCTGCCCTTTCAATGTCCTTCCTTCTTTTTCTCTTTCAGAAATCTTACCTATCCTTCAAGAACACATTACTACCTCTTTAATGAAGCCTTACTGGAATTCTGTGTGACCTCTCTCTTCTCTATAATCTTTCCCAATAATTGTGGAAGCATGATCTTATTTTGAGTGTATTAAAGTTAGAGATATCACATCTACAGCTCCCTTTAATGTCCTGAATGTAGGAAATGACACTTTATACTTTTCCCACCTTTGAAATAATCAAAGTAATTTATACTGAAAACTCTGTGACTTTTGAAATAAGCATGTGCTTCTGAGTTTCAACATGATGATTATCTAATTTTATTGAGAATAAAAAAAATTATCTTCAAAAATATTATTCTGGATTTTATGTAAACATTATTTTAAATTTGGTATTTTCTTCTATAAGTTAAATGCACTTCCGATCTCTCTACCATCTATTCAAATTATAGAGCTCCATTTGAAAGCAATTCCTCTCCTAATATCTCATCCAAAGAGATTTTAATTCCATTGATTTTTAACTATAGCTATAGTGTATATGGTCATTATGAATATTTTATGTAATATTCAGCAATATGTTTTGTGGTTGTCATTTTAAATCAGAAATCAGCATTAACACATCTCATTTATATCAGGTTCTGCAAAGTAAATAAGACAATAAGAAAGCTACTTTTATCCACAGTGATGGCATTCCGAGAAACTATATTAGGCATTCAGATTTTAAAAGTAAATAGAACTTTCCTGTTAAAAGTATTTATGTAGTAAACTCTTCATGACCATGTAAGGAAAAGAAACTATCATGATAAGTCATAATGTTTATGCAGCAATCTAACTGTTCATAATCAAATGGGAACAAGTGTGGAAAAAAAAAGGAACCGACAGAATATTCTAATATGCATATTATGACATAAGCATAGTAATTAAAAATCCCAGGGATTCAAACAATGTTTACTGAACTGTTTATGTATCAATATGCTTATAAAATTGCCTGGCACAAATGGGAGGAAACAAAATTACCACTACTTTAAAAAGTTCTTTTTAAAATATATGTATCTATATCTATATGATTATATATACACAAATACAGCAGCTAATTAATATATGCAGATATAAATCCATAAAAAAATAACTGTCTCAAATATTAATCACCTCAAATATAACTATATAAACTGCTGTTTCTATGAGCTTTCCTGTTCAGTACAATTTATTGGATTTTTTTTAATATATGCACAGATTGTGAACCAAAGTAACATTAAATTTATTGTTAAACAGGAAAATATCTTTATTATGAACAAGAACAAATTCTAAATCAAAGTTTCAAGATCATAGTTACTGTTTTAATCAGTGTACATTTCATCAAGCAGATTTCATAAACACAGAAGTAAAGGAATAGAGAAGAAAGCAGAGGTCAGGATCAGAAACTTAAGCTGGCAGAACCAGAGGAACTAGAGGGATATTGAACTTCAAAATCAGAACCTGAAAGAGTAAGTCTGAAAAAATCCTATGCCAAGGGATGGCTGCTTAAAGAACTAAAAAATAAAAAGTACCTAACTTCCACCATAAATGCCAGCTTCAATTGTTATATATTCTTCAGCTAAACTGAAATATCAGCTTGATTAATCTTATTGACACTCAGAGTGGGACATTATTTGTTAAGTGAGAATGTCATGAGCATTGCAGTATTCAGTACATACAGCCCTTCCCACTAAATTAAACATAGTTGAGAACCATGCCAATAAAAGGCACTTATCATAAAAGTAATTTGTATAGTTAATCTAGATCTCTATAACTTTTTTTGTTTCTCCATGAAAGTATCGATTTTGTGGGAGTAGGGGAACAGTGCACAACTTTATACCTCCTATTGTTGGCAAATAACTCTGAAATATTAAAAAAAAAAACTCTGAACAACTTTGTAAAGAACATCTACTACAAATATATATAATTTATATACACACATGTATAGGCATATATACAGGCATATATGTGTACATATACACACATACATATGTATTACAAAGACATTAATGATGGTAAATAAAGACCTATTTGAAACTTTGTATTGAATTTTCTTATTTCGAATTTATACCAGAATGAGCGCCTGTACCTTTTAGAATAAACATTGCTTTAAGTATGTATACACAGTGCAATGTTCAAACTTTTTTTTGCCAGTGTGTACTACATGGACTCCCTAATATATCTAACCCAGTAACAAACAATTTTTGATCTCTAAACCCTTATGGGGTTGGTAGCTCAGCCTCTTCCTTGTTCCTTGAAGTGAGCTCTGTAGTACTTAAAGGAACTACTAAAAAACAGTTCAAAAAGCACTGATCTGAGACGTAAGATTATGCTTTTGAAGCAGAAGTGACTTAGTTCATTTTCTTCTATGAATAAAAGTAATATTGCAAAATATAGCTATATAATAGTATAAAATATTTCAAGAAATTACAGTTAAAAGTCTTGTTTCCAGCCCCTTATCATATAAAACTCCTTAATAAACCTAATGTCTCTTCATACACTGTTTCCTACTCTATTCTGTTTGTAAAGTAATCTTTCTAAAATGTACATGTGTCATTCCACAGTTCAAATATCACAGTGGCTTTTTTCATCACTCCAGGATAAAAGCATCTTTAGCATTTCATACTGGGACTCTGATGATTAGTGACCTGCCTTCCTAACTTTAACTTGTTTCTTCCATATCTTATTGTACATCCAAGAAGAACTGTCAAAACATAGTTAAGGCATCATCACTCTCAAGATGAATTTCTTATTCCTGCCAATCAGGGTTAGGTGTGCCTCCTTTACTTACAACTAGGATCATATGACAATCATGGTTGTACTACAATATGTCGTCAGTACCTCTTTATACTCTCCTGTAAAGTATAAGCTAATTAAGGACAAGGGGTGCACATATTTATATATGTATCTGTCTCACATATAGCAAGTACTAAATTTGTTAACTGGATGAATTATTTGATTGGCTTTCTAAAAATTTTAATAATGTTTTTCTAATTAGAAAAAGCCATTTTTATCAGATAAATTATGCTCTTTGTTGAAATTGAATTTATGGTAGCCAAAGTCATAAAACTGATTAATGAAAGGAACACACTAGATATTATATTTGTTCTTGTTAAAATTAACCATACTATTTTGAACTTTTTTTTTTATCTTTAGAAATACTCTTTGATTCTAACCCTGTTATCTATTGTACAATTCTTCCTGAAGTTTGATGAAAATTGCTTCTAGGTCTCTATCCAAGTTATTAATTAAGAATTTCACATTTCGAAGTAAAGTTTCAAAGACATAGATTTTGGAAGCTACAAAGTACTATAAGAGATAAAAAGTTGTTTTTAAAATAATGAGCTAATTTTTTAAAAGTAACATTTTCTTTAAGATATTATAATTCTGCATTTAACATTAGTTCAGGACAAGTTTCATGTTGAAGATTTAGCTAAAATGAGTTACATATTATCTATTTCTACAGATAGATGATAGATAGATAGATGATAGATAGATAGATAGATAGATAGATAGATAGATAGATAGATAGATAGATAATAGATAGATAAAGACAGACAGACAGATGATAGATTATAGAGAACAAGAGAGACTTAGGGAGAGAAATCATTATATGAATTATAGAGAGCTCTCACACTCCTTTTATCCTCGCTGGAGTCTAGACATATCTTGATTTCTGTAGTACTTCTGATTTCTTCTTGACTCCTTCAGTTTCTTGCCTGTAAATTCTTATTTCTATGGTATGTAACAGTTCTTAAACAGTTTAATTTAATTACCCTATCAAATAAAACTTGACAAAAACTACGGAAGGATATTATCACAGATGAAGGACCCATGCAGTTCTTGATTACAATTAAAATATACTGGTACATATGGATTTATGCAGGCATATCAGCAGTGAAAAAAATCAAGATTCTTTAAAAGTTTTTATTCTACAGACAGCTCATATAGAGTGATTATTCTTGTAGCTCTTATTACAAGATAGAAATATAGTTGAATTTCTCAAAGGATCTATAATTTCTCAAGATTTATAAGAACCTAAACTATGAAGAACTCATTTTGATACCAAATTGCCTTCCAAATGAATAATCATTATACATTTCCCTTTATTCACTCAGAGAGCCTTAATATTAATGTAAGAAACACAAATTCTGGGATCATATAACTTCTGCAAGGTAGAGTGGCCTTACATTGCCAATCAGGTAACTAATTGCAGTAATTAGTCCGTGGTTAGCAATTCTGCACTAAGAGTATTTTCCCAGGGAGACTGTTCTATGAATTTATAATATTTCATTTGCCTTAAGATTTTTATGATATTAAGTTGGAGAAAAAAAATGAACCTGATTTCTATGAAAATCAAGCTGTTAATACCCAGTTAATTATTCTAGAAATTCAGTGGCACTAAATCTTTTTTTCCTTTGGATAAATGTTTCTAAGGTACAATAAAATGACTTAAAGTACTGGTAGGCAAAGCAGCTAACCCCATTTGAATCAAACTTAATGTAAACTTGCCCTCTTACCAATGATTTCAGGCAACGGAATGACTAAAATTTAATTTGAAGAGAAAAAAGGCATGCATTCAAATTATTTTGGAAAAGTTTTGTTATTGAGAAAAAGACATTTATTTTAGCTGAGTGGAAAGAGTTCTATTTCCTTTCTATTCATCTTATTATGTATCTTTCTAGGTAATCCCTAAAAGTTTACCCTACAAATGTTGCATGTCTTTGGTTGTGTTCTGATGTAAAATCACTTTCATGCCCCTTGGTATTCTATTCACTATAAAACTATTGATTTTAGAAGGGTTTAATCATTGTTTCACATTAACATATATGTCAGTACAAAAGAGCAAACAATTGCAAAAACATTCTTCTTCATCTGTCTTTTAGGTTAACAAGGACAAAGGGTCCTTTCCAAATTATATGTGCACATTCACATACCGTTTAGAATTTATAGGTTCTTTGCTGAAGCAGTTCTGATTTGGTTCAGACAATGCCTCACGCCAAGTGAGAACTGCCCTCCTCTCACATGGGACACATTTTCAATGGTGGTTTATACCAGTTTGGATTTGGGGTTGACTTTTCTTTCCCAGAAATCGCTATCTTCATATTGCCTTTATATCATTCAAGAATGCCTTCAAATGGATTTACAAGTTTAAACTTGTGGCTGTCCTGATGTCATTTCCTAAGCCTTTCTTTCATAGCTTAAGCCTATATCGAACATATGTTGCTTCTTATTCTGTCAGTCATTTTTAACTTTCATCAATTTCAAATGGACTTCATATGATTCTTAGTATTTGATTTTTATTTTAGGCTGCCTAGAGCCTTGGAATGCTTTATGGACTTATACAAGCTCCAAGTGTCTGAGAAACCAGTTTTTATACAAAAAAATATTTTTCCGTAGATACAATGGAAAACTGTAGGACTGACAAGAGTATTTTCTACCAATCTAGCAAGTTAAATTTATTTACTCATTCATTCATTCATACAATACTTGTGTATTCATTAGGCTGACTGTGTATCCAATAAAAATGCTGGACATTGTTAGCAGAAAAAAAAGATCCAGATTTTTAAAAAATGACTCAAGTTTATAAATTTGACTTTGGAATTCTCAAGCTATTCTTATGAAATTACACCAAATACATTCCCTTATTCTATAAGAACTATGTAATCTGGAAATGAATTGATGCAACACGGTTTTAAAAGATTTCACTTAATTATATAAATAAGCATATACTATACTGTAAACAGAAAATATTTAATATTTAGTATTCTAAAATAATTCATATAAATTTATTTTATATCTTCTGAAATAATAAAATAATTGAATTTTGCCAGATTCTTTATTAAGTGGGTACATAAGTCCCTTTCTCTTCTCAAAGTGAAGTCAGTTCTTCATGTTAAAATTACATATTTATTCTCCTTTGAATCTCTGTTAGAGGCAGGATGGCATAATATTTCAGAGTTGTGAGCTCTGGTGCCTGAGTGGGAACACCAGTTCTGCTACTTACTAACCACATGGCTGTCCTGTCCCTTCCATGACTCATTTTCTCATCTATAAAATGAGGATGATGCCTGGCTTCTATATTTTTTGCAGACATTTAGTTCACTTAGTATATTACCTGGCACCACATAGTAAGGATTCAGTAAATGTTTTCTGCCTCTGTTTACAATTTTCTGATTTAAATTTTAGTTGCTCTCATTTGATCTGTTCAGTGGAATTATTTTGTATGGTGACCATGGCAACAATAATTTGATTTTCAGGACGACACTTTTGGTTACCCTGACATGTCATTCTGTGTTAAGGGTTCCCTGCTGGAACGACTTAAATAGTGGTAACATAAGAGCTGGCTCAAGCCTTCAAGTCCACACAGTGACTGTCGTTTGGCGACAGCTTCGGTCATTTTCTGTGCCAATTTCCTGCGGTCATTTGGTTACTTGGATTTAGCAATTAATTTTCTCTCTAATCAATGCATCATTAAGCATCATGATGCCTCAATATTTAACTCATTGAAAGCTTTCAGATTTGTATTACCAATTCAAATCTGTTCCGTTATTTTTAAGCTGATTCTAACAAAGGTTTAAATGGTTAGAGAAGCTTGGGTAGGAAAGCCTAGAATGATATTTTAAGAACTTTATTCAAATTCAGATTCGTTTTGCTTTGTCTGATCTCATTGCCATTCATAACTGCTGATTATAAATATAGCCATATGTTGTAAGCATTGTGTAGTGGGCACAGATATTTGCCTAATCATCATCCATTCCTTTTCTCTCTTTAGTCACAGCTTCCCAATTTTATCCAGGTGTCCACCCTCATGTGCTATGCGCATAAGTATGTGTCTCATGGTAAAGGCAACCTACATTCAGCCCCAATAGTAGGCATAGTTGGTTCAGTTCATCTCCCTTGCTGTTGATTAGCATGAGTATTCACATGGGCCAACTCTAATCTGTAAGACCTGACACCAAATCAGCTCAATTGCATCTACAAAAATATCCTTATCTTCCATGAGAAAGTCATACGAACATCTATTTTTCCTTCTATCTATGGAGATTTTGGGGTCAGACATGATACACAGAACTTCTTCAGAGATCTTATTACTAGTCCCAAATTTTGCCAACCATGACAGATGAACTTAAGTCATTAGTGATGTACTTTAGCTGCTGAGTCAACGAACCTCAGAAACTACCATATCTTTGTAATTTTTATTATATGGGCAATAAATTTTTTCATTGATTAAGCCAGTATAAATGAGCATTTCCTGTCATTTTCAGTGTAAAATATTCTCAATAAGACTGACTGGAGGATGATTTAAAGTCATTTTATCCTTCCCTCATAAAGCAGATGAATGTACAGAGATTCAGCAGAGTAGGTCAGTCAACAAGAACTTTTATTTTTAGGCTGCTGAGTGATTGTATGATTTAAATGACAGTATTGACATATTCTTTTTCAGAAATATAACTGAAACATTTTTAAGCTTTAAAAAGAATTGTTTAGATTAATTTCCCCATTAAATTAATTAATTAATTTAATTTGTTTAGATTAATTTCCATTAAATTAATTAATTAATTAGTTTCCCCGAACACAGAAGTAAATTTTGATGATTAATATTTAACTTAAAAACTTTAAAAATATCAACTTTTATAACAGTTGAACTGTTCATATTCTCTGTACCCCAAACTAGGCTGTATGTCCAGTATACACTATTATGCTATAGTAGAAAGAATATATATCCTAGCACTTATAATAATATACTTAGGTCTTCAAACCCATAAAGACAATGACAGTGTGCAGTTCAAAGGACTTAACAGTTTTAGACTTGCTCTTGGTTTTGAATTAACCAGTGTGTGTATTTGACTGGAAAGACTATAAATTTTACACATGTGGCATAAATAGAACCAAATTAATCTGAAATTTTCACCTCTTTTTTAAAGCAACTAAAACTTCTCTTTTTTTCCAAATAAAATCCAACACAAAAGTCAAGTGTATATGGAATACAAAATAGATATGCTTTGGTTCAAGTGGGAGTAGAAGAACTAGAGCTATCTGGTGAATAAGAACATAATTCTCTGATGTCTCCTTTGTGAAATCCATGTTCTATTGAGGATATTTTAAAAGCCACTGAACCAAAAATATGATCTCTAGGCTCTTTTTAGTTCTTAAATTAAAAGTTTCTTTCAAGTGGAAAACTGACTTTTAAAATATTATAGAATGTAGTGCATAGTTGTTGATTATTTATGTGTGTTTGAGTCACTTTTCTGGGGGTAACTTCTCACATTATTTAATTTTAGAAGGATAAACGCTTAGTTTTGGTAAGTATTAATTCTTTGAATTATTATATCTTGATCAGTGCTTTTTCCATCTGGAGGAACATTAAATATATGTTTCTGTGATTCTAACTCTGTATTCAGAATTATCTGTTATCAGATTAGATAAAATTATGAAATTGAAAGTATATTCTGGTTTTCTAATATTTTTAGTATAAGTGGTGGTTATTAATTAATGGGGATATCAAACTCAGGATTTCATTTGGATTTTATAATCATCTTATACAGATTTTATAACCAGAAACAAAGGTGGGACACAGCATAGGTGACTCAACTGCATCCTTTCTTCCTCTTCTCTTCATGTTACAGAAAATGGCTTTCTCGAGCTTTATTATTTCTTTCACAAATCTCTTAGGTTCCCTTGGTATGTTAATGACCCCTTAAATCATTAATGTGCTGCTTAATTCTATATCTTATAGTGATAACTAGATTTTAAATTGGGACTTATTATAACAGAATTCATTTATAATATAGTTCCCTCCTTTACACATGAAGAGATCATAATATTAATATTTAGTATTTAAATATAAAAATTCATAATAATTTATATTAATAGTGTTTACAATGAATTATTAGTGATAAAAATATCACTTTTTAAATGTTAAATAATAATAAACAACCTAAAATATCAAAATAACAATTGTTTTTCTAGGTTTTGAGGTTCCGAGTGATATTTCTTCACTTTGTTTGTTTCTACATTTTAAAAATTACTTGCAAAAAACAAATATTTATTTATAATCATAACAGATATTTTAATCAGAATATTTAATTTTATAAAGCCATTTGATTACAATTATGTAAAAATGTATGCACTGTGAGAAAACAGAAAGAATAAAAAGGGGTTAACAATTGTTTCTTGGAGTGATTAACTAAAGGTAAATTTCTTGCACATTTTTGTATTTTAATTTCCCACAAGAAAACATAGTTAACTTTATAATAACCTTATGTTGTCAAACTATTTAAGATTGGTTAATTGATTTATTTAGAGGATATAAGTTTTAATTTTGATGGGAAGTATACTATTTCAAGAAGCATTTCCTGAAATAGTAAGCATTTTTATAACAATTTATATGTGGGTGATGTGGCATTCCTGAACCTTTGGTCCTTCAGAACAAACTACAGAAATCCAGTTCAGGCAAGTACCAGACACATCTACATTTCCCCACAATCACTCTGAACGTGTGCCTTGTATCTCTAACTTGTCCTCATCTCTATACCTTTTCTCCACCATGTTCTAAACTTGATTCTATAAACCTGAGGCATCAATCCTAGCTTGAAATTGATTCTGTTTCCTGTTTTTTCCATTATTTGAAATTAATTTTTTTCCAAACACATAATTCATTTGGTTCCTCCCACCCCTTTTTTAAACCCAGTCTTGCCTTTCTTGGAAATATTCCTTGACCTGCTTTCAGCTGCTTCAAAACCAATTCCTTTGTTCTCTGACCAGGCAGATGTTGCTTGGCATATATGTATTATTTTGGCAAGAGCTATAATATCTTTGACATTAACAGTGACATAGAAGTACAAAAATGAAACTTCTCCATCAATAATAATATAGTAACTCAACAGATATTATAACGTAATTGGTTACTCCAGTTAAAACTCTTACATACTGTTTATACAAATTACAACTGATTTATAGAAAGTATAATTGTTGGGGACAGATAATAAACTAGTTATCTCACTATTCAACAAATCACGCAATCTAACTTTTGGGAGAATAATAAGCAGAAGATGCAATTGTCTCAATTATTAGTAAAAATATTAAATGGGTAATGCCCCCCCCAGAAGGTTATTTCATACCAGTCCCACCCCAGCCCCATACAAATTGAAGCCAATGGTTAAGTGACACTGGCAAAAAGGTCAGCCCCAATGTGAAATTGACTTCCTGGTGTAATTCACACTTCCCAAAGAATCAAGCTGAAGGTAAGTCCAACGGACACACTTTTGCTTAGCTCCTTGCTTTTTCCTTTCTTTCTTTACTCCTTCTCTGTTGAGTACAGTCATCAGGAAAAAGCAAACAAACAAACAAACAAACCCTCAGATAAATATAAATTTCAGAAAAAGAATGATATTACTTTGTAATAAATATGCCCCATATTTCAAACTATTCCCTGAATATTTCACTAGGCATATCATATTTTTGTTAAATATGGCCATCCTATTCTGACAATTTTCTTCAATAAATCATATGCACTTGAATTCTCCTATCAGAATCTGTTTCTAGGAAATCCAACCTTAGATAATATCAACCATATGCTGTTACATTATTAAACATATATTTCAAAACTATATAATTATATATATGCATATATACTGATCAATTTATGTAAGAATATATTCTATATAGCAATAGTAATGAATAAAGAGGAAACATGCATTATCAAAAAAGTTAGTTCTGAAATGGTAAAGAGCAAACTGATAAAAGAAGTTAAACATGGACAAGTAAGAGGATCTGTGAAATAATTGTTTGTGGTAGTATCTATTTTACACTGAAATACTCATATCATTTGCAATTTACAACAGAATGTTACTTTAGTAAATCCAGTGCATAACAATAAAGATAAAGTTAGTTGCATCATTGATTCTGTTCTTATAGCAACGAACACCAGAGAGATTTATTTGTTTTGTTTTAATATATTTTTCATGTTGGTGTCCATTGACTCCAAGCTGACCTCATATGTAGCAAAGTGAGGAGTCCGAGAAGATAAAGTACTATAGAAAAATAATTTTTCTAGAGGGAAACACTAGTTACATGAAAGTAAAAAAAAAAAAAAAAGGAAAAAGGAAAAACAACTTTTAGACATAGATGAAAACTATTGTTTTTTAGGCAGATTTAAAATTAAATATATGTCAGAACTCAGGCATAAACCCACTAAAATCAATATTAGCTAATTAAAGTTGAGTTTTCTTCCTAGGAATATAGAGGAGCCAATTGTAGCATATCTTGCTTATATGAAATTAGGCGCCAAAGAAAACAGCACGTGAGTGCAACAAAACAAACAGAATTATGAGTTTGGGCTTTTAAAATACAATATAAGTAAAAAAAATCTTGGACTGAGGCACAAAGATCTGCGATATAGCTGTCTTATGTTAACATTAGGTTACCTTGGACAAGCCATTATGAACATTTGTTCATTTATAAAATAAAGTATATGTAAGATATGGTTTTTAAAGACCCTCAAACTCATAAATTCTATGACCCTTTAAAAAATAGTTGAGAATGCTTATTCTAATAAATTATTTTAATTTTAGATTTTTCTTTAGCAATAAAAGGAATATAATAATGTGAAGAAATAAGAACACCACATTTCATTAAACATGTTTGGCAGATAAGCAGAAAATAATATGTGTTCTGATTTCACAGTAAATTATTATTGCACTTCTTCCTTTAATCTCACATGATCACACTTTTTAAAAGACTTGTAATATCACATCTGAAGATTTCTTCTATAGGGATCTTGCCATTTATTAATATTTTTATGGATATCAAAAAGGAATATAGTTTTATAATACTTTAATAATTAAATGTCATTTTATAAGGTAATTTTTTATTATTTGTCTGAAAGCATACTTATTTAGAATTTTTACATCCACAATACAACATAGAATCTCAGTACTGTCTGTGTACTTGCTGGGTAAATGCCATGAAACATGCTATTATTAGAATGATATTGGTAAATCTTTAATGTGAACTTAATTGGTTAAAAATAGATGGATTGTTAAATGGATCCTTCACTGAATAATTAAATACTTTTATGGGAAAATCAATAGGAAGACAGATCTGTGGTACCAGCATCCTTTAGCTTTCTTTGAAGCTGCAAAAACTCAGGCTCTACTGTGAGACATTGAAAGGACACATGATATTACACATAAATCCTGGGGGCTGCCACAAAACCAGAGTCAAGTGTCAAAAACTATATACTTCCAGCATCACTGACTAAGAGTAATGCTTATTATTTTTAATACGCTGCTATGAATTATTTCCACTGGATAATTTCATATCTTTGTGCTCACAGTGAAGGCCAAACAGACAGTTATGGGTGGTTGGCAGTAAATCTACATCTGTGAATAAACTCTCCTGGGATCCTATGAAAGACTGTAATGAATTCAACACATGGTGCTAGTCCTAAGGCAGACAAAGTCACACCATGAAGAAGACAGTTAGGGTTTTCTAATAAAAATTAAGCGCTGGATCAGTGTGTGTGAAGTCTTGCTGCTATTAACTGCTGTGCCCTGGATTTAAACATTCACGTGCACACACAGACAGTTAATGGGTATGAAGACATGTATTGTTGAACAACTGTTACTTCTCAGCTTTGTCTCATAAAATAGATTTCTAAAATATATTTATATTCAATTAAGATATACTTAATTGAATATAAAACCTTTAGTAGGTTATATAGTTCAATTGCCTTTTTAGGGGAAGTAACATATAACATATACCTTCACAAACTATCTTTCATTTATGCCAGTTTACCTGCATGTTTTTTGATAATGAAAGTTTAAATATCATGTATTGTTTCTCTCATTAGAAAGTATGGATTGTTTATCTGTGTTGTATTCAGTTCTATTTCCTTCAACTGTTATTTCCAAGAGTGTGGGGGTAACTGTGCTCTCACAGTTCTTAGAGAGATATACAGAAAAAAATGTGTATTGAAAAATAAAAATAAACATAAATCCAATATAAAATCACTAATAAAATATAACTATGCAGATTTTTCTTTAATTATGTTCTATCCTCTTACTCATATATACTAAGAGACAAGAATAAATGCTATTTCAAAATAGCACAGTCAGATGAAAAGTAAAGCTTATATCAATTATATTTAAATCAGATTAGTGGAATTTAATTTTAGAAACAGTAAATATTTCACACAGAAGTATAACTTTGTGATTATACATTTACATATGTGTTTATCTGTATTTTCACTTTTGTAAATTAATTTGTCTAAATGGAGAAGATATTTCATAAATGAAAATGTAAAAGTAAATGCAACCTAATTCTGTAACTTAAATAGTAACATTTAAAATATATCTTTTTGTATATTCTTTTGTATCCCATAGCAATTAGCTCATAACAAAAGGAACATGAATCCCATAGTGCATTAGCTTATTCTACTATTGGTAGTTTTTTTTTTTTTTTCTAGTTTATTATAAGTAGAGGTAATTGTGGTAAAAAGAGATAGGAAAAGCTTTTGGGGATTTTGAGCTGAGCAAGTTGAAAGATCTGAGTGAATGTTTCTTTTCTTGTCCTTTGACATGAATATGTATATACTAAATAGAACGCAAACATCACTTTGTTAAAATCGCACTCTTCAAAAGTGCTGACACAGAGCTTATAAGGTTATATTTATTAAATGTATCTTACTTAAACAAATTACTGTGGGGTCTTTTGGTATACAAAATAGTTATATTTTTTCAATAAATTATTTTCAAAGATTTGACAGAATCTATTTTTATATGCTTGTTTACGTGATCTGGTTTAACATGTATGATTACAGAAGTACATACAAAAGAAAACACAGGAGTGATATCTCTCTAAACTGCCCACAGTAAAATTGGACATGTTTCCGAAAAGATGTTTGGTTTCAGAAGATGGCTACTTTTAAGAATAACACTACTAACCAATGCATCTTAACTGAAGATTAGGTATGAGAAGACTATTTCATTATTTCACAAAGGTAACATCTGGTAAATATTTGTTAATTTAAGGAATGGCTTACTAAAGGATTGCTAAAAGCTGTTTCTCTGGCATGATTTCAGTAACATTTCACCTAGTGGGACACAATTTCATTAAAAATTTTAATTATTAGAATTTCTTCTCTGAGTTAAAATATCTTACTAAAAAGCAGTTGTAAGTCTTATATCTAAACTAGTTATTGTCAATTCACTTAAACTCAGTAAAGAGTAGTTTATTAAATTATTAATATTATCATTATACAAGACTTGTAACTGAGTAAAATACAAGGCATGTATAACACAATGCATGACTAGAAAGGTAATAGTAAACATCTTACATAATCAGGCTTTCTTTGATGTTTTTACAAAATACATAGTACTATGATAGTCAAATTCTGGGTCCAAAAATACACCAAGTGCACAATAGTCCTGCCAACATTCATTCTTCACAAATTCATGGTAGGTTTATTTATTTTTTAATGGCATCACATTTTTTCTACTAAGACATTCTTAACTCAATGCTACATTTATCATTGGCTGAACAAATTTTTACTCAAGGTCCTCCAATAGACTATTGCTTATGAAATTTCATACTTCTTAAAATTTATGTTAATTAGAAAAATGAATACATTGTCTTATTTATAATAATTTTAAAAATATATTTTTATAAGTAGCTAGGTATTAATTATTCTTTTAGTAAAATTATTCTGTAAAAATCTGGGATATTTTTACTTCTATAGATATTTCCAAGAAAAAGAAAAACCATGCCATCTAATGGGTAACTGCCCAATTATTTATTTTAACATTACAATGTTTGTTTTTACATATAGCCATGGGTTTTATTCTATAGGATATATTCCAAGGTTACACAGAATATAAGAGAAGAAACAAAATCTAGAAAAATTCTAAGGAGCCACTTGTACATATTCAGTTCTTGTTATAGAAGTCATATGGAAGGGTAAGACTTTAAATCTAAAGGGATATACGAAAAGCTAAAGATTTTAGGTTTCTGGAAGTCTCATTAAATATATCTAATGATATCACATATTGAAATATACTAAAACTTAAGTCACCTATTTCTAGAATTTAATAATATTATACTGTTCTAAACCATGCCCCAATGATATGACCAAACTTTTTAAATTACTCTAACTTCTTAAAATGTTATTGCTTACCAACAGCTTCCAAATACATTTTCTTATTAAATACCTTTAGCAACTTCAGCTACGTCATTAGTGTACATATTTAATAGATGAAGTAACTTAGAGACTGCATGCATTTCCAGTGGCCACATAATGATTAAAGCATAAGACTAAAACTTGAATACCAACCTGCTAATTCTGAGTTCATTTCATTTTATTGTGACAAATTTTAGGTGAATGTTATTTGAAAAAAGTCATCTAGAAGACAACTGAGTGAGAAATCTCATAGTTGGAGTATTATTCAATATATGAATATTTTGAAATGGAAGATGCTTTGTCTTTCAAAATAATTAATATTATAAAGCGATGGTCAGCTCAAACCTTGAGAGGATGGCACACTACCTTATGGATACCATATTTCTTATGTCAATCAATGTATATGTTTTTTTTAAAGTTAGTAATTATTTGTTTATACTATAAACAGTGTAGATCCATAACTACATCTATGTGATTCTATAAATCTATTGATCATTAAGGACAAAAGATCTAGATCATTTCTTCATAAATATTAGAAGTTTTTTAATGGTATCAGATATACACTTCAGTCTATAATCCATTTCTCTTCTTTTGATTTTTCTTATAATAGGCAAATATGTAATGTACTTCAACTGAGATTTAAAAAAATATGTTTAAAAGTACCATTAGTGTGTTTTACATTATAACTTTTTAAATGTTTCTTTTAGCACAAAAAATGCATCATTATTTCATTTAAGTGTTCATGATGCTTTATCCATTAAAATGAGTTTTTCCAAAGAACAAAAACAATTTTATATCCCTAGGCAAGCAAACATTGTAAATAATTTTGAAGCATTGTGTACTGAGGAAAACTTAAAGCACAGAATTATTTAAATAAAAAAAAGGTTAAAATACTGAAATAAGCAAGAATGGCAAAGTAACCCTAACCTTCAGCATGAGTTTTGCTAATGGGTTAGGAGGAAGTCTGCCTGAGGAAACAAAAGGGATTTAGCAACCCAAAAATCATTTTAAAAATATTTAGCTTATTATTAAAAAGTATGATGAAATGTATATACCAGATATTAAAATATATTTTAAATTTACTGTGGAGAGAGACTGAGAGACAGAAAGAGAGACAGACACAGGATTACTTCATTAGCACATAATCTTTGCCTGCGAACTCTGCCTAGCATCTTCAGCAGAGAAGAATGGGGAAAGTACATGATTCATCTTACTATTATTTTTTATTGGATTTATGCTATGATTTAGAAGTACTTATTTCATGTATGTTCATAAAACTGTTTTCACATTTGGTATGCTTGTCTATTTTTTATTTTGTAAAGTATGTATAACATAAAAATATATTAAAAATATTTTTTAGGTATACAATTCGATGGCATTAATTACATTCACAACATTATACAGTTAGTTATCACTATCTATTTCCAAAACCTTTTTATTACACATAGAGGAAACTCTTAACCATTAAGCAGCAACTCTCCCATTTCCTACTCCTCCCAGCTCTAACATACATTACACGTTACCTTTCAAACAAGGTGAATTTTAGTCCTTGCATTAAACTTTTAAACAAATATGAATCACAAGACATATTTTCATTTCCTCAAAGATTCCAACATATTGACATCTTTCAATATTCATTATTGCCTTACCTGTTCTCCTGACTTGACTCTCTATATATCTTGAAAAATAATAACAAATGCTAAATAACTCAAATATAACTAGGTATTGACCTTCAACAACTTCCAGCAATATATCCACTAATCATTCACTTCATCATGCAAATTCACAATATTCCCTAATAAAAGAAATTACAGTCTTCATACATACAATGGACTATAGATTTTATATGCCATGAGTAAAAGTTCTCAATAAGATCAAACGAAATTTCATTAACTCTGTAACAAAATAAATGATTTTATAATTTCAATTTTCTCATAAGTGAACTGAGTAGTTATTAACAACACTATTTTACTCTATTCTTTCACATACACTCAATTTCTTACCTATATATGTGGTTTATGTACCCCTGCTGTCAGGAAATGCAACATTCACATAGAAATGCAGGTTCTTTATTCTTAAATATCAGTATTTTATATTCGACTTTTTTTTTCTGCTTCATGGGACTGAAAAGCATCCTGTACAAGCTCACAAACCATTCATTAGACCTTGAGCCATGATGGTTGGAGAACCACATCTTCAGAGGAAGCTACTCCCTTATAAAAAAAAAAAAATCACTCTAGAGCCATCTGCCTGCTTATCATTACATCTGAACAGACTTATGTTTTAAAGGAATAGCTAACTAAATAAGGAAGAGACGATCAAGAAAATAGGCATTTCTGGCAGTCAATGAAAGGTTACTGAGGAAAAATAATCCCACATGTTACAAAAGAAACTGATGGGTACAGGATGTTATCTAGAGCAAAGGACAATGATGAAGCCCCAATTAGACATTACTGAAGACATTAATGGCACATATGATATGCATAATAGAATATTACAAATGAAATAAAGTCTGCTATATTAAAGAAAAAATTCCAGGATAGTTTACTTAAAATATTTATTAACGTATTTATTGATATTCATATATTCCTGGATTTATGATCATGCTCATAAATTTAGTATTCAACAATTTTATTAATTTTACTTTTTCACCCCTACCTTTCCTTTATTTGTATATATTTTCCACTTATACTGTACTTCCAGAATCCATTCTAGCCACTGAAGCCGAAGGGAAAAAAAATTATGTTTTACAATATTCTGAAAAATCAAAGTCTTTGGAGCAGTTTTTCAGAGAAATAAGTACAATAAATTGTGGAAAGAGAAATTAGCATATTAAACCTAGAAAATATAATTTTTAACATTCCTCAGACAACTAAATTATTTTCAAGAGTAATCAAGAAATGAAACAAGAATGATGTGGCTAAAATGTGTAAATTTTGCAAGATGCAATAGAGAGATTTACTACCTCAATAGACCATTTTGTATTTTTCCCCTACTTGCTTGTTTGTTTATTTGTTTGTATATTCAGCATTATTGACATTGTAGTTAATTCCTAACATCTTTCCCATACAAATGAGTGTATACCATGTAAATTGCTCATGATAATTTTATTTCTCTTCCAGGGATTGGTTCAGCAAACCAGCTCTGGCTAATGAAATGTAAGGTAAGGGTGAATATGACTCTATTAGAAAGAGATGATTATTTTTTGTTGTTTAGATATTATTTAAATGTTGTGCTTGCAGTCACCATAATCAACATCAAGAATGACAGGTCAGACAACTAGAAGAAAATTACATTATTGGTGACATTTCCTTAATCAACTATATCTAGAATTTCTCTAAGCTCTAAAATTCCTGTTATATGAGGAACGGCTACTGGTCAAGATGATGGAATAGAAAAATGCCATGCTGACCTCCTCCCATAACTACATCAAAATTACAAATAAAGTACAACAACCATCACTGAGAATCACCTGAAGTCTAGACAAACATAAGTTCTATAACTAAGAACATACAGAAGAAAAAGCCACATCAAGACTAGTAGGAGGGGTGGAGATGCTGAATTGGCTGACCCTATTCACATGTGCTTGTTAAAAATTGGGAGGAATATCTCAATTGTGAAGATACTCCTGGAGGAGCAAGTAGGTCCCAGCCCTACACCAGGCTCCCCATCACAGGGTTCTAGTGCTGAGAAGAAAAATAGCCATAATTTCTGGCTGTGAAGACCAGTGGAGTTTGATGCTGAGTAAGATGGGGTTCTTCTGGAGTCCCAGGCACTCCTCTTAAAGGGCCTGCAATTGGACTTATTCACTGAGGGACTCATTCAATCTGAGCTCTGGTGCTGGGGCAGCAGCTCAAAAGGCAGCACGGACACATGAGAAGGAAAAGAATTATCTTGCTTCAGGGTAAAGACTAGCAAGGTAGCTTTCTCTCAGACAAAAGCCATAGTTCTTTCTCTGACAGAAGCCATAGTTCTTTTGTTGAGCCCTTCCTCTCCCAGCTTGCACTCCTATGCAATTACCATATCTGAGACTCCATCAACATAGCTAAGGCCATTCATCCTGCTCTGGTGATTCCCTGATACTCTGCCCCACCCAACTTGTGGGCTCACTCAAGATGATTCTAGTGGTTATCCACACAAATAGCCTGCCTCAGTTCATGCTAAGGACTTTTCTAAAATCTCTTAAATGTTCACAAACCCCAAACAAGCAGCATCTGACTTCAGCAGGCATTATATCTCTTGCTAAGCAGCCCTAAGCCTGGCATTATAGGCAGCTAGCCTCAGTTTGAAGATCAGACTCTCCAGGCACCACCAAGCCCAGCACAAGTAGTACTCTTCTGGAGATCACTTTATATAGTTCAGACCAAGTAGCTCAGGCAGGACACAGGGAGCAGTTAATCTTGGCTTGCACTAGAGCTCCTCCCAAGATGCCCAGAACCAACACATCCGTCGGCCAGCTTCAGACCACAGCAGAGCATCATCCAATCACCTCCACAAAAGACACCCAAATGGCAGGCACCAGAGTCCTGCTAAAGTGCATCCTACTTTGAAGGGTCAGCCCCTGCAAAACAGCTCCTCTACTGCAGTCATGGTTAGACTCGCAACCAATCAGCCTGAGGATCATTCTTTCCTATTGACATGCCAACAACAATCGAGGCTTAACGATAGCAGGAAGGCACATACAACCCACACAAGGGACACATCTGGTGCATCTAACTCGAATGATCAAGGAGACTGTGACACCGGGCTACATAGGGCACCTACTACATAAGGATACTATACCAAGACAAGGAAATACAGCAGCTCTACCTAATATACAGAAATAAACACAGGGAAACAGCCAAAATGAGTAAACAATCATGTCTCAAGTGAAAGAACAGAACAAAACTCCAGAAAAAAGAACTAAACAAAATGAAGACGAGCAATCTACAAGATGCAGAGTTTAAAACACTGGTTATAAGGATGCTTAATAATCTCAGGAAGAACTTCAACAAAGAGGAAACATAAAAATGGAAATAGAAAATATGAAAAAGAACCAGTCAGAAGGAAAGAAAGCAAGAAAGCGAGAAACCAAGAAAGCAAGAAGCAAGAAAGCAAGAAAGCAAGCAAGCAAGCAAGCAAGCAAGCAAGAAATATACTTTAACGGGCCTCTGGGACAACATCAAGCATACCAACATTTGCATCATATGGGTACTGGAAGGTAAAAGGAGAGCAAGAAATTGGAAACCTATTTGAGAAAATAATGATGGAAAATGTCCCTAACCTAGCAAAGGACAGACATTCAAGTCCAGGAAGCACAGAGAGCCCCAAACAAGATGAACCTAAGGAGGTTCACAACAAGACACATCATAATTAAAATGCCAAAAGTTAAAGACAAAAAGAGAGTATTAAAAGCAGCAAGAGAAAAGTACTTATTACAAGGAGCTCCCATAAGACTGCCAATTGATTTCTTAACAGAAACTTTGCAGGCAGAAGGGATTGGTAGGAAATAGTCAAAGTGATGAAAAGCAAGGACCTATCTAGAGTAACCAAGATTACTCTATCTAGCAAATCTATCATTTAGAGTCAAAGGACAGATAAAGAGCTTTCTAGACAAGAAAAAGCTAATAGAATTCATTACCACTAAACCAGTTATTCAAGAAATGTTAAAGAGACTTCTTTAAAAGAAGATTAAAAATATGAATAATAAAATTGCAATATCTACATATCTATTAACAATTACTTTCAATGTAATTGGATTAAACACTCTAATAAAAAGACCTAGGGGTCTGAATGAATAAGTAAACAAGACCCGTACATATGTGCCTACAAGTTACCCACTTTAAATTGAAATACACACACAGACTGAAAGTAAAGGGATGGAATAAGATCTTTCATGAAAATGGAAAGAAAAGTTGAGGTAGCAATACTTATACCAGATGACTAAGAAACAAAGAAGGACCTAGCAGTTCCACTTCTGAGTATTTATCTGTGGAAACCCAAAACACTAATTCAAAAAGATATATTCATCCATATCTTCACTGAAGCATTATTTACAATAGCCTAGATATGGAAACAATCTGAGTGTCCATCAATGCATGAATGGATAAAAAAAAATGGTACATATATACAATGAAATATTACTTAGCCATAAAAAGGGATGAACTCTTGCCATCTGCAACAACATAAATAGACCTAGAGAACATTATGCTAAGTGAAATGAGTCAGACAGAGAAAGACAAATACCGTATGATTTCACTTATGTGGAATCTAAAAAAAAAAACAAAATAAAACACAAACAAAACAGAAAGAAAATCAGAGACATATAGAACATTTTGATAGTTGCCAGATAGAAAGAGAGTTCAGGGGATGAAATGAAGAAGGGAAGGGATAAGAAGTACAAATTGGTAGATGCAAAACAGTCATGGAGATGTGGAATAAAGTCAATAATATTATAATAATTATATATGGTGTCAGATGGGTACTAGATTTATTGGGGTGATCACCTCATAAGTTTTATAAATGTCTAATCACTATACTATACACTTGAAACTAACATAATATTGCATGTCTACTGTAATTGAAAAATGAAAACATATTTAAACATAAAAATAAAATAAAATTCCTATTATGTGAGGTAACAATGTATCGTTGAAACCATAATGATTTCATATTTCTATTGGTTGTAACCCGTCATCAGATCAGACATATCTAGTGATAATAAAGAAAAATAAGATTTTTTTCTTTTGTTTTACTGCATTAATAGAACTAATGTTTTAACAAAGCCCATTCATTTTTATCACCTCAGATTTATGCATCTGGTGAGTATATCTATAAGCATACAAGGTTTCATCTAAATTATAAAAAGCTAACTGATCTTTAATAGCTAGTACCACAAATTTTTCCTATTCTTACTAAAACTGTCAAACCAAGTCAGTAAGTTTAAATAAATAATGTGTTTAATAAAAAGTTTCATATATACATGTCATTAATGTTTTTAAATGGTTTAAAAATATTTCAATGGTTAACAAACATGAAGAAAAATATATTTATTCTTACTAAAGAATTCATATAATAGACATTATAAGTATTTAATGCAACAGATAATTTGCCTCAATATCTTTTTCTCAGCACATTTTCATTAAAACTAAACTTCTAAATATTCTCAGGGGATGGAATTACATCAGCTTTAACAAACTAAATGATTTATGAAAAATATTTATAGTGACTATAGCCAAGAAGATTCAATTAGTTTCACGTTATTATAAAAGTAATTATCAGTGAGTAAAAGCCATTTATAAACATATTGTTACTCTATTCAGTATTGTTGCATCATTTAAAGGGCTAGTAAATAATTTATTTTAACAAATACTTTTGAAGTTTTGATAATTATCACATAAAAACCTGAACAATAGTAATATTATACATATAAAAATGTATGTACATTTGCTTATCCAGCTAGAGAATGTTTTTTTTTTTTATTAACTGTTTAGTGATAAAAGGATCTCATCCAATGACAAGACAAATGATAGGAAAAATATTGGTAGAATACAGATGTTAAAAACAAAGTAGATGGTAGTCCTGGAATTTTTACTTACTAGCTATAAAACCATCAGAATATTATTAAATCTCTGAGTTCACTTTCTTTTTCCATTAAGTGAAGATAAGAAACAGTAACTATCAAATAGGATTATTGTGAGAATTAAGTGACAACACAAATAAAAAAATAATTACAATAGTATCTAACCATAGTACGGTTCAAAAACTTTAATATATAAATAATATAAAAAAATGTATGCATCACATTTTTGCTCTATAATTAGTGTTGCATTTTATCATTTAAAAAATGATTGTCAATATATATAACAAGGTAGAATGACTCATTTTAATATTGAATAATGTTGGGTTTTTTATATGTATGATTTTTTTTTCTTAAAAAACCAGGTGTGTGTTTCTGAGTCTATATGTGAAAACATAAATTAAATTTATTGCTAAAGCAAGGGTAATATAAATATAGAATTAGTAAAAATTATGTTTATATTTCCGTAATACATCTTTGTAATTAGTCTTTTTTTCTACAATTTTACCTAAGCTATTTTCTACTAATGATTCATCTGTATTTTTGAGTAAAATGATATTTATGTGTGTGTATGTGTGTGTTTTAAGATTTAATTTTACTAGCCTCAGACATTCTCTTATTCCTAAACAAAAATTCGCTTTAGCTGACAGTGCTAGAGATAGCACAATAGACATTATAGTATTATCAGTATTATGTAACAGTGATAACAGGATTAGTAATGGCAAAAATATCAACAAATAAATATGCAATGCTTCTATATGCTAAATATCTCACCTATTTTGTTATATTTAGTTTTCACAATAATCATATAATATATGATTGTTATTCCTACTTAGAGATGAGGATATTGAAGCAATGGAAACTAACTTTCTAGGGTAACACAATTGGAAAGAGGTTTGTAGCCAAGATCTCAATTGAGACACTGTAATTTCAGAGTCAGTCATCTAGTCTAATCTCCCTTTTAATGTTATCTCCAGAAATGAATATATAATACTTAGTTGTAACCCCTCATACAACTAAAAACATATAATGGAAACTTTTGAATTGCAATTAAACGTATAATTTATTAAATTTAATAATTTATCATAATATATGGAAATCGATTTTAAATATATACTATTTATAGCTTTCATTATATTCATGAATGTTCATCATATATATATGAACATAAACATACACCTATAATCTCTCTCTATACACACATATATAGACATGTATATACACACGTAAATTCATTAATCTATCATCTATCTGTCCTAAGATTTCACACAGCAAAAATATCTTATTGCTAAAAATAAATTTGAAACCAAGTATTCGCCTAGAATTGTCACCTTAGGACACTATCTTTCTATTCTTACACCTATATATTCGCATATACCCATACACACCCATATACACATATATATGGTTAAGGTATATATATTTAATAGACGACTGTGTGGCTTTAGCTATGAAGTGAGTGGAAGGTTAGGTAAGGATCACTGATATTATTTTATGTTTATGATTGACTCACAAACATTAGATAAAAATTTATAAGATTTTTTTCTTTATTCATATAAATAGTTGCTGACGTGTGGCATTTTATTGTTTTAAACAGTGTTCACTTTGTATCATCTTACTTAGATATTTGTGGTTTTTTTTTTTAATTTAAAACATTTTATATCATTTTAGAAAAAAAATGAATGTATTCCTGTCCTGGTATCTGAGGAAAACACAGTATTTTTAAGTTGAACTGGCATTCTCTTTCTTCCATATTTATCATACTTTCTTTATCATCTCTATCTTATCTTCTCCTCCTCTTTGTTCCTCCTGCCCACAGTCTTTATTTTATACTTGTATATAGTGAAATTCTCTCATTACTCCTCCACACTCTAAAAGTAATTTTCTACAATCTCAATTTTCCTTCTGATTTCCAAAGATGTTTTAATTTTCTCTTTCAAATTTATTCTCTTGCTTCCTAAATGTTGTGTTGCATCAAAATTATTATACTTCCTTTTCTTTTTGTACTAAGGTTTTCATGCTTTTATGCATTATAGTGATGCATTTTCTTTTGAAAGCTAATTTAAAATATATGCTTTCTTCATGTGCTCCAGGATTATCGTATTTCTATCACCTTCTAATGAAGATGAAGCCAGCCAATAAGAAAAAATTAAGAGTAATAATAGCATAAAGATCTTAAATTTTGACAATAGAATATTTTACTACATTGTAAACTTTCAATTGTTGCTCTGAGATGCAATAATATAAAGAAGTTATAGAAACAAACACAAACAATAATAAAATGTTTTAATGTTTAAATTTATAGCAAAAGTATGACTTGGCAGTTTAGGATAGTGGGATTTAAAACTAAAAGTGTCTCATTTGCATTTACACATAAAATATCAGATCTGATTTGAAGAAATAAATAAAACTACAATAATTTCAATAGCAGGTAAGATATTTTGCGTTGGCTGTAAGTAATATGTCAAAGTAAAACTTGATTTTAGAATAGAATTCAAGTCATTCTATTACTTATTTTTCTGTGAGATATTTTAATATAATCTTTTATATTAAATATATTTAATATAATACAGTCTGTCCTTAGAGGTAGTGGCAGAAATTGTTTTACCTAATAAGGTCTTTTATTTCCTTCCTGATCATGGTGATACCACTAAGTTTTCCCTTTACTCATTTTTCTTTGGCAATCTATTTTAAAGGTAGTAAAGCATAAAAACATTTTTTAAAAGAAATAATAAAGGAAGAGACACACAAAGTAATTCTTAATGGATTGCCAGCTCATGAAGGCAATTCACAAGCTGTAGCAAAATGACTTCTATGCACAAAAGAAATCAATACATATTGTAGCATTGTTCTTGCTACACTGTAATTTATCAGTAAACAGAATACTGTCACATCTCATAGGCCTTAGAAAACTAGTTCATTTCACAAACATTTATTCTGCATAAGTTTCATCACAGTTGAATCTGATTTAAGTAAAGCAAAGCTTTGTTGGCAATTGAGGAATCAGGATATAGTAAATGTGCAACATTGATTTGTGCTAAAGGTAACTGAATTAAAGACAAAGGCTAAATGAAGCTATGGAGATACTAAACATTGGGAAGAGGTAGATATGTTACTTCACATAAAAAGGAGTTAGCAAATGCATTTGAATACTAAACACTGACAATGCCTTTCTTTTTATTTAGGGGATAGGGAATGCACAAACACTAGAATTAGGTTGTTTCTGCTTTTCTTCTTTGCTTCCTTTTCCCACCTTCTCTCTCACTCCTTCCTTCTTTCTCTCCCTTCCTCCCCCTCTCCCTCCCTAAAGGTTGCTTATTGATGAGCCATCTCTGCAGGACCTCTCTAGTCTCTTTCTGCTTGAATCTGGAACCATGGTCAAATTCATCTCATTTCTCATACACTTATCTGGTTTTCTGTTCTGAATCTGTTGGGACCCTCGGACACAAAATATATGTAACAAGCAAGGATATTATAATAGTACCCTACATTTATCCTTATACTTTACTATTCCCATACCATCTAGGAGTTCTAGTGTATCATTTAATCAGCCTTTGGGGACAGTCATTTAACTTTATTTCCATAAATAGCTTCTTGAATAATTTGAAATTTCTTTCCACCCATTGTAGGTGCAATACCTTAAGTTTCCCCTGCCTTGGAAACTTTAATATTGTATAAGTAGAGGGAGTCAAGAACTCAGTCAATACAACATTTTAATTTCATTTATGAAAAACGGACTTACTCCACCCCATGTTCAAAGCATGTAGCAATGGTAATTATTTTAGAAAAAGAATAATAGCACATTATAATAAATCTCATAAACTGAATTAAATATTTCACCTAACAGATATGAAAAAAAGATAAGTGGATCTGAACCTGCAGAAGAGTGAGATATGGCTTTGGAATCAAGTAAAGGATGAGTAGTTTTGTGGAGAGATGGTTTATAAATCATTCAGCAGGAAAGTGGTGGCACACTGATAGTAAGATAATTTGTAAAGGTCTAATGAAGGGACTGATTGCCAAGTAATGTTACAATACAGTAAAAACACTAGGACTACTCTGCTCCCAAAGGGGAAAGCTGTTATCACCTTGGACCTCAAGTAATAGAGGGGAACAGTGGTTACCACAACACAAAAAGATAGGATCATTCAGTGAAAAAGTGGTCAGTTCAGTTGAGAGAAAGAACCAATATCTCTGCAGAACATCTCCAGTCTCTTCTGACGACTCAGAGAAGTATCTAAAGCAATAAATACCTCAGCCATTCTCTCCTTCTTTCCATTCATCACTGGCTGAGGCTTCCCATGGCTGAACTCAGTCCATTGACAGAGGACAAGGAAGACGATTGATCGGCTCTATACAGTTTAATCTCCTTGGATGAGATCAGAATGGAGACCACAACAGTGGATAGAGAGGGGCCAATATAATAGTGACACAGATGTAAATAAAAGCGTCTGCACTCATTGACTCAAAACGAAACCTGAGGTGACACACTCCCACCCAAGTAAATGGCTGAAAAGCCTGAACTGATCACTTTCTGGGGAGCTGTCTAATTATATGAACCTGAAGGCAGATAAACTGGTTCTGTCTATAATTAATACCTGAACTAATTGATTATTGATTAAATATCAGATCCATAATCTATCCAATATTACTTCAGGAGAAGGCAACTGCAAATCTACCAGGCAAGAAAGAAGGGAGCTGAGAAAGAAACATGGGAAACATGAACAGATACAACACACACACACACACACACACGTATGCACACGTAGAAGCATTCAAGGTGAATCTGTAAATAACATTCTAAAACTGAAACATTAGAGAATGAACACCAATAAATAATTAATAGAAATGTGTTTATTCTAGAAAATTTGAGAGTAATATAGAATATTACAAGTAAATTTAGAGACCTTAAAGAGATAAAGTATAGCATTCACACAAAGAAGAAAGCACTACATGCTATTCAACAGCTATGGATGAGTAGAAAGGTTAAATCATAGTAAATAAAATATATATAGTCATTTAAGTAACTCACACACACTACACTATCTAAGATAGTGATAGTCAAAAAATTAGAGAATTAAAATATTACCCAGATGCAATATACATATCTGTATATACATAAAATTGAGGAATAAAACCATGAAGAGCCAGCAACTGAGTTAAGTTGGCAGGCTCTAACATATGTCTCAATGAAGTTCTAGAAGAAGAAAATAAAGGAAATTTTAGGGAAGTCCTTTTTTAGGAAGAAAAATTAAGATTTTTTCCAGAAATATAATGATAAGAATACTCTTACTAAAGATACACACTATGTGCTGATACAGCAAATTAAAACAAATAAATAACTGAATGCATTGGATTGATAATACATGACATTAAGAATAGAGAGAAATGTAAATTATTTTGAAAATAAATATTTATACGAAAAGAAATAGATTTCTCATGCAATGTAAACAATGCCGAGATCAGATGGGATTGGGCTTGTTCAGGGTGGCATGGCCATAGACTCAAAATTTCATATGTACAAAGAGGAAGATAGTTTAAAAGTAATAGGCCATCACTAAAATAATTAACAAAAAAATACAACTTAGAAGATAGGAGAAGGCAAGAAAATTTTGCTGGACCTAGATTATTATTCATATTTTTTTTGGAGAAATGTAATGAATGCAAATATGAAAGTAACACATTTTTTTCCTTAAAAAGTTGAAACAAATTTAGAAAAAAAATTTTGACTCCTTTGTGAGTGTGTATGCATGTGTGTGAACACATTCCTAAATTGAGTTTCTCTGTCACTGAATAGTAGGACTGAAATTAATAACAGAATGTTCTTCACAAAATTTTTGTGTGTTAAATGAGACAACTTATGCATTTCTAAAAGTTCCTAAAACCAAGTAAGCACTGGATAACTTATAAAACTATCCCATATCTTCTGCTTGTTCAGGAAGAGTCTATTTTTTATTGGAAATATGGATGAAATGAATTATTCACTCATTCAGAATTACTTTATTGCATTTGGTTTCTGCTCATTAACAATTGTGCACAGTTCTATTCACAAATTCACTGATATAAAAAACTAGATTTGGTAACTAAAACATCTAGAAAGATCACTGACACATCATTTCAAGAGTTAATATTAAAATCTTTAATTATAAAAGAATTTGAAAAGGATGCCCTTATTTATGTGTTCATTAATATTCAGTTATTTTGTGACTACTTGTGCTATTTCCAGTGTTTGAGTGTTGATAGTAGCCATTCATATAACAGAATAGTGGCAAAGAAGAAAATTAGTAATTGTTAGAATTAATTTTGTCTGCCATACCTTACATGTTTTAACTTAAGAAATATGTATTATCAAAAAAAAGTTTATCAATTCTATTAGAAAACTAAAGCTCAGAAAAAAAAAAAATCCAGTAATTTGTCCAGGGAACCAGAGCTAATAAAAGGTAGAGTGTGATTGAAAACTATGTCTTCTTTTTTAGAACTCACAATCAAGAGAGGAAAGACAGACCCATAACCAACAAACAATTATATCATGTTTAAGAACTCTATTTGTATCAAGTAATCTATATCACCTGATAAATAAAGACCCAAAGCCTCATGTGACTGTATTTTTAGGGTGGGAAAATGTACCCAGTGTATCTACATAAATATAGAAATTATTTATCTTTTGAAGACTATGCTATGACTATCACTACATGAATTGTTTTATATTGTTTATTCTTTGTCTCATAATCCCCTGTTCATACAGTAAAAGGGGGCATAGTGGTCACCTTCATTTGTAGCAACAACCAGGAGATATCCCTCATAAGGTTCACAAAGTAGATATGAGCTGGAGACCAGGTATGAGGCTCAGTATCTCTTCATCGAACTGGTAGCAAATGGGGAATAGTGTGTCCCTTAGACATTCTGCTGACCATGAAAAAAGCTTAAATAACAAATTCCACAGTATAATCCCTAGGTTCATCAATTGTAGAGCAACACTAATGACAATGTTAATTATATTCAAAAATCATATTAATTATTCCTATTTTTATAACATATCCTCTATGAGTTTCCATTATTCTCTCTAGCTTCAGTCAGGAAACAATGGACATCTTCAATCAGGAAAGCCATTGACTTTTGTTTGTTCTTGTACAATCTTGATCATTGCAGTTAAATAGCATAACTTTCCAAATAGCTCTAAAAACAAATATTTTTTTCTTTATTCAATGACCCTAAACAGCATATTCTATAATTCTTCAAACCTTCTGAGTGGCTCCTGTTGCTTCTACCAACTAAATTTCCTGCCAAGTTCTACTGTGAAAAAGAAGAAAATCATAGGTTCTTAAATGAAAACTGGTAGGTGGTGAAATAAATAATGTTATTTTAATTAAGTAATCAACTAAAGATTGAAGTTCTGTGTAAATACAATTGTAAGAAAAAAATAAACAAAATATCATTGTATTTTATTTATAATTATAAACACATAGAAAAGAATGCCTTTGAATTGTTAAGGGGTTTTACAGACTTTTAAATTAAACTTATTTAATTGACACCTGAGATAACCTGAGCTCATTTTTTAAGAACTGATTCTTTTACCTTCGAAAAAATATTTTGAACTAGATAACACCAAAAATTAGTACACATTTCAAAAGATCATATTGCCTTAAAGCAATGAGCATTGATTTTAAGATTACTTGATCTTTGACATTTTTAAAGATTGTTTTTTATAATAATTTGAAAATATTTTGAAAAACATATGCTTTTTATTTTGGTTGGATAAATCATACAATAATTTTTTTTAGAAATTTTAAAGAATTTTAAAATTCACATGAAAAATATTTCATTTAATCTTCACGGAATTTTCTATGTGAATTTACATATAAATCACCATGCTACATATAAAAACACTGAGATTTATATAGATTTGCTAACTGTATTATTTTACAATTAAAAACCTAAGAAAGGAGCAATCTCAAATACATTTTTCAGTTTAATTCTTTAACAGTTTTTTTTTCTTCTAATATGTGCATGAGTGTTTAAAGGCCCTTTTCATTACATAATCCTCTTAGAAGGCAATATTCCTATAAAATGCACTATTATATCCTTATTGATCCTAGGATACTGCCTTGGACACAGCAGATCTTCAACTAAAATTTTAGATGAAATAAATGATTCTATGTCAATATGTCTGTGATAAGGTTTACCTAAAATAAATTCTTACACTGGCTAAGTAGGTCAAAGGAAGAATAGACACCTTAAAAAATATTAATTAATCACTAATGTTTCACAAATGCTGAATATTAATTGAATCAAAGAAATAATGTTACTGAAAGTTAATGTCAGTGCTGTAGATCTCAATCTTGAAATGTCAAAAAAAATAGAATATTTGTTTAATAACTAAAGATGATATTAATTAATGAATAATATACAATAAATCCATAAGAGAGCCATAAAGGGCTGCATTTGTCGAAAACAGAGTATACAGCACTAAAATTCAAATTATAGTCAAACTTTTAGATTCCCTACTCATACTATGCATTTTAAGGTAAGCACATTTCACAAAAAGTTTTAAATTATCTTCTGCTTTGGATTATTTGCCTTCCTAGATCCTCAATGTTATAAACATTGAAAGTTAAATGCATCATCATTACATTCAAAACCTAAATTTATATGTAGTTAACAAACTTTATGTTCCATGCAATTATCTTTTGGGACCACCTTCTAGATGGCAACGTTTTCTGCAATTTAATTTTTATTTGCAATTTTCATTGCAATCTCGTTTCAATGTATTTTGTAAACAGATATTTTCTTTCAAGTCAGACACCCTAAGAAGGAAATTTTGATACTGATGCAAAGAGAATAACATGCACATTATAAGGCTACTGTAAATGCAAATTAATATGTCAAGTTAATTTCCCTACCTTTCCTCTGGCTAATTAGTACATATTAAGTTTTAGGCTAATCTGCCTGGGATGATAGCACACAATTTGGAAATTTAGAATTTCTGCTGATCATGAAGAAACGTATTCATACAACTGCTACAATACAAAATTACCACAAAATCATTTTACCAAGGCATTTAATTGTATAATATAAAATTAAAATTGGGAGTGTATGGATATACTTTTTCACCTTAGGTATTAATTGTTCATTTTGCTATTTGCACACATTGCTTCCATTGAATTTGAATAGTTAAAAAGTTAGGGCACATGTATTTTGAATCTAGTGTAACAGATAATAATATTATACTTGTAGATGTAAAATGCTTTTTATTATTTCTGCATACGCCTTGAAATCAATCAGTTTTCCTAACTTCTGGAAAAAAATATATTGTGGTACTAATTTAAAAGACTATTTTGAAAAATCAATTTATAATATACCGTATTAAAATCTAAAATAAAATATACATTCACATTCAATTCACCTTTATACACTAAAATTGTTCTATATGTGTTTGTTATGGGGTAAAGGAAATATTTGAAAATAAATAAACACTTTGTATTAAATGTACAAATCTTTGGATAGTAACTACAGAAGGTAGAATTTTGGCCTCTGTCATCTCCATCTCTTGGTGTTATTCCTATGGTTATATTTTGTTACATAGCAATAGGGACCTTGTGGATGTAACTAAGTATACTAACCAGTTGATCTGAAAATAGGTAGATTATCCTGTATTATATGGTTGGAGAATTACAAGAGCCTTTTATGGTGGAAGAGGGAGGCAGAAATGATAGCTGAAGAAAAAGAGATGTGCAGAGGGGAAAGTCATTAAAATTCAGTCCATGAGAAGGACTCATGATGTGCCTTTTCTTAGTTGAAGATGTAGACTGGCCACGTGAGGAAAAACGCTGGCAGCCTCCAGGAGCAGAGTGGTTCCTGACTGAGGAAACAGTGACCTGAGTCCTACAACCTCAGGGAATAGAATTTAGCCAATAATCCAAATGAGATTGAAATGGTGGGGGCAGGGGAGGGGGCACTGGGTGAAGTGGGGAGAGAATTAAGAAGCACAAATTGGTAATTACAAAACAGTCATGGGAATGTAGAGTATAGCATGGAGGATACAGTCAGTAGTACTGTAATAAATATGTATGATGTCAAACGGGTACTGGCTTTATCAGAGTGATTGCTTCATAAATTATATAAATGTTTAATCACTGTGTTGTACACCTGAAACTAATGTAATATTTTATGTCAACTGTAATAGAAAAATTTTAAAAATACTTTTTTTAAAAAAAAGAAAGTGAATTATTCTCTAGATCCTACAGATAAGATTTTAGTAGTTCTGATATCTGACTGTGACTTCGAGAGAACCTGAGCAAAGAATCAAGCCATGAGATAATAAATGCCTGTTGTTTTAAGCTGCTAAAAGTATAGTAATTTGTTAAACAGTACAAGGAAACTAATATAGTAACTCAAGTCAATATGACCAAATTAACATTCCTATCTTTACGAATTCTTTCTATAGGTGAGCTGCTTAGATTGAGAGTAGATTTTTTTTTTTTCTCAAAAGAATCTTGAAATAAGAACATAGAAATCACATATTCTGTAAAAGCAGGCTTCCTGTGCATTCTACCATTCCCTTGGGCAGTTTCATAAACATCAAATATTACATAAAAATAGTGATTTTAAGTCTCCATACCTGAATGACAGTTCTTAAGTGTTATCTATAAACTAATGTAACTGCTTAAAACTTATTACTCACTATCTTTTAAAAATTTTTGAATAGTTACTTTTAAGTACTCAAATTTTTTTTCTTGTAGAATTTTAAATCATTTTACAATAGCAGAAGTTTGCATGTGTGTAGGTATTTATGTAGTTCTCTGAAATAAGATACAACTTCATATTCAATTTGGTATTTTAAAAAAGTGAAATGAATTGAATCCTGGGCTATGCTTTTTAAAAATTATTATAATAAAGTTTTAGAGATGTTCCAGGATTCTGGTATATTCTGCTGACTTTAAGTTCCAAAGTATTTACATTTAGAATAATTTACAATAGTAATTCAATTATTCAATTAAGACAAAAGAACACATAATTATAGTTTATAAAATATAAAGATCATGGCTGCAAGAGTTGCAGTAAGGACAATATTATTGCATTGCACAGCAGCCATTGCAAGAACAATACCTCCTGCAGCTCAGGAATGTAAACATGATATATTGAAATTCATACAGGTGACCATATCAAATTACCTTTATGCTACAACTAAAAAAGATAAAGATACTCAAAGATATTAATTTTACTGATGCAAAACAATAAAAAAAGTAGTACTTAAATTTTTTTCTTCCAAGTAATCAATCAAGAATGAGATTATTAGATGAAGAGTTTGAGCAGAGCTGGGAATTAGTTTACCAATATTCCAAAAAGTTTAAGATGAGAATTATCAACAGGAAATAGTCATTATTCATACTCAAGAGTATATTTAGAAATATAAATAGTATTTAATTTTATTTAATTATTTCTATTTCATTTATGTAGATTTTAAACAACTGCTATTTTAATGTATAATTTATAATTTATACTATTTAACATGTAATGAATGAATATCTAATTCAATGATCTAGATATTTCTTTGAAATGCATAATTTTGTTCTGGTGCTTATTTATTTCCATTGATGTATTTAATATTTATTAAATATGAACAGTTCCAAAAATAAAATACCATTATTGATACAAATACTGTCATCTAGCTCTGGTTTGTTTCATTATCATTCTTTGAAACCTAAATGAATGTCTTCACAAACGAGGCAGGTAAGAGACATAAAACATATGGGAAACATATGCTCTATACAAAGATGTTTAAATAATTTGGTAACACTAGGCAAAAGAAACAAAATATATCTTCATGCCAAATTCATCACTCAAACACATATTAAAGACACCAAACCCAGATTTTACCTCAAAAACGTGAACTGTATGTTCCCCAACTAGACTGGAGCATTGCAAAGTACATTGATTTTGGACTGCTATGCCTTTTTCCTCTCCAGAACCCCTCAAAGTAAATAATAAATGACTAGAATATAATAAAAACAAATTCATATTGACTTAAAAGGATGTTATAAGTGATCTGTTAGAAATGAAATTAGAATTTTAAGAATTTTATGAGAAAAGAGTTGAGAGGTCATACTACCGAGATAAGGAGGAAAAATCACAGTGAATAGGGGCAATAAATGGACGTTCAGTAAGAGACATCCTTATGAAGACAAGGTCTCTGCCTGAAGACTCAGCGTCTGCGTAATTCTGTCTGGCAACAACTTCATTTAACGTTGAAATTAATAAACACATATCTAATAAAGTATTTTAGGATTTCAAGCTGTTACAGTAGCATACCATCATTTCAAGAGAAGCCTTCTTCAGGTCAATTTTGAGATTTTTATGGTATATGTACCACCAAGTGTTGGCATCAAAAGAAGGAAATACAGTAAATGTAAAAAATATGCAATGTTATTAAGGATCTGAAAAATGCTTTAAAATATATTCTACATGACAACTAAATATAATGTGTACTCTGTGATTGGAATCTGAATTAAAGGAAAGGAAAACAAAGCACAAAAAAATATATAAAAATGTGCATTCAAAACATAATTTGGGCCATTGCAAAAAATGAATATGAGATATATCTTAGCACTAAAAACTATGCTAATGATAAGTATCTTGTGTGTTAGTTTATGGCTATTTAGGTACATGTCTTTGTTCTTTGAGGTAGTGGCTAAAGAATTTAGGGGTGAAATATTCTGATGTCTCAAGTATTTCTCAAATAATTCTGCCTATATATAGAAATATAAAGAGAAATAAAGCAAATGTAAATGTTATTGATTGGAGAATATAAGTTACATGAGTATTTATTGTATGACTCATGCAGTTCAATTTTTTTCAAAATAAAGTTTGAAAAATTAATAAAATACATATTACATAGATTTTTCTACAAATAGCATTCTAAATACTTCTCCCGAAATTTTCAAATATTGTAAAGTTAAAAAGTAAATTGAAAAGAAAAATAAATGCATTGTTCAAAAAGACTCTGTGGATTAAATTAAGGGCTCTGCTATATTTAAATGGTATAACATATCTAACATTACCTTTTACTATAAAATGTTATTTAATTATTCTTGAGATTGTATATTTTGTGACTGTGAATTATGACATAAGTTTAGAATGATTTTTATAGACACACTTATTATTTATTACTCTGTAATTTCACATAACTACTAAATTATTTTAGTATTAGTTTCAGATAAGATGAAATGTCTCAGCACAGATAATAATGATAGCACTACCTGACAAATATTGTTTTTAATTAAAAATACAGTAAATGAAACACTATAATGTATCCTAAGTGTAATGATGCATATATCATGAAAATATTTAACAATACTATTCAGTTGATGATGCATTTCTCAAATAAACGAAATAATACATGGAATTGATAAGCTTTCTTTCAATAATTTTATCTAGGTAGGCAAATAATTATTCAATAATAATTACATATCAAATTCTGTTGATTAATTCAGTTCTCTTTCTACATAAATCTCTAAGTAAATATAAATATTTACAGAAATTTATTTTTATTTTCTTTTTATTTTATTTTTTTTTCTTTTTTTCCTTTCCATATTTCTTTGAGTTTGGGCTGTGAATGGGCTTCATTTAGTAATTTTATCTTCTGTGACTTTCTAACTTCAAGTCTCAATACAATTTTTCTGATGAATTCTTAGTTAAAAAGTTTAATTCCAAATTTGTGTCAAGAAATTTAATTTGGGGGCGCGCGTGCACACACACACACACGCACACACACACACACACACACACACACACACACACACACACAGAGTATCTTTTCTAGCTCCTCAAACTTGAGCTGAGAAAAAGAAAAAGCAGCCCCTGAGATTAGGAACTAACTTTGCACTCATAGCTGAGCCTTTGTGTTCTCTTGTTGAATATAAAAAGTTTTGCAAGTTATCAATATCAAACAAGGCCATTCTGTCACTTTATAGGTCAAATCGAATACAAGAGTACTCCATAATCATATCTGAACACCCACAGAATCAGAAACATCATTCAAAACGCAAAAATGATCAGCATCTCCATTCAGAATGAAATGAATCACTGCTGCTGCTTTACTAATTACAGATTTAGTTAGCCTTACTCTAGTTTTCTCTCCTTCCTGATAACATTTAAAATAGCCAGTTATAACACCACTGCTTCTTAACTCACAGCAAAGACCACTTCTCTAAAGCTTCCTCTAAAACATCTCACACAAGCCTAAATCCTATAAATTGTGCTGTTACCAATATGGCTCACAGTTCACCCTGGTGGGGCACTTCAGTGAGCTGCAATGAGCAATAAAGAATACTTGTTCAAGCACAGATGTGTTTCTGGTGGTGTCTGGCAAAAGGGCAATGACAGATGAGTTGGAAGTTCAGATAGTAAATTATTAAGTATTATTTCTACGACATTTCTATGACATTTGGTTTGTGATGCTCAGAGACTCCCTGGAGTTTTATATCCTAACTAGAAAATAAATAGATGATAGATAATAGGTGATAGATAGATAGATAGATAGATAGATAGATAGATAGATAGATATAGGTAGATAGATAATAAGAGAAAAAGAGAGAGATAGATGATAGATAATGGAGAAAGGGCTATATAGTAAGGCATAATTCAATAAAGTATAATAAATGAAAAAATTGGGAGATGCAAACCGTTAATCTAAGATTCAGATGATTTTAGATTTTTATCACTATAATAATATCACTAAAAATATGTCTATTTCATTACAAGGTACTTGATAGAATTAGAACCATACTAAGAAATTTTCATAGAACACCTTATTTTGTTTTTCTGTTTTGTTTTCTCTAACCAGTTGTAGATTTTAGTGTGAAAATTAATTTGGAAAAAAGCATCAATTAAAAACTACATGAAAATGCCATTAAAGTCTATATTCAAGTGGTAACTAAAGAAAATCTAACAGTGGTATATAATTGTTAAACCGAATGGCAAGCTTAAAGAAACCTCATGTTTAACAATGGAAATAATTTGAAATTTCAATTTATTATTGGTATAAAATACTGTAGGGATACTTTTCAACATCTCCTTTAGGTAAGTATGTAGTAATTTGAATATAAATCCTCATAATATGAATGAGGTAAATGTTCAGTTGAAAATTAAAAATAAGAAAAGAGCAATAGTTTTGTCTAATCACATCTTCGAGATGTTAAAACTCCAGAAAAAATATAATAAAATAATTCAGTTATCTGGTTAAATTGGCTATCAAGTCAGTCCAAATAGGAAAATGAACACTTCTGCATGAAAAAAAAGATGTGTGCTTTACCTGAGGCAAAATATCTAAGTATTTTTGTGTTTGTGGAAATAAAGTCATCTTTTTAAGAAATTTACATTACTCATAATATTGTAACTATGACTACATTTCATATGCTATGAAGTTAATTGTTATAAAATATAATATTTATTTTTATGTATTTTAATAACTTGGGTAGGAATATCATATTACCTTGAAAAGTATTGCTTCTTTTAGCAGCATAATCCGAAAACAGTTTTCTCACCATAAAATATTTATTCATTTAGAAGTTTAATTTTAAGTTGTGAAATCTAATATTTATGTGGAAGTGTATTTTATTAGCTGGGGTGAAAATATCTTATTATCTTGAAAAGAACTATTTCTGCTTTTAGCGTTATCACTTAACAATGAGTTCTATCATCAGAAAACATGTGTCTTCTTAGTAAGGTTATGTTTGTACTAGAAGCAGAAAATGTGTTCTCCTTGCTTAAAAATATTGAGATAACTTCTGTTGGTACTTCATTTGTGATACTGAAAGCTACTTAAGATAGGAGAGGTTAGTGGATATTTTAATATGTTCTACATTCCAGTTCTCTTGAAATGTCCTAATGGGCAAATATTTTACTACCTCCTAAATTCCTGATGTCCCTTTAGAAAACAAAACAGACAAAAACTCTTTCCACCAGACTTTCTTCTTCTGGATTTGAGAATATAAATTGTTGATAAAAGTTCTTTCTGTAATGTTTGATTATTTGAATTATTTTTATTCTGCGTTCTATTATTTGTAACATATTATTAAATAAAAATTAAACAAACATTCAAACAAATTTTTAAAAAAGAATCGTTATAACATCTAAGTCTTATTTTATTGAAAAACACTAATTCTTTTGTCATGGAAGAATGGATAGACATGACACTATAAACATCTATATCAAAAGATGAAAGCAAGTTTAGCTTAAAGAAAATAAATATGCTGAGAAAGTGTTCAATATAGAAAGAGCTCATTTTAGAAAACTTTGAATCTCTTGATAAAAAGGAAAGAGTAATGGTCTCATTGAAATAGAAGACAAAAGGCTCATATGAGGGAGGGAGGAAAAACCAAAAGAAATGGTGCTCAAGAGATATTTAAAATATAATTTGGGATGAAAATAGATCTAGATGAAACTAAAAGGACTGTAGAAACAGACAAAAGACAGAAGAATTAAGAATAATGAGAGAAAATTATAGAAACTACACCAATAGGAATAAAACTGAAGTTCAAAATCATAATTAAAGAGAATTTTCTCATCAAAAAAGAGATTTGAAATGGAAAATTGTAAAGGTATACCATGTTCCTAGCAAAACAGTTAAACTTCCTGCAAACATTTGGGTAAAAATAGAGATAAGTAAAAAATTATGTTTTAAAAATTTATATATAAAATGTAGAATATAAAAAAAAATTCTGACATCCAAGACATGAGATAATTTTGAAACAGTGGTTTCACTTGCCAATTCCAAAATATTGATTATTGTTGAGAGAGGGGGAACCTTGGGGATGAGCTAAAAGCACAATATATTTATTAAATAGGAAGATAATTGAGCTGTCTCTTTTGTGACTTAAATGGCCAAGAGATACAGATCGAATCATATGTTTTCTAAGTTGCAAGACAATTTCTATCACGAATATTTAAAGGATTTTTACTTTCAAAATATTGAATAAATTAAAACAATCGAATAAAAAATATAGCAAATAACAAAACAAAAATATAAAAATTAAAATATCAATAAAATAAGAGCAAAAAATAACAGTTTTATAAATTTATAAAAATACATAAAACTCCCATCTGAAAATATAGAAATCTTTAGATTGGGTTTTTAAAGGGAGTTAAATTAAGCACAAATGAAGCAGTAGGTTTACTTTATTAGCCAAATCAGAGTTTTACTAAAAATGGTTGACAACTGATTGCTTATAAACTAAACTGGAAAAATTTTAATTATAAAATAAATAAAATGTACAAAACTTTATAGAATTATAATGGTAATAAACTAATGTACTGCTTACTGAATCAGTATGTAATAAAATTACTGTAACAAATACTTATAGGACACAATTATATTAAGCATTTAATAAGTTATTACAAAACTGTGTAGAGATAACTAGAATACTGGAACGATTTGTATGTGTGAGATACTATATAATCATTAATAACCTGTTTCTAAAAATCACTCACCACTGGAGATGTTCACAATATTATATTATTTTAAGATGCAATTTTTGTATACAATATGAATTCAACATTAAAAATATGCATATTATACAGCAAAATAATAAAGGTCATATTTTAACATATTAACATTAGTGATTCTTGTGGTTAGTGATTTCATAAATACATTTAATAAGCAAAATCTGCATTTTTAAAAAAGTTCCAGACTAAACTATTACTTTTGATTAAACAGTGTGTTTTAAGCCAACCATAGGAGGTATAAAAATAATGTACGCTTGTAAGAAATAGAATATTTAAGTAAAGGTACAAAAGTGAGCTGAAAAGATAATTATAATTGCCAAGGTAGTAATCAGACTCATGGACCTTATCCAGTCATGGCCTTGAGCTCTCGTGATCTTTCTGACTTCAACAATCAAACTCTGACCTTTCTTCTGTTTGGTATACCCATTCTGTCTTGTCCCTTCTTCTTCTCCATTTTTAGGTGTTTGAATTAACCATTGTAATAGTCTACCCTGTGCCTAACTCATAGTTTTTCTCCTTACTTAATGATGTGGTTCCCTATTATTACAATAAACTATTTCATAATTTATGTTAACCTTGAAATAAAAGCTAATTAGAATGAGCATACGTTATTTTAATGCGCAAATTATATCAGAAACTGTTTAAGTAACAGCCAGAAAAACAGGCATCAAACCTTCACAGTCCAACACTTCAAACTGAGAGAAAAACAAAGTATCCATGTGTAACCACCCTTTATCCACCTTGCTAAATTTTAATGACTATTTGCACTGCATTTATTTTCCAAAGAGAAAGAATTCAAACAAAGGTAGTCGGTAAGCTGACTAACTAAAAATCCTAAGTCACATGATACATTAGTTTCAGACTTGTTACATTATGCAAAATATTACAATAAATTCAGTGGCCACTCTGGGACACATTTGACTTGACAAAGGTATTCAATTCAAAGTCTTAGAAAGGAAAGATTATGGTTTCTCAGGCCCAATGGGCAACATTTTTATTAGTGGTATGTAGAGGCCTCCAAATAAAGTTCTGATTTAAAAAGTTCCTTCACCAAAATGTAATTTGATAACCTTAACCAACAACAAATTCATTGTCCTAGTAAATCCTCCTTCTTGTTCTTAAATTGCTTCCCTATATATTACTCTCCACATATCTATTATTCTCCTAATTTCAATCCATCCACAGTTTCTTCAATTCCTCTTCCCTAATCTATACCCTTATATTTTACCAATGATTCTCCTAAGAACCCAAGAATATAGTTGCTTCCAAAGATCAATCCCTCCCACGAGTCAGGTATTCAAATGTAACTGTAGAATTTAAACTTTGGACCCAAAGTTAAGTAACAACTATAATTTTAAAAAATATATATTCAAGTTGACATATTTTACATAGAGTATTGCTTTAATACATAAAAAGAGGAAACTTTGACAGAGAAGACAAAAAGAAAAGACTCAGGTTAATATAATCTCATTAATATAATGATTGTAGCCTTAGAGTCTCTTTCCTTTGTACTCTCAAACTATTGATAATGTATACAAAAAATAAAAAATAAAAAATAAAATTAACATTTTATTTGAAAGTAAAATATTACCTAATCTATTAGAGAGGGATATGAATTATTTTACCAATAATAAAAATGTAGAAATAATGTAGAAGGCAGTAAGTGAAACTACCAAAAGCATTGTGATACCTGCCACCTTTAATTTAAAAATAAATATACAAGAAGTTTCTTACATTAATGTGGTTATGTCACATACAGAATTTTAGAAGCTAATATGGTGCCCAAAATTCTTTGATTAATCAGAAATGTGTCTATATTAGCTTCTCACAATTAAACTTCAAACAGGCAATAGTTTTGAAGCCAAATGTATGAAGAAAGAAAATGTAAACTGTGTTACTCATTTAAATAAAAATCAAATATCAGGTACTTGTGATAGACTTTTATTTAAAACAATCTTGCTGACGACTGCCCTAGTGTGGTGCACTACTAAACATCAGAGACTTAAATAGTATAAGAAAAACACCTGTCCACCAGATTTCTCTGACATCAATCTTTCAGTAGTTTAAGGAAAAACAAGCTAAGAAGTTGTTTTATAGCTTTTTGAGAAATCTGCATCTCGTATATCTTCTCACAGCATTGAAATGCTTTCATACATTGAGAAAGAGCATCTTAGCTCTATTTACACAAAAGATTAAAAAGGAACAATCTTTCCTATGTCAGATGTCAATATTAAATATTGGTATAGTATTTAATGAGTACATTGTTATGGGACAGAGATGTGTACAAATTTTTTTTTCTGAAAAACATAAAATTTGATGTCATTTGTCAGACATAGCCTTGTAGGTTTTATTATTTTATAAATCAGGATTAATTTTTATTCCTTTTAATATTTTACTTTGCAATTAGTTCATCTGCGCTTCAAAAACAAAGATTGGTTAACACAAAAACACAAGAAGGTAAAATTATATATGTGCAATTATTATCATTTATACATTAGTACGCATTATTAATATTATTTAAATAATCTATTCAGTTATTCCCTATCAAAATTTGATTAATCATATGATTATAAACTTTATAGTTGTATTACGGTCTTCATATTCCTCACTGGTTCTTGCTTGTCTGCCAAAGATTATAATACCTCTAACCTTGACAGTTAAATTTTTGCACATTTACTTCAGTATCTGTTTTCTGCAAAGTAAGGCAAGGGATTTCTATGTCCATACTTTACTCCTTCCATTAAAAGCAAATAACTGCCTTCAAGGCAGTTAAGTGTGCTGAAAATTTTATGGTAAAATACTTTTAGATTCATCTAGTAATGGAAGTTATTTTGCATAAGCTATTCTTGACTCCAGAAAACCCACACTATTAGTTGGGTTTTAGTCAGTTTCTCAATGCTTTTCTCTTTTGTACTTTTATTTTATTTCAATATATATTTACTTTCTATAAGATTAGTAACTTTCTCAATATGTAATATTAAAACTAGAAGAATCAGTAATAAAATGATTCTTCTTAGTTCTATATTCTTTACTATGGAATGAGCCAGAAACTTAATGAATATTATTTTATTTGTAGTAAATTATTTACCTAAAAAAATTAGTAAAATATGTTTATGATACTTGAGTAATTTATCACAAGCATGTTGTAAAAATAAGATAAAATCAGAGAAGTAATAGTGCCTAAAATATTAGTATATCTCCTTTTAGTTCAAAGCAAATTTTTCGAGTATATTTTATGTTATTCATTGATTTGCTGTGAGAAAAGTCTGCTAGAACGTATTTTAATTCTCATTTGCAAAAGAAAAATCTAAAGTTCAAAATGTTAAATTACTTAACCACGATCAGATGACTAATAAGTGATAAAATGGAACCAATACCTAGGTTTTATTATTTCTATGGCACTATTCCTTGCATATCAACAGGTTGCTCTTCGTCATAGAAAAAATAAATAAGAAAGAAAATAAGTATCCAATACTTAAAGAAAATAAACAATAGGGCGATAAGTGACATTTTCAATCAGGATAGTCCATCATTCTAGAAGATCTTGATTTTAACATGCAAAATATTCTAACTTTATAAGTATACAGGAACAAGAATTGAGCGTGTGCTCTCAGATATGAGATCTTCAGACTTCTATCTTTGTCACACAAGAGCTTCTATAATTGTTATGCTTCAGTTGTATGAATATTATTGGGGTAGTAGAAAGAATGAGTTGGGGACATTGCCAGAGTAACTGATGATATTCGCCTTGCAGAGCAACTGGTTACAATATGCCTACACAAGATAATGTAGAAAGAAAGGATAAAAGAAAAAAGAGGGTGAAAGAAGTAAGTACATAATCTGACTTCTACAGTTCTTTTTCCTGTTATATCTTAAGCAACATATTTGAAAAACTATCACCGTTTAAAAAAAGTTGGTCTAAAGAGCCAAGCAAACCTTGAACTTTACAAAGGGTATTTCAAAGCAAATATGAAGTGTCATTCTCTTGTTATAGAGAATAGTAATATACCCTCAGCTGGCATACCTAAAATTTAATAAATAAGAGAATATCTATTCAAAAGAAGTAAAAGGAATAGACAGAACAAGCTTTGAGTGTTGGGCAGGAATATTAAATGATTGCTACTTTAAGACAGATTAAGAACAAACTAAGAACAAATAAACACTGTTTCTCTTAGTAAGTAACGAAGTTAGAAAACACATTAAAACAAATTAGTACCATAGAAAATATCAGCGAGCAATACAAGAATGGAATTATTAATTATTAATTAATCTTAGTATCAAGGAGAAACAGTGCCATGACTGGATAAGGTCCATGAGTCTGATTACAACCTTGGCAATTGTAATTATCTTTTCAGCTCACTTATATACCTTTACTCAAATATTCTATTTCTTAGAAGTATACATTATTTTTATACCTCCTATGGTTGGTTTAAAACACACCTAGAGAAGTATCATACTAACTTAGTGTTAGGTTTTAGATCAAGAAGAGATGACAACCACCTCAGCCTTGGGCTTCCTTGGAGGTCTGTCATGGCTGACACCCCATGGATAGTCGCTTACTGCAGGGAGCATCTGTTAACCAAGGATGCAGTTAAATATTAGTTTTGCAGATTTCTACAAAATGCTAAGATGAAGTATGAAGCCAGTGGAGGAAAGAAGTAGGGCAAAAAAGATAAGCAGTTTCCAAATCATTGAAGACCGTGTAGGCCACATAGAACCTGGATTTAGCTCTCAGAGTAATAGTGAAAAATGGAAGGCATATATGTATTTCAGGTTAAACACTTTCAGTTGGGAATGGCTAGAAACAAGGGATGCTTCTCTCCAGGAAATTATAAGCAGTACAATTTTCACATACACAACTCAATACAATGACTATATCCAAATGTTTTAATGTTTGGAGAACACAGAAGATGAGATGCAATTGTAAAATTTATTTCCCTTAAAGAGCATCATCTTCTAATAATTTTAACCATAAAAATGTGCACATTATAAGTTCAATCTTTCAAGTTAAATAATGCAGATGACATTAGTATTCATCACCCCAGTTTCTTAAAGCCCATTTTACTTAACAGTACCACGAAAGATTTCCTTTAGTCCATTAATATATTATAATTTTAAGATGTGATTATAATAAATAGCCTGTCAAGAAATGGAATTTATTAGAGAGAAACACATGTTTTCAAACATAAAATTAAATAATAATTCTAGTATCACTCAAGCTACTACTAAGATTCCTATTCTAAGAAGGTATATATTTTAACAGCACAAATAACAACTTTAAGAGGAATTAGTTGTCTATAATTAAAGCTTCTTGTTCTGAATTGACCTTGCTAGAATCAAGGACTCATGAAAATGAAAAGAGGAAGGTAAATGTGAGCATGTCGCCTCTGAGAATATGAAAGGTGAATAGAAATGAAGAATGATGAGCTGAAGAGAGTAATATTCATCATTTTTATACCTTTGAAGTATCCATTCTCTTTTTTCTCATATAATGAGAAAAATGGAGACAGAAAATTTTGGAAATGGTGATTTTTTATGAACAAACTTTAGTGCTAACACATTTTTAAAAAGTGAACTAGGGTTATATATATATCAAATTTAATAAGTTCTATATTGTTACCAAATTTATATACTTAGTAGTTATGGAAATGTAACTAAAATATGATGTGAATTCTTTTGAACTTCAAAGTTTGACATTTGTAGTAGTGACTTCAAAGAATACCAACAAAATGGTCGAAAACATATCCAAAGATCAAATGTTTTGTAAACTACTAATTATGATGTCTCTGTGAACTGGGAATAGAGAATATAAGCTTCAACTTCACTGGACTCGAAAACTTTGTATATGACTGTTGAGTCAGGGGTAGACCAAGGAACCCTAATGCAAACTTGATCCACATGCAAAATCTGCTTGTTATTAGATGGGGTGATATTTGAAGAAGCAAGCTTATCATTCAGATTGTTCCCTATTGATACTTAAATGAATTCACAACTGTAAGTGGAGGGATGGAACAGATAATAAGTACAATGAAAGAGTTGTGTTATCAAAATCCCTGTGAGACCTGAGCCAATCTGGCAGCTCTACATTATTATGCAGGGAGGATCAGAGAACATTTGACCACCAGGGGATGATAATTAGCACACAGCAAAGGGAGCGATGGCAAGTTCTGTAGGATGCAGGACATTCGCACAGTCAATTCTAGACAAAGGAAATCCTTAACCGGCTCATTAAAATATTCACAAGCCTAACTAGCTAGGAATGTATAAGACCATCCTTGAAAGCAGTAGAGAAAGAGGACACCATCGCTAGTTCCCGAGGGGTCCTGAATGAAGGAAGGAGTAGGACAGAAGAGTTTGGATTTCTTAAATTTTTGTGTGAGTACTATACCAGATTATACATTTTTGTTGGATTCCTGCTTTTATGACTTCGTTGTTCCCTCAGCCTACCATATCCCAGGGAAACGCTGGTTACGACTATTTTAAATGTTATATTAAAATGGGTAGTTCAATGTAAATTACTTAATTATTGTTAAGCACACTAATTCTGAAATCCATTAAAATGTTATTTTCTAAAAATAGAAATACTATGTCTGCAGAGAATTTTATAACATTAATTCTAGGTAGAAATGCACACAACATAAATCTGCTTTAAACAGAATTACTAGTACATTAGAAACCTGACCACAACTCATTTTGGATGATAATACCATATTATTCCATTTTTTAAATATTTGGAATACAGTAATAAAATGCTTATAGGGTATTAAAAATAATCTTTTCAGGAACTATGGGAAAGTTTTAATTACAATTATTCAAAATTTATTGAAAATGTTCTCCTAAGTTTCTTTCCCCAGAGAGTATCAAGTAGTCATTGTAAACAGTAGACATTGTTTAGTATAGTACTTAGTTTCCTTCTGCCTAATATATCTTCCAAAGTTGGGGAAAATACTTCATGAAATAATTCACTTCTTATCTCCTCCTCATTTACTATATAATTATGAGTTCTAAAAGAACCACCTACAGTAGATTAAAATTGGTCTCTTAAGTAAAAAGTGTCCCTGTTCTAAAAGTAGATTTTAATTTTAAATTCCATCCACTGCAATTAAAAATGAAATAAGACATACTTGAATAACTTGCAGGTTAAAAAACATATTGTTTCAGAAACTACTGAAATCAGTTACATCATTATGAAGCAATTTAAAAAATATGTTACACATTATTTTAAAATACCATTGAATCCAAATAGCAATAGTATATATTAGGAGCAAAGTGATTCTGATCTGAAGTCTCGTAACTTCTAAAAAAGTAATACCTTAGAAAATAAACTCAATTTTTTTATGTAAGATGTTTCCTTACATCTTTATAGCCCAAGATATTAAGGCCTTAATTTTGATAGTCATGATAAATATAGTTGATATTTAAATTGCTTTCATAATTAGAAACATTAAATGAATTGAATACAGAAAATGATATTGAAATATTAATAAAAATAAAGCATAGGTAAAGCAGAAAGACTGTTTTGGAACAGTTTGCATTATGACTGGGGAAACACACACACACGCACTCCACACGCACCCCTTGGCCCATCTCCTACCGTTCAGCCCAAGGACTTAGGAGATAGAGAAAATTCAAATATTTATCACATTCATGTCTCAAGACCTCTTTAGTTTTCTGACACTTTAATGTAGAGAAGATAATTTCAGTAATTAATTAAGCAATAAAATATAAAATAACATGATACAATGTTTAGTAAACTCAGGTGAGGTGAAAAATAAATCAGAGAAGACAAATGAAAAATGGAATTTACTTGAGTTAAATCATATGTGATAAAATTGATCTTTAAGTACCAAATTAGTGCCAAAGAAATACATTGTTTAAAAAAAATACCTCAAATAGTTGAAGTTCAGAGCTCTGTGTGCTAGTAATAGTAGGACAAATGAGGGGAAAGAAAGAACTGAAAAAAAAGAAGATAAATTATTTAACCCCTACTGTTCCATTATTGCATATATTTGATTGCTTACAATCTACTGGAGCTTTTAAAGATAGAATCTGATGCAAGGTGTACTATGGCAAAGTAGAAAACCCTGGTTTATCAGAAAAAGCTATTTTTAAGAATTAGGAAAATTTTCCAGTTTGCCTACAAATACTTGCTCGATTTTGCTCAAATAATATAAATGTTGAAAACTTTAGTTTCCTAATTTTCCCAATAAAACAAGCTAGAAAAAAGCGAAATTTCCTCACATTAGAGGACTAACATTAAAATATGTATATTCTAGAAAAATATCGTTATTCTATTTTCAATTACTTATAACTAGTTGGTAAATTTTAAGGAAAAAAACCTGTACATAATAGTCATAAAAACAGAATGTCTAGGAGTGAGGGCCTAGCATCCTTATTTTTAAATATCCTCAGGTGATTTCAATGTGTTGTGAATTTGGGGGCCCAATGAACGCATTGATTCTCACCTTTTAAATGGTTTTTAATTCATTATTGTCAATATTGTCCTTTGTTCTGAGGTACAATTTATCACAGGCATAGTCAGTGTGAGTCCTCTTAAACTGGCCCCAGTGTTGCCAGCATACTTTGGTCATTTTTTTTGAACACATTGTTACTTTCTTTCATAATAAAATATTCAGGTTCATCCTATATTTTTCCTAACCCTTCTTTGGAATCAGTCATTTTTCTGAAGTATCCCAGTCACTCTTCGTGGGAAATGGTATTAGAAACCAAGATCTGGCTAGTACGTGTGTGAAATGTTACTGGGAAACCCTCGCTTCTAGGCTTCTTCACTAGGGATCACGTGCTCAAAGCTGGAACAGTATGGTTTATCACCCTAAATCTCCACTTCCATGACTAACAACACTCAGGCCACAGGGAAATCATTCTCCTCAATGTATGTTCTTTACAATGCATGTTCTTTAAAATAAAGATGACTGCACACAATGTTCTGTTTTGTTTTGGTGTTGCCAAAATCAGTTGCAGATCTGGGCTGAAACAGTGTTGATAGGGAAAATACAACATAATTTATTTGTCAAAATCATAATTTCAGATTGTATGAATAGATTTTTTTTATAAAGAAATACTGTTTTCTAGTAGGACTTTGTCCATGTTTCTGCATTGCACAAAAATGAGAAACACTAATAGAAAAGTTTGTGTGATATTCTTAATATTATTATGTCTAATATATACCATGCATAATAATGCTTTTCATGGACTGTTGGCAAAATATTCAAAAAAATACTGTGAAAAATGTCTATTTTTAGTAGAAATAACTCTGAAATTTTAAATCAGAATAGCTGAACATGTAGATTGAATACAAAAATACTAACCACTCTAGAGAACAGTGAATTCGAGTTTAGTAATTAATTTAAGAAGTATAAAATAAGAAAATACCATATATTAACATGAAAAAGTAAACATATTAAATTACATTGTACTAGGGTCAAATACTATGTTGAACAACACACACATACCACCAGAAAAAGAAAAAAAAAGGGAAAAAAGAAAGCTTAAGGTAAGCAGTATTTCACTGTCATAGTATTGGTTTTGTTTTAGGCATTGAGTTAATTTTTTAGTCTTAATTAATGTTCACCAAAGCAAGTGCCTTTATGGAGTGGGTGTATGTGTCCATGCATATACAAAAATTAAGAACTATTTGAAAATATTAAAGTAATTTTCATTTATTTCAAGCTTTATTTAATAATCCATGTTATAATTATAAAATTAGATGAGGAAGAGAAAATAACTTAAAATATAAATCTAAGAGTTCCAATGTATTTTAACAGTGGAATTTCAGAAACAAAGTGTTCCTTTTCCTTTTCTTTCTGATCAGGAACAATAACTGAGACTTAATAATACTTCTTAATGTTTTCTTAACATATCAGTATTTATCATTTCAATAAGTGTATGCTAAGTCTGTGACCTTACATAATCCATTGTAGATTGTGGTGTGTTAAAAACTAGCATGAAAGCTAGTTTAAATATTCAGGGGCCATATTCAGGAAGATGAAATGGCATTTTTTCCCAGTAAGAAAATTCACATATTTTTACTATAGGCATTTTGATAAAGATAATAGAATATATAATTTTTAAAATTCGGTTCAAATATTTCTGTAATTAAAAATGAGATTGAATTGTTCAATTAATGAATACCCATTGAGCTCAACTTATTATTACCTAATTCGGATTTACTAAAGTATAAGGGTAAGGATGTGGCAAACATTTTATTTTTATTCTTTAATAATACTTTTGCCATATAGATATAAGATTCATTATTATTGTGTTATCTTCCGTACTTGACTCTCTATGCAAGGTGATTATAGTACCTCGAACGGTGGTAATTAGTTCCTTTGCTGTAGTGCTTAATGACTTCTAAATAAAAACAAGTAGACAGGTTTATAATGTTACTGCCAAGTTACTACTTATTCTTGAAGTGGAGCATCTGGCTTGACTTAATTGCTAAATTTCCATAAGAAATCCTATCCAGTGCTAGACAAACAATATATATTTGTTTTAGATGAAAAAATGCTTCTATTGCCAAAAAAAGAGAAAATGCCTTATTGAATGTGTATATAATATCTTCTCAACAGGTACATATGATTAAAGAAGAAAATGAATTACAAAAGTTCTAGGTCTTTGCCAAAGTACTTTCCAAAATAATAATCTGCATTTGATAATCGGAACACTATATTTCATTATTTCCAAAAGGAAAAAATGCTGTAAATTTTAAACATTCTCTTATGCAAGAAAACATCCAATGTTCTGTACACCTCATGTTTATATGGCTTTTTATGAAAAAAATACAATTACTATTACAAAATTTCAAACAAAACATATTAGTTTTCAATGAAGAACATGAACAATATATGAAACTTCAGTCCTGACAAACACCACAAACATTTCTTTCAGTTTGTATTAATTTCCTATTGCTGCTGTAACAAATTACCAAAAACCCAGCTGCTTCAAACAACAGAAATTTTTACCTCACAGTTCTGGAGGTCGAAAGTCCAGAATAGGTCTTATTCAGCTCTGTGAAGGTGTTGGTGGAGCTATATTCCTTCCAAAGGCTTAGGGGAGAATCCATTTCCTTGTCTTTTCCTGCTTCTAGAGGAAACAGTTTACCTACTTTCCTTGTCTCCATCTTCAAAGACAGAAATGCAGCATTTTCAAATCAATTAATATCTCTCTCACCTCTCTCTTCTGCTTCTGTCACCACATCTCCCTCCATCTGGTTCTCCTGTCTCTGTTTTCCTATATGAACCTCTATGATCACATTAGGCCTACCTAGATAGTTCAGGATGAACTCCCCCCATGTGAAAGTCCTTAACCTAATCATGTATGCAAAGTCACTTCCCATATAAGGTAATATATTCACAGGTTTCAGGAGTTAATATGTGGACATCTGTGAGGGGCTATTATTCTATCTACCAAACAGATTAAGTGTTTACCTCTATTACTGTAACTGAATTTGGATATGATGGATAACTCTTTAAATGATACAAAGTTAATCAGAAATTAAGGGTAGTTAAAACAATTGGTAATTATTGCTACCTTATATTGAACTATATATTTCTGTAAGCAATTTACTCTTATGATCTATCAATTGGCTTATTGAATAATTTGAAATTTGAATTTGAAATTACAAAATATCAGTTTTATAACTTTGATACTTTTTCCTCAGTCCTTTTCACTGTCAGTGTTGATTGTCTAAGTTGTTTTTTTCTACAACCATCAGACTTCATATAGCACAAAAAATGTCAGATGTACTAAGATACTCTTTATATTTTGGATAAATTGAAAGGAAAAAAGAGTCTTAACCAACTGCACTTAAACTATCTTACTTTTGCAAATTTTACAAAAACATATGGCTATATAAACACATTGCTAGGATCCAGCCTAGAGCTTGGATGAGACTCATTTAAATGGGGATGGGGGGTAATTTCAAAGTTTAACTTTAGAGCAAAGTTAACTCTAACTCTATTCTTTATGTTAAATATTCAAATTGCTTTTACTTTATTTTATTTTGCTTATTTTGTTTTTACAAAAAAAAAAAAAAAAAAAGCTAAAATGTATAGATTTGTCCCGATATCTTTGTGTGCATTTTTGATTACGTACTTCTGTTAGGTTGCAAGATTTGTATCAAGATGTTGGTAGGATATTTTATCCTCAGAACAAAAAACATAAGAACCTTATAATATAAATAATAACTAACATTTAGGGCTATTTACATCCATTCAAGACTGCTACTTCAATTAACTCATTTCATTATTCAGCCCCACCTTTACCCCTTTCTCTTCATCCAGTTTATCTAAGTGGAGAACTGAGGGAAGGAGGAAGTCTTGTAGTTTCCTATGCCTGGTAGGAAATACAGTGATCTTAATGAGGGGCTTCCAAACTAGTTCCTCCGAAGCAACTCACTTTGAGGGAAAATCCCAAAAGAATTACTTATAAAGCTTCGGGTATTTGCTGGCTGAAAGAACAGACATACTATACCCAGGTGAGAGCTCTGCTTAAGCATCTGCTCCTGATAACAGAATTAAGAGAAGTAGCAGAGTAAAGAGGGGGCAAAACTGGCTCAGCTTGCAAGCTCACTGTTGTAAATAGTGATGCTGAATAAGTTTCTTGTTGGTCAAGCAGACACCATGGAAAGAAATGGGATCTGCGCCAACTTTGTGAAGCTCTACACAAGAAAACTGTCTATAAGAAAATGATCTGCCTGAAGAAAGATGTTTTGAGAAGAGCTCCTGGTAAACAAAGCTGAGATCAGGTGGAATAAGCTTCATTTGAATATGCCATATGAGAAAATCATGCAATAAAATAACCAAACATTACCTTTTTTAAGAATTCAGTCCCAACACCTAATATATCTGCTACACAGAGGTTGCCCCAGGTCGTCAATGTTAGTCTGAAAAGATTCTCTATATAACCAAAAGGCTACAACTCTTGCCAGACAAGAAAAGGAATATGTATTCCTTTTCCTTTTCCTCTCCCTTTTCCTGCACAATTCAATAGGATCCATTAAGGTTTAGAAAGAAGATATAAGGTAGTTTGGAGATTCCATTTGATTATGAGACTGAATATTAAAACTAAATGGTATTTAGTGTAACAAGTTAGTCACCAAATGTATCAGAATCTACCAAAGTAGTCATTAAAGGTATTATATGTGAAGTATAATTTAGCAAAATATAGTTGAACTCAGAGAGTGAATATATAAAACTATGTCGTATTTATACCTTACTGGAGAAGACTACTCTAAATTTGTTACAAATATAATTACAGAGGTAAACTGTACAAATGTTTAAAATTTTGATAGATCCTTACTTTCTTGAAAAATTTCTGTCTGTATTATTACTACTAACCATTTGTAAAAGTACCCATTTCCTGACACTAGTGTGGATTTTAAATATTTTGTCATCTGATATTTTATTATTTAATAATGTTTCTAAGGCAACTAATGAGCTTTTGTTTCTTTATATTTTATTTGACTTTATATGTTTGCTTTTATATGTTAGTTCTTCACATACATTGCCCCTTTCATAGGAATTTATTTGCTTGATCCAAATAACTTTATATTTACATTCTCCAAATCCAAGTGTTTCACCTCAGAGATTCATAAAATTGAATTCTTGCTAGTTTAATATACTATCTGATTTTATTTCAATATAGGAAACTCAATATTTTGGGGGGATATTTTTTATTGCATAATGAAAAGTTTTAATTTTTTTGAATAAAGAGAAATCACTAGTTTAAAATTCAACTTATCAATTCAAGAAGGAGTGTATTATTTCTCAAATTTCATTGAATTCATCTGGAGAATGTGGATAAATCTCTGCCTCCAACTCTGATATTAACTATGTGCCGAGTGTAGGTTATATGCTGCCTATATCTTTTATTTGATTAGTCTGTGTTGTGTTGATTGTTCAATATATTTGTGAGTCCCAGGCCTGACTGGTCCCAGGTCTGGCTGTGATCCAGGATCATGGCTAAGAATAGGACCCCAGATTTAGAATATTACATTAGTGTAGTATGGTGCCTACACCTAAGATGTCTAAACATAACTCAGCTTATTGTATCATGCATGTGTGGCTGAATGCCACTATTGTACTCCAATATGTGTAGAGCCCATGCAGTTCCTTAGGGAGCAGAAGGGGAGCACAAGAAAGGGGAGCAAAAGAAGAGCAGAAGCAGAAGCCTGCTCACCACAACAGACTGCACTTTCTCCAACAGAACTGCACTCCCCACAATAAAGTTGGTGCCTGTCATTTCATTCTCATGTCGGCCTCTTGTGCATTCTTCCAACTGGGCATCTCATCATCACTGAAACCTTCCCTTCTCAATCACCTTGGCACTGGCAATATTAAAAAAGCTCCCAAATTTAGCATTAAATAAGTCTCATTAAATAAAGCAGTATCAATTATAGGTAAAAATACTCTTCTGGTGGCTTTTAATATTATTACTAGAATAATATATATTAATGAAGCAGGCATAACATTTTGTACTTTAACATATTTATAGTATTGAAATCTAGGCAATAATGGGTAATTCCAAGGCACTTCTATTAGTCTGGAATATATTCCTGGAATTTGTTTTCCAATATTGTTCTGTTTTTGCTGGAAGATAAGGAGCGAAAGGAGGTTTCCCTCCATGCTTTACTTAGGTAAATGTTAAAATTTCATTTGCCACAGCATGGATGGATATTGAGATTATCATACTACGTGAAATAAGTCAGAAAAAGTTGAGAATCATATAAGTCCACTCATGTGTGGGATATATAACTGAAAGCAACAAACAAGACAAACAAAAGCTCATAAACACAGACAACAGTTTAGTAGTTACCAGAGGGAAAAGACAGGGTAGAGGGAGGTGATGAGGGTAAAGGCGGTCAAATATATGGTGACAAAAGGAAATTGAACTTTGAGTGGTGAACACACAATGCAATATACATATGACATATTATTAAACTGTACACTTGAAACCTACATAATTTTATTAAACAATGTCACCCCAATAAATTGAATTTAAAAAAAATATTTTTACTGTTGGGAAACACACTAATTCAAAGAAGCCCAGAAATGTACAACGGTTACAGGTTGGTTTAGGACATTGAATGGCTGCTAGTATTTCATAAAATATAAACAATATATTAACATGCAATCTACTACTATTTTAAGAGTTATCTAAAATTATACCAAATTTCAATATTCTTTAATTGAACTGATACAGTTATTAGAATGTTTTCACAGACTTAAGATATATTTTCTTAACTCTGGATCACATCTTTCTTAAATCTAATCTGTGAAAAATACCATATAATACTTTGCTTCGCTGTTTTAATCAATTTTAACAATCAGTATTTTTAAATGGCTTATCTCATTTATGTATAATATGTTAAAAATGCTTTTACAGGTTCTTCAATAGCTCCTGAAACTTTAAAGATTTTTCTTTCCGATTGTCCAACTTTAAAGTACTTTATTTTAACATGATAGCCTCACTCCTGTCCCTTGGATCTTCAGGCACTTAGCAGCCTAATATATTGGAAATAGATTTTCAAAATGATGAATGGATCATTAGTTGGATAGCTTCCATTATACGTGATAGACAAGTAGACTGAAACAGGTTTTTACATCTTTAGAATTTTCTTTTAACATTACTTTTATGTAAGATTGCATTTAAAAGCAGCTCTGTTATAAATAAAATAATTTTGGGTATTTTTAGTTTTTAAAATTTGAAACCACAAAACACATTAAGCACTGTCTTATACTTTCTTATATTTCTATACAATAGTCTTTGAGAAAGTAAGAGGTTAGAGGAAAGTGACATCAATAGGTTCTTGTAAACAATCAGGTGAGGTGTTTAGCTTACATTTCTCACCCATATTAAAATGGAGAATGGAGGATTCCTCATTCTATGACTTAATAGATAATGACATTGGACAAGTCACAGCCTCTCTCTGGATCTCAGTATTCAAATTTCTAACAGAAGTTGAATAATTCTATCTATGATCTTATCTAGGTGTAAAAGACTATAAATCTAGGAGAGATAGAAATCCCCTAGGAATGTGTCATATCAGTCCTTATCAGTCAATCACTTAGAGTTTAGTGTGAGTCATTGGAACCTGCTGCAGTGCAGAGGGCCTGGTAGCTAAAATGAGAGACTGAAAGAACCATTAAGTAATGCAAAATAAATTAATTAATTAAAAAAAAGACTAAATGGAGTCCTAGAAAAACAACACTGCTTATCAATCATTATTTTAGCCAGAGATTACTTGAAAACATATTTTTAATATATTGATTTCAGATCAAATGTATGATTTATTTCTTCTTTGTGACTAATTTCTACTTATAAGTCCCTTAAGAGATAATTAATCCTTTTATCCACAGCATCCAGCACAATGCCAGGGACATTGTAAATATTTAGCAAACCAGAACAAATAATTTCACTATATACCCTCTCATATTTTTCCTTATGTGTCTAGAACATCCGTACATATTCAGTAAAGGCACCTGAAATTTACTCCAACAAAGAACTTCAGAATATTGAATGGAATGTTATCAGTAGAATGATTAGAAATTAATGTCCAGCATTTATTATATTTAATATTGAAGCTTCAACTAATATTATTATGTTTATAATTAACTAACAACAACAGATTTTCCATATCAATGGTATATAAAATTATAATTGTACTGCAGAGTAATTGTTGTATATCTTTATGAAACTGTTCTTTATTACTTGTTCATCTCACAACTCTCAGTATCCTAAACACATTTCTTTTGGTCATCTATCTAGTTTATTACAAAGTTTCCACACAAGGCTTTGAAAATGCAGGAAAATCTCCCTAGACTTTTAATTTCAGAAATTTCACTTTATGAGTTGGCTTGAAGATCAAATTCTAGAAATGATAGCTGGTTAACATATCAAGTTCAGCTATATCATCTTATAAATTTGTAAGCTAGCCAATTTGAAACAGATGTTTACAGTTTTAGATGGCAAATGAATATTTTAACAAAAAAAGTAAATCTTGATTAAGTTTATCTTCAGTTACACATAATTTAATTCAAGTGTGTTTGATTATAAGCACAGAATCATAATATATGAAGCATTCCTTAAAAGCATACACAATCTCGCAATACCAGCATAAATATTTTCACTTTTTTTGTTTTCTTTTTGCTAGTTCATATGTAAGCATATTTTATATTTTAAATGTTACCATTTCTCCTTAACACCGCATTAGAAATATCATATAATTATTCAGCTTGCTACATATTCTTTACACATGATTTTTATAGCTAAATTAACACTTTAATAATTGGTGTGTTAAAAATCACTTAGTGATAACCCTAAGGACATAATTTTGTTCAGGTATGCTCACATAGTTAATACAACACCTATGTATATACATATAATTTAATATTTAATTGTTTATTTCTGAAAAGTTATTACAAGTGAGATCCTTGGGTTAGCTGGTTATACAGCTGTTAATTTAAATGAACTAATATGCACTGAAAATCAAAAATTCCAAAAATAGTTTCTCTTTTTTTCATAAATTAGACAGTTCCATAAGAAAAACATTTTGTGAAAATTATACAGTTTAGCATGTGACTAATTGTTTTGATTTTGCTGTTTATTTTATTCTTCACAATTTAGTTGGCAATAAGTTTTTTGGACAATTTTAATGCTTATTCTGTTGAGTACTATCTATTGTGGGTGGTATCAGTAGTTTATGTTTTCATATTTTGTAAGAACTTCATTACCATAGTAACCATGAAATGTACATTACTATAGTAAAAATAATAAAATATAGAACCAAATTTCAAAAGTCAGTGCTTAAACTGTTTCTTTAAATTCACATGTTCTTCTAGAGCTGGTGGGGGGGAACTTCAAAAACCACTCTATAATTTCTTAAAAAGAAAACCAGTTTTACCAAGAAAATAGATTAAATTTTGAAATTCTGTTTTTACTAAAAAGTGTACATTATACATTTTTTAAAGTTTATTTGTAGGCTTGATAAATGCAATAAATGCAAGTATATAATTGATACAAGAAAATTCTAGAAAAAATATTTGGTAGAGTTTATAATTTATTTTATAAGGAAATAGGATTTAGAGATTAATATTAAAATCTGACTGAGATAACTAAAACATTGAAGAATTTTTTCAAAAAACAGAAAAAAAATTAAATTCATTGATGAGTTACCATGTACATAAATACATTGGAGATATCAAGAAATTGGAAACCAGAGATCTAGGAAATAATCAAGTACTAATGCCAACTTTCTCAATAGTGTTCATACAAAATTTAAGATCTTGAGCTACAGATCTGACACTGTATGGAGTACAGAAGACAGGAGCTATAACAAGATGCACCCAAGGTGTGGAAGCTAACAAAAAAAATCCCAATAGAGCTGGAACTTACGGGCTGACAGACAGAAAAAGGGAGAACGAAAAATAAAATGTCCTTTCCCAACTCTTCTTAAACTGCTTCCTCTAAAGATATTGACAACCTGACATATTGCCAGTATTTGTCTTAATTTTATATCAAGCAGAAAATAAAAACTACGTGCCATTTAAATTTTTAATCCTTCAAAAGTGCCAAAATTCAATTTACAGGGTATGTTCCAAAACTAAGGTAATTAAAAGAATATAAGATTGCCTCAGGTTGGCAGACAAAAGGAAGCACTGCATGAACCCAACCTCAAGCCAGAGCATAAAAAATGTCCGTAAGTGAAATTCAAAAAAAAATAATTAGTACTTCATTATAATATAAAAGAAATTAACACAGAAAAAATACTTTTACACCCCACCCCCACACACACACAAAGAGAGAGAGAAAAGGTACCAAGCATAAAAACTAATATAAACAGCAGAAATAGACTTTGGCTATTGTAATTATCAAAAACAAATTTAATAAAAATAAATAAATACAGTAAATATGTTTTCTATAGATAAAAGAGAAATTTGAAAAAGAACCAAATGCAATTTCATATCTTAAATTATGACTAGAATTATTTTTTAATGGACAGATAAAGCAGTAGTTTAGATATAACCGATGAAAGAAACAGTAAACTAGAAAATTTGTTCCAAGAAATTATTTATATTTCTGCCCAGACACATAAAAAGGGATTACATTATGTGGAAGAAATGGTGAAAAGGTTTGATATATATCTAAAAAATTCTGAAAGGTAATACTATTAAGAAGGGTGACAATGCAACATATAAAGAGATAATAACTGAATACTTTCCAGAAATTTTGAAAAATATTACCGTTCTGGGAGTCCATCCATTCCTAGTCAGGATAATTAATGAGAAGTCTAGGCCTAGACATGTCACAGTGAAATAGCAGAAAAGCAAAGAAAAAGAGATATTAAGAAAAGCAAGTAAGAAAGCATAAAGCAACTTCAAAAGAAAAGTAATTAACTTGGCCAGTGATTTGTCATTAGGAATGACAGAACTTAGAAGACATTGAAGGAATGCCTTCAACGAGATGAGAGAAGTAACTGCCAATCAATAATTCTTTACATAAAAAATTTATCTTTATGGACAGAAATATAAAGATATTTTGAGAAAATATGGGGGAAAACTAATTTTAATCAAACAAAGATAGTCACTAAAGTAAATTTTAATGAGTATATTTCAGAAAGAAAAACTGACCATAGGTGAAGCTAATAAAATGCAAGAAGAAATTTCGAGTTAACAGATAGGAAAATTAGTCTGTAAACAATTTAAACAATTATATTTTTATGAAACAATACTTATGTCTAATTTGAAGGGGAAAGTTAGAATTTAGATCCTAGACAGCAGTACCAGACAATGTAGATGAGCGCCAGGGTGAAGGCTAGATGGCAGCACTAAATGATTCTGACTTTTAATATTTAAAAGAAAAAAAAATCCATGAGTTAAATTTGGATGTGTTAAGTAAATTACAGCCTAATGTACCTAGAAAAATCAACAAAATAAAACAAAAAATATGTAACTTCCAAGTAATTAGAAAAATAATAATATTCAAAAATACTTCTACAGAATCATCCAATTCAAAAGAAAGCAAGAGGGATTAGGAGGACCAGAAAAAACGGAACAAAAAAAATAGCACATTATATTATTATAGAAATAAGTTCAAATATAACACTGATCACTCTAAATATAAATGAAGATAACATACTTTGTATGGGACCGTTGAAAAAAAAAATGCAGTTTCAGGCCCAGAAATCGGACAAGAGGAGAAAAATTTTAATCTGATAATGGTCAAGAATTTGTCAAATTTTTCTGGATCCTTCTACATAATCTACTACTTTTGTTAGTTTCAAACACTACAAAAAAGGCATATATTCTTTTGAGACAAGTCAGTGTGTTTACATGAGTAACCTCAACAGGCACTGCTATCCACAGGTAATACTGAAATCATCCTTGGCTCCCTTCTCACCTTTCTTCTCTGGTCCTAGCTATCCCAAAGTCATGATGACTCCTACTGCGCCTTTGAATTTATGATCTCTCCATCTCGAATATCTCTATTCAAGTTCAAACTGCCCTCATCTGAACTACTGCAATAAACATGTATAGTCAACCCATACACGCTTCGAATATCATCTATTCTTCATTTTATAGTCAGAACAAACTTAAAAATACAAATGTAATGGTTTTATTCACATGCCCATAACCACTCAGAAACAGCTTTATTGAACACGTTGTTTTTAGGTAAAAGTAAAACTCAGTGTAGTCATATGTAATGGTTTTGCATTTCTGGTTCTTAACCTATTTGGGGGGATTTCTTATTAAACAAACCTCTGTCTTTCTTTACTTCAGTCACCTGTGTCATTTTCAATTTTCTCAGATAAAGAATCTCTCTCTGTGATATATAGTACTTTCGGTGATGTCTCATACTCAATCCCTTGACTGCAAACTTACCCTTCTGCTATTAGAGAATATTGAACAAAATTTATGATTTGTTATAACAAATTCTCTTATAAGCTCTCATAGTATAAAACTCTTCTCTTATAACAACGACAATGTGATATTTGCTTTTGAAATTGTTTAGCTTAATGACTGTCTAATTCAGCAGATCCAAATTCCAACAGGTAGGACGAGGCACTATTTGTGTTTACTATTTTTCCCCAGAGGTGACAGGTATGTGTGAGAAACTCTCCACTGAATAAATATTAAATAAACCAGTTTTCTTTGTTTTAATTCCCTCTAAACTCTTCTGGGAAGTTGAAGTTCACTTCACTACCACATTGGTTTAATGAATTAAGAATCACAAGCTTGGTAGTTCTCAAGACTTGGGTTTTTGACCTAGCTGGTATGTTAACTTGAAGAGATTTCTAGAACAAATCCACTTTTAATCTCTCTTAGTTACCTATGCAATTTAGAGGATACTTAATAATCAGGGAAAATTTTGAACTTACAATACTTAAGACTTAATTTAAAGAGTATATTTTTCCTTTCCTTATTCATGCATAATTTACATGGTGTATTTACATTCAATAATATCTGACAAATGTCAAGCTCATCCTAATTGCATATTATAGATGCAACTAATTTCAAGGTAAAAATCTCTGAAAAATAATACAATTTTGTTAGGGAAGAATGGAACATGGATGTAAAAGTTTTCAGTAATATGTGAAGTTTAAGTAACAAAATATTTCTATATAATAAAACAGCTACTCGAAAGCAAATTAATTTGAGAGATATATAATTAAAATAAAATGTGAATTCATCTTCATTTTGGAAGCAATAAGTCAACATATTTATTCTTTCTGGAAAAAGCACAAATGTGAAATTTTGATATACTGATTAAATTCAATTTATGATTCACTTTCATATACTAACGAGAGTAGTCAAGATAGATCATCTTAATGATCAGAGTTGACAATAAGATGATAAACAGAGCATAATTAATGAATATCTTATTTAGCCTTCTCTGCTACTGGCATTGTACCAGATTAGATTGCTAGCGTTAAGCATCATCCTAAAACATGTGTTTTGTTTAACAGTATGTTTATCCATTGCAGTTGGGGCTAAATTTGACATTGAGAGAAGTTGCACACAGAGACCCACCTGAGATAATATAATTTTAACTATAAAGAACTATGCATTTATTGTTAATGAGTTTAAATTCTTTTCTGATTTTGCATAACAAATATACAAATGTTATTGAATGTCTTTTTTCTGCTAATATTCATCTTAATTTTTATAATATTGAACAGTTCCTTTACATAAATGAATATTTTGAAGGAAGTAAAATAACTTCTATTAGTATTATAATTTTATTCCATCAAACTATTTTAAGGGCAATGTTTGCTTAATGCTACTGTGTGTATTTGTTTAAAAGATGACCTTTTAGTAATTAGATACAGAGGCTGGAATCTATGCTCTCATTTTCAGTCATAAAGACATTGTTTCTGGGTTTGTGACCATTACAAAAAAACAGTTAAGAAGACAGCATGAATAGATAAACATTGGCTTCTTATTTATTAAGGACATATTCTGAACATTGTAGGTTTTCTATTTTTATGTAATTCATATACAGAAATAATTATTTATTGTAAATTGTATATGTATTTCTTTTTATTGTAAGGAAAAACTATTTTCCAAGATCATTAAGTTTAGAATGAAACTGGATTTTTAACTTCTATCAGGTAGAATACGTCCAAAGGAGCTTTAAAAATCAAAGAAGTATAAATTCTCTCAGTTGTGTGTTTTTTTTATGCAGTCTTTAATAGAGCTTAAAACGAAGAATGAAATGTAGAAATTTATTAAATGAACATTTTTATTCCATCAACAATCTGGCAATACAATACTCAAGATGCACTGCAAAATACAACTTAATCACAACAAAGACTAGGCGATTATAAGCAAAAAACATGAAAATTACTCTGCCCCCTATTAAATATTAAGAAATCCTCATTGTCTGTTGATGTTTAGCTTTCTGAAATTTTAAATAATTTGTCTTTAATTTTTTAATTTAAATTAATTTCTCAGAATAATGTTAATAGTAAAATATCAACAATATTGCTTAAAATACTTTAATGAAAGAATATAGTACTAATTGTTAAATAGTAATAAATATGTAAATTAATTTATTCCACTCAACCCTATATTATAAAAAGTAGCTTGAAACAAGATTTATGAAAATATGTTCATCTTAAAATTATAGCTTCTTTAGTTATTTATCCACCTCTCCATCTGCCTGCCTTTAATATTTAATTATAAATAATAACATTTATTTTATATTAATCTTTAAGTAATAAAAATACTAAGCCATTTCTCTAGATTATTTTGATAATAAAGATCCAGCTGATATCTGCTCTTTATCAATCTGAATGTAAAAATCACATTATTTAATAATTTTAATGTTTAAGTTGACTATAATTTTAACAATGAATATTAACACACAGGATTCTTCATGAAAATAGAAAGAAATGCAACAACAAAGTGCTTAATAATTTTGTATAATCCTGGTACCTAACTTTTTAAATAAAATGTAAATTCTAAAAGTGTACACTTTGTATTATTGGAATTGATTTTTAGCAGAAGACATTATTATTATATCCATCCTCCTATCCCTATCAACTTGAGTCTTAATATTTTCATTTGGGTTATCTTGAATTAAAAACTTAGACATCTGAAAAACTGAATTGTTCTGCTAATATCTTGAGTATTTTTTGGTATCATCAAAGTATCCTATTTGTTTTAATGATCAGAAGCAATAGAAGGACATTCTCAACACAGATGGAACAATCAGTGCTATAAGTAATTCTGAAACCCAATATGCAGAAGCAGTTTGCATGCCAGCCAACCACCCCCATTCACCAAAGTGGCATACGTGTCAAACTTTATAATGCAGCATCAATTATCATTCATTAAATGAGCTGCTATGCTCCCTAGTTATAAATGTCAGTACTACACAGAAACTAATCCCAAACAATACATAGAAAGAAAAAGTACGGCTTTATTGATAGCCCCTCATAGAATGAAAAAAAAAAAAAAAAAAAACTACTACAATAGTCTAGTAGTTAAAACACTGCAGATGGAACTGCATTTTTTAGTTACAACCTGGCACCTACATTATGAATTATTCAAAACTGTATGAAAATGTGTCTTCCCCAGATTGTAAGTAATCCAAGCTGGCACATGAACTCAGTCTTTTGTATTCATTGCTGGTGCTCTGAGAAAATATGATACATGTAGACATGCATGCACATTTTTGTGGAAATACTGGAATTTAGATAGTTAAGATTATATTTGCACCAAAGTGAGATGAGAAACTTTCACAGAAGACTGAAAGCATTTATTTACAGCTAGACTATAGATATTTAGTACATACTTTGAAGTCTATCTTTTATTGTGGTAACATATGCATAATATAACATTTACAAATTTAACCATTTTGAAACATATAACTCACAGTCATTAAGTGCATTAACATTGTTGCGCAACCACTTATATCTTGTTTTAATCAACATTGCATTGAAAAATCAACAGCTGAATAAAATAGGGGTATGGGCAAAACTCTACTGACAATTTCAAATGGATCAATGAGCCAGCATCATTTTAATTACTCTTGTCAATTAATTATGGGGAATCTGACATGCATGTAAGACTTATGACAGCCAGAAATATCTAAGAATTCTCAGCCATTTGGCTGATATTTGAAATAAACATATTGATTGATATCTCGATACTATTCTATAAGTATCTCTGATAATGATTTCCTCTTAAAATCATATCACTTAAATTTTAGTGCCTAGAAGAATGCTGTAATCTGAGTAATGATGTTCATTTAACCTATTCACCAGAAACATCATTCATAATATTCATCATCTCACTACTGACACTTGACACTTATGAAAACTTAACATGGTTTTCATACCATTAATCTGATCCTAGGAAATATATGAGTTAATAAAACAAATGTTTCTTGAAAAAATGAACAGCAAATATGAGAAAAGGTGCCATGTCCTTGTTTAGAATTTACATGTATTTATTAGAATGGCACAAAATAATGTCTTGAATAATTTCTGTATTTTTTCCAAGGTTGTTAGCTAATCTGAATATGACAGTTTTAGCCCAAAGCAAATGGTATATAATTAGGAAATGTTTATGTTTGTTTTGTATTTGAGAGTTTACTTTTTCTTTCGTGCAGGAATTAAATTGTACTTTTGTTTTTATTTTACATCAGGTTCTTAATTTTTAGAAAATTTATTTGTAATATCTCATAACTTTCCAATATTTTATTCTCTTAATATTTTATAAATATTAACTTTTATTTTACTTTTGAATGCAGGCAGTGACATTTTATTTACTCACTGTTATATGGATTTCAAGTAGAAAACAACTGATGTTCAGATATTTTTAGTGATCTCTTACATTACTAAAATAAAGAATGGTCCACTACAAAGTAAATTGTGCTCATATAGTCATTACTCACTTCAGCAGCAAATGAAGAGAATAACTTTTTGTCTGCCTGAGAGCATATGGCTTTTAGTTTGTGTAGTACTGCTGTGGATACGGGGAACAGATTGCTCCAACTCCTGGTTTCTCTATGCAGTATCACATATTTGTCATGTGAGCACACTTTCTTCAAATGCCATTCTCTAGTTTACTTTATAGGCAACAAATGAATGGCATTTCATTCACTAAAGATTGTTTCTAGAATCTGTTTCCTAGTTCCCTTTTCCTTCCTTGGTTTATTTTATGGTTACTGATTTAAATTAGTTTCTAGAGAATAATTTAAAATGACTCATTTTAGTTGATCTTAAAACACACACAGACACACACACACACAGACACACACACACACACCTTGTTCAAATCAATTAGCTCCTGCATTTACAGTGCTTTGTATTGTTCATACACACTTAGTATCACAGACCTGAAAGCATACTCCAAAGAGCATTTACTTTGAATGTCATTGATGATCTCTAGAGATACAGCAAAAAAGAATGTTCATGGATAGATATCAAATTCCTCTTCTAGAATTAAGGAGAAAAAAAGAATGAGAAAAGAATGAATTCAGATTAAATGTAAAAAAAAATGTCAACTTAAAACTTCAACTGGAAGAAATCACCAAAATCTTTTCCGTTGTAAAATTATAATGATGATGGAACTTATTTTATTAAAGAAGTTAGAGTCTAAGTTTGTGGCCAGAAATTGTTCAGCAGGAGACAATATGAGTTCTTTCTAAATTCCAGGGCATAAATCCCATAGAAATTGGAAAGCATAGAAAACTGGAATGAGGCAAGAAATACCAGTGATTATTAAAGTATATCTTCTAACCCAGACCTTATTTGTGACCTCTTAATCTATATATCTAGCTGCATGATTGAAATATTGTGAAAAATACTTTATGTTCAACTTATCCAAAAACACAATATTTTCCTATCATCACCTCCTTTGCTGTGAATTATGTTCACATTTGTAAATTAGAGGAGTAAATGACTATACATAAAATTTAACTCAAACACTTCTTTATATTTGATTTTAATTAAAATAAATAAAATTACCAGTGCTTTCTCAAAGCAACTTAAAAGCTAGTTAATAAAAATTATTGAAATTGGCATAAAAATAAAATAATGGCTTGATATGCCCCCAAATATGTAGGAAATAAAGCATTTTCAATAAAGAGTGAAAATTTATTGAAGAAGGTAGACATGGTTTTCAAACAGAATTTCTTTTATAATTTAAAATATGTTAATGTTCAGTGCACATTTGAGGTTCCTTTTGGTGCAGAGAATTTATCTCGATAGGCTCCATTTTCCCAGGTCTTGATGCAGTGCTCAGCACATGGTAAGGTTCAAACTTGACTCAATCTTTAATGACTTTTTGAACAACATTTTAAAGAATCTTATCAGAAAACTATAAATGAATATAGTGAAGAAAGATGTACTTCACAGGACTATAATGGCTACCTATCTTACGACACAATGTAAAGATACAAATAATGAAAAATAGATTAAAGCTTTACACTATACTTATTTCCAGGTCTGCCAATATCAGTGCATTCTATCAATGAATTTGACATGTGAGAGACAGACTAGCATAGTGAATATGAGCTCTGGCTCTGGAGACAGATTACCTGAATTTGAAGGACATTTGTAAGTTAGATATAATGAGAATACCTCCCAAATAGGGTTGCTGTGAAGATAAAATGTGTTGATCAAACAAAACACTTGTAAATGTGTCTAGAACATACAATGTACAAATTAATGCATAACTGCAAAACCACAGGGGACATCAAATAAATGAAGTTTCAGAATGTTCAAACCCCCCAAAAGTTTCAGTCCTTCATCAAAAATTATATTGTCTTTGGCTATGATAAGATTTTTTATTGCATTCAACTTTCACCCCTTATACTAACCCAGTCTCTGAATTTGTTTGATAGCACAATTCTATTAAGAAAAAAAATTCAAACTAATATCCAACACATACATGCACTTCTATATAGCATAAAACATAAAAACATTTTAAATGAGATAATCATGAATACACAAATTATTTGTTAATATTTCTACTCACGCCCTGTAAAGTATATTGCACACTTTCTAGAGTGCATGCACCACAGCTGGGAGCCAGCTGCATTAGACCATATAGGCTAGAAGCAAAGGACTGAGTCTTCATTGCCTTCCATTGTATTAAGGGTACCTATTGCATAATCTGATACACAGAGGTAAATAATAGGTATGTCTTACAAGAATATAAAAATAAATGACAATATACACTCCAGAGCACATATTACTTTCTTAAGCATCATATATGACTGTTCAGAAACTAAGTCTTAGTTAATTAGACAGAATAACTAGGTAGGAACTAAGTCTTTGAATTCTAAATCCAATGCACTTCAATTATATCACCTTGTCCATCTAGAAATATAGATGAAAGATATATAACTTATGCAAATATATGCACATATATAATTAGTAATATAAATATTGATAATGGGAAATAATGGGTTATTGGGATTAATATGCAAGTTTATAATGTATTTTACTAAAAAAGTGTTATAATTTTCTAAATTTTAATCCTAAATACCTAAATATTAAAAAAACAATTATTGGCCAGAATTGATAAAACTAGGAAGAAAAAACTTTTATCAAAAAGTAACTTCTCTAAATGATTCTATATAAGAAAATTAGACATGAATAATGCTTTATGAAATACAACAAAATTTCAAGAGTATTTATATATGTGTACATTATATTTTCTTCTAATTTTCTGAAATTTCAAAACTGGCAGAATTAATGGCTATGTAGATGTATATATTCATTCTGTCTGTCTATGTCATTACATATTGACCAATCTACCTACTTTTGTACCAATGATCTATTAATTATTTTGATAATAAGAAATTAATGATATAGAAAGATAAAATCCATTAAAAACCCAAATAATCATTGTGAAATAAATGACAGCTATGTTCCTATTAAACATTAATTACAATTGAGAATAATAATTGTAGATAGGCTATATAATAATCTACCCTTTTCCTTGAATTTAAGATATGTAATAATTTACCCTTTTCATTGACTTTTGGAATTATAAAAATATCAGTAGGGTGTTCATATTTAACTGATGAAAGTGATAAGTAATCATCCACTTTTTACCCTACCATAACTACAACACTTTTTTGCAAATGTATATTAAGCTCTTATTTTACTTAATATTTTTTGCTTTCTATCTGAAATTCTTTTTCCTGTCTCTCCACTTATAGTCACATTGTACTCTCCTTGAGGATGACTTTCAACGGTCTCAAGCAAGGAAAATAGGTATGATTCCACACTTGGATGACTAATCAAGTGCTAGAGGAGAAAGAGGGACTTATTTGATAATGCTGCTCCCCTGCTTAATTCATTATTGATGAATAAATACATGAGTCCATTCTGTCAATTTTAATGAGAAATGATTGTAAAGTAAAAATTAATCAGTTAGCTTCCTATCTGCTGTCAAAAACACAACCTTATTTTCACTGAAAGTCTTCCTTCTGGTGAAAATCATTGCTTATATCTTTGTCTCCTTTGTGAATCAATTTGCAAAACTAGCAGCTTTTTAGCAGAAAATAAAGCGCAATATATTTTACTCCATATTTACAGGAATCTGTAACATAATTTGTTCCTTTTAATTTGTAGTGAAAGAAGTTGATAAATTATAATGTATATTTGGCATACAAAACAAATATGAGGGACTTATAGGCAATACCACAACATTATCATTAAATGTGATTACTCTAATTTTCAAATGTTTCCATACAAACTATCTTTAACAGTTTACATTTTTATTTAGTGAAGTACTTATTATTGTTTTTCTGACATATCTATATAATCATGCAAAATAAAGTTAAAACTTAAAAATGCTGTAATACGTACTTTTATGGGGATAGCTGTACACTTACCTTTGGAAATAGATACTGATTTCTAATTTGATATATTTTTGTTATTATGTATAGATTTAATCGTAAATTGTTTTAAGGGTAGAATGTAGACATGTATTTTGCAAATAATGTCTAAAATTTGCATTGTATGATTAACTTATCTCTGTTCCAGTTATTCTTTGAAAAATAAAAGTGCTTATAGCATTATTATTATTATAAAAATTAATATAAATAGCTACCATTTTTTCGTGGTTGTTACTAAAACACAACCTAAGACAAAATTAGATTGAACCACTCATAAACTTTTATAATCTCTGGCAAGATTCTTAGATTATCTTCAGTTCTTCATAAGTAAAATGTAGGTATTAATGGTAGCTTCCTGGTTAAATATCATATACTTTTTGTATTATGAACATATTTATATAAAATTGTGAACTTAGAAGAAATGTGATATAGGGGCACGGTATTACCTTGTGAATCACCACTTTGAGGATATTTATTATCAATTTTATTTTTACCTACAGCTTTTCCTACTTCTGATTTGCAATAAATTATGTTGACTTGCTTTATTCTCTACTTCAAGCAGTTACTATATTTTCTCAGCATAAAGACATTAATCTTTAAAAATATTTCCATTCCCCCCAAATGCCCCAGAAGCTTGTAATAACATTTATAATTTGTATCTCGATGAGATAGATACACACACACGCCCGCAGAGTTTAGTCTTGGAGCAAAATGATGAGACTAGAGAGAGTAGAAAGCTCTTTACGAATCACCACTGGGCTGCTCAGGTGCTGCTTTCTGTTCACCATTCCTACCCCCATTACCATTCCTTTCCTCAGCAGTACAATCAGCAATTAGAAAAAATTTAGAAGCATCAACATCTTACCAAAAAATTCATTACAAGTCTTCATATATTTTCATTTTCTTTTACTCTCCTTGAAAATAATCTTCTGAGAAAGATGAAAGATAACCTACATATCAAACTGTCTAAAGGTGAAAGTCGACCCTCTGCAAATGTGTGCTACAAAACCCAGTGATTAGGAAATGGACCACTTCTCTTATCTTATTCCTACCAATGGAAAACCAATCATATATTCCAGAAATATGATGGTCTTTCAGCTATAAGCAACTTGCAAGTAATTCATTATCTACTTTAGTGTAAAAATTTTTATTACTCTTAATAGTAAGTAGAAGATTGCAAACGTAGGAATAAAAAAAAAGCCAGGAGAAAAATTGCAAAGTAAATTGAAAGCACTAAAAAACTTAAACCCTGAATTTTACTAGAATATCTTTAACTAAATAATGTTTTTCTCCTATTTTGATGCAATATGTAATGTACATGAAATATACCATTTGATATTTAACTTACTTATCTAATTAAGTAGCTTCTGTACAGTTACCCATGAGGAGAATTATGAAAATGCCTTTATTGAATACTTTATTGATAAGAAAACAAATAACAGAAATTTTAATTAAGTATACAGACTTTGGAACTAATATTAAAAAAAATTGGAAAAATAAAATTAAAAAGTAGTTTCAAGAATACTGCCATAATACTTGGGGAAAATATTTAAGATTTATAGATAGATTTCCTAATTCTAAATCTCTATGACTGGGCATATTTTCTAGGATATGAGAATGCCTGACATTCATTATTTGTGAGCTAAGCTAACTAAAATGGAATTGACATGGACATACATATATGAAGTCCTATTATTCGTATCCATCCTCTACAGTATCTATAATACAGCTATGAGATAAAAACAACATAAATGACCTTGAATAAAAGGTAACCTCTAAAAACTAAGTTTTCTTATTTATGCAATGAAAGTTGTAACAGTACCAAATTAAAGAGTTGCTGAAATGATTAAATGAAATGTTTTATGTAAGTTTCAGCACTGGATTTGATACAGAATAAGTGCTCAATAATTGAAAATTTTAAATAAGTTGATTTATTATTAGGATTTAAAAATATGGTGTGAAAATATGATTTAAATAAGATGAATCAAAGACATTTAGATAATTTATCAAACTATATTAAATAAATGACTCGACCACACTAGTATTATTGCAGAACTGATTCGAATGGTATCATAAGCACATTATAAATAAAAATTCTAAACAATGATAAATGATAGTCACATATATGCAAACAATGACTTAATAATACCTACATAAATTTAAAAATAAAATATTTTAATTTGAACCCCAAAGAATAATTGAGATATATCATCTGATGTAATAGCAATAAAATTAGAATATATGATTTTATTTATAAATCTAGGCTATCAATGTTAAATATTTGATATATTTTGTATAAAAGTACCTAGTACTGCCCTACATTTAATAAAGATAATCACCTTTATGTCATTATATTTTGTAAATTACCTGATGTTTATCTCAACCATTTGATTTTTGTGCCACACAATGATTTTAAAGCATATATTGAAAATTAACAAATATTATGAGTGCATTATTAACCCTAATTTCTACATGAATTAATATATTCAAAGAGTAATTGAAAAGGAATTTGGCCAAGTTAACTAAATTGCCCCATGAACTGAACCTAAAATTAGACTCTTTCTGTTTACAACAGATTATGTCCTTGAACTATATTCTAACCAAACTTCTTCTAATGACATTTTTTTTTACACTGAAGTAATGTACTTCTGCTAGCTTCTTAAGGGATCTATTTGGGGGTGGGGATAGGAAGAGGAGGAGTGTTGGGTGAAAACCTAAGAAAGGACAAGACAAGGGCCTCATCTCTCATACTAAATGTGTGACATTTACATGTCCTTCTAGAATAGATCCATCAAAACCAAGTCAGACACATTTTATCATAGAACAGTGACTCAAAAAAGCTAGATTCCTGGACCTTACCCAAAGATATTAAGATTTAGTAGCTATGAAGTGAAGTCTAGGATATTGTATTTTCTAAATCTTCACATGATAATTATGATCATCTAGTTTGGAATAAGGCAGAGAACTTAAGTTTTCCTACACAGAATAAACTAGGTAATCCACTCATAGGTCATATGTGAGTGGTACATTTTATTATCAATTCTCTGGCCTATTTTTCATTGTACTCCCTAAAGCACCTATACTTTGTATTATTCATTTAGCATCTGTCATGTTCTATCTGAAAAGCACAAGTCCATGTGTCAGCTTTGGAAGGAGGAAAGACAAGATAGCAATAACAGTAAAAATAACAATAGCTTTGATTAGGTGCCAGAAACTGAATTTAAGAATTTTCTTATATTATTTAATCCTTACAACAATCCTGTTCACACATATCCATCTTAGGCTTTTTCAGCAGTAACTACATATAGTTTATATAGTATGTGTAAAATAACATGGTGCACAAACTAAGTGAATTACAATTTTTGTTTTATAGATAAAAAGAAACTAAGAGAGTTAAATAATTGGTTTAGTTTGCACAGCCAGAATTCAAAACTAAGTCTCTCTAGTTCCAGAGGCTAAATGATGAGAAGCAGAAGAGGAAGTAAAGCACTGTCAAAATTTTCTAGTTGTAAAATCAGCAAAATATTTATGTCCTAAGGGAAAAAAAAAATCACAATTATAGAGTTGTCCTAATTCTAGTCAGGTTTTCCCACTAAAAATAATAAAAATTAACTCATTAAATGAAATCTAAAATACATTTATTGGAAGAGTATTAGGTAATTGACAGATTCAAAGGTGACCCTGTTGAGTGTGGTTTGTTGAGGAACCGTAACTGGCAATGCTTGGGCAAAATTCTGTCACAAAATAGCTTAGAACAAGGGAGCAGGGCTTTCAGCCACAGGATCTTTTCACTGACAGGGCTTGACTTGTATGTGGCCATTGGATGCTCAGTATGGTTCCTTTCTCCTCTTAATTGCACTACAGCTGCCTCAAATGATCACCAGTAGACCCTGGGCCTTTGCAAATCCTGCCTCTGAATATCCCATCTTCCGTAACTGGCAAAACTAAAAATTTGCCAAAAGGTGGCAAGAAAAGAATAACTACATTCTTTTTATCACTCGCTATTATAGGGTTTTAGGTTTTGTTGAAAAAATAGCCAAGTATCATTTTAATGACATCATCTATAGATAGCTTTCTCACAGAAATCTACAAATCCTAAAAGAACACAGAAGTTAAGCCAGGATAGAGAATAGGAGAAAGTCATTTCAGGCAGATTCCTGTCCCTGTGGGATTTATATGTTTAGCAGGAGGACCATACAGATTATCAACCAAGTCAGGATAATTCTAAGAGTTAAAGACGATGTTAAGTATTCCAGGAAAATATCCTAAACGGAGATTATCCCAGATAAACCTATTTGTACCATTATCCAATTATTTAAATTGATATACCTTATTATATTAGCTTACATTCTTCTTAACTGAGTAAAATTAATGATCTTCTTTATCTTTCTTCCTCTCTCCTTCCTCCCCTCTTTCCCTCGCATCCACTTCTCTCTCTCTCTCTCTCTCTCTCTCTCTCTCTCTCTCTCTCTCTCTCCACCCTCCTCCCTTCCTTCCTCCTTCTTACTTTCCTTCCTTATGCCAGGCTTCCCTCCCTCCCACCTCCCATTCCTCCCCTCATTCTCTCTGTTTGTTTGTTTTTAATTCCTAGGACTGTGGCCATCCAGTAAAACTTTAGCTATTCAGTTGATTCAGATTCCTCAAAATCTTACCAGTGTTATTTTTAGACTTTTGACATTATATCTGGCAGCTGAGCTGGAGGGAGGGGCTGTTCTTAATTATTTCTCTAATAAATCTTTTTTTTTTTTTTTTTTTTTTTTTTTTACCTCTGGTTCTGGCTAAAATGTTAGAAAAATTCTGTGTAATTCCTGAGAAACAAAGATGTAAACAAGATGAAATCAGAACAATGATATCCTCTCTGCTTTTCTAGACTACACCAGGGGTATAGCAAGAGGGGAGTTAGAGAGAAAAGAGAGTGAAGGAATAAAAGAAGGGAGCAAGGGAGGAAGAAAGAGAGAGGGAGAATGTGAGTGATTTTGCTGTGTGTGTGCATGTCCATTTGGTCTGTGTCAATGAATAGATATTGCTCTTATTTTATGTAAGAAACTGAGAGAAAAGAGAGAATTTCTCGCATGATCTGTAGTTTCTATAGTTGACAGAACTATACTGGCACTTTATTAGTCAAAATAGTTAGACTGTTTAGTGCCTGGAAGGCAAATAATTAGTCAGGCTATATGTAAATTAAATCATTGATATTGTATTTTAATTAAAGCAACTTAACATTATAAGTAAACAACACCCGAGTCTAATTTTTCTTACATCATCAGATTATGCTTATAGCTATGTTAGACACTGCAGAGAAGGATAACTGATTTTTATTTATGATTATTACTATTATTTACTTCTCTAACCCTGTACTGTCAAACTATATGGTAATATTGTAGATTGTTTTAAAGATGGCTCTCCAGGACAGCAATATGTAATATGCTACACCTTAAATTTTATTGTTATCATTTTACCTGCAAAACACACTTGTGAGTTGTTAAGTAGCAGCATGTATCATAATATCAACTCCTCTAAGTCCTGGTCCATAAAAATTGCATCTTTCATGTCTCATCAATAATTTCACAGTGATTAGTAACACAAATGGAAGTCTGTATTATTTTATGCAATCTGCACATTTCCCCTAAGAAATACAATACCAATTTTTTTATGGAGGAAATTCCATTAAATTTTAATGAAACTGGGAAATTTGAGTCTCACATATTTTACAACTATTTTCCTGTAACAGCACTGTGGCAATCATGAAAACAGGGTTGAATTTCACAATTTCATATATTCTTTATTTCATGTTTTAGCCGTTCTTTTAACAAAAATGGCACCACAGTTTACCTTTATTTTGCTTAATAATGTAGTCCATGAAGATGTCAAATTTAATCATAAAATAACTATGGCATTAAAATTAGGCATTGAGAAGCATAAAACTAATAGGTTGAAGATACTCAGAAGAACCTAGGAATATCAAATTCAATAGTGAAAACTGACATTTTTACAACCAAGAGTGACAGTCTAGTAAGCTGACACCAACTGTATGTCAGCTTCATTTTACTACATATATCACATGTGACTGAAGTAGAGAATGGCTAAGAACAATTACTTGGTGAAGTAATCAAATAAAGTGTTTAGCAAATACATTACATCTATGTAGCATTTCGGTACTGATTTCCTGGTCAGAGAAATCCTACAGTGACTTTTAGCTGAAAAAAATAATAAGACAACTATGGTAGCTATATTTGATAAATATATTAATCCACGATTGTTTACTGTTCCTGTCTATATGAGAGCAAGAGAAAATGTTATGCCGCCCCCTAGTGTAAATATTAATTTCGTAAAATCAGAATTACAGTGACCTAAGATACTCACTGCAAGGAAATCATAGCTATGGAAAGTAACATGAAAGAGAGTTAAAAGAAATTCTGAGCTTTCCTAAAGAGCTAGCTTTCTAGGAGTCCAGAGTGTAGTTTCATGAACTTTATGAGTCAAAAGAATCACTGATATTTAAAAGTTTACATAGGATTTTAATTTCTTTATCTTCTAGAATATTCAGGGTACAATGCATATTTTAAGGGAGGAGATTTTATGAATCTTGGGGTAGAGATAAGTACAAGAGAGGTGTCTAGGGAAAACTGAGAAAAAAGGAAATATTGTACTGCTCAATACTGAAAATGTTCAAATTATGTAAATTTATACATGTTGAATTGAACAAATAAGATTATAATACAGATGTTAGTGTTCCGGTATGAAATACTGACAATAGCCACCGCCATTTACTGAGAGTTTATTATGTGTCAAACTTTGTACAAATTACTTTAGATGTTTCAGCTCTTTTCATCTCCAAATCATTCTTCTGGGTAGATTTTACTATCATGTCCATTTAAAGAAAATATAACTTATAGTGAGAAAGGTGAACTTGATCAAGGTCATAAAGCTAGTGACTAGTTGTAGATTTCTCTTGTCTGATCAATTATCTATTTTTCTTACTAATAGAACACTGATTTTATTGGGATTAGCAGTGTGCTTCGCTTAATTAATCATGCTTTCATTCTTCCCTATACTTAGAAGTGGTCCACAACTCTGGTCAGAGATGTAAGCAAACACTGTTGAGTGCACTTCTTAAAAAAATTACAAATTTTTTGTCATTTCCCCTTCTTTACTTTAGCTTACAACATAGATGTGATGGCAGAAACAGTAACCACCTTATGACTGTAGAACAAATGCAGCAAATAAAATGTCAAAAAATACAGGGAACACAACTCCAGTTGAACCAAGTTGGACATATTGGTACTTGTTAGACCAAGGTAAACTACACACCATGGGTCACCTTGGTGCATCTGATGAAGAAGGAATAAGAACAGTTTTATAGGATTTGGGATTGTGTGAGGTGATTTTTGTGGAGAATTGGTTAAAACACTGTTTTGTCTGGACTGTACTATGAGAAGGAGGGGCTGATTCTGTGATTGTGCTTATCTTAGTATCTTTTTTGTCTAGGAGGAAATAGGAACAGACTAGGAGTAAAGCTGTAATTGGTAAGGAAGCCCCTTTTGCTTATGTTATCTGGCACATGGGATGCTAGGTAAAAAAACATAACCCCATTTAAAGCCTACTTTCTTATGTTTAATCTACCAAATTGTATACTTTTTTCCTCTTCTTTAAAGATAACCTGATTTTATTCAAGTATAAGGTTTATATGTGTGATTAGTTACTGGAGCTGAACAGTTAACAATAACTATAGTTTACATAGTTATAAAATTTTGGAGGGAGTTGATTAAAAGATAGATTGCAATCCAGGAAAAGACTTAAAATAAAATTATCATATACTTATTTATAAAATAATAGAAACATTCCATAATAAGATATATCAATTTTAAACCTATAATTTCACCTATTTCCAATTAAGTTCAAATATAATTTATATTTTAAACTCTAATTGTAAAAGAAATAAAATGATCCTCAATATATCATCCAGGGTTCTCCAGATAAACAGAATCAATGGGGAGGTGGAGAGGGATAGATGTTGGTTTTAAAGAATTGAGAATTAACGCAGAGCTTATGGGTTTGTGGGCTTCTGAGGGGCAGCCTAGTAGGCTGCAGACTCAGGCAAGATTTGATGATGCAGCCTTGGAGCAGAATTTCTCCTCCAGGAAACTCAGATTCTGCTCTTATAGCCTTTCATAAGATTGCATGAGGCATCCATATCATGGAGGGTAATCTCCTCTATTTAAAGTCAACTGATTGTAAATATTAATCACCTCTACAAAATAACTTCTCAGCAACACATAGATTGCTATTTGATTAAATAAATGGCTACTATTCTGGTTGGCACATAAAACTAGTCATCATACTCAGCATAGTTCATTTTTCTAAAGTCATTTAAGATAAAAAAAAAAAGTTTTACTATAATTTGAATATGACATTGTCATTATAAACATTTTATAAGTTAAATGTACTTACATTTAGAAAAGTACATAACTTTCTTCTAATGGTGCGAAACCATTATGAAAGAGTCCAGAGTACTACATCAGGTAATGGACTTTACTTTGACAACTAGAATTGTTTAATTATTTATTACCCTATTTTATCTTATACTTTGCTAGGAAGTGTGCTATAACACATTTGTGAAATTAATGAAACTGCTAGTTGAAAATGCCATCATAAAATAATATATATGGTAAGAATTTTCTCGGAGGTAAAGGGTAATATAGAATGAGATAAAATAGATTAAGTGGTTTTTCAGGTTAAAATTTTTAGAAAGGGAAATTAATGAAATTATATTCCTTACTTTTTGTAGTATGCGATATAACAAAGCAATAAATCGATATACATCTTCATGAATTTTGACTGCAGTGTACTTTTTTTTTTCCTTTCTGGAAGGAGTACTCAAACTCCTAATATATAGCAATTGCCTTCAGTAGTAATATCTCATTTAAACAGGCTCACCAGAGAAAATTATTTCAACATTATAATATCATTACAATTATTAAAAATATAATTTATCCTATGAATCATACTTTCAAAGAACTATTTTCCAAGTACATTACATAACTAAAGATGTTTACTATAAATATAATTAAAGAATAAAATTACATTCAAAATTAATTTTTAAAATGACCAAAAACAATAAGAAATTACTGCAAATATCTGGGGCATGATAACAATTTGCAACTTTAAAATGCAGAAAGGTATCACCCTTAATCTACACAAGTTTCTTCATTATTTTAATATTTCTAGATATATGATATGGAGGACGTGGTTAAGCAGTTCGACCAATATACAGTAAACAGATACTATAGAAGAATAGGAGCACACCAACAACGTTTTGAATACTATCTGTTTAAAAGTTGCTACAACAAAGGGCAAATCAAGAATGATGAATAGGATTCTGTCTCCCCCTATGTAAAATATGGTTCTTAATCTAAACAAGTAGAAAATGTAAGTGCCCTCACTGGTCAGGAAGGTAGTATAAATAATTTAAAAACCTACATAACAGTAAAAAGCAGTGCAGATAGTAGCAAATTATAAAGTGCATTTTTCCTTAAATGGCATTTACACTGAAAGATTTTAAAACACATGTTAAAATCAAAACCGAACGGAGAGCAGCCGTGAAAATTCCCTGAGCAGACAAAACAAAGTTTAATTTAGCTTATTTTGCAAGACTAACCTGACCTGAGTCATTTCTTGCTTATGTCTCTGGAAATCATATGCAAAATTTGAACTGTTACCCAAGATTGATACATGGTAACAAATGAAAATTCTAGTATTATAACCAACTGCAGTGAGGAATAAACAGTCATAGCTTTCTCAGGACATAAGCTGCCTTAAAACAATATACCCCTGAGTCTCATTCCAAGTTCTGGTTTGAGTACTCCTGGTTTGCAAACTGTCTTTTTGGCGTGTACACAATAAACTTTCACTAATTACTACTTCCCAAGCATAATTGTGAGTGATTCATTGGTTTTACTTCTGTCATTTCCAAAATTTGATAGTTCACAGCGTCAGACATGGGATCCAAAGAAGACCCTAGTGACTCCAAGGTTGGTGAGAAACCTGCGGCTGTTACCCATGAACCCTTTGAACTTGCTGCTTTCTCACCAACCCTGGAGATTGACCGTAAGTGTCTCGTGGATCTGATCTCTGCTCTCTTTGTGTTCTGAGCTCTCCAACTTTACTATGCACATTTGCTTTGTGTTTCTATTTGTTGAAGCTTCTTGGTAAGTCACCCTTCTGTCTGTAAGGGAAGAAACTCATGATTCCCTGAGTTTTAGGCAACAGTAGGATTACCACATAGATTATTTATTTTAGAGAATCTAAAGGCAGACGTAGATTCCAACTGGCCTGAATCTCCTTCCTCTCCTTCCTTAAAGACTCCTGCCTCTTATATGTATACCCACTCTGGGCCAGGATCTTGTGGGTTTTTTGGAAAACTGATGAACTTTTTGATATTTGGAATTGTAATGGCTACTTTGGGGAAACTAACTTAGACCATCTTACTGGGCACCTTTAAAAGAGAGGATTCCGAAACTCTCAGAGACAGTGGAATTCATTCTTTGTGATATGCAGAAGCTTTCAAAAGATAAAACAACTCCAAAAAATAGCCTAGAAGGATATTTATACCATGCAAATAAAATAAATATTTAGTAAAACAATGGTCATCTGATCAAGTAACTTTGACTTAGTTCATCTACCCGAAACCCAAATTGGATCCAACTATTCTTTTAAGTTCTACACTCAGGACATGGCTAAAATTTTTAAAGCAAATCATTCATATATATATATATATACACATACGCCTATAAGTTTATGTATGTCTATGTATATACGTCATAGATATATGATGTTTTTTAACCTTCAGATGGTATCGGCAAAATTAATTTGTAAACGTATCTATTTAATTGGCTTAAAGAAAATTAAGCATTTATATAAATCAAGTCTATTCTCAGAAATATAGAAACTAACCCAAATGTTTTTCAACTTCACATGATCTGGGATAATCTTTGATAAATAAAAGCTAGTTTAAGTTTGTTGGTTTAATGAAAGCAGGCATGTCTTCAAAATTTGTCAACAAGAAAAATAATTTAATGTGATATTGAACTGTTTGGTGTCTAATCTAAGCATAATGGCTAAAAGTGAATAATTTAAATGAAGGTAAATAAAAGTTTATATTAAGTTAAACTAAATATTTGACATTCATTGCATATCTAAGTCATTTTAAAATAAGATAAACATTAAATGCTAACATAAGTTTATCTGTTTTTTTAATTTTTATAGAGAGACAAAAGGTTTATGTCTATTAATAAACATGTTTTTGCCACATTGGAAAATTAACTATATGGGCAGAAATAACCCATAGAAGCCTCTTAAGTAAGTTTTCCAGCTTTGGGAATGAAGCATCTACCAGGGAAATCTCATGTTGGCATTGCCCTCTATGTGGGCAAGAGTGACCCGTATTAGATGCCTGTGGAATGCTACATGTGCACAGGGACACCCTGGAAATGCTGGCTGCTTTAATGTGTTTGCTTGATGAACTGCACATAGCACACAGTGGGTAAAGAAGAGAAAAAATGATTGCTGCAGTGGGCTGGCTTCTAGTGAGGGCCGTAACTGGACACTGATGTCCAAATAGAGGCTGAAACTCAAATTAGAAAGTTGGAAGAAGAACTGAGATTAGAGAAGGGTGTGTGGTTGTTCACTATTCTGCTAACTTTGAGACTGGCAGACAAGGTGGGAGAACAGGATAATAAGCTGAAAACCTTAGTGTGCCATTTTGCACAGCTAATAGGGTATAAAATGCTGTGGATTAAGATCTGGGAACTTGTGCAAAGCCTGATTAGAATGCTAAGAGTGGAAACTCTGGGAAAGTGATGAGAATAAAGAGGATAATGTAGCAATTAATGAAAAACTTCAGAAACGCCCCATGCCATTTGACCCCTAATACACAATAAATTTATATAGCAATTATCCTGAAAATCTTAAGAGAAAACTTACAATTTTTCCCTCTGTCCCTGAAAGTTGTAAATCTTATTATATCTTCAAAATATAAACACCCTGAGAGATAGCCAAAACACTGCCACAGAGACTGAAGAAGAAAAAGGAGGTACACTTTTTTAAAAAACAAACTGCTGTATAAGTTCCCTTGATTATATTGATTTGTAAAGCAATGTTTTTTACAAAACTGCTATAAGAATAAGGGTGAAAGAAAATAACTATAGGAAAGGTAGATAAGAAAAATAGAATGTATATTTTGAATAAGAAAAGATATGAAGAACATGTTTTTTGTTTGTTTTGGTAAAGAAAGCAAAAGAAAGTAATATTGTCCAAAAATTAAATGATCATTCCAAAATAAGAAAAAAAAAAATAGGACAAACTAATTGGAGATAGAAAGTTGCAAAAGGTTTGTGGAAATGAATCTGAGAAAGGAATTGAATGTGTGGTCAAGCTAAGATTGGAATGGTTTTATTTAAGTTTAAAAAGTGTTTTAATATCAGAAGTATACTGTGTAAAACTAGAATTTTGTTTTCTCTGTTTAAAGAAACACAAAATTTACTATAAGTATTGTTCTGCTCTTAATAAAAAATTATAAACAAAGGCTTTTGTTTACCTTTAATGTAATATGTTTAGGAAACGATAATCGTGCTTTATCTTTATCAGACCTTTGATTACTTAAGAAAATTGAGTCTTCTCTGTTAAAAAAACATTTTTTTTATAACTATGAAACTTTTTGTATATTTTAAATGTCATGGGAATCATTGTCAATAAGAAGTGATGCTAAACTTTCTCTAGTATATATTTATATGAAATTCCTGGACTAATATGTACTGGTATACTGATATCAGTCATAATTTTAAAATTTCCTTGTCAATGGCATTATAATGAACTCTCATCAGATCTTTAACCATGGCCAATTTTTAAAAATCTGTTGTTATTTGTAGACAGTTATTGTTTCATTTTGATACTTCTGTAAAACTGTTCCTGCAAAAATGCGTTTTCAAGGAGATTCATCGAAAAAACTCTGACAAGTACTCTAGAATGAAGTTTCTGATAACTTTAAGAATATAACAATGAATGGGTTAAGAATTTCTAAAATTCTGGCAGAAATCTGATAAATTCATAAAACTATTAACAAAAGGACCAGATCAACAAAAATTAATTACAATAGACTGAATCAATCGCCGAAGATGACTATAGTTTTTAAGGTTTCATTTAAAACATTGCTGGTACTTTAATGTTTATTTTCCAGATTTCAAGGACCCCTGTTTCTCCTCTCTTTAAGGCCATTTAAACTCATGGCAATTTGGTAAAGTATATCTTTGCAAAAAGATTGAAACATATTTTTCTCCCTACTTGATCCCTCCAGAATTCAGAAACTCTTATTAAATATTCTTATTTTTCATGACAATATTTGTATTTGCATAATAAAAGCCTTTTCTCCTCGTAACAAGACACAGTTGGACACGTTTTTTGGCCTAGCTTCTTAGCATTGAAGACTTTTAAAAGTTCAATCTGAGATTCCTTATGGAAAATTCCAGCAAAGATTTAAAACTGCCTAGATGGTCAATTACTATTCTTGCTGCTCTTACTTAAATAACCAAAGCAATTTCATTAAAACCAGAATTAAGTTGAAAACAAATAAATCTCATTTATGGTTATCTTTGATTGAAATGGGGATGATTACAGAGAGAAAATTATATTTTAATAATGCACCTTTATGAATATCAGATTCTAATGCTGTTAGTTGTCTGAGGTTTTGATTTCTAGCTGCTAACTGGATTGAATCTTAAATTCTTCTAGTTTCCTCCAAACTAACTTTTTCAATGTTGTCTCACTATTTTAACTTGGAATCACTATGAAACTAAAACTGCCCTTTTCTCAAAACTATGCAACTAAAAGCTGGACAACTTGATAGAAACTTTAGAGAAGGCATCACAACAGCTCATTTTGTGGACAATCTTCATGTCTGTTTTTATGAAGCCACTCAGAAAGATCACCCGAGATACACTGCAAACCAAGAAAATCCGTCTGATTGCCACTGCTTGCCCTCCCTCACTCCATCTGAAATTGCTTCTAACTTGACATCTAGAAATTTTCTCAAATGGCTGATCTCCAAATTCAGAAACTGAATTTATAATTTTTCAAACTATTAACCTTTGTTTTCCTTTTGTTTCCATAGAAATGCCTCTCATTAAATAACCTGATTGCTCACAGCGTATAGAGGCATATTTTGGGTCGAAGCTCACCTGTAACACAGACTCTTGAAATAAAACATCCTTGTGTTCATCCTGTCCTAAGTAATAATGATGACATGTGTTTGCTAATATATTATGTTGTGCTTATGAAAAAATTTTTTAAAAAATTAAAACCCAAATACACATCAGCCAAAAAATTGTTGAATGACTTAGAAAGATAAGACCTGGATCTAACCCATTTGACTGATATGATTGGTTAAATCTTGACTCTTGGGGATCTCTGCTCTGGGGAATTTTTCAATACTTGGCTGTTGTTCTCTTTATAGTCATCATATTAACCTCTCTAGCGTGCTGTATAATTGTGAGGGTTTTAAATGGGTGTTGGCAGTTACTCATATATCAAATGGTACCCATCAGGATCAGACAACTGGATGAAAGCAACAATAACCACATAAATGATGAAGACAGTGACAACATCATGCCTTTCCTCTTTAATGGTCAACCAGTGGAAACAGCAAATGTGTGATTCTTCAGCCTATGTCAATGGTGGTAACCAAGAGTAATGCTATTGCTGAGAGAATGACCAAAAAGAGGAGAATCATTCAAATGAAAAACAAATAGAAACCAGCCTTTAAAAATTCCCTGAGCAGAGAAAACAAGTTTACTTATACAAACAAAGCTCAATTCAGCTTATTTTGAAAGACTAACTTGATCTGGGTCATTTCCTGCTTATGCTTCTGGAAATCATAAGCAAAATGTGAACTGTTTTCAAGACTTATATGAGGTAACCACTGAAAATTCTAATATTATAACCATTCTAATATTCTAATATTATGAAGAAATTCTAATATTATGAAGAACAAAGTCACTTCTTTCTCACCATCTAAGCTGCTTTATAACAATATACCCTTGAGTTTCATTCTATGTTTTGTTTGAGTACTCTTGGTTTATAAACTATCTTTTCAGTGTGCGTACCATCAACTTTTACTAAATTACTACAGCGGATCCTTGAATAACATCCTTTTGTTTAAAGTCACTTTGTTATAAACATGAGAAGTAAAAAAGAAAAATTGATTCCTGGCCAGGGTCACTGTCTGTGTGAAGTTTGTTCATTTTCCCCATGTCCGTGCAGGTTTTTTCCAGATACTCCAGTTTCCTCCCACATCCCAATGATGTGCATGTTAGGTGAACTGTTGTGTCTAAATGGTCCCGGTATGAGTGTAAGTGTGTATGAGGGCATCCTGTGTCCTGTCCATGATGGGCTCCTGCCTTGGGTGCTGAGCTGCCAGGATAGGCTCCAGCCACCCAGGACCCTGAGCTAGAACAAGTGGTTGAAAAATAATGATCTTACTTGTTTTTATTAATCTTTCTTAAATGGATGTACAGCTCACATTTATAACAATGTTTAATATTGGAAGTGGTTTAGGTCTTTATTTAAAAGTCTGGAGATACCTGTGACTAGAAATTTGTCCTAGGAACTTAAGTTTTGTTTATATCAATTAGCCTATGATAAAATTGGCTACATTATACCTCGTTTTGCTTAAAGTCCCAGTTTCCAAGAACCTATGGACAACATTAAATGAGGTGTTACTGCACTTTAGTAATTAATTGGTTTTACTTCCATTATTTCTGAACTTTTGACACATGGTGCACACTAAACAAACTATTTCGGCAGCCTGAATTTGGTTTTGAATACAACCATATTAAGCCTTTGGACTAGGTGGTTCTCAAGGGTCTTGCTGATCTCAATTTTCAATAAAACGTAATTGCAGTTATCAATACTCAGAAAATATTGGTGCAAGGCTGAGAAGTGAAGATAAGATATCTATCACTATTTTAATTTCAGCTCTTAAAAAATCTAATATTTGGTGAACTAACAAGGTATGTTGGAATCATGGGTATCACTTGACACATTTGCCTTAAAATTCTGCTTGCTTACATTTTTGAGTAGGTCATAACATAACTTAATTGTTATTTCCTTACTTGAATAATGTGTTCTGAAAACAATATGTTGTAAATTTTCTAGAATAAAAAACAAGTATAGCAAAAATATATATATAACACCTTAAGTTCAGAAAAGCGAGACAAAGATGGGCTTTAAAACTGAGTGTAATCGTTTAAAAGAAACTTGGAAGAATAGGCATCGACTGATTCTGTTAACAAATTTATAAAGTGGGGAAGTTTGGGGATATATTAAAATACCACTCTAATCTGCCCTCAACTCTGATTTTTCTTGAGGCTATTAATCTAGCAATGACAGTTTTTCATCAGCACTATTTCAGCAACTGGTCTCTTTAGCCTTATGCACAATTTTAAATATGTCACATAAATGGTCTTCGATGAATGGAGAAATCTTTCAAATTACATTCCCTAGGAGATGCAGAAATATGTAAGGGAATGACATGAATGATAATGCTATAAAAGAGAATAATAGAACAAAAGGCCATATAGTATATTCCAAAGACCTAATTTTAGTGAGTTTCTGTATATACAAAGGGGGGAAAAAAGCAGAATTTTTTCAGTATTTTCAAAATGAATACATATGAAAATGTTCTGAATGATGAGAAACTTGCAAACATGTCAAAGTATGTGAATGCTTTTTCAACATATTCAAATTGAACAGGAGCGTCACTGAATACATCTTAACGCATACTATTTAGTACTTAGCACAGAGCCTGTGAAGCTTAGAATAGTGCTTTGCAATTGAGGCATCTCAATAAATCTGAATGAATTCAAATATTTTGAAAACCCATTAATGACAATTATTCTTTTCTTACCAAACCAGGTACTTAATATATTAGAAATGGAGGGCAGATTATAGAATCATGGTTTAGGACTGATAGAAATTATTGGTTTGCATATTGAAGAATGAGAAATAAAATAAATTTGAATTTAAATTATGCTGTGCATATGGCACTATTTCAAAACACCTAGAGAGGCAAGTGGAAATATTAAAAGAATAAATGACACCAATGCCATCTCTATCAGTATGATATTCTCATAGCAATTCCTATGGATTTCATATAAATTATAAATAAAATATGTCTGGAGTCAGGAAATCTACATTATATTGACTCACTGTATGACCTCAAAGCTGCCATTCATTCTTTTGAATTTTATAGTCTATAAAACAGATATAATGCTCCGAGATACAAAAATACTGACTAACTAACAGAATGTAATGAACAAATTAGTAATTATTTCCAAAGTTCCAAAGTCAAATCCCAGATTCTGTATTAAGAGTGATTAAATATATATTTAAATTCTGTATTAAATATATTGAAATATATATTTAAATGTTTTAAATATATAATTAAAGCAAAGAAATTCTGTGGCTCAATTGAAAAACATGTTTAACAAGATGTCTTTATCCAATAAACAATTAAATATACAATGGGGTTTGGGAAAATCTAGGGAAAAAGAACAAGTCTATGTAAAAGGTAAACTTAATTCATTACCATTGAACCATATAACTTATTCGGAATATTCTGGAGCACTAATAAAACATTAGCTTATTTCTTATTCCGTGGAATTAAAGCTATATCACAGATATGATACTATTTATAACAGAATTCATAAAAGCAGAGTGACCTTTCTCTTTGCTAGTAACACATTGCAAAATGGAAATTTGCTTATTCTCAGTTAAAATTGTCAAGAGGAATATATTTAAAAGCTCAGAAATAGGGTCAAGATTGACAACAGAATTAAACTTTAAGTACTTTTTAAAAATTTTATGTGCGAGTGGCATAATATGACCTATGGAAAGGACTGCACATTTAGATAATCTCCTCAATATGAGTGATAGGAATACATTCTAGATTTAGTACTAAAGCAATTAAGCAATGTCAATGAAACCGATGTTTTATTCTATATGTAATTTTATCTTCTAAGTAACTTTTAATTCATGAAATATCACTGTATTAAGAGTAATAGGCTATCTTAAATCAGTTCAATGAATTTTTGAAGATCATAAAATTATTTTTTAAATCTGAATTTTAAAAATATTCAGAATATCCATTATTTACCTGGTAGTTAAAATAATTGGAATTTCTTTGGAAAAATTAAAATACCTTTTCCTTGAATGGTTTTTGATTTAAGTTGTGCTTTAAAAAAAAAAAAAAGTCCTCTTAACTTAATACACATTTCAAAAGGCAAGAAAGTGATGATATTTTTAAAAGAAAAATTCAGAATATGTCAAAATCAAATAAACAAGAAAGTAAAAAACAGCTTATAATTATTATTCTATGAAACTAAGTCAAAAAACATGATAACCATAAATTCTTACTTGAAACTGTTTAAAATGTAGTACATACACATGTTTAAGATTTGTGTTTTTTAGTAAAGTTGCTAATTCCAAGAAGTTGCAGGTTCAGTTTTCTGTTTTTAGCTTATAGTAAAGTTTTAGCTCATGGCATCTTATATGCTGTAAAAAAATACATTTTTAGGTCACTATAGATGTTTATAAAGAATAAATGTTCTTTAACAAAAAATTCACTTATACATATATTTAGAATCTCTCCTGTTATACTTAAAGGTTAGATACAAGTCTCATTCTCTTCAATAACAAAATCATCAAAAGAAAACAAACATATGACATATATCACATTGTTAAGTAATAGTTTTGAATAGTTGGACCATGTATGAAAATGTACATTGCTTCTGTCATTATAAATTTCTTACATAGGAGATACAAACTTGGGAAGTATAGGAATATAACCTGAAAGGACTAGCTATGAAGTCCCTATAAGTCCTTTTATTAAAACTAAGAGAAGTGTTATAGGAGCTATTTCTAAGACTTTTAATCTGTTTGTTGCTTCTGACATTTGTATATATTTAGATTTATTCATCTCATTAAAGTAGCTGCAATTTAACACCAATTTCAATCCCAAAGTTGCATTGGCAAATCTAGACTTTAGCCTATTCTTTATTGATATGAATGATTTAAAAAAACTAATTAATTTCAAACCCATAACAAACAAGTCAGCGTAAGCAAGTTCAACCATTGTTAGAAAGACAAAGTTGACTGAAACATCAAGATTACCATAACTTTAACAAGTTGAGGTATGGCAAATAAATATATATATTTTTTATGAACTCATGGTATAGTTTTGCATACATCGTATTTGTAATACGGAGATAAAATCTTGTTCAATAAGTTTACCCTTTCCCATAAAAAAAGAGCATACTTTCTTCAAAATGAAGACCACTCCCCCCCCCAAATTTACCTTCCTACAGGTTGACTTCTCTAAATTGAGCTAGAATAATCTCAATAATTCTCTTAGCCTTTGCCTACTGCTCTGTATAGTACTCCACTAAGAAAGACCACAGAAGAGTATTTGCCCTTTCTTTGTTCAACAACAATCTTCTCCAGAACAATAATAAAAGCAACAAACTAACCCTGCTTCTTGGACTCTTAAATGAGATAAGAGGAGGGATCCAATAGATACATAGGAAAAAGAAAAAATCAAATCATCACACTGTCAGAATTCACTTAAAACTTCTGATGAGAAATTTTTATTCTTAGAAAACACATCAGAGGACATTGAAAAATATGTAGAATCATATTTTAATATATATAAATATATGTAGATTAAGAATACTATATTTACATTTGGATTGAGTCTGTCTTTAAACTTCTACGCTACACATTCAGGCTAGATAAACACTTTTAAAAAAAGGAGGGGGTGCTGCTTGCTAATGGACCCAGATTTTAGGGATATATACATTCACGTATTACCACCTTACTTTCGCTTTACCCTCTTTGCAGTCTTAGCCTAATGAGCCTTCTTCTTTTTTTTTTTTTTTTTCTTTTTTCTTTCTTTCTTTACTGAAGTGTATACTTCTCTGGAGATACCAATACAGGGGAGTCAGTTCTTCAGGGGAATTTTGTAGCTAAGAGGGATTTGGAAGAAAAAGTAAGAGCTATCTATCACCCTGCACTATCTCAATGCTCAGCACATCTTCTCTCACCAATCAGGAGTGCTCTTCCTAGTAGGATGCTGCGGTCCAGTGACAACCTCCCAGCGACTGCATGGGTTCTGTTTGTCTCTAGCATGTTTCCTAGTGGCTCGCCCCTCACACTTATCTCTAACATCTTTTGAGTAAATAGCTTAAAGTTGACTGCTTGGGGTTTTGGAGTCACTCAGTTAAGCTTGGTACTGACAACTTCTCACTAGAGAAGTTTGCTACCAGTCCTTCAAGAGACAGCCCGAACAGAAACTCCTTCTGAGACAGACCATCACTCCATCCCTCCACTTGCTCCAGACCACCAGCCACATGACTCCCTGTCTCCATCAGAGACACCCACATCCTCCTTCACCTTCAGCTTCCTAAGCCGAAAAATGTTATGGGGTCACTTGCGGTTAGGAAATTTTCCTTTTCTTTCTTAAAAGAGGTCCTGTTGACACAGTTTGCTTCAAATGAGAAACTGGAGTAATCTTCAGCATTATGGAGTGAGATGCAGTCCCGGAGCATTGCTGAAGAGTCGACCAAAGCCCTGGATCACAGCTTTGCCAAGATTCCTGTCTTCTTCTACACCTAATTCTCACCCCACACCCATAAGATAAATAAATGAATACGTTATAAACCAAATTGAATCCCAGCACCTCCAAAATCTCACAGTAACCTCAATCTCCAAATGCCCTCTTAGACAAGAGACAGGGAGACAGGGCGAGAAGGGAGTGGGGGGAAGAAGGACAGAAGCGATTACCAGAGTTTTGTTCCCGTTCTTGCTGAGAGGGCCCCGGAAAACTCCCTTGATGTTGCGAAAGTGTCCGTTGCTGAGATGCGTGGAGCTGATGACAATGTAGTAACACTCCATGGGGCAGCCGCCGCCTCCTCCACTGCAGCCGCCGCTCCCATGCACCCCGCGCCCGCAGCCGCAGCGCGCCGGAGCTGGGGAAGGGTGGGCTAGGGACCCGAGGGGAGGACGAACCTCCGCCTCTCTCGCACGCCCTCCAGAGACAGGCTCACTACACCCCTCTGCCGTGCGCGCCCGGGCTCCTCCGCCTCCGCATGCTGGCCGCGCTCTCCTTCAGTCTCTCTTTCTCTCCTAATTCTCCCTGGGGCGAGGCGCCCCGCGGGAGGATCGCGGGCTGGGAGGGGCCGGCCAGGCAGGCTGCGCAGAGCCGAGCGGGAGTCAGTGCAGGCGCGGCGGCCGAGCGGGCCGGGCAGCGGGAGCCGCCCGAGCGGTAGCAGCTGCGGCGGCGGCGGCAGCAGCATCCCCCGCGCTCGGTGCCCGCACTCGGAGTTGCTGCTGCTGGCAGGCATGAGTGTTATTATAGTGAGCGGCGTTGCCGGTCCATTGCACTGAGCCAATGGCAGGGAGCCACTGGGCTGATACTGAGAGCTGTCAGAGGAGTACATCTGTCACCCGCTGCTCCCCCTCCCCACCCTCCCCCACCGCCGCCGGGACCCGGCCGCGCGGGTCGCAGCGCGAGTGGGAGCGCGCACCGAGCGGGACGCCCCCCGCGCAGCGCCGCGACCGCAGAGGGCCAGGAACGCGAGGCCACCGTGGGCGGGAGGCGGAACGGCCAGCCACCGAGAAGTGGGAGACTCCTATGAGGTGGGGCGGAGGGGAGAATGAAGAGACAGAGATTTCTTGCCTGGCAGTCGGGGTTGGGGGAGGGTGTTAGGGGATAAATAAATTAATAATTCAATTCCAAAGCCAACCGCTTCCAACTGCGGCGTATTCGGGCAGGTGCCAGAAGCTGCTTCTCCCTCGAGACAGTTGCTACGCATTGGGCTTGGGTTATTTGATTTTATTTGTTTTTAATGTATTTTTAGCTTGGAGGCTGGATCCTGTTCAGAATCTTAGAATGCCTCCTCCCCTCCGACCACTACAACCACCACCCATTTGTAGAGCTCATAAGTGCTTGTGTTGATAGTTTGGGGGTGGTGGGGGCTTGACGATGCGACTGGAAGAGGATAGAAGGTGAAAACAGGGACCTCTGGTTTACGTGTTCCTCGACCTCGCAGTCCCCTGACACCTCTCCCCTGAGAAACTCGGGTCTTCCTAAATTGCCAAAGATGAAAGGAAAGGGATGCTTTGTCGCAAAGAAGCTGCTTCCACGAGCTTGCTTTGCATTTCTTTATAGTTCTTTTCCCACTACAATGAGTGGTAGCGAACAAAAGCGTTTGCCCTAGAAGCGACCTGAATGGAAAATCTCCTGCTAAGGAACTAATGGGCTCCTTACGGAAAATAGGGAATACGGTCTGGTATATTCCTTTCCCTGAAGACATTATCCGGCAGGTTTTTAAGTGGCCAAAGCAGCCATCTGCCTGGATGTGCCCTCCCACTCCCCTTCTCACCCAGATGATTCTCCCTTTGTGTAAGTTTAACTCCTCTGAGGGGGTAGGGTGAGGGCATCCCATCAGGTATATATACACGACTCATTAGCCCGCACTTTAAAAGATCGATTAACAGACAGTGGGAGGCCGGGAGATAGTCTCTTCAACGAATTTGCTAAAGGCTTTATTTTCCTCTTGCCTTAAATGGCTTAATTGGTTAAAGCAGATTCCAGACATTCTAATGCTCCTGTGTCAGAGCAAACTGCACTTTGATATAAATTGTTTGTCTTGTTTATTTGAAGGTCAAGATTGAAAGACATTTCATTCATGGTGTCTCATATATAAGATTTTATATAGCAGTTACTCTGCAAACCATAATATGACCCTTAAATGAATCTGCCAGTTTGATTTTACTCTTTGAAAAGAGTGAAAGGAGTGAAAAATATTTATGAGGGACAATAGTTATGTGAATAAATGATTACTTATAGGGGTAAGAGAGGGGAGTGCTACATTCATTCATATAAGGGAAATTCTCCTTGTGTCATGCTTAATTTAAACAAAGAAAAAAGTTAGTGTGGATTGATCAAAGCTTATTATGAAGTGACAGAGTTATTTAGAAGTACTTGGCTAAATTTCTCAGATATCCACTTGGGGGAGTCTGGAAGTCTTGGGAAAAAGAGCAAGAATTTACAAAACTTCTATACTTTGTGGAACAAATTACCTAATAACTTGTTAGAATTCAGTTGAACACACTACTACAAGAAAAAAAAATATTTACACGATCTCCACTAAATATTGTGTGGAGATTAAATCTGTTTTTGACTCCTATCATTACAGCTATTTTTTGATTTATATTTTGAGGATGCAGGCGTTTTCTAAAAAACATCACTTTAGGAACAGCTAATGACCTGCATGATTTTCATTATGTCTTTTGGAGTTTTAGAAACTTATAGTTATTAGACAGAAGATAAAGCCTTCACTATTACTAAGCCAAACTAAGGACTCTCCTAAGGAAATGGAAGATGCCCTATATGTGTAGTTTTCTTTTATAATGTGCCTATCATAATGTGCCTATCCTAATAGTCTACACTAGATTTTTGCAATATTTTTCTCTCAAAATACTTCTGACAAAATATTCAGACCTTTATCTACAGTATATAAAACTCACTTTCCAGTTTATGAAAAAGGAAGCATAGTTATGTGAATTGTCCCATGGGACAGAATATCATTTATATGGAATGTCATATTGTTTCTAATGGAAAAGTTCATATATCATATATTTCATATATCTTATAAAATGTATATTAAAAATAAACTTTAATGAAATACATTAATAATCTCTGAAGAGTCACTCTACTGTTAGAATGGTCTACTTTTGCAACTTGCATGTTGATGATATGATGTGGTAGCTTTTGACTATCACATCTAAACCTGTATATAAACGGTATAAACACACCATAGATGTACTGCTAATACATGAAGGATGCTAATAGTTTAAAACAAATGTAGGGTTTTTTTTTTCATAAATTTTATCCTCATTATTTTTCTACACATGAAATAATCTATCTCAAAATTACCTAATACCTAGTATAAGCAACAAGATTCTATACCTACACTTTGAACATATTTCAGAAGAGTGTAGGCTCCTCTTGTTTAACTTTATCTCAATTGAGTTGCCACATCTGTAATGGTCATTCAAATAAAACTAATAATCACACTATATGAACTCACTATGCCATTACCAATGAGCTCTGTTTGCCTGTGAATTCTCCATCACATAAACCTTAATGTTCAAGAGAACAGTGAGCCATCACCGTGTGCAGTCTGGTTTCTAACTACAATGAACAGCTACTAGACAAAATGAAATCCTTATATCAAAGCATGAAAGAACTTTCATTTGAATTTTGCTAAAAATAAAGTGAGAAGTCAAGAAAAAATTAGGACTTCCCCATCATCTCAGAGAAGAAGCATACCTTTATGTATCAATAAATTAAAATCAGGCAACAGTTATAAAATATTGTGCCCTTCCATCTTGCTGTTCCTATTTCTTTCCTTTTGTCATGATGCAAAAAGAATAAGTATATAAGAAGTAAGCATCTTTAAATTTCCTATTGTTTTATAATCTCTTTGATATCCATAGTTTATTCTCATTATTTAAAAGAATTCTAATTTCTATTATTAGTAACTATTTGACATAAATTATTTGTCTGGAACAATGTCATCCTAATTTTTAGTAGTAAAAGATTTTCCTCTCAATGACTTGGAAAATTTATGAGGTTAAATGTCTAACTGCTGTTGTAAACATGCAGAATCTATATATATTAATGAGAAAATATTTTAAAGTAGTTTATGAGATAATTATAAATCACTTGATTTTAATTGCCAAGTTTTCAGCTGAAAAAATTATAATTTATAATTTAAATATAAAAGTTTTAAAAGACTGACATTAGTCCAAAAAACCCACCAAAGCTGCAGTTCATATTTTGCCACCATCATTTTTCAATTTTACCCTTTCTATAAGTGCAATTAAATTAAGGTTCCCTATATTCTCTGCTTGTACTTATTTACCTCACTCCTTGTTCTTCCTCTTGTTTTGCTTAACCTGAATTTCGGGTCCAAGTTTCTGCTCAGCAATGGAGCATTGTTCCTGACTTACTCATGGTTCACACAACATTTTAGAACAATGTTACTGTGAAATGTCAAACAAAGGTCCTGCCATCTTCCCCATACTAGTGGCTGGACTACATTTTGAATCTCTGCCCTGATTTTCTCTCTTCATTCTTCCAAAGGGAAGTAAATCTTCCCTGAGTTTGCCTACTGTTATTTGAGACCATATGTTGCTACTTCCACATGTCTGAACTTCCTGCTTCCTATCATTATGCTCTCTGTATGCTTTAACTCTGTTTGACGGGATAATTTACCTTCACTAAAGTGAATGACCCACAAAGTAGATCTGCTTCTGGGTCCCAGCAATTCAGCTTTACCCGAGCTTCTGTGACCAAATTTCCTGTTCTCATGTCATTCTAGGGAAAGAGAAAGCGTATTCCGGTGTTTTTCAAATGTGTCTGTGACATACTCTTAGTGGTTACAGAGTATTACTGGGGTTCAAAACTTTCTATTTCATTACTATAATAATCTTAACAAATTAGGCATATTTTTGGTCATTTGTAAAACTATATAATAATAATTTGTAACTAAGCTCTCTCACTACGTATCTCTTTCATATGCGTTCTTGTCTGTGATCACATTGATGTCAAATATTACTGCTTTTATTGTTTAGACTAATGAGGAAAAATGTAGGAGCTTACCACAAAAGAGTTGTAAATGCTCTAGCATGAGATCAAATGATATTATGACATGTTGATGAGTGAAGGTGTGGCATAGCTTAATCAGAGAAAAGTAATGGGAGAACTATATCACCATAAAGCACCCATAATCACCATAATCATCAGATAATGCTCGATCAGTATTGACACACCAATATTCACAAGAAAATCATGTTTTGAGAAAGGATTTGATTTCAGCAAAGCAACATCATCTGTTGTATAAAATTAAGATGGTAAATTTGGATATTTCGTCTGCTGTATTTTTATTTGATTTCTATTTTTTTATTTACATAAGAGCCGTAAGCATATGGGCTTTTATAATTAGTTTTATGTTAACATATTTAAGTAAATTATGCCACAAGTGAATTTAATCTATGCTAGGAAATCTTTAAAAAAATAACTACGTGTTACTCAACTATTACAAACACTGATATATACTAATCATGGGATATGTATTGAATAACCATTACTGACCGTATCTGTACCTGATACTATTATTGCATGATTTAAAAGGAGATGGTGACTTTTTAAGGTAATTATTAATTATTCCCTAAGAGCAGGTCCATTCCTCATATTCCTGTTTCTGTATTTCAATTCTGCTGGATTTAAATGGGGACCTGTTAAAAACAAATTCGGTATTTTAACAAATCTAATATCCCATGAATTGTAAGATGCACCCTTTTTATTTCCACAATTAATGAAAACCCACTACTAATTAACTGTAAAAATCCACTGATTATAAGACATCTGAATTACAGACATGTTAAAAATAAAAGGGCATCTTAGATACAGAACCTAAATTTGGATAGAGAGTACCAATCAATTTCATATCACTTTAAGATATGTCCAGCTAAAGTAACCATGGAATATTGGACAAATAATGACTCAACTTCCTTAACTTTGGTTATTTCACCTCTAATAAAAAAAAAAAGGAATAAGTCAGATATTATCTAATATATTTATTTCTCTGCTTTATTTCTCTGCTTCTCTGGCAACTTCCCTAGAGAAAATATTGGTCAGGCCTGGCAGAACAGAACCAATTTAGTTCTGTAGTTGGGGATAGTGTCTTAAATAGCTGGTGGAAATCAGGAATTGTGGAAATGTGTAAATTAATGCAAATTCAAAAGAATCAGAGAGAAATTTTATAATTTTGCTTACATTCAACCCTAGAAGTAAATTAAACAATTGATATTAGCCAGTCCTTTAACATGTCTTAAAAGAATGTTAGATTACCTGTTGACCGATATATTTATCTAATACTGATATTGGGTTTTTATCTTTTTTATACCCTTACTTTTCAGTTCTAATAAGTAGCATTGTGATAAATGCGAGAACAATGAGAGAACAATGTCAATTTAAGAGCTAAAGCTAAATTTCTAATGTGTTGCCAAAGAAATTAATGTAATTGGATGCTATATAATTTGCCAAAAGGAATAACATGAAGATACATTTTTATGTCAAGAAAAAGATGAACTATTATTACATTCCTAAGTTTTATAATCTTTTTGGAAAGCAATCTGGCAACATCTATTAACATTAAAATTACATATAACTTTTGACTTAGCCATTATATTCCTGAGACTCTCAAGTTACATCTGACACTTCTCTGCTCATATTTAATTGGCTACATAACTGTCATGTACTCACACAAAGCAGCAACAGGAGGCTTGGAAATGTACTTGGCTATGTATCTAACAAATTCAAGAGCTGCATTATTAAAGAAGAAAAAGAGAATCACCTGGAGGACTTGTGAAAACACAGATTTCTGGACCGTATCTCCAAAGTTTACAATTCAGTAGGTGCTCAGTAAGGCCCAATAATTTGCATTTCTAGCAAGTTCCCAGTAATGCTGAGGCTGCTAATCCCTAGTTTTATTAAAAAAGGACTGGAAAACTGTCACTACTCTTCCATCCCATGTTGAAATTAAAATATAAGAAAACACATAGCCTCAAATAGCCAGATTGGGGGAAAAAATAAAGTAAAATGAACTCTCAGTGAAACTCACTTTCATCAAGCCTATATCAGAAAGTCAGACTTAATCGACACCAAACACAGCAAAGTTAGTTGCAGAACCCAATCTGGTATTGTGGGGCCATGGGTGTACTTTAAGTAAATAGTACCTGAGTATGAATGCAAAGCCTTTACAAATATGGACTTAGGAAATAATTCCATGGCTTACTCTTCATGAAATAGGACAGTAAGAGGAATGATTGCCAGCTGGAAGAAGAAACATTCATCCAGCAGAAGCCAACAGAGACAGTAGTGGTGGTTAGCAAGGGAAAATAAGAAGTTCTTTGAAATCACTTCTTTCCTTAACTTTTAGTATGGTACTTTATGCAAGAATCCTTCTCCTTTAGTTCTACCAGGCAGCAGCAGGAGTATCAGTGGAAACTGAAATAAAAAGGCAATAGAATGGCAATTGAGATAAAAGGGAAGGGCCATTGATCAGTAGTACTTTAGTCTAAAAAGGTGGAGTTACTTGTACTGCTCTAAGCAGCAGCAGTTGAAATAAAAATGAATCGTTATTCATAAAAGTAGAACATATAAGGATTCTTAGAATTAGGTAGAATTGTGACATGTGCAAAATATTAGAATACTTGTTAACAAGTGGAGGTTACTTGTGCTATAGTTTGGACAGAAGTATAAATCTGACCTCTTTGTGTCAATGAGCCAGTGAAGCATAGGGGTACATATATGTGAATTATATCTCATAGACACCCAAACATTTGATCAAATAGCCATTCCCCTCTATGGTTTATATACCATTCTGAAGTCTCTGGCCTCTTGGGGACTCTATGAAAGAGTCGATAATATTAATAGTAAAAATGATGGTACTAATTGTGTCACATTTGAATGCTTAGTATTACAATGTATGCTGAGCCTAAAACCATACATGCATTATCACATTTAATCTTTACAATAACACTAGGAATTATACAACATTACTGTTTGTATCTTATAAGCAGAAAAACTGATATTCAGATAATTGGCATAGTAAAGATTGATAACCTGGAGCCCATACTCTCAAATACTATGATATTATCTCAGAAATGATGGTTAACATCAAAAATATTGTTAATATGCTTGACATTTTTAGTCTGGCAACAATTAATTAATTTTATCATTTTTTACATCAATAGAATACTTTTTTCAATACATGTAATTGTAGTTGATCATAATGAATTATCATGATAGAAAAGCACACACACACAGACACACAAACAAATGTTATTCCAAAGTAGCATACATATTAGTTTGGATTAGTTTAGTCCATTAATGCAAAATCATATTTAAGAAAAATTTACATAATTACACAATGTATTTGATTAATATTTTTTATACATAAAGGTAAGAAAATCCACATGGTTTTAGTTATTCGATTAATCTACAATAATGTGGATAATTTTTATGTTAGAAATTGTACAGGATTGAATTAAAATGAAAAAGCCAAATTAGGTATTAATCAGCTAAAAGTACCATAGTCAATGTAAACGAAATTCAATGTCCTTATTTTACATCTCACAGAAAAATTAATTATACTTATGATGGTGTATTTCATACATTGAAAAGCTGAAATACCACTGAAATACAGAATTACACAAGAAAAACAACTTATAGTGGCTACATAAATCAACTGATTTGATTGAAGCTAAAATACTTTACACTGTAAGCATTTTTTGGATATTTCCAGTATAAGATTTTTACATGGCTAGATGCACAAAGGCAAGTTTACCACATTGTCTCAGTTTCAAATTTTCTAGGTTTGCAATTATATCCAGCTTCCCCTAATAACATCTCAGTGATTGTATTATTGGAAATAGGGTGCCTAAGTGTGCTATTAGAATACAAAAATGAAATTGCATTTGCACAGTAAGGCATAAGTAATAATAAGATTAGATAGGTCAGAGGATTCAATGGCTGGGAGACTATTTGGATAGAAATTCAATGAAGTATCACAAATTTAAGTAGTCAGTATGTTTGAGGTCAAAGTTCTAGATCTAGAAAATGCAGGAAATTTGAGCCACAAAATTAGGAAGGTATGGTAGTTTGAGATTTGAATCTAAGGACTAGAAATCCATCAGTATAGAAAAATATATAGGTCTAGAATATTCAGTTAGGTGAGTGCAGACACCATTTTGAATAAGGGGAAGGGAAGGAGGGGAAAAAAAAAAGTCTTGACATCAGAATGTCAGGGATGCTAGAAAACAAATTTGCTCTGTTGAGTAGAGCTGAGATTCTTTTGTGGTAGTTATAACAGTGTCATTAAAAATGAAAAAGTAATAGAGACTTCACAGGTTTATAACCAAGGGTAGATAAAGGCGCTAGATCTTTGCAAGAATCTATAAATTTTCAAAGCTCTCAAGAAAAATGTGATGAAATACACAACATAAAACTTCCTTATTTGGTGTAGAAATAACTTGCGTGTTCACTGTAATGGAACACATGTGGAGTAAAGTGTGATCAGTGTTATTTATCTTCCCATATGTGATTGTGTTATACTGAAGCACAGAGATATTATTTTTACATGTAACTCTGTTATGATTGATAGGTTAAATGACTAATCTGTCATATTTCCAATAAATACTTGAGGTATTTTTCAAGTATCTGATTTACTGTCTATTTGCCAATTTCAGGATGATAGGATAGGCATTATTTTTAGCTGCAAAAACATTTTGTTCAAGTGAAGGCTTATACTATATAAGCTGATCCGTTGAAACTGCAGTTAGGACTCAGAGCCCCCCAAAGAAAAAGGTTAGCATTCTAAGAAGCCCATTTTAAAGTTCACTGGTCTAAGAAATACAAAAGGATCATCAAGAAATTGTTGCTGAACTGAAAAATTTCATGCAATTGAATATCTTAAGAGATCTGAATATTCGCCATGAGTTAAAATTAAAACATTCAGTCAAAAAAGTATTTATCGCAATGCCTAATTATTTTTGTTTGTATTATTTTGGTTTGTTTTTATTGTCTTTTCAAATTGGTAGCCAGATTTTTTTTTTTCTGAACTGAGGCAGCAATACACTGAAATAGTAACCAGGTTTTTAAAAAGTAATGGTAAACCTTTGAAAAAATTTCAAAATTATGAGAAAATATTGCTAAAGGACTGAGAAACTAGTTCAAATAATCAAAGGTAGCACTGAATATTAAGATACTTTAATCAAAATAAATTTAATTTTTCAATATAAGTAATAAAAAAAATAGTCACCTGGAATGACACATTAGTGACTGCTGCTTAGATTAATGGCATTATAGAATACAGACATGCTGTTATTAGTGAGAAAGAATGTTAGAATAGCACATATCTGAGTTGTCACACCATTTATTGAAAAGAAAAAGAAGCATATAGAAATACTCTAGAATATTAGCTAAGATAATTTAAATAAAAATTAGAATTATTAAAATAATGTGTCAGATCGCAGACACACACACACAGAGAATAAGCAGAAGTAGTGAGAATGAAAAGCAGGAGGAAGGTAGCTGAAATCCAACTTGCTTTACCCTGCAAATATAGTAGATGCAAAACCTGTGGAAGAAGTCATGCATTGGCATAGAAGATCTATGCCAAGTTTGATGGCTTCTACATCCTAAAAGGAACTGATAATGAAGGACATAAGATGTTGAGATAGGGCTTTGAAGAGTCCGTAGTCTCCTACAAAACTCCATTCTAGAGTAACAAAGAAAGTAGTATGTGGACAGTCAAGTCACTAGATATTAGCAGTGTTTCAATATTCCCTTTTAACTTCTCATTAAAACACACAAAATAAGAACAATAAAGAAGAAATTGATTCAAAGTAGCAGATACAACAAATATTGAATCACAAAGCTAACTAAGAGTGTATAAATGAGTATTGATTTAACCTCATTTTATATCTTTGATTTGGACTTTAAAATGTACATTTAGATTGCCTGTGATACAGGCTAAATTAATATATTAACCTACAATTAAACAATGGTGAATGATGTTTTGCAATTTCCAGGACGAAAAAGGAAAGTATCTAGAAACATCCTTCAGCTATCACTTTCCAAAGAAGGAGGGAAAAGTTTCTCAAGTTTTCCTTTGCAATGCTGCATGAACTCATCAGAAATTATCATTTTCTTCAAGGAGAAAACATTTTGACATAATATTTTTATATTAAGACAAATTATCATTCATGCAAATGGCAATAGAAAACCATTTTAATTTATGCAAGAGTATAATAGCTCATCGATAATGTGGAAATATAAGATAGTTTGATATTAGGAATTAAACAATATATTTCATCAAAAGGTCAAATGAGAATATATTTTTCATGTAATGTAACTTCATCCTTAGGAAATTTGCTAATGGAAACATCATTTATATATAATCTAGTTGTTGTTATGGAATTCAGGACACATAATTTACCTTATAGTTAAGAAAAAATTTACCTACCATCATTAAAGATTTAAATGTTCTACTTAAGTGAATTTTCAATACCTTCGGAATTTTAAAAACACTAATTTTAACTATGTTACATACTTCACTGACTTAGTAAACAGAATATTCTAATAAAATTTTCTAGGTTAATAATTTTAGAGTTCTCATTATGAATATCAATTATTATGCTCTATGACAATGACAACTTATGGCTGTATTTTCAAGACCTAATTGTGAGCTCCTCTATAAGATAAACACAGTTTGACAGAAGGCTTAGAAATGTACATTTAATGCTAGATGTGAGTATCTTTTTTCCTATATTGCTTTCTTGAGTGCACTGTCAATTCAAAATGGGTATATTTATGTTGCTTCCTCTGTTCTCAAACCTACTGATCTAAATTTTAAAATTTTTTGAAAAAAAAAAACAAATGACTTTCACACACAATAATTAATAATTTTTAAATACACTTTCTAATTTTAGAATAGATTTTAATTTATAGGAGAATTACAAAGATACTATAGAGTTCTTATACACTACACACCTAGCTTCTTTTATTAGTAACATCTTACAATATGTGGTTTTTGTGTCACAATTAATGAAAAATATTGATACATTATTTTTCAATAGAATCTATATTTATTCAGATCATCTTAGTTTGTACCTTGTATCCTTTTACTATTCCAGGATCCTATTCAGGGTACAATTTTACATTTAGCTATTATATCTCCTTACCCTCCTCTTGGCTGTGTCAGTTTTCATTCTGAACAATTGTTTGGTAGAATGTTCTAAATCATGATTTGTCTGGTGTGTTCCTAATAGTTAGACTGGGATTATGAGTTTGAGGGAGAAAGACCACTGTAGTAGATTGCCATTCTCATCACATTTTATCAATGGTATATTCTAGCAACATGAATCATCAGTGTAAATACTGACCTTGATCACCTGGTTGAGGTAGTGTTCTCAGGTTTCTCCACTGTAAAGTTACTCTTTTCTTGTCCCTTTCCATAGTATGCTCTTTGAAAATAAATCACTAAGAATAGCCCACACTTAAGGACTGGGGATTTATGTTCTATCTCCTTAAGTGGGGATTATCTACACAAATAATTTGGAGTTCCTTGGCATGGGAGATTTTCTATTCTCTCTCATTCATTTATTTACTCAATCATTTATTTATATGAGTATGGATTTATGGATACTTATTTTGTGCTGTGGCTATAATCCGATACAACTTTATGTATTGTGCAAGTTGCTTCCCAAAAGTCTCTTGGAAGCTCTTTTAGTTGGCTTCTCTGTCCCTTTGACACATCTGTGCTGCTGTGGGCGTGATTGATAAACTTTACTGCTTCCTTGTGTTCTGGCACTTCAAAATATTCCAAGGTTATCTTGTATATATTCTTCTGCAATGCCCAAATCAATCATCACTCCAAGAGTCCTGGTTCCTTCTATTAGAGCATGGTACTAGAAAGCAAGACCTGGACACTAGGTGTGACAACAGCTACTAGGATGGGACTGGTTCTAAGCTTCTTAGCTGACAGAGCAAAGACATATAGGTGTGTATACTAACCCACAAATATACTAGTATCTATGAATAATTATATATGTAACTGTTAATAGCGACCTTAAATTAAACACGAGTTTATATTGATGTCTCCAGTTCTAATCCATTGCTACATGGAACACCTTGCTTATTGATAAGAAACCAAGTGCCCACGTTTGCCATCCTATTACTTAGTTGTTCAGTTCCAGTATACATTTATAATTGTTTCCACCCAAACCTCTGGAAACCACTGTTTATTATCTCTGTAGTTTTACCTTTTCCTGATGTCAGATAAATTGAATGATAGAGTACATTGCCTTTTCAGACTGACTTCTTTCACTTAGCAATATGTATTTAAGATTCATCCAGTCTTTGTATGGCTTGATAGTCATTCTCTGTTATCACTAAATAATATTCTGTAGTTTGTTTATCCATACACCCACTGAAAATCACCTTCATTGTTTCCGGTTTTTGTCAATTATGAATAAAGCTGTTATAAACATTCTTACTCAGGTTTTTGTGTGGACATACGTTTTCAAGTCAACTGGGCAAATAGCTAGGATTATTCCATAAATGTCAATTAATTCAAGTAGATAGATAGTACTACTCTACTCTTCTATATTCTTACTGATTTTCTGTCTACTTGATCTATCAATTACTGAAGAAAGGATTTTGGAGTCTTCAACTATAAGAGTGTATCTGTTTATTTCTTCTGTCAGTCTTTTTAGTTTGCCTCACATATTTTAACACTCTGATACTAATTGCATGGATGTTTAGGGATGTTTTGTCTTCTTGGAAAATAGATTCCTTTATTATTATGTAATGCCCCCTTTTATCCCTGATAATTTTTTCTTGTTCGGAAGTCTGCTATGTCTGAAATTAATACAAGTACACCAGCTTCCTTTTTGATTTATGTTATATCTTTATCTCTTTACTTTCAAGGTATAAGACTATATACTTAAAGTGAATTTCTTCTAACAACATATAGTATATTTTTGCTTTTTTAAACATTAACATTTGTTTCTCAATTGACATATATACATCATTTGTATTTAAAATTTAAAAAGTGTAATAAAATTTTTGTTCTAAACAATTGTCTCTTTAAACATTTAGAATACTTATAGGAATAATACTAAAAAATTACAGAACTATTTGTATACAAGATACATTTCTCTTGAAGAGTGACCAATTTTTTTTATTATTATTTTGATATATTTAGCAGAGCTTGTAGTTTTTTATAAATTACTTGGCCTGGTAGTCCTAGCATTATATAAGTATATTTGTTTTCTTACATTTATCCTGTTAAAAAGGAATACCTAGCACAAAATCGAGTCACTCATGCTAAGCCCACATCCCCAAAGCAAGACTTAATACCTAACCTAATTGCTCTTTTGACCTTTTCCAGGAATACAGTTTTAACTGGTCAGCCTGGAATTTTCTGGTTAGCACCAATAAAGTAATCTGCCACAGAGGCCCTTTCCATCTCCCAAAGGAAAATGGGGTAATCTATTCTGCCTTTATCCCTTTTTCCTTCTGTCTACATAAGCCTTCCATTTTATACAGGTCTTCAGAGCCCCTCTTTACATATTAGATGGGATGCTGCCTGATTCATGAATAATTCTGTATAGTAAATTAGATCTTCAAATTTGGTCAGTCGAATTTTTTTTAACAGTTTAAAAGTCATAAATACTGATACTGTTTCATAATAACAAAATTTAACCATTATATTTTACATGTGATTATCAAGGATACAAACAATTGTTAAATTCAGTTTCTTCTGCATTTTATAGATACTAGGAACTTCTTAAGGCTATAATAGACATGATGCTAAAAGGTTCTTACAAAAAAATAGTTCAGCATTTAGCAGAGAGTAATTAGTTAAAATAAAGGTAATTGAAGCTAAATGGTTTTGAAAGTTACCTAGCAATAACACATGGAAAAAGTGCAACTGAATCTAAATTTATGATAGATTAAAACTGGAGGAAAAAAAATACAATTCTGAATTATATTCTAATAATCCAGAAAAGAAATGCATAAAATAAATTAGGATTTTCTTTTTCCTGGAGACAGGGTTGTTATGTTAATCATTATATTGATTTCAAAGGAGTGCTTATGCCGAGACAGTCTTTTGATGTGTCCACTTGGCTAGTCTATAGTTCCCAGTTATTTAAATACTAATCTATATGTTGATGTAAAGGGATTTTGTCAATATGATTAGAGTCTACAATCAATTGAGTTTAAATAAAAGTGGTTATTTTTAGGTCATCTGGTAGACCTGATTCTTCTGTTACGGCCCATTAGAGCTGAGTCTTCCCTGATGAAGAATAAATTCCGCCTGTGGACAGTAACTTCAGCGCATGACTGAGAGTTATACTCTGCCCTTCCTGATGGCTTGCTCTTTGGATTTTGAACTTGTCTAACCAGCCCAACAATTGCTTAAGCCAATTTCATGCAATGAATCTCTTAATATGTATTTCTTTCTCACTCCCTTTCTTTCTGAACCCTGAATGATATACTATTAAAACAAAAAAAAATACTAATTATAAACACATTAGTAAATATCAATTTAATTTAAATTTAGTAGTTCATAATCAGCATAATTATTAAGTAATCATTTTACTATGATTACTAAGATAAACACTGTAAAATAACAAATATGTTTCCTTTGTTTTATATTTATTTCACTGAGGTATAATGTTTCTAGAGTAAATTCACTCTTTTTGTGTGTATGTAATGTTCTACAACTTTTGGCAAATGAGTAAAGTAGTATAATCACTACCACAATCAAGGTATAAAATTGTTCCATCCAGAAATTTCCCTTTGTTTTTCCTGAGTCAGCCTGACCCTGCAGCCTTTGAAAACAATTGATCTGTTCTCTGTTTTTATAATTTTCCTTCTCAGAAAATGTTATAAATGATGTCATATAATATTTCACATTTTATAGCTGTATTATTTTACTTAACACATCCATGGTGTATTCATATTGTTATGTATATTAATTCTTTGCATTTTGTTGTAGAGTGGTATTCTATTGCATGGATATGCCACAGTTTGTTCAGGCATTCTCTAGTCAAAAGACATTTTAATTGTTTCATATTTTTTGCTTATTAATATCAGCCTTTATAAATAGGAATTTTTCCATTGTTTCTTGAATACATTCATTTAAACAATATTTACCGAACTCCTGCTTTGTGAGTGTGTTTATGGCTTTGGGGATAAAATAATGTATACAATAGTCATAGTTCCAGCGTTACAAGTTTATAAACTTGCGATAAAGATGGATAATTAAGCAATGACTTTGAGAGTAGTGGATGCATAGATGCATGAGAGTTACAAAGCTGTAGCAATTAGTGTAGTTGTAAGATCAGGGAATAATTTCTAAATTATGTGACCTTTAAGTTAGTGCCTAAAGAATTCAGACATGATTCCTAAAATCAAGAAATCATAGTTTAATCCTTAGTCCTGCCAAATAATATTTTGTCAGCTCCTGAAAACAGTGGATCTTAGATTGCACCTTTGTAAAAGGAAAGCAATGAATAAGATTAATTCTACAGTTCCTTTAATAGCACTAAATTTTTATAATATTTATAAATCTATTATGTGGGTAGTAAATTAAATAAATATATTTAAAACACTTTTCAGCAAAAAGGTAATAATAAATTTTGTGGAACTTAAAAAGAATGTTATTAAATTTCTAGAAAAATCAGTAAATCAAGTTTCAGTGTGTTGTTACAAATCTTTGAATCAAGTTCGACTTTTAAATCCCTGCATTCTTAGTGAGTTCATTGATTACCTGATGTACAGGTGCTCACGCACAATTATTGAGGTATAATTGGTTTTCTAGACTTTCAAAAATTTCTTCCCAGAAGAACAGAATTAGTAGGATCTTACAATGCATTCTAAACAGAATTTTGAAGTAAAACAAGTACAGAGGTTGTGGCTATAAGGAATAAAGATAATATCTATTTTATCTGTATGCAGAATCACATTGTCCAGCATTCTTTGCCATTAGCTAATGTACAGAAGCATTCCATCCAAAATAATTCTGGTATGACCTTAAAATTATCTATGAGCCAAAGAAAAGAAAACATTTTTCAGGAGCAATTATTTCTTGTCTAGTGATTTACATCATGCTAGAAGAATTGGTTTTTTTTCGTGATATCTCTCTGACAAAAAATAGTTTACCAATAGCTTCAGACACATTCCTTTCAAGCTAGTTCTCAAGGGGAGTATTTTAGATAGGAACAAAAGAAACTCTCTTACATTCTAATGTGTCCAGAAGGACATATGCAAATCACCTAATAGACTTACTCTACTAATATATCACAATTCCATGCAAAATTTAAAATTAATTATGTATATTGTAATTTCTGGATATAATAAATTTGAAATTGAAAGTTATTGTAAGTAAAAAATGCATGTTTAATTTATATTTTAAAAATAACTTAAATATAGATAGATAATTAAAATACATTTTCTAGACTGGAACTCTATAGTGTTCATTGGGTAATTTTTCAGTTACTTTTTAATTAAAATGTACAAGGTTTTAATTATGAATTTCTCCCCAACTTTTTTAATTGCTTGTGTTTAAAGGAACATTTTAAATCTTTTGTTTTGAACTAATTTTTCCTTAAAAACAATGTTCTATTTGTTAAAAAATTATGTCTGTCAAAAACATTTGAGCAATAACATTTATTTATTCTTTCCATAAATGTTTACTATTCTATATCTTACTCTGTTAGGCACTGAGAGTAAAAGGGAACTAACTATATTATGTCTGCTTTGAAAAGCCTCATGCTTGAGTGAGACCAAAGTATCCCAACATATGTATCTCTCTAATTTTTTTCATTCAAAGATATTTATCACTATATCAATTAAAATCATAGTTCCATGTCCCTTAAATACAATTTGCTGTATCTATGAGGAAAGTATTGGTTCCAGAGTATGTATACTTGTCAGAAGATATAGCCCTTCCTCCTTTCTGTGAAAACAGTTCCTCTGCTATTAAATGACAAGGTGATGGTTTATCCCATTCATCTAAGATACCTATTTTTAAATAAAAATCCAGTTTTTCCTTTTACTCCACATTCCTACATCTCACTGTTTCCAGACTTTAACTAGGATTGAGTTTCAGCATGACCTAGGGAGATAATGGCAGCAAGATATTTTCCTGAATTTTGAATGTATAGTTAGGATATCTATTATAAGAAATTAAATCTTTACATTGACTCTTTGACACATGGAGGGAAAATTATTGTTAGAAAAGTAAAGTGGAAGAAAATTGAATTTCTCTTCTTTATCAAATAACATACCAATAAATAGTGCAATAATCCTAAGGGAGTGACAGAGAATAGTACTACATTTAAATATTTGAAAGGCACAGAGTGACAATACATATTAAATTTCTCTTTTATTTCTATGTTTGCTAGTGGCATAAGTAAATGTCTGTTGGATACCAAAGTAAATTAATGTAAACTATGATGCATTATACCTTCTTGATATATCTTCTATCAAGATTAATTCAATATAATTCTTGTCCCCCTGGTATGCAGTTATTGAACTGGAAAATGTTTATCTTTGTACCAGTAAAATTTGATGTACCGACTAAAATAGCTTTAAAATATAAAAGACAAAATAAAATTGATAGAATAAAAGAAGAAATAGACAATCATAGCTGAAGTTTTAGAAGAAATATACACAGACACACATTTATAGTTGAAGTTTTTATACGAATTGCTCAGTGTTTGAAAGAGCAGAAAAATAAATAAAAGTATGAATTTGAAGAACAAAATTATCAACTTGAGTTCATTAAATACACACACACATATGTGCCTATGTGGGGAGGTTGTGTGTATGTATATGTAGTTGTTGTGAAAGCAATTGCCAAATACAGAGTTATCCTTTCAAATAATTTGCATAACAGACTAAATTCACTCAATAGATCTAAACTAATTATAACAGAAAACTAAAAATCGATAACGTAAAGATGATCAAATAATCCTCAATGTTTGGAAACTAAGCAGTACAATATCCCAGAATATATCAGTTATCAAGCTTATGACTTTACATGTGGGTGTCTATAATTCTCACAACATCTCTATATGGAAATTTTTATTATCCCTATTTTACACAGAAGACTGAGGTTATGGGAGTAGAAGTGACATTGCTGATATCACACAGACAGCAAGTGGTAGAGCTCAGATTTGAGCCTTGGAGCATAGAGCTCTTAATCACAGTGTGTAGAGACTCCCATATAGACTGCACTTACAGTGAAGTATTTTAATTAATTGTTTACATATCCTTGTGGCTAAGGTTTGTGAACTCTACAAAAGCAGCATACACGTCCTTCTCACATTTGCCATATAATCTGTACATAATGTCTGCCATGTAATAAGTCCTCAACAAATGTCAGCTAAATTTAATTTAATTTGTGGCTCAACAGCAGACAATCCAGCATCTGAAGCTATCTGCATCCTACTTCCAAGGTGGAGCATTCACCAAACATCTACATGCGTTGTCCTCAGACAAAATGACTCCACAACATTTGGACGAATATGTGTATTTAATTAACTCAAGTTAACAAGCAATTGGACAAATATACAAATATGTTTTTCTACATTAATGGGCGAATTAGATGATACTATTTTACAGTTGGCACAATTAAGTAATTTTCTTCGATTCCAGAAGTAAGCCCGTAATAATACAAAGAAACTAAAGTCAATTTAATGATATTAAATAGATGAAGTAAAAGAGCAAAACATCAACTTCATAGTAAAAAAAAACAAGCAAAACAAACAAAAAGCCCACATTTTTAAAGTTACCAGTAATTAATAGCATTGACTCCAGTATTACCTCTAAAGACTTATTAACCATTAATATAGATGGTGAGTACTTTATTATATTTTACCAACTCTTTACAGATAAAACACATATCTTTACTTTTTTAGTATTCTTTGAAAGTTCACTTTAATAACTGTGAAATTATCTTTTATTGTGTTCTCTCTCTTGATCATCTGAGCATTCTTCATCTATATGGTATATATCCATCCATCAATGATATATCTAGGATTTGAATGTGAGTGGTGTCATGTAAAACAAGTCGGGTACTAGAGACCTAAAACATACCAATTAAAAATTTGTCCTATAACAGTTCAGTGATTGCCTTTAAAAGATACCTTAATACCAAGTATTTTTAAGTAAATTAAATAATAGTCATTAACTAAGGAATAAACTAAGGGAACTCTTCTTTGAGATTAAGAATATTTAAATTAAAAAAAATGCCTGTTTCATCCATTTATTTTTTATAAGACAAAAAGGGATGTTAAATTCCACAAAACAATAATTTAAATCACAAATTTCCAGAATGTCTGAAGATTGTAATCAATATATTTTAAAAATTATAAATCCTCTCTAGTTGTTAGAGTGTAAATCTAGTGAATAACATTTTAATAAGAACACTAGAGGAACAGTGCTGATAAATAAGCTTAAACAACTATATAACATTTCGTTTTTAATTTTATGCATTTCATTTTCAGTTAATGAAATTCTTTTTCTATTTCATATAATATTGTTTTGTGTATGAAAATTATCCAAATGAGAAAAATATGGAACATGTTTATAAGAATACTACTCCCTCGCCTTTACTTTTAAACAAGATATAAAATCAACAGTTAGCACTCAAGGGCATTTGAAAAGAAATTATCTTGAAAATTGCTCCAAGTGTCTCATGTATTGTCAGCAAATAGTTTTACCCATTTAATATATGGCAAGAGGGAAAGAAATCCCCAAATTTATTTTTACCATGTTTTAAGTGTCAATCAGTATGTGAAATAGTAAAACATGCTTTATATCCCATTTGTACAGTGCCAAGTCTGTTCAGATATTAAAGCTAGCTCTCAGAGGCATCCTGAAAATGTTTACCCTATATCTCAGATTGTGTCCATATGCTGGTAAAGTACTGTTTAAATTGGTACAGAACATAATCTTTTCATCTACAACAAAAATATGCACCTAAAAATATCCTTCAATGCAATGCTAAAAAAGTGATAGCTTTCAATGGACTTTCTGTACCCTTCTCATTCTAAAATTTTGTGTTACTATATTTTACTACCATGAGACTTTATGTCCTTGAAATCCAAATGCTCTAGTTAACACTATAAACTAAGATTCAAAGGCTATTGAGCAAGTTCCTGACGTTAAAATATCAAATCATTTGGTTTAAACAACTGTCATTATTATATTTTTTTAGAAAAATATGCTTTTGGAGATCATGCTTACAGAACATACTCATGATTTCAAACCCACACAATATTTTAATTCCATAAGGTGTGTGGGTGGCAGTGGCATTATATAACATTTTAAATTGACATAGTTTTGTGTTATTTTTTACATGCAAAATTATTATCAAATGGAGGGGAAATTAAATATTCTGAATGTGACTTTAAAAAATCCTGTTTTCTTGACTTATATTAACAACTGCTAACTACTGCTAAAATTTATCCATTTTTGGAAAATGAACAACCTTGACAGCATCAATAGTATTAACAAAAAATAAAAATATAACTTCCAAAATATCTAAACCTAATTTTTATATAAAAATTGCTCAATGTATAAATATGAGAAAAAAATTATAAATAATCCCTAATTTTATCAAAAATCTAATGATACTGACTGAAATATTCTATAAAATGTACTCATTGACTTCGATGAGTACTTTTAGGTCATTCATATGATATATTTTATAATATTCAATTTAATAACTGAATAAATACAATATTTTACAGAAAATTTTACTTTTCAGTCATTGAATATTTCAAATGATAGGAAATTAAGCCCTTTGTCAAACAAGGACATCACAGTATGCTTACCAATAACCTAATATACCATAATGTAGAATAAATTTAATAACTCTCAGTAATCAGTATTATAAGTCAACTCATATATCCCATACTATATCAGATTTCTACTAAGTTATCATAGATAGCCAGATAAATTTTTGAATATTAGAGAATTGATAAAATGACGGAATTTATAAACTGACATTTTACGCACTATTATGGAAGAATTATTATGTTGTCATAAATAGAAATGGTAGCTACATGTTCACTGTGCTCCTCCATGCTAGAGGTTTTGGATTTTCTAAAAATCTAATGTAGGAAAATATAGCATATTATTAGTGCTTCACTTTTCATTTTCCCTGAATTCTAGTAAAGAGAATGGATTCCTTGATTTTGCGTATTATGGGATTTGTTTGCAAAACTTACTTGTGGTCTCTCTACTATGGATATTCTTTATATATCTCTAATGTGATTTCCCATTAAATCATTTTATGTTTATCGCCGCATTGGATTCTTTCTATATTACTGACTTTAACTCCTGTCTATCAACATGATTCAGCTTTTAAAAAGTTTCCTCCCAGTCTCTTACAGTCATAGACAGCAAGCAGGACAGAGCAGTCTACTTCCCTTGCATGAAGAACTCTTACTAGTTAGCTAAACCACACAATACACCCACCTGAAGATTTCTAGGCAGTGGTGCCACCAGAGATCCTAGCTCCAAGCACTACTGGAGACATGAGATTCCTTCTTTAAGTCCTCAGGTACCTATTATCTACTCATCTCCACTCCATCAAAAAACCGATATCTATATCTGCATCTATAAAAGGAAGGTATCATTCAAATTTCTAATCTCTGCAGTCCTTTATAAAATGACCAACTATCATTGTGTGGCAAAATTGTTTCAGCTGAAAGTTGAGAAGTCTCAGTAAGGTGTATTCAAGTCATCATCTTTACTGAAACTTCCTATCATCTTCATTATATAAAAAATAAATGTAAATTTTTGCTGGACAAAACAAAAGATAAAATCCTTTCATTCCAAAACTACTTTGTATCTCTTGTTACATTATTAAACAGAAAATAAGCTTTCAGAATTGATCATACATTCCCCCATCCCCTGGAGCATTGGCTGCTAGCACCTTTCAACCAAGTCCTTTTCTTTTAATTAACCTTTGCTGAAGAAGCCACTTTGCTCCTGTTCACTTCCCAGGGGCAGTTTACTTCTAATGGCTAGTGGATGTGGGTTTCACTACCTCAGTTTGGGACAATGCTGCAGGATCATTAAAGCTTCGAAGCTCCCCATGAGATTAGCAGAGGACTTTGTTGTGACTACTTTGCACTCTAACTTCTCTCTTTGCCCAATCCTATGTGTAACTCTCCTTCATATGTATTGACATTGCGATCACTTTCCAATTAATTCCTGAACTCACATCTCTACCTCAGAGTATTTCCTGGAAACCCCGTTGCAGAGTTGCTCGTCACCAATCTTAAATACACTGACACATTTATTTTAACTTCTCTATTATTATTTACCAAAATTAATCATTTTTTGAAGCAGGAAAAAGGATAAACACTGGGAACAATAATAAACACTGAGTTAACCAAATATCCCCAAGAAACAAATACAAAATGTAAAACTTACTACCACACTTTATAATCTAGTAGGGAGTCAAATAGCTAATTAGCATTGTTGTGAAACCACAGATAGAAGGAGCATTTTATTCTTTGATTTTTTAATTAAAAATTATTGGGGCGACATTGATTAATAAAATCAAATAAGTTTCAAGTGCACAATTCAACAGTATGTCATATATATATTGTATTGTGTTCATCACCCAAAGTTAGATTCCAGAAGGAGTATTTTAAACAATGTGTTCAAATACCCTAAAACAGAGACCTGTCCAGAAGGAATAAAATCCTAATTATCTGGAATATGATTCTCTATATGGCTCTTCAAACTATAGTAAAATATTAGGCATATACAATTTTTAAAATGCTAACGAAACAAAATTAAAAGATCATTATGACAACTGTGGGTTGTATAATGCTGACCTATCAGTTCTAAAAGAATTTATGATTTAAGGCGGACACAGTGTTTCTATCTAATAAAACCTCTATGAAAGTTAAAATTAAAAAGTCTCTCTGACTTAGCAAGTGTAAGTTTGAAAAATTAGACAAAGTAGCCTAATTACAAACATCATTTTGAATAACCATAAATTCCCTGGAGAGAAGCAAAGAGACCCTAACAAACAAACGTATAGCTTGGTAATCCATGTCCTATAAAGCTGCCAGCTCTGAGGTGGTTATCTTTTCCTGGTTGCTCTTATAAAATTACAGCAAACCGAGGAAGGCATCAAAATAAATATCTTTAGGTTTACTGTCCAGATGGCGAAGTAGGTAAATCTTATGCTTGCCTTCTCTCACAACCACATCAAAATTACAACTAAACTACAGAACAACCATCATTGAAAATCACCTGAAGTCTAGCTGAACAGAAATCTTATAACAAGGGGCATACAGAAGAAGCCAACTCATAACTGATAGTAGGGGCAGAGACATAGAACGAGCTAGTTCCACACTTGCGTGTGGCCATTGAGTATCAGGAGGGATATCAATTTTGAAGATGTCCCCCTGGAGGAGTGAGGGGTCCCAGCCCCATACAAGTTTCTTGAGCCCAGGGTTTCAGTGCTGGGAAGAGAAGTTCCCCCAAATCTGACTATGAATACCAGTGGAAATTGTGGCTAAGATGCAAGGCTACTAAAATCTCAGGTATCCTTTTAAAGGGTCTGCACACAAACTTACTCGTTGATAGACTTACTTGCTCTGAGCTGTAGCACTGAGGAAGTAGCTTGAAAGGTGTCAGGGACATATGGGGAGGAACTGAATTGTCTGGCTTCAAGGTGAGGACTAAAAGGGCAACTTTCTCCCAGACATAAGTGCTGGCAGAATCCATTGTTCTTCTTTTGAGCTCACCTCCCTCTCTGTGTGCAGACATAGGTGACTGCCATATCTGAGTCTTCATCAACCTGGCTAACACTGATTTCCCCACCCCAGTGATTCCCTGAGACTCCACCTCTCCCAATTTGCAGGCCCACCCAAGCCACTTCCAGTGTCTTTTCCATACAAATGGTCTGTCTTAGCTAATGTCCATAAACTTTCCTAAAATCTCTTAAAGGTTCACAAAACCCAAACAAGCAGAGCATTTGGCTTTGGTGTGCTCTGTACCTCTTGCTGAGCAACCCCAAGCCACGGCTTGGCCTCTCAAGGCACATACAAACCCAGTACATGGGGCAGCATCTGAAGATTGCTTGGTGGGATATACCAGGTGGCCCCAGGCAGGGCACAGGCCATAGCTGAACTTGGCCTGTGACAGGGCCAAGAAGGCCCCAGGGCTGGCATGCCCAGTGGCTGGCTTTGGACCAAGCTAGAGCAACACTAGGGCTTCATCCGAGGACCACACACTAAAAGGGCAGATAGGGCAGGCACCAGAGCCCTGCTAAAGTGAATCCTGCTCCATAGGGCCATGCCCTGTATAACAGCTCCTCCATTATAGTCACTGGCCAGACCTCACAACCAATCAGCTCATGGGTCCATCTCTTCCACTGATGTGCAAACAGCAACCAAAGCTCAACTACAACAGAAAGGGACATAAAACCTATATAAGAGATACGTTGGAGCACCCCAGTCAGGTAACCAAAAAGACTGAGTCACTGGGCCCCACAAGACATTCATTACATAAGGCCACTCTACTAAGAATGGGAGACATAGCATCCTTACCTAATACATAGAAACAAACACAGGGAGGCAGCCAAAATGGGGAGACAAAGAAACATGTCTCAAATGAAAGAACAGAACAAAGTTCCATAAAAAGAACTAAACAAAATGGAGACAAGCAATCTACCAGATGCAGAGTTCAAAACACTAATTATAAAGTTGCACAATGAACTTAGAGGAAGAGTAGATTAACTCTGTGAGAACTTCAACAGAGAGATAGAAAACATAAAAATTGAGATAGAAAACATTTTAAAAAACAGTCAGAAATGAAGATTACAATAACTAAAATGAAGAATACATGAGAAGGACCCAACAGTGGATTACATGAAACAGAGGACCAAATCAGAGATTTGGAAGATAAGGTAGCAGAAAATATCCAATCAGAATAGTAACAATAAAAAAGAAATCGAAAAAAATAAGGATATTTTAAGGGGCCACTGGGACATTAGGTATACCTACATTTGCATCATGAGGGTACCAAAAAGAGAAGAGTGAATAAGGAATTGAAAACCTATTGGAAGAAATAATGGTTAACTTCCCTAAATTGGTGAACGAAGTAGACATACAAGCCTAGGAAGCTCAGAGTCCCAAACAAGGTGAACACAAAGAGGCCCACACCAGTACACATTATCATTAAAATGCTATAGGTTAAAGACACAGAGAATCTTGAAAGCAGCAAGACAAAAGCAATTAGTTACCTACAAGGGAACTTCCATAAAACTGTCAGATGATTTCTCAATGAAACTTTTAAGCCAGAAAGGATTGGCACAAAATATTCAAAGTCGTGAAATGCAAGGACCTCCCTAGCATGACCAAGATTACTCTACCCAGCGAAGCTGTCATTTAGAATTGAAGGACAAATAAAGAGCTTCCCAGACAAGAAAAAGCTAAGGAATTCATCAACACCAAACCAGTATTACAAAAAATGTTAGAGGAACTTCTTTAAAAAGGAGAAGAAAAAAAGATCAAAAATATGAATAATAAAATAGCAATTACTATATATCTACTAACAATTACTTTCAATGTAAATGAATTAAATGAGCCAATCAAAAGATAGAGTGGCTAAATGTATAACAAAACCCTTACATATGCTGCCTACAAGAGACTCACTTCAAATTAAAAGACACACAGACCAAAAGTAAAAGGATGGAAAAAGATATTTTATGAAAATAGAAATAAACAAAAACTGGAGTAGTACTACTTATGCTAGACAAAATAGACTTAAAGAAAAAAAAAAGGCTATAACAAGAGACAAAGAAAGACTCAGTAAACACTCTTATGTGCATTTATCCAAAGAAACCCAGAACACTACCTCAAGAACACAAGTAAATTCACATGTTCATTGCAGTATTATTTACAATGGCCAAGATATAGAGGCAACCTGGGTATTCATCAATAGATAGATGGATAAAGAAGAGTACACACACACACACACACACACACACACACACACACACACATATACACAATGGAATATTACTCAGCCATAAAAAGGAATGAATCTTTCCATCTGCAACAACACAGATGAACCCAGAGGATATTGTGCTTAGTGGAGTAAGTCAGGCAAAGACAAATGCTCTACAAGTGGAATCTAAAGAACAAACAAACAAACAAAAAACAGAAACAAACTCATGTATACAGAAAATATTTTGATGGCTGCCAGATATGATGGGGGATGGGTAAAAAAGGGGAAGGGATTAAGAAATACAAATTGGTAGTCACAAAATAGTCTTGGGGGATTTAAAGTATAGCATAGGAAATAAAGTCAATAATGTTGTAATAATTATGTATGGTGTCAGATGGATACTAAATTTACCAGGGTAATTATTTTATAAGATATATAAATGTTTAACCACTATGTTGTACACCTGAAACTAATGTAATATTGTATGCCAACTGTTATTAAAAATTAAAATTATTTAAAAAATGAATGAAAACCTTCATAAATCTAAGAACCTTTATAAACCTGTTCAAAAATAATCAATCATATATTATATAAAATTAAATTGTAAATGACAGATGAAGTATGTGTTAAATAAAAGTTTATATTAAAATTGATTTTTTATTTTTTACTATATTGATATATATACACTTAATAAGTTGTACATTAGAAAGCATTAAACATAGAATTGTGTGGAATTTTCTCCTAGTACAAACTTCTTATAGATTTTTTTATTTAAAAGAATAAAAAACATTATCTACATTCTCTATGTATTCATATTTTAGCTAATTTTCATAGCAATTGAGTATTATAATACTAATACATAATAGGATTTTTTTTCTAAAGTGAGATTTAGAGAGATACTTCATATCCTGAAGTAGTGCTGATTAATATATTCCTCATCTGAATTGGAGGCACTCAGTCATTCATTAGTCCCACAACACACTCTATCATCCCTTGTCTAAAAACTTCATCTTTTCTGATAATCGATGTTAAAGATATGATAATAAGAGCTTACTGAACAATTTCTCATTTTACTGTTGTCAAAACTCAATGTTTTATATTTACTGTAGCAATGCTAGGACTATCAATTTGCTTTTAAATGAGTACTTTTCCATCAGGCACATTACTACGCATGAGTATATTGGGATCATTTTTTAAAAAGAAAAAGAAAAAAAGCATACAATTTTTTTTTTCATATAACAATGCAGTCAAATTTGATGAGGTAAAATAAGTTCTAACTCAGGAGCTTTATAAACCTTTATCTACTTTATTACATCTCGTTAACGTCATGCGTTATTCCTGCCTCTTTAACATAGATAGCTATATTTTATTCCAGCTCCCTACCACTGCAATTTAATGAACCACAATACCTATATTTGTCAAAAAGAGTTTGGAGAAACCTACTATCATAGTTTATAGTTGAGCTGATGCTCTAATTCAAGTCAAATTTTGATATTTAAGTATTGAAATGCAGTCAAAACTAAATTATTTCTATTCCCATTAATCTTGATTGTTGAAATCTATTTCTCTTGGATTCAATCTCTTCTGCATTGACATGATCAGGTACAGTTGTTGCCAGCCACCTTCCCCAAAATTATGGAAAGTTATGCCCATTAGAACCATTAGTGAATTTTATTTTAAAGGTAGGTGCTTCCATAAGGCTTTTTAAGAAAAGACATTCACTATTGAGAAACACGATCCACACAACAATGTTATGTTTGGAGGAAGAAGGCATTAATTTGAACCTTGGCTTTAACCTCTATTAACTTGGACAAATTAATAAATACTTCTTAGCCTTAAGATATTTCCTTTGAATAGGATATATAATAATAAGAGCAATGTATATTAGGCACTATCTTTTAAGAAATATTCTAAATAATTTATATGCTGTGTCATTTAAGCACATGACAATCAAATGAGTTTAGTATTATTAAATCACCATTTTCCAGATAAGAAGACAAGAGATAAGATACCTGCCTCTCTCATTCTTTAGGGTTGCAGAGAAGATAAATTTATTTAATGCAAATGGAAATGCCTCTTCAGGACCGAGAAGTACCACTTAATAAAAGTTACTGTTCTTGCTCCTCCTGCCCTCCTCTGCTCCAGATCACTTGTCCTGTTCATGAATTTATTGGCATATACATTTATCTGCTTAGCCTGTGAAACAATTTTAGTCTTTGGAGAGAATTACAGGATTGAGATATCTCAGCAGCACAATTTTGCAAAAAGAGACCAAGAACTTGAAAAGAAGCAAATGAATGGAAGGAAAGAATGGCCTGAGCACTCCAGAAGAGAAAAGATGTGAAGTGTTCTGCAGGTTTTGGAGTGAAGGGAGTAGAGATATATACAAAACTATTCTTCTCAGTGACACTCCATCCTTCACAGTAATGACAAAAAGTATGTTTGGCATGAGACTTCAATATGTAATATTATATATATACATGTATATACACATACACATGTATATATACATATATCCATATAATATATATATGTTATATATGTATATCTATATATATATACTTATTACATGTATATATACATATATATAATATAAAGGCATTTAGATGACTAAAATACATTTCTCATATGTATGTGGTCTTCATCTCAGTTACTGACTCACAGCTCTCAAAATCCTTTGAATTTCCCATGTTGAGAGTGATAAAGGTGTCTGTTGTGTTAATGAGGAGACTTTTGGAAGGCCTCTAAATAACCCAAGGATGAGTGGTGCCTACCAGGTCATTAGGAGGTTGAAACTTTCAGTCCCACCCTCTAACCTCCTAGGAGGGAGAAGAGGCTGGAGACTGAGTTTCATCACCAATGGTTCTCAGTTCTTTCTTCTATAAAATTAGCTTCTTAGACTACAAAACAACTATATCTATCTATAAACTTAACCATATGACTATAGATAGAAGGTAAATATATATTAATACCCCAAAATTACTGTCCTAAGACTATACCTATAAAAAATGAGTATTAACTGTTTGTAAAATGACATGCACTAAAATGTTCACAGCAGCACTGTTTTCAAGGTCCAAAAAAACATAACTACTCAAAGTGCCATTAAAAGTAAAATTAATAAATAATTTATGTCCTATGCATACACTAGATTATTACGCACCAATGAGAATGAATGACCTTTATGAATCATTAAGGTATTATCTTCTAAACACCATTTTGAATGTAATAAGTCCAACATAAAATAAATATACATACCGTATAATCCATTTTTTAAAAAATATAAAAGTATAAAAAGAAGTGAAATTTGTTGTAGTAAGAGATCATTAGAATAGTCACCCTTGGATGGGAGTAATCAGAAGGGAATTCAAAGGAAGGGGACTTCCCTTTTAATGTCTTGTAATTCTCAAATGTAATTTCTTAAGGCAACACATATTTATTTTCTTGCAGTTTCTGTAGGTCAGGAACTGGGCACAGTTAGCTGAATTCCTGCTCTAATGTCTTTCATGAAGATAAAATCAAGGTGTTGTTTAGAGGTGTTGTCACTTCAAGCCTTGAATTGTGAAAAGATTCACTTTTAAACTCACACATGCAGTTGTTGACAGGATTCAGTACCTCACAAGTTATTGGCCTGAGAACCCGAATTCCTTGTTGGCTATTGGTCAGAGGTTGACCTCTTGTCATGGTGGCTTAGATGTTAGATATTGTTATGGACTGAATTGTGTCTCTTCAAAATTCATATGTTGAAATCCTAATCCCTGATGTGATGGTGTTTGGAAATAAGGCTTCTGGGAGGTAATTAAGGTTAAATGAGTCCATAAGTTGGGGCCATAAAAAAGGATGGCATCAGAAGAGGAAGCAGAGAGTTCTCTTGATTTTTGCATGCACACAGAGAAAAAGCCACATGAAGACACAGCAAGAAAGCTTCACCTACAAACCAGAAAGAAAGCCATTATTGGAAACCAAATTTGCTGTCAACTTGATCATAGATTTCTAATCTGAAGAACTGTGAGAAAATAAATGTTTGTTTAAAGCCACACAGTTGGTGATATTTTGTTATTGTAGCCTGAGGAGACTAATTCAGATATTATGAATGTTATGTTGCTGGTGTTTTGGATCTTGTTGTTTTCATTTAATGAGTGCTATGATAGTTAGTTAAGTTACATGTGGATTAGTCTCATCCTTCATAGGCCTACTGAAAATTTCTTAAGGTGGTCTAAAGTATCCTTCACTTCATGGAGAGTTTAGTTCTTTTACTAAAGAAAGTTCCTTCTGGGATGCTACTGACTGTCCCCTATGATCACTAACTGGTTGGAATTCTAATATCTATCCTGTATGAGTTTTGGAAATTTTTAAGTTTACAATTCTCTGTTTATTTTTATCCAAATGAGTAGAGTTTCATCCTAGGTAGGCACAGCAAAAACTCAAGGAGACCCTTGTGCAAATCTATGGGGTTTCTTTCTCTGTATAGATCCTTTTTCTCTATTGTTCTTCCTCTTATTTTCCAGTCACCTGTGGCCTCAAACCCTGTCTGTCTCCTGAACTTAGAAAATCTGCCAAATTTTGATTGTGTTCTTCTTTACTGTCTCCTCAATTTCGAAATTGCTTCTGGAAGAGAGCAACGGTAATTTTAGTTCATATCTCACTATTTTCATTATTTTTAGAGATAGCAGTCCTGTGCTCTGTTACCCATTTTCTGAACAGTTATTTCATATATATTGTCCTGTTTTCCAGTTACTTAAGATAGAAAGGAAAAATCCCCTTGAAGATCTAGGGCTTTAAATTGAAAATCATTCGTATATGTAATAAAGTTATATGTGTGTCAAGTTGAATTCTCTTTACTTGGAGAGGCCTGTTGTTTAATACAAGGTGGTCATTAAAAATCTGTCATAGAAAACTTGAAATAAATAAAGGTGCAAGTTATGAATATATATTGTAAACTTTTTTTTCGTTAGAGAAAATAGTGAGGGTAAGTGTCTGAAGTGGAGTATTTGATAAACTTCTAGGTGTTCAGCGAAGCTCTTGTGGAGAAAGGGAGGAAGTAGAGTAGTAGAAGTTGAAGTATATTTTGAAAGCCCTGAATTTGGTTCTTATTCTATATGAATAGAATATAGAATATATTCTATATTCATTTATTTATATATGTTTTACCTAAGAAATTCAATCAAAATGTGATATGGGAACACAATCAAGTTTTTGAGGAGAGTATTAACGTGTCCTGATTTACATTTTAAAGGGAATACTCTGATAGTTTCTTAAAATATAAAGTGCTAAAATAATACTATTAATAACTGAACTCTGTTTTTACTATATGACAGGTACTATCTAAATGCTTTTCATCTGTTAGTTCCTGTAATTCTCATGATGTAACTATAAAATAGATGTGCTATCATTATTCCCATTTCATAGATGAAAAAAATAAGGCATAGAGAGGTTAAACAACTTCCTCAAAGTTGCATAGCTAATAACTGATAGTCAATCTAGTTCCAGTGTCATCATCTTACCAGTGATAATACGTCATTGAATACATTACATTTATTGAACATCCTTTGGGGTTGTTCGAGTTGTAATACTTGAGATAATTTATGTGAAAGACTCAGAAGAAAGCTCTGGCACATAGTGCTCAAGAAATGTTAGCTATTGCTATCCCCCTTGTGACACTTACTTTTTATGTGTAATCCATACAGCACTTAGTGCAGTTGCGTTAGTATTTATGCTTTCCCTTATTGGTAGGCCTTTACAAACATCATTCCACCTTTAACTTCCCCTTTACCTAGGTAAATTTTAATCTCTCCTAGTAAATGTTCTAGGACATGAAACTTCTAAACCCACTGAAAGAACACATGAGATAATTCTGTTGTGTATCAACTTAGGCCCTTGTACTTTGTTTATCATAATATTTATTATAATTCATTTAAGTATTTTAATTGCTTGAATTCTGCACTTGAGGTAAGTTTCCCTCTGAAACAAAGCAGTATTGCCCTGTGCTTATAAACAATTTTAAATATGTTTTAGACATTTAAGAAAAATGGGATTTGTTGATCAATTCTCCTTCAAATATCAAATGGATTCATGGTGAAATTATTTCCCTATTAAGAAGTTAATATTAGTGTTAAGTTCATATTTACTTATTTGTATGTTCATTTATTTATATATGTTTTACCTAAGAAATTCAATCAAAATGAGAAATGTGTAATGAGAAATGTATATTTTAAAATATCAAAGTAACAATTTTTCTTGTTCCCTGAAAAGAATAAACTAGACTGAGAGTCAGCATAATATAATAAATACATAGCTAAATTTTTAATTAATCAAAATTTAAATTGTTACATTACTACTTATCATTAGCAAATTACTTATCTTAAGCCAGTTTTATTCAAGTGAACCTACCTTACATAAAGTAAAAAGATTAACTTTTATTTTTGTTTTTTTTATAGCCTGTGTCATTCAAATACCCAAAGTTCTTATTAAACAGTAATGTTTAGGGATATTTTGAGAACAGTTTAATGAATGTTCAAAGTATTTTAGGTGTGTTATTTTCATTCATATTGTTTATTATGCGGTTTGTTTATAAATTCTATAGAAATGACAATGTACCTAATATCTGTATATATAATATATAAAAGGTCGCTTAGCATAATACTTCCAGTTTTATCCATGTTGCTACAAATGGTAAGATTTCGTTCTTTTTTATGGCTGAGTAATATTCAATTGTATATATGTATATCAACTTCTTTACCCAATTGTCTATTGATAGGCATTTAGGTTGCTTCCATATCTTGGCTATTGTAAATAGTGCTGCAATAAACATAAGAGTACCTATATCTGTTTGGATTAATGTTTTGGATATCTTCAAATAATAACCCAGTATATGTAGGGTAACCTCATTTAAATATAAGCATCTTAAAGGATTTATTTAATGTCTCTGGGGTAAAAAAAAAAATACTTAAAAAAAAATCCAGTTGGAAATACAATTGCATTGATTCATAATTGTCTATTTCCAATATTTTTATAATACTCTTAAAAATTCATCAACAGACTAAGATCTTCAAGCATTTTTTATAAATTTAAAATATTATTTTAGAGATATAAAGCCTAGTGATCAAATATAGCTATTTCTTTTTTTTAACAGAAGACACCAGAAGCTGAACTGGTTCATAATGCCATAAGAATCTTAGGAGTCTTAGATAGCTACACCTTAGATGACAAATTGTTACATATAGTGATTCATTTGAAGGCTCTAATTTGGAGTTTAAATATGGATTTTTTTTTCTGCTGATGATTGACATATATTTCCTGAAAATCATTCAGGAGAAGCTACAGAATATTAGTTTTGTCTTCTTTGTCATTTGACATAGAATAAACTTAGCCCAGTGTTATTATTCTGTGAGATAGAAATTTTTCTATCCAGAACATTAACAGTAATATTAAGACCTCATTTCATAACAAAACCTTTTCATTTAACAAATATTCAATGATACCTACTCTTATCAAAACCCTGGGGTCTAGAGCAGGAGTCCCCCCACCCCTGGGCTGTGTGGACCAGTTCTAGTCCATGTGCATTAGGAACTGGGCCACACAGCTGGAGGTGAGCAGCGGCCTAGGGAGTGAAGCTTATTCTGTATTTGCAGCCGCTCTTCAGTGCTTCAGCTCTACCTCAGATCATCAGGCATTAGATTCTCATAGAAGCATCGGCCCCTGGTGCCAAAAAGGTTGGGGACCACTGCTTTAGAGAAAAAAATAAAATAAAATTAACACTTATGAATGCTGCTTCAATTAAGTTTACAGGCATACTGAGGGAAATAAATTTAATCTGTTAACAAAAATGCATCAGATAACAAGTGCTCTAAAAAAAATTGATAATTTTAAAAAGCATCAGTATAACTGGAGAGATTGCTTAAAAACATATAAGAAACAACTATAAATTAAATGATAAAAATGTTTCTTTTAAAAATATATAGCTTTTTGTCTTCAAAGAAAGCTTATCTAATTATATTAAGCTCATACTTCTTGACAATTCTTTATCTATGTAACATACAGGCATTTTTTTTTTTTCACACAAAACCACCTCAACTTATCTTTTGGTGTGTGTGTATGTGTATTCTTGTATGTGTATTTATGCATGTAATTTTGTGATGGCAATATTTATTTTTATGTTAATTATTTTAATGTTATGACTTAATCTAATCTGCTTTTATGATTTCTAGTTTATTAGTAGTGATAATCTTTAAAAAATATGCTTTAAAGATTCTTCTAATAAAAAAAAAAACTTTTGAATTTTCTTACTTTGTTCAGCTTTTGAACGGTTAGCAATTTCCATAAAGCAATAAAGTGCTTTATGTCAATTAGCAAGAGAATTACCAAGGAGGGAATCATCATAACAAACTGTCTTGGAAAAGATATTAAGCAATTGTTTTGCTTAATTTGGTCATTATACCATGTGAATGCACTTAGAATACAACAGTGAAAATCATTTGTTTCCATGATCCCACCACAAATTTATATACTTGTCAACAGTGTGCTTTTTTTTTTTCAGAAATATGTTTATTTTGTAATGGTGTTAATAATACAAACTAATATAGATGTCTCAATTTTCTATGGCTGCTGAAGCAAAACACCTCAAATATTGTGGCTTAATATAATACAAATTTATTATCTTCCAGTATGGAAGTTCAGAAAATTGAAATAAATCTCATTGGGCTAACATCTAGATGGTATCAGGACACTATTTCTTCTAGAGGTTGTAAAAGAAACTCCAGTTCCCACCTCTTTCAGCTTCTAGAGTCCACTCACACTCCCTGGCTCATGGCCACCTTTCTCTATCCAACTAGCTCTCCCCAGCTAGTGGCAGTAGTCAAGTTGTTCTCACATCATATCAGAGACTCTGACTCTTCCATCTGCCTCCCTCCTCCACTTTTAAGGACCCTTGTGCTTACATCAGGTCCCCCTAGATAATTCCAGATAATCTTATTTTAAGTTCAGTTGATAAGCAAACTTAATATCATTTCCCACTTAATTTCCCTGTGCCACCTAAACATATTCACAGGTTCTGGGGATTAAGAGGTGGACATCTTTAGGAATGTTTATTGTTCCTACTAAATAAAGTAATCATCAAATCCTGAATGACTCACTCATATTAATTCAGTGTATTGGTCAATTAGCTATCATTGGTTTAATTATGTGTGTCTAATTATATAATAAATGCTCAAGCAGGTTATTTGTTTGATAATCTACCTACTGAGGTATGTTCCACATGCTGAAAGTAATTAAGAGAGTTCTCATCATGTAGGATTTGAGGCCCAAATAAGCAAAACTGTATTCAAAATGTATACATAACATAAAATCCATAGCATATCCACAGAGCACCTTTTTAAGATTTTCAAAATATTTTCACATTCCTTGGTTCATTTAGTCCTTGAAAAAAATGGACTAGCAAGAGAAAGTATCACTGTCTCATATTACAGATAAGGAAAGAGAGTTTAGGAACTGGCGATATTATAAAAAGATTGGATTTAATCTTCCAGAACTTCCACAAAACTCATTCTGTTACAAGCAGGATCTGGTTAAAAAATGCTTGGTGGGCCTTGCTGTCAATTTAATCTCTTAGAAACTAGAGACAATGATGAGAGGAATTGCTATTCTGTACTTCAACCAATAAGAAGTAACTAAATGGCAGAGAAGTTGAAACACCAGAAAAACTGGAAAAGATCCAATTAGAACTCTTAGAATTTATTATCATCAAGGTTGGTTACTTGAGCCTAGTCAAATACACATCTTTTAAAAGGAAATGTATATTTTTAATTATAAGAGATAGATAATAACACAAAGTTATTAAAATTTTAGCATTAACAGGGCAACATAGGATTCATTAATAAGAAAAATATTCATGGTAATAATGGATTGTTTTCAGGAATAAAACTCTGAAGGTACAGCCTCAAATGATTCTGATAGAAGAAAATAGTAAGGGAATCTGAAGAGTTGAGTTATTGAGATAAAATGTATAAAAGAATAGAGAGCATGACAATCAAAGGTAATTGTAATAAATAGACATAAAATTCTAAGGGCTTTTAAAGCAAAGTTAGAATGAAATGATCCTATCAAAAAGTTTAAATGGCCATAAAAGAATCTTTTAATTTATATTTACTATAAAACAAAAAATACTGAAAATGAAGCCCAGTTTACTTTAGGATAATGGTTTATTATTAATATGTGAGCAAAGAATTACACAAGTTTTCAGCTTTTTCTGCACAAGTCAGTGACCACCAAGACAATAAAAGGTAGACTCAACATTGGTAACAGTGATATGAAGCTTATGATAGGAGAGAAGATTTTAAGAAAGGATATTTTAGAGAGCACTTATTTGCTCTATAAAAATGCAAATCTCTTGGCCTGGATGACATCCATCAAGGATGCTAAGAAAGAAATTGAAGATGAAATCTCTGAATAGCTGTCAGTTTTCTTAGAAATATTAAGAGATAAAGAGAAGGGCTGGCAGATAGGATGAAATGATGTCATAATTTTCACAACAGAAATAAGGTGGCTTTTTCTAAATTACAGAATGGATGTAGGTTCAGATAATATACTAAAGTATAAGTATTTAAATTGTTTATCATTTGAAAAGCTATGTTTCTTCAAAAGACAAAGCTTGCATTGATTAAAGAAAATACATTTTCTTTTACTAATGCAAATATAACAACATATTCTTTATAAGTGATCCACTCAAAATAAAATAATGCAAAAGGGTGGAGAAAAGAGATGGTAAAAAATATATACCATGGAAAAGTTAATTAAATAATATATACTGTTGTACCAATATGATTATTGGACGAAATAGAATACAAGTCAGAAAGCATTCCATAGGAAAAGTTGTATAAAAAGCACAATTCAAATATATCAGTCCTTAATTTTTTACTCTGTGTGCTGCTCTATAGTTGAATTGTGACACTGAACATTTATTTAAATTGTTATTGAAAATTTTTTAAAAAGCAGAAATTGTCTTATATTAAAACATTTAATAAAACTATAATTAATTCTGCATGATGCTTATACTAGAAAAGGCAAGCAAATAATTACAAAATTTTGAACACTGAATTGTGCCATTTTAATATACCATGAGAGTGTTATTTGAAATGAGTGGAGATATTGTGGCTTTTCAAAAAGTAATGCTAGAAATACTGGTTATGTTTTAAGAAAAAAGAGTACTCGGCTACTTTCAAATCCTATACCAAAATCAAATTCTAGATTTGTCAAGGTATTCATGTAAAATGAATAAATGAATGATATTAATTGCAAAATAAAAAAAAAAACACATGGATGAATTTATAAAGTTGGAATATGTAAGATTTACCTAAAATGACAGTCAAGGTAGAAACAGTGCTTGTGTGTACAGAAATGTATTGTCTTCAATAAATATTTACTAGTGACCTAGTATGTCTCAGGCAGTAGTTCCTGGGGATGTAATGATAAGCAAAAAAGACATAATCTCTGACTCATTACCTACAATGGGTTTCCTGGAGCTGAGGAATGTGGGACATGCAGGACTCAGAGAGAGTAATGAAATAGTATTTTGAAACTTGCTGTGACCCACATGCCCAAACCTATAATATTGAAGTCTATTTTTGTCTTTAAGGTAATTTTATTTTCAAACATGTTAGAAATACATTATTTACAACTGTGTAGATCTATGTTTATCTATAATACAGATTGTTTCTATAAAAACAAAGTAAAAAATTATATAAAAATTTTCAAAAGTTCAGTAGGAACTAGCATATACCTAGGAATTCAAAAACAAGAAGACATAGATAACTGTTTTTGATATTCTAAGCATTATTAAATTTAATTATAAAATGGATTGATTATTGATCGCTTATAATGCAGTTGTTCAGAGATTAGAGTAGTTGATATTTATAATAAATCTATTTTTACATATCTGTATGTATGTGCTAAACAAATAGTTACTTTAAAACAGATTTTTCAACCTGCTTTTCACTTAATATTTAGATGATCTTTATTTTCTTAATTGACTAACTTTTAATATTAACAAAGTACAATGACATGCATATAACTGTACAATAAAAATAACAAATCCTAAATTATACATAGCTACCTTCTGCCTTTCTTAACACTACCCTGGATTTCCTCTTCACAAGGATAAGCAGTTTTAATTTTTTTCAAATATTAGTGGTAGTATTTACTTTCATATTTATATATAAAATCATCAGTATTATAAAACATTCTTTCTACTATTCTCCTCATCCATAGTCATCACCATTGTCCATTTTGCTCACGTAAATACAGTTGGCATTTGTCCTTTCAATTCCATGCTGAATCTGTCATCACTTCTTGCCTATACTACTGCAATGACCTTCAAACAAGTTTTTCTATTTCAATTTTACCTCGCCATAATCAAAATCTCTAAAAACTGCCAAAATTATTTTTCCATAATACACCTGATTATACAGTGTTTTTCCCTTAATTGAACTTTTTATCATTAAACTATAAACTACTGCAACACACAAAGCCCTTAATAATATGTTCTTGTGCCATAGAATCATGGAACTCTGAGTAGCTCTCTCTTATAAACTTGTTCATGCTTAATTTCTGTATATATATATTTTTGTCTTTTATATATTCTTCAGTTAGCTAGGTGTCTTTCAGTTCTGTTTTCTTATGGCTTAAAACAAGGCTTGATTATATATATATATATATAAAATACACATATATATGTATGTGTGTGTGTATATATATATATATTGCATAGTTTTTGATGAATTGAACATATAGGTACATAAAACCTGTAAGCATATTTATTCTTGTCTACCTGACAATACATATTTAAATAAAATCATAAAATTAATTGATTAAACAATAAAAATATACTTTTAAATATACCATCATATGTATTTTTTCATAGCCTATAACTCTCCATAAAATTTTGAATTATAAATATAAGCCTTACTTATTCTTTTTCTCAACTTTGCAGCAGGAAAAAAAAAGGCATCATACCTTTTAAACCATATTCCTCCTGGAACATGGGCTTTAAAAACACACATTCTTATCCAGATTCTAGTCAGCAGACTAATTTAGCTGAAGCCTCGCAGAGGACTGTGCCATGAAACTCTGTCCCTGGAGAGAATACAGAAAAGGCACTTCCTCAGATCTTTCTATCCACTATACCACAATTTCCTAACAATTAAGGGACAGAGCAGCTCTGAATCGTTTAGCCTACAATGTATAGGCATACCTCTCTCTTCATCCTCTAAAAGCATATTCTTTCAGGATTCTAAGCAGATATTTGAAAGGCAAAAGATCACACTCAGCCCTCTTGATTCTCTCTTCCCCCATCATAGAATGAATACTTATCCCTTTCATTGTGTTATATCCATAGTTATTTAGCCAGATAAATTATTTTTAAAAATGAAATATGTCGGTAATTTCTACTGATTATATCAGTAACTGCAAGCTTAAGATAATTCAACTTTATCACTTTTCATAATTTTCCTGGTTAACTTTCCTAGACAGACGCCTCATAAAGGGATTTGACATATTATCAGAAACATTAGTCACTTCTGATTATGACCATCCAGAATGCTTATAAAATTTCTCTTTCTAAACATTTTAAGGGTTAAAGAATAAAACCGTAATACAGATGATTGCAATAAATTAAAAACAAATTTAAAATATATAATGTACTTATAATGTTGCAACCACTATGGAAAAAGTATGAGTTTCTCAAAAAAATTAAAAATAGAACTACCATATCATCAAGTAGCCCCACTTCAGAGTATAAATTCAAAAGAATTGAAAGCAGGATCTTGAAGGGATATTTGCAAACCACATTCATAGTAGCATTGATCATAATATAAGAGGCAGAGCAAACCAAATGTCCATCATCAAAATGTGGTAAATACATACAATGGAATATTATGCAGCACCAAATGAAAGAAATTTTGCCACATGTTACAATATGGATGAACTTTCAGGACATTATGTATGTTAAAGTTATCACAAAAATATAATTTCATAGAAACAGAAAATATAATGGTGGTTACCTGGAACTTAAGAAAACAGGTAAATGATGATTTGTTGTTTTATGGGTATAGAGTTTCAGTCTTGCAAGATGTAGAAATTCTGATGATCTGTTATCCAACAATGTTAACAAAATTAACACTACTGAACTGCACACTTAAAGGTTAAAATGGAAATTTTATGTATTTTTATTATAATTAAAATAAAAATATTATATACATATCAATATATAAAACATACAAAAGATTTCACAGATTATAAAATTAGAATTGAATAGGACCTCAAACATCATTTAATCCAACCTTTGTCATATCAGTTTTCCTACATTATTGTAGAAATCTTTATACTTCAATAAAATGACATTTCTTTCTCTTAGGTATTTTTTATATTAACATCAAACAAGCAGTGTGTAGCTTTCTATTTTAAATAGTTTTCCTGGAATATTGAATCTAATATATTTTATTTAATTCTTTATGTTTCTAATGTGAAAATGTTTGTAAAATATTTCTACTCATTTTTCTATCCTGTGTAACGTTAAAATCAATTATATGTTAACATTTTAATATATTTTAATGTATTTTTTCATAGCTATTTTATAGAAGAATTCATTGCTTTTCTTTCTTTCTTTCTTCTTTCTTTCTTTCTTTCTTTCTTTCTTTCTTCTTTCTTTCTTTCTTTCTTCCTTCCTTTCTTTCTTTTTTTTTTTTGGACATATGTTTGTTCTAAGTTATTTCCATTCCTTTGGCATAGCTCATAAGACAACCATCGTGATGTCAGGTGTTTACATAGTAAAACTCATTTCCCACTCTTCTCCCTAACTGCAGTAGAGATAATTCAATGTATAGCAATTTTAAATTTGTAATGCAGAGAAAAGAAAAAAGTGGAAATCTCTTATGAAAGTATCACACTAAATCACAAAAAGTAAGAGTACTATAAGATTTGATTGGATTTGTATTTACAACAGCTGTTGTTATTAACAAGAACAAGTCCTTGACCCAAGGCTAATCAAGAGGCTAAATAAAATCAAATCCTAGGTTTTATAATGTATTTCTTAGATCTGGAAGATAGATGATAGGTAAATAGATGATAGAGATAGATAAATAGATAATAGATGATAGATGATGATAGATTAGATAGATAGATAGATAGATGATAGATAGATAGATGATAGATAGATATATAGATAGATAGATATAGATAGATAATAGATAGATGATGGATTTAATTTTAGGTTTACATACAATTATTATTCATATTACGCAATCTTTCTTTTGAACGCTTAATGGATATCTCCTCTTCTCAATTAGCTGGCCAATTAATAAATGGGAAGCATTGCAGACTCTAAGAAGTAAGGAATGTATGGAATAAATGATAAGTGTAAAAGGTAGTATAACCATTTTTTCCTGCAATGACTTTCAAAGAATTTTTTAAATAACATTTCCCAATAAAACATTATACATACTGTTAAGGAATTTTCTGCAGTGAGAATTTTCCTTCCCCCTCTCCTCTCTTCCTTCTTTTCTTTTTCTTTTCTTCTCATTAAGAATAAGAAAACACAGTGTAGAAATATGAAGCCAAATAGAAGATGCTTTGTTTCCTAGAAACTTGCACATATCACTAGAAATCCCTATAGATGGAATTAACGCAGTTTCAGGTGGAGCCAGTGCTATTGCATTTGGGCTACCACTAAGAAGTCAAAGGGAATAGGAAGATTTATCATTATTAAACATGACCTTTAATGAGTTAATACTTAAGAAAAGCAGCTTGGCCCCATTAGGAAACACTTGAGATTGTAATTAAATATAATTAAAATTTAACTGTGATTTTATGAAAAAATACAGATAAAATTATGGTGTCGGTTGCACATTTTAATTAGAAACTTGATTTGTATTTTAATAAAATAGGCAATTCCGCAAAAGTTATCTTTTCTTTCTTTTTTTTATTGATCAAGGCAAAGGTGAGAAAAGTTGGGGTAGTAGAGGGTGAATCCAGATAAAAATAAGTGCTATAGCAAAGAGAGAAAAGAAAATAATCACAAAATAATAAAATAGTATAAGTCTTCAATGAGAGTCTCTAAATTATTTGATCCCTCCCCCTTTTTTTAGACTATCCAAACTAAAGTTACCTCAAAATCTGTCCGTGTTAATGGCTTTGCTCCGCAGAACATGGGCACTGACTTTATTTATTCTTTAAAGTTTACCTCTCAAGTGTAACATCATTTATAATTATGAGATTTTATGACTCTTAATGACCTCACAAGTACCAGTCACAGGAATTTCCTAACTGTATGTGTCTCTTCTTAGATATCAGTCTTCCACCATGGTTTGGGGAAATACTTTTTCTTCATAGTTGTTCTCCTTCTTAGGTTCAGGATCCCCCCTAGTCTCCCTTCCACTTTTAGTGGTAAAATGTATTTTTACAATATAATAATCTTTGCAATTTATATGTTATCCTCAATGGTGGCAGCTTATTGCATAATTAAACATATTAACTAAACAACGAAAACATCTAAGTATGTATAGGTGGTTATTCCCCAGGTTCAGGATTTTCCAAAGGTTAATGAGTGAATCCCAGACTGATATTTACAAAAAAAAATTAAATGATTCATAAACGTATAGATGCAGATTCTGTTGTCAAGACAAATTTAAATTTCCACTATAGAATATACAAAATATACAGATATATAGAGAAATATTCTCATCACTATTCCTGATAAGTAGGCTAAAACATTTCACAGAACATTCCAAAGAAGTATGTAAAAAAAAGTACTATAGGAAGGCAATGGGTTCAAAAGAGCATAACATATTATAATCATTCATAAAGCATGTTTTCAAAATCAAAAGTTTCTGTGATGACAGTTAAAAATTCATTGAGGACAATTAAAAAGTAATAAAATTATTAAAAACAAAAAAATGAAAAGATTAGACTTTTGAGAAATACATGTGTTCTAAATTCCTGTATCTATGTGTTGTAAAATGGTTAATGATGAGATTAATAATTCTTATTTGCCAGATATTTTTTAAATTTGAGAAGGGGACTTAAGCTCTAGTGTGTAGCTTTGGATTTAGTCATTCTTGCAGGGACCTGGTCTCTTTCAGGAAAGTCTAGGTTGGCCCAGCAGTTGTTAATCCCAAGGTTGGGAGCAGGAGCAGCAGAAGCGGGTGCAATAGTAAATAGTATTTTCTGGACTTAGACTATGCTTGGAGACTTTAGATTTAGTCTCTGGTGCAAAAACTCCTCTCTCATTCAGCTTCATTGGCTTTTATTCCCCTATTGCCTTTAATTACACTATAGTCATTCTCAGTTGACATAGTTCCCACTTTCTGGAGTACTTATTTTTTACTGTTTATACTCTTATTTAATTCCTTGTTTTTCTCAGTCCCCCACACTAGATAAAGCCATCTGTTACATGGTTACATGTATTTTACATCATGGAATTTATAATGTGCATGACTGCTGGAATAATATGTGAGTCTCTAATTCAAATGTATACTCAAGAGCAGGGACCATGTCTTTTGTTCTTAGTTGTATCCTTCACATATTACATATAGCAGTTATCTGTCTTACAATGTCTTACTATGGGCTCTGGGAAGAGAATTATTATTCAAAATCTTTTACTAAGGAGTATCTTCCTGGACTTAACAGTATGTTTCTCCTATAGAGATTTCTATTCTTCATACAGTATCAAAATTTTGTTTCTATAGAATGTTGGCAGTGCAACTTTTTCCTTGAGCCAGACAACTGACTATACTATCATATTTCCAGTCTGGAAAAGTTCCAATGAAATCTTATAAATTAAAAACACTAAAAATAACAAAGTAATAGTATTTGAAAATAGTTATGACTTTTGACTAACTTTGACAGAAATAAACATCTTAAGGATATAGAGCTCTGTAAAACGTCCTAAGAAAAATACATTTCTTTTGGCAACCCAAATAAACAATTATCTTGCAAAATAAAAATTTATAGTGACATTTAAAGGGGTTCTCTAGTAGAACTCTTTTATAAGTGGCTAATTGTAGTTTTGGATAGACAGTTTAATATTTAAAATTGAAGGTAAGTTAGTTTATGAAACCAATTACACCCATAGTCATTTTTTAATTCACAGTTTTACTCTAGTAAGTGCTTTAGAGGATATAAAGTGCTTGGAAACAACAAGCACATACAAAAATTCTAACAAAGCATGATTTCCTATGGGTCCCCATGTCTGTCATACACAGTTACTACTAAAAAATAGAAACTTAATGAGATGCTTTTCTCTTTTTTTACCACTTTGACAATATACTTAAATATACAGTGATTTCTTAATTTCTACCTCAGTTTTAAAATTTACCTATATTGATACAAAATAAGCTAATACATGGACAAATTACATATATAATTTTGTATCTACTGGGTTGCTAAACATGCTTAAATTGAAAAGAATGGACAATTTTGAGAATTTTCAGATAGGACAATTTGTTAAGAATGCTATCATATATGTATTCATTTCTATAGACCTCTGGGAACTAACATATTTGTTTTCCTTATGGCAGATACTCAATAAAGATTTATTGTATTATTTTAAATTTAAAAATTAAAGCTATCTATGCAATTAGCCATGATATGGATAGTTTACATACATTCACTTTGTTTTAAATAAAACATCAATATAAACAAAAATAAAAAATCATAATTTACTTGTTGATTCAAATAAGCAAAGAGTTGGAAGAGAGCTGTTTAGAAAAAAGAAACCCATTATTGTATTAGTGTGAACCTGAATACTTGTTTCCTTTAGCAGTTGCTCATTAGGCCCTTACTATATCAAGTGCCATGAAAATTAGAGATTGATAATATATAGCCATTAGCCTTAATGTGCTAATTAGAGAATGAAAAATAACTATAACTAATATATTATATAAAATGAGTACAACAAACTAATCATCTTTTCTTCCTTTAAATTATAGTGAAACTAAATTATATTTGTTTCCTTGGCTTTCCATTCATTCATGATTTTGCAGCGGTAGCTTGTTCTGTTTATGATGACGCCATCCTCTTGCACAACCACCTGGTGTCTACTCTCCATCCAATCAAAGTCCTCTAGAGAAGACTCCCTTCTACCCTCAGATAGTCTTAGATGCTCTGAATGTTCTCACTGCACTTTCCATAGCCTTCCCATATCGAAATTATTCCCATGTTGTATGAGTGGGGACACAGATTGACTATGTTTACCTTTATATTCTTTCTACTTAATGGGCATTTAAAATAATGTGAAAACTTAATTATCTAAAGATCTAAATTTCTAACAAAATAACATCCACTAGATTCTAAATTAATCATAGAGTTAAAATTGAATACTTATTTGGATAAGGGGGATTTCCGCAAGTTTAAAATGTGAGGCAGACTTGACCTTGAAAAACAATAAAAAGTGCCCCTGATACAGATAAAATCCCTGGATTCAAAAGAAAAACTGAATTCAAGGTTAAGATTCCCACATTATTCCTGTCTGATCTTGAGCAATCATTTAATCTAAGTATTCATTTTTTCTAATGGTAAAAAGGAACAGATTTCTGCTCTACTGACAATTGAATTATTGCGACAAAGAGGTAAATATGGTGAAATCATTTGGCAAATGAAAGTAACTATACAAATGTAAGACATTAATAAATTATAAAGATGAATATTTAATATAGTACGACTATAGCAAACAAAGAATGGCCCAGTGTTTTAGATTTCTTAAGAAAATAGATGTAAGAAATATAAATTAAATGCGTAAAAATAGGAAAGAATAAATGCATTTTAACTACATAATAATAAAATGGAATTTTTCTAAGCATTAAATTTCCTAAGCATACAGTGAATTTTTATAAGTAATTTTCTAAAATTCTTGCTTTGTGTAAATATTAGAGAAGTATATCTAGGTATACAAATTATTTTAAAATCTGAGAAATTATCTCTCAATATTCAACACTTGTCAGCTAGTGGAAAACATAGGTCTCTTACATAACTATAATGCATATTTATTAAAAATCACTTGGAGTCTTCAAAATATTTTCTTCAATAGATAATTGTTTTGCTAAAGAACAACCAAACCTTTGTAAATGTTCATTTTTAACACAGAGAATATATACATAAACATTTAATAAATGCCTTCGCTAGAACAGACCTGAAATAATATAGGGCCGCATGTGAAGTGAATAAAGATATAAAAGAATCAGGAACATAGTGGAACACTCACATATTGTATGGAAGCATGACATTAACATTTAGCTAGCAGACATGAAAGTTGAATTTATTTTTATTTACTATTTAATCTCTAGAATCTGATATCTCACAATTTTTAAATTTCAGTTCAAAGTAAAAACTAAAGTAATCTGGTTTTAATGATAATACGTGAACCAAATACCATTGATGATACTTGTTACAGAAGCACCTCTTAACATGACTTCTAGCTGACAATAATTACATTTTGTTATTTAAAAATTATTTTAGCATTTTTGAATTTCCTTTTCATAATCAAAGTGAAAATATTAGTTATTGTCTATCTTTGGCAGGGTTAGGAAAATGAAATATAGTTCAATTTAAGCAACAAATTATTATTAAAAATTCCATATACTAACATGCCATTAATAAATTATATGAATTAAATTATTGATGTACTTTTTCTAGCACCTTAACATATTTGGAAGGCATGGGCTTGAGTTTTTCTGAGCCAATACTAATTACGATTTTAGGTAAAAGTTTTAGTATTTCTGAATGAGAAATTATTCATCAAAAAGGGACTTAAAATACACACTGGACATTATTGTATTAAAACAAGTAACACACATATTAAGTTATAATGTGTTTCAGTAATAAAAGATGGTTTTGTTATAAATTTTTTTTTTAATTTCTGTGTCCATTTCTGGTTGATGCTTTTAAGACAGTGGTGCCATACTTGTCTCCAAAGATATCCTGGTCATTAGAGGAATCATCCAGAAAAATTAATGGAATTTCTTTAGCTGTTATTTTTTTAATTGTTTTTCCTAGTTATGCATCATCAGCTTTTATTTCGATATCCATGGTCAGCACTCCCTTCTAAGTTTTATTCAATTAATCATCACTTAGAATATATTCAATTAATCATCAATTAGAATGTACTCTGTGCAAGGAAATATCCTAGGTCCTAGAGAATATTGAGAAAGTGGAAGAAAACAAAACAAAATAATGCCTGATCTCCTGGAACTCATAGAACAGGAAAGGAGGTGACAATTAAGAAAATCACAAATAAATGTTGAATTGCAACTATTTTCAATACATGGCTATAACTATTAAATCTTATTTTCAATGAAATCTGACCTGGTTAGGAAGATTAAAGAAGAATTCCAGAGGACAGAATATTAGGGCTGAGATTTAAATGTATAGCTATTACATAGATAAAAGCGAGTGAATTTCAAATAGAAAGAATGACATGTGCAGGCTTCCTGAGCCAGGGAAAGCTGTGTTGCATTTGATGAACTGAAAGATCACTGTGGCGAGAACATGACAGGCAAAGGGAAGAAGAACTGTCTTACAAAGGGAGAATGTTTTCCTCTTTTACGGTTCTTCATACTATTCCACTCCAACAACACTTTTAATTCCTAGGCCACAAATTTCTACCAGCCATTCACTTTTTATCAGTTGCTTGACTTTATTTCTTGGCCACTACAGTTAAATCACATTCCATATATGTCATATTCCAGTTACAGCCCAATATTAGACCATCAATATTGGGTGCCTTCTATAATTTTTGGATCAAGAAGGGAAGCAAAGGTCTATTTACAGCATCTTCTACCCTGCCCTACACATACCAGTGCACATACTGCATTTAGAATTTCTTTGCCCTTGCATCATGCTAGTAAAAGTACATTTCTGCCAGACAAAACTCATTTCTTAAAATGCAATAAAGTTTCTCTGTCAGTCTCTAAAAATCAGATGGTAAAGATGCCAAATTTGCTTCTCCAAGAAAAGAAGACACATTTTGCAGTAGGTGATCAAAGAGTATGCTTTGTTTTAATGTAAACACAGGCCAACCTGAAAGTGTCCTATGTCCTACACACTGCTGTTTTTACTAGATTAGCCTCCTTAAAACAAACTAGTTCTCAGTGAAAGCCAGTAGATCCCCATTATCCATGGAAGTAATGTTCTCTTTCTTAAAGGGATAGAATGAGAGATGGCCAGGTCTATGCTTGCATACTTGTATATTAAATCACTAGCTGGAGGAGCATGTCAATGATTTCAGGAGTTCTACCAGGTTTGTGAAATCTTGCTAATTGGAAAATAGACAACTCTCCCATATTTAATGACTTCTCATTGAAGTTTATTCTTTGCCTTCCTGGCTATTGCTGTGAATGCTTTAAGTCTATACCTTACTTAACTTGAAACCATGCCAGAAGAGATACTCCAAGTAAGATGTATACCTAGTGCTAAATTTATTTTAGAAAAATTGTGAATGACACAAAATACTTCTTTAGTGACTCTATAATCCAAGAGCTGTAGAATTTAGATACCTTAATATTTCCCTTTCTCTAAAGTCCTAGCACTGATGCTGTTCCTTATTAAAACTCTTTTCATACGGTGATTTTTGAATTCTATCATTTGTCTGCATTTAGTAATTAAATATCTTCTATAAGGAAAAGTTTCCTCTTAATTTATTTATTTCAGAATGGTTACTGATTCTTATTTTAGTAAATGAGTTATAAATGTTTTACAAGTATTACTTATTTTGATGCTCAAATTGCCCCAGATTTTGACAGCGGAGTCCCTTTAAATGGCTTCTTTGTCCTTTGACATGTTTTGATTAATGCTAAGTGCTACTTTGCCTTCTGTCACTATAATAATATCTGAGGCCTATCTTCTATTCCTGCCCTCAGCCTGGAGTCACCTGGTCCTCATAATAATAATTGATTCAGGCAATAGTTATTATGGATGCTAAAAAATAGTGGTGAAATTTTGACAAGTAACCAAATATTTACATAATCTCAAAGATCCCCCCTACAAGCATCCAATCACAAGATGTTTTAATTACAATGAGAAAATAGTAATTTTACAATGAAGAAAACCATTTGTATGAAGAGATTTGGTCACTTGAACCATCACCAGTAAGGGACAATTCAAAATCATGTTATGCTAAGTGAAATAAGTCAGACAGAGAAAGACAAATACCATATGATTTCACTTACATGTGGAATCTAAATAGCAAAATAAATGAACAACAAAACAAAACAAAAACAGATTCATAGATACAGATAACAGACTAGTGATTGCTAGATGGGATAGGATTGGTGGGCTATGTGAAAAATTATGAAGAGATTAAGAATACAAATTGTTAGTTACAAAATAATCATGGGGATGTGAAGCACAGCATAGGGAATATAGTCAATAATATTGTAATAACAATGTTTGGTGCCAGGTGGGTACTAGGTTAATCGGGAGGATCACTTCATAAATTATATAAATGTCTAAACATTAGGCTATATGCCTGAAACTAATATAAAATAATTTTTAAAATCATGTCCCTCCTGATATGATGTACAGAAAAAGATACATCAGGAATGTGATACTTTAAAAAAAAATCATAATCTAATCACCAGGAAGCATCAAATAAACTGAGCCAAGGCATACTCATGAAATAACTGACCTACTCTTTGAAAAGTCAATCTCTTGACACAGAAAGAAAGAGAAATTCTGTAGAGTAAGGATATTAACAACACAGGACAATCAAATGTAATTAATAAATGGAATTTTCTTTTGTTATAAAGAATATCATTGGGACAATTTTTATACTCTGAAATCTGATTAAATACTGAAGATTATATATTATTTTACAATGTTAATTTTCTGATCATAATGACTAAAGTGTCTTGATTTTAGAAACTAGACAATAAAACAATAAGGATAAATAGATTTGTTGTCTGTAATTTCCTTTCAAATGATTCAGAAATATGTGTGTGTGTGTGTGTGTGTGTGTGTGTATCTGAGTAAGTAAGTAAGATAAAAATATTAACATTTGGTAAATATAGGTAAGGAGTACACAGAAATTCTGTGTACTGTACTTGTAATTCTTCTAAGTCTAAAGTTGAATGTTTTACTACTCTAATCAAAGAAAAAATACAAAAAAAATAAACTTTAAAGTCAATATTTTGAAAAGTGTTATTGCTACTTGGAATGACATGCATTGTGGCACTGGGCATCCCAGAAGTAATCCTTGTTGTTTTATTCTTTCCTTTAAATAAGTTAAAATCCTCAAAATTAGCTAATCATTAATTCATTTAATATTAGTTATAATTCTATTTCTAACAGTAACTCATTTAAGTTTTATGTGGTTTTAATTGGTACAATACTGGAATTTCAGGAAGGTTAAAAAAGAAATTTTACATATTTTTACAAACTTTTATAAAATCGAATAATTGGATTAGGTAACAAATTTAAAAAAATGAAAGAAAAAGAAGGAATCACTGCCTGTGAACTGAATCATCATATTGATATTAGTAGAAGGAGGAAGCTCTGAAAGACTTTTGCTATTAATTAATTACCAGTCCAAGGTGGAAAGACTTTAAAAAAGATACTTAAGATCAACTAAAATCAGGTAATAGTTCTTATTAGACTTTCTTCCTCCATTAATAATGGGGCATTTTTTTAAACTTACCTTCTACATCTACATTTGTTGGAACCTAATGGGCAATGATGATTCCAGAGTAACCTGACCAAAAAAATAATTGCTGAACTTTAGCAAATGATTTAGCACACTTTTTAACATATAGAAAATATCTTACTCATTTGTTTTTTTCTTTTTTTAGTTTTAAATATTTTCTATATGCATTGCCAATTATGAAATAAAGATTTTGGGCCATAGGCCCTAGTACTCTGTACTCAGTATATAATTGGAGGATTTTTCCATCTACCATTTGGTATAGCAAAATGTATGAGAGGGTGTTATTTTTGAAGAAATCCTTAGGAAACTTAAGGAATTTAAAAAATATCAGCCAACACGGTACCAAAAGTAATTATATAATAGCATATCTATTACTAAAATTAAATTTAAGAACATTGTATATTACCTATAATGGCTCAAAATAGGCTTATTTTCTCTGGTGATTATATGTACAATAAATATTAATACATTCTGCATTAACTGGAACCTGTTGGTGTTCCTTGGCTATTTTCTCTGAACAAATTTTAACATTAATTAACTAAACCTAATCTCTTTAGAATACAGTTGATCAGTGTGTTTTTGTTCTGAAAGCATGACTTTTCCAAAGATTTATATAAATTGAAACCACTTTCCAGCACCTTAGCTCTATTTGTTTAGCTTTTTCAATTTTGTTTTGTTTTGTTTTAATTTTTAAACAGATGCCAGTTATTGATATAGTTAAAATGCACAGCATCCTTGCAGAATTCATTGTTCAAATCCAAGTATGTTTATATGGTTTTTGTATTCTGCCCTACAGATTAAGTGGATTGAAATTTTCATCAGGTGTTTTCTTGTCATTTTCTAGTTCCCTTCTAATTTGACTAGGTTAAGCCAACCCCAGTGAGAAAATGCTCTGTTTCTTGGTACTCTTTGTCTTCACCATACTGTATAACACAATTTCATATCCCCATCATTTTCACAATCATGCTTTTTTAGGTTTTAGTTACTGAGGAATTCTACAGTTACCCAGTCAATCTACAGGAACTGTTTTGTAGCATCAATCAGGCTAATGTTGGTTTGTGATTCAGAACACACTGCTGGTTCCTAATCAGGATAGATTAGAACTTACTGATAGAACTACTCTGTAAATAGCAGCATATGATTGATCATTAAATTTAAGGTAGACAAGAGAAGATATAAACTAAAATGAGCAGAGTAAAAATGACAAATCCATGGACTCAATACATTGGCTGTGTCCAAAAGGTCTAGATATTGTTGAAGTAAAGATTTTAAAAGTTGTGAGCTACTGAGAAAGATATTGGAAAATGAGGTTGGGAATTAGGATATCGGAGGTGGTGCAGCAGGTTCTAGTAGCAGTAATTGTCAAGGTGTTGCAATGGGAGAGGGTAACCAAGAGAGAGCAGTAAACAAGTTATTGGGAAATGAGGTCATCATAAATAGTAAGTTTAAGTGTTGTATAGATCAGAATCTGATATCCTTGGGTATTAGAGAAAAGTAGCACCAAAACAGTAACTTCAAGTCAAGAAATAGAAAATGGCTAATCTATTGTGGTTTTATAACTAAAAGCTCCTTTTTCCCAGAACCTCCACAGTCCTAGGCAAACTGGAACAGTTGGTTGGTCACCTTAGGTATGAATGAGGTACAGGACTAGGAGTAAAGAATTAGCAATTCCACACAAGTGAAAAGTTTGTAGGAAAAAGAAGATACGACTGTCAGGAAGTAACAATGAACGAGAAAAGAGAATCTTCTCTCTCCTGATATATATGACTTGGGAATTAAAAAACAAACCAATGTTGATAAGGCTAGTGAGGCATTTTTGCAGAGGATAAGATTTAGTCAAGGCAAAGCTATCTAGAAATAAACTGTGATAGTGTCAAGGACAATGTGATTATGCTAAGAAAGCAGATTTGATGTGTCCATCGTGCAGAGGTATTGGAAAGAGAGAAAGGGATGGAGGACAAGGGGAGACCACACATGGATTTATGGGAAAATATGGGACTTAAGTTCATGTGATAAATAATGAGCAATATGATAAATGATGACTTTTATGGTGACTGAAAAAAATAGGGAGAAGCAATGGAATAAATTATTTTAGACTCTAGAAAAGCAGGACCACAAAACTGTGATCTGGAAATGGTTTATTTGGTAGTATGATGACTTCTGGGCCTCTACTCCTTGGGTTGCACAAAGTGGTATTTTTGTTAATGAGAGTTTCCTCCAACTTTCCTAGATGGTGTGACCAAGATGAGAGGAATCGATTCCTGAGACTACTGTTTTGAGGTGGGAGGAAGAGGCTACTGCCTGAGTTATGCTGCAGAAGTTCTTTGCTCTGACCAGTATTTTTTGGGCTGAAGTTTACCTATCATAATGTACCCACTTACCTGAAATTTATTATTGTGCTAATAGTAAATCCCCAGTGCTGTACTCTGCTCACTCTTTTATTTGATTCTCTAGGATTTGATCTGTAATAAGTTGCCAGGTACAGATGCTTTTTTTCTTTAATGTGCCTGTCCAGATGATGTTAAAAACAAAAACAAAAATAAGTAAGCCGGTACAATATGCTATTTAAAAATATAATTTTACACAATAGAGATCTCACATAACTCTAATTTGGGAAAGAAAATAAAAATGCCTTGGCCTTCACACACTTAAAATGACCTTTATGTGTATATTTCTACCATTCATCTAAATGCCATAAGGAAAACTATTGCTGTTTTCTGGTTCGTCCAGCTTTAAATAGCCTTGGAATTTTGTTTTGGACATGAATACTGGGGAAATCACTTCTGTTAATTACTGAATATTTAATGATGTTACTTTTCGTGGTGCTGACATAATAGATAAAAACAGCGCTTGTTGATCCAGCTGTTCCCAGAGCATTATTATAAATTCTTCCCACATTATCTTGAACTAATACTTGATATACACACTTGAAATTGCCTGGAAATTTATATGCTACGTCCTTATTAGATCTATTAGATGTGGTCAGATACTGCAAAATCATTTACTAATAAAATCAAGTAGAAAGATTTTCCCACTAGCGAGGATAAAATTAAGGAGCAATTATACAACAACAGGAAATAAAAGTTAGTTGAGTCATCACCTTTTTATTTTTATTTTCCCAAAAAGAACAAGTCCCTTGTAGATGCTAGGTTGAGAAAAAGCTTAATATAATTATGTACCTGTGAAATTATTACCAGCTTTGACAGAAATGCCTCTGAGAAATTTAACAACTCAATTAAAGTTAAGGGAACTTATATGACTTTTATAAGCAGAGAAAAAATCCAGAAAAGAAAATCTGTGGACATTTACATTTTTGCATTTTCAAATTACTAACATATTAATGTTTCTCCTGAAGCCATGGTTGAATACGTGTGACACAACATACGTATATACAGAGCGCATGAATAAACGATAGATTTTTAAAGAACTATTTGTGGAAATTTAGGAGAAAATGTTTGTTTGAGACAGAGTGAAATCGAAGCGATCTCGTAAAATGGTGACATCTATTTCCCCGGGTTTAATCTGTGTGGTTTAGAGTCTAGAAGTTAGCATTAAGTTTCAGAAGTGTGACTGCATCCACTCTTTGAGAGTTGAGGTAATTTTCAAAGATGGACTTGATTTAACCAATACAAGATACTGCTGTGGATTACTAAAAGAACATTTAAAAATAACACAAAATATGGTAAGTTGTACTTGTAAGAACATGGTCAAAATATGTTCTGCCTAACTTACTGACATTGTGTGGATAACAGATTATAATACAAATAACAACATATAAGGTTAAATATTAAGTTTAACTGTTACCAGAACCAGGAAACCTGTGTATTTTCCTCCCATGGTAAGAAATTCTCCATGGGAAACGATTTGTAATCTAAACATAATTTGAGGACTAAGAAATCAGGACAATGAGAGTCTGTTAGATAAACTGAATGCAGCAGGATAACACAGTTGGTTGACTCCATCTTTCTAGAGGGGTGGCCTTACCAGTAGGAGGTAAGTGCATCTCCACTTTCTGATGACAGGACCTCACTGCCATAAGAAAGACTTAGTTCCCACACTCTCCTGTGCCCAACTCACATGGGCATGGCGCTGCCAGTAACTGCTGGTCATGAAGTGTTTATGGTTGCTTTTGTTTGTGGGCACTAATTTAACCTTTGAGACTTTAGTCGATACCTTCCCTCAGCTTCTTCGTGGGAGGCATTATGAAGCCACAGGACAAGCATTGGTTTTAAAGCCAGATGAGCTTCTTCTATTCATTTTTAACATTCTGTATTTTGTCATTTTTTAGTAAATGCTTTAAACTCTCTATTCAATTTTCTTAAATGGAAAATAAGGCTAAAATCTCTAATACTTACCTCACAGAGTTGCTGTGAAAATCAAATGAAATCATCTAAGGACGAAGGACTTTATAACAAAGATAAATATTCTTAATACGTGCATAACATTATGTTAGGAGATCTGACCCATGGGAAATTATTGTATGGTCTTAAGATACTTATACAAGCTCATTGGAGAACACAGCAATACACATAAAAAAAAAAAAGTACATGGGAAAGAGCCTGTTCACTATCTTTCCAAAAGTCATCTCCTTGCTTTCCTGCTAACAGGCTAACAGTGGCCCTATGTTTCCTGGTACACACAGATATCAGAATTGAGAAACAGAAGGCCTTTAGTGTGCTTAGTCTAAACCAGTCATGGGATCTACATCCCTTGGGCCACTAATGGCTCAGTGATGCACTGATGATCCAGTTCCTCCTAAGGTGAGGGAAAATCTGCTACAGAGTACTAAAAGGGCTTTAATTTCCAAATAAAAAAGCAACACATAATGATAAAGAAGTCACTTCCATCCCCCTCCATCTCCCACCCACCTATACCCTCTCCTACTTCCTGCTTGGACTATGGATATGGTGTCTAGACTTAGAACAGCCATGTTGTAACCATGAAATAACAAGTGTAAAGACAAAAGCTAAAACTCTAAGGAAAAGGGAGGAGATAGAGTCTATATCTAAGTGATGTCTTTGACCAAAAGTACTGGGCCTTCCTGTCATGTGAGAAAAATAAACCCTAATTTGTTTAGCCATTTTGGTTTTCTTTTACAAACCTAAAAGCAATAGATTATATTATTTAGGTTATAATAAAATAGCTATAGCATTTGTATATCTTAGGACTTGTATCACAATGCCACATATATCTACGAAGTTAGTACAGGAAGTATTATCTAAATAGTACAAGAGAAAAAACTAAAGTTCAGATAATTAAAGTGGTTTCCCTTCCAAGTGATGGACACAGATCTAGTACTTGTGCCTCCATGTTCCTTATTATTTTTATATTTTAATTATATTTATTGAGGAATAATGTACATATAGTATTTAACCATTTTAAATGCACAGTGTAATAGGTTTTTACAAATGTATATAGTCATGTAATAAGGACCATGAACAAAATATAGAACATTCCATCACTCAAAAGTTTTCTTGCTCCCATTTGCAACTAATAACCACTGACTGTCACCATAATTTGGAGATTTCTAGAGTGCCATATAAATGGAATCATGTAGTATGTGGCCTTTATGTCTGGTTGTTTAATTAGCATAATCCTTTTGAGATTCTCATGTTTTTAGATACAGTAAAAGTTGATTCCTTTTCATTGCTAGTAGCAGTTCATTGTGGTCCATGTTGTTTTATGCATGTGCTCCATTTTATTTTATCCACAATTTAATGATTTTCATTAATAAGCTAATTAATATTAATATGTTTTTTCCCTAATTTTTGGCTATTATACATGGAGTTGCTTTGAATATTAGCAAACACACACACACACACACACACACACACACACAAATAAGATGCCACTGGTATCACCATGGCAATTTCTAGTAATCACATTAAACAATCTAATATGTACACTCAGTATGAGATTTCTAACCTTGATATTACTCCCCATTAAAGAAAAAGGGACTATTTGAATTTTAACCAGCATCAAATGGTTGGTGCAAAAAATACAGGAGTAATATTAAAAATACTGAGCAACTTTCTTTAGAGTAAATAAAAATAATTGTATAAACAATTGTGATTCTAAAAAAGGTAAAATTAAAATGATTATAGGCAAATATAGTTGAAATGTATATAAACTGTGCTTGATCGTTTAAGGTAAATATTGTATATTGATAAATCAAATTTTGGATACCAAGCTCTCAAGTTATTGTTAATACTAATCATAAAATATAGGGGAAAAAAAGAAAAGTCATTTAAATTTTAACACCATAAAATGGAATTTTGTCTTGTAATGGAATATAAATATAGCACTTTCAGAAAATCCATAAGGGGATAGAGACATGAGTTTTGTTAGGATAAGGTATAAAAGGCTGATATATGCATAAGATGTAAGCAACAATAAAGATAAGAGAATATACAATTTTTCTTTAAAGTAGCACAGATAGAGAAAATGCTAGCACAAGAAGATGTGTTTGAGATTTGTACTTTTTTGTCAACACCTGGATCCAGCTTTAATTGCTGTAGTTCTAATGCAACAATTCAAGGTTCTATCAAAGGTTCAGGGTAAAAATCAGCGAGAGAAAAATATTATCATATATATATATATATATTGATAATCCCACTGTGGTTAGAGCATTTGGATTAATTCACTACTGTTTTAGTCTGGGCTCTTTGAGAAATAGAACCAATATTTTATTTATAAGAGACATATTATAGAAATCGGCTCAAGTGATTGATTATAGAGACCCAAGGTCTGCTATCAGCAAGCTGGAAATGAGGAATGTCAGTGGTGTAATTCAGTCTGAGTCCAAAGGCCAGGAATGGGTTATGGAGCTCAGGGAGATGTAAGTCTAGGTTCAAGTAAAATGGGCCAAGCTAAAGTCCAAGGGAGGGCAAAATAGATGTCTCAGCTCAAGCAGGAAGGAAGCAAATTTTCCCTTCCTCTGACCTTCGAAGGATTGAACAATACCCACTCATGCTGGTGAGGATGTTCTTTACTTAGTCTACAGATTCAAATGCTAATATCTTCCCTAAACATCCCCACAAACACACCCAGAAATAATGCTTTCCCATCTATCTGGATATCCTTTAGTCCAGTTAAGCTGACATATAAAATTACCATCCCAACTAACAATACAATTTTAACTAATTTTACTTGTAAATGCATCAGAGTCAGTATACAGTGAAAATTAATGATTTGCTAGGTTGTCTAGAGAAGAATTATACCTTTCCACAAATGCTAGGACACCAAGTTTGCATGTTCTTTATCTTTTAATAGACTATTGAAGGCTATATATTTTTTCTTCTGTTTTCTGTTTTGGCCTGCCTCTCAAATATTTGAATAAGTACTCTCAGTATTTGTCTTTTTCACATAATTTAATGCTTCACTTGTTATTTCCTTTATAATAAAATAACTTTTTAAACATATGTATTACAATTTTCAAGTTAATAGCATTTTATGGAGGTAAGATAGTTAAAATTTTTTGTTTAATTTCTATTTTATTGCACTGTTGTCAGATAATATGGATACTATAATTTCTACTTTTTAAAAGGAATATATTGTCACAGCATATTACACAGGCAATTTATGTGAACACCTCATGTATTTTTAAAGGCAATATGTTTCCCATTTCTCTGGGAATTGTTGACTCAGTCTCCTTTACTTTAGGACTCTAAAAGATGTCCTATTTCTCTCCTCTTCCCTCCCTTCATCTTGGATAATCCTCTGGATTGTCCGGGTAAAGAAGTTTACTATGTCTTGAGCAAAAGATTGAGGAGAATAGGAATATATAATAAAATATATAGATTAACACCTCAGAATATCATATCACGTTATCTCTACTAAGTTTACATTCCTACAAAGAAAATTTACATATTTTCTAGATGCTAACCGCCAAAATAATATATGCAATGTATCAGCCTCCTTACACCCTCCACAAAGAGAAGACAAAAAACTGGCTAGAATCCATAATGATTTTTGTGACCCTTGCATTTTACTTGTCAATGATGATTATTTTCTACCCCATGGAGACTATCCCTTGTAGTACTGACACTTTAAGACCCATACTTTTAGCCATAGGTACTAGCAGAAATTTCATCAAAACAGATTAAGCCTATTTTTTTTTTCATAAATTGGGATGTAAAAGATATCTAGTTTAAGGGCAGCTGGATGTAGTCAATTATTATAGCAAACATAGTCAGATTACCCCCTCACTGTTCTAACTCTTTTACATATTGTCTTTGAACCTTATAGTTCAGATGATTGCCCCAGTATCCCCATGCTAGATGATAGATTGGTAGATTGATAACTAGGCAGTATTGGTGACCAACTGCCACACTCAATCCACAGGATTGCTACTCATGGCTCTCCAATTCCACCAGACTCTGAATATCCCTAATCTATGCATTACAATCTGTAGATTTTCTCAGTATATAATTCGTCATGAGGTTTTTATTTTTCATAGAAGTATGGCAAAAAGAGAACATGTGATTTTCAAATTTCTAGTGGGGAAAAATATTTCATTCTAAATTTCTAGTGTTGATATGAAGTTGTTTTTTGTTTGTTTGTTTTTCCAAGAGTCAGTTTTTCTGTGTGTGCCCAAGGATGACATACTGGGGACATATTAGGGCAATGAGTGTTTATTGGTTGGCATATTGGAGTTCCTTCAACTCGACGTTTGATTCTGAGGCCATTTGGCTTTCCCAAAGTCTACAAAGTATAAATCGGAAATTTTAATTCCTGAAACAAATCTCCGTCTGTCTCAGCCAGTATTGCTGCAATGCCTTCATTTATGCCTAGCTCCATTTGTTAACAGAGCTAAGGTACAACCCAGTTTCATTTCTTTCTTTATCCAGTCACAAGAAAAATCTGTGTGAGTTGTGCTTATTTAGGTTAAGCTTGAAAAGAGCTTGCAAAAGCCTGCTATGAATGTTTTTTTTTTTTTCCATCCATGAGTCTAAAGCTCCTCAGACCTGTATCCTTTCCACTTCAGAAAAAAAATTAGTTCTTTTGTAAATCATAGAGAAAAGGACCTTAAAATTCACTGTCTTTCCAGGTATTCTACCAGGAATGAGAAAAATTATCCCAGTATATTCTAACAAGGCTGTGATTTTCCCCTTTTCTTTTTTGCCAAATCCTTTTTCATCTGCTCAAAACATTTAAAATATTTACAAGAGCTCATCACAGTCATTCTCTTAACAATCCCCTAGATTCAACAAAGCAACAGTGAATTCTGAGATTAGACTTCAGAGCTCGGTTTTATTTTTTTGTATCTCCTCTAATAATCTTTATTTGATTTTTCTTAGTAGGAAAATTCAGCCTATTTGCATTTGATACAGCAATTAATAAATATTTTATTCATATTAACCCATTTTATGTTTACTTATTTTATATATTTTTCCTTTTTCTTCTATTAGCTTTTAGGTTAAATGTTATATTTGTCTTGTTTTATATTTGTTTTTGTTTTTTTAATTTGTGGGTTCTGTACTTTTTCATACATTCACTGCTGTTATCTTAATAGATGACAACTTTTAAGCATTTTTACTTCCTCATTCTCACTGCACACTAACAAATACCAGATGAACCATTTTCATTCCCCTTATGAGTCATTTTTATCTCTTTAATTACAAGTCTCTTTCATGCTAACATAATCCACTTAAAGTTAACTATAAAAAGTTATAAATTTTACTTTCTTCTATTTGTGTAAATTTAGTTTGATATCTTTCTCAGAAAGGATATAAGAGAAATCTATTTTTAGAATCATCATATTTACCCACAGAACTTTCTTTCATCTGGTTGGATGAATAATATCTTAGCTGGGTATGAGATTCTTGCAATTCTCTACTATTCTCTAATCCATAGATTTTTTTTTCCCCTACCATAACTTAGCTTTCAATTTAGAAATAAAACATCTGATATCAGTCTGATACTTTTGAGTAACTTATTATGAAGTCTTAGATGGCTGTAAAAAAAACCTTTTTGTTCTTGGAATTTATGAATTGCATCAATATATACATATACATATCTAGGTGTGAACATATATTTTATCTAGCAGATGGTGAAAACTTGCTTTCTATACATTTGATTTTTTTTGCATGTGTGCAGGAAAATTTCTTCTAGTATTTTTAATAAAAATATTTTTTTTTTAATTTAAATAACAACTTAATAGTATTACTTGTTACATCCTCTTTTTTGAAACTACTATTACTTCAATATTAATCGTCCTGACTTGTTTTTATATCCACATGTGTTTTTTTCACACTGTATTTTGAATAATTTCACTTTCTAGTTTGCTAATTCAGGTTAACTATAGTCTTCTTCTATGTCAGCTAAAATGCTAAATACTAAATTTTTATAGATCATAAATCATGAGTTTGAGATCCAGAGTCTTTTTCTGTGTGTATACATTGCTTCCTAAATTTTCATATATATCAGTGCAACATTATTGTCTCTTCTAGCAGTTTATTTCCTATTAATGATCTTTTTCTGTGATCCCCTTGATCTTTCTCTCTGTGGCTGCTGAGTCCCATAGAAAATTTTACTTTCTTTAATTTCTCTTCAAAGGAATCAGATTCTGCTGGTAAAATTACCTTATGTTTGAGCAGTTTGGGAAACAGAGCAATTAGGTCAACAGTGCTCCAGAGGGTGAGATGTGGTCCCCACCAATGCATTTAGAGAAAGGCCTAACTTTACTGTAAATGCTTCCAAGTCTACATATCAGTCAGAATGCAATCAGTAGCATAGAAATCATGCTAGCTAACTTAAAATAAGGGATTTAACATACAAAATTATTCACTGGTGATAGAAGGCTGAAAGACCAAAAGACAAGGAACTAGTTTAGGGTGGGGACTTTGAAGATGGAGCTGCCAAGGCTGGGATGGGTGAGTAGGAGTAGAACTAAATTAATTGTTGAAGTAAATTTTCAAGGAAATAGTTTTGATACAGTTTGGGCTTATTAATTTGTTTGAATGGTGTTCCTGTGTATTACTTGATGTACTTAGTGAAATTAATCCTCCTATGCTTCTCATTTTTCCCATTATTCCCCCCCAGATAACCAAGGAAGTATATACATTATTTTTGATGTCTTATTCTTAGACTAATATAAATAATTGTGACAAGTCCTTTTTTAATATGTATATATTTAATGACAAAACAAAAATCTAGTCAGTCGAACCAATACCATTTATTGAAGAAATATTATTCTCAGTCATAATTGGAATGCAAATATTATACATATAGTCCATCTATTTAGGACTGTATTTTAACTACATACTGTTATTCACAAATTGTTTACCTATTCTGACAGAATTTCTAAAGCATTTTAATTATTAGAATTTAATATTTAATTGATATTTAATATGTTTTATTATCTATTTAGAGAAGTAGAATTATTTTAGTCATATTGTATTTGTTTAATCCTTATCTCTATATAGAAGAGATGATTATTTTTCTTTCCATATATGTCAGGGTGTACAAGTTTGATTATATGTTGGTACTGAAAAGATCTTATTTATTATTAGGGAAAGGTAGTTGTCAAATTTCAAAAGTCTAAATAGTATGTTATTTTTCCATGTATACAAGAAAGAGAGAATACATTTTAATATAATAGTCTGATTAAAGACAACAAAAACACAAAGACATTAACATATTTTCTTCACACTAGTCTAACTATTTTTAAGGCTATACTGGAATTTAATGTCCTTTCCAGAATTAAAAGTATTGAGGCTTATAATCAGCCAGCATATCAGGTGAAAAGTTAATAGAGTATGTAAATATTAGGCATAAGTACTACTACTTGTTGAGAGAATGTCAAAAACAAGAATGTCATCGACAGAAGAGGAGAATTTTCTGGATAAACCAAGAAAAAAAAAAGAAAAAAAATCAGAATTTATAAAATTATTGAATAGCTTAGAGAATGAAAATAGTAGTACTGAAATTTAATTATCACAATTAAGAAATTCAAAATGATGACTACATGGGTATTCAATTTAGAATTTGATATGTTTAATACCCTGTCATTAGGCATTTGGTAGATTTGGAAATGTATATATTGCTAGAAATCACTGATTTTAGTTCATGAGAATAGATGCCCTCTTCATGAGGAAAAGTTATAATCATATAATATTTTTGATTTCTAAGCAAATTAGTAGATAGTAAAGAGCTGAAAATATGAATAAATCTTTTTAAAAATTTTAAAACTAGATATGCTTATTCATATTCTAATTGCACTGAAACATATATTCACATTTATATGTAAATTTAATTTTAAAATAATTATATCTTGTTCATAAAGAAAAATTGAATTTGATATGAGTAGTATATTCATTATTCCCACATATTCACTTATTTTTCAAGCAGTTGTTTACCAGGACTCTTTTTTCTTCAGGAAAATCTGTAGACTAAAAATATATAGTATAATCTCAAAATTTACTTGTTCTAGATTTAATTCTTTATGGATATGTGTGTACAAGCATATTTGCCTTTTGTTTTCACTGAAATATATCTATATCTCTACCTATGATATTTATATCTCAACAAACAAACATTAACTTTGATAATCTAAAAACTGTTCTTCAATATTAAATTTAGGACTGTGGCTCTCTTTTCAAGATTTTTTTTTAATCTTTGTTTTAAGCAGTTTATATACCTTATGCCATGTGTGTGTGTGTGTGTGTGTGTGTGTGTGTGTGTGTGTGTGTGTGTGTTTTGATCTTTAATCTGCTTGATGTTCTCTGAGCATCCTAAACCTTTGATTGGGTGTCTGTCATTAATTATAGAAAGTGCTCAGCCATTATTACTTCAAATATTTCTTCTACTCCATTCAGTCTCTTTTCCTGCTAGTTAATTCCAATTTCATATAGTGAGATCTTTTTATATTACCTCACATTTCTGAAATATTCTGTTATGTTATTTTTCATTCTTTTTAGTCTTTGCATTGTATTTTAGTTAGCTTTTATTGACACATCTCCAAGTTTACTCATTCATTCTTCGGCTATACTGAATCCATGGATGAGGCTGTCAAAGACATCCTTTTTTTTTCTGTTACTCTGTTTTTCATTTCTAGCATTCCCTTTTGACATTTTCTTAGAATTTCCATTTTTGCTGCTTATATTATCCATCTGTTTTGTGTGTTTCTACTTTTTCCATTAGAGCTCTTAACATTTTAATCATAGTTATTTTAAATGACCTGTCTGATGATTCTAGCATTGTGTTATAACTAATTCTGGTTCCAATGATTGCTTTGTCTTTTCAGTGCATGTTTTTCTTTTCTTTGACATGCCTTATAATTTTTTTTGTCAAAAGCCAGACATATATTGGACAATAGATACTGAGTTAAATAGGACTTAGTGTGAAGATTGATATTAATCTGGCTAGGAGCTGGGCAGTCTTTAATGTTTGCTATAGCTAGAGGTTCCAGAGGCTTCTAATCTCTGTAGTGTTCTTGCTTTTCCCTCCATGCTTGATTTTGAACTTCCCTATTGACCTCCCCTTAGAGAAATTCAGTGTCTTACACAAGTTCTCGTCCCTAAAGAAGGCTCTAGCATATGTCACTATAATTACTTTTCCTTTCCCTATGCCAGAGCCACAAGGACTTTTCTTCAGATTCTGACTACAAGAACTCAGCAGGGTTGATAGGAGAAGGTCCCATGAAAGTGTTGGGGGTCCCACCAAAATCACAGCTCTGGGAAGTTTTTCTCTCACACTCGAACTCCAGGTATTCATAAAAGTGACTATTTAAGTGTTCCTACCAGTTCATGTCTCCAGCGGCTCCTGCTTCGGGTGGGCAGATCCTAGCTGTAACTCTGTATTTCCTGGTCTCCCTAGATTTCAGGCTGTAGGCAATTTGCCCTACAATCTAATTTCTCTGATGGGTCTAAGAATAGTTATTGATCTTCATAGCATTTTCCTGTTGTTAGTATGAAAGAAATAATTTCCAGCCTCTTTACATTTCAGAGCTGAAAATGTAGACCTCTTTTTAGAGGACTTTGAGGCTTTTGATAAGTTGATAAAGTGAAGAACTCTTTACCTATGGGTGAAATTACACATATACTAAATTTTTCTATAAACCTAAACTAAAATAAAAAAATAAAATTATATATGTGTGTGTGTGCGCGCGCGCGCGTGCGTGTGTGTGTGTAATACATACAATCATATTTTTTGAGAATTGAAATTATTTCCATACAGATTATTGAATAGAGTTTATGAGCAAAATAAAATATTTTGCATGTAATGAATCCGAAGCATGTAATTATAAGGTACTTTTAGAAATTGAATGAAGGTGAAAAAAAAAAAGATTAAGATTTAGGGTAATTAATCTCCATTACTTAGTGCTTGCATCAATATGCTTGACACTAGCAATTTCATTCCCATTCTAATTTCTTTTCTTTAGTTGGCCTCCAGCCACCTACTGTTTATTTTATTTCTTAAGTTCCTACGGAAATGGTAGTAAACTATTAAATAGTTAATGATGGCTACCTAAGTACTCGGTTGTTAGTATGATGATATAATTAAAGAAATTGGTATTGTGCCATAATTAAACATCAGGAGGACAAGCACAATTTTCTTGGTTACACATACATCCTAGACTCTATTATCTGAGCCATTACCAGTCATGCATTTGTAAATGCATCTTTGATAATTAAACAAGAGTCAACATTAAGGGCCCTTACAAATCGAATAAAAACAATCTACTCCTTGGAGTCTTTTATTGTGAATATTTAACTTAAATTTCCTTATCAGGAAAGGATGCATCATGACTATATATAATATCTAAAATACTGACCAATTTAATATGGACTCTTCCTTTTTTTAGATAGCAGAATTTATTTTTCTAAGAAATGCAGAAGAATCTTTAGTGAAGTAAAAAATAAGAGATAAAATATCAATTTTTAAAATTATGAATACTAAATTGATAAAAATAATAATAACCAGCAGCCTAAAAAACTAGAATAAAAAGCCTACAAGCCATTAGTAAAAACTAATATCAAGAGAACTAAGAAATGTATACATTTTGAATTTTAGGTAATACTTCCTCAAACTACCAACTAATTTATTACTTTCCATAATATGTACTAATACCATTATATTACATTCAAGACCCTACAGAATTTTATTCCTTATTTACTAAATGTGTGTTTCATCTTGCAACTGATCGAACATTTTCTGCATTCATCTTAAACTCTCACAAAACTGGATAGAGGAGAGTTTGCTGGTATGGGGGTCCTCTCCTTTGTCATAAGAGCTCCGAATCAGTCCTGATATGCTTCTGAGAAGACCCTAGTAAGCTTTGAAAAGCAGTAGTTCAATTACGTAGAAAAGCCAAAACTGCTAAATAAGCTAAGAAAGTTGAGCATAATAAAATCATTTTACTACATGAGGCAAGGAAACACAGCAATGACCTCTTTTAGAGACCTGGAAGACACTTTGTTTAGCAAGGTAATACAGAATAGTTTGGAGGGGCTGGGGAATGAGGGAGAATGGTTCAAATTATCACTGAGAAGCTCAATAGTGGCTGTCATTTATAGGATGGGTTGACTGTAGGAGATTCAATTATGGAACTAAACTTGCCAATAACAATGCAGATAATGAAATCCCAGAATATCAGAGGACATCGTGCAGAACATCATACTGTTCCACTATATTGATACTTGTTAATAGGACCTGATAAGCACAGAGTACCAATTGGCAAGCACTTTTGATGCCTTGGTAAACAATTGTGCTCCAGCTAGTAGGAGATTAACCCTAAAGAGGTTCAGGGACTGCTCTACTGGCACAGGTTTTAGGTTTCAGTTGTCTAGACATGCTTGGAAACTCCCCACAAAAGACAAAAGAATGATTTATTATATTTTTCACATCCTGGGGGGGGGGAAGAAACATACACTTTTTAGATTTTAATGGCTGCATATTCTGCTCTTGGGGATTATACTGTGGTACATTCATTTAGAGACAGCTTTAGCAGGTCCAGGTTGAGGTACAAGAAACTCTGATGCTCATGGCATACAAGTCAAGAGATCCCGTTACTAGAGGTATTTGCAAAAGACAGAGGCCATGTAGGATCTCTGGAAAGTTCAACAGGAAAGTTTAAGTGCAAACCCCTAAGAGTCAGTAGCAAAGTCATGCTCCCTGCAGCAAAGAACTTTACACCATTCACAAAGAAGGTCTCAGCATACAAAGGGTCCCAGTAAATACTGAGCTTCAAACCAAGAAACATCATAAGCTTTACACTATTGGACATAAGATAAAGTGGGCCCAACAACAAATCTATCTTGAAATGTAGATGTCACTTTCAGCATTGGGCCCAAGCATATTTAGAGGGCATCAGAAAGCTATTCTAAGCATTGATACAAACCACAGGTCACCACCACTGTTACACTGATATCTTACATCAAATCACACAAAAGGTCTTATGGGTAGTTTTCTATAACTAGCTGATAGGAAATGAAACACATCATGGATGTGTCAGGTCGGTATATAAAGAGAAGCTGAAAATGGACTACTACTGCATTGGAGACCCTAAGAGACAATGGTGAGAGGAAATATTCTTCCAATGATCACAAGTATAGTCAGTACACCTGGTTATCTACTTTCTGTGGAGAGAAAATGACTCAAAGTAAGCATACACAGGGATTAAAGGCAGTGCCAAAAAGCTCTACTGGTTGGTCAGAAGACTGGAAAGATCAAACTTGGAAGATGAAGAAAAAGAGGTCTGGAAGAGAAGTATGTAAGTGGCCAATAGCAATGGATCTTTCTTCCTCGTGGAATAAAGGAAATGCTGAAATTCAGTTAGAAATAAATTAAGATTCATTACTATGATATAAATTAACATTCTATCATAAAATAAAACCCACACTGTGGTAAGGAAGGTGGAATGGTTTAAAAACATGCCTGTAATTTTTTGATATTCCCACTTCAAAAGGTGGTGAATACTTTTTCTTAAAAGTGAATCTAGAGTAATGGCCCACTATTTATGAACAGAACATGGCAGAAGTAATTCTATGTGACTCTAAAGCTTAGTCACTAATGGAGTATAGCTTCTGCTTGGCTTTCTATGGTGGATATATGATATACTCATAAAGTCAATACAGGTTTTTTAATGTTTAAAGAAAAATGAAGATTCTATAAAATTTTGACAGGACAACAATATTACACTTGATAGATGTAGCAAGATATAAGGTAGAGAAAAGATACAGAAAATGAAAAAGGTACAAATATCTTCATCTTATAAAGTGGATAATCATAATAAATACATAAGAGTCTAAGCATATTGCTTTAATTACAAATAAAATAAACAGAATCTAAAATTAATTTTGGAGATAGGTCAATTTTTATTGAGAGTGGTTTAAGTGTGAAAACAAAGAGACTACATCTAATGTTGATAAAACAAGGAAAAGCTATATAAAATATTGTTTATTATATGCCATTAACCACTTCTTAGAGTAAAAAGTAAAAAACGGCTTTAAAAAAAAAAAAAAAAGAAGCCTGAATGGTACAGAATTACAAGATAGAGGCACAGAAATGGGAACTTGTACAGTTAATTTTGTGTCAACATGGCTGGGCCAGAGTGCCCAGATATTTGGTCAAACATTATTTTAGGTGTTTTTTTGAAAGTATTTTTGAATGAGATTAACATTTAAATCAATGGTGTTTGAGTAAAACAGACTATCCCTCATAATGTGGATGAGCCTGCCTCATACAGTAAATGGAAGGCCTTAATAGAACACAGATGGACCACCTCCAAGCAAGAAGGAATTCTGCCAGTCCACTGCTTTGAACTTGGACTATAACTCTTCCCTGGGTCTCAAAGTTATTGGCCTGCCCTGCAAATTTTGGACTTATGCCTTAACAATCACATGAGTCAGTTCCTTAAAATTTCTCTCATTCACATGCGTGTGCACATGCACGTGTGCACACATGCACGCACACTCACACACACATTCTGTTGGTTCTGTTTCTCAGAACACTGACAATACAGAAACTGAAGCAAATTAGATAATTGAATACAGGAGTAATGTTTACAGGATAGTGATGCTTTAACTGTCTTGAAGAATGGAACAAATGATATGGATGGGATCAAATTGCATATTTCAAACAGAATAAACTATGTGCAAAAACCTGAAACAAAGATTTTGAATGGTCAGAAAGTTGGGCATTATATATGATGTGTTTGGAATAAAGATGCATCTAGAGAAAATGATATAAAATCAGGGAGAATTAGGTAATAAAAGATGTGTGCGTGGACATACTAAATGATTCAGACAGAGAAAATGTAGTGTGATTAAGCTGGAATTTTTGAGAATCACTCATGGAAAATTAGGATGGATAGAAAATAGCATAAAAATATAAACAAAAAGACAGTTTAGGATACTATGACCATTAAGCAAGATAAAAAAGACCTAAAATTTTAGCTATTGATGCTGGTCAGAGTAGAACAAGGGATATTTAGGATATAGAAATGACAGAATATATACCTAATTGGATATAGTTATAAAGGGGAAAATGGTCATTGAGACTGACTTCCAAGTTTCTGATTTGAGAGATAAAGTGAAATGTTTAGTCATACACCAATCTGGGAATGCAGAATAAACAGCTACAGTACATGGTGACTAAGGGTGGGGCTGGGCTAGAGAAGGGATTACAGGATAAGAAGCAGTATAAAAGACATTGATGTAGTTTTAAATTTTTAATCATGTTAGATTTTGAGCCACTATTGTTACTTTTAAGTACTTACATCCAATAATCCATTGTACATTGGAAACCAGAAGGTATAGATTTGAGACTCATTAGCATATAAATTGCAGTTTAAGCCAGCAAAATCTTTGACTGTGAAGAGAAAAGAAATGAGAACGAAATCCTGAAAAACCCATTGGTAGATATTGAAAGATGAACATACCAAATGACTAAGCTTCTATCTCTCAGAGAAGTAGTAGAATCGGGATGAAATAGTTTTCCCAATGTGGAGAAATGAAAGGTCTTCAAAAAATAGTCAAGAGCTTCAAAAGATCATATGGTCCTGTGAGATGCAAACTGTCAATTAACTTTGACAAATAACCAGACTTTTTAAATACTTTCTTTTTAATTACAGAAAATATAGGGGAAAAAAGAGTAAATGTTTATAAAATTTCTGGACAGGAAAGGCATTTGCTATGTTTTTATTTCTATTGCTTTAGTGTGAGTATCAGCAAGGGAGTAAGGAGAAAGCAGGGGAGCAGAACATACTTTTTTTTTTTAGGTCTTTCAACCTTGAGAAGCCACATTCAACTTTACGTAAGCAACATTACACAGGCAACCTTGACTTTGAGCAGAATACACTTAGTAGGTGAGGCTTAATTGTCTCCCTTGAGGTGGGCAGGGTAGGTATACATGTAATATCTTACCTGTATAATACATTTTATCGAAAATTGACATATATTGTTTATAACATAAATACCAAGAAACTTTAGGAACTAATTTCAGAATATGTCAAAATATATGTACCATTTGCCTTGTATCCCCACTTGGAGACTCTGTACCAAGCAAGTAACTATATTCCTATAATTTTATATATATAAGAAAATATATATCAAAGAGTTTTATATATTTATATATAAAATTATAATTAACATTCTTGATTTTTTGCATATATAGTATATAAAATTATATATTATGTAGACATTGTATATGTATATGTAAAAATGACATATATACAAAAATTGAAGTTATTTATATATAAAACAAAAATAATCCATATATTCCAAATATAAATGTAGTTAAATAAACTTTATACATCCATTGAATAGTATATAAAAAACTAAGTTTTTAGAATAAAATTAATCAATTTGGTAAATAATTACACTTAAAATTAAATAAACATGTAAACTACATGTATAAATTAATAAAGTACTGTCAAATTTATCATTTCATCAAAATTTATATGATCTGTGGAAGTGGAAAAAAAAGCCTGAAATGTATAAGGATAGATGTTGTACCAGGAGAGTCAGTATATCTAATTATCAAAGAGTGAGTATGAGCACATATATACATACATTAATGGAACAAAATAAAGCACCCAGCAGAAAATATATTTGCACTGTAGATTAGTAGGGGGAAATGGCCCATTCAACATACGCTACTAGGATATTTGCTATCCCCATTGAAAGGTAAAATCGAGATCCCTATTTCATGCCATACACATAAATATAGAATGATCATGGATCAAAGTTCTAAAAGAGAGAAAAAAAACACTTTTAGAAAAATACATAGTCAATTTATTTATGATATGGCAAGAAAGATGATTTAGTCAAGTTTCAAAATATCATACCATAAAGGGACATATTGACACATTTAATAACATGAAAATTTAAGGAAAAGCTTCTTTATGTTGAAAGATATACAAAATGAAAAGAAAGGTAATAGAGGGAGACAACGTAGAAGCACCTTTAAAAATAGACATATTTTGAATGTGAAATATCTTCTATAAGGAAAAAAAAAAAAAAGTAAACTAGGTGATCAATAGGTACTGGGCAAGTGATATAAATAGAATATTTGTGGAGAAGATATTTGAAAGACTAGAAAACATAAAAAGGTACCTCAAATCAGTAGAAATCAGAGAAATACAATTAAAATAAAATAAGGCATGGCTCCTCACCAATTAGATAGCAAAATTAACATTCATAGAATTGTATAACATCAAAGATTGAGTGGGAAAATTTTACTCATACATCTCTATTAGGAATGTAATTTTATACAGATTCAGAGGCAATTTGGCAATAACTGATAAATTTGAAGATATTTATACTCTATGACAGAGGGTTTACCACTAAACACAGTTCCTAGAATTTTTTGTACATGTAGGCAAGAAGATACATAAAATATTATTTGCAGTATTACTTATAACTACAAAGAGGATAAACAAATTAATTACAGGTTAGTAATAAATAAAGAGCTAAACTTGTTATCATGTATTAGTATGTAAAATACATGATTTTATTGCAAAAGTTATATGTAATGGTATAAATAAATATCAAGTTATTTGAATAAAAATTGAACTAAAAAGATATTTACTATTGCATTATTTATGAAATTGTAGAGAAACTATATGATATTTATATATATATCTGTGAATACATAAGTATATAGCAAAGTCTTAAAATTTTAATGGATAGTTAACAGTTACTTTAAGTGATAGCTAAATTCTAGGGGAAAGGTTGGGTAAAGGATCCAGAAATTATAGTCCCATCTGTAGGCTTTAGTTAAATAAAAAATATATCTAAAACATATATAAAAAATGCTTATCTACATTTTTCATAGAAGCATTATATACTCTTAAAATTATTTTTTGTTTGGTATATTTCATGATGAAACTTCATAAAAAATGTAATGTAACTGCATTGCATATATTTAAAAATGTAGTAACAAAAAAATATAAAGACACTTTTTTTCATATATTGACATATTTGTGGTCTATTCCTATGTGGTGTATTATAATCAAATGAAATTTACTGAGTATCTTTTATTTCATATTTTCCTTTTTTTAATATAAAACTTCACTATAAATGTTAACAAATGTAGGCTATATAGAGAAAATGAATCAGATATTACAGGTTCTTTTTTTCCTTGCATGGGAATACATTTTGCTCTTTTATAAATTGAAGAGACACATTAATTGGACTTAGTGTTGCAAAACTAATAAACTACATGTCAGTTGGCCTGGTTTCCCAGCCTTTTCCACTGTACTTAGAAGAGTGCCTGGCATCCAATGGGGACTTAAGTATAATATTTTGACACCTTCTTAGAACTGGCACAAATCATATAGTTAAGAAAGGTCTTCACTGCCAAAAAGTCTCTCTCACTGTTCTTTTGTAAAGAAAAGTTTTAGAGATCAACAGTCAAAATATTGCTTGGGAGTCATTACAAAGAAAAAGGGGTAACTGCAGATTACTGGTGGAGTGGAAGAAACTGTAGCAATCTGATGTATGACATGTGGAGATTTAACATAGGGTATAAACAAAAGAGATGAGTGGGTAAATAGAAAGTAGAAGTAGTTACTCAACGATGACAGGATATGTTTCATATTTCTGCAGTGTTTAATTTCATATGTTGTACCATTTCATGGGAAAAACTTAAAGTGGGTTTATTCCCTAAATTTAGGTGTGAGCATATTGACTGAATGTGGATGTCATTATATGCCTAATACATCTGCAGCACTTGATGTCTATATGAGTCACCTTATAAACGGTTTTAACCTTTACTTATTATAAGAAATGGTTATTTTAGGTTGCATATATTATCTCTTTTTTGGGACACAGTAACATAGAAAAAGGAGACAGTGACTTATTATACAGTTTAAAAATAAGGACACAAAAGATTGGATAGGGAGACAATCAGAACATACTGAGGTTTTACCAGAGTGAATTGTAGATGAATATTTTTAAACTAGAGAATAACCTCAGGTTAACTTTCATGACCATTGCCTGGCATTCATTTCTCTTAAAGAAAGAGTATATACTTAATAATCTCTGTCTTTTAAAATTTATTTTATTGCCACTGATAATTTATTGCAAAGATAACAAATCACGTTTGGGCTTTTAAGCCATTTTTTCATACAAAATCAATGAGCAGGTCTTTATACTAGTTAGTAACTTTTACTAACATGTTATTACTCTCCAAATGTACATTTGTTTGCAATTAGTGCATGTGTATGTCTGCTTGGATACAGCTAGGGAAGGAAGAAATTCATTTTTGACAAGAAAGAAACAGCAGCTACACTTGCTAAATTCTGTTTCTATAAAAAGAATACCTGCTAGCCTGCTGACATGAGGCAGACTAAGCTGCAGTGTTGAAAGATTAAGGCCAGCTGGCGTTTTTCCAGTTGATTTGCATTTTTGGAACTCAAGGTGATCCCCCTTTATTTTTAACGGATGTTCATGACTCAAGAAGTTGGCATCTTATAAGGACAGTAGCGTTACGTCTATTAAAGATATAAGAAATGGAGTTTGAGGAACACAAATAGAAATGATTAGCATCAAAGTGGCTAATTTGCAAAATTGCTATATGAATGTTTATCTTGTTGATTAAATCTAACTATTTATAAATGGCCCATGTGTAATCTATATTCTAAAGATGTGTGGAAAGGGTGTAGCAATGTAAAGAAAGGAATTGTACCCCTGTGTTGGAAGGAAACTTTCCAATTAAACAAAAATGAAATTGGCAATAAAAATTGGATTGGATTCAAGGAAAAATTAGCTCTACAAACCTATTAGGCAAAACATTACTTCATTTTAATTTTATATCTCATGTACAACACAGATTATTATTTTCTACTTCCTTCATATTTGCTCCCCATCCCCTCCATACATACCACCACCACCACTGTTATGCCTTAACTCCTTTCTTAATACTGATAGCCCTTATTTAACTTCACAATTCCAGGCTCATGTATTCTGAGAGATGGGTACAATTTCTCAATATTTCACATATTTATAGGAGCTATTTATTGTATGGTTTACTTATACTTACCATATGTGCTTACTATTTACTGTATTTATTATATTGTTACTATTTACTGACATAGAGAATTAATTCAAGTGAACATTTGTAAAATTTTAATTACATTTATTTTACTCAAGTATGAGTCTTAAATCCCCTTCACATATAATTTATAAACTATTGAAAATGTTTCCATCTTAGACATGGAATGAAAAACTCAAATTAGATCAAGATTTAAAATATACATGAAAAATAGAAATTGCTCATTAATAGTATATTTAAAGAGAAAAAAATCCTGTAAATAGTAAATCTTATATTAAATATAAAAAAAATAAACCTAAGGTCATATTTCAAAAGTTGATTAATACTTACTTCTGTACATTTTTAAGGATTTATCTGCCAAAACTATACTGGCCTAATGTTTTGTGAGCCCTAGTTAGGAAAACATAGAATGCATTTCCTATTTATTGTGAACATGTTTAACTACATAATTAAAGAGTAGAACAATGTTTTAAAGGCTATTTACCAAGTAGACAAAGACATCTGTGCAATTTTATTTCTTTCTATTATACTTTCAGTTATTTGGTCTTATCAAGTAGTATTCTTTGCCTAATTTTTAAGAAGTACTTAAAAAACAAAGTGAGTCACATGAGAATTAGTCTTAAGTACCACATATTGTTGGACTATCAAAACACCTATTGTTTGTGCAGAGAACTATGATTTTATTATCCACAAACTGGGAAATTTATTTAACCCATCTTTTGTCAGTTGTTTTATCTATACATGAATGCTTTTGTCTCTTTGATGAAAAGTCTTAAGATGTCATAAAATTCCATAATACCATCAAATATACAAATACTTTCTATTTAAATTACACCCGGAAATAAAGCCAACTTATTGAACATGCTATAGAAGTATTTCACAAGTCACCTATCCCCATGAATATAGGTATCTTCAAATTGCAAGTGATTTTTAAGGTTAAACTCTGGTGAAACATTGGCAAGGACAATATAGTGAACTTAATTTTTTTTTTGATATGAGGTATAACTTTGGTGTGCAAAATAATTTTAAAATTATTTTATAAAGGAATTATATACTAAAAATTAAGATTTCTGAACAGATGTGTATGACTTTAGATCTTTGAAAACAGTATTTCCAGTACAACAAATCTATAAATTCAAGACATGATAAGTACCTACTATATGCTTGGCTCAGTAGCTACAATAAAGAATACAACTGGCAGCTGTTCTCAAAATTCATGGTTTTATATAATTTAAAGTCACTCCAAGGAATATAGTATTTAAAACAACTATAATAACATGGCAAACTTAATATCAGACACTGGAATAATTAATTCATTTGGTTTGGAGTAAAGATCATGTCTTGATAAATTAAATCTGTATTCACACATTTTCAGAATATCAAATTAAAAAAAAAAAAAGTCTCTTTAAAAAAATAAAAAAATAAAAATAGTTGTAGTAATTATTTGATAAATATAAGAACTATCATTGAATACATACTAAATTGTGTTAGATAGCTTTATTCTGAAAAATTAAATCTCATTTCCAAAACATGAGTTGGAAGTAATTTAATTTAACTTAAAAGAGTGAAGATGGAACAGATAAATTTACTCAGAATGTGTGTGTTTTAGATTTGATCAAATTGTTGTATGGTTTAGCTTTGAATAATTTTGTGGATTCATAAAAATGATATTTGAAATATTAATAAGATACTTGAAGTATTTTTAAAAGCAGCCTGTGATAACCTCAAAATGGATTGTTTGAAGATCTGGGACTATTTACTCTGAAGGAAAGTTATTTTAAAGTGCAACATTGGGTTTATAATATTCTTCAGTTATAACTTGAAATTCATTATGCAGATAATAAAATCATGACTTTTTACAGTATACAATCTAGTCAAGTAATCATATGAATTTTTATGTACTAATGAACTATATAAAATCAAATACACGTAAATGAGTATTAAGGGATGTATAATAGTGAAGAGGATTTCTGAGAAAAGAGACTTTAATGGTTATTAGGGAACCATTTTTGTTTCTTAGGTAAATATAAATATTAAAAACACCATTAATATATACTGTTAAAAAGATGAAAGTGAGAATATTTTGTAGCACTCCAGTGTTATGGAAACATGGATAAGATAGTCTTCCTGACTTAGCTTTGAATATCAGTTGCTCAAATTGCCAACTGTGCAAGCCTAGAAAAGTTAAACCTTTCTTCTCACAATTTTGTGATCTACAATACGGAATAATAGTAATTTCTCATAGAGTTGTGAGGATATAATGAGATAAAATAAAAAGTGCTTACTATAGTGTTAGCAAAACAGCAGATGTTCAATAAGCACTAATTTTTCCTTAACTGATTAACAACTTAAAATATTATCTATTTTTAAATGTTGCACATTATTAAGAATAAACTAGATGAAGTCTTATGATTATTAAGAGATGGAGAAGTGGACAGATACTGCCTTGTAATTTGCATTTGTCTTGCCATATAATCATACCAAAAGAACTTACAAGGTAAAGTCAGAAAAAAATAAATAGATAACTCTCTGAGGCTAAAAATAATTTTCAGAATACTCTTTTTTTAGTGTAACATGGTTATTACATTCTGATTACCTGAGATGGCAAATAGGATGTTGCTAACACTATTATGTTTTGACAATGCTACAATATTTTTTTTTCTTTAAATTTATGTCATTGAATTTTTAGGAAAGGAGATTTCAACTTGAAACTGAAAAGTAGTTATTCCTTTGGTTTCAAAACTTGAGGCATGACATTGATATTTATTTAGCACCAGATTGTTACCACAGATTTGAATTATCAATAAACACACAAACTTAAAAATCCTCACATTCCTTTTAAAATTATATAGGTTATATATTCTCCTTAGAAGTTCTGAGAAAATTCCTATCCTTGCCTCCTTCAGCTTTTTTTTTTTTAATCAGACAAATTTGCAAAACAGAAAAATGTACATATCTTAAGTGTAAAATTTGATGTTTGAAAATATATAGACCCTTGTAAATAACACTCAGGTTATAGTTCTGTACTATAACCTAGTCAGTTTTCTCTTGGGACCTTCTAGTAAGTCTCCATCTTCTGTAGGTAACTCCTATACTGGTATCGCTCATAACATATTCAATTTATCTCAACTGATCTGCAAATTAAAAAGTCAAAGAGTATGTATTAATGTGCATTTATAGACCTCTTCCTCAAAAAAAGTAAAATAAGCATTCTTTTTAAGTTAACGTGAACACGGAATTTTGACTATACAACAAACCTTAAGAAATTTGAAAGAATAGAAACTACAAAAATATGTTCCTGGATCATAACAAAATTAAACTGGAAATCAAAAACTAAAGACTTATAGAAAATCTCAAATATCTGGATATGAGAGACACACATTAAAATACCTCATGTGTCAAAGATTAAGTTTTAAGGAAAACAAAAAAATATTTTGAAGTTAATGAAATTAAAATTAGCACAATTTATGTCATACGACTAGAGCACAGCTTAGAGGGAAATGTGTGGTATTTAATTTTTATGTTGAAAAATAAGAAAGGCCACAATATTGTTACCTAAGAGTCCAAAGTACAAAGAAAAAAACTGAGAAAGGAGAGCAAAATAGACACAAAGCTCACAGAAGAAAATAAATAATAATTAAAGCAGAAATCAATATCCTTGAAAACAAAAAATAAATTTAATCAAACTGAAAACTGATTTGCTTAAAAATATTTAAAAAGTTAAAACAAATTTACCAGTACTATGAATAAAAGAGGAAATATCACCTATGATGCCAGGGACATTAAAATGGTAATATGGGAATATTACTAAGAACTCTCACCCATAAAGTCTACAGCTTAGAATAAATGAACAAATAATTCCTCAAAAGATACAATCAATGTTCACTTATGAAAAAGTAGATAATCAGCTTAGTCCTATATCTTTTAAAATTTTGATGGTCTAATCAAAAGTATCCCAAGAAAGAAAACTCTAGGCCCATATATTTTCACTAGAAAATTTTACCAAAAAATTACTCAAAAATCCTTAGCAAAGTATGATTAAACAACATCCAAAATATATAAAAAGGATTGCATCATGACAAGTTTAGTTCAGCAATGGAAAGGATTGCATCATGACAAGTTTAGTTCAGCAATGGAAAGATTGTTCAACTATCAAAAACCAATCAATTTAATTCATTAACAAAGTAGATAAGAAAAGCCATTGATAAAATTTAATATCTATTCATGATTTTAGAAAAAAAGTAAAGAAACTCTCTGCAAACTTGAGGTGGAAGTGTCTTAACCTGACAAAGGGCATTTAAACTAAACAATACAACTACATCTAACATCATATTTAATGTTGTCTCACTGAATGTGAATGTTTTTCCCTTTAAGATTGGAAACAATGAAGTAAAATAAGGTCCAGTCTCACCAACCCTGTTCAACACAGTGCTAGAAGTCCTAGCCAGTGTAATAATCTAAGAAAAAGAAATAAGAGGCTCACGATTGGAGCAGGAAAAAAAAGTGAACTGTTTGTCTTGCAGACGAAATAATTTTATACTTAGAAAACTCAAAGGGTTCCACATGAAAGGCAAAGAACTGATTTTCATAGGTTTATATATTTCTTGGGGCTTATCACATTTTACTCTTTAAATATGTACAGTGTTATATAAATATATCTCTATAAACTTTAAAAATATAAATACCATAAATTAGCAAACAACAAGTTAGAAATGACAGAAATATCAGCCAGGGAATTGATATATAATTCTCAATAAAATAAACAAAATGGCTCTGAAACATATAAAAGAATTCTGTCTCATTAAATTAATGACATTCATTGTATTACAAGATTTTCTTGTTAATAAACATTTTTTAAGTCTAGTATACATAAAGTAAAGGAATTATAAGTGTGATTTTGGTGTATCATTAAGAACTAACAGCATTTAACTACCACTCAAATCAAGAGACAGAACATTATCAGTCTCCAGGAAATCCCATTGTGCCCTCTCCCAAACTAGTCCTTTCAAACCTTTCCAAAGCTAATCAATTATGGCTGTCTTCTGACAGTGTAAAGTTTTTCTGCTTTTGAGTATTACATAAATAAAATGGAAGAATATGTATTCTTTTGTGTCTAGTTTATTTCACTAATTTTATTTGTGAGACACTTACATTAATAGAAAACAATATAACAATAAAATTTCCAAAGCATAAACCCTTAGCCTCCAGAATCATACTGTGATAAATTTATTTTATAGATATCCACACATATGTGTAAAATGATAATTTTGAAAAGAAGTATTTAATCTGCATTGTGATCACAAAGTCTGAAAATAGCAACGACAACAATAACAAAAAACATATCAATAGAGAACGTATTCAACATTTAATGGTACTACATAGAATCAAATATTGAGTCATTTGAAAGAATGAGCCCATTCTTTTAAAAGGCACATTTAAAATATACACATGTTTTATATTTGTAAATTAACTCTGGAATAATGAAAAAGCTCTTATCTCTAGCCGAGAAAATAGGTGGAAGTTGTCTTCAATTTTTTTTGTTTGCTTGTATCTTCAATTAAATGAAATAGCTTAAAAATCACTTTTAAAACTTGGAATTCTTAAACTAAATACCCTAAGGAAGACAGACTGTTAGAAGTCAAATATCATTGTTTGTAATCTAGAAAATAGTCACAAATAAAAATTAAGATTATTATTTGTTTTATCTAATTAAAATATAGTATGTTTCACAACAATTTCTATAGGTTAACTTATCTTTCTTTTCTTAATAGCTCTCATTAATCCATTTACTCTTCTATATATTCCAAAAATATAATAGTATAAAATTTTAAAAAGTTATATATGACGAATATTTTAAGTTATTCAACAAATGCTTGGATTTTGAAAACAAGGGACTATTTAAACAGCAGATATATACACTTCTGCTTGAAGCTGAAAATGCAGGACAATACTGAACCTCATATTTGATCCATTTTGTCAAATCTATATTGGGCATGTAGTACATTCTGGTACCAATATTTAGAGGCTACTGCTTTTTACACTCTGCAGAACTATTTGAAATATCAGAGAACTATTGTGGTAGTTGATATAGAAACAAATTGAGGACCACTTTTCCAGATTAGTTCAATTATTATTTATTTGAGTCCTATTTCCAATGGGTCATATTGAAGAAGAGGGGAAATTTCTCAGTCATTTAGAATGTGAAGTAGAAAACTAAATGGATTCTACCTATTTTCTTCTTAGTAAACATAGGTGGCCCCTTTGAGCACATGAATGTTGTCATTATGGATACTTCTTTACCGACATGCATAATTTCTCTTTGAAAATCACAGTACCTCGGAAGTGCAAGATGAAAAGAATAATGATGCATACATTATCCTATCAAGACAATCCATTATCTGAATACTTCTTCCTACTTTTTTTTGTGGTCACTTTTGTTTTTACTGAGAATGCTAGAACTAGTTTGCAGGTTTCTTTGATGTGGTTAAATTTCACCCTCCTAGAAGAAAACAATTCAGTCTCTTATTGTCAACAATAATCTAATAACTTACTTACAGATGCATTATCATTTTGTTTTCATTTTGACTTTGCTTTTTAGTGAATACACTACTGCTTTGTAGTGAGAAGTCAATTAACAGTCTTTTGAAGTGGTTTTCGCCAGTGAAATCTGAGTAGAAAGAACTGTTATGATACTCGATTTGAAGGCCAAACCTTTTAGGAAGTATGTATGTCTACTACGCAGTCTCTTTAGTCTTCTGCAATTAGAAACAGATGACAATGAGGACCCAATGGATGGTAAAACCATGTTAGAAGGGCCCTTACCCTTGGGACTTTCATAAAAGCCACCACCAACCATAAAAACTATATTGGTCCATTACTGGAATGGGAAAGTGCTCCTACAATATGGAGCCATGAAACAGTGGTGGCAGTATCACCCTACCTAAAAATTAGTCAGTCAATGTATAGGTGCATTAAAATAGACAAGATTCTTAGGCTGATGTCAGCATTAGAAGGAACTTTTATTGAATATGAAAAGTTAAGTCTAAATCACTTTCACAATTTAAGGAAGTGTGATTAAATCAAAATAAAACTATTTACTTCTGGTTGTGACCTGAATAGAGTTGTTAATTCATATGCAATCAAATTATGAAAAGAGCCAGCGGGTTATAAACAACTTAATGCAGATGTTCAACTAAGAATATAGCAAGGTTTTAAGATTCAATAATGTCTCAAAATAAAATCCATATTTAGAATTTTAAAGTAACGACCTAATTTTGTGGAGATAATTCCAGACTTCCAAGCTATATGATAATATATGTATACTGCTTACCTCTGTCCCTTCTTTCAGTATTGTACTGAAATATCGAAGGCATATGGAAGAAGAGAATTGTAGAAAAACATAAGAAAATAGGAAATTGTACTAGAAATTACAAACCATCAATGAAATCATGGGATATATGTTGCCACTGAACAAGGCTGGAAAAGATAATGAATGCAGGCTTATATAACTTCCATTCCTCTATAAAACTACGTGGCCAGTAAAGATTTAGGGAATCACAGAGATGACGTTTCAGGAGGAAGACTGGAGGTGGAAGTAAGCACTAAGCATACCACTTGGCATTTGTTTTATATCATTGATGAGAAGAATTTGAAAGCAGTTGTACCTCAGTGTACAAGAGGGGTTTTACAACAGCTAAACAAGCAGATTGTTATTAGATGTTAAGGGCGTGCCCTTGATAGGAAGTAAATGTAAAAGTTCTTGTAGAATTCAAGTTGAAGAAACAAATCTGAGATGCTGGCAATCACAGTCAACTTCAGTGGAAGACCCCAAATATACAAATAAAGGTTCCAGCAACAAAATGCAGAAAAACCTTAATAATCGCAAAACATATAAGGAGGAATCCCTGGATAATACACTCTACCCACGTGACTTCAAGTTAATTTTGTCACATGAAGTTAGGAGTACTTGGATGTTTCTGCATTTGATGTCCCAGAATACAAGAAATGGTTAAAATAAGGAAAGATTAAAGAGATCAGTGGCATCAAGAAAGACACCATGCCTGCTGTGACACTGGCATAGACGATGAACCAAATAAGAAGTCATTTCTGAAAGTTAGCCCTTGACAGAGAGCTACACTGTAATCAGTAAGAAGTAGCAACAGTAAGGAGTTCTGTATGCTGAGATTGTCGCCAAGTTTATGAATGTCTTTTGGTTAGTAATCTGAGGTGAGAGAGGTATGTTTCACAAGCTGAGCTTTGGCTTAAGTTCTCAGAAGAGAAATATAAAAAGAAGTTGGTATAGGAATAGGATAGCAAGGAAGAACTTACACAATTTTGAGAAAACACTAGCTAGGACTCAATCAAATATAAGTAAACAGACATACCCACAAACAAATATGCACACTTATGAGAACACATCCATACATACATGTAGGCATTCCAGGTTGCATATAAAAAAACAGGGAAATCATGCTAAATGCAGAAGGGAAATGTGAAATAGGAAAAATATGGAATAAATTTCCTTTCTAGTTTATTAAAATAATAAGACCTGAAGATATGCTTTTTGAAAAAAAAAGATAAAAAATTAGATTGAAATACCAAGTATAAGTAAAATGCAAAGGTGAATGCAATATAGGTTACAATGCCAAAGCAATTTTGTTTTGAAATAATTAAGAGCAAATTGAACACTGCTAAAAGTATAAACAGAAATGGGAATAAAACTAGATAGTTGTATTTACGATGAAGTAAGAAGACTCGAAGCTTATGAAATGATCGGTTACCCTTTTAAACAAATCAATATGTATTGAATAGCTATTTTATGTTTTCAGAGAAACAGCCAATAAAAGACATTAGTCGATGATGGTTTTATAGGTCAATTATTTTATTTTCTTTTTAATTCAATCTGATATAATTGTTTGTACAGCATTACATACTTTCTTCCAAATTACATAAATATTACGTTTAATTTAATATCAAAGAAGAGCAAGAGACAAAACTCTTCTACTTTCACTTTCATCACCATTGCACACACATTGACCTATATATCACAAATAAATGTGATAGAGATATAAATAGCATTTATTTTCAAAATTTATAAATATTAAATCAAATCATATTTATTATTAAACTTGTTAATATCAACTTGCTTTTTGACTAAATATTATTGATGTTCTTCAAGGCCAAAACTCTTCAACTGTACACAAACTTGGTTGCATGTTAAATATATATGGCAACTTTTAAAAATCTCTGCATCTTGGCCAGATCCAGATCAATTAAATCAGAATCTCTGGTGGTATAGCACTCAAGGCATTGATTTTTTTTGTTTTTTTTCCAGGTGATTTCATTGTGTAAACAAAGTTGAGAGAATTTGATATAGAGTAAATGCATGCATTTTAAAATCAGTAAGAGAGGCCATACATGCGTTCACTATGATTTATTCAATGATGAATGGATCACCTTCCATTAGCAGCTACTTAACAGCATTCTCTCCCGTCCTTATTTTGTCACTTTGGTTTCAGGGTTGGTAACAACTTAACTCTCTTTTTTTTTATTTCCTGTATTCACTTATATGAATAAACCATCCTTGAATCAATGTATTTTGAGTGTGATATCTATTTCAAGGACCCTGAAGCATATACTATGGATGTATTGCCTTTGCTTCTCTCTAAGGCCAAGCTTCTACTTTACATTAGTTCCCATCTCTTCTTGCCTTCCTAAGAATATCGATCCAAAAATCATCCCCTCTATCTGTTGCATTATCATTTTTTTGCCCTTCTAATTGATATTAATTGTAGCTATGAGAACATCTGTATATAAACAGCAATAACTGTGCCTTTCTTAAGAAAATCCTTGCCCTAATGTTATACCTCCCTCAATTATCTTCTCATTCCTCTGCTTCCTTTTACAGCAAACCTCCCTGAAATGGTAGCTTCTCTTCACTCATTCTGATCCCCTCACATATGCTCCTTAATCCTCCTGACCCCAAAAGCTCTTACTCTCACATTCCAAACAGCTTTTGGAAAAGGCACCAATGACTTTTACATTGCCAAATCACATACTCCATTTGCAGATTTCATCTTACTTAAACCATCAAAATAATTAGAAACATCTTAACTAATTCCTCCCTGAAACACTTTACTTCCTTGATTTTGGCTTAACTGTCTTTTGCTGCTTTTCCCACATTACTTCTACTGTCTCTTAATCTCCTTTGCTAATACTTTCACTCACTGACTTAAAAGTTGGCAGTCCCCAGACCTCCTCTTTACTATACTTATACTTTCAGGATGTTCAAATAATTTCATGTATTTTAATGTAATCTGCATGATGACTGCTCAAAACCCTCCAATGGCTTTCATCTCACTCACAGTCAAGAGCACAAACCCTTACAGTGGTTTGCAAAACATTACAAGATCTGGGCCCAGCGACCCTTCTGACATCACCTATGATTTCTAGTTATAAGCTTATTCTTTTCCTGTCATACTGAACAAAAAAATCATGGTTACACCCTGGGCTTTTGCACTTCTTGTTCCTTCTGTTTTGCTGTACATCAATGTGGTTCACCCCCTCACTCATTTCAGTCCACTAATTAAACATCACCTTATAAACATGGCCTTATCTGGTCACACTGAAATATTCCTCACCTCCGCCCTCTCTGTTCCTATGGCTCTGTCTAATTTTACTTGAAGACACATCACCATTTAGAGCACTATACATCCAATTGTTTATTTATTGTCTGTTTCCCAAACCCTCCCTGATAAACAGTAAGTGCTCCATGAATTCAAGAGCTTTTTCTCTTTCCACCCCCACCCTCACTTTTTTTTAAATCCCTGCTTGAAACCATCTAGAATAGTTTGCTATGGAGTTAGCACTTGAGAATTTTGGTTAATCAAAAAAATGAATGCTCATTTGCCTTTTCCCTTCTGTGAATTACCTGTGTGTTTTTTAAATTATATTTTGACTTTGTGTATAAGGGATTTTAACATTTTTCCTTTTATATGACAGGTATTTATCCTGGTTTATGACTTGTCTTTTAGTGTAGTTTATGGTATCCTTTCCCACATGCAAGTTTTGATCTTTAATATAGATAAAGTTGCCTAATTACAACATTATAAGATACAAGTAAAATATGTCAGAACATATATCTTTTTATTCAATGTCTTCCTCCCAACCCCCCAAATACGAATACCTTTCCAAAGCGAAAAAAACCCCTTAATTTAAAAAGAAAATATCTACAACCCAAATTACAAATATCTGGAATAAGACAGCCTGCTGAGAACACATACTGCTTCAGCCTTCACAGTTTAAGTTTCCTCAAAAGTCAATGTCACTTTTTTTGAGCAAAATTTCCTCAAACGTTTCTTATATGTAAGGAAGAGGGTAAGTAATAGAGATAATATTGAGAAATATTATGTGTAAGATCTCTTGTGATAAAAGAAATACATTCTTGGTGGTCAACAAGACACTACAAAGGCAAAAAAAGAAAAGTGAATGAATGTATATGTTAATTAAATTCATAAATAAATACACATACACACATATGCCTATATCCCTGCGTGTGTGTGTGTGTGTGTGTGTGTATGCGTGTGTGTGTGTTCGGCACTCAAACTTTGGTGGTCACTTAGACTTTGCATCTCACACCTTTATGCTCCATCACATCTTCAAATCTTAATATGTTTCCTAAAATGGGGATTGTGTTTTTATTCAGAATCAGTTAAAGTGTGTGTGTGTGTGTGTGTGTGTGTGTGTATTTGTTTTGCCTTGTTATGTTTTAAGGTTTCATCTATTTAATTAACTCCATAAAGGACATCCTAAACACTACGTGAGACAGAACTGAATGTATTTTCTTCTAGTATTAAAAAAGTGACATTTCACAAATATTTTAAAGAAACTTCTATATAATCAGGCTGGTGTCTTCAGAAAAAAAAAAAATACCTCTAAGTAATGTTCTTAATTCCTTGTAGTTACTTTTGGAAATTGCTTCCTAACTATGACAGCCACTGTGTACAGATTTTTTTAATGCCCTTAGATACACATCCTTTCTGAAAAAAAAAAAAAATTAGTTTGACCAAATATGTTTTGCCAGAACCAATCGAACTACATATATAGTTTTAATATATGTTTTATCATCTATATACTTTATAATGCATATATGCATATGTGTGTGTGTGTGTGTTAATTCCAATTTGGCATCACACACACACACACATGTATATATACACATGTTGTTTGCTACTTTATCATAGTGATCTTTAACAGGTAGTTTACCTAGTCTCTTTAAAAAAGGTTAGTCTGGTTGAATCCTTAAGAAAAAAAACAAATTAATGCTGTGACAAATTAATGTCTTCAATTTGGTATAGACTAAAATATCAAAGACGAATAATGATATTTTAGTAGCTCAATAGTAAATGTCCTTTGTAAGAGTTAAAGATTACTTGATTTTTGATGACAAAGTTACTTATAACTATTTCTGGGAATTTTCCCAACATTTCATAAAATCCTGAATTTTATATGCATATTTACATTATAACATAATGGGATAATTTGTAATGACAATGTCAGGCCTTTAAAATATAGGGGGATAGGGAGAGGGTGATGTGAGTAAGGGGGATCAAATATATGGTAGCTGAAGGAAACTGAACTTTGGGTGGTAAATAGAAAATAGAATATACAGATGTCAAATTATAATGTACACCTGAAAATTACATAATTGTATTAACCAATGTTACCCCAATAAACTTAATAAAAAATAAATTAAAAAAAAAGAAAAAATATTTAATGTAATCTTAAGAATGCACTTCCTCTTATTTAAATTCTGTTTAAGAGATAAATATTTTACTGGGTACATTGAAGGACATGCAGACTAGATCAATTCTAGATTTATTCAGGACTCTTCCCAAAATTGTACACATTGAAATTTATTTTGGTGTCATGCTCCAACTTATGTCTAGGATTGCTATCAAAGTCTGCCATGGAACCACTACTTTGAAAGTATTTTTCTGTTTCAGAACCCTAGAATCAAGTCCCTGATGATCATGGTTTTTTAAACACTAAGATCAAGGATTCTTTTCCTTTTTGAGCTGTTTCCCCCATTAAGCAATAAAAATTGCATCTGATTATTACTTTTTAATTCCGTCTGAAAGAAGCTCAAAGCCATATTATAGTGATAATGTTGAAAACATGATAGTAATGCTATTTATATGTACTTATGTTAAATAATTTAAAAATCTAATTAGAGATGTATATTGTTTCAAAATGTATTATTATGTAATTCTGTTTTAAATTATACTATTTTTAATATTTGAATATTAAAATTCTATAAATATCCCATGAATTTTAAATAACATATAATTAATGATTATATATATATATATTTTTATTTTAGATCACAATTCATAATTTTTGTTTGATGAACTTTGTGGGGTTTTAAAAAGTTTTGTTGGAGAAACATGTCTAGTATTTTTGTAGACTTGCCATTGTACATTTATATATGTACACTTTATTAACTTTTCAAAGAATGTTTCCCATTTAAAAAAAAATTAGTATAGGCTTAGAAGAAATACATCTTGGATTACCTATAACTGACAGGTATATTTGGTATTTAAGAAGATAAAAAACAAAACAAAATGTTAATACAACTATAAATGCACAAGGGAAACAAATCGAAGAAACTTTCTTATGTACTAGTAGATCACTCATAGAAAAAAAAATGTTCCACTTCCCATGACTCATTTATGGTTCGATAGTCAAAAATCAAAACTATTTACCTTATGTCTTTTCTCATTTAAAAAAAAAAAAAACCCTGAATTTTAGTTTCTTGTCAGTGTACTAACTAAAATAAACCCTTCAATTAGTTTAATTTTAAATAATTCCTCCTGAAGCCTTGAGTCCCTTAGCTATTGGCTGACATGTTAAACTTGTATAAATTTGTACAAATATATCTTTTTTCTTCCTCAAGTATAAATACTTACATTTCTGGAAATATACTGACAGTATAATTTCTAAATCTGAATCTGAAAATTTGGAAAGTTATATAAACTCATACACATAAAGAAACTAAGAATATTATTACTTTACTAAAATTTACAAGAGCCTCTATAATAAACAAACTATTATTTATTATAGACTATGCTAATTTTGACACATTGCTCCAGAAAATACTATATAGTTTTACATCTGCATTACTTACCATTGCATCTATATACATTGACATAAATGTGGTCAAACTACTGAGAGTGCCCATTATATGTGTTAATTAATTGCTTAAGGCCATGCCAGTGTGATTTAATAACAAAGACAGTACTCTGAAATTGGTTAAGTGTTGAATCACTGAAAGCTAATTGATTTATTCATTGAGGCCAAACTTTTCAATGCAAATTCAAATATGCAATCCCAAAATTAAAACACTTGACACATGTCTTCTAAAATCATTCTTTCTAAAACATCTATTGGTGTTTACTCTATGGAACTGTGGCCTATTTCATCATAGCATATACTAGAATTTATCTGTTGAGTTACTGACAAAATGCATAAGTAATTTACTTCTAATATGCTTCCTGTTTGCATTAAGCACTGCCAAAAGGAGTTTAAATTTCCACCCATAGCCCAGACTCTAACTTCCTTCGTACTTATAAGAAAATAATAGTATTCAAAAAAATCATATTGGGGAAATGCTATTTTAGCTAATTTATATTAAACAAACTCTACTTTAAGATGTCCTGGTTGGAAATTCCAGCTATAACACTTCTATGTGACCTTAGAAAATGATGTTAATGTCATTAAGCTTTTGCTGTTCTTAAAAGTAAATGATGATGATATTATCTAGTACATGAAATTTTTATAAGACACACAGGATAATTTGTGAAGAGTGCTAGACTGCAGTGCAGTTCTAAGGAAGGTTTGGTAAAGCTATCATTGAGTTCTTGATCCAAAATGCTTGTTATAGAAATTCCTCCCTCATCTCCCACAAACTTGCCTTACTAGTCATTGGCTGGGAGCAGCTTCTGGGAAGTATGGAAGAAAAGCAATGGACTTCAGAGCACAATAGCTAGAACCCTTAATCAATTACAATCCCTGCAGTCACAGATCTGAGAGGCGCATTCTCATGACCAGCAACATCCATCACTTAAATCACTCAGATCTATTTCTCCACACAACTGGGAGGCAACTTCTCTAATGTTCTTATAGGTCCCCTCTTCATGAAGAGATGTTTGGAAGAAGAAAGGAAGTACATAGATGAACCACAATCTTCTTGCTGCAGCTATTCTCAGGGCTGCAACTGATACTCATCTTCTCTCCACTATGTACTCACTATCTTTCAGGGCCACCACAAATGTGGCTGTAAGGTAGCCATTATTGCTAGTCAACTTGCATACTTAGCGAACTCATCTCTCAACCACATACTTAGTAAACCCATCTGTCAACCACATACTTAGTAAACCCATCTGTCAACCAAATACGGACTTTTTTCTGCTATCTTCAATTGGTCATACAGGATCCCTTATATGGTAATGAGTACAAACTAGAGAAGAGAGGACCTGGAAAGTTGAACATGTCCTTTTGGTGATCTGTGTACCTTTCTCAATCAAGTTTAGCTTAAACATGGCCATATCCTCATCTGGGTAAAGGAAAGAGTTAGCACCCAGGTGATCTGATTAACATTGCTATGTAACAAATAACTTTAAAATTTTGTACCTTAAAACAATAATATAATTTTGCTCACAATTTTGTGGAAAAATAATTTGAGAAGGACTTGACTGGGCAGTTCTTGCTTGGGGTCTCTCCTGCTGATGCCCCTGAAGAGACTAATAACATGGTTGTCAATTGACACTGGTTGTCAGCTGAGAGCTCAGTCGAGGCTGTCAATTGGAATGCCCCCACTGGTGCCTTCGGCACGGCAGGCTTAAGGTAATTGAACTTCCTACATACTGAGTATCCCTGGCTGAGTGTCATGAATGAGCATTCCAGGAAACCCAGAAGGAAGCTGCATGGTCTACTGTAATCAAGCCTAGGAAGTCGTTCACTCAGCACTTACTCATGATAGTCAACCTGCCAGAATTAAGAAAACGGTATATAGACTCCACATCTTAATGGGGAGAGTGCCAAAGATTTTGATAACATTTTTAAAAACCACCACAGGTTTTATAAACAATATATCTGCCTCCAGCTTTCCAAAAATAAACATTAAACATTAAAACAAATTAAACCCCAGTGGCAATAAATCCTATACCACTGAGTTTTATATTCTCAACTAGTCTGTATCCTGTATCTCTCTGCATAGTCTCGTTTGAGAAAGTTTTGAATACCCAGATAACAAGACAAAGAGAAAAAAAATCCTTAGGTAAATTACAAACAAAATGATCAGCATTAATCAGACATTTAGTATCTACATTTAAAATAACTGCTCATGGTAATTCATGGGGCAGACATAATCATATTGTTATGATGCATAACTTCTTATGTACAATCAGTTGAAAAAAAATAAGTAATAGCATCTGCCTTTTAGGATAATTCTGGAAATAAATTAGATGATTAAAAAAAGTAAATGCTCAATAGATCATTAAAATTATAAGTTGTAAAGTTTATATTTCACTCTATAAAGTAATATGGTACTTTCAAATCCTTTATAATTTAGAAAAATATTTTTAAATACGGGTGAAATTATTTTATTTCATTTTACCATTAAATCATTTGGGTGTCATTTAAAAGAAATTAATTATAAAAATAGAAAGTTACTCTTTAATAAAATATATATTTCAATACTAAACTTCTAAACATGGGATATGCTAGAAGTTTTTAATTGTTTAAAATTTTGAGCAAGTGACCAAAACTTCCTGTAACTAGGAACTAGAGAGCCACATTGCCTCTAAAAATGTTTCATGACTACTAGAATAAATTTAATAACACCAAGGTGTCCTTTATAATTCTATAAAAATGACAAAGTCCTGGGAGAGCAGAATATGTTTGGAGTTATTTGGCTTTTTAAGGTCTTAATTTTGGCATGATCTTAAACCTACCTGTCGTAAATATCCAGCAAGTGAAACCGGACAATGATAGGGTCACATTTATTTATTTTTCATAGCCCAATTTTAAGAGTCTTATTATGAGATATAAACCTGAATAGTAAAAATCCATGCAATCAAGTTAATTCTAACTATCAAAATGGAAGAATTCAATATTTTCTGACACTCCTTATCATTGACACTTTCTTAAGAAACCTATCTAATTTTGTTTTAAGGGGATAGTCATAAAAGTTATTTTTGTCAGCAAAAATGTTATTTAAGTTACAATCAAACAACAAAATTCATTCTGATTTTCAGCATTACATTGTTTTCATTGTTATATCTAGTCCATCCATGCCTATATTTCTCTTTAATAATGGAGGAGAGTCATCCAGTTATGCTGGAAACATTGAAACAGTGGTAGCTAGGCACTGACTTACTCCATGTAGAAAAACACAATAAAGAAAAAGACTGTAGTGTGTATATCCTGACTAGAAATAAAATAAGGAGGCTATTAAGAAAGATTGCTGATGTCAAAATTGGTATTTGCATAACCTAAGCCTACTATGGTTCACGTACAAGCCTAAAGAATCCAGAGAAGCATAGGAACTGGTAAAGGAAGATTATATGACAGTAAGTCTTTATACTTACTAGCAGTACTGGTGATCTAAGCAGTGAGAATGACTGAAATGGCTTATTCAGTGTTAACTCTATGTAGATTGTGACTTCCATAAAGTATAGGAAGGGGAAAATTTATGAATGAGGTTATAAAAGGACTCTGAAATGAAATTCAAATTGACCAAACAGTACATTTGCTTGCATACTGAAAAACAGAAATTTATTATGGAGAAACAAACTATTTCATTTAACATTGTTAAACCTAATATGCTTATCAAAATATTTAACATAATAAACATAGAGCTTTATTATGAAGAAGTTTATTATGAAGTTTCATGAAGAATTTCCTGATAACATATCAAACAATTAAACTGACTGGTTCTGTGTTAACTGGTTCAAGGCCTTACTGCTTTAGTCTTATCACCCTAGCAAAGTTAAAATGGCACCAGTACCTATAAAGCAGCATCTATGATTCTTAAAACAAACAAACAAACAAACAAACAAACAAACAAAAACTGGAAGCACCTTTCTTGGGTGAGAACATTTGCACAAAAAGTTTTTCAGCTTTTAAAGTTAGACGCCTTCTACATTTTGCATTTGTAGGGATTACAATGAAAGGCAAATTTAGGGACCTGGGGTTTATTTTAATCTAACTAATGATTTAGGAAGATTAGATTTATAATTGAAGCAATCTATTTATTCTAAAGATTTAGTACTCAGATGAACCTGATAGGGCATAGGTCCTCTGAGCTCTCTGAACCAAGACATTACCTAAGATGCAGACATTGTTCAACCTCCCTCGGGTTACCCTGTCAGAGGGATAACATGACACACTGATATAATGTTCCTCGAGGGGATGAGCATTGGCTTCTCAGTTTTGTAGAATTACTTTATCCACATGTTGGCTTGTCATACTTTTAACCTCTAGTTTTCTCTTGAATTGATTTTTGTGCTTGCACTTGTGTTTTTAAGTCTGAAATGAACAAAGGAAGAAAAGACTGCTTTCTTTGGAGCTGTGATGTTATCTTGTTAAGATGATAATTCTAATATAAAACAAGCATGATTCCTTTGGTTTTTAATTTCTAAGGGAGCTTTACTTATTTTTTACTTTAACTTCTTTCTAGGGATTTAAAAGTGGGAGAATTTTTACAATGATTAAATATGAGGCATAATGTTTTGGACATTATATTATTAAGATTAATTTTTTGGGTCATTTGAATCAATATTTAGCCCCCAGTGAATCATAATTAACCTTGTGCCTGGGAAAAATAAAGATGAGAACAGAAAAATGGATAATTTGGATCTAGAAAAGAATATGACTTTATATTTGTGTAACTAGTTTATATCTGCCCTATTTCAGGTATATGTGTGGACAAAAATTAAACAACTAAACACTGCTCTTGAAAGGACACACGTTGAATCAGAAAATGTGAATAAAATTATGCTAAAATGATATCCACCTTCCCTAAAGACTATAGCTAGCTATCATGCTAGGAGATTTTTTTATAATTACTATTATGCTCAGTGTTTAAGAAAAAATAAAGGGACTATAAAGAATGAACGATTACCTCTTATTACCTCTGTTCCTGATTATAAACTAAGACTCTCAACTAACTTGGCTATATACTTGGAAAATTGCTAGGTAAGAAACTTATTTCATCCATGGGAGGAGTGAGGTCTTATTGAAATAGTGGAGGTGTGTAGTGATCACCACACAGAAACAGGATGGACCTCCTTGTCCAAAATTTAGTTTGAATGTCAATACACAAAGAGGAAATGAAATGAGTCTTTATTGGGAGAGTAGGTCAGGCCCCAAGAAGATCCTAAAAATGGCTTGAGTACAGAAAGTTTACTGGCTTGGATTCTGTTATGAGTAGTGGGTGAATTGGGACAAAGTTTTCCACATGTGGGCTGGGGCTTGATTGGTTTGAACTTCAGGCACCCAGAGAAAGGATCACCTGGGCTTTCTTATCACCTTGCCCAAATGTTAAGGCAGCAAAGAGAAAGAGAATGGTAGGACTTGAAATCTGTCAGAGGTGAAACATAAAAATGAAGTTAGAATATTATAAGGTAGAAGTACATCACTTTTGAGAAGAATTTCATTTGAAAGGAACAGAGGGTGAGAATATAATATAATAAGAAAAGTATATGTCTAAGAGATTTGAGGTGCAATATATAACCTATTTAAGCAATATGGTTTTGGAAGATGGAATGGGAATTCTGTTTGAAAGAGTGTGATAGAATTTGAGTTCATGAAATATGATATTTCAGGAAAAGAGCAATTTAATGCCTTAATGAAATAGCTATGTGAAAAGGTTAAGCAGTAGAGAAAATAGTATAAAATATCATATTTTCTTGTTTTTTCAGTTACTTGTTCTTTTCCCTTTATCTTTACCATTTCAAATGCAATTTTCTTGATACATTGACTTGTATTTATTGATCCTGCTTCTATTCTTTTACTTTTTTCATTTTCTTTTAGGTATATGTTAGGCACTTGAACCAAAAACAAAATATTGGAAGCATGCAGTTTACCATTGAACATATACTGTTGAAGTCTTAATTCCATAAAAGTCTCCATAGCCTTTCTTTTAAAAAATATTAAATAATTACCTTTACTTTGTCTTTACTCTTCTACTTTAGTTTGTTCAAGAAATTGCAATTCTTCCCTGAGAGTACTCCGAGACACAATTTAGTAAAACTAAACCATCACCTAAACTCTCCCTAGAGAAATTCCATCTTAGAGCTATAGATTAGATTTTATATTTATGTCTTGAGGCAAAAAATGAAAAAATATATATAATTTTTGAAGTACGTCATAAATAAAAGTGTCTTATAAAGATGTTCTTGAAAATTAAAAGCTTTTTTTGTTAAAACTTAGGGTTGCAATAGATACTTGCAGTAGATACTTCTCAAAATATTAATTAGCATTGAATTTTTATGGGTTTGGGAATTCATATTTCAAATTATCAAGTTTTATTAGCAAATTAAATAAATGCAACTAGTTAAGTAAAATATTTTTTTCTTTTCCTTGTTTATTAAATATATATAAAAACAAACCTTTGTTATTTAAACTGAAAATATCTTTAAAAGCTATAGTTTATCTCATTTAGTTACTTCTGCAAACTCAAATGTAATTAGAGATCTTGTCTTGCCATCTCACATTTTTCTTCCACAACAACAACAAAAGAATAAATAGATCATCTTTATTTATTAGGCTGTTTTAATGTAAATGCTGTGGGAAGAAAAATATGAGATGGCCGCCTCATAATTCCCCTTGTGAGAGATGTCTTTTGTTGGCAAAACACTTTGTGGGTCATTTTTAATTGGAAAAATTGTTTCTTAGGGTTGCCACTTCAATAAATCAAGGAATAAACATATCTGTGGAAAAAAATAAGTAAGAACTGTGGGGTTAGGTATGTACAAACTACAAGAGAGGAGTTTGAGGAGAGTAGACGGAGCTTAACTATATAAGAGGAGGCTAGAGTAAGATTAGAAGAGATGACAACAGGAAATTCTCTGATGGAATGGAAAAGACAGTCAATGTACTTTTTAAAAATATCCAAATATGTCTAAATTTAATTTTACATTAAACGTTGGGCTGTGATGAAGTACAGATTTTACATTCAACGTTGGGCTGTGATGAAGTACAGATTTTACATTAAACATTGGGCTGTGATGAAGATGAGTTTTCAGTATCTCTTTTTTAAAAAACAAGATCACTGTGTAAGTGCTAACTTGGGCAACTGAAAGAAATAGAATCATTTTTCTTTCACATTTGGATTGCAAATAAGAAAATGAATAAAGAAAGAAGCACATGAGAAGTTTCTAGAATGGAGGAGAAATCACCAAGCTGCCTTAGAAGTAATCAGTTGAAATTTTAAAAAAGCCTAACACCACTGTTAGGTATCTAAGGATGCAAGGTTTCCAACCATACATGGGATAGGTTTTGAGCCAATTATTTTTAAATGCTGAAAGAAAGCATAACCAGAGCTCACATATAGTTACATAAAGTATAATTCTCGTGAACTCTGTACTGTAAATGTAGTTGTCAAATTAGTATATAAGGTTCTAATAACTATATATTAAAGAAGAGCTTAGTTAAATGTCATAGTTTATATAAAACTATTAGTTTTGAACATTAGATATTTTTGCTAAATACTTTTACTGCATGAATCACGCTTATGTTTATAGCAGACAAATATAAAATACAATTAAAATATATAAGAAAATAAATGTAAAAATTTATAACCTAATAAACATAATTATCACTACATGGTTTAGATAAATCATTTTATGAAAGTAATATTAATGAGATGATACTATATATTCTTCCTAATACATGAAGCTTCTTTACATTTTAATAATCAATTTTCTTTTAAAATTATTTCCTTTATACAAATAGTATCATAATTTATCTACCTTGCTCTTTCACTTATATTAGATCGTAAAAAAGATTTTTATAACAGTATATCAGATCCTAGTTAGTCTATATATCCAGTTCATAAATTTGAGTTAAAATATTCAATGATAAAAAAAGTACATAAAATGCAAATAAAGCAAGCCATCTCCTGCTCCGAAATTCTTACTTACCTTATTATTTCCCAGTCAAATAGAATATGTATTAGGTGACTGTGGACAAATGGATTCACCTCTTTAAGTCTTACTCTTCTTGTCTGTAAAACACATTGTAGAACCAACCAGATAGAGTTGTTTTGAGAATTAAGGGAGACAATACATTTGAAGCTTGGCACGTCAATTGTTATAAAATACATATTTTACCATGTGTAATATGGCTTTTTTCTTTGACATATTGATATGATTCATACTAATTTTCTTCCTAGTAATAGTAAATACCTGTTGGGTACTTCTTAACCAGGTAGCTAATAATAATTTGTCAATTGGCTAACTCTATATTTATAGGTTGGTTTGTTTCTTGTTAGTGTTGGTTTTTTTTTCCTCAATGAGTGACAAGGAGAAAAAAATTATATCATTGACAGCATTACTGAAATATTATGAGGGAGATATGTATACTTTCTCAATAAAATTCAAATTGTTTTGAAATGGATAATTTTATTTAGAACAAATTACTAAAAATTACCATAACAATAGAGAGAAGCCTAAACTGAAATAAACATTTCAAAAGAGTAATTTGTAAGAAATATATTGAACTAAAATGTTTACACAGCCAAAATGGTTTAAAAATATATATACTGTAGTATATTATTAGCTAGGATTGAATTTAGCTAATTTACAAAGGATACCCTGAATAAAATGTGGTAGACAGCAGAGCTGCAAAACTAGAGAATTTTTAGTTCTATTTATATGAGAGCTACAGTTATTGTATATCACCTCAATTTTAGTAAAATAGCTGATATTTAATTTGTGACAATAGTTACATTGAGCTTACACTGATATCTTGTTTTACATAAATTTTATATCAGGCTTAATCTCATGTTCTGTTTTTCATAAATCTTTATTAATGCCCTGTTACCCCTGACAGTGTAATTAGCAGTCGCATCACATACTTTAACATGCCTGAGATTAAGTTTGATTTCCCCTTATATATATAATATATATACACACATACATATAAATTTTCCTAATATATGTGTGTATACAAATATGTACATATGTACAAATATATACATACAAATATATGCATATATAAACATACAAGTACACACTACCACACAGACGTCCACACACATGTGTATAATATATAGCTCTCATTCAAGATATTATGTGTTTTTATTTTTATTTACTCAAAGAAGCAACTTTTGAGCTCATGAATTACATATTTTTAAAATAATGCCTTATTATTATTTTTATTTTATTTTTTCTAGATCTTTCATTTAGTTTTACTTTAAAAAATAAAATGAATTCCTTTAATATATAGCTTTGGCTTTGATTTCTACTTTTGCTGCATCCATACTTTGCGACATAAAGTGCTCTAACACTATTCTTTTCTAGACATTGTGTCACTGCAATTTTACTTGTTCTCTGAATCAAGAATTTGTAGAATTTTTTTCATATTGTAATTGATGGATTAATTGATTAATTATCAAGTAATTTGTTTTTATGTATATTTTATAAAAATGTCTGTAATATTTATACTTTGGTCACTGAAGTATTTTCCTTGATTTTTTTTTTTTTGCATTGTGTTTATTTATATCTATTTGAGGTCTACTATATAATCATTTGTATATGTTTCCAGGACACTAACAGACTTAGACACTTCATCTAAGATGTCTAACTGGAAGATTTGTTACTCAGTTAAAAAATTTACAGTTGACTGACTAGAATTGTAAAGAAGCCAGGATCATGAAAAAATCCAGAAGGGAAATACAGATTTTTCTCTTGTTGAGAAAGTGGTTTTGGCAAAACGTTGTGCCAGACTTGATTTGGTTGGCTGTCATATTGATACTGAAATGGTTTTTCATTTTCCACCTAATTTCACCAGGCTGCCAAATCTACTATAAGAACAAATATATTCTAGGTGGCTTATGCCAATCAGTGGCCCATTTTTTGATTTAACGATTTTTACCTGATTAAGGCTGGCAGAAAACTGCTGCCTCAGGGGCTTTTTTTCTCTCAAAGAGAAGAGATAGACTGATAGTTTAAGAGAAGGGTGATCATAAAGTTTATTTGTTGTCTAAGCTGGGACACATTCATCAGTTAAAGGGGTTCTATAAATGCTTATTTTTGGACAACTGTCTTGGGCAAATCCTGAATTACAGTCTTCATAATTGTAGCCTACAGATGTCTTAATGAGAAAAGTATTTCAATGAGCTGGCAACAGTTAAAAATCAAGGAGTTCACATAAGAATTCACATTGCCAGTTTCTCTTTAAAATTACAATGAGATATCAATGCTTCATGTCTGAAGTTTGGTGCTCTGGGAAGCAGACTCAGTTTATTGAGCGCAATGTCGATTAGGGAGTATCCTTAGGATCAATATCTGTGGAAGGGAAGGATCCAAGGCAAGTTAGAAGATGCAAGCCCAATGGCAGCCTCTACTAACTCCATGGGGCACTCTAAAGCTAAAATGGCCAAACACAGCTCCATCTGTATAGTTGCTTCAAGCAGGCATTGTATATGTACTACTTAAGATGGGATCACATTGGGGAGGTAGCTGTCTGAAACTGATGCAATCCTTGAAATGATTGATACTAAAAGTTATCTACAGAGCTGGGCCACCAAGACCTTTCTTCAAGTGGTATTTTGGTGATATATCAATGTGTTCACCAAAATGAATTTATATACTTAAGAGCAAAAAATCGGCTGTAAATTGTGGTTGCCTCCCTGTGATAGGACAACATTTATAATATCGTCTACTTGCCCAAGTCACCCATTTCTATTACCTGTTTGGCTTCTGTTTGCATTTGAGCCAGTGATTCCTGATCTAGAGCATTTTCTCCTGCTGTTATTATTGGCATCACAGAGGACACAATTTGTTCCTTAGACTCTGCTGGTTCCTGAGATTTGCCAAATCTGGACCTTTTAGTTCCACAGAATAGTAACAAAAGCAGTGGTTTACACCCAGTCACGTATAATGCCCCATTTTTAATCAAGTATTTTATGATCCCGCTTGATTATTCTGAATTAAATTCAGAATTGTGACTACATGCATTTGAAAAAAAAAAATAAAAAAACAATACTGTGCTCTAAATGTAATGCAGAAGTGGAATAAAAGGAAGATAATTTATAATAAAATAACATATTTTTAATACTAAAAGCTTGGAGATGACTACACCAGTAGAAATACAGAAAGAGTCACATGCTTTTATCTAAATGTAGCACCATAGTGAATGCAGTGGCTATAATTGTAGACCAAAACAATTATATGTTACAGGTCATTCAAAGATCACAAGAAACAATTTCCTACAATGAGAAATGATTCATTCCCTCCCCTGAAAGGTAAAATATTTTTTGATCTACACAGTAATGGCATTACTGGAAAATTCATTGAGTATTAAAACTGTTCAATAATACTTTGTATTTATGTTTAAAATGGAGTTAAAGTTCCAGTCTCATCTATTAATAAACCAATTTTTCCTACATGAATAATCAATGAAATATTCAAAGTGAGATGGATGCAGGGTATGGGGCAGGACTATTGTCAATATTGCTAGATTTTAGTATCTCTGGCACAAACCCAAACTGTCAATCAGACCTTTCAACTAAGAATGCCCCCACACGGGGACACCCATGCTAAAAACCACTGGAACAAAAGAATTTTAATCAAATTTACCAATCCACTTGTCAGTGCTTGTCCCATTTTACCTAATCCTCAGTGGTCCATCATCTTCATTGCTTCCCCATTAAGCCATACTATTACGGGAAGATGATTTATCAGTCTTTATAGAACCTCATTTAATCTGTATCTATCAAAAATTATAGTTTCTGTCATTTAAAAAATAATCTACCCTAGTTTTCAGGGATAACAAGGTGAATCCCTTTTTTACATCTTTAAAAAATGTCTTAGGATATTTCTTTTAAACTGAAAAGGAAATATTCAAACATGAACTCATGCCAACACATTTCTGGGAAGCTCTAAATATTTAATTCTGCAAATGGAAACATTCATTTTATAAAGATCTTGTTACCCTAATTTGATATTATTTCCTTCAGGAGAAAGCATTCTCTGGGCTTCTATAAGAAATAATTTTGACTGCCATGTTTCCAATAAGATTATAGAAACTGTGTTTAAAATGATTGAGAACTTTGGTATCATATTTAGAATGCAGCCTTAATGTCTACAATGTATAATGTCCATAATATTTAATAAATAGAATAGGTGAGTGTGGCAGCATGGTAATCAAGCACTGCTGAAAGATGTGCATTTCAGGCCCAATTTATCAGTAACTAGTTAGGTGAAGTTAGGTGAAATATTTAACTTCTCTCGGCTTTATTTTTCCATCTGTGAAAGTATTGAGTCAGAAAACCTGATCTCTAAGGGTCCTTTAAGCTCAAAAATTCACTCACTGTTTTTGATTACCTTTCCTACATTTTTCAGATGTTAAATTGGCAAGAAATCAGGCTTTGAGAATTATTTTGGAAAGCTTTCAGCTCTATTTTGCAAATGCAGATGTTTGGTTACATATAGAATTTCCCCAATGCCTAATGATATATGACCTCAGCTGCCTTCAAGCAGATTATCCATCTGCTATCTTATGTTGACTCTGGAAAGATAATTTTAAAATTTCTTCAGGAGACTAGTTCCATGGAATATGACATATCTTGAGACACAACCAAGCCTGACCTATTTCAGTATAGATGGAAGGGATCTGGAATCTAATCTCCTTAGTGGTGTGGAGCTAACACCAAGGTGGCTGACCCATCTAAAGCTGTTTTTTTGTTTGTTTGTTTGTTTCTTTTTTTGAGAGAAATCCATGTTAGTACGCAGGACATAATATCTGGAGAGTACACAATAGATAATAGGTAGTAATTACAGTCATGTTGTTGGTTTTCAAGAACCAATGTAAAGTAATAGATCATATAAATCAATCTTGATTGAATTAATATTAAAATATATATTCTTTATTCATAGATTAAATACTCATTTAGTGTCTATTATGTGTTTGTAAATGAAGCATACTTTTTATTAAATTTATTGGGGTGTCACTGGTTAATAAAATTATACAGGTTTCAAGTGTACAATTCAATAATATGTCTTATGTATATTGCATTATGTATTCACCAGCCAAGGTTAAATTTCCTTCCATCGCTATATATTTGACCCCCTTTATCCTACTCTACCTCCCCCTTCCCCTTCTCCCTCTTGTAACCGCTAAATTATTGTCTGTGTCTATGAGTTTGTGTTTGTCTTATTCGTTTATTGCTTTCAGTTTTATATCCTAAATATTATATCAATATTTCAGTGTTGGACAGGGATTCAGGAATAATACTCTTTGATCTGAGTAGGGAAAGATAAGCAAAACCAAACAAAAACAAATAATCCATTTTATAAAACTGAATATTAGGCCAGGCTGTTAATGTTTGCTTGAGAGTAAGAGACAACAGAGATCCAGCTAGAAAAATTGGAATTCAGTGGATGATTTTACATCAGGAGTAATGAAAATGTTCAGTTTACTTTAAAGTGTCAATTAAAGGCTGCCCTAGTAACCAGAGCTCATAACTTTTACTCCAAAATATTTTCTTTGAACTTCATTCTCTACAAGGTTTCTGAAAGTTCTCAAACTTAGAGCTGTAGACACAACTCTGTCTTCTTCAAGATCTTTACAGACTCTAATTTATAAAGACATCATTCCATAACATGAATCAAATACATACATATCCCAAATTAAATTTAAATTTTATTTTAAAAATTTAAATAGTATTTTTATTTTTGCATGTTTTATAATTTATGATGTACTATAATTTCTCTGCAACCATGTTTCATGCACATTGTTTTCAAATGTAATGACATTCTTATCAATACTAAATTTAATAATTAATGAAACTGAAACTGTTACTTTTTGTCATTTTAAATATATATTTGTTCACTTTAAAAATTTCCTCTCCTATTTTAATATTTTTTCAAGTCATAAACATTTTAGTAGTCCTTTGAAAAGGGTATAAGCCATATGTTTTGTACTTAAGGTATCCCTTGCATAAGACAGCCCTTTCTAGGGACACACTATAAATGGGTGAATGCAGCCAGGTGTAAGATAAATTACAATAGTAGAAAGCATATAAAAGTGCATATGACCTCTCCAAGGAGGGCAGTCACTGAAAAACAATTTCTAGATTCAAGCTTCTGAAATTACTCTCCTATAAAGCCAAAGACTGTAAGGAAACCAAGGCTATCAGTGGTGACAACACATAAACCATGTGAAGAGAAAAACAGAAACTACAATCAGGAAATCAATGGCCTGTCAACTGTCCTATGAATTTATCCAGAACACATTCATACACTCAAAATATATTCATTAAGACCTAACATGTGCTCTATTTCCAGTAGGTTTGCCAGATATAATGTAAGACATCCAGCTAAATTGAATTTCATATAAATAATTTAAATAATATTTTTGGGATAAGTATGTATCATGCAATATTGATACTTATTCAAAAATATTATATTTAAGAAACACTATTATTTATTGTTTATCTGAATTGAATTAGTTAAATCTGGTGACGGGGAAAAAACAATGAAGAAAAAATGGATACAATCCCTATTCAAGTGGAGGTAACAATGAGATTGGGAGAGAAAAACATTTGATCCAACAACCACGTGAACAAATGTAAATTGTTTCTGTAGCAAGTACTATGAAGGAGAGAGATAATAATTCTTTTGAGACTCCAAGATGAATGGTTCGGACCTGATTAAAGAAACTAGAGTTGCCCTTGATGCCATCTGAAGGAACCGGAGGAGTTAACCAGGCTAAGGACTGGGACATTGTTGGGGGAAGGGGGGAGAGAGGCAGGGGATCACAAAAGAGCATTCTAAGGAACAAGAGACAGAAAGATTTTGTGCATAGATATATGGATAGGAAAAAAGAATGCCAAACTAGCTCAAATTAGTCAGTGAGAATTAAAAGGAGAAGCCCTGTGTGTTATATTAAGATGACTTTACCTTTAAGCACAAAGATGAGAACCTGAGAGTTTTCAGCAAGGTGAGTGAGGTGAGTAGACTGGTGTCACAGAAAATAATTGGAAAAATCCCAGAGTGAATATCTAAACCAATAGTCTTCCTTTTTTTCCCTCTCTTCCTTCCAAAAAATTATATAAAATAGAATTATCTCTTAATCTGATCATATTCTATCTGTATGAAATCACAGGTAAGAGATTAATTTCAACATACTAAATAATGTGATTGTATTTCTACATTGGCCCATGTGTTTTAACTCTTTCATTGGTTTCCTATTTCATAGAGGCCCATCCACTACACCAGAACTATAGGCTAAGATTACTTAAGAAAAATTAATAATTTTCTGCAATTTCCTGGTGGATAATAAAATTTATATAATCTGACATTCAGGAAAAAAAATGCCACATTCAAATTGTTTCAGGGGAACATAGAAGTCACTTATGAGGTAGATGTTCTTCTTATCCTATATTACTTCAAGCATAAAATCTCATCACATAAACTTTCAGTATCACTAAGCAACTGTTTTAAACTTAAGAAATTGTGGTAAGAAAAAAATAAAATAAAATAAAATAAAATAAAATAAAATAAAATAAAATAAAATAAAATAAAAACAGAAAACCTGATCCAAAGAATGTTTGTCCATTTATTTAAATCTATATTAAAACTTTAGGAAATTAGCAGTTTGGACTATTTCTTGGGGCATGAAATTTATTTAACATTTTATATTCTTAATGTGCCAATTCCAGCAATGCCTGTTTGCAGTTTTTCACTGTCTGAAAATAAGACTCTTCTGATTACTATGAAAAGTTGGCATTAAGGCAATCTCTCGTCATGTAAAAAAAAATTACTTTTTTTAAGGACCTTATATTATTTCTGTATCATAGTTATTGAATATATATTCACATAGAACATTAGAAATGACTGGAATATCAAATGATTCATTAATTCTGTCAACGAACATTTGTTGGGTGACTTCTATGTGTATTCATCCATGAATGAACTGTGAGAATACATCAGTTTATTTATCATTTAAAAGGTCAGAGAGAGCTAGACATTTATGAAACAATATTGTAAAGCAAAATCAGATACATTCAAGTTACAGTGGTAAAGGAAATAACTTTGTCTGTATATGCTGAGTGTTCAGGGAAAGCTTTACAACTGAGATGGTATGTAAATTCTATCCTGAAAAGAGGTGGGAAAGGAGGGAAAAAGAGAGAAAGAGAGACAGAGAGACAGAGAGACATAAAAAGAGAGTATGAGAGACAGAGACAGAGACAGATTCCAGGAAGCATGGACAGAGAATGGAAAAGAAAAGCTGCCATGATCAAGAAGCTGAGAGTAGCCCCATTTCAATGGAACAATTTTTGAGGTGCCAATTTGGGATTATTAGTTCGAAAACATGTAATAAATGTCTGTGTTTGGTAATAAAGATTTGGGAGTGTGATAAAAGTTGATATGTAGTTTTTGAAAAGTTGTATACTGATTTGTTTTGAGGGGGAAGGCCCTCAAAAAATGATGTGGGACCCAATGAATTCAATGATTACTTTCAAAGTTTGCTTTGGCATAATTTGATGGTAAATTGCACAGGTTAGAATAATGACTAAAATATGATTTAGGTGTCGAGTAGATGATAAAGTCATCTATAGATAGTAATAAACCACATTTAAGATAATATTTACTATTTATTTCATGCGTGCTCTAAAAATGTCAGATAGTTGAATAGATCATTCACATTCACTTTTCTCATTTAATTTTTCAAATTTGTCTACAAAAAAAGCTATGAACGCTATAATAACTCTTACTATAAAGATGATTAAAACTAAGATTGAGAGAAGTTAAGCAGTTTGCATGAGCTATGTAAATATCATTGAAAAAAAATAGTTTTCTAATTAAAAAACTCATTTTTGCACTTGAAGATGGCTGTTGAGAAGTCATTTAGACCTGAGAAGAATTTTTAAACAATGGTGGGAGAGAAGACAGATTTCAAGTAAAAGGATAATAATAACACAGGGTTATAACATGGAGAAGACACATATAGATGAGTAATTTGAGAACTCTGGTTTTGAAGAGAACATTTTTTAAGGTGAGGGAAATGAAGGCATGTTATATAGTTAAGTGTGTGAAAGAATTTCAATCTAAAATGAAACCAAAGGATATGAAATTAAAAATTTCATCCATGCACTCTCAGAAGAATGAAACTTAAAAACTGAGAAATTGATTTGCCATAAATGTTCAATTTATAGACAACCAAGACTTATCTCCTGACCAATGAACATCCTCCAAGATATCTCTCCCCATCCTCAAGTCAATGAACTTACCACTAGGACTCTGGCTGACCCGCCCCTTTTTTGCACTCCTTGTCTTGAATAAAATCCACCCCAAACCCTCAAGGGGCTCGCCTGTAAATTGATATAGCATGCATTTCCCAAACTGCAATTCCTCTGCTATTCCCAAATAAAGTCAATTTCTGGTAATTTGGGCTTGTCTCAGTTTACCTCTTTATTTAGATTGATAAGCGAAAAGGAGAAAATAATGAAAAAAAAAATGCTGTGGTGGACCTGGGGATAGTCTTGTGATGACAAGGATTAAAGCCAATAATGGAAGCATTAACCTTGAAGAATAGCAGTGGAAGGAGAGTTTAGGGTCATCTTCCTCTGAGTCTAAGAAAAGGAAATAAAAAAGTATTTAAATGATAAGCTTTCCTTTTAAGGGCAAAAAAAAGCAGACTATTTTCCAAAGCTTTGATTTAGGGGATTTTGTTTGGTTTGTTTCCAAATCAAAAATTTGCCCTTTTCTTTTTCCACCTAAAGTTGTTTTCCCAAACTTATAGTTAACTGAAGTGTCTGATAAGGTGGCTTCTAGCTAATCAAGGCTTTTATCTATGTTGTTTTCTCACTGACAGATTAATTACCTAAATTGCCTTTTTATTTTTAAGTAGTCCTGAGAAGGAAATTTAGCAATTAAAATGATTTAGACTCTGCAGCTTATGTAGCAGTTCAAATGACTTTTGAAAGATAGTGGGGAAAATTAATAAATGATTGTACAGAATAATATGAAGCAGAAATATGTTTGTTGCTATAATTGAAAGAGTAAAACTTAGTGATCCAGGTCAATTTTTACAAAGAATGAACCAATGGGGTTATTCAAATGGCTTTAAAAATTGATTGCTTCTAATCAGTCATAATTCAACTTCATACATGGATTTGAATATTTAATTAATTGATTTTGAGTAATGTGTTATGCACTTTATTTTATGTAGTTGATAAGTACTTTCTTGTAGAGATATAGTGAGTATTCATAAAAGTTTAATGAACTAGAAACTTTAAATAAGTAAACTTCGAAATCATTAAGAACAGATTTTTGTTTTTAATTATTAAAGATAATATGCCAATACAGATTTTTATTTTAATATTTCATTGTAAGCTTTGGTCTATAGCACTGTAGAAAAATAAGTACTATAAGAAAAAATATGTAAAATATTTAATTATCAGAAATTATATGAATAAATAACAATACTATTAAAAATTGGAAGCGTATATTTCTAGATTTGCCTCTATGAAACTACAGGTATATAAATTATGCAGAAGTATATAAACATGTAATTATATAAAATGCAATTTTTACAATCTATGCAAATGTATTTTTATATATGTTTAATATATTTCCATGTCAATAAATATTGATTTCCATAAATATGCATTTAGCTATATAGAGTTTCATTGTATGTATAGATTTATGCAATCGACACTAAATTAATTATTTATATATACTTGATTGCTCTGATTATTTTCCCTTAGGACAAAAAGCTAAAAGTGGAATTTAAGTATTAAAAAGATGAGGCAAATAAAACTTTTGATACTTGACTAATTTGTTTTCCAAAAGAAACATAATAAATCCCCATAAGTTTCTTCTGCAAATGTTAAGTGCCAGCAAACAAACTATGGTCCCTGAGCCATATCTGGCCTGCCACCATGTGTTGTAAATAAAGTTCTTCTGGAACATAGCAACATTCATTTGTTTACATATTGTTTCTGTTCCTTTCACAGTAGTTATGACGGAGACTATTTATTATATGTAATATGTTTAAGATTGTCTAAATTATTTATTATTTTCTTTTACAGAAAGTTTGCCAACCTCTGTGCTAGAGCTTTTCCCCCAGGCTTATAAATATCCAATTCTATATTTATTGGCAGAACAACAAATATAAACTAAAATAAAATAGAATAAATTGGTCTTTTAATTTACTTAACTGAGATTTAATGTTTTTATATGCATATGGGCTATATATTTCATCCATTATGAATGTCAGATTTTGCAATAGGACACATTTTTTTCTTGATTTGAGAAAGCTCTCAATATGTTGAAGATGTGAATTTTTAAAAGTTTTGAAGTATAATTTACATACCATAAATTCCTCTGTTATAAGTATATAATTCAAAATTTTTAATAGAGGTATATAGTTATGTGACCATCACCAAATCTAATTTTAGATCATTTTATCATTTTTAAAATATTCCCACTGGTCAACATAACATAGAATGTAGTGGCTATGCTCACCTCCTCTGGAGACCACACAAAATTATAACAAAACTGTAGAGCAACTAGCATGTGGGGTCACCTGAGGTCTAGCTGAACAGAAGCCCTACAACTAGGGATAAAAAAAAAGAGGTCATCTCAAACCGGTAGGAGGGGCAGAGACACGAAACAGCCTGGTCCCACAATAGTGTATGGTGATGGAAAATTGGAGGGCTACCTTGGCTGCAGAGCCCCCTCCTCTACCTGAGAAGCAACAGGTCCGGGCCCCATACTGGGATCCCCAGTCCAGGGTTCCAGTGCCAAAAAGAGAAGTCTGTGAGAACCAGTAAAGGTTGTGGTTGAGTGAGACAAAAGGCTACAGGAGTTGCAGACATTCCTCTTAAAGGGCCCGTGCCCTGATTCACTTGCTCTGAGCTTTAGTGCTGGGGCAGCTGCTCGGAGAGCACCAGGGACATATGGGGACACACTGAGTTGTCAGGCTTCAGAGCCAGGGCTGGAAGGGTGGCTTTTTCCCAGACAGAAGTACTGGCAGTATTCATTGTTCCTTTATTGAGCCCCTCCCACAGCCAGCCTGTGGACACAGGTGCTGCCAAATCTGAGTCACCATCAACCTGGATAACACAGGTTGCTCCACCCAGGGGATTCCCCGAAACTCCACTATCCCAACTTGTGGGCCCACCCAAGCCCCAGACAGTGGCTTATTCTGTACAAATGGCCTGTCTTAGATCTTGCTGCAGAATTTCCTAAAATCTCTCAAAGGTTCACAGAACCTAAAAAAGCAGCATCTGACCTCACCATGCCCTGTACCTCTTGCTGAGCAGCCTCAAGCTCCGCACCAGTGGCACCAGCCTTGGTTTCTGGCTTAGACTCTGGAGGCACCTATAAGCCCAGCATAAATGGTTGCCAACTGTGCATTGCTTGGTGACTCTTACCAGGTGGCCCTGAAGGTGCACAGGCTGTGGCTGAACTTGGCAGGCAGCTGGACCCCTCCCAGGGCTGTGCCACTGGATCCCATAGGACATGTACTATAAAAGGCCTCTTTACTAGGATTGGGAGACTTAAGAGCCCTACCTAATACATAGAAACAAACACAGGGAGATGGCCAAAATGGGGAGAAAAAGAAGCATGTCTCATATGAAAGAACAGAACAAACTCCAGAAAAAAGAACTCAATGAAATGGAGACAAGCAATCTACCAGAGGCAGAGTTCAAAACAATGGTTATAAGGATGCTCAATGAGCTTAGAGGAAGAGTAGATGAACTCAGTGAGAGCTTTAACAGTGGGGAAAAAATAAACATAAAAATGGAAATTGAAAATATAAAAGGGAACCAGCCAGAAATGAAGAATATAATATCTGAGATGATGAGTACATTAGAGGGAATCAAAAGAGTAGATGAAGCATAGGATCGAATTACTAATATAGGGAATGGAGTAGCGGAGGATACCCAATCAGAACAGCAACAACAAAAAATAATACAAAGAAATGAGGATAGTTTAAGGAGCCTCTGGGACAACATCAAACATAACAAAATTCATACCATAGGGTATAAGAAGAAGAGAGTGCGAGAAACTGAAAACCTATTTGAATAAATAATGATGGAAAATTTACTTAACCTAGTGAAGGAAATAGACATAAACCCCCAGGAAGTTCAGAGAGACCCAAACAAAATAAACTTGGAGAGGCTCACACCAAGACACATCATCATCAAAATGCCAAAGGTTAAATACAAAGAGACAATTTAAAAGCAGCAAGAGAAAAGTAATTAGTTACCTCCGTGGGAACTCCCATAAGACTGTTAGTAGATCTCTCAACAGAATTTTTGCAGGCCCGAAGAGCTTGGCACAAAATTTTTAAAGTGATGAAAAGCCAGGATCTACAACCAAGATGACTGTACCCAGCAAAGCTATCATTTAGAATTGGAGGACAGGTAAAAATCTTCCCAGACAAGAAAAAGCTAAAGGAGTTCATCACCACCAAGCAAGTATTACAGGAAATGTTGAAGGAATATCTTTAAGAAGAAGGGGGGGGGGGAGCATCAAAAATATTAATAAAGAATGGTAATAAATACATATCATATCTATCAACAGTACTTCAAATGAAAAAGGATTAAATGCTTCAATCAAAAGAGAGGGTGGCTGATTGGATAAGAAAATAAGCCCTTTCTATAGACTGCCTACAAGAGACTCACTTCAGATTAAAAGACACACATGCAGACTGAAAGTAAAGGGATGGAGAAAGGTATTTCCTGATGGACATAGAGGGCAGCATGCTGAGTGGAGTAAGTTACATAGAGAAAGACAAATGCTATATAATTTCACATACATATGGAATCTAAAGAACATAAACAAACAACAACAATGACAAAAACAGAAATAAACTCATAGATACAGAGAACATTTTGAGGGTTACCAAATGGGAAAAGGGTTGGAGGGAGGGTGAAAAAGGAGGAAGTGATTAAGAAGTACAAATTGGTAGCTACAAAATATTCATGGAGATATAAAATATGGCATAAAGAATATAGTCTACAATATTATAATAACTGTGTACAGAGTCAAAGGAGTACTAGATTTATTGGGGTGATCAATTTGTGAGTTATACAGTTGTTTAAACACTATGTTGTACATCTGGAGCTAATGTAATATTGTATGCCAACTATAATTAAAAATAAATATATTACAAAAAATATATCTCCAATGCCTACTGTAGCCTATCTCCTTTTACAATACCAACTCTAGGCAACCACTATTGTAAATCTATTTTTGTCACTAAGTATTTGCCTTTTCTGAATTTTTTTCTATAAATAAAACTATACTAAATGGTCTCCAGTATAACGTCTGTGTTTGTCCATGTATAAGTGGATAAATATTTGGATTGTTTTCACTTTTATTTTGAATAACTGGTTCTATAGTTATTTGCATACAAACTTTTAATGCACAGGTATGTTTATAGTTTTTTGGGGTTGATATCTACAATTAGAATTGCTGGATCACATTGTACCTCTGTGTGACATTAAAAAGTCACCAAATTATATCTAGAGTGGTGGCACTATTTTATATTCCCACCAGCAGTGTATGAAGTTTCCAGTTTCTCTGTATAACTCTTGTTGTTGTCTTTTTTTTTTTTTTGATCATAGACATGCTATTAGGTTTGAAGAGTATCCCATTGGTTTAAAATTTTTTATAAAGTTTTTATTTTTTAATTTTACTTTTTAAAATTTTATTTTCTTAATTTCAAGTGTACAGTACATTAGTTAGACATTTATATAGTTTATGAAACAATCCCAATTACTCTTTCTCTCCTCTGGCACCTACCAATACATTAATGCTAACTGCGTTCCCTATATCGTGCTCCCCATTCCTGTGACCATTTATCAACTACCAATTTGTACTTCTTTAACTCTTCACTCCATTCAACTTGAATTTTCTTAATATCTAATGATCTTGAGCATCTTTCCATGCACTTACAGACCATTTCTATATCTTCTTTAAAGAAATATCTATTCAAAGATTTACCCATTTTTAATTGGTCGTTTTATTATCCTTTATACATCTTCAATCCAAGTCCTTTATCACTATATGATCAATAAATTTTTTCTCCCCTTTTGTATGTCATCTTTTCACATTTCTTGATAGTCATTTTTGAAGCACAAAACTTTTTCATTTTTATGGAATTCAGTTTATATTTTTATTTCTTTATGTCTTAGACTTTTGGTGTCATATCTAAGAAGTCATTGCCAAACCCATGGTCATGAAAATTTACACTCATGTTTTTCTAATTTTATAGTTTTAGCTCTCATAGTCAGGTCTCTAATTCAAGTTATGTTCATTTTTGTATATAATACGATATATAATCAAACCTAGTAAAGGAAATCTGAGACTCTGAAGAAATATGGTGTATTCTTCTCAAAATGCTCTCTTGCTTCCTGATATTTATACCTCAGGGTTTAATGACTAATTCAAAGAATAAAATCTTCTGTATAAAAGAAATGTATCCATTTTATGTGAAAATATCATAATACCATATATGTATAAATAAAAATGAGAATTTCCTTTTCTTTTTTTTTTACATTTTAGCATGGAAGAAATAGCATTTTAGGTTTCTGTCATAAGTGAAAATTGTAGGAACCGTTCTTAGGCAATTTGGACTTTCTGGAGGTCATAAGCTGACCCATTAGTTGACAGATTCTATAGACCAGGAACTGAATTGTGTATGTGGTATCTGTGTAGCTAACACCATAGTACTAAACTGATTTCAACTCATCCATCCCATAGACTCTATAGCCTCCAGGTAAATATCTGTGTTGATGCCAACAAGCATTTCCATAAGGCTTTTTCTAGAAGAAATGTACTTTGTTTGTTTGTTTGTTTAGTAAGGCAATGCATTTAATACAATATGTTTCTGGTTTTTACTGTCGTGCAGGTAAACATCAGAGATATTAAACTGTCATAAAATATTCTGTGAATAACTTCTCTGAGATAAGTGGCATGACACTTATTTGTCCACATCAAAACAAAGGTAGAAATGTATTTTGTTGTTTAAGGACCTATAACTAAAATAATACAAAGAAAGTAAGAATGGAGTTAAACACCCTAACAAAGCTGCCTCTGGCTCAAACTTGATCAACAGCTTAATAATAAAGACTGATTGTTAATATCAATCCCCCACGAGTAATTTCTATTCATTTTTGTGGTTTTTTGGTTGTTCATCTTCTGTGTATATAAATGTTTATATACGCAAGTATATATTTTGGCAAAATTCCAGATTACATTAAATAGATTGTTTCTGAAAACATAAGAAAGAATGATACTATTATATGGAATTTTCATGAGTGAATTATGTAACATACCAAAAATTTCTGTCTTGTTAAAAATTATTAAATATCAATTTTAGATAAATTTAGGTCTAAGGAATGAGTTTAAGTGTACTCTTTTCTTCACCAAGGCCTTTGAGAACATTTCAGTATTAACTGCATGCATGAAAAACTTTACACAGATGCTGATATAATTAGAAAAAGATGATGACCGTCAAAAATGTTTCTATATATTTTTAGAAGTGAGTTACTAAACTCTTTCTTTAGTCTCATCCAGTTGAAGTTAAAATTTTGAATCAATTCCTTAGATGGAACAGAAATGATACTAAAAATAATTGATATTAAGCATGATACAAATGCTGATCAGTCAGAGCAGATGGCATTTAAAGACCAGGGATGACTGTGCTAAATTATGTCAACTAAACATGAGCTCAGAAACATATTTTTTAGAAGTCATTCTTACTTAAATGTTGAATTATACACAATTGTAAGAGAGCTGGAAAGCTATTGTATGAGTTAGCAAAATCAGGATTCTAAAGGATGGATTTGTTAACACTATTGTTAAGCTAGTTCCAATAACAAACCTGCTATTTAAGATTAATATTCTGATAAATGTGAAGTTCTTTAATTATACTCAAAGAAAAAAAACTGCAAAATTAAAGGATATAAAAGACAGCTATTAATAGGAAACAAAACTAACAAAAAAGCAAATGGTGAAACTTGCCATGATATTGAAAATGTAATATGCTTTTAGGAAAACAAATCTAATTTCATAAAAAGCAGAATTAACCAAAAAAGAATGTTAAGATCTAACAAGTCATTAGCTCCACAGTACTCCACCACAGCCCAATTAAACATGAAATGTCTCATTTATATTTCCTTGCTAGCATTTAAAAAATGATATTTATAAGTATCTATAAAACTTAAAATTAGGCTTGAGAGTAAAAGGCCTTGAAGTTCTATGATATGAGGAAACATGAAGAAAGAATGAGATGGTTTTAATTATATAGAGCAAGACTTGAGGAATACAGAAGTACAATCAAATATTTGATGTACTGTGATGGGAAATGGGAATTAGAGTTATTGTGTGCTTTAGATGACAAAAGAAATGTTCATGGATGGTTATTATGCAGAGGCAGATTTCGGTTCAAAATATAATTAGAGCTCCAACAGGCAATGGGCTGACACTCAAAATGGAGACCTTCTATCCTTGCAAGCGTTCTAGCTGGCCTTGGATGAACACTGGTCATGGATATTGTGGACTGTATTTCCTTCTTCCAAGGATGATATAATTAATGGACACTTTAGTTTGTTTCTACCTCTCATATTCTTGTTTTAAAATCATTTTGACACATTTCAATATTATAACTTGTCATTTCAGTCTCTAAATTGTGACAGATGGATGCCATAGAAACCAGTGAACCAAGTGACAATGTTTCATGATGCATGTTCTCTTAGACACTAGTGGGCAATGTATATTTTACATATAAATTATTTTCTCTTTTTTATACAATAATTTATATTATGTCCAGAAAATGTGTAAATGTGTGTGTAGATATATAGAAAGAATTATCAATACATACATTATTTAATTTACAAAATTTTGGTTTCAATTCATTCTTTTTCTCAATTAGGTATTGTATTTTAAATATTCTATTCTATTCTACTTTTAAACTATAAAAATGGCCTGTTTCCCTGAGCCAGTGGATGAGTTTCCTTTTTTTAAATGGAGAACCTAAACATTCCAAGGAACTGGATTTATATGGAAGCCTGTTTCTGCTGTATAGTTTATGAAGTCCAAAGACCACATTTAGTGTGCCCATCTAGAATTTCAATTCTAAGTCCAATCCACAAAGACAATATTCCTCTTCCATCATCCTATACCATGGCACATACATGGTTTAACTTGTTTTGATTTTATGTGGCTTAACTTTGAATGTTTCACTTTTTCATTGTGGTGATTGAACATCCTGTTGAGCTCATCTATGTATTTTATTAATATAGTATATTTTATCTCATGGAGAAGAGAGTGTCTAAATTATCTGCCATAATTTTAGTATTCTATCCAATTTTATCAGAAATTTGAAGAATTCTCATCAGAGAGGATTGAAGCTATATTACTGTTATTGTATTTTCAGTGGGCTTATGCTAATATTTTCCTTTTCTCCTTTTCCCAGCATATTGAAAGAGTTATAAATCAAATATGTACTCAATCTATCACAATTTCTCCTTTTTGTCAAGCAGTATTTTGAAATATTAATCAATTTATACTAATACAAGAAAGTGCCTAGTGATGAATACAATACCAGCAGGCCCAATAGGCCAATGTTACGCCTCAGGTAATGGCTGACACTAGCACATTGTCTACATGAACTAAAAATTAACTATTTAAAATTTAAAAATAAATTAAATCTTTTGATTGAACAAATATTTCTACAAAGGAGGTGACAGACATGAAAGAATACTTTTTTTCCCCTAACTTCTGTTTGTTCCTCAAAGCCTGTGTAATTCCACTTTCAAATAATGTCTACATGTTACTAAAATTCAACCATTTTTTATTTAATTCTTTGTAAGACAAAGATTTTTAGATCATAGAATCTGTAAAGTTTTTTTTAAAATATTTTGGAGAAATTTTCAAAGAAATCTATAGATGGACCCAATTTGGTAATTTTAATAATCAGATATAGCCTAATTATTTTGATGAACAAGATCACAGTCACAATCACATTGAACAAATTGATTTTATTATTGCTTAATAAAATAGTTACTTAATTATATTATTATTGAAGGTCAGTCCCCAAAAGGTGCCCAAGCGCTCAAACATAAATAATATTTTCCGTTTTTGAAGGATTTTATGGAAGTACTAAATTAAAAATTGTTTTTAAGGAAGAAATGCCAAAATATAAAGATAAGCTATACAGTATCTATCTTGAGAAGCATAATTAACATCTGAAAACCATGAGCCTACAATCACCTTTATTAGAAATCCTGCCTACTTTGTGATATTACTGCACTACCAGATAGACTAAGCAACATAACTCTCTGTGTTCCTAATAAAGCAAAAATAAGTTACAAATAAATTTAGGCATTCCCAATTTCTGTACAAGCCTGAAACGAATGCTAGTAATACATGGACATTGCTCAGAATTTACTTAATAAAGAAATAAAGACACATTAAACTATTTGATTTGTCCCAATTTGTTTGCCAAAGTTTCTGTTTCCTGTGGTTAAAAAAAAAAGGGTTGGGGTGGGGGGTGGTACACTCTACTCCAGGGATGAGAGGCAGCCTTACCTTTGGTAGTCCTAACATAAACACTAATGTGGAAATCAACAAAATATTCAATATTTTTCTCTTAACCTTTCTCCACTGAAACTAATCTTTTTCGAGTCTATACACAGTTTATTTATAAAACATTAATGGAATCACATACGTGAGAACACCTAGAGAGTGCCTGGTTTAATCAGTGAACTAACCAATTAAATTTGATTTGACTTCTCATCTATTTTTCCCCTAGTCAGTATCCCCAATGAAGTCTAAAACATGAAAAGAGAGAGAGACCAAGACAGAGAGACAGAATTAAATTTAGAGTTGAAAGGCTAAATTTAATGCTTCCTATATAAAATATGATAGAGAAAATAATCATACACATTAGGAATTAACACTTAGAGCCTAAGTGTCCCATTTTGTCAGACTTTATAAATAACTTCTTAGAACAAGGGTTTTAAAAAAGAAATCTTTTCAGGGCATTTGGCATTTTTCAGATGTTTCCTGTCAGAGAGTCTCAGAGGTTGAAAGAGGCCCAGGACATTTTGATTTTTGAGATTTTCAATATTTAATAAATGATGAAAAAGCAAAGCAAGCATGTCAAAATTGAGTTAGACTTTAAATCATTACAATTAGCCAGCTGATACTTTAACACATTAAAAATGCACTCACTTTATGAATAACCTTAGTTGGAGATTAATATTAAATGTATCATGCTAAGTCCTTCATGGCAACAAAGTTGGCTGGCAGGCCGTGTTTCACATAATTTCCAGATAATGGAGATGATCCTGTAAATGACATAACTGACATTTTCTTTCATTCTAATCATTATAACAGAACTTTAAAAATATTATATACTTTTTTCCTTTTTAAAGACTACTTGACTTAATGTTATAAAGCATCAAAAAAATTAGGTGTGACTTTACCATTTTTAGTGATAGTACATTACCATAATCATGAATTAACCCTGTTGGTTTAGAACATGATCATATCTATCTAGTAAGAATTCAGGCATTCAATATTCAGTGATTGTCATATGCCAACCATTATTTTAGTCTCTGGAAATAACATCAAGGAAGAAGTTACACACAAAACAATAGCTATTCTCATGAAGTAGTGAAAACATGGAAGAAAAGAATAGATAACATCATAATAATTTCATTTATGAAAAATTTTAAAAATATTTAATATTTATAAGTTATATGTTTATAGTGAAATTTAAAGCAATATAGAATATAATAGTAAAAATCAAAAGTCCTTCTTTTCTACTTTCTGAAAAAAAAAAAAAAAAAGCTCCAGGGTTATTTTGTGTATATCCTGCTTTAGTCCTAGAATAGATATCTCTCCAAAGATCTCTCCTTTTATTGAACAAGTAGCTGTGTGTGCTACTAGATTTTCTGTGACTCTAAACTCTCTCAGTTTATAAAAAAGGCAATACAGCAATACATTTGTACATACAAACCCACTTGTATAGAGATTTCAATAAATATGTTAATATGTAATCATCTGCATGTATATTAAGGTAAACATTAGTTCATACCGCTATCTCTAATTTTAATTCATTATCACATCATTATTTTAGCCATGTCCCCTTGATTTTTGTACTCTCTCACTGATTCTAAGAAACCTGGTTTTTACTACTCATCATCTGTATCCTTAATTTTTCAATTCCAGTAATATGCATAGTAATTACAAAATTATTAATTTGTACCCCTGTGGAAAACAATTTTAGCAACTATATTACTGTGACTACTGTTCAGTTTTGTGTTTTATTTAAAAATTTTTTTAAATTAATGATTAGAAACCAAGCTAATTATTTAGACTACTTTTAGAGCAGTTTTAGGTATACAGAGCAATGAAAGGAAAGTACGGAGTTCTTAAATATTCCTTCTCCCACCACACTAAGTTTCCCCTCTTATTAACATCTTGAATTAGTGAGATATATTCGTTATACTTGATGAACCAATATTGACATATTATTATTTCTAAAAATCTATATTTTACATTAGGGTTTGCTCTTTGCACTGTCCATTCTAAGGGTTTTGACAAATATTAGGCATGGACCCACCCTTATATATCATACAAAAGACCTTCATTGCTTAAAAAATCCCACCTATTAATCTCTCCCCCTAATTAAATTAATTATTAATCCTATGTTAATCCACCTATTAACCCCTTCCTTCTTCTCTACTGTTAACCCTTCACAATGACTGATCTTTTTTTCCCCTTTCTTCACAGTTTTTTTTTCTTTTCCAGAATGTTACATAGTTGAACCATACAGTATGCAGTCTTTTCAGATTATCATCTTTCACTTAACAACATTCATTTAAACTTTCTCAGCACCTTTTCGTCTTCAGAGATAATTTTTTTTTATTGCTTAATAATATTGGTGAATGAATGAACAATGTATGTTTGTGTGATAGATTGTTTATTCACTCACCTCTTGAAAAACATCTTGGCTGCTTTCAATATTGTACAATTATAAATAAAGTTGTTATAAACTTTTGTGTAGGTTTTTGTGTGAACATTAGATTTCAACTGCTTTGAGTAAATACCAAGGAGCACAACTGATCAATTGTATGTTAGGAGTATGTTTAGCATTAGAAAAAATGTCAAACTGTCTTCCAAAGAGGCTTTACTATTTTACAACTTCGCCAGCAATGAATGAGAAAGTTCCTGTTGCTCCATATCTTTGCCAGCAATTGGAGTGATCACTGCTTTGAATTTTGCCTATTCTAACAGATATATAGTTCTATATCTTGTTTTAATTCGCAATTCTCTAATGACATATGATTTGAGCATTTTTACATGTTTATTTTCATCTGTGTATCTTCTTTGTGAAGTGTCTGTTCAAATTTTTTGTTCCTTTTTAATCAGATTGTTTGTTGCATTTTAAGATTTCTTTGTGTATTTGGATGTGAAGCTATTTTGAGAAACGTGTTTTGCAGATATATTCTCCCAGTCTGTGGCTTAGATTTTCATTCTTTAAAGTATCTTTTGCAGAGAAGAAGTTTTAATGTTTTAAAAGATTTCTATTAAAATATAGCTAACATACAATATTGTATTAGTTTCCAGTATATAGCATAGTTATTCAACAGTTTTATACCTAAAGAAGTAGTCACCATAATAAAGAAACTTTTAATTTTAATCAAGTACATCTTATCCATTTTTTCTTTCATGGATCATACTTTTAGTATTTTATTTAAGAAGCCATTGCTAAACCCATGGTCACCTAGATTTCCCCTATGTTATCTTAGAGAAATTTCATAGTTTTGAGTTTTACATTTAGATCTGTGATCTACATAGAGTTAATTTTGTGAAACATCAGGTCTGTGTATAGTTATTAAGCACCATTTATTAAAGACTATTATTTTTCTTTCGAATTGCCTTTATTCGTTTGTCAAACATCAGTTGACTTTTTGCGCAGGTTTATTTCAGGCTATTTTGTTCCATAGATCTATTTGTCTATTATTTTGTCAATAACAGTGTCTTTATTATTGCAGCTTATAGTTATTCTTGAACTCAGGTATTAAACTCCTCAGATGTTTTTTTTCCTTTCCATATAAATTTTAAAATCAGTTTGTCGATATCCACAAAATAGCTCACTGAGATTTTGACTGACATGGCATTGCGTCTATAGATCGAATTGGGAAGAACTGATGTCTTAACAATATTGAGTCTTCCTACTCATGAACACGGAATTTAATTCCATTAATTAAGATCTTTGATTTCTTTCATCAGTTCCAAAATTTTCTTCATATAAATATTATTGTATTTTGTTACATCTATACCTATTTCATGTTTGGGTGCAAATGAAATGTTGTTGTGTTTTTAATTTCAAGTATTAATTATCCATTGCTAGTATGTGGGAAAGCAACTGGCTTGTCCATATTAACCTATATCCTACAGCTTTAATATCATAGTTTATTAGTTTCAGGAGTTTTTGTTGATGATTCTTTGAGATTTTCTACAAAGAAAATTATGTCATCTGAAAACAAGACAGTTTTATTTCTTTATTTTCAATATGTATACCTTTTGTTTGTTTTTCTTGTTTTGTATCATTAAAATTTCCAGTATGATATTGATTAGGAGTGGTGAGAGGGGACAACTTTGTTCCAGTTCTCAATGGGAAAACATCTAGTTTATCATAATCAGGTAGGATATTAGCTGTAGGTTTTTGTAGATATCCTTTATTAAGCTGAGGAGGTCAACTCTAGTTTGCCGAGAGTTTCTAATCATGAATTGATGTTAAATTTGTCAAATGCATTTTCTTGATCTATTTATATAATCACATGATTTTTTTCTTCTTTTAGCCTGTTGATGTAATAGATTATATAAATTTGTTTTTTAATGTTAACATAGCCTTCCATACCTGGAATAACTCCTACTAGATAATAGTATGTAATTCTTCTTATACATTGTTGAATTTCACTTAGTAATATTTTGTTGAACATTTTTGCATTTAAAGTCATGAGAGATATTGGTCTGTAGTTTTCCTTTCTTATAATGTAACATCTTTCTATCCATTCTGTATTAGGGTAATGCTAGCCTGATACAATGAGTTAGGAAGTGTTCCTGCTGCCTCTGTTATCAGGAATAGATTGTAGAAAAATGCCTTAATTTATTCTTTAAATGTTTTGTAGAATTCACCAGTGAATTCATCTGTGCCTGGAGCTTTCTGTTTTGGAAGGATATTAATTATTAATTCAATGTCTTACATAGATTCAGATCTATTCAGAATCTTCTTTCCTTTTGTAAAATTTGGTGAATTTTGTAAATTATGTCCTTTCAAAAACTTGATCTATTTCATTTATGTTATCAAATTAATGGGCACAGTTGTTCATAATATCCTTTTTTAATCTACATAATCATTTGTGTGGGTTTCTCTTTTATTTCTGATATTAGTTATTTTTGCCTTCCCTTTTTTTCCTTTGATAACCTAGTTAGTTTACCAATTTTATTACTCTTCTAAAAGAAGCTTTTGGTTTCATTGATTTCCTCCATGGATTTCCTGTTTTAAATGGCATTGGTTTTTGCTCTAATATTTATATCTTTTCTTCTGCCTACTTTGGATTTGATTAGTTCTTCTATCTCTAGTTTTCTAAGGAAAAAAGTTTAGATTATTAATTATGGATCTTTCTTTTCTAATACACATAAGATGCTATGTATTTTCCTCTATGTACTTGCTTTAGCTGCTTCTATATATTTTGACTAGTTGCATTTTAATTTTCACTTAGTTTTAAAATATTTTTTAATTACTCAAGACTTATTATTTGACCTATGTATTATTTAGGAGTTCATTGTTTAATCTCAAAATATTTAGGGATAGTCTAGTTCTCTTTCAGTAACTGATTTTTAGTTTAATTTTATTGTGATATGAAAGGATACTTTGTATGATTTCTATTCTGTTACTTATATTAAGGTATGTTTTATAGCCCAGAATGTGCCCCTTTTGTTATTATGGGTTGTCAGTTGTGTAGTGCTAAAATTTATATGTTAAAGTCCCAACCCCAGTACTTAAGAAATTTACCTTGTTTGAAAATAGGGTTATTGTGAGTGTAACTAGTTGAGATGAGGTACTTTGTGTGGGTCTTGATAGAATGTGACTGGTGTCTATATAAGAAGAGGAAATTTGGACATGGGGAGATTGCTAGGTGAAGATAAAGATAAAGATCAGGGTAATGGTGTCAAAACCAAGAAATGTCCAAGATTGCCAGCAAACCACCAGAAGCTAGGAATGTGGACTATAACAGATTCTTCCTCACAAACATCATAAGAAAGAAATAGCTTTTGGTTTCACTGACATGTCGATCTTAGACTTCAAACATCTAGATCTTTAAGAAAATAAATAAATTATGTTTAAGTTAGCCTGTTTATGGTAGTTTTTAAAAATATCACCAGTAAACTAATATAGTTGTTTAATATTTAAAGACATTAAAAAGAATGTAAATAAAATGTTCCATAAATATAAATAGATACAGTTAATTAATGATGTTATTTAGTTTTACTATTTCCTCAATGCTCTGTCAATTATTGGATCAAATACTGATAGAGGTATTAAAGACTCCATTTATAAGACTAGATTTGTCTATTTTTTCTTGCAGGTCTATCAATTTTGACACTGTTGGTAGGAACATACACAATAACAATTGCTAAGTATTCTCGGAAAATTGACCCCTTTTTATTACATATGCCCCTTTTTATCTCTGATTTCTTTCCTTGTTCTGAAGTCAGCTTTGTATGAAATTAATATAGCTGCTCCTACTTTTTTAAAAATTAGTATTAGCATGGTATATCTTTCTCCATCCCTTTACTTTTAATTTCTCTGAGTATTCAAATGTAAAGTGGGTTTCTTATAGACCATATAGTATTGAATCCTGTTTTTATTTACTCTGAAGATCCTTGATTTTTAATTATTGTATTTAAATCATTGATGTTTAAAGTGATTATTGATATATGTAGATCAATATCTACCATTCATAATTGTTTTCTATTCATTGCCATTGTTCTTCGTTTCTTTTCTTTCTGGGGGAGGGGAGGGTCTTCCACTTGTCTTCTGCTTTCTCAGGTTTTAAGAAAGTGATTTATAAAAAACCATCTTCTCTCTTCTCTTAGCATACCAATTATTTTACACACACATATCAGGCTTATAATCTATTTTGAGTTCATTTTTTATTAATTTATAAGTCAATCTAGGCTCATGTTTTGTACATGGAAGTTTTGCACATCTCATTGCTTTAGTATAATTTGTTGGAAATACTTTTCTTTCTTCATTGAATTGCCTTTTGTGCCTTGGTTAAAAATAACTTGACTGTTTTGTGCAAGTCTATTTCAAGGCTCTCCATTCAAGTCTATTGATTTATGTGTGTATTCTTTTGCCAATATTGTACTGTCTTTATTTCTGTAGCTTTATAGTAAGTCTTAGAATTGGATATGTGCATCCTTGAACTTTGTTCTTCTCCAGTATTGTCCTGCTATTCTAGGTCTTTTGTTTTTATCATATAAATGTTAGAATCAGTTTGTCAACACCCACAAAATAGCTTGTTGGTATTTTGATTGGGATTGTATTAAATATATCGTGAAAATTGGAAAGAATTGAAATTTTAATAATACCGAGTCTTCTGATTTATAATACAGAGTATCTTCCCCATTTATTTTGTTCTTCTATAATATCTTTTACCAGTGCTTCAGTTTTTTTATTTAGTAAATTTTTACCTAAGTATTTTTCTCCAAATGTTTTTCATAAAGGTAGAAAAAGTAACCTAATGGAAAAAAATAACTTTTTTCAACAGATGGTGCTAAAACTATTGGATATTCATTGGCTAAAAGGTGCACCTCAATCTAAACCTCACACCTTATATACAAATTAACTCAAAAGGACCACAGGCTTAAATGTAAACTGTAAGACTACAAAATTTTTAGAGACAACAAGAAATAATATAGTGTATCTATAGCTAGGCAAAGAATTCTTAAGCCTAATACCAAAAACATGATTCATAAAGAATTACTACTAAATTGGAGTTAATCAATGTTAAAAACATTTGCCCTATGTAAGACAATCTATTAACTGAGAGGATATATTTGCAAATTATTATCCAAAAAAAGGATTGGTATGTAGAATATATAAACAGTAAAAAGTTAAAAATCTGATTGGAAAATAACAAATGGGATAATATGATTTATAAAAATATATATATATTTGGTTGGTCATTCAAATGACCAAAATATTATTTTTCATTCATATTTGATCTTCTTTCACAGTTCCATGTCACAGCATCCCATATTCTTGGAATTTCCTCAGTGATAAAAGTAATGGGAACATCTTTTATTATACTTGGTCTTCTGTCCTCAGTTCTTGAAATCACTTGATAGCCATAAAAATGAAATGCGTGTCTTGTTATTCACAACAAACCCCTTTCCACAACAACTGTGTTTATGTTATGAGGTGACTTTTGGAAAGCACCTAAGATGAGGGCTGGTTACCAGCGGAACCAACCATTAATAGAGTAAAATTTTCAGTCCCAACCCCTGATTTCCAGAGAGGAAAGAGGAAGTAGGTGTTGAATCAATCAACAATGGACAATATTTTTTATCAATTGTACCTATTTAATGAAGCATTTATAAAGTCTCGAAGGGAAAGGATTTGGAGAGCTTCCTGGTTGGTGATCAGATGGAGATGCTGAAAGAGTAGCACACTCCGAGCATGGAAGCTCTGCATCCTTTCCTTGGACTTGCCCTATGTGTCTCTTCTGCCCGGCTGTGGCTGAGTTATATATCCTTTTATAACAAACCAGTAATCTAGTAAATAAAATATTTCTCTGAGTTCTGTGAGCCACTTTAGATAACTAATAGTACCCGAAGAGGTGGACCTTGGAAACTCAGATCTGTAGCCAGTTGATCAGAAGCACTACCTGAATTTCGACTGGTGTCTAAAGTCAGGGGTGAGGGTAGTCTTGTAGAACTGAGCTCTTAACCTGTAGGATCTGATCCTACATTCAGGTACATAGTGCCAGAATTGAGTTGAGTTGTAGGATGCCTTGCTGGTATCCAAGAATTGCTTGGCATTGTGGGAAACCACCCTTCCCACCATGTTGAAATTGGGTGATCAGAACACAAAGTAAATAGCTTGAATAGAAATTTCACTGAAGAGGATGTTTCAATAACAAATAAGTACATGAAAAAATATTCAACAGCATTAGCTATCGGGGAAACACAAATTAACACTATGATGAGACATCACTAAGTATGTAAAAGAACGGTTAAACTTAGATTTAAAAAAACTACTGACAATAGCAAATAATTGTGGGATTCAGAGAAAGTAGATGACTCATACATTAGTGATAGGAATGTAAAATGATACAACTGTGGAACACAGTTTGGCAGATAGTTTTCTTATACAACTAAACACGCCACTACAATATGACCCATAATTGCTTCCTGAATATTTATCCCAGAGAGTTAAAAACATATGCTGACACAAATACTCATACATGAATATTTATAGCAGCAGCTTCATTTATAAAAAGACAAAAGTTGGAAAGGACTCAAGTGCCCTTTGGTGGGTGAATTGTTAAAATGTGTACATACATACCATGGCATGTCACCTAGCAATAAAAGAATGCATGAACTACTGATGCACAAAATAACCTAGATAACCTGCTGGAGAATTGTGCTCCATGGAAAGCTAATACTCAGATGTCATATACTGTATGATCCCATTTATTTAATGTTCTTAAAGTGCCAAAATTATTGAAATCTCCTCTTAAGCAGTCTTAGGAGAAACATATGTAAGCATTGTGTTTCTTCTTTAATTATAGGGGGGGGAAGGGAATATAAGCATATGCACACATACACACACACATTCACACACATACATGCAGTCTCACGAACACACACACACACACACACACACACACACACATATTTATTTATTTAACTAACTCAGGGTGCTATCACCCAGAAATTATCCAATCAATCACTATTGGCATTTTGTATATATTTCATTTTTTCTTGAATTGCATATTTTATATACATGTTGATATTAATAGCAGTTCTCTTTGGGCAATGAAATTAAGAAAGACTTATTTTCACTTTTTTATTATTTCCCACTATGAGTTTTGGTTACTTTTATATAGATTTAAATTATTTTTATAAATGTTATTTTCCCTTTTATGAATAATGTACTATAGACTCAACTGAGTCCCCCCCAAATTCACATGCTGTAGCCCCAATGTGATGTTATTTAGAAATAGGCCTTTGGGAGACAATTAGATATAGATAAATTCATAAAGGTAGGGCCATCATCATGAGATTAGTTCCATTGTAAGAAGAGATACCAGAAAGTTTGCTTCTTTTCTTTCTCTGCCCCTGGTGGTCTGGTGGAGAAGACCACCAGAGACAAGCCAGTCAGAGAGTTCCCACCAGAAACCAACAGTGCGGCATCTTGTTCTTGGACTTTTAGTCTCCAGAACTATGGGAAAATAAATTCCTAATGTTAAGCCACCAAGTCTATGTCATTTTGTTATGGGAGCTGAGCTAAGACATGTAATTTATAGTCTATTTATCATTAAACCAAGAATGTTGCATTGTTTAAAATTTTATAACACATCTGAGAACTTGCTAATATCTTTTAGGGATTATTTTAAATATTTTAGAGAATATAAAGACTAACATTAGAAGGTATAGTAGATATATTTTAAGAATAAAACTTTTTATAGAGAGTTCTATTGGCAGGTAGTTCATTCAATATTTTTGAATTAACTTGGATTTTTTCTTTATTTTCCCTCATCTTTAAAAAAAACACTTTCTGATTATTAAGAATCACCTCACAGATAAAAGAAAAATGCTCCAATTATCTTTTGCGAATGAGTTTTCATATTACATGTACGTCAATTCTTCTGAAGAGGAGACATACCTATTTCAAGACTTCTTTTTACATTATAATTTAAGCAGCTCTTATTTGTGTCAAAATTGTTTAGTCTGCCTGAATTGCCCCAAGAAGAAATATGCTAAAGAGGCTTTATAAAAGGAAAACTTCTTACTATTCAACTCATATGTTCCTCCTGAGAATTTTTTTAAACACATCTATTTTAAGAACCTGTGAGAAAATTTACATTTTATCCAGAGTCATTGTAAACAACAAATATAAAAAAGATTCAAATAAAGTTGCTGAAGCAAGAGTGTATTGAATTACTCCAGTAATTTTTAGTGTCTATTTATATATGTTTCTAATATTTCCCTCTGAAACATTTATGAAGAAAGAAATAGAATGTTAGAAGCAAGGACCTAGTAGTCTGCTCATACAACATTTCCAACAGATAAATTACTATAACACAAATAGAAATACAAATATATCTAAATACTATATACCTGCAGCTGCACTAATAAGAAATGGTTGAATAACCATTAATTAGCAAATCACCCTTGTAGTGAATATGCATTAACAACTAGGGCCAAGCCCATATTGTATACTAATATATATTGTTAATTAAGAAAACAAAGGTATATAGTTGCTATAAAAAATGGAGCTTAAGCACTATGTAAGTACATTATATATATGAGTATATGTGTATATATGCTCATATATATACTCATATATAATGCATATTTACATATAACACTATTAATATACTTTATACATATAGATGAGAACATATATATGTCTGTTATATGTGTGTATAGACATACATACATGCTATATATACACGTCAGGGCTGAGCTCATCGTGCTGCCTACGCCAAGTGTCAGTGGTAAGCTGATTGAGAAGGGAAGGTTTGGTGGTGAGATGCCTCGTTGGAAGGATGTAGAAAAGGCCAACATGAGAATGAAACAACACGCACCAACTTTATTGCAGCGCACACTTGGGTTGGGAAGTGCAGTTCTACTGGAAGAAATGCGGTATTGTGCACATTTCTTCTGCTGCTTCTTGTGTTCCCCTTCTGCTCTCCAGGGGACCGCATGGCTCCACACATAGCAGAGTACAATAGTGGCTTTCAGCCACACATGTGTTATCCAATAAGCTGAAGTATGTTTTCATATTTTAAGCGCAGGCACTGGACTACACTAACGCTAAATTTGGAGCCCTGTTCCTAGCCAGGAGCTCAGATCACAGTCAGACCTTGCTTGGACCAGCCAGACCCCAGATCAGCCAGACCTTGGATCACAGCCAGACCTTGGGCCAGCCAAGCGTGGCACCCACAACACATATATACATGTATGGGTAGATACACATACATATAGTAATTTCAAGCATATTTATATAGTCATATATATTCATGCGATTTATACTCTGATATCTTTCACAGAGACACTGAATACTGCTTACTACATTTACATAAGAAAATGGGCATTAATTTCTTTCCCAATTTTATAGGATTGATAAAACTGATTCTCCTATTTTATCAAAGTTGGACATCAGGCATTGAGATGGTATGGTGGCTTCCAAAGATAAAGAAAACATGAATCTCTGCATGTCTAAATGTAAAAGACTCATAATCAATCCACACTGGTAGATTTGGGGCCAAGGGAGAGGCTCTATCACACCACCTGGTGTGTGACTAATATACTCAGTAATATTGTTCCATAAGTGATCCATGACTTATTCTGTTTTATTAATAGGTATGCCTATGTTTGGATGTAAAACATCATATTTTTAAACAATAGTTCTTTATGTAGACACAGCTTAGCATCAATCTTCTTTTCAAATAATACCATTGAATGATACTGGCGCTGAATATCTATGTTCTGCACTAGTCTTAGATCAGTATCACATTTGATTTAGGCCATATGTATCCTGAGAAGGTATGATATGATTAGACAATTTTATACTATATTATGTGTTTGTCTATGCCAGCTAGTTTTCATCCCACTGAGAGAAAAGATATCATTATACTGTACTTTTATACATTCTGATCATGACATCAGCCTATTAGGAAGTACCTTTTGGAGATCAAGAATAGGAATACAGTTTCTGTGTTAGGCGATGAGTGCCTGAAGACCTGTAAGTAACATTTAAGTTACTAATAATGGGTATATTAGTAACACTCTAATTCAAATTATATTGCATTTTATTTTTCCACGTAGGAGGTACTGAACAATAAATATCATTAAAAGTATACTCCTTTAGAGTTAAAAAGAATTATAAAGATTCTTTAATTATATCAAAGCACTAAATGAAAAACGAGATCTAAGAACTAATATTCTAATCATAACGATCCAGAGCTAACTGTATCATTTGTTGGTAAATATATGCATTCACCAAAGTTTTCCTTAAAGTTGTCTTCAGCGCCTCTTTTCCTTTGGTTCTGACATCCATCTCCTCACAATTTAAAAACTTATAGAAAAATTATATAGAGAAACTAAAATATTCTGCTTCTGACATTCTAAGTAATATTTCAAATTCATGGCACACAATAGTTTGAAAGCCAAATCTTTTGCTTATGCTAGGCATTTTGAGAAAATAAAATAATTTTAAGATTAAAAAGGCTAAAGTCTGAAAAGAAACAAGACAGAATTTATGCAAAAAACAATACATGAGAAAGGGCTAGATAATGACACCCAGCATTTCTCATTTTGGTTGCTAGAGCTGTCAGTGAGGTAGAGGGTTTTTCCTCAGGAGGGCTGACTGGAGCTCACTTCACAGGACTTTGCAAGACTTTGGTATAACAATTTCAATTATGACTTTTATTCTAATGCTCTGGTCCAGTGAGAAAACATTTGATGTAAAGTAATATTTTTAAGGGCATGGAGTATAAATAATGATCTGGAATATTTCTACCTCTGTTTATGTCATAGGAATGTAAATAAAACATCAAATCCTTTAATTAAGAATCATTTTAGTATTATTTGAAAACTTATATACCATAAAATTATAATATTTTTGAGAGAATCTTTGAATATAGGACCTCAAGACATTTAAGAAATTTTTTATTCTATATCCCTGCTCTACATAAAACTATTCTTATCAGATGAGAATTTTAGTCTTCCTTAAATTACAAGAGAAATTAATTGGCAATCCTTCCATACAATAATCAATTGCATTTATTAATTCTCTGGAATTTCATCTTTCTGTGCCTTCCAAATATGTTTTATTAACTTAGTTTGGTTTTAACCAAGGGGAGGAAAAAAGGTTCTTCTCAGTGTTAAAACAAATCATAGATATTAATGTTGATGTAAAGTCATCATTTAAGAATTTGTTTCATTGGAAAATGACTTCAGTTCCCAAATAAAATGAAGATATTTCTACTTCCATTTGGTTGCCCAGGATCTGTCTCCAATTCTGAACATAACCATTTCCTGTTAAGGTATTGTATCTCCCATGTATATTCTAGGTGAAACATTTGACTCTACTGCTCTCCTCTAGCCAAGAGTTGAAACACAACTCAAGTTCTTTGTGAGACAACCATCTTTAGGAAATCTGTTTTCAGTTGCATGGTTTATTTGATCACTATTTTAGGTTTAATTGCTATGGTATTCTCTTATTGTGAACTCCATTTTTGATAGTGCCCAAACAATCAAACCTCCTTCAAGAGGTCACTGTTTACTACGAAAGTCTTTCACAAGCCAACTCTTATTTCTGAACTGTTAAGTTTATTCTCATTCCCTTTGAATTAGAGTGTTACTAATTAGATGATAATAGGTAGGTAGGTAGGTAGGTAGATAGATAGATGATAGATAGATAGGTAGATAGATAGATGATAGATAGATGATAGATAGATAGACACACTCACTCATTTAACAAAGCAAATAGTTTTATTTAAGCAAGTATCTGTTACCAGATTACTAAGCAAGTAATTGCATAGAAATTTATTTTCAGGATTTCTGTAATCAAGAATCAGTGAATATAATAAAATTGCAAGTATATGGAAGCATTATTATGCTTATGTTATTTCTTCCCAGTTAAAATAGCCTAAAATTTGTCAACCCTGTAACAGTAATGCTATGCCTGAGAGTCAGATTGAGTCTAAAATGGAAATTGATTACAATAATCTGGTTTTTGTATATGGTTTTATATAAAACATATATATATTTTGTACCATTTTACCTTTCAGTACTTTATTTTTTAAGTGCTGTCCTGACAATACTATGATGTGCCATCCCTCCCATAAAACCCTCTTTATTATCTAAAATGGAGAAACTCCTTGATTCTTTGAATCTTGGCTTTCTTCCCATAAAGTGAAAATAATTTGTCTTATTAAATGGTAAAGTTGTTTTTCTCTCCAATGTTTTAATATTTAAGAGGAAAGTAATTCATCATAATAATTTCCCAAGTCTGTATGATTTTAATAGAAAATCTGGAAAATGCAATAGCATTAGCTAAATTTTTGAAGTAATTATGTATTACCATAGAGAGGCAAATATATAGATCTCAGATTCTAAGATATTGAATATGTATTAAGTACTTGTGCAACTTAAGTGGAAAATGACATAAAAATAAAGATGAAGATTTTTTTAAAAAAGAAAGAAAAAGCAGAAAAATAGACTATTTAAAAATAGTTTAACTAATAAAACACCAAAACTTTAATTTTTTTATAAATTGTTCTTCTAGTTATAATATTTCATTAGAATAAGTCTAAAGATATAACTAGTTTCCAAATTTTGAAATTGTGCAAACCTGTGGTTTCAACCAAGAATATTTGCTTAAACAAGCAACAATATGACTGTAGGTCAATCCAAAAATCCAAATTGTTTCTAGTATTTAATTATAGCAATTTTCAAACACGAAGCCTAGTTTAATAATTTTACAATGAACACATTGCATATATGTATATTCATCACCATATTTTATTTTGCTTAATATTTATGTTTTATCACATATTGGTCTATCCCTATATCCATCCATTAATTTACCTTGTAATTTCTACATATCAAGGTATCAATAATCTCTGTAAATACCTCAGCATGGATATCATTAACTAGAGATCATAGAAATTCAGTGATTTTCTCTTTTGAAGTAAAATTTACATGCAATTAAATGCACAAATTTACTGTATTTTAGCTAATATATTCACCTGTTTAATCTCAAATTCCTATTAATATATAAAAATTATTATCAATTAGAATGACAGCTAATGTTCCTTCCTAGTCAGTTCTCCTATTCCCCAGAACATACCATTCCAATATTTTTCCTCATTATCTAGTTGTACTGATTTTAGAAAACCATATCTTTTGAATAATACAATGTATAGCTATTGTGTAAAGGGTCTTTCATTCAGCATTATGTTTCAGAGATCTGCCCACGTTTCTGTACACAATAGTATTTCATCCCTTTATATTTCTGAGTACTTGAGCTTTATGAATTGGCAACAGTTTATATATCCATTTCTCCATTGATGGTCACCCAGGTTCTCTCTAGTTTTTTATCTATTGTGAGTAAAACTGCTATGGATATTTGTGCACTGGTCTTTCTCTGAATACATATTTTCATTTATCTAGTATAAATATCTAAAAGTAAAGTTTCTGGGCGAAAATTTTAATAAGTGTTTCCTCTTCTACACCAACTAAAGAAAAAAGCCATTTCTTTTTTCTACACCAAAATTCTGACACCAGATGTGTGGGAGTTTTTCCTCACATTAAGCAATTCTGTAACTCTCTGGTTCCAAACCAGATGTCCTACAATTCAATTGGTTCTGACAGTATCTACCTGGAATTAGTATCAGATCCCATGAGTTAAGGGCTCAGTCTCATAAGAGTGCCCCTTCCCACAACTTCAGTCAACAATAATAGCAAGTCCAAGTTGCCACGTGTGCTTCTGACTGAATGGTAATAAATTAGAGGTTCCCACGATTCTCTCCTCAATTTCAATAATTTGCTAGGACAGATTATAGAGCTCAGGAAAAGTATTTACTTACTAGATTACCATTGTATTGTTTTAGAAAAAGTGGCGAGTGAAAGTGATAGGCTAAGAGTTAAAGAGAGAGAAGGTGACTGGACAGAGTCCCCATGAGACTTGAGATGATGGATCCATTATGTCTGTTTTTGTCCATCACTGTATATAGGCAATTTATAAGTTACTTACAGGAAGAAAGCTGAAGTTTTAATATCTTTTGTTATTGATAAATGTGTATGGAGGTAAAATAAGAATTTTCTAGTACCTTCAATTTAAGTGAATTTTAACCCCTTAGATGTAATTAAAGATGCAGATTTGTACATGTGACATGTAATATACATGGATAGATTATAAATATGTTACATTGATTTAGAAATAAGTTTACTATAAGATATCAATAGCAATTAAAAGATTATTCTGCAGGGAGAAAAATAGTATGGACTACTAGAAGGCACAAAGGACACTTAAAAGAATAAAAATCTACACAAATTTTTGACCAGGAAAAAACTGAGGATAGGTTTTATTAGATATGGCAATGAGATGGATCTTGAGATAATCATGCTATGCAAAATAAGCCAGACAGAAAAAGTTGAAAACCACATGATATCATTTTGTGCGATATACAACTAAAAGCAACAAATGAATACAACAAACAAACAGAGACTCAAGGACATGGACAGTGGACTAGGGAAGGATGGGAAAGAGGATGTAGATGGGGTAAAAGCATTAAAATATGTGGTGACAGAAAGAAATATAACTATGAGCAGTGAACACAAAATTCTCTCTCTCTCTCTCTCTATATATATATACACACACATATATATATTTTTCAAAAATATATTTTTTCAAAATCAAATAATATATATATAAATATACATATAAATATATATATATACATACTGTTGAAATGTACACTTGAAATTTACTGGATTTTATTAACCAATGTCACCATATGGGGGGGGTGGGAAAGATAAAACAGTAAAACAAGAACTCTCCAAAAAGTCAGGATAAACACAATAAGTATATAAATATGTGAATAAAAAATGAGTGCTGTAATAAATCTAAATGAAAGTAACCTCATGGAGTGATCTGATCATAAATTCCTAACTAGGCAGGTCATGCTGGGAAGCCATGCCCCAGGTCTCTAAGTTCTTTAGTAAAAGGTTTATCTTTGCCATAAGCAAAACCTGTCCACAGTTCCTGAGCATCTAGGTTAATGGGTTAGCACACCTTTGAAATACCTGTTTTTCAGACCCTAGGAAGGGTAATCATCCTTAAAACAAACAAACAAAAAAACCACAATCTTGTCAACTATCCTTTAATTCAATACTCACCTTGCTCTCTTCCACCTTTATGTACTTTTCCTTAAGTTCCCCTTTAATTCCGAATGCATAAAAAAATCTGCAAACTTTCATGCTCTGGAAGCATTTGCGATCTTGCTGCCCTGCAATGTCATCAGTTTGGCTCAAATTCTTTTAAAAATTCTCTACAGGTTTGGACATTTAATTCGACAAATACTCCACATTGCAAATGTTTTATTCTACAAGAATATGTATTACTAGTTGATTACAATCTTCTCTGTTTTTCTTCCCTCATCTAAATTCACAATGTTTTGTATGGCTAAAGGGTGCAACATTGGTATAATTTCATGACTATTAACTGGTCCCTCTTAAAATGTGAATATAGTTTCAAACTAAATCTTGGAATGATTTACACTGTGGATGAGAAGAATAAAATATAATGGTATTCTTGAATATGCCAAACATATTAAAACATACTTGTTTTAAAAGAGGGGGGTGTAATTGTACTTTAAAGTTCTATACTATTCTTTGTATATTAACAAACATTTTGTCAGATTTAATAACTTTTATTTATTAACTTCACAAAAAGAAATGTTATTTTAATAATTCCAGTGTAGTCTGAATTTCACACCTGCAGTATAATGTATGCATTCAAATATAACTCCATTTTTCATAATTACTCCATCAGTCATTTGATGTTTTTTAAATCTTATTTTAAATGTGTGTATTACAGTTCCCAAAATAAGAAGACTTTCTCTGATAAGTCTTACATTAAAATTTCCTCTAATTATTATTTTTGGCATTGAAATAGATTGATTTAGTGACTCCACTCTAATTATATTTGCCTCGTTCTCTAGTTGACCTTTATTAAAAGTTTAACAGAAAATATTTTAATAGAAAGAATATTTTCCTATGCTTAACTTGATTCCAATATTGTACTATTTTGCTGGAGATAATTTTTACTGTATTACTCTGAGAACAAAGAATGATATTATTATAACATAGTCATGAAATATAACAATTTGGTACATGATACAAATAAAACATAACCATATATTTTATTTAATATAAAAATAAATATTGTTATTAAATTTAACAAGGGTCTTATTAGCAATAACTGTATCATTTATATTTTCTATCTCAAGTAGTAATAGTTGATTCTAGATACCATTTTTCATGTTCTAATGTAAATGGTCTTTGGATTTAGAGGGGATGTCTCCTAAAAAAATTCTGTTTTTGCAGAAATAAATCGCTAAAAATATTTTCTTCTTACTTGTGACTTTTAGCATGATAAAATATTCTCTAAAATTTATAAGTGTGCATAAAATATATTTTTTCAAAATCAAATAATTTTTAAAATTATTAAGAAATATGAGACTGATTAGTTAGCAATTCTCATGCTCTCTCCTAATCTTAACTGCCAGCATTTGACACAGTTCACTTGCTCTTCACTTGACCTATCTCACTCACACACCCAAAACTATCAAAAACTACTGTTGGCTTGCCTTGAAAACATCTCTAACATCTTATCCTTTCCATTTGCCTAAAGTCTGTAACCTAGATTAATTCAAGCATATTCAAACAAGTTTCTTTCATCTGCTCTTTATCTAACTCTCTATGGCATCTACACATAGTCTAGTCTGAGTGTCCTTTTAAATATAAATTTATCTTGCCACTTCTCTGCTCGCAACCCTGAGGAGACTTCCAATTTCTTTTACAGTGAAAAGCAAATGTCCTTAAAATGCCCTATTAGACCCTACATGATCTGGTTTCTCATCAATTTGCTATTCTATCTACATTAGACTCTGCTCTCCCTGCTCCAAGCATACTAACATCTTGGTTGAATCTGAGATAAACCAGGCATATGCCCACTTTCAAACTTTTATCTATTCCCTCTTATAGGAGTAGTCTTCTTAGACATCTACTTGGCTATTGTCTAAGTCAATTTGTGTTGCTATAACAAAAATATCATAGATTGAGTGACTTTTAAACAATAGAAATTTATTTAAGCTAGAAATCAATAACAGGAAAATAGGTGAATAATGCCAAAATACATTGAGATTAAATACACACTTCTAAGTAACTCACGGATCAAATATATGTGGAGGACAAGAGGTTCTGCAGAAAGTAACTCACAGGGTGATCTGATTATAGATTTGTAGCAAGGAAGATCCTGGTGGGTAGTCATTATTAAATCTTTAATAAAAGGTTTATCTTGGCCTTAAGCTATCACTGTTCATTGTTTCTGTGCTTCTAGTTAACACACCTTTGAAATGACTCTTTTCAAACTACCAAAAGCAGAACTATCCTTTATCTCTTAACTAATCACATAATCTTAACTACTCTGCAATACAATACCTGCCTTGCTTTCTCCCACATTCATGTAATCTTCCTTACTTTCATCCTTAATTACAAATGCATAAATGAAACTGCAAATTGTCATCTAAAAGCATTTTTCTGTCTGTTGAGATTTTGCTTTCAAGTATGACCTCTGACATTTGTAACATTAATAGAGAAAATCTCAAAAAACATTTTAAAACACTTTAATTAAGTTAAAATTGACATCAAACTTACCAAAATCTGTGGGATACAGCAAAAGCAGTGCTTAGAGGAAATTTTGTAGCATCAAATGCACATATTAGAAAAAATCAAAAATCAATAATCTAAACTTCTACCATAAAACTACAAAAATAAGAGCAAATTAATTAATCCATAGTAAACAGAAGAAAATTAATGACAGAAATTATAGGAGAAATTAGAAAAAGTAAAAACAGAAAATGAGTAAAGAAAAATCAATAAAGCCAAAAGCTGGTTCTTTGAAAGATCAATTAAGTAGATAAAACTCTAGTCAAGTAAAAAAATGAGAAAACACAATTATTGATATCAAAATTAAAAAGAAACATCACTATAGATCCCATAAACATTAGAAGGATAATAAAGAAATCTTATGAACAATGCTATGCACACAAATTTGATAACTCTGATGAAATGGACCATTTCCTTGAAAAACATAAAAATTTCACACAAGAAGAGATAGATCATTTGACTAGAGCTACATCTATTAAAGAAATTCAATCAATAATTAATAACCTTCAAAAACAGAAACACTGAGACCAGATGGGTTCACTGGTGAATTCTACCAAATATTTAAGGAAGATATTATCCAGTTCTTCATAACTTTTTAGAAGGTAAATAGAGGGACTATCTTATAACTTATTCTCTAAGGTCAATATTACCCTAATACCAAGACCCTCAAAGATATTACAAAAAAGGAAACTACAGACCAATATCTCACATGAACATAGATGCAAAAATCCTCCAAAAAAGATTTGCAAATTTAATCCATAAAAGTATAAAAAAAAGAATTATACACCAAAATCAACTGAGATCCTTATCAGGCATGCAAGAGTAGTTCACATTTGACAATTAATTAATGTAAACCACCACATTAATAAGCTAAAGAAAAAAAATTGCATGATTTTACAAGTAGATACAGAAAAAGCATTTGACAATATTCAATATAAATTCATAATAAAAATTCTCAGCAAACTAGGAATGGATAAACAATATTAACAAAAATTTTACAATAAACATAACTAATGGTGAGAAACTTAAAAGCTTTTCTTGATAAACAATATTAACAAAAATTTTATAGCAAACATACTTAATGGTAAGAAACTTAAAAGCTTTTCTGCTAAGACCAGGAATAAGGTAAGGCTGTCCTTTTTCACCACTGCTTTTAACACCATTCTAGAAGTCCTAGCAATGCAATACTATAAGGAAAATAAATCAAATAGACTTTTTTGCAGATGAAGATCATCTAAGTAGAAATACTAAATAATTGACAAAAACAAACAAACAAACAAGAACCTCTGAAAATAATAGATGATAATAGCAAGGTTTCAGGATACAAGGTTAAGATAACAAATATCAATTGGTTTCCTACATACAGCAATCAACAAGTGGAATTTGAGATTAAAAATATATTACTGTTTAATTAGCACTTCAAAAACTAAAATCCTTAATTAAATCTTATAAAATATGCACAAATCTATCTGAGGTAAACTACAAAATGATAAATGAAATTAAAAAAAAAACTATATAAATGAAGAAATATTCCTTGTTCACAGATAGACTCAATATTGTCAAATAAAGTTCTTCCCAACTTTATCTATAGATTTGATGCAATTGGAGTAAAAATCCTAGCAAGTTATTTTCTAGATATTGACACATCAATTTTAAAGTTTATATAAGTCAAAAGGTCCAGAATAGCTAACACATCGTTAAAGAAGAATGATTAGAAGACTAATACTACCCAGCTTCAAGATTTACTATAAAGCTACCATTTTAGAACAATGAGGTTTTGGCAAAACAAACAAACAAACAAACTAATAGATCAGTGGAACAAAGTAGAGAGCCCATAAATAGACTTATATAATCAACTGTTATTTGACAAAGGAATAAAGACAATATAATGAAGCAAAGACAGTTTCTTTAACAAATGGTGCTGGAACAACTAGACAACCACATGCAAAAACATGAATCTAGACAAAGATCTTACACATCTCACAAAAATAACTTAAATGGATCATAGACCTAAATGTAAAATGCAAAACCATAAAAAATTATAAAAATCTTGTAAAATAACATAGGGGAAACTTAGATATGGCAATGACATTTTAGATGCAACAACAAAGTCACAATCCATGAAAGAAATAATAGATAAAGATGGGCTTTATTTAAATTAAAAACTTTTGCTCTGTAAAAGACAAGAGAATGAGAAGACAAGGCAGACTGGGAGAAAATATTTTCAAAAGACATATCTGACAAAGATTGTCATCCAAAATATATGACAAACTCTTAAAAATCAACAATAAGAAAACAAAACTCAAATACGAGATGGGCCAAAAACTTTGAGACACCTCACTAGAGAAGATATAGCAATAGCAAATAAGCATATGAAAAGATGCTCCACATCATATGTCATTAGAGAATTGCAAATTAAAACAATGAGATACCACCACACACCTGTTGGAATGGTCACAATTTACAACACTAATAACAGCAAATGCGGATGAGGATGTGGAATATTAGGAATGGCTATTCTTTGCTGGTAAGAATGTAGAATGATACAGCCACTTTGTAAGACACTTTGATGGTTTCTTTTAAGACTAAACATATTCTTACCATACCATCCAGCAATCTCACTTTTTGGTATTTATCCAACTTAATTGAAGGGGACAAAAGGTGAAGGAATTAAGAAATACAAATTGGTAGTTACAAAATGGTCATGGAGATGTAAAGTATAGCATAGGGAATATCATCAATAATATTAGAATAACTATATGTAGTGCCAGCTAGGTACTAGACTAATCAGGGGATTACTTTATAAATTATACAGATGTCTAACCACTATACTGTAAACTAATATAAAATAATACTGCATGTCAATAGTAATTTTTTTAAAAAAAGAAAAAAAACTATGTCCACACAGAAACCTATATGTAGATGTTTATAACAGCTTTATCCATAATTGTCAAAACTTGGAAGCAACCAAGATGTTTCTCAGTAGCTAAATGGATAAACTGCAGTACAACCAGCAAATGGGATATTATTCAGTGCTTAGGAGAAATACTCTATCAAGCCAAAAAAAAAAAAAAAAATGGAGGAATCTTAAAAACTTATTGCAGGTGAAAGAGCCAATCTGTAAAGGCTGCATACTATATAATTCCAACTATATGGTGTTCTAGAAAGAGCAAAATTGTGGAGACAGTAAAAATATCAGTGTTCGCCAGGAATTAGGGGGATAGATGGAGGGAAGAATGTAATACATAGCGCACAAGGAACCTTTAGGGAGTGAAACTATTCTGTATTTGAATCTAATGGTGAATACATGTCAGTACACATTTGTCAAAACCCATAGAATGGACAAGAGTGAATTCTAATGTAAACTATGGGCTTTAGGTGATAATAATGTGTAAATATAGGTTCAACAATTATAACAAACGTGCCACTCTGGTGGGGGACGTTGTGTATGTATGGGGGCCGGAGGTAGACGGAAACTCTCTGCACTTTTGATCATTTTTGTTTTGGATCTAAAACTGTTCTAAAAATATAAATGTTAGTTTTTTAAAAAGGGAATGAGTTATTGATATAGGCAGTAACTTGATTAATCTCATTAGAATTACTCTGTGTGAAAAAAAGTCAATCTCAAAAGGTCACATACCATACTATACAACTCCATTAATATGATATTCTTATTAGGACGAAATTATAGAGATGAAAATAGATCATTATTGCCAGTGATGGTCATAAGTGGTGGGTCAGATGTGACTACAAATGGGCAAGCTGAAGTGGACCTTGGTGAGAGAATACTACTGGGAGAAATGACAAAAGGTACATGGAGTCTCTAACCTTTTTTTTAAACAATTTCTGTAAGTCTACAATAATGTCAAAGTAAAAAGTAGGAAAAAAAAATCAGTTTTTGATTATGTAACCTCAGTCTAAACACCACAAAGAATTGTAATTATTTTAATTCCACTTCGAGGTTTTCTGTTTGTAGGTATATTGGAGGTTCCCAAGACTATTTCTAGATTTGATGATTCCCTGGGGGACTCACAGCATTTAGCATAGAGCGAAAGGATACAGAGAAAAATCAACAAAGAGAAAAGCAAAATAGGGTGAAGTCTGGGGAAACCAGGAGCAATCTCCCAAGGGTCCTTTCCCAGTGAAATTACTCAAGATATGCTTAATTCCTTCAGCAAGCAATTGTGATAACACACGTGAAATGTTGCCAACCAGGAAAGATCACTAGTCTGGCATGAAGTAAAATTCCAGACCCTGAGAAAGAAAGCAGGAATTCAGTGTGAACCAAACTGCTGCAGAAATGCTTTAGGCACAGTGAGAGACTCTTGCCAGCTAAGAGTGTGGGAAAACTTCAAAGTCCAAGTTCCCGGATGCCAGCCAAGGGCTGACCTTGCAAGCAGGACTTTTCAAGGATAGCAATTTAAGCCTGCTACGTTAACTCTTTCCTGCACAGTAGGGTTATGCATATTGTAAAATAAAACAAATAAGTAAATATATTGACATTATGAGAAGCCAATGTTCATGTTATAGGAAAAGAGTGATATAAATACGAAATGGGATGGGTGAGGTGGTGATGAACTTTGTGGTATTGGTTTAGGATTAAAGATATCAGTATAAACTTATGATTGTATAAAAAAATTAGTCATCTTCCTACCAACCTGTATACTTACAGTTCTCTTTGTTAAAAGAATCCAAGTTTAAAGCCAACAAATAGAAATGAGCACATCTGGCAATCATATCTTACTTTTCAAAACTCAATCCAAAGAACTGAAAATTTGGGAAAAATTGCTGATTCCAAGACTGGTGCAGGGAAGCTATAAAATAAGACTTTTTTTTTTTTAATGCCAGAAAATTAAAAAAATACTAAAAAATAAAATGGGAAAAGTCAGTTTGAAGATCCTCCCACTGGCCAATTGTGAGACAATTTTAGCATAAAACTAGAGTAAAACGTAGTGGATTATAATCCACTGAATATGTCTATAATGATTGTTAATGAATTAATAAATAAAAGCAGGTGTGAGAAAGAGATTTTAAATTCTCAATGCAACTATTTTGCATCCTTGATTAGGGCAAGAATCATCTACGAATGCTAAAATCATCAGTTAAAATTTGAGGGTGAACAGGATCTTTACATAATCTCAAAGAATCTCTAAACATACTATTTATTAATGTATTGATCTGAGAGATGCCACCTTAATTGAATATCTCAAGTTAATACACAAAAAGTGGATTCACTGACATCATTTTCCCCAACGTGTTATACTTGGAAGGACACAATACCACTTATGTAGAATTCTTGCCAAAAATGCATAGCCTAATCTAATTATGAGGAAACAATAAGACAAATTCATATATTCTTCTAAAAATGTCAGTGTCATGAGATACAAAAAAAAGACTGAGGAATTATTCACGGGTAAAGATGGTTAAAGAGACATGCAAGTAAATAAAATACTTTATCGTGAACTGGATCCTCTATTGAAGAAATCATTTTAAAGACATTATTGAGACAATTGGTAAAACTGGAGTATGGACATAGTATTAGATATAATTATTACATCAATGTTAAATTTCTGAATATGTTAATTATACTATAGACATGTGATAGAATGTCTTTGTTCTCAGGAGATAATGTACCATGATGTCTGTACATTACACTCAAATGGTTCAGCCAAAGGAAAGTATTGGAGAGATGAAGGTAGATAATATAGTAAATGTGGCAAAATAAAAAAAAAAACTGGCAAATATACAAAAAGGTACAATGATGCTCAATGAATGATTTTTGCAACCTTTGCCTAAGTTTTAGGGGCTTTTTAATTCATCAATTAAATTGTTAAATTAAAAAAAACAATTTAATAAGTGATTTCCATACACATGTTTTTCATATACATTATAAATCAATTAATCAAAATAAAACCACACACTTTTGAAATGACATTAAACAATAAATATATTTACTGAGCCAAACTCACAGAAATGGAGGAATAGCCATATAAAATTTTCATGTTATTTTAAAATCATGTAAATTAAATTAGCATTAAAAACATTATGCTATTGCCTAAAACATTTATTTGCAAAAGACATTATCAATTGTTTAAGCTTTACATTCTCTCTTAAATTAGTGTGTTTTTATATACGAGTAACTGGGCTTTTATGATAGTTAAAGCTGACTCAGATTATAAAGCCTTACATATTGGGGCATAGGTTTATGTGATAAGAAGCACCTAAGAGAGGACCCTTGTGAAGATAAGCCCATAGCCATTCTTTTGGCATCCCAGGGCATTGTAGAGCATTGTAATTGGAAATTAGTACACATTAAAGGTGCTCTTTAGGCAAGTACAAAGAATTTCAGAAGTTAGCTTTACCATCTTTTATAAATCTTGATAGAAATGTGAAGACAAATATTTCAACATACTCAAATTTATTATATTCTCACATTCTCTCTCTATGATTTCTCACCCAGATAAAGTGTTTCCTATGAAAGAGAACAAACTACACAGGGAGAAAAATGGGAAAGTTTATCTGCCACAGTTATAAAGATGAGTGAACAGTGGGTAAAGCACCTGTGAGAGTGCACTTTTTGTCAGTCCTCAGGTCCTGTGCACCAGAGACTGTTGGTTACCCAGTATGGTGTGACAGCCTAGGCTCTAGTCCCTGGTTTTAGAAAACACAGAGTACTGAGGCTTTTATACTATTTAATGTCTAGGGGCACAGTATCTCTACTTATAAATTCTCCAGACCAGATTTTGATGTTACTGGCTGCTAACAATGCTGACATACCATCTTTTAATAGTACGTACTATAGATGGACTGTTCATATCTTTTCCAAATTTATATGTTAATATCTTACCTCAGTGTGAAGGTATTAGGAGGTGGTGTTTTTGAGAGCCGATTAGATGAAGGGGAGAACCCTGGTGACTGGGATGTGTTCTTATAAGAGACACCAGAGAGCTAGTTCCTCCTTTCTGCCTCATGAAGTTATAATGAAAATACAGTTATTTAGGGAGCAGATTCTCATCTGATACCAAATTTTCCAGAATCCTGATCTAGGACTTCCCAGCCTCCCCAACTGTGAGAGAGAAATTTGTGTTACTTATAAGCTCCCCAGTCTATGATACTGTGTTTTAGCAGCCTAAATAGGTTAAGACAATACATTCAGGTCTCCTCCTACTATCCTGTGTGTATCATCAGAATCCATGGTGAGTATCTCAGAGAGTTCCTGATGCAAGCAAAGTGAGTGAATAAGTCAGGAGAATGTCTCAGCACCCAAGGCTATCCACAGTTTACTTAAGGCTGGAAGAACAATACAAGCACACCCAAATTACAAAACAAAGAAAAACAGGCTATCCTACTGAATTCTTTAATGTCAGAAGCCAAAGTCCTTTAAAAAGATTTCAATTTCTTTCTCCATAAAGAAGGAAGAATAAGCTGAAGCAAGAACTGCACAAAACTAGACTTAATGATTAGAATGCTATTTTGACAAAGCTCTTCCATGTTTATCTTAAATGGCTTTATTTGCATACTATCTAGCTCAAATAGAAACATTTTCTTTAAGGAAAAGGCAGATATAATTAAGTTTTATATATATACACACACACATATATGTATTTACCACTAATAAATGAATGTGTGATACACAGAATATATGGCCATTTTTGCCATTTCAGATAGATGTTCAACAAAATATATATAGCTAACATAAGATAATAATATTGCTTAGCATGCTAATAGTTCTCAGCAATTTATTATAAAACACATACTTTGTTCTATTTGGGGTTTAAAGTCACTAACACTAAATTTTAAAAGAATATTTCAATTAATTAGAAAACAAAGGTTTATAATTTTCTTATGAAACAATCCATTTAAAGATATCAATGCCTGGAAAATTGATCAAATTGTAAAAGTTTGATAAAACATAAAGTATTAGCAAAATTAGTATTCTGCTTTAAAATTTTATCTTCCTTACTTTAAAAAGAGTTTTGTTTTTTTTTTTTTTAAAGGAATAACAGTATAGTGGCTAGTTTTATAATTACGGTAAAAGCTTATTAAAAACTTCAACACAATTAAATGAACATTCTCTGAGATAAACTAATTACTGATATAAAAATGATGATTAGTATCACAGCCTTATTTGAAACATAACTAAAGTTATTTTTTATAACAATTTAAACTAATTGAGTTCTTCCAAAATAAAAGTCTGAGGATCAAGGCACTTAGTTAATATTTAATTTTAATTACTTACTCATATTAAAAATTGGAAAGTCATGTGATTGGTACCCTTTCATATTTTATTGTTCATCTCTGAACTCCCAGCTCTTTATCAATAAACTTTCTTCCTATTAATTTTTGTTTTAATATGAGATGAGGGAAAAGAATATCTAAATAAACCTAGACTGATTTCCATAGATGCGCTTGAGAATTTCTATTTTTCTTCAAAAAAATGTGATCACTTTATGACTATATATGGCTTTGCTAAAAAGGGTTTGGAGACTGTTGGTTAATATATAACAAAATAAATCTATATGAATTATTTTCAAATCAATTCCTTTGTATCTAATAGTAATACTGTAAGAAACAGGAAAAAGTTCATGACTATTACCAGATCCTTGAGCCACCAATTCAGTTTTTGGATGTGAGAGAATTTAAGTAAAGCACATAAATATGCAGTTTGTATAGGCAGGAGTAGCCTAAATATTCCCTTGTTTAAAGATAATATAAATCTAAAGATAGGTTTGCAACATTTCCATTTTATCACACTAAATATATTATTAAATTGGTAGCACAATTCCTAATTATAAAGGGACTTGCAAAAGTATAAGCTTTCAAAACATAAAATATGGCTATTGGCATTCAGTAAAGACGGACATCTCCAAGAATTAAAAAAAAAAAAAAAAAAAAAGCATCTAAATCTGCTAAACAAGCATCTCATGAAGCCAATTTCCCAAAGTAAATACTGAATTTAGATGAGTAATTTTTAAAACGTGCAACTGCTCCGCTCTTCTCCATTTCTTTCCCCAAGGTAAGGGGAGGGTTTTAGGACAGGGTCTTAGATATAAGGCAAACACAGTGAAAGACAAGCATATTGTTTTGTTATAATTTATACAATACTCACCCACATTTCTGGTGTCAAGGAGGAGGGATTAGTGATTTGTAATTAGGATAATTCTAAATTACAAAGAAATTGAAATGGAATGTGGAGTTGCTATCAGGTGATGGATTTTTGCTTGTGGGTTTTATTTTGTTGCATTAGTGTTGTTTTCCCATCATCACTATACAGAATGGCAGAGTCCTGATTTAATTTACCATATCTTCTATCTTTATCATCTCTATATTTGAAATTTGTTCTAAATGACTCGTGAAGGGTAATGTGTGCATTTGTCTGTGTGTAATATAATTGTGTTTTCATTAAATTACTCATTTTTAAGTCTGTTTCTGAAAATTTCATTTGTACCACCTAAGGACAGTGCCTAGCGAAGAGAATTCCTTAGGATTAGACCTTCATTATATGATTGATTTTGTTTTGCCATTATTGATAATATTTACTGAAAAAAACAACCTGTGTCCTTCCCGAACATGAATTATTTGCAACACAAAAAGGCAAATATTGCACTAATATCATATACAATCAGACTCTCTTACTTAAGGTATAAGAATTACATAATTGTAAATATATTAAGAAAATTATTAAGTATAATTTTACAAGAGGAGAAGCTAAATGTCCATAATGCTGGAGTCCACAGTAACCTTGACTTTTTGTGTGTGTGCAAAAATCAAGAGAAATATGCCAAGAATTTAGTTATAATCTTAGTGACATTCCACTTTCATTAGAAGTTCTGAGACCCACTCATAATGATTTTCACTTTCCTATGTAACCACAAACAACAAAACAAAATTAATAAGTAGTTTCTTTTATACCACCCCCCAAACCTATACTATGAATTAATATTCCATCAGTTAAATAAACTATTGAACTATTTTTTCCATTTACACTGTGCTCTAACATGTTTATCTGGCCAAATGCACTTAGCTGTTGTCAAAGTAAAAATTCACAGGAAAAAGTTAAGCAGGCAAGATGATTTTATTCAAGGTTATTGTAATAGAGGAGAGGCCAAGAATTCAGTCTGACCTCAATAGCATTTAAACAAAGAGCCTGAGTTTTTGAGAGTTGGGGTGGGAGGATCATAGGCCATATGTTTTTACAAACTGCCATTACCCAAAGGTAAACTTTCTCTTTTTGATAGAAGGTAGTTTTACAATTTGGAGCAAGGCTCTGGCAGAACTTAGGCTCCTACTCTCCCACAGAGACTAAAAATTAATGGGGCACTATCTCCATTAATGATTACATTTCAAAGGATGGCTTCCAAGTCCTTGAGAAATGTATTCTTGGGCTGTAAACTGGAAAGAAGCTTGTAAAAAATTTACATCTCAATGGGGCAAAGAAGGAATTTATCATTCCAAGGTTTCTAAAGTAAATATTCTAAGAAAAGGGAGCTCTGGGCCTAGAGGCAAGGAAAAGCCTATTTAAACTTTGGTCAAGCTGAGGGAAACATTAAGGGTTTCTGCATCATTATCATTTGACTCGTTATTGAAACCCATTCCCTAATTGAAGCGCTGAAATGATTCTGGGAGAATTGCTATGGTATGAGTAGACCACTAACTACTTCTGGATTTTAGTCTTCTCTCACACAAAATAAAGATGTTGGACGAAATCATCTCTCAAGTTTATTCTAATTGTATCATTCTATAGTCCAATTGTTCTAACATGTCCATATCTTTTATGTTCTCTTATATAAAGATAAAAGTGAAAAATAGAAGAGGAATGAATATCACTGACTGCTCTGGTAAAAGCATAGCTAAAAGGAGAAAAATATACAATAGAATTATAATTTTAACAACAACAAATGATCAAATATTTGAATATTTAACAAAAGAAGACTGTTATCCATTGCTAGCTGTCCTTAATGCTACAGTCCAAAGCCACCTTAATTGTTTTTGTGCCATAAAGCAAATATATGAAGACTACTTGGTTGTATTTATTATTATTATTATTATTATTATTATTATTATTATTATTACTATTATTGAGATACAACTGACATATGATATTGTGTAAGTTTAAGGCATATAACAGGTTGATTTGATGCATGTATATATTGCATTATAATTCCTACTACAGCTTTAGTCAATATGTCTATACATCATATAATTATCATTTCTTTTTTGTGGTGGGAACAATTAAGATCTAGTCTCAGCAATTTTGAAGTTATATAATATAGTATCGTTGGCTATATCATTATGCTATGCATTAGATCTCCAGAAATTACTTATCTATTGGTTGCAAGTATGTGTCCTTTAGCAATATATCCTTAATTGCTCTACTCCTTGACAGTGTCAAACACCAATTTACTCTCTATTTCTATGAGTCAGGCTTTTTTAGAGTCCATATATGTGATATCATACAGTATTTCTCTTCCTGTGTCTGACTTATCTCACTTAGCTTAAGGTCCTCAAGGTCTACCCATATCATTGCAAATGGCAGGATTTCCTTCTTTCTCATGGCTGAATAATATTCCATTGCATCCATATGCCACATTTTTATCCATTCATTCACTGATGGACACTTGGGTTGTTTCCAGTCTTGGCTATTGAGAATAATGTTGTGACAAACATGGAGGTGCATATATCTCTTCAACATCCTGTTTTTATTTTCTTTCGTTATATACCAGAACTGGAATTGCTGGATCATATGGAAGTTCATTTTCAATTTTTGGAGGAAACTGCATGCTTTTTTCCATAGTGACTTAATCAGTTTGCATTCCCACCAACAGTGTATAAGTATTCTCTTTTTTTCCATGTCCTCAGCAACACTTCTTATTTCTTATCTTCTTGATGATAGCCATTCTAACGGGTTTGAAATGACATCTCATCGTGGGTGTAATTTGCATTTCCCTGAAGATTGGTGATGGTGAGCATCTTTTCATGTATTTGTTGGTTATCTAGATGTCTTCTTCAGAAAATGTCTATTTAGTGTTCGTTTGTTGAAATAATTAATATTGTTAAAATATCCATACTACCCAAAGCCATCTGTATATTCAATGCAAACTTTATCAAAATTCCAATGGCAGTTTTTCACAGAAATAAGGAAAAAAAATCTGAAATTTGTATGGAACCACAGAAGACCCTGAATAGCCAAAGCAGCCTTGACAAAGAAGAACAAAATCAGAGGCATCACACCTCCTAATTTAAACTATATTAAAAGTATTTAAAACCAGTATGGTACTAGCATTAAAATAGATACACAGAACAGTGAAACAGAATAGGAAGCTAAGAAATAACTCACCACATTTATAGTTAACTAATTTTTGACAAGGAAGCCAAGAACAGTCAATGCAAATAGAGCTGGGAAAACTGGAAAACCACATGCAGAGAGATGAAATTGAACCCCTGTCTTATATCAATCACAAAAATTAACTTGAAATGTATTAAAGACTTAAACATAATAACTGATACATAAAACTCCTAGAAGAAAACATAGGAAAGAAGCTCCTTGACATTGGACTTGGCAATGATTTTTTTATATATGACACCAAAAGAATAAGTATCAAAAGCAAAATTCAACAAGTGGGACTATATCAGACTAAAAAGCTTCTACACCGCAAAAGAAACAATAAAAATAATAATAAATAATAATAAACAAAAAAAAATAAAAGGTAACCTATGGAATGGGTGAAAATATCTGTAAATCATATATATATATTTACATATATATATATATATCAAACAAGGAGTTAATAAACAAAATATATAAAGAACTCACACAACTCAATAAAAAAAATTCTGATTATAAAATGGGTGGAGGTTTTTTTCTTAAAGATGATCCTTTTTCATGAGAATACCCTTTATTATTCCCTTTTCACCATTTTTAACAGATTCTCAAGTCTCAATTGAAAAAAAATTACTATTACAATTTATGTAAAATATTTTATTTCTTGATTTATCAATAGACTTACATGTTTCCAATTACTAGACTATCATTAAGTAAATGCCCTTTCAAGAGATTGTGCTCTTTCTAATTAAGTCCTGCTGCTATGACTCCCAGGCAAGTCCTTTACAATGTTTCCTTAATTTTTATAAGCATTTATGTAGATATGCTAATTTTATTTAAAGTTTAAATAAAGCTTTTCAGGATTTGGAATTTAAAGTTGAACAATAAAAGCTAAGCATTTCTTTTGGTTTATGACAGATTCTCATATAAATAGGTACCACTTTTTAAAATATTTCTTTCTTTAATCAAATTTCAGTTGACTTTTACATTGTTCTTTTACCTACATTTAAAACTTTGGTTCCTAACAAAGCAAAGAGCAATGGAAATAGCTGAAAAATTAAAGGTCTGTATTCAGATTTGAATGTCAATTCAATTCAAAGCGCTCAGAAAGATGCAGCTGCTTTGAGAGATAAGGAATTAAATGATACTTATCTATTCAAATAATAATTAAAATTTATAAGTCTAAATCCTGCAACATCAGAAATTATCTATTATCAAAACACAAAATAGGAAAAACAATATTTTAAAAACTCATAATATGAATATGGAGTTGATGTTTTCTATGATGAATTTTACTCTATAAATCTTAATTTAGTTTATTTCAAGCTGCATTCTATGATGTATTTCAACCATTTTTCAAATGTTTTGATCAGCTATATAGAAAGAAAGAAAAAAAAAGAAAGAAAGAAAGAAAGGAAGGAAGGAAGGAAGGAAGGAAGGAAGGAAGGAAGGAAGAAGGAAGGAAGGAAGGAAGGAAGGAAGGAAGGAAGAAAAAAAAAAGACTAAGTAAAAGTCCCCTCTCTAAATCAGATAAAGCCAGAGTTGTGCTATTGGCTGGGATTGGATATCTATATCCCAATTTGTTCTGTTTTCCTCTGTGACAGACCCATCCATGGAAGCCTTCAGCACATCATAGTCACACTTGATGCATCATTGACAAAATAATAACCGTAATATAATAACTGATGATAATTCACAAAATTATACTGTAGATTCATGCACAAAGGCCCCTACCTTGGCATCCTTTTAGGGCCCTGAGCATTGCGAACATACAAACATAAACTCATTATGTATTTAAAAATTTGTTACTTTTGATCGGTGCTCAGAACCGCCACAACACTACCTATAATCCTTAACACATGCTCTCTGTGACCAATACTTTAGTCTCCTTTGCACTCCTCTCCATATCTCTTGTTATATATCCTTGGAAAACATGGTGACTGGGTTCAATTGCTGGAGTAGTTTGTGGATTGTCTTTACTCATGTTGAAAAAGACAAAATTTAGAAGTGTAGGGAGACATAATTTGAGCAGCAGAATTGAGTAAATGAGAAGACAAATTAACTTGTCAAATCCTCAGAAACAAAGCAATAGTTTCTTGCATAACAAAGTATTATTTCTCAATAGCAGACATAATCTTTTTGCTTATTTCTATTCATGATTCAATTTTTCGTTGTAAAGATAGTCACAAATTAGCATGGCATTTGCAGGAGTTGCACATGGTGACTGAGGAGGATTTTATAATATTAATTAATTTAAATCACTCATTTGTATAGATGGAGGTCTAGACAAAAAGTATGTGAAAAATAATAAAAAATAATAATAGTTTACTATATTAGTTTACTAATTTCCCCCAAATTAAAATTCTAGCTTTATAGAAATGTTTGATTTAATTTTAACATCACTTAAAATTTTTGCTTTACTTTTTAATTTTAGTATGTAATATCATGAATAATGGATATTTTAGAATAAAATAAAACCATTTTTGAAATACATATAATTATATTTTTGTTTTTTTCATTATCTTCAATTTGTTTTGATGAGAATATACTTAGATTTTATACATTTCCAATATAATTAAATTTTCTGTTGCTATAAATCTTTCGATAATTGAGAATAAACAGAAAACACAAATCACAGTTCAGGGAAGAAAAATTAAGTAACGAAAATGTTTTTGTTATTACAAAAGCATAGGAGCTAACATCAAAGGGTAAAAACATTCAGTCATAAGTTCCAGATCTAACATACCATACTCTGTTATTGAAATTTGCTCCGAGTAAATATTAAGTGTTCTCACCCTCCTCCTCTCTCCACATACAAATGATAACAATGTTAGATGATGGATACATTAATTAGCTTGTTCGTGGTAATCATTTCACAATGAATGTCAAAATATCACATCATACACCTTAAAAATATACAATTTTCGTTGTCAATTATACGTAAATAAAGGTGGGGAGACATGTAAGCCAAAATAAAAAACAGAATATATTTTATATATTTAATAGGCTTTTTAGCTTGATTTATGACTTTTCAAATACTGAGGCATATTGTTAAGGGTCCTATTGAAACTATTGTCCTAGACACTACACAATTTAAGGGTCTTGAATACATACATTTTTACATAAGTCTAATTGTATTGTATGAAAATTATATGATCTGTTCTGAATTTTCCTTTAAAAAATGGTAAGACCATCTTTTAAATATTGCTTTTCTGGGGATAGTCTCTGGGTGTGGTCAAGCCTACTGAGAGAGTCTTGTTAAGAAGGAGAAAGTGAATAACCATGACAAATGATGCCCAAATAAAATGACCATTAAATTTAGCTACATGGAGATTATTGCTGACATTTAACAAAAATATTTTGGTGGAGTAGGGTTTAGAGGCTGATAGTGTGGGCTTAAGAGAGAATGGATGTGAAGGGTAGCTAGATACTGTGAATTCAATTGAATTTTGCTTCAAAGGGGAATAAATAAATGAGACAATAGCTTGCCAAGTAATAGAGTTAAAATGAGAGAGAGAGAGAAAAAAAAAGAAATAGCATGATTGTATGCTGAAGAAAATGATCCATTAAAGCAGGAAAAGTTCAGGTTGCAGAAGAGAGAAAACAGAATTACCATTGCAAAGTTCTAGACATATGTGAAGGATTTGATTTGTATAATAACCTGGATAGTTAATCTACAGAAACAGATAGGAAAATGAGGATGTATAGATAGAAGCTGGTGCTGGGTTGATGTCTCCTGTCCTTTTCATTACTTCAGTGCAATAGGAAGCAAGGTCTTCATCTAAGAGCAATAATAATCCTACCTATTTCCTAGGGTGTTGAGATGAGTAAATAAATTAGTACATGTAACAAACTTAGAACACTACATGGCATATTGTAACCACCTAATATATGAAAACTACTGTTATTGACATTAACCCCTTCCCCCATAAATGTGCCTGTTGTTAACTTCAGCAAATTCTTTTAAAAGACTCCAGTTTTCCAAATTATTCTTTGAGGGCATGACAAAATAAATTCTTTTTAAAATGAGAATCACTGCATATGAGATATCTCTCTATTATAAATAATAAATTCATTTTTTTTCCTTTTGTGTATCTCCTCCCATTCCTCCAACTTCTTCTCACTCTTGCTATTTTTTTTTTCAGGCTTCCATCAACTCATTTTCCTGTAACCTACCCACTCCCTCTTATTGCAGTCCTGTCTCTTCCTAAGCGAAGATTCCATTATATGGCCTAAGTATAAAGCATGTAACTGTGCAAGTGTAAAACACCTAGTAGAACCATCTTATAGGTAAAACCTACATATTCCAGTGTTCAAATACACAACTGGTGGCTTGAGACTCTTAGAGATTAATAGAAATGTGAAACAATCTTGATGCCCTGCTTTCGTTTTTATATATTTGTCATACTGTAAAGAATTTTACCTATCTAAATCTTGCTGCCATTAATAAAAATGGAAATTTTGTCACACTTAATCAAAGAGAATTTTTTTAAACAGGATCTTTCCGGTGACAGAGACAAAGTAGCTAGTGTGTTACCAGCATTAGCTGCTCTAATTTTCCTTTCACAGGAGGTAATGATTGCAGTGGCTATGAGCAGGAAGCATTCTAGCAAGACCCTGTAGGTTGAATAAAAAGCCCTTGCAGGTGTCTAAACAGCATTTTGCTATACTTCACCATCTCTGTGGTGAGACTCTCAAGACTGCTGCAGAGGTGCTAACTCTGAGTTTAATATACATATTTTTCTTACTGATATTTAATATTAAATAGAATAAGAAATTAAGCTTCTTTAAGAATATTTTACCTGCCATTATTTTACGTATGATGTCAGCATTCCTTTGTTTGAGTCTGAATTGGAGGCAAACCTCTTAGATGTTATAATAATTATCTCTTAGCTATAGTCCACAAGTGATTTTATGTGACAGGATAGAAAACAGAGACCTTTCCTGTCATATGAGTTAAGGAGTTTAGAATAATATGTCTACATTTTTAAATTTAAACTTCTGGCACTTACTAAACATATACCTTCTGCTTTACAGATGATTACAAATGTCTTGAGTTTTGATTTATTTCATATGCTTAAAAATCATGTTAAAATTCTTATCATATGTTTTTACTTATCTTTCTATGATACTCCATTTTAAAGTTTGCTCATTCAAACTTCTGTCACTTGAAACCATTTAAAATCCACCTCTTGCCTGAACTTGTGACTTCCTATTAGAGTCAAGAAGCATCTAGCCTACGTGAGAGTCTGAGCATTTTATCAGCTCTGGCCTCAATAGCTCAAGACACAGAACTATTCCATTCTAATTTTGTTTCTTGGGTCATCATACCAAAGCACAGAGAAGCTGAAACAGCAGCTTCTTTCAGATTTGCCTCCCTGAAGGTTTTTGTTACACTGAATAAAAAATCTTAGGAAAAGAAGCTATTGATACTGCTGATAAGGTTCCTACATGACCTGGCTCCCCAATCAGAGATAAATGATCATGTCTTTTAGTGTTTATTCCTTTTGTAAGTTCATATCTCTATTTTGTTATATGTGGAGTCGACAGTATTGATTCCCATTTCTTTGTCTGCATTTAATGTGCTATATATGCTTTTTAAGTTAGAATCAATAATTATCTTGCTCTTGTACTAACATGAAATCATCCTGCTCCAAAGGAAATTTCCAATAAGCTAGTTTGTAATTTTATCACCATCTGATGAATGATCTAGATGCAATAAAAGAGTTTCAATGGTCTAGGGAAAAAAACTTTGATATAAAATATGATTATAGTTTTAAATATTTTTTAAAAACCCACAGCCAAAATGCAATTACATGTGAATCTTCTGATAGACATTTTTAATGTGAATAATAGATGTTCCATGGTATTTTTTTAAATATTTCTTTCTCTTACTGTTCATATTAAATAGCTTATGTGTTCATCTATATCTCTAGATGGTCTTAGATTTAGGACATCCATAACAGAGGAATACTTTTACAAGGAGAGACATCTTAAGAATTGTTATTAGTCTGCTAGGGCTTCCATCACAAAATACTACATACTGGTGGCTTGAACAACAGAAACTGATTTTCTCATAGTTCTAGAGGCTAGAAGGCCAAGATCAGGGTGCTAGCAAGGTTGGTTTCTCTTGAGGACTCTATTCTTGATTTGCACACAAATTGCTGAAGTTTCTTCTTCTTTTTATAAGGATGCTAGTCCTATTGAATTAGAACCCCACTCTTATGTTCTCATGTAACCTTAATTATCTCCTTAAAGGCCTTATCTCCCCATCTCCAGAGTCACACTGGGAGTTAAAGCTTCAACCCATAAATTTTGGGGGAACGCAATTCAGTCCATTACAGAGGTCATCTAGATTGAGGCATTATATGGACAAAATAACTGAGGCTCGATGAAGATGTGTAACTTATCTAAGGTCACACTTCAAGAAGTTAGTGACCACCAGGTCTAAAATCCAATAGTCCTGATTTTAGGTCTTCTACATTTTCTTCCTGGACATTTGCTTTCCCCACAATGGTAATAGAAGTAGAACTACAGCAGCAGAAATAGTGGGAGAAGAAAACTAAAACAAAATTAAGGGGAAAAAAGGTAAATAGAAGTAAAAATATGTGAAGGCCATATATTTTTCAAAAATATAAAATTTTCTCATTCAGTTCCAAATTGTATCTTAATTTATAAGAATATGATAAAATAGAAATGTAATTTGGTATATACAATTGTCAATTAAATAATTGCATCTTTTAATATGCTAAGCACTCCATTTTATATCATTATTTACATTATGGCAAAAGTTACAGTAAATTTTTAAAGTAGCGTCATAAAACCAGAAATAGCAAAATTAAAAGCTCTAATCAATAAAATAGAAGTTAGTAAGAGTTTATTTTACACATAAGTACAGTTTGTTAACTGGGAGTTTTCAAATCGAAAACTGATAAGAAATTCAGGGGCCTACATTACAGAATGGCTTACAAAGTGAGAATGAAAAATTTGTTTAACCTTCACAGTGATCAGTTAGTACAGCGGGGGTTTCCAGACAGCAGGGAATTGTTTAAAAATGATTATCTCATACAAATTTTGGGGAAGATGACTTAAGTTTCTTCCATGATCATCGGAGGCACTTACAAGAGGTTGCATTTATGTTCATGAAATAAGCTAGATTTAGTTTTGCTTATGTGGCTGAAATGGTTTAGTCTGGTTAGAGGATTTTCAAGCCTAGGCTCCATTTTATTTTAACACAGTAACAAGTATGCTAAAGCAATCAAATTGCAGGCACTTGAAGAAGAGAGATATGTAAAATATAGTGTAAATTATTATTTTAATTTTGTTTGTAATGGAAAATCAAGTTCCTTTTTCTGGACTTATCTGCAAGCTATCTTATATCACCAAACTCTCTCAAAGTGTTAGATGGCTACTGAGAGAGCATAAAGAAAACAAATGACAAAGCACTATCAGATCATAACCGAACATATTTTTTTTAAATGTTAGCTAGCCATATCTCTGTGATCTGCAACCCTGCATTTTGTTCATGTATAAGAATGGTATGCTTAGATAAATCTTTTGATGACAAAGAATATTTGTTACCTATCCATAAAATATTTTAAATATCATAATAATCAATTATTTCATTAGATTAAGAAATGTGTAAGCCAATAAACTTTTAAAAACAAAGCTAATGATTTTATTTCAATGAGTCTTAAATATATACTTTCCATATATGTATCTCCTGTAAAAATGAATAACACATTTTCAAAAAAAGGACTGTGTGTCATTAACCATATTACTTATGCATTAGACAATTATATACCTTGAGGTATAGTAGAATGTATTTAATGTGAGTTAGTTGGTGAAGTCAGAGTATAAGCAAGTATTTTATATATTCAAAACTAATGTGTCTCCTAAATATAAAGTAAACTCTTCATTATTTTCAGCATAAAGCCTTATAAATTTATATCTTATGCACATTAAGATTTGAGGACCAATGAGAAAATTTAAGAAGTAACAAATAATAATCAATATTCAAGTGTACTTGTTTGCAAGTGTAAGCAACCCAATACCACAGATAGGATTGCTTAAACTACAGAAATTTATTTTTTCACATTTTTGGAGCTAGAAGTTCAAGATCAAGGTATTACAGATTTACTTTCTTCCTTGACCTCTCTCCATGGCTTGCTTGATGACCTTCTTCTGCCTGTGTCCTCATCTTATCTTTCCTCTTTTTATAAGGACACATCAGTCAGACTGAATTCAGGCCAACCTAATGACCTCATTTTTAAATTAATTACCTCTTTAAAGACCCTATCTCTACATATAGTCATATTCTGAAGTACTGGGGTTTAGAACTAAAATATATGAATTAGGGGAAAATATAATTAAGCCCACAACAGCAAGTGTCCAAACCTTCAAAATATTCTGCCTTTAGGATTAACTGTCAAAATCTGAGTGGCCAGTGTGTGTGTGCACACATATCTTGTGGGGAAAGATATGAAGTGGTTGGAAGGTAGAGAAATCTAAAGTCTTCCTGCTTGCTTATAAGCTTTAACCGATCCTCTTAACAGTAAGTCTATATAACTTCAATACATATTAATTGATATGTTTTGTTGTGAAATTAAGAGAAGTGGCATATGTGAAATGCATTGCAGAGTCTGGCAGACAGGTGCTGAATAAGTGTTTATTGAACTTGAATCAATCTAAACCTTGCTTCATCAGACTCACATATACTATCTTTTTGAAAATGCTAAAGAACTTTGCTACCTTCTTGCTTGTTGATCCTTAAAACTTTTTATTTTGAAATAATTATAGACTCAGAGGAAGTTGCAAAAATAGTAGAGAAGTCCTATGTATCTGTCACTCAGATTTCTTCAATGATAATATCTTACATATCAATAGTACAATATCAAAACCAGAAATTAAAATTAGCATAATTCATATATCGTTTTCAGCTTTATACATGTTCTTATTTGTGTGTCTATGTGTTCCTATGTGTTTTCTATGTAATTTATCACATACATACATTTGTGTAACCACTACCATAATCAAGACACAGAACTTCTCCATCAATGGAATTATTCCTCTTGCCACTCTTTTTCTAATTATTTATAAATTAATATCTACAATCTTCAAGATACAGCTTATTACTACCTTTTTGGAAAACTTCCGTGATGCCCCAAGTATTAATTTTGTTTTTCAGAGTTCCCTATATGGGCTATTTCAGAATCCCTTACTACATTGCATTCTGTGACCGTTAAATGTATCTTACCTACTAGACTGCAAACTCTTTGAGGCCAAAAGAGTGTCTTTTTAAGTAATATATATCGATGCCTATGATAATCACATCTTGTTCAAATTGTAATTTACTGAACCTACCTTTAAAAAATACTATTTTCTGAGCTACAAAGTAATGGATTAATTCTTTAATGTACCTATGCTTTGGGCCCAATTTTTATACAAATTTTATAAGAGCTGATACAAATAAGAACAAAAAAGAAGTAATTAAAAATGTAACTGATGATAGCATTGTCTAGTTTTGCTGCTGAGGATACCATAATCGTATTACTAGAGAGAGTCATTTTTTCAGTAAAGAGAGCTACAAATTTCTTCAGTGGCCACGGTGTTCGTCAGCTGGTAAACCCAGCATGTGTGTGGCTATTCCAAAATTCTTAGTAGTTAAGAAAATCTCTAGAAATTGGAGATTTTTAGAGGTGTTTGCACAGCAATCCAGCATAAATTTAATTATAACACCAGTGTCCCAATTTTCAAACAACCTATAAACTTCATATGTATTTTATTTTATCACAAAAAGAGAAAAAAAGAAAAAAATTCTGTCATTATCATTATTTCATTTTGTTTGTGAATATAGATGCTTTATCATCTCATTTCACTATATTTCATCTTCTTACAAAATTTGTAGGTAATTTTATTTAAAATACCAATTATAAATAAATGACTAATATTAGAAATAGTAGTATACTTTTAGTTTTAAAATAATGATCTAAAATTCAATTAATTTCTTAGTTTCAAGTTATTATTACATCTTAGAATCATATTTCTGGAAAAATATACTTTTGCATGCCCTTTATTTCTATCAAACACATATTTTAGATATCAAAAATCATTTTGCAGTCTCAAACATTGTTTGCTATAAGAAATAGAAAAAGATAAACCCAAAGACAATTTACAAATATAGAAGAAACATCTTAAACATATTTTAAATTTTTGTAAAATAAATGTGAAGATTTATTGGTTGAAAGCATTTAGAATCTGAATTAAACAAAAACTCAGGAAGATAATTGTTAAGGAAGAATTTTAGATTTATGGACAATTTATTCCTAAATCAAATTGCTCTTTTTTATTGTCCATTTTAATGTCCTTTAACAAATCCATATTTCAATTCTCCCATATTTTAGTATAGAGCAGTGGTTTTGTAATGTGGAAATACAGATGTTTTGAGAAAAAAAAAATCTAAATTTTATTCATTGAATCTTCCAGTTTTAATCCTTCACTCAGAAATATTTAAGAATAATGGAAAAACATCTACTGTTAGGTGCTGGAGTTACGTGATTAAAAGCATACCCCTTTCCCTCAGGTAGTTCATTCTCTACTGGAGTGAACTAATGGAGGCCTGTATGGAAATAATTTCAAGCCAAGATGTGCAGAGCTAATTTGTATTCCTGTACAATGTGCAATGTTGTTAAAAATTTTAATTGCACAAATATTACAGGCATTCCAATACATAGGTACTATGTTTGCCTTAATTATTGTTTTTAAAATAAAACAAAAAAGTATATTTTAGATCGATCCACATATTTACCCTTTTTGGTGTCTGTTTTTTTGGTAGTTAAAGCTTTGTATATGTTGTCATTTACTTTTTGACTGAAAGGCATTCTTTAATATTTCTTTAGTGTGCAGGTTTGCTTACAATAATCCCTTTCAGCACAAATAGAAAAATTAATAAAAAGTAAAATAGTAATTCTATAAGCAATAATTATTTTAAGTACCTGCAGTAAGTTTTTTTACTACAGTAAAAAAAAAAAAACATAACATGAGACTTATTCTCTTAAAATTTAAGTATACAGTATTGTTAACTAAGCATAACGTTGTACAGCAAATCCCCAGAATGTTTTCATCTTTCATGACTGAAACTCTATACCCACTGAACAGCAACTTCACTCCGATCCCAGTCCTTGCCAACTACAATTCTGCTCTATGTTTCTATCAATTTGATTATTTTAGATACATCATATAAGTGGAATTATGTAGTGTGTATCCTTCTGTGACAGGCTTATTTACTCCCCCCACCACACACACACCACTAAGGATTTAAAACTCAAAAAGTTTGTGAACCTCTCACAACTGTTTTTACTGGGTCAAACGGTTTTTACTGAAATATTTCCTATACCTACACAGTCTTCTAATATGCATTATGAATCCGAAGTGAGGGCTAGTCAATATAAAGGTTTTGCAATTTATTAGACCTGATGCTTTTTTTTTTTTTTTGCCTTTTTAAAATTGTCTTTTGTTTATTTGTTTGAGGAATGTATCATGAGAATACTACTGACAAATATTACCCTATGTAATTTAAGTTAATTAATAATATTCACTTTTAGGACTAGTGTGTATTCTTTTCATTGATTTAAATAATAATTCATCTCTTATTTTACTTTAGAATTTTATATCATTATTTGGGTTATTACTCCAGGTCCTTGTACTATAGTCAGAGTTCTCCAGAGAAACAAACCAATAGTGAGTCTGTATACAGAGACAGACAGACATAGTTTTATCTTAAGGGACTGACTCACAAGATTGTGAGGACTGATAAATTCAAAATTTGCAGAGCAGGCCAGCCCCAGACCAGAGTTCCAGGAAGAGTTTTTGTAATCTCTAGACTGAAGGTTGACTGTCTGCAGGTTAAAGCTCTCAATTGATTGGATAAAGCCCACCCACCTTATGGAAGGTAATCTGCTATATTTACACAACTGTTTAAAATGTTAATCACATCTAAAAAAAAAAAAATCTACACTGCAACACCGAGACTGGTGTTTGATCTGAAACTAGGTGCCACTGTCCAGCAAAGTTGACATGCAAAATTAGCCATCCCAGTCCCCCAAACATCTATCCTCTGATTTACTTTTACCACATTTTACCCTTTTTAAAATCATAGTCTTCAAGCTTAATTTTCTTTCTCTTCCTGATATTTGATGGCAGACATCACAAGTATCTTGGCAGAGCTTTTTAAACTCTGTAGCAAAAAGCTCTGCACAGCTGGTATGGGTATCCTTATTATGCTGCTATCAGCAAGTGACACTGGAAGAGAAATTGCTGCTTTTTCCTCAGTTTATAGTGTTCTCTGGTTACTGGCTCTTAGATATCTTATTTATTAGGGTCACATAACTCATTCTGTGTTCCACTAACATTTTGGGAATCTGTTTATCTCTCACTTTCTGTTCTTTTCTATAAATATTGTTCTTACCTTTCATCTTTCTTGTAGTTCTCACAAATGAGATCACAAAACTTTTCTTATCTACCACTTCCAGTAAGTCAGTTCTAGGCAGAGCCCAGAGTTTCCCATTTTAAATGAGAATCCCCCCCCCCCAAAAAAAAAAAGGAAATATAATGTGATTTACTTATTGATGACCTTATTTTTTTTAGTCTGGTTACTCCATTATTTTATTTATAAAAAGTATTATTACTACGATACGTAGTCACATTTAATTTAATGACTTTCTATGCTTTTGTTTCTTTCTCATAGTTGCACATAATTATTAACTATTCTGAAATCTGTCTCTCCTGTCTTACGTGCAAGAAATAATTCACCTTGTACTTCAAAGACATCGAGCTGTCCACATAAGGCAACTTTTCTATTTTCATTTCCTTATTTTTATGTATGTTGTCTTACTATTCGTGTGCATACTCCCAAAGAAAAATGTACTCCGTCTTTTGAAACCAAATTACTTGGTTATCAATATTTGTTGATTAGATAAATGGATTTTTTTTAAAGCATACTATCTCAAAGCGTTTTGTTATGGTATAATTATTATTAACCATTTATGAAGAAACATAATGATTTTAGAATATAATCTCTGTTTATAAGAAAATACCATTTGTGCCTATTGTAGAAGAACCCAAGAGTGACACATCAAGAATGCTGCACATCAGGAATGGTGTGCTGGCCACATGTTATGCTTGCTAAATGTTATTTCAAATTAAATTGTTTTTTTACACAAGAGATTAGCCAAAAAGATGTTCATAAATCTGTGGTTTTAAATGCTTATCTTTTAGTGAATTACTAGCAAGAGAATATTGTATATACTACATATTGTAAATATGGATGTGGTTCCATAGTGTAGCAGTTAGCATGTCTGCTTTATACAAAGAAGGTCCTGGGTTCATGTCCCAGTGGAGCCCATGGTTCATGTTCTATGGCTATGCACCTTGAATAAGCCTGATGGCTGATCTTGGAAGCTAAGCAGGGTTGGGCTGGTTTAGTAGTTGGATGGGAGACCACCTAGGAAAACAGGTGCTGTGGGCATAAATAATGATAATGATAATAAATAAATATAATATTATAAATAAAAAGTTAGTTTTTTCTGTAAATTAATAATTTATATTTGAAAAATACTTATACATTTAATTTTCCATAAAAAAAAAACAGTATGAAGGATATTTACAATATTGTTATCATTATCTAAGGAAAAATAAAAAAATGCCTTGACTACTGCAGCTGAGAGCTAGTGTGTGGATTTCCCAAATAAACACAAGTAATTTCTGGGGAATAATGACCATAAATAGACAACTCTAGTCTATTACTATGCTCAACATGATAAAAATCAAGACACTTGGCAAACAAAACATTTTTAAACTCCTTGATTCATAGTAACATGAGTGAATACCTCTTTACCAATGTCAACTAGAACCTGTTTTCATATTTCAAACTTCTAGATAAAACAAACACCAGGACACCCTGTTACTAGCACACAGTAATGAGAAGAGACATCTTTGCCTTTTTTGTAACTTTAGTTGGAAATAATTGAGTCTTTCAGTATATAATATAACAACTATAGGGTTTGTAATTGCCTTTTATCAGGCCAGGGAAATTACCTACCATTCTTAGTGTTTTTGTCATAAATAGTTGTTCAAATTTGTGAAAATATTTTATCTGACTCTATTGAAGTGATGGTATGTTATTCTAAAAATAGAAACATGGTGCTTTACAATGATAAATCTCTAAGTATTTACCAAGCTTATTTACATTCCTTGAACAAAACCACTTCATCATGATGTTATCTGTCATATCTATTACTGGAATTTTTTCTGACATTGTGCTAAGAAATTTTAAGATGATGTCATAAGAATACTTTTCTCTAATTTTATATTTTTTTAAATGTCTTTAGTTTCGATAACACTGGTCCTCATAAACCTAGTTATGAGATATTTCCCATCTTCATTTTTCTGAAGGGTATCATGTAATCTTATTCCTTACACATTGGTAAAATTCATTAGGAAAAACATCTTTGCTAGAGTGCTTTAATGGAAAAGATTTTAACATAGTTTCATTTTCTTGAATATATATAGGATACATTTATTTTTAAGAGAACTCAGGCAGTTTGTGCCTCACAAAAAAATCTATTCAACTTAACAAAATTTTATACTTTTTTACCTTTTTATTGATATTCCTTATATGTTCAACATCATTCTCCTGATCGTCTCAACTTCTTTGTCCTTTGAGCATATTTAAGGCAGTTAAGTCTTTGCCTTGCAAGTCCACTTCTGGGCTCCTTCAAGAAGGGGTTTTCTTGGATTTCATTTTTTTTCTTATGAATGGGCCATACTCTCCTGCTTCTCTCTATGCTTTGTAAATTTTTGTTAAGAACTTTACATTTTTAAATTATAAATGTAGTATTCTGGAAATGATATTCTCCCTTCTCCCAGAGACTGCTATTGTTGCTTATTGTTGCTATAAATAATTATCTATTTATTTATTGACTTTTTCCAACTATTTTGCAAGGACTGCGTTCCTTGCCAAGATGCCCCACTATCTCTGCATTCAGTCGTGACCTGGCTGAGATTCTTTGAGTAACTTGATTTAGTAAATAAAAAAAGGGAAAAAAAAGTGTTTTGCCTCTCTAAATTCTGTCAGTGGATCTTCCCTATGCTGATCATTCAGTGAATTCCCAGTGATATCAAAGCACACAAACCAATTTTTGAAGGACCAGGTCCTTATTGCCCACCCTGGTATCACTAAACTGTACCAGGAATTTTGGCCACCATCTCTAAGCTACCTGCCCTGGGGTTTGGGGAGGGCATTGTAGACACAATGTGAAATGTCAAGTACTCTCCTGGACACTGAAAATGCTGAACTATACTCTAAAGTTATTAAATAGTCAAATCTAAAGTTCTTGTCAGCTCATTGGTGCGTTTCCATGGTGACATAGTTCCTGAAACTTCCTACTGTTACATATTCCATGAGCACTTGATTATTTTTTAAAAAATTATAAATTACTTTGGAAATATTATTTTTTATGAAATTCTAAAGAATTATACATTCATTTATGTTTTTCAAAAATCAGATTAATTTCTTTTCTCACCCATCTAACTCTCTGAAATTTAAAATATAGCCACAATTTTCTTGTTTCCCATCTGATTTTTATCACAAATATGAAGCTAAATTAATTTGTAACTAGAAATGTTATTTTATCAATTTTTTTCCCATTCATTCTTGGTACATTTGATATATTCTTAATTTTTTTTTTATATACTAATTTCCACTCCACTGAATGGCACAAAGTGTAAACTGATAAAATAATTTTTAAAAAATGACTGCTTGATAATGAATAAAAATGTAAGTAAATAAGATTTATATAGGAACCGAAGGATACATAAAAGAACCAATTGTTAATTCCTGATGCAAAAAAAAAAAATGTTATTAAATCAATGAAATTAATCACTTCACAAATGCTTTATAAAACAGTAATGAAAATAAACATATATTTGAGTATTTTAACATAAAGTTATTTTATGCTATAAATTCTTATAAAAGAAAAAAGGACAGGGCTGCTCAGTGATGAGACGTTGACAAGTAAGTTTGTTAAAAAGCTTTTCAAGGAAATCAGGAACTATGCTACTGAAATAAAATAAAACAAAACAAAACAATAAAATGTTGAAAAGAACATTTATAAACAGCAATGATGACTAAGTTCGTAACACTGATATACACTAAAGAAACTGCAGACAGAGTTCAGTCAGATTCAGAAAAGGATATTAAAGGAAATAACCAATGACATAGGTATAGGACCATGAGGTAACGATGTCTACTAGGGCAATTTAATGAATATGTTTGGTGAGCCTCCTGAACTAGTAGTGTGCTGATCTACACCTAAGTGAACAAATAGTTTGGCATAGAATAGTTGAAAGGTTACCATACTGGTTCTCTCTTTTATATGACAGAAAACATTTTCTACCTATTATTAAACATTTATAGCTTAAGTGTGAAGAAGAAGATAAGTAATCACACAGAAGCAGTATCAATTCTTGTAGTATATGAAGCAAAAAGAAATATCTTGTAAAGAATAAATGCAGTTCTATGTAAAGCCTAAAAAAAAATAGCCATATGACTCAAAACTTGGCAATGCAGTTAGGGATCTCATATTGGAACAAAAGGTATATTGCCCATTTTAAGCTTCCTGCTGAGTTATAATTTATCTCCTGGGTTACCAGAATTATTAGAAATTACTTTTGCTATGCTTTCATTTGTCTGTACTAGGTGTCGAAAGAATATTTCTCCTGAAATAAGTGATTATATATGTCTTTATAATTAGATCATTTGTCAGTAGAAGGTTAAGCTCAAAAGCAGCAATTCAGAGAAAATATTTAAAAAGAAATTGGAAGCTTTGCTAGTGAAGAGAAACAGACATTGTAAAAAAGAAATGCTAAGGATACACAAAAATGATATTAATCCTACCTTGTTTGGATCATTATTCTGATCTTATTCTTAAAATTCACAAAGTACAATTGTAAATTTAAAAAATTTTAAAAACTAAATGCAAGTGTAACAGTATGAAATTGGCCACTTTATACCTTTTATCATCTGAAGATGCATTACTATAAGTAGTATTAAATTTAAAAACATTCCTAAAATGTATATATGATAAATATTTATCTATAGTATACAAGCTATGATACAAAAAAATTAATAATTCATATAACATAACCTAGGATTAACCATTTGACAAGGACTTTGGAGTATCCACAACTGTTAGTGTTGTATTAGACTCCTGAGTTATTGCAATTTGTTACAACTCACCACATGAAATGTTCTTTTGAGAACTCTTATAATGAAAGCCAATTTTAATAATCTCCTTGATTCTTCCACCAAGCACATTCAGCATAATGACATTTAAACCATTTTATTGTACATCTGAGTCTCTCGAGTGTTTCAGATTATCAGAAGAATTGAGTAAAAAGAGTGTTATCAACATTATTATATCTCATGGGTAAAATTATACATTAGTATATTGGATTATTAATAAGATTATCCCAAAATTCCATAAAACAGCATGGGGCCTATCTTGTTCTGTTTTACAGCTATTTCACTTAGAGAGGAAGAACGAATCTTGGCACAACATAGTGTGGCCTATTTTGAATGTTCTGATTTTAGATTATATAGTAAGAGGTAGAAGCATAGTCTTTGTTCTTCTGTACTTCTGCTATTCAAAACATGAGAGATAGTTATTTTAGAGGAATACAGAGGGGATAAATCCTAAAATTGACATCATTTTACTTTCTAAAACGATATTGGTTAACAGAATATTTAAAATATTCTGAGATATTTTTTGAAATATTATATTTTTAAAATGTACTGAATAAAACCTGCAGATAAATCTAGTTAATCCAACATAAAATATATATTATGAAATAGTTATTACAAAGACAATTATCTTAATGGCTCCTCTTAAAATCTTTAATTATATGTTAATGCTGGACCAATTAATTTGCATTGTCATATGTTTTTGTTAAATTATTAAAATATTTTAGTTATTACATTTGTTATTTATTCTATTTACATTTTTAATTACTTGATTATCAGTAAAAATCAAATATCAGAGTGAGATACATACACACAGGTTTTATCCCCAAACACCATCTTCTATGATAGTTCTAATTTTGAAAAGAATAGTTTTAACTTTTCATTACATTTATTTTTAAAATTATGAGTAGTTTCATTATGTTTTTAACCTAAGTGGAAAATTAATTACATTGGTGTATGTATTTCTAAACCTGACTCATATTAGTAATATAGGCTATAAAATGTATATTTTTTTCTCAGTGTTTTTCTCTAGCCCACAAAACATGTATTAAGACATTCATTTGAACTGAAAAATGAAGTTATATTTATATTGGATGGAAAAGTCTGAGTGATTTTTTTTCCTAGTCGATTGTATTAAAGAAGAATGAACAAGGTTGTAAGAGATGACAGCCTTGCCTTAGACTTTATCTCCAAAATTCAAGGACAATGTACCTGCAGGATTCTGGCTTTCCTTCATTTCATCTTTGGCAGTTAAGAAAAATAAAAGAAAGAAAATAAAAGAAAGAAAAACTGTAACAGCCAACCGTTAAGAATTACATGATTTAATACTATATAGTTTGAATTTATGTTTTCAAAGTTGCCAAACTGTATAAAATTGACCTGACAATTTATCTTTTTTTTGAAGTTAGTACTTACAGAAGTATGATTTCATTATTTTTACCAATGTGCCATGAAATACAGAGTCTTTTCATGTAAATTTTGCAGGCCAGATTTTTTTTAACAGTCAAGCTTGCTTTAAGAGAAATAATGTGGTTATAGCTCTCTAAGTATGCTAAGCTTGAATACAAGCTGTGGCAGAAAAATGGTTTTATTAATACAAAAAATATGCAACTAAAATTTGAAAGTTATTCAACAACTTGTAGTAGGGAATATATATGCTACCTTTGATCTAAGAAAACTTAAAAGAGACATTTAAATAATTTATATAAAAATTGAAATTTGTTGATCTTCAGTTTTAATGTATACTTAATAATTAATATAAAGATGACATTATTTTTTGATGGAGGGGAAAAAAGTAGTTAAAAGAGTAAAAAGGTCTGCAATAATCTTCCCATTTTGTAAAACAATGCCAATTCTGCCATCCCAGGTCTAAAGCTTATTTAATAATAATTATATAGCAAGAAATAAATTTAGTTAGCCTCAGTGTCAAAAAAAAAAAAAAGGAAACCAAACTAATCACGAAATACAAAGTTATCTATCACCATCACTAAATGAATGACTAGATTTTTAAATAGGATTTTCTTAACATTTCTATATCTTTATTCATATAGAAATATACTATTTTTAGTCAAGAGGAAAATGGTATGTTCTAGTGATAAATATTTCAACCCAGTTTTATATACTGCAAATTTCTGTTAATATCATGAATCATGTGCAAGTAACAAATATTAACATGATCAGGAAATCTGAGAGGAAGCAAACTCAATAATCCAATGGAGCAAGCATATCTACATATCACTGAGGATACAGATAGTAGTAATACCTTATCAGAAATGGAAAGACTGTGTCCAAGTTGAGGAGTTAGTAGAGTTAGACAGAGTCACACAGAAACCTTCTAAGCACTCACATCAAGCAAGTATCTAGAATAGCAGCATAAACTCAAAAAATCAGGGAGATAGTAGCTTTCCATATAAGCATTCTAGGTGGAAGTGCAGAAGATCGGGGTGAAGAGATTACAGTAAAACTCATAGTTTATAACATGTATCCAGTAATAGAGAGAAGCAGGTATCCAGGAAAGAGAAATTTGATTACAAGGCTTGGTAATTCGGAGTTCTTCCTTTTACTCCAAAATTATGCAGAAAAAAAAATGCATTTTAATTATATATAGTGAATGAATGCTTAAATAATAAGCATTATATATTGTATTATATATGCAATGTCCTCTTTAAAGAATAGATCTATAGAGAGAGAATAAGCAATGTGAATTAAGAAACCAAGAAAAGAGAAGGGCCTGAGTAATGAGAAACTTATCCCACAGATCCAGATAGCAGTCATAGAAAGCAATAGCAAGAACAATTTCTGAAACTGGATCAGTGTTTCTTGAAACAAAATACATTATATAATCTCTTCAAGGATTCCAGAACCCTAGTTAGAGTATAGATGGAACTATAATTTTGGGTAAATTGGCATGCACTACAGGTAGAGAGTGCTGAGTAGAAATTTTAGTTATTTGTTAATGCATTAATTGTTCACAATCATTTGCTGATTTCTGCTTAGAAGCCGAACTAACTTTTAGGTTTTTGAATTCCATTTTTTATAAAATATAAGTATTTGGAATAGATATAAATTCTGTTTATAATTCTGAGAGCTCAGCAAAACTATGTCCTATTATGGAGTAAGATACAGTGTATCATCATCCCAAGGGCTGGAGAAATTATCCTCAAGGTGGTTGAAGTCAGGGGAACTGAAAGAAACTTCTAAACAGTGTACCATGGGCAAAGTAGGTCAGGTGTGGAAAATAAACCTAAATGTCAAGACTGTAAGGTTGGCAAACCAACAATGAAAAAGGGAAAAAAAAAGAGAGAGAGAGAAAGGAAGCTCAGAATGTGGGAAACAATTTAGATGAACAATGTAAAAGACTTTCAGACAAGTGATTTCATGAGTAAGCACAGTAAAAAAATGTTTGAAGTCTGTTTTTAGATTTGCCAGCTACATGGTGTAGAAATATGCTGGAAAGATCAAGAGGACAATACAGAAGTGGTCAGAATGTACAGCAAAATGTCAAACTTTATTCATACAAAGTTGAAATATGTTGGAGCCTCACTTTTACATTTCCTCCCACGAGGCCAAGTTACAAGATGTCTTAGATTTGACATTTCTAATAGTTATATTACTCCAAAGGTAAACTCCAGGTTTTGAGTTTCAAAATGTGATTATATATAAAATATAAATATAATTAGTATGTTTATTTTAAATAAATAATGGTGTACAGAATATTATACACATTTTTCTTTTAATACATGTTTACATGTAAATACCATTGTCACCCCCATTTTAAAGCTGAGGAAACTGATTATGAGAATTATTTAAAATATAACATCAAAGAACAAATAAGTGGCATACACAGGACTCTATTCCAGGAATTGGGCTGAAGCCCCCAACTTTCATATAGTACTATAATTTTATATTAAAAGCCTATTTTATTTTTATCTGCATTTCTTTGGTCTGAGAAAAATAAATCCAGGAAAATAACAACCATAATAACTATTTTTTTTGTTTCAGCCTGTGAAATATTTGTCCTCATAAAACATCAGAGTTGATTCATGTTAAGATATTTGTACACTATAATTAACAAAATTACAGTAATTTAAGTATTATTTTATTTTTTTCTAAAAGATTGGCTGAGTAAACTTTATAGTATTGCTATAAAAAGGTAGTAAAAATTTTATTGAGCAAATATAAAACCATACCAAGAAAACTATAAACTTGTAGTAGGGTTCAAATTTATTACCTGAGTATCTAGGATATTGTCCTTCTCAGTTTTCAAAAACACAATCTTAAAAATTAAATACAATTTGAAAAAACTGGAATATGCATTTTACGTTCAAAATGTTATTCTCTCTACAAAAGTATAGGAAGATTTGAAAATGAGGAATTATGCAAATAAACAACACCTCTGATTCCTATGTTAGATTCTTGATTTAGAAGAGCACAAAAAGGACCTTAGAATGCACTCATGTGTCTAAAAGGATGATCAAAGAACAAGTCTGTGAGTCTGTGCAAAAGAAAGAGATTAGTAGTTTTGTATTAAGCATCGCTTTCAGTGTTATAGTGAATAAAATACTTGGGAATTTAGGTTTAAAAGACATGTATATTAGATTTTCAACATTTTTACAATGTAGCAAGCATTTTGATAAAAAAAAAGTTACTGACTTATACTAATTATATTTCACATACAAATCTTACGATGCCTCAGAGTTTTTTTTTTTTCCCTCAGTTTTGCCCCAAATCTCTAGTAGTTTAAATTACTTCAGGATTGTTTTAACTATTATTGGTGGAGTGCTTACAATGTACTCTGCTTCCTATCACATATCTTATATCATTTAATCCTAATCAAAATCTTATGAGATAGGTATTATTTTTGCCTATTGCAGAGTCAAAGAAGTTGATGATCAGATTACCATATCATACAACTATGAAAATAACAATTTAAAATATGTCCATCTCTTTCTAGTTTACACACTCCCCCATCAGTAAATGAATGTTCTCATTCACTGTCAGCTAAACATGTTATACTCTTTCCTCTGGAAAATATTTACTCATAAATTAGTTTTCTTGTTTTATCCATTGGATTCCTTATATAATCCTATAATAACAAATGTATTCATACCTATCACATGGAATTTATTTTTTTCTAAGTTCAAATAAGATGTAGGTGAACATACTTTGTGAGTTAATATATAAAGTACAACTGTGAAGTTAGATAATCAGTATGGATTCCTTTTTTAAAAAACATTTTCTTTCTTTACTTATTTATTTAACATTTTATTTATTTTCCCTCTCCCCTCCCCACTTCCCTCTGGTAATCACTAGTCCATTGTCCAAGTCCTTGAGTCTCTGTTTGATTGCCCTGTTCATTTGTTGCTTTTAGGTTTATATATCCCACATATAAGTGATATCATGTGATTTCAACCTTTTCTGATGGCTTATTTTGCTTAGTAGGTTATTTCAAGGTCCATCCATGTTGTTCCAAATGGCAATATTTCATTTCTTCTTATGGCTGAGTTATATTCCATTGTATATATGTACCACTGCTTCTTCAGTCAATTATCTATCGTAGGACACTTAGGTTACTTCCATGTCCTGGCTACTGAATAATGCTGCTATGAATATCAGTGTGCAAATATCTTTTTGGATATGGGTTTTCAAGTCTTTGGGGTAAATATCCAGTAGAGGAATTGCTGGATCATATGGTAGATCAATTCTTAGTTTTTTGAGAGACTTCATACTGTTTTCCATAGTGGTTGTACCAATTTGCAGTCTCACCAGCAGTATATGAGGGTTCCTATTCCTCCACATCCTCTCCAACATTTGTTATTACTTGTCCTGTTGATTATAGCCATTCTAACAGGTGTGAGATGGTATCTCATTGTGGTTTTGATTTGTATTTCCCTAATAGCTAGCGATGTTGAACATCTTTTCAAATATTTGCTGGCCATTTGTATGTTCTCTAGAAAGAAGTGTTTTGTCAGGTCCTCTCATTTTTTGATTGGATCGCTTGTTTTTGTTTTTGTTGTTGTTGTTGTTATTGAGTCGTATGAATTCTTTGTATATTTTGGATATTAGGACATTATCAGAGGCATTGCTTGCAAATATATTTTCCCATTCGGATCGTTGCTTTTTACTTCGTTTACAGTTTCTTTTGCTGAGCAGAAGCTTTTTAGTTTGATGTAGACCCAAAGTCCTCTTTAAGTCCAAGGTCCTTGAGTTGAATTCTTATGTTTTCTTCTATGCATTTTTTGTTTCAGGTCATATATTCAGGTCCTTGATCCATTTTGAGTTAAGTTTGGTGTGTGCTGATAGACAGTCTGGTTCTCATTCTTTTACAGGTGGCTTTCCAGTTTTCCCAGCACCATTTATTGAAGAGGCTTTTCTTTCTCCACTGAATGTTTTGGCTTTTTTGTCGAAAATTATTATTTGCCCATATAAATATAGGTTTACTTCTGGAGTTTCGATCCTGTTCCACTGGTCATCTGTCTGTTTTGCTGCCAATACTATGCTGCTTTGATTACTGTCACTTGTAATATAATTTGAAGTCGGGCAGAGTGATGTCTCCAGCCTCGTTCTTTTTTCTCCTGATGGTTTTGGCAGTTCAGGGTCATTTGTGCTTCCATATAAATCAGATGTTTTTTTTTTTTTTGTTGTTGTTCTATTTCTTTAAAAAAATGCCAATGGGATTTTAATGGGGATTGCATTAAATCTGTATAATACTTTAGGTAATATAATCACTTTAACTATGTTGATTCTTCCAATCCAAGAATATGGAATAGCTTTCCATTTCTTTGTATCTTCTTTGATTTCTTGTAATAGGGTCTTATAGTTTTCATTATATAGGTCCTTCATATGTTTCGTTAGATTTATACCTAGGTATTTTATTCTTTCTGCTGAAATTGCAAAAGGAATTATTTTTTCTAATTCTTTTTCTGACACTTCGTTATTAGAGTATAGGAACATTATGGATTTTTCAACATGATTTTGTGTCCAGAAACTTTACTATATTTGCTTATTGTTTCTAGTAGTGTTCTTATGGAGTCTTTAGGGTTTTCTATATAGAGAATCACATCATCTGCAAATAGTGATGCTTTGACTTCTTTGTTTCCTATGCCATTTATATCTTTCTCTTGCCTAAATGCACTTGCTAGGACCTCCAATGTTATATTGAATAACAGTGGCGATAGTGGACAGCTTTGCCTTGTTCCTGATCTTAGAGGGAAAGTTTTAGTTTTCATCACTAAGTATATATATTAGGGTATTTTCCTTCTATATCGATTTTGTTAAGGGTTTTGATCATACATGGATGCTGTATCTTGTTGAAGGCTTTTTCTGCATCTATTGATATGATCATATGATTCTTATTTTTTAATTTGTTTATATGGTGTATCACATTAACCGATTTGTTGAACCATCCTGTGCCTCTGGAATGAAGCCCATTTGATTGTGGTATATATTCTTTTTAACATGTTGCTGTATTTGGCTGCTAGTATCTAATTTAGCATTTTTGCATCTGTGTTCATGAGAGATATTGGTCTGTAGTTTTCTTTTTTTGTGTTATCTTTACCAGGTTTTGGTATCAGGGTGATAGTTGCCTCATAAAATGAGTTGGAAAGTATTGCCTCCTCTTCAATTTTTTTGGAAGAGTTTGAGGAAAATAGGGATTAAATCTTCCTTCAATATTTGGTAGAACTCACTGGTGAAGCCATCTGGTTCTAGACTTTTACTTTTTGTTAAGTTCTGATGATTGTTTCAATTTCCATCTTGCTGATTGGTCTATTTAGATTTTCCAGTTCTTCTTAATTCAGTCTAGGAAGGTTGTATTTTTCCAAGTACTGGTCTTCTTCTAGGTTATTAAATTTGTTGTTATATACTTTTTCATAGTATTCTTGCATAATCCTTTGTATTTCTGCAGTGTCAGAAACACCGTCTTCCTCCCTTGATTTTGTTTCTTTGTTTTTTCTCTTGCTTCTTTGGTGAGTCTAGCCAGGGGTTTGTCAATTTTATTAACCTTCTCAAAAAACCAGCTTTCTTTGTTGTATTTATTTTTTTCTATTTTTTTTTTGTCTGTTTTCAATTTCATTTATTTCTGTTCTAATTTTGATTATTTCTTTCCTTCTGCTAACTTTAGGCTTCATTTGTTCTTCCTTTTCTAGTTTTTTTTTTTAACATGAAGTGTTAGGTTCTTTATTTGGGATCATTCTTGTTTTTAGAGATAGGACTGGAATAATATGAACTTTCCTCTTATGACTGATTGTTCTATGTCCCAAAAGTTTTTCATATGTTGTACTATCATTATCGTTGTTCCTATTTATTTCTTGATGTCCCTTTTTATTTCTTTTCTGACTCAGTTATTCTTCAGTAGTATATTGTTTAATCTCTATGTATTTGTGGTTCTTTCTGCTTTCTTTTTACAGTTGATCTCCAGCTTCAAAGCATTATGATCAGAGAATATGACTGGTATAATTTCAACTCTCTTATATTTGTTGAGGCTATTTCTGTGTCCCAATATGTGGTCAATTCTTGAGAATGTTCCATGTGCACTAGAGAAGAATGTATAAGCAGCTGTTTAGGATGAAAGACTTTAAATGTCAATTATATCCAGTTAGTAATGTATCACTTAAGGATGTTATTTCCTTATTGATTTTCTGTTTGGATGATCTGTCCATATCCAACAGTGGAGTATTTAGGTCTTCTACCATGCTAGTGTTTTGGTCTGTTTCTCCTTTAATTCTGTTAATAATTGCTTTATATATTTCAGAGTTCCCTTTCGAGCATAGATATTAATAAGTGTTATGTCTTCTTGGTGCATGATTCCCTTTATCATTATGACGTGTCCCCGGTATCGTTCTTCACCATTACTCCCACTTTTCTGTGAATGCCATTTGCTTGAACATCATTTTCCACCCTTTCACTCTGAGTCTGTATTTGTCTTTGGAACTGAGATGTGTCTCCTGGAGGAAGCATATGGTGGGTCTTGTTTTTTGATCCATTCTGCAACTCTGTGCCTTTTTTATTGGTGAGTTCAGTCCTTTTACATTTAGGGTGATTATTGAAATATGAGGTCTTTTTATAGCCATTTTATCTTTTGCTTTCTGGTAGCTCAATGTTTCCATTGCTTCCTATCCTTTTTTCTGTTTTCTTTATTTAGGTTGGCTTTTGGTGGGTTTTCCTCCGGTCCTTCTTGTTGTATATTATATACTTCAGTTCTGAATCTTTGGCATGTGGTTACCATTACGAATATGTAAAGAATAGTTCTATATATACAGTTGTCCCTTTTCTTCTGCATATGCCTTATCTCAATTCCCCTTTGCAAATTTGGGTCTTTGAATCCTCCCCTTTTCAGTCATTGTCTCAATTTGTCTCTATGTATGCTGAATGTTCATTACTATCTTGCTATAATAATTCTCTTCTTATTATTTAGATAAATATTATAATGTGCTGTTCCTAGTAAGGATCTCACTCCTCTGCTTTTATCAGCCTTACTCCTAATTATCGTGTGTGTGTGGTTGTGTGTGTGTTGTTGTTGTTTTGTTTTAGGTGAGCTGACCTCTTTCAGTATCTCCTGTAGTGCAGGCCTCATAGTGGAGAATTTCCTCAATTTTTGTATGTTGGAAAGGTCTTATTTCTCCTTCATATCTAAAGGACAGATTAGCTGGATACATTATTCTTGGCTGTAGTTTTCTTCATTTAATAGTTTAAATTTTGATTCCACTCCTTTCTGGCTTGTAGGTTTGTGCTGAGATCTGACAATAATCTAATGGATTTTCCTTTATAGGTTACTGTCTTCTTTCCCTGGCTGCCCTGAGAATTCTGTCTTTGTCATTGATTTTTGATAATTTTAATACAATGTGTCTTGGTGAAGGCCTTTTTGGGTTGAGATAATTGGGTGTTCTGTTGACTTCTTGAATTCCAAGCTCCAGCTCATTCCTTAGATTTGGGAAATTCTCATCACTATTTGTCTGAAAATGCTTTCTAACCCTTCCTTTTCCTCCTCTTCGAGAATGCCCATTATTCTTATGTTTCTCTCCTGATGGTATCAGCTAGTTCTTGATTTCTCTTTCATTATTTTTCATTCTTCAGTTTCTCTCTTCTTCCTTCTGATTTATTTCTAGATTTCTGTCTTGATATCACTGATCTTTCCTCCATTTGGTCACTCTATTTCCCAAGCTTGCTATTTCATTTTTCAACTCTTGCAGTGTGTTCTTTATCTCCAGAAGGTCTATTTGGTTCTTTTTGAGGATTTCAATCTCCTTGCTAAAGAATCATTGTGCTCATCTAGTGTTTTCCTGAAATTGTTGATATGATTCATTTCGGATCTCATGAGTTTTTCAGAAATACATTCCTGAATTCTCTGTCATTTAAGTGGTATATTTCTATGTCTGTAAGCTTATTTTCTGGAGATTTTTCTCTTTTCTGAGATGCCTTGTCACTTGGTTGTTTATGGTGTTTAATGGACTATTTCTCCACCTGGGCATTAATGGAAGTGTGTTCTGCTTTTTTTTCTTTTTCCAGAAAGATGTTTATATAATGATCCCTAGCCTGTTGCAAAGGTGTTTTTGTTTTTGGTTTCCAGTAGGTGGCATCTAAGCCTCTTGGACCTCTGCTTTATATAAAATCTTAATAATGTCTTTTTGTTCCTTATAGATGTTTAATCACGCTTGCTACCCTCAATCTCAGTTCTTGTCACTGTTAGTGACAGTTTCAATAGTGTTTGCAGATTCCTCTGGGGCTCCGTGATGATGTCTCAGAGGGTATGGGGGAGGGGCCTTCTGGGTTGTGGGATGGGGGCTGATCCTGGTTTTGCCTCCGTGGCTGGTAAAAATCAAGTGTTGTTTCTCTGCATCCCCACTTTTCTGCCGTCCCTGTTTCTGTGCCTTCTGCCTTGACGACTGGGCACTGCCACCAGCTGCATGGAGTTCACAGTACTCCCAGGCAGGGCTGTTCGGGGAAGTCACCACACCTTCTCTCCTACCCCTTCTCCTATAGGGAGCTCCGGCTGAGAGAGGCAGCTTTTTTATTTCTCCCGGTCTACCGCCTGACACTTGGGGTTCTGACCTGTGGTAGCTCTTATGCTCAGATCCCATGTTCAGCCATGCTGATGTGCAGTTTGGGTGTTTTTTTGTTGAGTTTTAGATGTTCAGCTTATTGTTGTTTCAAGGGGAGAGATCTAAGGATACCTCTCACTCCGCCATGTTTTTTCTGCTTGTCTTTAGATGGTGATAATTATCTAAGCCTTTGAGTTTGGAACCAGCCCTAAGACAGATGCCCAGTTTTGGAAATGAAACAATAGATTTAGTACTGTCTGGGTTTGATACTGAGCCACAATTCTTCTCCCAAGTCTTGGCATTAGAAGAGTCTGATTGTGTGAAACTGACACCTTTATTCAGAACCAACAGCTAATACATGTAAAATATTGCAGTGTGGTCAGAAAAATCTGAGCTTCAGATACACCTACAAAAGGCATAATGAGCACATTGTCAATGCACAACATGCCAAGCCTTCATTCAAGCCCATCTGAAAATGATGCTAATAGCACATTATGAGCTCTGTTATAATTCAGCTAAAAGGCTAAGTTATGCATGTCAACTGTGTATCAAGTGGATCGGTCAAAGCAGTCAGTTATCCCTATATGAAATCATCTTGAATCTACCCAACAGCCCTCTAAAACCTTGACTTCATTCATTCATTCATTCATTCATTCCTCAAACAAATATATGTTCTTCTTCTAATGTGTGCCAGACACTGTTCTAAACATTTGGAACTCATCTGTGAATAAAACTGGAAAACACTTTAGAATATAAGGTACTTAGCACATACACATGCTCTCCTCTCCCACTCTTTTCCAGTTGATTCTGCTTACCCTAAGCCTCAGGATATGGTGTTATCTTATTTTCTAATGTAAACATTTCTCTATATACATTTACATGTATATATATTTCATAGATAAACAAATGTTACATAAACTCCATTGAATCTCTTGTCATTCATATGTTTATGTTTTTTTCTTGGTGAATTGGTATTTTCCTCATTCTCCAAATTTAGTGTTTTATCTAAATTTCCTATTTGACTAAACAAAGTTATATATTCAAAGTGATTAAGTAATGATAACACAATTATATATGTTTCTCCAAGCAAATATGATGAGAACTGATTTAAAATATGTGACCACTATTACAAATAATTGTAAATGCACAAGATATATTTTTATCTAACTGGGCTTTTGTGTGCTAAATTGGTGTACATAATGTATAAATTTATTTTAAAGGGTACATTTGTCAAACTTGTCTAGATATTTCTGAATTCAAATTAAGGCTAAAATTGTTAGCTTTCTTCACTGCATATTTAAGAGAATATAATATTGTATAATATTTACTAAAGTAAATTGTTTTATGAAAATTGATACAACTTTTTATTAATCTTGAAGGCAGTCATTAAAATTCTTAGTACATGATTTAGTTCTTATTTTATGTCATTTGTGAAGTATATAAAAGAAAATGAAAAGGAGAATCATTCTGGTTAATATTCTGGACAAAAGTGGTAAGAACTGAAATATAACCAATTAATACTTTTCTTAAATTCTCATTTCAGGGATATGATGTCATTTTATTAAATAAAATCATGTGTACATTTTAGTTGAAAAGGACATCATAGCTGATTCCTTATCTAGATATTCTATTTATATACTCTAAAAGAAAAAGGCAAAAGGAAAATAAAACAAATGGTAGAAACAAACAAAATTAAAGGTAAAAATAGAAGCTATTCAAAGCATGAATTAGAGTTTCAACTGAATCAATGAATGTGTTAAAGTCTCTATCATACTGTAGGCTAAAAATATGTTACTTATAAGTTATTTTTAGACTCAGAAAAGGTTCACACAAAGTACAAAAAAAATTAACGTTTATATAAATATTGTAATAAAATTGGCCAAAATTCAGCTTGCTAAGCTCTGTCAAAATTCTCCATAACCACTAAACTATAATCTTGATAAACTCGCTAAAATGCAATATATATTTTTTAAATTTTAAGTGGGAGGTAATTAAATCTAGAGAGATAATTTGAGGGTTATCTTGAAGAACCAAGATTAGATACTGGGGTTCTAACCCATGCCCTTTCCATTATGACATGCTTATATCTGGAGGTTACAAAACCCAGTATTTTTACAAATGCCGCAAAAATACTGGATTCTAAAGTAATAATAATGATGATAACAATTAGCAAACTAGAAGAAATATTAATGCAAAGAGCAGGGAAAATATGCAATAGACTAATACTGTATCTTTGTTTGCTTTGGCATTTCCTGTTTTACAAATATGTTCCAGGTACATTTAAAAAAGTAACCGTGAAACAAATTTCAATTAGATATAAAATAAGTTAATAAAAAAAGATAATAAGAATTTGTTGCAAGATGCCACTCCTTCTCCTGTGCTCACACAGCACAGTTCATATAACTATTAAAATACTCATTTTTTTTCAATTATGCTTACAGTATCCCTCTCTAGATAACAAGTCTCTAGAGACAAGTACTATATTTTATTCATTTCTGTGTCATAAGTTTCTGGTACAATGACAGTACACAGTTAGGCACTAAATAAATATTGTTGAATAAATGAAGAGGACATTACTTTTAAAAAGATATGAGTGTATCTCTTCCACAAATGTGTGATTTATGATATAAGTTCTTAAACAAAGTATGACAAAATAGATTTCAAAAATAACTTTTCTAGCTACATTTATGCTGCTTAATTTAGCAAAATGGAACCCTTTCAAGGTCTCTTATGCATCTTAAAAATAATACGTTTTTGTGTTACATCTGAGTTTATACTTGAATTTTTAAAGCTGATAGTAGTCAAAAACACAAATACCAAGCGGAGAGGGAGAGAAGTAGATAAGGGTAAAGGAGGTCAAATATATGGTCACAGAAGGAGATCTGACTGTGTGGTGAACACACAATGCAATATACACATGATATGTTATTGAATTGTACACTTGAAACCTATATAATTTTATTAACCGATGTCATCCCAATAAATTTAATTAAAAAAAAAAACAGGCATATGGATTCCTAGAATTCCCACCAAGCCCCTTGAGAACACTTGTTAACTGAATGGCAAATTTTCTCTATAGAAAACTAGCAACACTACTATTTTCCTTGTGAATACCCGATTATCAGGTTTGGTAGGTAGATGACCAAAGATGATAGCACTGCTATTTTGTTATGACTAACCTAACTAGGATTGATTTATCTGGAGTTTATTTATAGTACTGATGGATTCAACAAGTGTTTGCTACATGCTGTTTTCTGACCTGGAGCCCAGGAGACCAAATTTAGTAACATGCAGTTTATGTCCTGAATGAGCTGTCAACCTTCTGTCATTATTTGTATCATTACAGGACATCATTACAGTGTGGTAAAAATGACATTGGGGGTTTCTTATTTTAAAATGGGGTCAACATACCTTTGAAAATTAATATTTTATTCTGCATATTTAGTCCTTTTCCAGTGATATATACTTAGGAGGGAAGTTTTGATCATTTTTAAGGAAATGTTTCCTGTTATCAATCATGCAAAGTAACACCCAGGATGAGTAATAAGATTTGTTTTTTCTGTAAAATGAAATTTAAAATTTATTTGTAGCTTCTCAGTGGGGTTCTTTTATCAGTAATGTGTATTCTCATTTCCCTCTTATTGAGCCTGAGGCAAGGGCTGGATTTGGATTGCTATTAGGGGAAGTGATCTTGAGGAATAATAGTGGGTGACTGGGAAGATTGAAACAGGGAAGAAGAAATGCCTATCCAAAGGTAAGTTTTCAAGTTGACCGCCACCGTAGGAAAACTGGCCTCATTTTCACTAGGAAAACTCAGAAGATCTTTATACAAATAATATCAGAGACTAAAGATGTGTGTGTCCTTCAGACCCCAACACCTATCAATCAAGGGTTGCACAATGAGATAGCAACACTTTCATCATTCTAGATTTGCATAAATGTAAGAGTTGTTTCCAGGTTCCTATAGGCATCTCATATGGCAATGGACAAGGATCACAAAGCAGAAAGCTAGAGATATATGATCCATTTGAGAAATTGCGATTTGGTTATATTTGCACACAGCTGGTTTCCACAGCTATTCCTAGAATAAAGGTGAGCTGAGAGGATGTGAAATAAGGTGTAAGTTGTGTCTGATATGGTCAGTGAAGTTTTCACTTTATATTTGAGAATGCATTCAAGCATAGGTAGTTCTACTTCTATATTCACTGCATAAGCAGAATGTTGACTTCTGATGGAGAGATTCCTTTCCAAAGAATAGCACTGGTTCTCTTTCTAGTGAGAGAGTTATAAATATTGTATTTCATTATTTTCCCAGCTGTGTACATGTATTCCTGTTCCCAAGTGTTTGCAAATAAGAAAGCAGAAAAAATATGTATACATTTTTGTTATTTAGTAGCTTTGTTTATACATACTTATGTGCCAGATGTACAACGATGAAACAGAGAAAGCAATTGGTTCCCTCTTTAGTACTTTTGTTGGTATGCTGACAGTATGTAGACTCATATAAGCTCAACAATAGTTGGAAACTTGTAAGAGGCCTGGAGAGTCCACAGAGAATGGCAATGATATTCTGGGATCACATTACTGAAAAGATGTCTTGCACAATTTTGCTCAAGTTGTTAGAATTTTAATTTTACCTTCACAATATAAAGTATTCCTTAGAATTCATATAAAAACATTTTCTATCTTCAGTCTATGTTTAAGATGTGTTAAACAAAAATTCCCTTCTCAAAATATCTTCTTGTTAGTATGACAGACATACTAATAAGCACCTAGGAGGATTCAAGAATAACTTGCCACAATTGGTCAAACATTCTAATGGAGTCATAAACACTCCATCGATTCTGGCAGGTACCAATAAGACAAACTGAGAATATTATTTAGATCTGGCATTGTCCAATATGTTTTTTAACCTAGAACTATCCACCACAGTGACCCAAGCCTTGTTTATAGCCATGTATTAATTTATAGAAGTTATCTGAGGAAAGAGTATTATAAGAAGCATGATTATTTTAAGTCCAAAATTGCATTCATGACAAAAGTTAAGGTAAAAATCTCCCTTTCTTTATATGTTCCATTACATGGTAGACTTTCACTTGCATTACTAAACTAAAGATTTGAAAAAAAAATTTATATTAACTCTATCATTTCTGCAGCAATAATTCACTATTATTCTTCATATACAGTGAAAACTACTGATAAATACATCACCCTCGACCTTTTGAAGTCTAAAGGCCACCAAATGGCTACTATTAGGCATACTCAGTTGTTATTTAGAGACCCTTACTTTACCAAAAATGCTACAATAACTTAAAGATGTACTATGTTGAAAGGAAGTAGAGAGAAATATGAACATTAACCTTCACTTTGATCTCTCATAGTCACCATAATTTTCCTTTTGCAAGAACATATTTCCATTGAGAGTATACTATATAACCAGAATGTCACTTGAGATCTACCAAATATCTCTTTTCTTTCCGACATACCTACTGACTGCCTTAAGTAATTAAATTTCCAATATGCCATAATAGGTTGAGGATTTCTGTAGATAAGTGGTGTCTGAATAAATAAAATTATTAATCTGTTAAAATGTATTTAAGGTTCTCTACATATGACACATGATATATGGTATGAGAGAATCAAAAGAAGAAATTATGTAGTCTCTATTTTGATGCAGCCATAAATTTGATGAAACGAGAAACAGGGAACAATGAAGTAGTACAATTTGGTACAGATTATAACTGCAATGAGGGTTGTAAAAAGGTAAAAAACAGTGAGCTCAAGACATATTACATGAAGAAATTAGAGATTAATCTGAGATCTAGAGAATAAATAAGGTTTTACTCAATGAAAAAATCTAAAAGCTTAAAAATGAAAAAAAATTAAATCACCTGTGATTGAGGAGGAAGTATATACTGAGAAAAAGAGATATACTGCTAAGTAATCTCTCCAGGAAAGACATTTCCAGTATAACATAGAATAAAGGTGAATAAATACCAAGAAATAAACTTATGGAGAATCTTAAAGGCCAGATAACAAGTTCATAGATCTTCAGAAAGGAAATGATATGGTTAAAGCTGTGAAGGAAAAAATATATATATTTGCTAGTAGTTTTAGATAAATTGACCTAAAAAAAATCAGAGAGCTTGTAGAATAACCATTAAACAGAGTTACAAAAATGAGAAGTAGGATGGTGAAGAGAGATTAAGTATAATTAGTACTTACAACAGTACAAACAGTAAGGTGCAATCCCAAGAAATGCTGAAAGGAAAAACATTTCACTTTTCTCCATAAAGATTACATGAAAAGGGGGGGGGGGAAGACATGATGCAAAGGTCCCTAATTTTTAATAATAAAAGAAGTGTATGCCAATCCCTTAAATGGAGATAACTGGAAAAAAAAGACCAATTGGAGCAGGGAGTACATGAATTTCATTTTTGAGTATGATCATCTGGAACAAGACTTGTAAATGAAATTGTTCTTTAGGTTGCTGAAAAATTAAACAGAGTAAAAAATAAGGACTACAGAAGAACAGGAGATATAAATTTCAGGTACATCGGCACCATTGGGGAGCATATAATAGAATGTTTCCTGGGATTTACTGTAAAGCGAAATTTGCTAAGAATGAAATTTTGAAAAACAGTTACAGAAAAAGAGAAGAATGGCCAGAAACAATATAAGTAAAGAAGAAGAATCTGTAAAAATAGATTTTCAAAAAATTACTATTCTTTAAAATAAGGCGATCAGCCTTAAGGGAATATATTCCTTTCATATCATGCTTAAAAGTAATTTTAAAAGTTAACGATTGCTTTTGTCACGTGGTCTTTTATCATAGGAGCACTTGAAGAAGAGGAGAAAGTGGACTGGCTATCAATTTTTAAACAATTGTAAACTCAAAAGCTGAAGTTCCAGTCAATTCTCTGACATCTGGACCCTCAGAAAATGAAAAAGAAAAAAAAAAACAAGTTACGCCCACTCCCACTTCCTAGTCCCCACCTCAAATTTGAGACCAATTTACTGTGTCAGGCAGTGAATAAGGATTTGGTACTTGTTTGAAACTGTTTCTTAAAATATTTAGGGTAATTATTAAGTCTAATTTTGAATTACAGTGTATAGTGTATATTTTATAAACTCCACCCCCACCAATAATTAAACAAAGAATCAAAGAAAAACACAATGTGAAATTGCTATTAGTGGGACTATCTGTACTGCAAACAATTGAGCGAGCCTCCTGAAAGCTATGGCAAATAAACAGATAGAGTTTTAAAGACGAGCAAGGAAGACTGTTCTTTACATTCATATTTACTGAATTTGGCTCGCCAGAGTTTTAATCTCAGGCAAACAGCTTGCTGCGTCCTTGCTTAATACCTTCTGGGTGGAAACTAATTTTACTGTTGATTAGGTAGGAACATATTTGAGCTTGTACCATAATTTAAAGGGATAGAATCCAACTACTATTTTTTTTTCACTCTACCAATCATTTAATACTTATATAATTATAGCCTTTTCAAATAAAAGTTATACTCATGAATATCTATTTATTTCAATGGGAATAAAAGACAGACATAAAAAGATCCCTGGAATTTTATTTTTGAAATGACACACATTTCAAACCATCGCCCTCTACATACATTTATTATATTCCGCAGAGAGTCAAATTACGTTAACTCTTCTAGAGTGGATTTGTTGCTTCTCTCTCTCTCTCTCTCTCTCTCTTTTTTTTTTTCTTATGTTTTGCTTTCTTTTTCCCCTTCTAACTTAAATTGCTCTAACAAGTACCATCTAACATGTGCCAGTTAAGGGCCAATTGTTTACTTCACAAATGTGCTAGGTATCTGTATACAATGCACTTTTCAATGTAATTTTTTTACTGTTTATTAAAGGCAAAATTATGAATGTTTATAAAAGAACTACAAACAGATATGTTATACCATGTACCATCCAAGATAAAAGGAAAAGTAATACCACCAAATTCATTTTTATATCATCATATCTCTCCTCATCAAAAACATAAACAAAAACCCTGTGACAATGAAAGAGAAATCTGTATTTATCAAATCCTTCTCTTAAAGGTCATGTCACCTCTCTAATTTTTCCATTAACCTACAGTCTTCTCAAAAATATGATAAAATCCTTCACTATAGAGACTACCTTGGGGTAACGGGGTCATATATAGGGCGACAGAAGGAGACTAGATTTGCAGTGGTGAGCACACAATGCAGTATACACATGATATATTATAGAATTATACAACTGAGACATAGAGTTATTAACCATGTTACCCCAATAAATTAAATTTTTAAAAAGTTAAAAAAGAAGACTGGCTTTCCATGGTTTTTATCAAACATCTGGTTACATAGTATATGCTAAACACATTTTCAGATTTAATTTCATTCAAATACAAAAATTTATAACATTAAAAAAAAAAAGACACAGCCCAGTTTTTATAGCTGAACTTTAGTGGATGTTAGCTGGAAAACTAAGTGACTGAACAAATATATGAATAAAGCTCTATGAATTTTACTTCGATATTTATTAGTTTATTCTTTTTTTAAATCAGGCTTTTCTATAAACATTATTTTATAAATATCCAAACTGAAGTCATCGGTGCTGAAATAGAAAGCCTTACATATTTAAGGGTAAACCATTTAATTACTCAACTATTTTAAATCAACTCATTATATAAACTCAACTAGTCCTCTGTTTCATTTACTTTGGTATAAATATTTTAAAGGACCCCTAAGGCAAGGACAATTTAGTTTCTCTATAACTAATCTTTACCACCTAGTTAGGGTTTGTTAGTGAAGATTATAACTTTTAATTGTATAATTTAATAAATTGTCTATTCCAAACTTTTACAATGAATGCTATTCTAATAATGTTTGATACACTGTATCTATCAGGAAAAAAGGTATGCTCATTTTACTGGCTGAATTGTTCCCACAAGTCAGGAAAGCATAATAGATCCAACATGTTATCCACATTACCAAGTACTGTAAACAATCAAAGTTGAATTAAAATAAACTGTTTCTAAAAAGCCATTGTGTGGAATAGAAATCCAAACTTATTTGTGCCTTTTCAAATTTCTTATAAGGAAGTAATTTACAATACATAGAAAAATTGGAGTCCCTTCTTGGTTACTTTACTATGAAGTTCTCTGTCTCTATGTACAATCTAGAGGCTATCTATGTCTAAGCCATAAGTGCTCTATGTAATATTTTTTAAATATTATCAATAATTAATAACCTGTAACAAGAAATTAAATTCATATATATCAAAGCCCAGACAAAATGACCTAAAAGAACTATTGAATGAATAATGGGTCAACTAGATCTTTAATCCACTTTAGTGACGCATCAGAAGAAAAATATACTTCGCTTTGATCTTAGAGATAGGAGTTACAGTAGACTTAGTCATAATCAATATGGCCAGGTAGCATGAGTTAGAAAGACATAAATGAACCATGTATGCTAGGAATAGTCATATCTACTCTGAGACATAGGGGAGGGTCAGAAGGTAATACCAACAAAGACAAGTACTCACCCAAGCTTCCTCATTAGGAAAACATAAGTGACTACAAATAATAAGGTGATAGAAAAGACAAGAGAAAATTGAATGCAAAATAAAAGAATAATAATAAAATTATAACTAGTAGATTAAAATTAAAGATAACTAGTAGGAAAAGTATTTAATTGAGTCATGACTGACTACAGATTAAATGAGTAATAGAATTAAAAACTGGGTGGCAAAACAAAATATTAGGCCCACAAAATTTATAGTGTGTGTTTATATAAAAGACAAGGCAAAAAGAAATTAAGAAAAAAATCTTTGAGGGAGTGTATTATCTATAAAAACATGATTCTAATTGACATTAGATTTTACAACAGTAACACTGAAATAAAGAGAGAAAATAAATAATATGACAGCTTTATGAAGTAAAACAGCTTTGGATCTCGAATTTTATATCCACCTAAATTATCACATAAACAAGAGTATATAATAAATGTATTCTAAGGCACGCATGAACTGAAAATTTTTCCCAAACACAAACCTTCCTTGAATAATTACTCTTCAGAAAATACTATTATAAAAGAAGATAAATATTCAGAATTTGATGGCATGTAATGAATATATAAGTTAATAACTCATAAAAATTTATGGTAGTCTAAAATAAAGCAAAATATGCTTTCAATGGAAAAAAGAGAGAGAGAGGGAGAAAGGAAACATTCCAAGGGAAAAAAAAAAAAAACTACAAATATTCAAGACTGATGTATACTTGGTAAAGTTTGGAATGGGGGAGGTGATGAGTGGAGAGGCTGGGCAACACAAGTCAAAAGGGAAATGAGGAGAATAAAGTAATGTTGAGTGCTGGACTTTTTCTTGTCATATGCATGTTTTGTTTAATCAGAATATTTTAAATGTAATTAAAATAATGAGAAAATTATTAAAGAAAATAAATAAAGTAAAATATATTTATATAGCACTCAGGTGTTAGTCCCAGTTAACGAAAATTGAAATACATAACTTTCAAAAGAGAAGAAGAATATGATATGAATTCAAACTGAAAACAAGCAATAGTCATAACTAGTCCTGGAGCAGCTAAAACTCTAATATAAACTCTACCATATTTCTGGACTGAAAAATAAGAGCCCTGGGCTTTAATAGGCATTGATAAAAAGAGATATGAAAATACCAAAACAGAGAGCCAGAGAAATGGTGCCTCAGATTCTGTGCATAAAATCTTTCAAAGTCTCTGGCTAACTCCTCAACACTGTATCTGTGGGACAGACTCAAAAGAGCTGAAATGGGATTTGAGCTGCCATCTACTATAGATAAAACAGAATTTTAATCTGATTCTGACAAAGTTAATTTGTGACCTGCCAAACAAATTCTTCAAGATAACAACAAAACTCAGAGTTCTATTTCCTCAACATAACATTTACAATATTCAAAACACATAACATTCAAATAACTCAGTATCTGAATAATAGAGCATGACAATCAACAGAGATCAACATAAAGATAACCTAAATATTAGATTATCAGGCAAGAATTTTAAGTGGTTATAATTATTTTCAATGAGATAAAGACATTCTTATAATGAATAAATCTTATTGAAAAATGTAGTAGAAAAATAGAAATCAAAATAAAATCGCTGAAATAATTCAAATTAATAGATGAGTTTTAAAACAATATAAATGACAGAAAAAAAGAGTCAGTTAACTGGAAGGTAAATTTATACTATCCAATTTGAAAAAGAGAGGAAAGATATAAATAACATATTTATAAGACTCAGTAATGTATGGGCCATAGCAAGAGGCCTGACATATGTGTAATTAAAGTCCCAGAAAGAAACAAGAGAGAATAAGGCAGAAAAATTAATTGGAAAAACAATGGAAGATAATTTCCCAAATAAGATGAAAGATATAAAATTAAAAATTCTAGGTCATGGGAAGGCCACATAGGATAAGTGTGAAGAAAAGTACACTAATGTATATCAAAGTCAAATACCTACAAACCATAGATAAAGAATAACTCTGGAACGTAACCAGAGAAATGTGACACACGAGGGCAAAAGAAAATCACTAGAGAATTCTCATCAGATCCTATGAAGCCTGGATGACAGTGGAAAGACATCTTCAAAGTGCTGAAAGCAAAAAAAAAAAAAAAAAAAAAAAAAAAAAAAAAAAAAAAAATTCATTAGCTTATGAAAGTATCCTTCAAAAATAAAGGTGAAAAAGAAAACATTTTCAGATAAACAATTGAAGATAAACAATCTGCATTACAAAATATGCTAAAGGAATTTCTTCATGTTGCAGTGAAATAACAGATTCAAGCTCACTTGTTCAGAGAAATAAAGAACTTAAGAAATGATATCTATACCTAGATAAAGGTTTTTTTAAAAAACACTAATTTTTCTCTTAATTTCTTTAAAATCCACATGACTGTTTCTGGCAAAAATGATGGCATATGACAATTGTAGCATAAAGAAAGGGGGAAATAAATATGAGGTTTTTATATTTTATGTGAAATTTTGCAAGTAATTCTAAAGCTGTACATAGAAATTTAAAGCAAAGATTTAAAAATTATGCAAAGAGATATATCTAAAAAGCAAATAGATGAATTAAAATAGAATGCTAGCAGATATTCAGATAACAGATGACAGAAAAAGGGTAACAAGGGAACACAAAACAGAGAGACAAAGAGAAAAAAATGGTACTTCTACATAGGTTTTAAATCTCTTAAGATGTTTTTAATGTTGCTTCAAACAATGAGTAGTCCTTTATTTTCCAATACACTACTCATTTCAATATTCTTTACTTCTTTCAGCTCCATGTTTCTATCTGGAATCATTTTCATTCAGCCTGACAAATCCTATCTAGTATTTCTTATAGTTTCTGTTTATTGGCAATTAATTTTCTCATCTTTGTTTCTTTGAAATCTTATTTCACCTTCATTGTTGAAGGTGATTTCTGAGTGAGAGTATTACGTTAGCAGGGTTTTAAAATTGTTTTTCCATAGTTTTAAAATGTGATGAAATTTGCTTCTGTCTTCCATAGAATCTATTGAAAATTCAGCCATCCATCTTATGTTTAAACTGCTGAAACTGCTGTTAGGATTTTTCTCTTGCCTTTGGTTTTTCAGTAATGTGATTAGGTATAATTTTCATTTTATCAGTCTTGCTTCTGAAATCTAAAAAAGTGAAGTGCTCTTTCTTTTCTAAAACTTTAGCTCTTTTTGTCTTTTTTGTTTCCAAAGTTCCCCAATATCTTAAAATCTAATGTTGGTATTTCGTATATTTTTTACAACTTACATGAAAACCAGAATCCTTGGAAGACATTGGCAATGCTATTTTGACTTAATGTTGGCTAATTATTTGAAACAAGTTAGAAGCATCACTACATTATTTATCTTAATTACAGTGTAAATAGTGATTTTAATACCTTTGTTTTAACAAGAACATGACTATGACTCTTATGTTAGCCGGAAAGGAAGACAGACATGGCCAATGTTAGAATAATTGGAATGATTACAGGCGAAAGTACTGGAACACTGCCATTGGACCTGCATACCCATGCCCAGCCTAACTTGTGAGTTTATGTAACTTTGAGGAGTTTGTGTGCTTTCTAGTTTTTTGCTTATAGATTTTCTTCTTAATAACTTCTAATTTATATTTCACCACATGGCATTATTAGTTTGTCTCAACTCATTAATAACAATTAGTTTACATAAGGGTAATTATTTCACTCATCTAGATGCTATCTTGTTTTTTTGTCTGTTTGTTGTTTTTGTTTTTGTTTTTTAATGTAATGACAATGTTTAATTCGTCTATTGTTGGAGTAAGAAACATCACTGCTGAGGGTAGTAGGTAGGGCATGAGTAAGGCATTGACCAAGAGTCCATTAACACAAAAAAATGGCAGTGTGGTAGCAGTGTCTGCTAGCTTAGATTCCTGAAGAGAGGTTCTTGAGGTGTCTCCCCCAAGCTCTTTATGTGAGAAGCAACTTTGTAAACCAAAAGGATACATTCCAAGATCCTCATAAATGTTTTCTTCAAGTCCTGGAAAGAGCAGACTGACAAAATGTGAGACTATCAGCCACCAAAACCAAAGATAAAATCATTTAGAAACAGGAAATCTGCCAGCTACTAATTCTCTCAATTAGAAGATTAGATTAAATGCGGATGTAAGAACTCTGAAAGATGAGATTGCTCATAGTCAAAAGACAGAAAGTCATGCTCTTAGGGGCCCAGAAAAGATACACAAAATTGGCAGTGGACTGGTAAAACTGAAGGAAGAAAAGTTGGTCAATCTGTGGGCTGAAGTAGTTGTTCAAAATGATAGTCAAGATGATGAAAAAGCAAGTAAAAATTCAGATTGCACTTCAGAAAAACACGGGGATAAGATACATAGGGACAAAGTCTAAAATTATATATTTTTATTGAATATAATCATTGTGTCCACTGTCTGTGAAATAGTGCTGGAAAAACTGGATATCCACGTGTCAAATAATAAAGCTGGGTCATTACTTAACATCATACATAAAAATTAACTATAAATGGATCCAACAACCTAAATGAAAGACCTAGAATTATAAAACTCAGAAGAAAACATAAGGTAAAATCTTCACACATTACATTTTGCAATGATTTCTTGGATATGACACAAAGGCATAGGCAACAGAAATAAAAAAAAACAGACAAATTAAATTCATAAAAATTAAAAAAATAAATTTATACATCAAAAGACACTATCAACAGAATGGTAAGTCAACACATGGAATGGAAGAAAATATTTCTATCATATATCTAATAATAGATTATTATCCAAAATTTATAGAAAACTCTTAAAAATTCAATAAAAAAATACAATTTAAAAATAGACAAGGGATTTGAATAGACATTTCTCCAAAGATGATATACAAATGGCCAATAAACAAATGAAAAAAAGCTCAACATTACTAATCATTAGGGAAATGCAAATTAAAACTACAATGAGATATTACCTCAAACCCATTCGAATGGCTACTATTATTTAGCATACTGCAATAATATTATTTTTATATATATTTTAGAAATAAAAATTGACTTTTTAAACTTAAAAAGAGAATGCTATTAAAAAATGGAAAGTAACAAATGTTAGTGAGAATATAGAGAAATTAGTACACTTATACATTGTTGGTAGGAATATAAAATGGCACAGCAGCTGTGGAAAACTGTATTGTAGTTTGGCAAAACATTAAAAATAGAATTACCATGTGATTCAGTAATTTTACTTCTGGATATATACTTAAGGAAATGAAAACAGTTTCTTAATGAGATATTTATACACCCATGTTTATAGAAGTATTATTCACAATAGGTAAAATATTTATGGAAACAAGTATCTATCAACAGAAGAATGGATAAATAAAAATGTAGTATATACATACAATAGAATATTTTTTAGCCTTACAAAAAGAAATTTTGACATATGCTGCAAGTTGGATGAATCATGAGGACAGTCTGCTAAGTGAAATAAGCCACTAACAAAAAGACAAATATTGTATGATTCCAATTATATAAAGTCGTTAGAGTAGTCAAAGACCAAAAGTAGAATGGCAGTTACCAGAGGCTGTGGGGAGAGGGAAATGAGAAGTTATTGTTTAATGAATGCAGAATTGCAATTTTATAAAATGAAGAGTTTTAGAGATGACTGGTGGTGATAGTAAAACATTATTAATATATGTAATATCACTGAACTGTACTCTTAAAAATGGTTAAGATGATAAACTTTATTTCTGTATATATTATCACAATTAAAAAATAGGGGGAAATTATGCAATGATATTACTCAAGAAACTCACTGAAAAATAAAAATAGCCCCTCCATTAAGATCTCAACCCAGGTCTAAGATACAATATATTAGCTACTTTTAAGAGTCCATCTGTTAGACAAAAAGATACTCTTATTCATTTTTTCACCCAAACTAGTGGCTCAATGAGGCCCCCACCCACGAAACTTGGTTCCTATGATTTACTTATAAATCAGTTTGCCCTCAAGGTGGAAAATCAAATGATATGCTACATTCATTCATAATAATGATTATACAGTACTGACAGAACAGCATTTGGACACTCAACGGGGCTGCTTCTAGAGTCACAGAGACATTTTGAAATACACTTTCATACAAACTCATGAGCCAGCACTTTACTGTATGTCCTAATTTAGGACTTTGGGCTACCCGTGAATGAATTATAAATATGCATCCATTATTAAAAATATTCTAAATCTGGTTTCAAAACTGGTTCAATAGTTTAAATGTTATGCTGCTATGTGCATGCTCATACAAAGAAAGCACATGTAAAGGGAAACATTAGACTGATAACACAATCAAGTTTATTTAGATATCATCTCCATTATAGCCTATTATATCCATGGCCAATGCTTCTGTGATAATGAATCACAAAAAAATATTGGGCTGCCCAATAAAAATTCATTTATAATATGTATAAAAACGATTATTAATCTTAAAAAATAAAACAAAATTTAAAGTTATAAAAGATTAGCTGGATGCACCTACCTTTGCCAGGAGTCATAAAGTTGGGAAAAATTAAGAAACTTTTCCTCTTCCCTTTTTTCAAAAAGTAACTATATTTATCTACTATTTGTATTGCCTTCTTTGGTCTCATGAATGAATAAATAGTTCATATAATGCCTGCTTTGACTGCAGTTTATTAATGGACAGGTTATATAATCCGAGAAGATGTATGAATATATTGTTCATACAGAAGACACATGGAGAGACATAAACTTTGAAAATGACTATATCAGATGACATGAGGTCTACCCTTTTCTGCCATAGTTGTTGCTTATGAGTACAAAATGTTGATCCTAGAGTCCTTGTGGAACTCATCACTCTGGACAAAGGACAGATACTCTGCCTTATGTTCAATAAGCCAGTCATTTGGATCCCACGTCCAAATCGAGAATGTGTGTGATGTCAAGAGTACTGTGTTATGGATAGACATTCTGCAAGGATGTCCTGGGAAGGGGCTCATAATGCAAATTTCTCACAATTGAACATGTGAGGAATTTGTATTATTATTATGTTATAATAATCTACTATCTCCGTATTTATCAGGTCTTCCCCAAATAAGTTCTATATTTTTTATGTCCCAAAGAGCTTTAAAGGTTTATATCCATGACTTTTTTGCACAAAAGTGTCCTCCCCAGTAAATAACACTATGTGAACATCTGCTATAATTTAAAATGTGTTCATGATTTGACTAATCATATTGGAAAGAAATAAGATATCAAATAAGATCAAAGACTGTAATTGGGTAGAATATCTTCCATTTGCTCCTTGAGATTTATGATCCATCCTTCACTTTACTTTTTGCCCCCAAGGCTGACCTGTATGGATTTTATTAACAGGACTCTGGTGTACTCTGACTTCTAACCAGGTTCAGTTAAAAAATTAGACTCGTATAAAATAGATTGAAAAGATTTCAATGATATTCTTCAACTCATTAATGAAAGTGAAAAACAATAAGAATGTCTTACAGGGTGATATAATATACTTTATCTCTTCTACTGGACAGAAATCATTTGATCTCTATCAGACAAAAATCTGCAACTTAACATGCAAGGTTAAATAGTCTCAGCCTGTAATTAATACTAAACAGCAAGGTCAGAGACTTCTTTGTGCTCCTAGAAAAGTAAATAATTCATTAGAGGGATTACTATTACTATTGGATATTTCCAATATGATATTGAAAAGACCTTCAGTGTTCCTCATGCTTCATTTTTATTTTTCATATAATTTTTCTTAACAAGTTAAAAGAAAGATCAGAAGCAAGATGAAAAGAATGAAGGCTGACTTGAAGAAAGATTAAGAGAGAGAATGAACTCAGGTTATTTATCTTATTCATTGTCTACGGTGTCTCCATGCACTGACTTTGTCTTCCCCAGAATGATTTGGTTCACCAAAAGTGGCCTTCTCTGTACGTATCTTTTCCTAATTTCTGACAATTTCTCCTTTTGTCCTGTCAGGCATAGGGGTGGTGACAGGCCAGAAACAACCAGCTCTTGATCATTTTACTCTTTCAGGTCTCCTGAGGTTATACCTTTATAAATGATCCCTTGTTAATAAACGACCATCTAATAACATTAAATAATAAACTCTCATCTAATAACTCTATTTTGAATGTTCTGTTTTCTTTTGAGGCCTTGACTGATACATGTATCAATCTTTCGGGAAGGACCAGGAAGAAATATTGTATAATTATGTGGCAATAATAATGTGCTTAATAGTAACAGAAATATTATTTAAAATCTATCTCTAATAAAGTGAAAATAAACTAATCAAGTCAATTAAAAATAAAACGAAAAAATAAATTTAAATAATAAATATTTATGTTTGCAGTAAAATAGTAACAAGAGAACTAAGAATGTATGGAAACAGAACCTATTTAAGAAGAAATTTATGAAATCAGAAACATATGTTCACTCTTTATGAAGGAAATCAGCTTTTCTCTTCTATAAATTACCTTACTTAATTGATATATTAAGCTAAGATTAAATGTCCAATTGTATTGCATATTGCTCTATGCTATTATTTCTCACCTTCCCTACCCTTCCTCCTACAGCAACTTTCTGACACAAAAAGATAAGAGACCTTGATGTGCTTATTTTACCCACGCTTGAGTTAGTTTTAAGGCTGGCAAAACATTATTTTAGATAATTACATAAAATCGTAAAAAATGACTATCGTGAAAATTAATGAATAAGTGATGGTCATGCACTATAACTTGTCAAGTACTTAAAAATTATGTTACAGTAAGCACGCTTGGTACTGTTTTATTTTATTCCTCCTCTCTATTATGTAGCTTTTGTTTCACAGCACCATAAAATAAAACAGTGTAATTTCTAGTGTTTTAATTTCACATACTTAAAATAAAGTGTTCTCAAGATTATCTTAACTTAAATAAACCAAGGATTTGTTTTGTTGTTTATATTATAAGCTTATACACATACTTATTTTAAAGAAAACACATTTTTAATTATGTGAAAAAACTCTATACTCCCTAGTTATGACTACAGACCACAGCTGGAAAAGCATGGATCTAGTAGAATTTTGGAAAATATTTTCTGTTCTCTCTCTGTGTACTCTAATAGGAGTAGTAACATTGCTTTCTTTGTAAGAACTATTTTTTTTTTTCTGAGAAATAATTTATTCTATTAATAGTTAAACCATTTAATCCAACATGCCAGAGATCTAATCCAAGAATGCTCTCGAAATTTAAATATTCATTTTGTCTTTATCTTTTCCTCCAGCCAGGCCCCTAGGATTGGGCTCCATGGGACCTACATATGTTAATAAGATGTAACATCTGTCCAATAGGGATAGGAAACCGAGTGGCATGCATTTGTTCTCCAGAGACTGACAGATGATCACACACCAACGTTCTTTTGCTTGTATTTTCCCTCCATCAGTGGTCAGTCATGCAATCCAGTCTCTCAGCTGCACAATCCTTTATGGGATATAAATTCCCCATCAAATAATTTTCTCTGTGGCTTAAGAGCATCTGCAAGACACAGATAATTCTAAAAATATTTTGCAAGTCTCTTGGTAAGTAGAAAGCTCTCTGATAGCCTTACATCTAAGGATTAATATAACTTTGTTTAACTACTAAGTACTTCTGAGATACAAAGCAGCACATTCACATTCAAAAATGGCCCACTCTCCTGGAATTACCAAGAAAGGCAAAATATTTACACTGTAAAACATTTTACTATTAGAAATAACTGTTTCCACTGATCAAACAATGGCACACAGATTGAAGAATACGAATGCTAAATGTTTTCTGTGATTCTTTGAATACAAGAAAAGATGCTTTTCACATCAAGTACAACATTGCATGAACTCACATCCAATTTCCCATACAGCCTGGACACTCTAAAATGATAAAAGAATAGTTGTTGCTATTTTGATGTGTTTTGATGCAATTTTTATATAATTTTGCATAAAAAACGTAAAATTTACCAATTTCTATAATCTGGAAAGTGATTTTACATTATCATGCTGTTTTCTGTGGTAAGAAAAGAAGTACACTTAGTCTCCAAGGGATTTTAAAAGAACAGAGATGAATATCCCATAGTAACACTCTTCTGTCTTTTTTGATTCTGTTTCAGATCAGAACAATAATACAATTTAATGTATACACTTCTGTTTATCAGTCTTTAGTGGTCTGAGAAGAACAAAATGCCATGTAACAGGACTGTTCATGTTCCTTTCACTACCTGAAAGGGCCTAAGTTTTCTTTGAAAATATCAATAAAAGTCTACTGGTTTCAGATACCACCCAGAGTTATTTAGAGAGAAGCTTAAAAGAAAAAAAAAAATGATTTAAGTAAATAGGAATGACATGAGAGGAGATAAGATTTTCAACGAGATGCATAAATGAAAACATTGCCTCTAAGAGAAACAATCTGAACATTTGTTCCCTTCCCATACACTTCTCAGTTCCAATTTTGAGACCCAGCTGTTCTCCATTTTCTCTTCCATATTAGCTATAATTTTTTGCTTTCTTTCATTTTTTTTTTGTCTTTTTTTTTAAATACAATCTAAGTTTACTGGGCCAACATAGGTGGTTATACAAGTTCCTTCCTTCTGGGGACTGAAATTCTTTTTCAGCCAGCTGGTTCCAATTCTTAAAGAATGATATCTTTTGTTTACCACACCTTTTATCTTTCTATAGCCTGAAGATCAGAGAGTTTCATTAAGCACAAAGCTCAGAACCTCATGTCTTCTACTACCCTAACAACAGAACCTCTCTCTTCTGGAACAGCTATTAACACAAATGGGAGATCGCATAGACCAGATGAGAGAAGGGGAAAACCCCTAGGTTACTTCACAGAGAGGTTGACTTTATATGTGGATGCAAACCAAAAATCAATAATAGCTGCCCTACATCCCTACACAGGGATGGCCTTGAAAGAGGACAGTGAAGGGAAATTCTCCTAGTAAAAATAACTCGAACTATTTAACTAGGTGATTTACCTTGAGTGAAAATGGAAGTGGTTAGAATATATACACAGTTATGGAAAGGGATAATCACCTTGAACAGGAACCTAGAAGGAACAAGATTGCAAGATCAGAGGTAAAAAAATCTGGAGTAATTATATGTGGGTGGTCCAGAGTGTGAAAATCTTTGAATCACAAGTTAATCCCCAGGAGAGAACATCTACCTAAGAAGACTTACAGAATGTTTAACATAGGAATCCACATAACATTGAGTAAGACTAGAAATTTACTTTTACATCACATATATATAGCACCACCCATAAATGGCCTGATAAAGTTATGGAACAGATTGTTGAAGAGAGTCAATAAAATGGAGCACCATTCTCTAGGACACTGCAGTATATACTTTAAAGAATTTTACATAATGGTACAAACCCAGTAGGTAGAAAACTGAATCAAATTGTGGAAGCAAGAGTGGTTCTGCTTACCATTACAACTAGTGACTCACTTGGGAGAATTTATGTGTCAGTTCTTGCAACTCTGGGCCCTGCAGATTTAGAGATCCTGGCTACTATAGCAGAAACACTTCCACTAGAACTAGCAAGAGTCCTATTGAACTGAAAACTACAACATCCACATGAGTACTTTAGACTCCTTATGCCAAGAGACCAGCAGGCAAGAAGAGAATGAAGCATCTTGGCAGAGATAGCTGCCCTATCATAAGTAGGAGATAAGACCAGGGTAGGGAGTCATTGTTTAACACCCAGTCCATCTGTAGAAACATGCTGGTACTCCTTTCTAAGTTTTACTGTATACAGACAATGGCATCAATCCAGACCTGATTAGGATCTGATAATGGCTCAGAATTTTAGGAAAGAGGGTCTTGGTTACAACTGGTAACACCGAGATGAGTACTAGGCGAAGGTGAGGAAACCTAGAAGGGTGGAAGAGGAGATAGCATTTTATTTGCATCCTTGAGACCAACTTTACTGGCAGAGTCTATTGTTGGACCCACTAACTTTTCTCTTTAAAGTTTCTCCCTGGAAATGATACTCACCAGAAGCATGAAGTTGCTGCTTGGGTGTAAGAAGCCTTCCAGAACATTGCTCTTGGCTATTAGCCCTCTTCAGAAATTGCTGTAGCTAGAGATATCTGCCTTGCCTATTACCACATCTTTCCAGAAGCAGTTCATACCTAATGAATAATCAACGAGTGGGTATATGGGTCTGATTCCCTTACCTCAACTTAGCACAACACTAAAGGGATATACTCAAGTTCCAGAACCCATCGTAAGGCCTTCTTTAAGAGTATAGCCCAGGTCATAGTCTCCCTCTGCATGACCCTGCTGCCTTCCAAACCCTTTTTAATGCTCTGCATATTATTCCATCATACCAGAGTCTAATTTCTGGGAAAACCAACTTTGTTAGTTGGGAATGGTTCCATGGTATATGGTACAGTTTAAGGGGTTTAGTGTGATGTTTGTTTATGATGAGATAATTTTATACTTATAAAAATGAATTTTCTACTATGAAATTAAATTTCAGATAAGACACCTAATTATTACCACAACCCTATTACCACCACAACTTATCTGTCACATTTTCTGCAATTCTACCACAGAGAATTATTTCTTTGGTTTAAAAGTTGTCATCAATCTCTACAAGCTATATTTTCTTTTTGTTGAATTAACACATGAGTAAGTACAGAAGACCTCAAAGAGAAAAGCAACTATTCCCAAATCCATACTTAGAACCACTGCACAGAGGCCACTTTGTAAAAGTTTGAAATTTTAAGTGTTTGATGGATGCCCTCTATCACAATAATAAACATGATATTTCTATATTTGAAATTTTTATGTGCTCTTTAAAATTCTTACTAAATGAACTAAAAATATAGTTCACTTGCTCCTCTTTTCAACTTTCAGGTTTTGATGATAATAGCTCCCTATTGCTAATGTCTCTCTATATATGTTCTTTAAAACTTAATGTACATAAATATTTATTTTTATTCCAACTACTAATCCTATATCTTTGAGTCCCCTCTTTTATAATATTAAAAAAATAACACGCTTGAATTTTTACTACCTATACATTGCATTATAAAAGAAAGCTACACCCTTTCTGGTAAGGCAGATAACTTTGCAGTCATTAATCATTCTTCAGGATATTGTTTCTATGTTGGATCTAAATGCTGGAAATAAGATATCAGAATTAACATTATATGACCACATGAATATTTTTCTATTTACTTCTGGTCTCAAGACAACAGCCTCTAAAAAGCATTTCTAAAGTTCTATCCAAACTAAACTCCAATGAGATGCTGTCTCCCGAGTAAAGCAGCCATGATTACGATGATGCAGGGTGGAAGAGATATAGGCGATGTACCTGCTTCCCTGGTTAGTGTAGCCAGCAACAGATGTTGGTAAGCGCTTATCCAGACAAAGGTAGGGACAAACCTCAGGGATTACTTATGTATGTATAGATGAGAATTCTGTGCTTCCCAGGAAACAGTGACTTCTGGTGTTACTGTTCTGTCACATTCCTATTTGTGATCCTAGCAGGTCACACTAGGTAACTAAGTGATAAAAGATATTTAGAAAAGCTGCACAGGTTTCCTAGGTTCATTCCTATCTCCAAAGCTTGCAGATAAAAATATTCTAGGAGCAGTAAAGCTTCTTCTAGCATTACACCAGTTACTTTTAAAATATCATAAGACTTTTAAGAGAATGGGCTCCTCTGTTTCCCATCACTCAGGTATTGGTTTTCTACTATTCAGACTACCAGAGTGACTAGAAATATGAGTACAAGAGGAAGTGAAATTAACCTAAGGGGATCCAGTAATATAGGCAGCTCTAAATGAAATAAAATTTCTAGAGTGGACAGAAGACAATAAAGTTTAAAAATAATGACAGAATATTAAAGATACGTATTTTGAAATATAATATGTAGAATTTTAATTAAAGATTTAATATGTGAACCTAAAAAGAAAATTGGTTACCTGAAAATTAAGTGGAAAAATATCTCAAAAAAACAAAACAAAGATGGAAGGCAATGAAAAAAGTGATAACTCGTCATACTAATACAGGATATCAAATATTTAAATAGCTGGTCTTCAAAAAGAACAGAGAAGGCATAAGATAGAATATAAAAAATTAATATAAGAACATTTCCTCTACTTGAGGAAACTTGAAAGCCTAAGAATAAAGATGCTCAAATATTCTTTACAAAATTGATTTCATAAATACCCACACTTCTATACCTAGCCCACTATTTTATATACTCCTGATTCTACTGATGATTATAAACTATGTAATAAATATCTAGAAGAATGAAATTCTAATGAATAAATATAATCAATCATATCACAGTTCTCATCAACTACTATATTAAAAGCTATAAGGCAGTGGGATGATATCTATAGAATACAAAAAGAAAATATATGAATTAAAAATATTATCTGCAGCAAAGAATGCATTCTTCTCTCAGGGCAAAAGAAAGATGTTTAAAGATATTGAAAGATTCAGGGCATCTATCACTAACACAAGCCATCTGAGTAAAGTAATGGAGAAACTACCTATCTCAGGATGGAATCCCTGAGAAGCAGATTTGGAGATGGAGATTTACCTGCAGAAAGTATACTGATAAATATTTTCGGGACCATAACCTATAAAGAGTGAAGGAAGCAAAATTAGCAAAGGAGAAATTTGACAATACTTTTGTAACAAAGGTCTAAATCAATACAATGGGGAGCTGTGGAGCTGGAATGACTCTTAATATTTGTTCTAAATTGGATAAGAGAGCCCAGATTTTAGATACCCTCATTAGTCATTGCAAGGAGGCTGCCTCTTGGAGGAACCATGGCCATGAATGAGGTAACTCTTCGGCTGGGGCAAGTCTCAGAGAGGGACTCAGCTGCGAGAAATTGCCAGCTAGCAGTCCCAGCAGCAGGAGAAAATGAATGCTTCTGTCCTTGCAGGAACACCTGAGTGAGATAGCATAGCATCCACTACATTACAGAAAGAGAAAAATTAGTCAGAAGAGAAATCTATGAGGTAAGTAAAAGTGAAAGATGAAGAAATGAAGATGAACAAAAATTATGGCAATGCATAAAGTATATAAGGTATATAAATAGATAAAGTATATAAACTCATGTGATCCCCATACAAGCCTATGTATTGTTATGTTATGTTAATCAATTGTATGTTTATGTCATATATTAATATTATATGTTAATATTATATTTCATAAGGAATTTGAAACACATTTATTGGTTACATGAATTATCAAATGTCACCTATGGAGTAATTTATGTTCCTGAATTTCAATTCCATATCACCTTCTTTAATTGTATACTGTGCCCGGAAGAGGTGTGTATGTGTGTGTGTCTATGAAGGTATGTGTATAGCATATGCACACGTACACCTTTGCTTAGATGACATAGGTTCAGGAATAGACAAGTAGAAACAAATTAAAACAGAATCTAGCAACATATCTTAATATTTACATAAAGTTAATCTATTACAACAGTGGTCATAGTTTGTTAAACCTTAGGAAGTTGAACCTTAAATTACAAGTATATTTAAATAAACTAATATAATAATACATTTATACATTATACATTTTAGAAGAATATATAAATAATAAAATGTGTATACATATACACAGTGTATCTATATGTATACAGTAAAATATATACAATAATATATTTTAGAAGAATAATAAAAGAATATATCTTAGGTGTTGCAAGAGTTTTAAAGCAAGTCAGAAAACCAAAAACTATAGAGACAAAGATAAACGTTTTAAAAAATTAAAATTGAAAAAATAAACCAAGGCAAAAAAAAAAAAATCCCAAATGACAGATTGAGAAAAATGTGTTCAGCACAAATAACAAATCAAAATAATTTTGATAATATTCTAAAAACTCCTTCAAAGATTAAAAGAGAAAGAACTTAATAGAAAAAATTGAAAAAGCCTATTAGGCAATTTAAAGAAACATAAATCTAACAGCTCAAACTATGATAAAAGATGCTTAATTTCACATTACCTAGTTAATTGAAAGTAAAAATGATGTATCCTTTCTCACAAAGAAATAACAAAAAAAGGATAGCAGCCACTGTTGGGTGATATTCAGGAAAAGGGATATTCTCATTACATTGCTGATAGAAATTTGTTTTTTAAACAATTTTTTTGAAAGCTAATCTAGCAATAGATATTAACATTGTAATTAAATTAGAATTTTCTTATTAGTGAAATATGGAAACATTTACATGTAAAGAAAGAGAAAATCAGAATGTTCTATAGAGATTATTTGAATAAATATTAATAAATTTATACAACAATATTTTCCAGACAAAAAGAAATATTTCAGTTGAAAGGGAATGATTTCTACAAATCATTCTCAGGCTATCCCTCACCAAAAAAAAGCACAATGAAGCACAATAAAGAAGAATATACATTATACCAATCCTACAATAATAAAAATTTTGTACCATTATATGTATTATATGTGTGTGTGTATATGTGTGTGCATGAACAATCAAATTTTCATTGAAAACAGGGTAAAGCAATCCACAACAAATTCACAACAAATCTACAACATAAATGACCAGTTGGAGGTCAAGAGTGAGCGTGGAAGGGGAGAGAGAATAGGACAGGATTGATAAAAGATCCTCACATTAAGAAGCAACATGTATTGTCAGTTCCATTTGTGGGTGAAGTGGTGTCTGTGTATGTGTGTTTGAGAGATAGAGAAAGAGAGTACACACGTGTATGTTTGCATGTATATAAACGTAGTGAGATATTTGAAATGATAAAGAAAATGTTGATCATCCTTAAGATGTGACATTACAGATGATTAATTTTTTCTTCTTTACGACCATATTATAACAATTTTTGAATGTATTTATTTTTATATAGATGGAAAATATACGTATGAAGATATTTTTATGAAACAAGACTTCTGAGAAAATATCACTATAAACCTTCCTTCTCTATGGTTCCTGTACTACTTTTCTTTTCTAATATTTCCCAGTTGCTAACATCATGCTGCACTATAGTTTGCTGTATTTGGAGGACATGACTTTCTTTTATATACCTTATACTGATGTTGCTTGCTTCCCTGCTTTTTCTACATTTTCCAGATTTTTGTAATTTTGACTAATAAACTATTAAAACTCCAATATCATGATAGAAAGTATTTTATCCAAATTATTTTTTCTAGAAAAGTCCTGATTAGATTGGGGATCACGATGGGGTAGGGTATACTTTAGATTAAAGCATATATATTTGGCAATTTCAAAAACAAGTTTTAGACTACATATTAGTATTGCATTAAGCCAGCACTGCTTGAAGGAATTACCACAAAGTCAGGCTCATTTGGAGATAAATAAAACAAGAAAACTCTCGGGAAAAAAATTAGGTTTTTTCTTCCAAAAATAGATTTAAAAAGCCGGATTCAGTGATTTCTTATATGTACTCCTATCACATCGGATTAAATATTTTTCTTAGATTGTATGAAAACTTCTCTAGTCTACTTCTCTAGTTTATTTTTCCTTCTTGAGTAATTGCTTTATAGTCACAATTATTTGCCCAAAGTTTGATACATTGCCTGTCTAGACCATATTATATTCCAATACATTTTCCATTCCATTCCATATGTTAAAGAACTAATTTGGATTTAGCTTCTAGCTCTTGTTCTCTTAAAATTAATTCTTTGATGTTTTATATTTCTGTTCCAAGTTGTTAAATATTTTTTAAAAGACCTTTTGGTTTTCTGGGCCCCAGTGTAGATACAAATTTCCTGAGAGCATTCAAGTGGGACTGAGGGATGCTCTCAAATTTGAAAACAACGCTTCTATTGTTTTAGGCCATCCTTTCTGGCATGACTGAGATGACCATGACCTCAGGCTAAATTTAGTAAATCAAACTTGTCAGATTGGTTGGGATCCCAAGGTGTCGAATTCCTTGTCAAGTAACATTAACATGAAAAGTACTTCACTAAATTGAATTGAATTAGAAATAGTCCCTTTCCTTATAAACATACATCATAGCCCATCAGCAGAAATAAAAAGTCCAACTTTGCCATTATCTCCTATGAAGAATAACTGAAGCCACAGAAATTTTTACAGAGAGTGTGTGTGTGTGTGTGTGTGTGTGTGTGTGTGAGCACACACAAATGCACAGGTGGCCAAATGTTTGCTTTGTAGTCGAAACAATGTGGCAACAGATACTGCCACAGGCAATTTACAATTGTAATAATAAGCTAAATGACCAAAGTTGTGTTTCTATATTGACTGTCACAGACTAGAAACAGAAATTACCCATCGTTGTTTTTCATGGTAGTTCTATTATCTAATGAACGGCCTTGCACTTCATTGTTCTAAACTCCTTCCAGTTTCACTAGTGCTAATTTTTATGTTTTTTTTCTGATTTTTTTAAACCTCTTATAAAAAATATAACTAACATAAAGTGTATAAAATGAATCATTGACATTAAAGGATTTGTAGATGAGTGTGTTCTATTTTGTGATAGATATAAATGGAGATTATGTGTTTCAATATATTTTATTTTTTATATGGTAAAGTTCGAAAATTGTAAATGTTCGTACTTATCTTCTTGTGAATTGATATTAGATGAATATTTTAAAGTGAGATTAAAATTAAGGTATATCACTAATTGACCTAGAGAATGAATTTTAAATTCTCTTCACTAAATACAGATGTAATCAGTAATGTTGCATGGACTTAATAGTTGCTCAGTGAAATCCAGACACTAAATCATTTAATTTTTTATTAATGCTATGGAAAATTTTTAATTAATACTGTAACGAAAGTATCTGTAATAAAACTGAAATTTTAGTCATGAGTATTGCAATAATTAGTGATTAACAGGGAGCTTTGGAAAATTATTATAGCAAGATACTAAAAGATAGGAGTATCTTGTCCCAAATTGCACCAGTTCTGAAGCTTTCTTAATTGCCTTTCGATTCAAAATATGAAGAATGTATAAATAATGCCACAATCAATAAAGCAGAGAACCTCTCTGTGAACATACTGTTGTAAACATTCTGTAACTATTGAATAACATAATAATAGCTAATATTGAGGACTTCTTTTGTATCTGATACTTCTCTCTAAGTTCCTCCCAAAATGGCATGATAAAAGTAAAGTAAAACAAATTTAATCACTGACTAAAGTCAAGAAACTTGTAAGAAATGAAGTTGGTATTAGGGCACAGGCAATCCAACACTAGTTAGTACTCATGCGCTTAACCACTCAAGGTTTTCTTGAGCCAAAATAAAGCATTATCTAATTGCTGAATCCTTATTCTGAGTTGGATAGTGTTATTTCTTTATCTATAAAATAGAAACACAGTATTTACCACCAAAGAAATTCTGGAATGTGTTAATCAAATATTTGTTTTATAAGAATGAATGTTTGTATTATATATATATATATATATATTATATATATATATATATATATTAAGCATGCATTCTAAATTTGTCTCTTATTAAAAATGAATTTATTTTCTAGGTCCTTAGTGTCTGTAAACCGATCCATCCCTCTCTCAAACACAAATATAATGAAGCAAAAAATAATAATTATAACCAATTTAATTGTACTATTCTTATTATTGAAGCTTATATCCAATAGCAAGAATTTCTTAGAGAAAAAGATGATAAAATATTTAGGATATTATAATATTTTTAAAAATTTATATTTTAGTAGTAGCAAAGGCAAGATTAATATATTTAAGACATTTATTTTACCATTATATATTTTACTTAAAAATAATCTTATGTAAATTATACAGATTTGAGAAAGACAAGACTAATCTATCGAAAGAATAAATTATCAAAATGTTAAATTTGAAGAAGTGTCCAAAGTCTTTTTCATATTGATTATAATTTACCAGAATTTATCAATATCTTCTAACTTCCACATACAACCCCAGGACATATATTTAAAAATTAAGAACTGAGTAGTCGTAAGATAATGTAGGTTTAACAAATAGTATTGGAACACTGTAGAAGGAGAGGTTAATATGAGGCAAAGTCTGAAACTTTTCTAGAAGTGGTAAGATTTAATCTGAGATATGAAAAAAAGGAGAAGAGTTTTTAGATAGAAAAGCTAAGGGAAAAAATATCTAGGAAAAGTTAAAAGTATAAACCAAGTATGGAGGTGAGAAAGAGTGGATTATGGATAGGGAACCCAGGAGAAAGAATAATGTTCAAGAAAATCTCGGTATTGAAACTAAGTCTTTATAAAAGGAATTTGCAATAAGAAATTGACTTGGTAAATATTTTTTTTAATTACACTAAAGGTCAAGAAACAATTCCATTATTATTGCAGTCTATAGCTTGTCATGTTGAACAAAGAGGGATTTTCTCACATGATCATGATATTTGCAATGATCATTAACTCTACCTATCAACATCTGAAAAATCAGCAGTGAACATTTTTGTTAGAAAGTAAGTAACCCATGAGAAATGACAAAATGTCATTCTTTTTGGAGTGAGAATAAGACAGGATGGCTCATTTTTTGTTGCTATAGTTTTTTGTTCTTTTCAGGGTACAAAGCACAATTTCTTCCTAGCTGAGGGATACAATTTGTATGCTAACCCTTAATAGTAACAGGGCAAGATGTTAGTTTCATTTCTAAGAGCACTAGTTATTGATGAATTTAGTTAAAATGACGAACCGGCGATCAGATTGGAGAGGTATGTGACACCAGATTGTCTAAAATCTTGACTCTAGATTCCTATCCTTGGAGTGCCTTACACTTTTCTGTTATTACAATCAGTATCCATAGGATACTGATTCTAATTGTCATCAGATTTCTTCTATCTCCCCACACGAGCAAATTACAATGAATTAGTTTCTCACTTTATTAAGACAACATCTTGGTGACTAAAGATAACACATACAAAAATGAATGTAGTAGCTCCAGTGAACTGTGAATTGTGTTCCATGGTGCGGTTCAGGCTGAGAAGAGCAACCCAACTTGTTGCTCCCAGGGTCTACTAGGGGAGACAGCCAAATTGGAAAGGTTGTAGTCTTATTTATATTTCAAATTTTTGTTTGAGAATTCCATAAAACAAATGGTCTAAATTACACATGGCCTTTTGAGACTTTGTGATCTTGTTTTCCTTACTCAAATTACACCTTTGGATAAAGGATATAAGAATCTAATACATATGAAGGAATGTGTTTTATTTATTGACTTAAAAAAGTTTGCAAATAGGAATTTTTCAGGTGTTTTACTAATGTAGTATTTTAATTCTCTCCACTTATAAGCTAGGCCAGCCTAGCTAATTTTTAGATTAGCTCCTGATCCACAAGAAACCAATGCAAGTTCTGGGCTAAAGCAGCATTTGCCTCACTTACCAAGTCCTTTCTGTTAATCGCAAGCCCTTGCTTCCTCCGATTGCTTTGCCTTGATCCTTTCCTTCCGACAGATCTTTAGGTTTCTATTTGCCTGAATACCTGGCAAAGCAGTTTTCTCTGCAGGATTTTCAAACACGTGGTTCTTAAGTATTTGCGTTATCTGTGACCTTCTGCCCAAACTGAAGCTTCCTCTGTGGAGACTGTTACAAGCTGATTCACTTAAGACTGACCTGTTTCCTCCCCTGACCCCCATACTTCATCTCTTAAAATACTTTTTATTCTTTTCTAGACTGCTTCTGACCTTTTCTCACTAACGTTTGTGAACACTATGAAACTAGGTTCTAATGTAGGTTCTTTGACCTGAATGAGTGAAGAATAAAATACCACCACCATACAGAAATTAACATAAATGTTTATAATGAATATTTGTTTTTAAAAATGTGAAAGAACCACTTGAGCAAGATAGAAGATATAGTGTATTATTATACTACGGTTTGCCTAATATATTTTGCTGCTTGTGCTATTTTGGTTCTTAATGTTTTCTTACTAGTTGCGCTGCCAAAGCTGCATGTTCCCCTTCTTACAGTCCCAGATTCCCAAAGGGCCTGGTGTCACTTTACCACCTCTGCAGAAAGACACTAATTAGGTAATTCCCAACTCCCTGTCATTAGAAACTCATCTGTTATTTTGTCTTGAGATTCCCCTGCCCCTGCAGAAATGTCTTCAAATATCTCTTTACCAGGTGCTCCGTGGCTCTTTTAACTGATTCTACGTGACTGATTCCAACTGAACTACAGACAGTAGGGAAGGAGAGTGTCAGTGCAGCAGGGAGAATAATTCTCACAAACAGCCAAGATCCTACCCTGTATTGTGTTCTTGCTTTGAGTCTGTTGCCCTCATTGCAAAAGAAAGTAGTTTAAACATCTCTTTTACCTAATTCACGATTACCTGTATTCGCTAAAGGAACTAAATATCTTCCTTTTCATCTTCTCAACTTTAATGCATTTTTCAAATTCAAAACAACAGAACCCTTTTTCAAGCACTTTTTTTTAATTTGATAATTTCTGTAGAGTTCTTTAGGTTATTCACATTTTACTTTCACTTTAATTAATTGATTTAAGGATCTAAATAAATCAGAAAAAAATCTATATCATATACATTTAACTGAAAGAGGATTTAATTAGTGTCAACATTTTGTCCCTGTTAAACAGTAGAAAATTTCCTTTTAAATATAACAAAAGTAGTGGTCCATGAACTCTAGCAGGAAACCTTTGAAACCACTCATTGCTCTATCAATACTGAGTCTCCTCCATGTGGAGGCAGATCGGCAGCCTGCAGTCTCCCATTCTGGCTAAGAATGGAGCCACAAGGATCAGGTTCCCTGCATTTGAATTTTGGCCCTGCCTCTATTCTGTGACCCTGGGCAGATTAAGTAACTTTTCCATGTCTTATTTTCCTCTTGAGTTCCAAGTACGGCTGTAAATAATAGATGATGAATACTTAGAGGAATGCCTACCATACAGTAAGTTGTTGATGAATCTTAGTTGATAGTAATTCTTTTTAACTAAGCTGCTAGTGGAGGCCAGGTATGTATAGTTTTCCTAATAAAATCATGAATTCTCAGTCTCTTTTTGCTGCCATAACTGAATTTTCACCTAGCTGATTGTTAAGAGCTGAGGACATCAAATAGTTTGTGTTTGGGGTTGAAAAATATGTCGTTCCAAAATGTTCATCATGAACTGCTAAATCCTATTACCTCAGAATGTGACCGTACTTAGAAACAAGATTTTTTATAGGGTTAGTCAACTTAAAATGAGTTCACTAGAGTGGGCTGTAATTAAAATGGCTGGTATCCTTATGAAAAGAAGAAATTTAGAGACAAACACACTTGGGGAGAACTCCACATGAACATCATGTAGAGATCTGGGTGATGCATTTGCAAGTTAAGAGACACAAAAATTGCTGGCAAACCACCAAAATTACGAGAGGGCATTCAACAGATACTTTCTCACAGCCCTCAGAAGGAACCATCTCTGCCAACATATTGATCTTGGACTTCTAGCCTCCAGAACTGTGAGACAATAAATTTCTATTGTTTAAGGCATTCAGTCTGTGGTACTTTGTTACGGCAGCCACAGCAAACTAATACACCTTTTCACTCCATTTCCCTTCATGTCCATTTTCTAGATTATACCCCAGCTATCTTGAGACAGTTTCCCAGTTGTACATTTTTATGTTGGGAGAAAGGGAAAAAAATGGTACTGAAAAACAGAGAGTTCACCCAGAATGGTAACATGCAAGTTTGCCTTCAAATAATACAGTGTGTTGTTATATATGGAGCACAGATGGGACCAGCTAAGTGTATGAATTAAGTATGAGATCAATAATGCTAGAAGTCTACTCTACACCCAATGATTTTCATGACCCTTAATGATGCTTCAGTTTATACTCACTGAAATTAATTTGTTTGGCTTAAGTTTGAAAGACACTGGATTCTAATAATATGAGAAGGTATAACAATCTCTAGATGACATACTTTATGAGCGGGAATTTTTTAATTAATTAGAAAATAGGGCTTAGAGAATGAGAAACATGATCAAGTTCCAGTTTCCTGGAGGGAGGAAATATAAGGATCATTTAGCTAAGAGAAAGAAAAGGGGGAGGAAGTTGTATTAAGAACAGAATTAAGCATCTCACTGTCGATTGACATGTCAAGTATAGAATCCATAAACATAAATGAACTTCCTATATAAAAAAACAAACAAAAAAGATTAGAATAATTTAACCAACAATGTTTGCAGTAGGTTTCTTGAGGTGACTAGCAAGAAGTCGGTTTGTTTTTATTTTATTTTTGTTTGTCTTTGTGTTTTTGTATTTAATGACCTTGATTCCCTACCCTAACACACATCTTTCCCCTTTGGGCTCTGAAAACCATAATTGCTAATTGGGTACACAGGGAAAGAATCAATTTAAACTAACTGGGTCATAACCACATACAGGTTTCTAAACCAAGGGAGCAACAGTTTAAAATTGCACTCCAAGGAGATGACTGAGTCACAGATACATTAAAGTTGTGCAAATGGTTTCAAGAAATATTCAGAGTCAGTACAGTTATTACCACACAAAGTATTCATTTGCTCCTTTTATTCCAATACACCTGCTGATGTCTGCTAATGATAGAGAAGGGACAATGAGCATTAAAAACTTGATTCTAAGGGTCAATTTGTCTCAATTAAAAGTATTGTTTGTCCAAAGTGTGCTTTTATTTCAAGATTGTACTTGGGCTTTAGAAGTATTTTTTTTGTTTGTATGGCAACCACTAAAGGTGTATTAGTTCCAGGCCTCAAGGGCTCTGAAGTCAATAAACTTTTACAATTTTAGTTATTAGAACTTCTTAGAAGTTTTGTAAAATGTTGTAAATAATTGCATTGCCTTTGGTTGGCCATTAGATCACCTGAAGAATTTTTAAAGATGTAACATCAGCATCCATGAGCTAACCCATTAGAGTCTGAGATGCAATGCCAATATTGCCCACAGGCCAGCAAATCTCCACAGACCAGCAACACTGGGATCATCTGAGAACTTATTAGAATACAGACTTTCAGATCCTGCTCCAGACCTACTAAATCGAAATCTGCTCTTTAACAAGATCCCCTGGTGATTGTATGCACATTAAAGTTGAAAAGATACTATCTAGATTAGAGGACCTTATACTAACCTTGTCTAAAAACTTCACTAGAGTAATGAGAATGGCAAAGAACAACAATTGACATAAAAGCTTACTGTTTTAAATTTGTATTTCTCAGTGCTTTAGTCAACTTGCTGGAAACGTGTATATGTAAAGGATATTTTCAGACATCATAAAAGTCAAATTCCTTCTTACATGAAAATACATAGGTTATAAGGGATTTCATCAAATAAAATATTTGAATATTGACAATAATAACTTATAATATTTGATATTGACAATAATAACTGATAATATTTGATATTGACAATAATAACTGATAATATCCAGGGGCATTTGTCAAAAAATTGAGCTTAATTGTATCTCACTGGTTATTCCAAAAACACTAAAGCTCTATATTTTAAACATGAATTTTCTTCTTTTCTTTATATTTTACTTACTTATCTAGGGCATGTTCTCATCAATATGTATAAAAACATATGAGTAATAAGGTCATTTAAACACAAGATGAAACCAAGGTGACTAACATTGATCAGAAATAGTTGGCAATATGAAAGTGATTAAATAAAGGTATTTTTATGGTGGTCTCATTTAGTTTGAGGTAAGAGTTAAAAAGTTACTGGAGGAATAAAAATGTATTTGAGATTAGATTATATTACTAGAAAAATGATTGTATGATGAATACCTGTAAATACTGTGTTAACTCAAAAATCAATAGTAGATTGGACAAAAATTCATTTTTCATAAAAAAAATCAAAGTTGTGAGTAATGTCATAAGTTCTATGACAACTGTAAATGATTCCTATGTTCAACTAACTGAATGTATTCAGAAAGTCTGGTCTGTATAATTAATAATTTCAAATAAAGAAACTAATCTTTTCAATAGGTAAATAAAATATAATTTGTGGATTATTTCTACAAAACACTTAATATTCCCATAATTAAGTGGTCATAGAAAATTTAAAGAATAAAACGAGAAGCTCTATTGATACTTATAACAATACATTAAATTCTAATGAAACAAAGTGTTAAAATAGAATGTTAACATCTGTTATTAGAGGATTGAAAAAATACTGGCCACAGTTCCTTCCCTCAACAAGAGTCTTAAGTGTGCTCTCTCCCACATCATAAGCTCATCCCCACTAGTTTAAAATTACTCTGGCATGTTAAACATAAGTAATCAGCAGAGTCAAATTTTTATTATTTAAAATTTTCCTTTCTATAATTGAGTTGATTCTAATATAAATCTTCATATTTTCCTCTCTGTTCACAGCAGAATTTTGGAGATATTTTTGAAAGCCCTGTGCCCTTAATAAACAATGAATGCATTTTCTTCTTATCAATATCTGTAGTTTGCACAATATATCTGGTGGTACAGTTTATCCATGTACCTTTCTCTAAAGTAGTATTGTAAATGATTATTCAAAAACATACTTGTTATTTGTGTAAGTCACTGATCTCAACTGTTGCCTTGTTTGTCTTTTGTATTCTATAGAATGATTCAATAGGCAATAGGCTTAAAAATACAGGACTCATTTAAGATTCCAATTTACTAAAAGTCTTCCTTTCCCCTGTCATCATTGTCTGTAAATTGAGGATAATATTATAAGGGTAAGTATTTGGAATATTATTTAGATGTTTCAAATTTCTTCAATTTACTCAAAAGACAATATAAATGTAAGAAGTAATTTTCTAAAATTTATTTTGAAATCCTTTGATAACATTTATTTCATTTACTTAAATAATAATTTTGTTTCTTTTACAGGATTTATAACATGAGAAATCAAGCAACAAATAATGTTTTATACTAAAGCTTTTTATAGTTCTAATAGTTTTGGGAAAATGGCCTTACATTGTACAGCTGCTTTTTAAATCAGTTTTCTATTAATTAAAATAGTTACTTATATAAACATGATTAAAATACCTTTAAGAGTAGAAAGGAATACAACAAATAGATTCAAAAGTTTAATTAACTCTGCTTATTTAGTATCAACCTGTTTTTAATGTCCTGAAGAAAATTACATTTTTTACATTCTATTAAATTTTCTTTTTATTGACTAATTAGTTGCAAGGAACTAGAAAAGATAACCTCATTTGACATTCTATCTCCTCTATACACTTGTTGATTATAATTTTTAAATGTTCAACTCTACATATTGTTTCTGTCTCACAGTTAACTGAACTCTTCCTTGTAGCCTAAGTCTATAATTCTTATTCTAGTCAGAAAAAAATTATAATCCTTCATGCATTGTTAAGTCATGTATCAAAAGAAAAGAGAAATAAAATGAGAGGTATTTTCTAAGGTCTCTAACTAGTAGTAGTTAGCTCTTCCCACTCGACAGAATAGGCTTCTTCCTGCCCGTTAAGGCAAGCTTCAATACATGAGGCAACCAGCTTCTCTGTTCCTGTCTCGATCAGAATTGATATTTAGACATGTATTTTCTATAAATTCAATAACTTTGGATCTAAGATATGTTTTTATGCATATCAATGATATTTTTGAAAAGGTAAGAGAGTAAATAATCTGATTTTTAAAATTAGTGCTGCTCTGGCTACCTCCTGAACTTTCTTACCCACATGGCTGTGTATCTCTTTTGCTCCTATTTATTCTAATTGATCACAGTGTAATTGACACCTATGTTTAACCAAAGCCAACCTGTTTCAATATTTGCATCATTCTAGAATTTCTCATTTATATCTCTTCCATTGTCACCATATCCCCAGTTTCGTCTGCCTGAAATCTGGTTTAATTTACATCTTACAATTAAGCATTTAGTGAGTACCATATGCTACATCTTGTACTGAGTGTGGGAAGGCATTAATAATACCTAGCTAAATAACACCATGACTTTGAACACAAGGTGCTTTGATTTCCAGAATTTTTAACACTAGATTTTTTTTCAGCTATTCTTTAAAACATTTTTTATATTTGACTAAAAGCCCCAAATTCACAGAGTTGATAATAAACTGAGGTTTTTTTTAAACTTACAAAGCTTTATTACCACCTTGTCACTGCCTTTAGTGACATCTGACAAGATAATTATGATCAATGCACCAGCAAAGAGAAAACAAAGTTTTAATAGACTGCATCCTTAATCAAAATTAAATGTTACTTCTATTGACTTGATTTCCAAAAAAAAAAAAAAAAAAAAAAAAAAAACAATTAGGAAGATGTAAATTAAATCTAATGCAACACTCTTAATTGGGAAATAGGATGTAAAAAGAATTTGAAACTACAAGAACCATCTTTAATTGTTTGAGAATAGGACATTTATATTATACCTCTTATATCCCTTGCAGTACCCAAGACTGGACATTAATATAATGAAAATAGGGTATAATATTTATTGAGAGCTTTTTACATGTCAGGTATTTTTTTCTGGACTTTGTTTATTTAAATAACATAAAACCTTCTATATGGATGTTATTTTATGCCCACTTTGGAAGTATATTTAGGCTTAGAAGGAAAGGTTCACTAACCTTACTAAAGTTAGTAGGTTGCAAATTGAGGATTTTAAGTAATATAATTCTAAAGCCAGATATTAATCATTATCAGTACTTCTTCTGCCATTCTTAACTAATATTTATTTATTTTGACTCATAGTTTTGCAATGAGTTAATAAATCTTGTTTAGCTGGAATTCTATTATTTTAGAGGAAAAAGTGAAATGAGAATATGAGAAAAACATTACGTGGAAAGCTCACTTCAATAACTTTCTCTTTTACCAGGTATCAAGTTAATCCTGACATAGTGTCTGATTTCTAGGGAGTCTGCAAAGAGGATTTTCCTTTCATATCTAATGCCATTGACCTGCTTTGTAGCTTTGCTTTTTTCCTCCCCAGAAGTCAGTAGTCATGCGGAGAGAAAGTTATACTAAAGATTAGTATGACATCCCCAAGTCTGACCTTAGTTCCAAAATAAGAGATAGCTTTAAGTTAGGGGAAAAAAATAGAGTCGAAGTGGCTCTGTGAGGTTGGGGCTTGTTCACTAAATCCTATGAAAAAACTGTATCAGTGAAAAAAGGAGGAAAATGTAAATTATCAATCTGGGTAGATTATATATATATATATGTATTATATATTATAAATATAACATTTATATATATACATACATATATGTATATATATAAAACAGGGTGCTTCAGATAATAGGCCCCCAGAATTTAAAGCCTTGATAAATGTAAGATAAAACTACTAATTTAAAATTGTATGTAGTATTTTTTCTACAAAATTTATCTACTTTATAGATCTGACAAAACCATTGTATTAGTTTATTTAACAACACAAATATAAAAATTGTTCCTTATATGTTCTTTGGAAAATAACTAAGTCAAAGTTTAAGAGAATGAAATATTTAGACTAACTGTCCAACAGGTCTGTTTTAGCTACGCTATATCATGCCACAACTAGTTATTTCTCCTGAAAAATGTGGACTCGATGACCTACATAAAATGCTATTTAAAGCCAAATTGTCTCCGGCAACAAAAGATGAGCTAGTATCAGACCAAGCCTCCTAGAGAACACAACAATAAAGTCTTAATAAAATACAAAACCAATCAAACAAACAAAAACCAAAGTGTCAGGGCAAGACAATACAGTCATAAATGGATAGGCTAAAATCCTGAAAAGAAAGGAAGCACATTAAGGTTAGTGTTTACTTCTGATATGTCCCCTCAGGACATATTCTAATACACTATCTGGGATCAAGGACAATCAAAAGCATAGCTTAGGGTTTGCTGCTGGGAGGAAGAGTTTAGGGTGCTATGTGCAAAAGTACACTGATGTACCTTAAGCATACAAGCTACTCCATAGGAAAAATTACAGGATTCCATCAGTAATTATTTGTTAAGGTGGTTGCCAACTTCTAAGCATTCTGTGACCTGAAACACAAAGAAGTTGGTAAGGTACTAAGGGTCTGAGCAGAAATTCCTGCAATGTACAGATGCTGAAGAGCTAGAGATTGATGTTCAGAGCCTGAAAAAGTAGAGTCCTAGGAAGTAGCGGGCTCTTCTACTTGAGAACTTTTTCTACAGCTGTGCTTTAGGAGCAAGCATAAACCAGAGGAATAACATCCCTCACAAAGTCTGAAACTCAGCCTGGCATGGGTTTCAGGCTTGTCATTTTAGCAAGATGACTTGCCAGAATTCTAGCTTCATGAGAAATTAAATTCTTTCTGGAGTAATATATCATCATTTGGAGTTTAACAGTTTCTCATTCAGAATGTTTGAAATTAAATATATATATATATATATTTAATATATATATTTAATTTCAAACATTCTGAATATATAATGTATATATAATCTCGTCACATCTGGAAAACAGCATTAAATGACCAAAATCTCAGGAGTAGGTAGAAAAAAGAAATAAAACCATAGGAGATCCAGATATTGGAGTTATCAGACTTCAATGATTTAAAATGACCATGATTGCTATGTTCAAAAAAGTAGAAAAGATGGAAAATTAAATCAGATAACTGGAATCTATAAAAGTAAATCAAATAGGCATTCTTAAATTAACTAGTATGATACAGATAACAGTAAAATATAATATAGATAACAGACTAAACACAGGAGAAAATAGAATTAGGGAACTGAAAGAGTTTAGAAAAAATAACCAGGTGAAATACAGAAAGAAATTATTAAAAGATGGAAAACATAAAAAGGGAACAGGTGACATGAAATAAAGTGAAATGCTCTAACACAAAAATGAAAAGAGGAAAAATCAATTTGTAGAAATATTTGCTTCCATTTTTCAAAATACACTCCAAGATAAACAGAAACACAAAATTTCAAGCAGTGTAAATTCAAAGAAATAAATAAGCACTTAAAACATTACTAAAAATCAAAGACAAAATATTTTTAAAATAGCCAGAGTTAAGAGGCAAATTATTTTCGAAAGGAAAAATAAGAACAAAAGCTGACTTTTTAATGCAAATTATAGAAGCCAAAAGATAATATTTAATTTCTGAAAGAAAATGAATGGTCCACCCATAATCTTAGCCTTATAGAAAATATTCTTTACCAAAAAGAAGCAGAATAGACAGGTTTTCAGAAAAAAAAAAATATATTGCCAGTAAAGAGTAATAAAAACAAAATATTAAATGAATTTTATCAGATTAAATCTCAGTTGCAAGAAAGTATTAGGGTAAATGTAAATGAATGTTTATCTAGAGCATTAATAATAACTCCTTATGAGCTATCAAATATATGTAAAATTAAAATACTTGACAAAAATAGGGTGGTAAGTGGAACAAACTATTATTATCCTTGCATTGATCAGGAATTGGTAAAAGTATTTATTTTAGGGGCTCTAATAAATAGTAATATTATAAGCAACCAGAAATAATATTAAAATAATGTGTAACTAGTAAAAAAAACAATATTTTGATTAATTTTCACTCTGAACGTAGTCTAATTTAGTGGTATTCTCTATCAGACATCTTGGTAGATATCATCCAGCCTTCAGTAAACTAATGTTAAATGTCATAATCTGGTTTCTGTTCTGTTGTCAGGCTTAAAAGAATTAAGAGTGACTTAAGTAGCAACGGGGCATCCAGTCTCTGACATGAGTGTGGATGGAACAGCCCACTGTATTCAGAAGTAGAATAAGTTCTGTCCAACAGAAGAGTAATCTAATTTTCAGAAGCAGTAGTTAGCCAAGTAGAATACATACTTTTCCCGAGAAAATACCTAGAGAACTCTTAAAAACACTAGAGTGGTCTCTTTGAGAAACTTTTGTGATAATTAATTCAGTCATGTATTTCTTCATTTAATAAATATTTATTTGGATGTTTATTATGTAAGAGGTGCTGTTCTATGATCTGATCTGTATATTTTGAAATGAATAAAGTCTCAGGAAAAAAGGAGGGATCAAAAATAAAAAGCTAATTAAATAATTACATAAATGTTTATTGGCCATACTGTCAAGAACAATAAAACAGAGTGAGGAAACAGCACACTGAGCCAGTTCTTTTATGTGAGATAGTTAGGAAGGCGTCCCTGAAAAGGTGGCCTGAGTCAAGTGGGAGTTCTAGTTGTGGGGATGTCTGACCGCAGAGCATCTCCGGCAGAATGGAAACATCAAGGACTTTAAAGTTATGTTTGGTGTGTTTGTGGAGAGAGAGCAAGCGGCTGGTATGACTGGGCTCAGTATGCCTGTGAGGAGTTGTGGGCGGGGGGGGGGGGGAGGGGGGCGTGTAAAATAAGAGAGAGAGAAGGGGCCCAAACAGGTAAGGCCATGGAGGTGATGCTAAGGGCTGGGGCTTACATTTTAAATGAAATGATCAGCCATTGCAGGGTTTGTATATGTTTCTATAGTTGTTAAGACAACAGATCGAAAGTAATAGTGGGAGGATGGAAGCCTTTTTAGAATTTCTACAGCCCAGGCAAGAAACAAAGTGGTAGCAATAAAAGTTATGCGAGATAGACTCCAGATATGGTTTGCAGATGCAATACACAAAAGCTGCAGAAAGATAAGATGTAAGTGTGAAATAAATATATAAGGGTGGCACTAAGACTTTAGTGTCACACTAATACTTTAGTGTCACCCTTATAATAGAAATGACACGGAATGACAAGGAAAAAAAAATTTTTCTTTGGATGTATTTTCAGCCAAGTATTAGACTTTACACATTTAATCAGTAACCAAGTATTTAAATGTCTTCTCAATGACTAATACTTTTCTGAGTGTTGAGAGTAGACCAAGTTATAGAACATGTGAGATTTCTGCCTTCATTGAGCTTTCCAGGCAGAGAGTATGTTATGTATATCAGTATATAGCATATAAGCAAATGGAACAAAGTCAGAATTGCAGTCGATAAGAATGTAAGAAGATAAGGTGATTAACTCTGTTTAGTGAGAATGAATTGTCATTAATTTTACTTTCTGACTGCTGCTTTTTAACATTCTCTAGTATTTTGACAATGATAAAATAAAAATATAGCCTACAATTTGAAAAACTAATTCTGTAGGTTGATTTCAATAATTGCATTTTATGCTTTTATCTTTTTCTTATCACTAAATTAGTTATCATCATTAAGATCTTATGGCTTTTATTTCAACCTTTTAATTTTTAAATTTTTTTATTGATCACATTAGTCCAAATGGGCAATTATAAATAAAGCAGCTATAAACATACATATGCAGGTGTTTGTGTAGACATACATTTTTAGCTCCTTTAGAAAAATACTAAAGAGCATGATTGCTAGGAGTACATTTGGTTTTGTAAGGATCTGTCAAATTATCTTCCAAAGCCACTGTATCATTTTGCATTCCCACCAGAATAAACAAGTTTCTATTGGTCCACAACGTTGTCAGCATTTGGTACTGTCAGAGTTCTGAATTTTAGACATTCGAATAGGTTTGTTATGATAGTTCATCTTTTTTCATTTGCATTTCCCTGATGACATATGGTGTGGAGCATCTTTTCATATAATTATTTGCCATCTGTATATCTCCTTCGGTGAGGTGTCTGTTAAGGTCTATTGCATATATTTGATTTGGGTTTTTTTGTTTTCTTATTATTGATTTTTAAGTGTTCTTTGTATATTTTGGATAGCAGTCCTTTATCATTTATTTATTTTTTTTTTACAAATATTTCTCCCAGTTTAAGGCTTGCCTTCTAATTCTCTTGATATTATCTTTCAAAGAGCAGAAGTTCTTAATTTTAATTATGTCTATCAATTAATTTCTTTCTTGGATTGTGTCTTAGCTTTTGTACATAAAAAGGCATCACCATATTGAAGGTCATCTAAGTGTTCTCTTATGTTATCTTCTACGAGTTTTAAAGTTTTATGTACTATATTTAGGTCTATGACCACTTTGCGATTAGTTAAGGTTCATGTCTAGATTCATTGTTTTGCATGTGGAAGTCCAATTGTCCCAGTATCATTTGTAAAAGAGACTGTCTTTTCCCTTTTTTTTTTTTCTTTTGCTTCTTTGTCAGAGATAGTTGACTACATTTATGGGGTTTATTTATGTGCTCTCTATTCTTTTCCATTGATCTACTTGTCTAGTCTTTTACCAATGCATCATTGTCTCAATTATTCTAGCTTTATATTGTCTTAAAGTTGGGTGGTTTCGGTCCAATTTTGTTCTTCAATATTGTGTTACCTATTCTAGGTCTAATCCCATAAAAAAACATGCTGGAATTTTGATTGGGATTACATTTAATCGACACATCAAGTTGGGAAGAACTGATATCTTGACAATATTAAGTTTTCTGTGTATGAATATAAAATATTTCTCCATTATTTGTTCATTGTCTTCATTCATCAGAATTTTGTATATTTTTAAAATAGATTTTGTACATATTTTGTTATGTTTATACACAAGTATTTTATTTTGTAGGATGCTAATGTAAATGGGTTTTTTTAAATTTTAAATTTCACTTGTTCATTGTTGGTATGTAGAAAAAGAAGGCTATCTTTCCAATTATCTTTTTGAATACCTATTTATACTCAGGGCAAAATTCATAAAAATTTTATTTCTCATTAAGCTTTTTCTTCTGAATTCTATAGAAAACTCATGCTTTCAGAATAAATAAAAGTTCTATACTGTAGGAGAATTCCTTTTTATTCAGAGGCATTATATGCATTTTATATATTTAATATTTAGTTTATATATTTAACATGAGTAATTTACATTTATTATCTTACAAAAGCAAAAGATAAATTGTTTTGCAGTTTTTTCTAATACATTAAGAAAAACTATTGGGTAGCTTTAAAAAACGCTTGCTGTTTTGCCTACTGACAAAATTTGTAAGGTTTTATTGTTTTAAGACAAAATACAATACTATTAATTTTCCTTAATTATGACTAAAAAAGTACTGGTAGATACTTAAATGTGGGATAAAAGTGTAATCTTTGGTTAGTGCAAAAAGAGTGAAGATATATATTCTAATTGATCTAACTATTGATGTAAAAAAAACTTAATATATTCATTGCTTTATCTCACCAGTATTCATAGAATATAAAAGTTTTAGTATCTTCATCTGGACATCCATGTGTAATACCATCTGGGAACTGCCTTGTTATTTGTGAAAATTGTATTTTCTCAAAGATAAGTAAATATTTAGTAATATCGTTATATCACTTATAATGAAGTTAATAACGATGGAGAAATAATGAATAAACAACCATCGTGGGTTGTTAAACAGATGTATTCTAAAATTTTGAAATAACTCTAAGTCCATGTGCTTGTATCCTGTGTAAAATAAAACAATCTAATAATGATTATTGAGAATTATAATATTTCAATTGGGTAATACAAAAATTACTCAAATTATAAAATAATATTAGATTTAAATGGGAACTCAATGAAAGTTTTGTTCAATAACCTTATCTCCTAGTTGAGAAGACAGATATGTAAGACACATATATGTATGTGTGTATATATGTATGTATGTACTTTTAAATGTATTTCTACATATGCAAATGATAATTTTTATGTGCAATTCATTTCTTCCATACATACCAACTTGATCTTCCTTTAATAATAGAGAATACTAAGTGCTTAATAATGATTATCCATAGGAATGGAGAAACCTAACAGCCTAAATGTAATAAATGTCACAAACTATTTTTCAGGGTTTTTTAAAATAGTGCACAACTTTTCTAATCATGTTAAACCCTTTTATTTCAGAAGATAACTCAATCTTTATGCTTATTGCTCATTCTCATATAATTCATCATAACTTTAACTAGGAGAGGTAGTCAATATTCTAAAAGGTTTATACAACTTTATAAAATATGCTTTGGACGCAATGTATTGAGAAGCAATGTATTGGGAGGCAATCAGTAATAAATACTACAAGAAACAAAACATAAATCTATAAGTTACATTTCATATATGGCATATCCATTTTTGTTTGGTATCCCAAACTTATTTCTAAGACATTAGGGTTAATTGTTTCTGTGTTATGAAAGGAAACAATATGTCATATTTACAAATAAGCACCAGGACTGAAGGTGGTACTCTGTCTTAAATTTACAGTTGATAAAAAATGATCTTTGAAATGTTATGTACTCAATATGAAATGATAAATACTAGAGTAATAATGACAGCAATTAATTATTTATTAATACTTACTATTTACAAATGCAATAATAGGTTCTTTCTGGACATTATATTTTATAATCCTTACAGCAACTCTCCAAGGTAGGTAATGTTATTATTCTCATTTTCAAGATGAAAAAACTGCAGATTAAAAAGTTTAGTATTTTTGCTAGTATAGAGATAGTAATTAACTAAGGCAGAAATCAACCTTTATCTATCCTATTCCAACATCAGAGCACTTCTAGACTATAATTTTTTTTCATCTGACTGAATTGCTTATGAGACTTGTTTAGGGAATGGCTGTTGTATAGGTGCTAATGTGAAGAAAAACAAACAAACAAAACAGTAAAACACATAACGAAGAAATATCACCTAAAGGCCAAGCGAATAGCAATTAATGAAAAATAAACCCCATTAAACCAAAGTATTGAATCAAATACTGATGTTTATCCCTTTGTCCTTTTATTAAGAATAATTTTCTTTAAAAAGAATCATGAACCTGTATTAATTAAAACTGCTCTTATACTTTAGATCAGTATTATCTATAGTTTAATAGCTAAGTTGTTGCATGGAAGAATGTGGTAGAGAAATTATTTTGTTTCAAAAATATATGGCCACTCATAGTTTTCATATTTTACATGATGCCTTCTATTATAAATACATTTTGCCAGTTTGATTTATAGTGCTTGAAGTGGCTACAGAATAAAACATTTTATTATCTATCAGTTCTAAAATATAAGTATGTCTCCTTATTCGCCATTATATTTCAAAAATCCTTGTGGCCATAAAATTTATACTTGTAGAAAAAATGTTCAAGTTTGAAAATTACATTGGAAGCTCATTACTAACACCTTTGCATACTCATCTTTACTCATGAATAATCAAACACTGTTGGGAGAAAATTACATTCAGTGACTATTTCTCACTCTGGTTAGACAAACATGTGCGGCACTATTTCATACTGCCATATGGAATTAAATAAAATATTTCAAATTCATCTGTCTCTGACACTTTACCTTCTTAAATAATTAGGTTATTAGATCTGATTTTCTATATTTATCAAATTAATAGTCAACAACTCCCTACTTCATTTTACAGATAAATTTAATGTTGTCCATATATGTTAAAAATTTTCCAGCTGCATCTATGGCCATGCCTCCCTGAACAAGCCTGATCCTGTCTGATCTTGGAAGCTAAGCGGGGTCGGGCCTGGTTAGTGTGTGGATGGAAGACCACCTAGGAAGACCAGGTGCTCTAGGCGTGAAAAATAAAAACTAAGAGATTGTAAACTGACAAGGTACTTGCAGTCTGTGAGGTCAACCAAGGGTTGCCTTGCCTAAAAAAAATATATATATATATTTTCAGCTGGAAAAGGAGACCAAAAGTATCATTTTCTACACCTGTGTATATGCGTGTGCATGTGTGTGCATCTCTGTATGTTAACATATGTGTGTATAATTTTTGAAGCTAAATGTGGTAGGTACTCAGTTTATTTAAGACTGAGACTACAGAAGGCATGAGATTATGTGACAGTAAATTTATAATTGAAATTGTCTGTGTTACCTCTGAGAACTGAGATGTTTCTTATCACTCTTCATGAGAGAGAAATGGTGAAAGGAACCTTTTAAAAGTTCCCTACAGAGTCTGAAAAACCTAAAATATGTTGGATTTAAATTTCTTTGTGCCATGCACCTTCATTATACTACAAATTGATCCCTTTTTAAAAAACCTTAGGTTTGAATGCCAATATATTCACATTCATTTTTCTGTCTATTTCAATCACCTCACACAATTTAATGTAAAAAAAAAATCTAATGTATTTTTCGATGTCGCATTAAATTACTCAAGAGTAAAGCAAAGACAATACTAATCGATCAACACATAAAATTTTAAATTAAAAGCTTCATGTACTAGCCCTACTAATACAGCTCGCAACTTGATTGATATGCCCCTGCCTGCATTAAGATCACATAGCCACTCATAAAACTTCAATCACTTTAACTCCATTTTAGGTCTAAGCAGTTTTGTACAAGTAGATTTTCAATAATTCCAGTCACCCTTTAAAAACTGTCAATCACTTTAGTATTGTCTTATTTGAGCATTTCTAATAGCTGAAAATAAGTCATTTCACTAAATATTTGACTAACATTTTTACAGTTTTGGATTTTTGGTGGTGAAAAAGAAAGGAGAAGTGAACCAACATTTATTGAACTCCTAATATATATATTAGTGAATCAAATAAATTATTTCAATAATTGCTATAATAATTTCAGAGGGTATGTCTAGTTCATTTTATAGATTAGGGAACTAAGACAAAATGAAACTAAATAAATTGCCAAAAAATAAAGCTATTAAATATCAGAGCTATGGCTTATGCCCAGATCTTTCTTATTCTAATCTAGCCTATACGATACCATTTGAAAATGCTTTTGAATAATTATATTAATTTTAATTTTACTTGCACTGCAAAAAAAGAAATCGCATTTAACCGAACAAATGAGAGCCAGCAATTTTTATTCATCTAATTTTTCATATGCTTTGCCTAAACTGGCATCTAATGAAATGTGACTTTCTTCCTTTGTGAACTATGTGTTTATATGATATCATAAAAACAATTAGATTAGTGTAATTTAACTTAAAATTATAATCAGCAACTAAAAAATTTTACATCAATATTAACTGTGAAAAATTTCAGAAAATGTGGTATGGTGACTTAAAGAATCAGACAAACTCTTCCACGGAGCCATGCTCAATAGAATTTTTTTAAAAAAGCTGCTTAACCTGCTTGTTCTAGACAAGTTTTGATCATTGGACAAACTGAATATTCTTAGTTAGCTCACTTTTACATTATTTATCTAAGAACTGACATTTCTCTGATCTACTTCCATTTATCCTTCAATCATCAGACAGGTCCTTTTCTATCTCTTTTCCCCAGCATTGTATTAATTCAGAGCAAACTGAGACCAACACCAAAATATTTTTTTTGTTTCAAAATCATAGGAGACCCCCTTCAATGTTCTCTCTTAAAGTTGGGATGATACAGAGGTCAGCACTTTTGAATATCAAGGTCTTCTAAATCTCATCTTTATTGTTATTCAACTTATAGTTCTTTTTGTTGACACATACTTTCTGCAGTTGTCTTTTCGATGAACCCAGGTGATTTTTTGATGTCACTTCAAATAACATAATGAATCTACCCACAAAATTATTCTTTGCTGTGGTTGCTCACGAGATCAATAGCTTTCAGAACACTCCCGTTAAACACAAAGGCTAAACTCCTGTAAAACACAGCTAGTATTGCTGTGTCACTTCCTTAGAATTCAGCCCTTGGATCATTGCTAACTTGACAGTAATATATGGCCTTTATGAACAGCTCGTGAGGACATAAACTTTAAGTGTTGTCAAAAACAACAATTTCTATAGAAATTAAGTAAAGGTTGGCAAAAAACTGAAGAGGATTCTATCTTGAAAAATTGTTATAGCATTAGGCAAGAATGAATTCTATATACCTCTTGCTCGAGACTGCTCCCAATTTCCCTACTCTCAGCTCTCTCTATGAATACTGTAGCTTTTGAGGTTTGTGGCTGGTTGCAAAAACCAGCATCTTTGTTGGGGAATTGATATGAAAAGAGGTGTGAGTGACCTATGGCTTTGATGGTTCAATAGGAAAAATCAGTTCAAAACCACAGCTTTCTGTTCCAGGTCAAGACAAGCAGCAAAAAAGCTAAAAATTTAACATGGAGATCTTGGAAGTGAGAGCACCATATAAGTTCTGAAATGAACTCTCCACACATCTTCAGCTGACTTAAATTATAGATACTGAGGTAAAGCTGAGATATTTTGGTAAAAAAAATATATATATGTATATATATAAAGCCAATGGAGAGGAGAACTGGCTGCAACTTTGAATAAATTTCTGCATGTTACACGGTTGAGTTGACAGAGGATGAAAGCCTTAGCAGCATGATACTATGGACTGAATTTGTCCCTCCAAAATTCATATGTTGAAGCACTAATGCCCAATGTGATGGTGTTTAGAGATGGGACTTCTGGGAGGTAATTACATTCAGACAAAGTCATGAGGGTGGGTCCTCCATAGTGGAATTAGCATCAGTATAAGGAGAGAAGGAAACAATGTTCTTTCTCTACATCATTGTGAGGATATAGCAAGAACTTTTCCAGCCTCCAAAACTATGAGAAATAAATTTCTGTTGTTTATGATAATTAATATAGTACCCCAAGCTGACTAAGACAACTGGTTTACCACTAAACACACAGACACACATGCCACCCTATGGAAATTAGGACTAAAACTAAAAATGTTACAAATCTGAGCAGAAGTATCAGTAACAGAATGTTGTGAGGGAGGTAATTTTAAGTCAAGGCAAGGATACAGCTACCCTCAGAAAAATAAAATAGAATCCAAATCTGCCGCACTATATCATCTATAAAATGACCACTGTCAACTGAGAATTATTTAACATATAAAAAAATCACAAAAAGTATATGTGCACTTTCTCTTATTTCTTAATTTGTTTAAACAACATTATTATTTAAAGTAAAAATTATAGCACAACATTGTTGGGTTTTTAACATATTTATATGAAATATATATGACAGAAATAGCACAAAGAAATAATGATAAAATAGAGCTATGTTGAACATAATTGCTATAATTTACAGAATTAAGAGTTTAAACTAAAATAAACTATAATTAAATTAAATTGTAATCCTTAGATGAATGGCTAAAAAATACTCAAAGATATAATTAAAGATTCAAGTGGAAATAAAATAATATACTAAAAATATTTGCTTAACACAAAAGAAAACAGTAAAAAGAGTAAAAGAAATAGAAACAAAAAGGATATGAGACATGCAGAAAACAAATAAAAATGTCAAACCTTATTACAAAAATTATCATATACCTGAATGTAAATGTACTAAATACTCTGCATAAAAGGAACAACATTGTCAGACTAAATATAGAAGTTAAGATACAACTCTAGTTTATATAACAGAGAAGCAACTTAATTGCAGAGACAAAAATAGCTTGAAAGTAGAGGCAAAGAAAAGATGTATTATGTAATCAATCAGTAACCATAAGAACTGGAGTGTATGTATTAATATAAGACTATACAGACTTTAAGAAAAGAAATATTCTACATGCAAAAAAGAGATATTTCATAATGACAGCAGGACAATAAAGCCATCGGAGGATGCAACGAATATGAAAAAAATTGTAATATAGAATATCAGTAAGAATATAAGGAACAAATAACATTATAAACTCAGTGGCCTAGACTGATTTATATCTTAAACTCCAAGTAACAATAATAAAATACGTATTCTCTTCAAGTGGACCTAGCACATTCTCTAGGATAGACCATATGATAAGCCTTTATAAAATTTTCAATAAATTTTTTAAAGATTAAAATTAAACAAAGTATGTTTTCTGAGCATAATAGAATTAAATTATAAATCGATAACAAATATGGAAATAAAAAATGCAAACATTCAGCAGCATAGTTCTAAAAATCCATGTGTCGAAGAAGTCATAAGGAAGATTATAAAAGAAACTTGGAAAAAAATTAAAATGCAATTGTAAGCACATAGGATACAGCTAAAGGAACATTTACAAGGAAACTTACAGCTTAACACTTATACTAAGAAAAAAGAAAAGACTAAAATCAGTAATCTATGTTTAATTTAAGATGATAAAAAAGAATAGTTAATAAGTATAAAAAGTAGAAAGTGGGAAATAATGTAGATCAGATAGAAAATAAATGAAAGAAAATAAAAACATCGCGAAAGTCATTTCAACAAATTGATGAACATTTGGTCAAAGAATAAAGAAGAATAAAAAAGTGAATTATTAAAATTAAAAATAAAAGAGGAGCTATCTCTACTAATTGGAAGGAATTAAAAGAACCATAGGGAAAATTATGAAAAGCTTCATGCCAACAAATATAATAACCCATATAAAATGAATGAACTCTTAGGAAGATATATATAAAAAAAATCCCTACACTGACTCAAAATAAAAGCAAAATGTAAATACACATATCATCTAGTAGAAATTAAATAGTTCAAAATCTACTGCAAAGTCAAGTTCTGGCACATAAGACTGCACTGGAAAAATCTATCAAATACTTAAGGAAGAAATAATAACATTTATATGTATAATTTGTTTCAGAAAATGGAGAAGTGGAAAAAACTTACCAACACCTTCTATTGGGACAACATTACCTGGATACCAAAGTATGATAAAATAGTAGAGAAAAAGAAAACTGAAAAAGTTTTCTCATAAACATAGATGGAAAAAACCTAGCAAAATATTAGACAACAAAAATCTACCATGTGTACAAGGGATTATACATCACAACTAAGTGAGATTTGTCCCAGAAACACAATTTGGACTAACATTCACAAATAAATAAATAGAATACATCACATTAAAAAATAAAGGCAAAACCATATGATAATCTTGACAGACGAAGAAAAAACATTTTACAAAATGCTTTCCATCAGTGATAAAAGCTATCAATACTAAGAAATAAAGCATACTCTCTCTTTCAAAGGGCTCATTAAAAAATTAATAGCAAGTTACCAGGCAAGATGGTGAAAGAGGTCAACACTGTTGACTCCTCTCGCAACCATTAAAATCACAACTAAAATACAGAAGAGCCATCATTGGGAGTCACCTGAAGTCTAGCTGAAACAGGGGACAAGAAGAGGCCACCTCAAGATTGGTAGGAGGGGTAGAGATAGGAAACTGGCTAGTCCAACATCAGCATGTAGCAGTTGAGAGTTCAAGATAGGGATATGGTTGCTGCGGAGTTCCTCCGGAAGGAGCAAGGGGTCCTGGCCCTACACTGGCTCCCCAGCCCAGGTTCCAGGGCTGGGAAGAGAAGTCTCCACAACTTCTGGCTGTGAAAATCAGTGCAGATTGTAACTGAGTGAGACAGAAGGCTGCTGGAGTCACAGACATTCCTCTTGAGGGGCCCATGCATAGACTACTCTGAGCTCCAACCCTGGGGTAGCAGATTGAAAGTTGCCAGGGACATAAGGTAACAAAAGCCAAAGCCATAGGGTGGTAACACAACACTTACATATGCTGCCTATAAGACACTTCGGATCGAAAGACACATATAGATTGAAAGTAAAGGGCTGGAAAAAGATACTTCATGAAAATAGAAACAACAACAAAAAGCTACAGGGGCAATACTTATACCAGACAAAACAGACTTTAGAACAAAGCTATAAGAAGAGACAAAGAAGAACCCAGTAATCTCACTTCTGGGTATTTACTGAAAGAAACCCAAAATACCACTTTAAAGGGACATGTACATCTATATGTTCATTGCAGCATTATTTATAATAGTCAAGTTATGGAGACAAGCTAAGTGTTCATCAATGCGTGAATGTATAAAGGAGATGTGGTACATATATACAGTTGAATATTACCCATGAAAAGAAATAAAATCTTGCCATCTGCCACAATATGGATGGACCTAGAGAATATTATACAGAGTGCAGTAAGTCAGACAGAGAAAGACAGATGCCATATGATTTCACTTACATGTGGAATCTAAAGAACAAAATAAACAAAACAGAAACAAACTTATAGGTACAGAGACATTTTGATGGTTGCCAGATGGCAGGGTGTTAGGGTTGTGGGTGAAAAAGGGGAAGGGATTAAGAAGTATAGATTATTAGTTCCAAATTAGTCATGGGGATGTAAAGTACAGCATAAGGAATATAGTCAATAACATAGTAATAACTATGCATAGTGTCAGATTGGTACTAGATTTATCGGAGTGATCGCTTTGTAAGTTATTAAAGTGTCTAATACCATGTTGTACACCCGAAACTAATATAATACTGTATGCCAACTGCAAATGAAAAATTAAAAAAATATTTTAAAAATATCAATAGCAGACCGGTGTTTATCTGGAGTTGGTGGTGGGAGTGGATATTTACTGTAAAGGTCAGGAGGACACTTTTTGGGGGTTGTTTAATTATTCTAAACCAAGCTTGTGATTATAGTTGTGTAACCTTATGAATTTCCTGAAATTCACTGGATTGTAAACTTAAAACCGGTGATTTTTTTAGTTGAATGTAAATTATCCGTCAATTTCCCTGTTTAAAAAAAGTTAAAGACATATAGAAGAGTTGTTTTTAGGCTTTTTCCATACACCATACACTGTTTGGAATAATTACTTGATTTTACCAATCTTTTACATGTGCAGAAATAAAACTAGTAAAAGCGATGGTATTAGGATGAGTAAATTTAGATTCTCTCTTACCTCAAATGTGCATTTATGTTGACAGAAAAGATCAGCTCAATTAACTACAAGTACTTTACATATAAAATAGTTTCAGAAGCTTAGTCATTAATGTTTCCAAGTTACATTTCTTTCCACATTTTTTTTCCATTACAGCTGCAGTTCAAACTAAAAATAGAAATTGGACTGAATTCTTTTCTCTAACGCCTTCTTTGGTTATTGCATCTGCCTCCAGTAAAAATTAATATGAATCATACACCAAGAACAAACATTTGGAGTGCCTGAAAAAAAGATAAAGACATTTTCCTAGAATTAATATCTCTTTAAAAATAAAGACTTAAAACATTGTCTGTAGGAACAGAATAAAACCAAAAGGTGAACCTCTTAAAAATGAAAGTTATTTTTAATAAGAAAAAAGAATGACTACTAAATAAAAGCTTTCATTATCAAAGACTGCTTGTTCCAAAAACAAAAAAACAAAAACAAAAACTAAAAACAAATTTAAGTATATGTTCATACAATATGAGCATATAACTTCCTGGTCAATTTTCTTTATTAAGAAGTGAATATGTTTAATCCTGGATTAATTAAATCTTCTTTGCCAAAGTTAGATCACTTATGTTTCATCATCTCAATGACAGCGATTATGCCATTTGCAGGTATGTTCTAAATTCTCATTCTCCATTTCACTGAAAAGCGGAATGACTCACTTTTACATGTGAATTAGTATTTTTTCCTCTATCTATATTTAGCACATAATTGCCACAAAAACTATATCTACAATAACACAAATATGTATTCAATATTTATGGGCTATGCTCTCTGCACATTATTACATTTAATTCTCACACAATTCTTTAAGGTGAATGACAGGAACTCCATAGTGAGTTTTCCTGTGGAGTCAAGGAATAATAACAAGATCAGAGGTAATGAAAGGTAAATTAAAAGGCTCATTTTTGGGACAACTAATTAATAGAAAAATAAATCAATTGGGTTATTCCTCCACATTTATAGTAATTGACTCTGATATCTGCACTCAAAATTTATGGATCAGTGTGACAAGAGTACAAAAAACACCCCCAAAGTCCTCCAAATGCGCATTGGATCAAAAAAAAAAAAAAAAAAAAAGGCAGTCCCTGCCAATTTACAACTCACCTGGAGAATAAGGACCCTGTCACCATACCCAGAAAATAAACTGGCTAGTTAGGACACAGTGCATACTGGCAGCATGTAGCTCACTCAGTACTAACCCCTGCCAAGAATCATCACTACCATTCTCCATGCTCCCACAGCCACACACAACTTTCAGACCAGAGCTTCTCTAAACCAAAGCCCTTATGCACTGCAAAAGACAAGCAATGCTTATTTTGGCTAAGGAAATATACTACAGTTACGGGTAAACTTTGTTTTAGATCTTCAAAAAAAAAAAAATACTATTAGAAAATCAAAGATCAACAGAGAATCCAACTACTGAAGAATGGTACCAAACTCACCTGAAGACAAATACTGAAGAACTAATAGAAAACCCTGAAAAGCTTTGAAATAATACAGAAGACATATCTACAAAGACTGCATTTTCCCCAAAATGCTGTTATATAAAAAGGAAGTAATTAGGGTATGTTGGAAATAATACATGTAATTGCTAAAATTTAGAAAGAAAAAAGATGATCAAATAATAGTGAAAGATTAAATTAGTGGGCACAAGGATCTAGCTGAGGAATTCTCCCAGAAATAAGGGCATGTATACAAAGACATAGGACTCATTGAAGAACTTTTTAAAAACTGGAAGAGGTTTATGAGCTCCACAATCCAGCAGCAATTCTAGAGAGAGCAGAGGGAGGTAGGAAGGACATTTGAAAATAAGTGATAAATAAAAATTATCTCAAATAAGAGGAGACAATTTGTCAATGATAGTAAGTCTGAGCCATATTCAAAATATCTGTGATGTTCTCTCTCTCTCTCTCTCTCTCTCTCCTCTCTCTCTCTCTCTCTCTCTCCCCCCCCCTCCTTCTTTCCCTCCCTCCTCCCTCTCATGTGTTAGAATTCTCTAACGGAACTTTTTCCTATCAGTGGATAAGGCTCTCTGTGTCTAATACAGAACCTTCGTTTTTCAAATCTTAAAAAGTTGCTCCCATGTATTGATTGCTACCTCAGCAGATGTAGCAAGTGTTACATGAGTGTTAGAATGTCTAAATCTAGATAACTGCCAAGGTTGACTAATTAGGTGACCCCTGGAAAGTGGCTCAGTGCTTTTTGAGTAGTTGAGGAATAACTGATTTTCTAATGATAAAGTAGAAATAGAATTTTTATGCTCAAAATACTGGATATTTAGCATGCATTTGCCATCTGAAGTTTTATGAACAAATAATTTCTTAGGAAACATATTAGAACATTATTTCTTTTAAATTTTAATTAAAATGACTGTCATTTTTCATTCTCACCAAAATGTATGAGACTTCAATTGCTTCACATTCCTGGCAAAACTATATATTATCTGTTATTTAAATTTTGTTTTGTTTTAAAATTTATCCTTCCTAGTAGGTTTCAGTCATATATTATGATATTAATTTGAATTTTACAAAAGATTAATGATGTCGAACACCTTTTTATGTGCTTATATGGCATATAGATATTAATATTTGGTCACTTATCTATGTGAAACTTTTGCTTATTTTTAGTTTGCTATTTATTGAATTCATTGTGCATTGTAGATAGAAATATCTTATCAGAAATATGATTTTAAAACATTTCTCCCAAACTATGGTTTTACTTTTCTCACTTTTAATAGTCTCTTTGAAGAGCAGAAGTTATTTATTTTGCTGAAGTACAATTTATGTTTTTCAAAGGATCATGTTTTTGGTACTGTATCTAAGAAATCCTTGTCTAATCAAGATCCCAAACATTTTTCTTCTAGAAGTTTTAAGGCTTTAGAGATTACACTTTGTTACATGACCCATTTAAAAAATTTTCCATTCAGTGAAAAGTAAAACATTAATATTTTGGAAAAAGATACCCTTTCCTAGTAAATAATATTACTCTATACACTGTCAACTATAAATTTTTAGCTGAGAGTGATGGTCAGTTGGAGGAGATTTTCAAGTGATTGATGACTGTACAGAGGCATAGAGTATAGCTGTACTTTATAGCTTGCATTGGTGTATGACAAAGTATTCTTTAGAGACAAGTAGTCAATAACTAAGGCTACTTTCTTATTTTGATTTTAAAGAGCTGTCTATCACTGAAGGAAAGGTCAGTCATTGAATAGTAATTTTTTTAGTGTAAAACGAAGTAGTACTGACTCTAAAAATTGCAAGTGATGAATTAGAAAAAATTTAAAATTGATGCTTCTGAGAAATAAATATAATGCCGTAGCAATAATTGTGACATTTAAAGATTTTACTTTTCATATCCCCAACAATTACACATTCTCAAATAGATTTAATAGTAGTAATCTGAAGATAATTTACTGAAAAATGTAGAGACAATCCTTAGGGGAAAAATAACCTTGGCAATTTGATTTATCAGTTGGATTAGTTTATTGTTTATACAATGAACAAATATTTGTTTAAATTTAACTTTGCTAAATTAAGTTATAAATGTAATCAGCATCTTTGTATAACAATAGACTGTCCCTAATTATTGCTTTCAAATCAACACAATCATGCAGTAATTGAAAGCTAGAAAAGAAAAAAGTGTTTCGATGGGTGCTTTATTTCTCAGATCTGCAAATATAAGCTAGAGATGAAATATCCAAATAAAAATTTTCCTGATTCTTTGTAACTTATATGATTTATTTCCTAATCAACCATGTGCGACATGGAAGAAAAAACAAGTGTGCACCATTTACCTGACTGTTATAAGTGTAGACATTTTTTAATATTGAAAGCATATGCCTAAAGGGGGAAAATAAATAATATAGTGTGAACTTGTCTGATTCTTTTGATGCATTTTTTTCCTCTGAAATCACTTTTTCCAGACTTTTATATAGTTGATATGTTTCATATGTTTCTATTTTAAACTCCCCTAATTTAAAACTAATTTAATTTTTATATAAGTACAAACTATTGACTAACTTGGACAAGGCTTATGACTTATTGTCTTAATTTTTATAGTATTTTTGTCTAAAATTAAACATTATCTTATCATTTCTTTCCTTTTGTTGTTGTTGTTGTTATACTGTAATCTAGTACACACACACACACACTCACACACACACACACACACTCCTCTTTTCTCTCCTTCATAACCAATGAAAGTAAAAGAAATTCGCATATGAAATTCAAAATACTCTCCCCTCCCCTAGGTTGGCAGTTTTACTTATATATGTAAACTAGAATTGCTGCTTTTTTATACTAAATTCACACTTTAGGCACTTACCCACACAGTCACTGACAACGTGGTATTGCCTCTCTCATGGGGCACATTGCTGTATAACTTCTGACGAGTCTGGCTTGATTCCACAAGGAAGAGGCTGGGATCAATACAGACAGCTTATTTGTTTTTTTGTTTTTCCTTCTAAACTTATATAAGTGTCTCCTCCTCCCCAGGGAGGACTGCGAAAGGGAAGGAGAGTTGCCAGAATTGATAAACTAATGGACTAACTTTACTTTGAAGAAAAGATCAGATGTGAGAGAAAAGTCTCTTAGATTCCCTACCTAAACAGTGGGAAATATAAACAAGCAGAAAATATTTGACATTAGGGCATTATTCAGAAAATTGTTAAACCACAGTCAGTAAGTGGGAGTTAATAATAGGACTCCTGCTATTTAGATAAATGTTTCAAGGGTAGGATGTGAGCACATGTAGAGACTTATTAGTCATCAAGAAAATGCAAATTAAAGAGCCAGGGCTAGGGTACAGGAAGGCAATCCTCAGAAAAATAATTTAAGGAAGTGACCAAAAACAGTGATCAAGATAACCAATATTTTAATGCAACATTTTTTAAAAATCAATAAAAAATCTGTAATGAACAATGTATATCAAAAGTTCATATAACAATAGGACCTGTTGTCTGGGCCACAATGAGATACCCAGTAGAACATATACAATTTGAAAAGACTGGCAATACCTAGCGTTGTCAAGGATATGGAACAACTAGAACTTTCACAAGTTGCTGGTGGGAATGTTAAAATTTGCAAGAATTTTGGAATATTTTTAAATAGTTTCTAAAGAGGTTAAACATACACTTACCCCATGACCCAGAACTCTCACACTTGCCCTATTATATCCCATGAGAAATGAAAGCATACTTCTACAGAAAAACCTTTTATACAAAATGCTCATAGACGTTTTTAATTAGTAAACCAAAGATGAAACAATTTGAATGTTCACCAGCAGAATAACCAAATCATGCTATATTTAAAACAAGTAATTTTCATGGAAACTATGTGGAGAAAAGAGTAACAAAAGATTAAATATTGTGTGACCCCATTTATATAAGGCTCAAGAACAGGCAAAATTAATCTAAGTGATAGAAATTAAACAAACACAAAAATACAAATAAACGTATGCCTCCCAAGTGGGAGTATTGTCTAGGCATAATGGGAAAAACATTTTTTTCTTGCTTTGGGTATATGCATTTGCCAAACTCACTTAACTCCATATTTAATGTCTATACATTGTATTACATATAAAATGTACCCCTATTTCCAAAGAAAGGGTACCAAAGCAGCATTTCTCAATCTTTTTTTCATTATCACCTCCATAAGTAGCTTTTGGGGACTTTTTTTTTTCTAATTGCCCCCACCATGAAATTTTCATACCATAGATATATGGATTTATCTATTTCATATATCTCTGTACTTTACACATAATATGGTTAGAATTTTTTTTTTTTTACTCCCTCCTCAGAAACTCACTTTTACTTGCTTGGGGCAATATTACCCCCCCCCATGAGAATCCATGGACTAGAGGTAAGTGAGTAATACAGTAGACCATCATAACCATCAAAGTATTTAAAAATTAGCTATAACACCTCTATTCCAGGTACTGAAATTGAAATTGGCCCATTAAGCACTTAGTGAGAAATACAATTAATTTCCTTGAAAAATCAAAGTGAGGAAACTAAGTATATATTTAAAATATCATTTAAAATTTTAGGACAAATATTAGCTATAATACATACACTCATGTGGACAAAAAGATAACTGATTTTATTCATTAATAGCTATCTGTAGTAATCATTTTTAAAAGTTTTAAAGTGATAGTTTACTCTGCATCATAAATGATTCTCAAGCAAAACAGGAACAGAATTTTATATTAAAATACAGAAGTTGCTTTGTTAATTTACTTCAACAGGTATCCATGTACTCTTAATTTTTCCCCCTTTCCCCATTGTAAATCTTGCTTGAAAAAAATTCCAAATAAAAAAGTTCTTGTTGTTTTTACATTTCTTAGAGCTGGGTATACTTCAGCAATAAATGAAAATTTCCTTTTACTTTTGTTTACAATATGTAACTTTAGTAACTCAGTGGTCATCAGAATTATAATTGAGTATCTAGTTCATATTTGTCTTTTGTTATTTGAATTTTACATGATTGGCAGAGCTTCATCTTAAAGTGGTAAACTATATTATGCCGTTATATCAGGCAAATGAGTGTTTGATGGGGTGTACTAATGTGAGCTAAAAATAAAATCCCATCTGTTCACCTTTCAAACTACACTGTATCAGTACCCTGCATATTGGGTACAATATGACAATGACACACAAAAAAAATTTGCTTAATTTTATCTATCTCTAACAGTAATAGCAGGCTATTTTTGAGAGAACAATTTGTGTATGATTCCATAGAATGAGAGAGATTTATGCATTGGTCAAGATAAACCAAATATAAATAAAAATAAACAATCTAGTGACTGGTTTAGGTCTAAGAAAAATAAATATTTAAGAATGTGTACTATACAATTATGATCATTTATGCCAAGTGCTTGAATAACAATACATTTTACAGTAAGCATATTTCCATATATTTTTCACATATAGAATAATTTATCCATTGGGAAATATAGTCTTGCTTATGATTTACTATGCTACTGGCTAAGTAAAGCAAAGCCTGTTGTTTAAACTCTTAATTTATTTTACTTTTATAGTCTTTATATCCCCTTGTACATCAAGACTGATCCTTAATGTGTTCTATGTCAGAAATGTCTTTGTTACATTTTATTGAGTGAAAAAACCTGATGATAAATAGAAATAAACAGAAACAATGTTCTTGTCAAACAACACACTTTTGTTGAAAGCATTTTAAAATTAGCTTTCAGTATCAACATTTGTTGTGGATATTTTATTATCCCATGATCAAGAGACAAAATTAAACTCAAATAGACATATTCCCTTCATCTATTTGTCAGATCCAATTCTTATAGCATTTATTGAATGACTGAGACCACAACTATTATTTGAAGTATTCTATTTTGAGATAAAACACAACTCAGTGTATAAGTAGAATGTACTTTCTGCTTTCTATCCAATATACTACTTAATGGAAATTATTTTTACTATTTGTATATTTTATTTTTAAAAATATATATTTTTACAGAGACTCACGGACATGGACAATAGACTAATGGTCACCAGAGGGTAAGTGGGAGTGGGAAAGAGGAGATAGATGGTTAAAAGGAGTCAAATATGAGGTGACAGAAAGAAATCTAAGTATGAACAATGAACATAGAATGCAATATACATACGCCTTACTATTAAATTGTATACCTGAAACTTACTGGATTTTTTTTAACCAATGTCAACACAATAAAAAATAAAATAAAAAATAAAAACATATATGTGTGTGTGTGTGTGTGTGTATAAAATTTTGTATCTCAAAGTAGAATTATTTTCTTTTAAAGTGATGACTGCATTCCTTTCTTTATCTTTGACCAGGATAGGTAAGTCATATTCTCTAGACTCTTTCCCTTCAATTTGCTTATTAATTCAAACACAGATATTTTAGTCAAAACCAAAATAACCTGAGATGTAATTGCACAAAACACTATTGTAAATATCGTTTCTATAGTAATAGAAAGATTCTCAATCATCTGATCCTAGCTTATGTTTCTGTCTGAGATTTCCTGCTTTCTCATGCCACAGTGCTTTGACGATATAACTTGGTTTCTATTTTCTTACCTAACCCACTGATCTGATGGCTCAATTTGACTATTATATTTGCTCGACAGAGTATTCATATAATTATTATCCAAACAAGGTCATTTTAAAGAATAAAATGGAGCACAAGTATTAAATCAACTGGATAAATAAGCATAAATCAGGACTGTCCTGGGAAAACTGGATGAGTGGTCAATTCAAGCTACGGTCGCATTAGGACAGGATTTCTTGTATCTGTCCTTCATCCCTACACAGTGATGGCACCTGAATGCCAGTTACTTCTCACTTGACCCAGGGAAGGACTGAAAAATTCACCTTTAATTTTATGTGCCCACCAGGAGAGATGAATGTGATGTTACTTAAATTATCACTTATCTCCCACTTTTCTGGTCTGCTTTATGAAATCTTCAGGTCAATTTCCCCTAAACAGGTCATGTCCTCTAATCTAATTTAGACTCTTCAGTAAGCTCTCAGCTAAGTTCAGTACTTTAGAACTTATGTCTTCACCTCTGGAAGTTTAGAGAAAATAGCAGATAAATCCCTATTCATACTATATTTTTATAAAGAGATTCTCAATGTGCAGTGTAAAAAAGGAAAAGTTTGTTTTCAAGCAAATATTCACAATTTTATATTAAAGAAAAAATATTTATATAGCAAAGAGGGTGTCATTAATAAAAAATCCTATCGCTTTAACATGAGTATTATGGAATTTAGGTTTTCTAATGTTTTTAAGTAAAACATAATGAAATTATAAACAAACGAAGATGGAATTGATTAGATGTCTGAATGGACAATCTCTTTGAGTACAATTCTTGGCAAGAGTAGATAAGCACTTAGTAAGGATTCCTACTCTTGTGGGAATAGCAGCAGTATGTCAGGGCAATGAAGTTTCAAATTAAAGTCATAAAAATAAATAATATTCAGTCTAATGTTTTATGAAACAATACAAACGGTTATGACTTTATAAGCAAAGCAATGGTGGGATTTAGATAAATCTGACTGTCTGGACTATATTATTAAAAATTATAGCACTCAAGAAAATACAGTCAAATAAACAATATTTTAGTGGATAATGTAAAGATTTGTGGGGTTTTTTTTTGGTATTAAAAGTAAATAGAGAAGATGTGATGGCAAATAAAAAAGATTATTTTTAAAAGACAATGACTAATAATACAATTTAGTGTTCAATGTTCCAGTTAGCAAAATACTTAAAACTTTTTTCAAACAATGTATATTACATATTCACTTTGAAGTGAGTATATATTACACATTTATCGTTTGTGTATAAGACTCTTAAAAATAATGTCATTATTTTTCACTCCTATTTTGCTCTTGAGATAGCTAGACACATATCAGGACCACACTGGCTATTTAATAAGTGGTGCTTAATGGCAGGCCAAATGTCAACTACCAGTGTCATCTTGCAATATTATCTATCAAAGTAAGAGGGTTCAATAATCCTTGCTTTGTTTTCTGTTTACTAAAAATTTATGTCTTCTTTTAATTTCAAACAAATTTTAATAAAATATGACTCAAGTTATTTGAGATGCTATTCTTCAAAGTGAATCTACTTCCTTATCACTATTTTATTGGGCTCAGCCATTTTTCCATTTTACTGGGCATGTCTTGTCTTACTTCCTTTAGTAAACCTATATCTTCTTTAAATTTTCTGTACCTTTTATCTTTAACCTATAAAGTGTCTACTCCTTTGCACAGCCCAATTTATTGTAATTTGAGAAGTGTTATATTGTATCATTTCCTTTTTTCATTATTTTGACAAGAATTGAGAGTCAGAGGATTCCATTAAAGAGTTGTTTAGGAATGCTTTCTCTTTACACAAATTTTATTGTATAGAAAATAATGTTTGTTTAAATGTTTACTTACATTATTTATAGCATTTCAATCAGACTATGGGTAAAAACATGTTTTTGAAGACAACTCATTAGCTAAACAAGATATAACAGTAATAACTGGACAGTCCATTTACTACAGAGATTATTTTATATAGCATAATCCACTTAAGAGGAAAAGCTTTTAGTGGAAAATTTATGTATATGAGAAAATCCTGCTGTATTGAGGCATAGTTTAATTCAAAAACCAATACATATATACGTTCTCATTTTACCTAATTAAATAGAACTTAAGCTAGTAAAGTTTTTATGTGATTATTCTTCCTTAAAGCCATGAATTTTTACTTCCTGTCTAGATTAACATAGTGGGGAGTAGTAAAAATCAAAGTTTAATGCTTATGTTTCAGTTGGACAACCTGTTATTAATTGATGTTATGGCTTACTATCCAACAAGAAGTGACAGATTACTAGAATAAAATTAAAATATTGTTGGATGTGAGTTCTAGCAAACTTACTGGTATGGAAATCCAGAAATTGGATATTTTGTATGTTTTAATTGAATAGAAACAACCTTTTATACAACAAAAAGCTAATTAGCCTTTTAGTAAGACTATGTTTTGGGATATTGTTTAGCAAAATGTTTGCCATTGAATAATATTGAAGACTGTAGCATACTATCTTAAAAGTTCTGAACATTTAGTCAAATATGTTTGCATATAATTGTGGGTTGCATGTTTAATATGACTATAACCATATAAATGCTCTTGGCTTATATTTAACATGTATTTTTGTGTATGTATATGATGTGTGTGTGTGTGTGTATGTGTGTGTGTATGCACCGATGTGCTACAGTTGTATTTTATTATCCTGGTATACAGCACAATATAAGATAGAATAATGCATCTTTGAATATGTTAATTATCCATTTAATAATATTTTTTTGTGTTCAATGAATTTCAGACTAGGAAGCAGAGATATGAACTTTATTCAGTTTTAGAATTTACTACTCAACTTTCGATGAGTCACTTAACTACTCTGTGCCTTATATTATCTATCATAAAATAAATCTGTGGTAAGTGTACAGAAAGTTGATTTCCTCAATTTTGAATTTTTATCATTTTCTATAGCGAAAAGAAATTCCTTTTAACTTATCTACTGTAATTGAACTTCTTCCAGAGTTGGATTAGAAAATGATCCTTTGTGGTCATCAGCATAGAAACTAATTAGAAATTTCCATGAGAAAACATAAAGAATTAAAAAGCAAAGAAAGAATTTAGCTACCAGCTTTACTATCTATCTCCTTGGTTGACTGAAAATATTGTTGAGCATTTCTAATTTTATAGTCCTGCAATACATCAGCAGGAAAAAAATCATTTAAAAAAATTCCAGTGGTTGTCACTGTTTAAATATAAATTAAATTTATATTCTGAGCTGTATTTAAGTATATTTTTGAAAAGCAGAGGTAATAATAGATAACATTTACTGAGTGTATACTGTTTGATAGTTACTGTGCTAGGCATATAACAAGGTCAATTTCATTTAATCCTCAGAAAAGCTCTATGAAATTGATTATATTAACCTGGAACCAGACTTTAACTCTGAAAAAGTGGTACTTCTAGAACAACAAAAAAAATTTTTTTAATCTTACAAAATTATAGATCTAGAAATTCCATCTACTTCCCTGTCTCTAAGCTTGACTCTACATAAAACATGTCAGAAAAATTAAAATGTATCATTTAAAAAAAAAAACAAAAAACCTTCAGGGAAAATAATTAACTTTCCTCCTTTGGAACTAAAGCAAGTGTTACTATTGGAGAATTATTTTTCTATATAGTCTTCATCCTTTTTTACCCTGTTCTAAAACTATAGCTTTTCTAACTTTCATGGAAATTATAAAATATCTATTAACATATTTCACATAATAAATTGTTATATATAGAACGACAACTTTTAAATACTCATACAGACAGTGTTAACTGTGATAATGGCAACACTGCCTTCATTTTAAGCTAGTGGCAAAAACAGCCCACTAATGGGAGTGAGCTCAGAAAATTTAAAATCCTGGTAAAGATATATATACTCGAATGCAGGGATCCCCAACCCAGAGTCCGTGGCCTGTTACGAACCCGGCCGCACAGCAGGAGTTGAGCAGTGGGCCTCGCAAGTGAAGCTTCATCTGTATTTGCAGCAGCTCCCCAGCACTGGCATCACTGCCCAGCTCCACCTCAGACCACCAGGCATTAGATTCTCATGGGAGCATTAGTCCCTGGTGCCTAAAAGGTTGGGGACCACAACTCTAACAGACTGTAGTAATGAAACAAAGAAGGTAATAATCATGACATATGGTTCTGCAAATAAATGACCAGAATAGAAAAGAAGAGACCAGAAGGAAGAAGCCTAAGCAAGGGACCCAAGTCCACTTCACAACCTTGCTAAGTGGAGATATGAAATCCATTGTGATGGATCTCCCACAGGGTGACATTACAACCTCCTTTCTTCTCTCCCTCTTATCACTGCCTCTGATTTATTGTTTTGTTGGATTTTTATTATTATTATTATTATTTGGATGTTTTTAGAAACAGTTACTACCCAAGACTCTATTATTCCATTCTGTCTCTTTGCTTCCTCCTTTAATCATTTCTGAAAAGAAACAAGTTTCTATAGTTGGGCATAATAAGCAAAGGCAGTTACAAGAAAAAAGGTGGTACTTTTTTGTTTGTTTTACTCTGTGAGGCTATATCAAAACCAGCTGTTCCCTTCAATATTCTTAAAATGTATTCTAGTTCAGCTATAAGAAAGTGTTGCTGAAAAACATTGCTTTATTTTTAATGAAAATGTAGTATCTTAAAAAATATTCCTTATAAGTTTTACCTAAAATGAAGATTACATGATTTATATGTATTTTAACATGATTACTTTATTGATAATTAAGCCATAGTTTTTTGCTAAACAAAAATTAAACAATAAAAAATGATAAAATAAACCTAAAAATTAAAAGAATTCAAAAGTGATCTCTATGTAAAATGGGAAAAGAATGAAAAGAAGAAGAGTATTCAATGTCAAAACCTAAATGTTATAACAATAAAATTTTATCAGTGTAACATTTTATAGAGTTTCTTTTAATATCTACAACAGAAAGCATAAAAATCATTGACCTGGTATTAAACTTAACTTGAAAGAGAAACAATAAAATAAGTGTGAACAGAAAAAAAGAGGATTCTATGAAAGTAACCTCACAGGTTGCTCTGATCATAAATTCCTAAATGGGCAGGACATGGTGGATAGTCATGCCAAAGGCTGATAACATAATGAAAGGTTTTAAACCAGCCCTGTCCATTGTTTCTGGGCATCTAGGTTAATACATTTTTGAAATAAGCCTTACCCATCCTCAAGAAAGCAGTAATCTTGTTAACTATACAGTAATCCAATCCCTGCCTGGCTTTTTCCCACTTCCATATAATCTTCCTTATATACCCTCTTTAATTTCAAACACATAAAAGAAGCTGCAAAACTGTTATTCTCCAGAGCATTTGAGATCTTGCTCTCTGTCATATGTCATTAGTTTGGCTCAAATAAATTCTTATGTTCCTTATTTTGACATAAGTCAAAAGAAAGTAGGATGGTACATTTATTAATGTTGAAGTTAATGAAATATAAGAAAAAAATAACTGAAGGGGAGCAAAGTTTGCCACCCCAAAATATGCCTTTTGGTATATAGATTAATTTAAGGAGTTTATTTTTAAGAAACAAAAGACTCAGGAAGGAACTTTGACTTTCTCCTTAACTGCCTAAAGGACTTTAGATAGAGGACTTGCTCCAGAAAGGGAGCTGTCATTAGAGATAATTATAGGTGTGATAGACAGGGAGGAATCTAGCAAGGCTCACTTGATCAAAGTCCTCTTTGTCACATTGTTTCAAGAGATCCCAGCAAACATTTGTTTACTAAACATTAACTCTTCTCACCTCCCTGATTCCTCTTTTTAGTCCAGAATGACTTATATACAACATTCTGCCTTTTAATGTCATTGGAATTTTCATGTTAATGTGAATTCCCTGTGCTCACATATTAAAACTTGATTTTCTCCTTTAAATCTATCTTATGTCATTTTAATTATTCAACCAGCCAGAAGAACTAAAAGGGGAAAGGGAAAATTTTTCCTTCCCCTACACAGTAGAGAAATAAAAATGCAAAATTTGACCCCATAAACAATGAATAGCATGTAAATCCTTGACAATTCTAATTTAGGTAGAGAAAAACAAAATGAAAAATAACTATTGAGAATAAGAAATCAAACACAACCATTGCCATAGATATCAAAAGGAGTGCCACATGGACAATACATTTTAAAATCTAAAGGAAATAAATATTTTCTAGCAGAATATAAATTTTCAAAATTGACAAAATAAGAGTTAGATGTCATAAATTAGAGAATTTAGTCATCACTCACCAGTGGAAACCAGAGAATCATCAATGTTTTTTAATGGAAGAGTGGTCATAAATACTACTTCTCACATTGGAGAACCAAGAATTTGATAGGGATTGCTGTTATGATGTTAGAAGGCCTGCCATTCTTATTGTCACGCCTGACATTGCTTTTTCAAAATGTTCATTTCAGAAAGTGTGACCATCTCAAAGATGTTTACCCATCTCACACAAAAATAGAATTTACTAAATACAATTAACAACAGAATTCCTTTTCTCTATTAACATATTAACTGGCTAAGTCCAGTAGCAACAACCCCTACTAAAAGCTCAATACTTAGATCAAGCTTCTCTGAGTTATTTTCCAGGTCAGTCAGTCAAGCAAGCAATAAATTTTAATGAGCACCCACAGTGTATATGGTCTCTAACCTGCTTCTTCTTGACTGTAAATCTTACTCTCCTGAAGATAGTTTCTTATCACCTGTTATGGAAGGATATGCTATTAAATTTCTTCCTAATAGATTTCAAATTTCTGTAGCGAGAATAAATCCCTGTATACCAATGAAACTATTCGGTATGCTCTCATTTGTCATGATATCATGGTTGGTGGTATTGCCAAGGGGTGGCTGAGTTTGGGTTGTAGCCACTGCCCCAAATTATCTTCCAAACTGTCATCCTTTGTAATTCAGTGTAATATGCAGTTATTAAGTATCTACTAATTTCCAGTCATGTATTTAGTGCATGGGGAGTATTGTTGAATAAGGGAATCAAATCACCCCTTTTTTTAAATTTACAGTCCAAAAAATAATATTAGTAATTACAATAAATTCTGATGAGTGGAAATATGGAACTTGACTCCAGGTTCTACCATGACTCACTGTGGGCACATCAGCAAGTTTGCCATTAAAAAATAAATAAATAAAAGGATTGTATCTGGTTTTATAAAGACATTCCTACATAAAAAATATATCCATGATTATATTTACAATTTTATTTATAAAAAATAATAAAGCAAATACCTATGTGTAGAATTCCAGTTTAAGAAATAGAATATTACCAATAATTTTGTAGCCTCCTACTGTGTCCTCCTGAACAGAATGCTTTTTCTACTCCCCCAAATTAAAATAACTTCTGAATTTTACTTTTCATTGTGTTTCATTATATCTGTATTTATTTGTAAGCAGTCTATAGTTGATTTAGTTTTATCTGATTTTGAAATTTATAAATGGTATCTTAACTATGTGATTTCTTTTGTGAAACTTGAAAATTCTCATACTGGTGACAGAAATGCAAGAGGGCAAGCCCAACTTCTTAAACACAAAAAAGGCTTTGCTCTCTTTCTGTCCATTAGCATTCCATTGGCCAAAGCAAGTTATATAGTTAAGTCCAAACATTAATAGCTCATAAAAAGATACATTTCTTTTTTGGAAGGAACTACAAAAACGTATGGCAAAGAGCTTGCAGGAGGTATGACTACTTGAAAACATTAATAATATCTTCCACACTGACTTTTTTTTAGTGATTATTTTGTATTTTTAAAAATTAATTAATTACTTTTTATGGTGACATTGCTTTAAAAAATCCAATAAGTTTCAGTTGTATATTTTAACAGAAAAGCATCAATATACACACACATATTTATATTGTGTGTTCACCTCTCATAGTTAGATTTCTCTCTGTCAACATATACTTGACCCCTTTTACCCCATCTATCTTCCAGGACTCTCTGTTTGTTTGTCCTGTTCATTCATTGCTTTTAGGTTTATATCTCACATATAAATGATATCATCTGATTTTCAACTTTTTCTGTCTGGCTTATTTCGCTTAGCATCATTATCTCGAGTTCTAGCCATGTTGTCATAAATGGCAGTATTTCATCTCTTCTTATGGCTGAGTAATATTCCATTGTATATATGTATCACAGCTTCTTTAGCCAATCATCTATCATAGGATATTTCAGTTGCTTCCACGTCCTGACCATTGTGAATAATGAACATCGGTGTGCAAATGTCCTTTTGAATATGAGTTTTCAAATATCTGAGGTAAATACCCAGTAGAGGAATTGCTGGATCATATCAATTCTTAGTTTTTTGAGGAACCTCCATACTGTTTTTCACAGTGTTTCTTCTTTTAACATTTTTTTTTTAATTTTAGGAAGTTAGGAGAGATTAAGTGAAATCAGCGAGTGAGTTCAAATTTTCATCCTCTTTCTAGTCTACTTATTTGACATTAACTCAGAACACAAAAGTCTTAACAATGTAACATGATAATATTTCCCATTGCTCTGAGATAATATAAATAGACAGAATACTTATGCAACAAACACTAAGATAGTAAAATACTCTAAATATTGTCAATGCTAGGTGTGATAGCTAAAGAAGTTGAATAGACTTTTATTTAGGAAAAAAGTAATGTTAATTCCTAATATAAGAATCACCTAAAACTAGTTAGGAAAAAATGCAGATATTTGAGCCAACTAAAAGCAATTCATTATTTGAATTGTGGTGATGGCTTCATTATACTTTAAAAACATGTAATTTATTGTATTTCAGTTATATTTCAATAAAGCTATTTTTTAAAGAGTTTTATCATATTACCTCCAAGAGTCATTGTCTCAAAGAGCCCTAGAATCTATTTAATTGAACAGAAATAGACTAAAACGCAGGACTCAAGTAGGGTTTCTAGGACATTCCAAGGAAAAGTAAAATAATTTAAAATGTATTATGCATAAGTATATAAAAAACTCTTTGGTGTCCTAGTTGATGTTTTTAACTGGCTATTATCTAACTATATAGGTTTTAGAAAACAAACTGTTTTCCAATGTGAGGAGATGAAAGAGCTTCTGTTGAGATTTCTCTACCTTTAACTTTATAATAACAAATAAATAACACCTACACAGAGGGGGAAAGAGCTAATATCTACCAGAACTTTCCCAAAGAGAAGGCACCACATTCTGCTGTTTATTAGGAAATAACTAATCATCCTTTTCTTTGTTGGAAATTGTGTATAGTGAAGTTCTGCTATGTTTGAGAAAACTTTATAATGTATAAATCATACTTCCGAAAGACCTCTAGAAGGGAGAAGAGGCTTAAATGTGGGGACTAGATGAAGTCTAAGATCTCCTTTTCTTCTGCATTCTAAATGAGAAGAGAAATTGACATAATAGTTTTTGGAAGAAATCTTGAAAGACCATATGAAGTTAATTTAAGAACAATGATTAGACTTAAAATATCCCCAGTAATTAAATGAACAAACAAAAAAGCAAAGTATTTTTTACTCTCTACAACCATGAACTGCTATTATCCATTTTCTTTTTTTTTCTTTTTTTTCTTTTTGCATATGGTTTAGACACATGAATTCTTAAAAACAAAATACTGATATGATTTACAGTTTTAACTTTGCTCATTATAATTATTCTGTCAGAAGTTATATACAACAAAGTATTCACAAATCAAGTGTATATGATCAATTTAAGATTGTTCCTCACTTGTTCCTGAGAGGAAATTAATCAACTTCTTATGTTTTCTTTTTATTTGAGGGATGGGAACTGGGGAGGGGGAGGGGGTACCTTTCTATATGAAGAGGAATGGGGGTAGTTCAAATCCAAAGGAGAATTTACAAGATGTTTTGAAGATGTGCAAAGGCATTTTAGTGAAGTTTGATTTTTTTTCCTCAACTATAGCTTTCATTACTACAAAAGCTATAAAGTTCATAACACATTTTTAATGTCAAAAATCACCCTTGAAATAATTTTCAGAGCAAGTGCTTCATGTCATGGCAGACAGCATCTATTTAACCTATAAAAATGTATAAAGTTTGGTTATTTACATTTCACTTGCATATCTCAAGAAATAAAAGAGTTATCTAATCAAATTCCACACTTTTAAGAAAGAAAAGCACATAGTGCTTCTTTTCTTTATGCGCTCATAAAGAACATGCAAAGGATGTAATGTAAGCCCTAATTAACTTTTATATCAATAAAAAAATAAAGATTAGATAATAAAGGAGTCATTGTACATGTCAGAAAAAATAAGAGAAAGAGTTTTATATCAGGCTCTTCCCTAGAGCAAATGTTCATATCTATCTGAAACCAAAAGGATAAGATATATTCTATTTTGATCATAAAATAGAGGGATTTTGTTTTTATTTTTCATTTTCATCATTATTCTTTGTGTAGGTACCTTGTAAAAAATGTTAGCTATACTTTATACAGTTTAAATGGACATTATGTAGTCATATATACCACCCATCTAGACAATTTGACTATTTTAACTTGTTTCGCTTTAAAAATGGTGTCTTAATTTTCATTTTAAAGTAGAATCATAGAAGACTTTTAACTTTTACCACTTTGATTGTCTTAACTTGGGACAGGAAATAGTCTTTAACCTACATACCAATGAGAAATGAATTTGCCAGGGCCTGTTGCATTTACTGAGGATTTTGAGCCCAAGTATGGGACCCTGAGAAGAAAATGACAATTAGCAAAGCCAGTGTAGAGGACACTACTGGTGTCCCTCCCGGATGCTCTTCACTAGCTGGGACTCCTATTCCTCAACTGCTTTCTGACAAACAGGAGAAGCTTCATGCTCCTTCCTTGACACTTCAGTCAGTGAACTAATGGCAGCTAATTCTGGCTCGTTGGCCTCAAGGTGAGCTAACATTCTCGTATTATTTGGCCTCCAACAATTTTTCCACCTGATCATACTGAAACTTATCTCCAGCTAAGACGAGGTTCTTACTGAACTTTTTCTTCTACCCTATCTTGCTCCCCTCACTCTCGTTCTCCAGAGAGCTCATTGCACTTTAGTTTGTTTCCTATAGTGGTATGAGTTAACAGTTACACGTATATACTGGAATCAAACAATTAAACAAATTAATAATAGATTGAGGAGCCAACTTCTCACTGTTCAAGTTATATAAGCAAGTGGAGAAGCCTAGAAAAATCCATGTAGTAATGGATTAGACTTGAAGACATCAGCATGAGCTCATGTTTAGAATAATATGAATAAAGTAATTATCTAAATATATATAATACCAATAAAGATATAGACATATAGTATAGCTAGATGGCTAGATTGATTAATACTCACACACACAACTAGTATGCACAACTATATCTCCTTGTGGGTCAAGTGAGAAGGAGCAACACCCCAGTAGCAACAAACACAACTAGTACCCACATTTTGGGTTTTAATACTACTCTCCAGTAGAAGGAATCAGTACTACTAGGAAAAATGGCTGAGTCTACTATGACAGGAAATATACAAATGAGCCTGGAGCACCCATTAGCACCATAATGTAAGAAACTGCTCAAACACACATATGTGTGTGCACACATGTGCACACATAAACATACACGATAATCAAAGTATATCAAAGGAGCATAGATGCCAACTGAAAGAGTTAACAGTAGCCAAAACTGGAAAAATTTGAGTAACAAAATAAAGTAGTACTGGTTTATAACCCAACATATGAGGTAAATATTTGTGAACTCAAACCAATAGAAATAAATAACCTAGTAAATTAATAAATGAGAAGAAGAGACAAAGCTCCCATGCAGAAGATTTCCAAATAGTTTTATGTATACTCAACCCTCAAAAAGGTAGACTATAACTCTTCACTTCTTAAGTGGACTGCACATATTGACTTCCTTACAAAGAATATGGTGTGGAAGGGGGAAAAAGAGTAACTTTATGGGAGATAAACCTAATAAACACTTCCTCAGCAAGGTGATCGACATCGACCTTAAGAGGGACATCATATTGACAGTACATACCCTTGCTAAGATGTGACAGACACTTTATCTCTGTAGTATTTCTCTCTGAAACCCATATCCTCAGTCTAATCACAAGAAAAACATTAGCCCACCCCAGGAGAGGGACATTTTGCAAAATACCTGATCAGTAGTCCCTAGCACTGTCAATAGCACCAAAAATAAGGAAAGTCTGGAAACAGCCAAAACTAAGAGGAAGCTAAGGAGATCTGACAATTAGATATAATTAATATTAGATGGGATCTTAGAAAAGGAATATCAGGCAAAAACTAGGGATATCTGAATAAAGGATGAACTTTAGTTATTAATATGTATCAGTTAACTCATTAACTGAAAAATTTACCATCTTTGCAATTTTTCTGTAAATCTAAAACTATTCTAAAACATAAAGTTAATTTAAAAACATACGATTTTAAAAGGAAACATTATTGCCAGTTATACATATGCATATACACACACAAATATATATACACACATATATATACACATATATGTACATATATATACACATATAAATATCTTCTATCTGAACAGAAAGTTCACTTCCTTTATTATTCTTTGATAATTAATTTGCAATATTCACACTTTTGGTATTTTATATCATATAATTAATATTTATAAAATTTACCAATTGTTTTGTAATATGATTTTATTTTCTACAATTTAATTTTTTGGATTTGGAAAACAACATTAATAAAAATATCTAGATGAGTATAACTACGTATACAGAAGAATTACCTTTCAAAAGAAAACTAGAATATTTTTAAGTCTTCAGTTTTAGGCTGATATTTCATTAACTCACAGACTTATACTTCCCCATGTACAATTCTATGGGCTCTGTCTATCAGGAATCCTAGCATAGCCATCAACTATCTGTATTCAACACCTGGTCTATTTACAGCACAAGCCAAGGTATAAGATCCAACATGTACAACTTCTGTTCTAACTTGTTCCTGATGTTCAGTAGAAGAAATACTTTAATCTCAAAAAGTAGCAAATAGACACATCTGAATATATTTGTTAAATTCATGTGACATTTCAAAACTACTGAAGACTATTATTAGGGCAAAACTCTGTGTGTGATAAACCTAGAGTTGGAGCTTTAAGTCAATTTTAGATTAGAAGATATAATGAATAATAGTTTCTTTTTTGTCATGTTTGTGTGTGCTCTATCATCTTACATAATTTTATATTGCTTAAATAGTATATATCTAAATCTGTATATAATCTATATAAGTAAATGCCATATCTAAAAACAACAACAAAAAACATATTAAAGGAAAAACTCCTTTTCCTTTAGCAATGATAGTTGAACTAGAGTCTAGTTACTACTGCCTTTCAGTGATTAAAACGTGTATATTTCATAAGCCTGTTTGAATTTCACTTATTCTACATATCATACCAGGGTATATGTTTGAATTAAACATATATTTAAGTTTTTCCTAGAGAAATAAATTTTCCTGGAAAGAAAGCATCATGGTTTTTTAACTAGCCTCTGTGATTTGGCCAAATACTACAAAAAAACATAAAAATCTTTTGACCTTCATTTTAAGAATATACTCATTTCCAAATAGTGTAGTGGTACTTATTTTAATTGGGGTTCAAATGACTTAAAATACTTGTAAATGACTTTGATCTTCTACAATATAGAAATTGTGTTATATAATTCTCAACTTATGTGACAATTATGAGATAGGTGGGAGGTATTAAATACATTTTTATTTGTACTTAGTATTTTATAGATTAAATATTCATGTCTCATTCACTGAAATTAGTAAAATTAATTTACAGAGAGTATCACATACTCAAAAATTGTATTTAACGATTACTAAAGCATAGAAAGAAAATGTATGAATCTATACTACTGAAATACCTGAAAGTGACACCCCACTGAATGAAGAGTCAAAACAAGAAAAATGCTTTAATGGTTGGATATTTTCTTGTCTTTCAAAATAATTCATAGGTGCAAATACACATACACACACACACACATATATAAACACATTAATGTATTTATAAAATTATATTTAATTTTCATAAATCTGGCTTAAGGCCAAAGACATATAGTAGTGCTGAAAAGAAGATTGTTTTACCAAAGTTGTTTACATTTCTTTCATATTTTCTTCTACCTTCCTAGTCAAATAGCACAGATCATGAGCACAAAGAGGTTTTTAGAAGATTTAAAAACATATATTCATACCTTCTAAATGTATTAAATAGGAAAAGTATTTAATATTATACAATAATACTCAAATAATTTTCAAATAAAATACATTGTGATTATAACACATTTTCAGAAAACCTAGAATAGCAACCAGTTTGCTTGGTTTGTAAAATCTCATTCACAAATTTGTCAACATGATGCTTGAGAATTCAATGTATTTTCTTTTATTTGGAAACATTTATTTAAAGAGAGGGTTAAAACTATATTAAACATTTAAATGTTTAAAATTAACTCATTCTCATATTTTTTTATAAATTAACATAGTTTCTAAAATAAATTGATAATCTGAAGAATCTCAAATACTACAAATAATTTAATCCAAATGTTAAAAGGTTAACATAAAGATCCCTAAAAAATTTAAGAGGGACCCCTTCCAAAGGAAGGAGAGATGTGAATTATTTACAGAAGGAAACTGTGATCTTCATAAATCAGTCTTCTGAACCCTCTGAAGTTATGGTCATTGCTGGAGAAACGTGATTAAACTTCTCAATCAACTCAGGGATCACGGATTTTTGTAGAAAATAAAAATAATTCTTCAAGACCGTAGGGTCACATTTGATTAACAATTGTGTGACTCACATATGTGGTTTAAAATTTTCTAGAGGTATATTTAGAAAGGCAAAAATAAGATACAGCTAATTTTTAATATTCAAAATTAATATATAATTAACTTAAAATTATTAAGGAGGTATTTCACGTTCTTTTCATTTGTACTGTTTTGAAATCTAGCATGTTTTATATGTATACATATTTAAATTTATGTTGAATAATGAAGCTCTAGATGTGTGAAAGTAACTTCAGTACCAAGAATTTTGATAACAAATGTATCTGAAATTCTCAGATCTGGAAGAGAGGAGGCCTTTGCCACTTCGACTGACAGGTTTTTTGTTTGTTTGTTGTAACATTTCTGGATCATGTTCTCTATTTGGATGTCCCCATTTCCAGCAAACTAGTCATTTTTGTCCTTCACAGCCTCAGATAGCCCAGGGAACTATCAATAATTCAGATCTAGTTTAATTTCTTTATTGATTCACATTTATTCTGTATACCCTTTACAGGCAGTCTAGAAACTTGTTTTCCAAGCTGATTTCACAAAGCCTAAGAATCATTGCTAAAGTCTCCAAATATCAGAAATACTGAGACAGTCAATACTTTCTGTCTTTAGAAAATGCTACTTACAAAGGGAGTTTTTCCTCAGTTATAAAAGTAAAAAAAAGGCTACCGCAATACTTGAGAGAAAATGTTTGAGTGTTTTCTCTGAAGGTAATTATTTAGAATTGGAAAGTACCAATGGTTGAAGAATCAGCTACCATGGACTACAAATAAATAACACAATCTGAATATTGAAATGCATTTAATATATACAATAGGTATATATTATATATGCCTAACAGTAGAGATTCCATTTGTTAAGTTTTTCTTTATCCTTCATGTCCAAATATTGTCCTGTAATTAAAATTCCACTGTGCTCATTTTAACTGTTAGATTGATTTCCAAGTTTGTTTTTCTGCTACTGGGGCAAAAGATGTCACGGCAATCTATCACGATCCTTTGAATATAACTTTCTATTTAAAATGTTTTATTCACTGTAGCATTTCTTAAACACTAAAAATAATAAAAAGAGGTTAAAAAACATGGTCTACCACTTGTCACTGTTTGCCTTTTGCATTATGGAAAAGCGTGTTTAACCTTTTATTTCCTAGAGTAGAAACTATATAAAAGTATGTAAATTGTGTAATAACTACACTATGAGTGAGCTCTTTATGCCTCCAGGAAAGCACTCTGACATTCGTTATTTAATGCTTTAAATTGTGCTCTTCTAAAGGTCAGACAGAAAAGAAAATTTTCAAGGCACTAAGTATAATAAATGCGAGGAAAAACTCTGTGGTTTGCTGAATGGCTCTTTAAAAAAGATATCCAAAAATTTTCTAGAAGAGTCGAACAATTAAGAATGCACGTGATTTGTTAACATCATAATAAAAATGTCTTTCAAAAAGAAGTGATCCATAAGGAATCTATGTGACATAAAAACATACAATCATAATTTTAGTTAAAGAGGAAACATTAAGCCTCTCTTAAAAACCTGTACTACCATTTCTGGGATCATAATATCAATTCCTAAATACATTTAAAGAATTTAATGTATTTTCCACTATTAATCTGGCACTTGCTCACAATGTAGGAAAAACCAATATGCCAAAAAACTTCTATTAGCATATTCCACAACCATTTTCTCTTAGTAATTACAATCTATTTTAGGTTACAAAAAAAAAAAAAAAAAAAACCACCAAGGGAAAAAATAGAAAAATATTTTCAGAGTAATAGTTTATAAACATATGGTGCTATTCCTTCAGGGAAAAACACTATTAAGTAGTTATACTTTTTTTTTTTCTTCAAAACCTGTTGTTAGATGAACTATATGGCAAAATATTCCTTATTTTCACAATAAATAAAAGTATCATATTATACTTCTAATAAATTAAAAAACATACTTATTATTTTTAGTATTAATGTTTATCTGGATAATGTAAATTGTCACAAAAGAATTTTTCCAGAAAAAATGTACACACTTTGGAATCCTCCATATTTGCCCATGAAAGAGTGTATTTCTTCTACTTTAAGGGTAATTTCTTTCTCTCTATCTCCTAGTCTCCAAATGAGTACACAAGAAAAATTTACTATAAATGTAGGATGAAATTCTTTTAAAACAATAGCAAGATCGAATGGTACCATTACACTCCCAATATCACTGACAACAGATCATGAGTGAGTTTTAAGCATTTCTTCTAAATCTTACCACTTATCTAGATTTTCATGAAAAGTAACTGATTTTTCCAGCATAAATTTTCTAACAACTGATTTTTCTCTTTATACAGTGACAGATAATTAATAAACATTACAAAATGTTATTTCCCACCCTCTACCTAACTACTCCAGTAATTTCTCCAGTATATAATTGCCTAGTTAAACTTACTAAAATATGATTTTCTCACTCTTTCTCCCCACTTCAGTCCTACAATCATAAAATTCTTTGATCGTACCCCAGTAGCCAAAGAATAGAGTAAGAGCTCTTTATGTTGACATTAAAGATAATTCACACTCTAATTATCAACTACTCTCTACATTTGGCTTGCCCTACTTCCACATTAATTTCTTATTTAGTCTATTTAGTCACTATTTGTTACTTTCCCTGAAACTTCTTATTCATCCCTACCTCTGCAACTTTTCCCCTCTTATTCCTTGTGCTGAGAATTCTCTTCTACTCATTTCCAAGTATCTAGTTCCACATTTCCCTACCAGTGCAATCCTGCTCAAGTACCTACCTGTAATACATGTCACTACTCTCTTTTGAACAGTTTTCTATGCTGCCCTTTCCCACATTTTAAAAATACTTAGCCTTATATTTCTACATACACTAGAAGACCCTCGAGGACAGGAACATCCCTCATTCACCTCTCAAGCCAAAGGATTCTATTGTAAGACTTGGCATATGCTGGGAGTCATATATCAGGTAATAAACAAATGCAATACACGGTATTGTCGAAAATATGTCACTTTAAAACTGTTTACCTTTAAGGATAAAGAAACTTCAGCTTTCTGGATGCTAGTGATCTTGCCAATTCTGCCTAGAGAGACTAATAATCATATGCTAGCAATTTCATTTCCTCCTAAAACCAATGAAAACTCAACAATTCACCTGTGTGTTCTGTTCACCTTTCTATGATGGTATCAAAAGTTTCAGAGGTGAAGAGAATCCTAAATCCAATATATACCTTTATGCATTGTTATACAAAGTAATCCACTGACCACTAATTCTGCAGGATAGAAAAGTATTCTATCACAAAAATATGCATTATATTATGAAATACATTTGAAACACATTTAACTGACAAAGTACTAAATAGTGTTAGTATCATTAGTCATTAGGAAAATTCCAGTTAAATAATAATGAGATTCCAAATACACACTCACCACATTAGCTGAATTTTATAAATCTGAAAGCAACAAATGTTGATGGAAATTAGAGTAATGGGGGCTCTCATGTCACACTTGTGAGGATTTAAATTAGCATATTTTGGCAAGTGATTTGTCATCCAGTAACGTTAACTAAATGCATACCTCTAACTAAGCAATTCCACTCCTAAAGATGAAAACAAAGAAATGTGTGCACTTCTACATCATGGATGCATGTATGGGAATGCTAATCATGTTATGATAGACAATAGCTCAAACTTAGAGTAACTTAAATATATATCTGCAATAAATTCAACAAATAAGGATGCTATATTAATCCAATAGCATACTGTATGACAATGACAATTACTGAACTATAGCAATAAGAAACAGATAGATGGAGCTCAAAATGTATAGTTTAATAAAAAAATAAAATAAAAGAATGAAAGAATGAGGTAATGAAAGAATGAAGGAAGGGAGGAATAAAAGAATGGAAGGATGGAAGGATGGATGGAAAGAAGGAAGGAAGGAGGACGGAAGGAAGGAAGGAAGGAAGGAAGGAAGGAAGGAAGGAAAGAAGGAAGGAAGGAGAATGGAAGGAAGGAAAGAAGGAAGGAAGGAAGGAAGGAAGGAAGGAAGGAAGGAAGGAAGGAAGGAAAGAAGGAAGGAAGGAAGGAAGGAAGGAAAGGAGGGAAGGAGGGGGAAAGGGAGGAAGGAAGATGGTTCAGTTTTTTAAAATTAAAAAAATAAATTTATATTTTTATGTATATACAGAGTGGTGGTAAAATACAAAGAAAAGCAAGAAAGTTATAAAAATTAGTTCACTTGAAGGGTAGGCTATAATCCTGGCAATATTCTATTTTTTGACCTAGAAGTTTGATGTGTAATTATTCATTATGCCATCATCTAATGAGGCTTATTCTCTATATGTATGCAATATTTATCAATAAAAAGAATTTAAGCATTCATGCCCCTTCTAGCAGAAATAACATCAAATATAAGAAGCAAAATTTCAGACTGTTCTCAGACTTCTCTAGAGCAGATCTCGATGCACAAAAAAATGTGGAAATGCCTTTCAGAGTTCAGAAAAATAAAATGTACCTAATAATTATATTCACTACATTTATAAAGGAAATAGATATACTTAAGGAAGAGACATTGAATATACTTTTAAAAGAATACAATTTGATTATGAATTAAATAACAAAATTAAAGACTGAAAAAATGGTGATAGAAATTGAATATGCAATTGTAAAAACTGAAACTTGAAGGAACTACTGTTACAGATGAAATTGTATATACTTCATTACATGCATTCAGATGAGCTAAGAAATGCTTTAGCATTACACTATGATATCTCAATATCTTAGCGCAACAAATACCCTGTAATTCTACCATATATACTGCATGCAGATAAAGGTCAGAAGTGGGTTTCTGTCAATGGTACTCCCTCGGAAAACCAGATTGAGGAATAACTTCATTTCACACTTACTGTAGCAGTGGAAATGGAATCTAGCAAATCATATGTTTTTTTTTTTTTTTAATTTCCACTCATACATTTTTTTTTGGCCATAAATCATAAGGCTATATTAAATTTGAACAGGGATTTCTATGAACTGAATTGTGGCCCCACCATCACCCCAATTTATATGTTGAAGTCATAATCCCCAGTGCAATGTATCTGAAACTAAGTCTTTTAGGAAAAAGTTAAGACTAAGTAAGTTTATAAGGAGGATTGGTGGCCTTATTAGAAGAGAAAGAGAGATCTCAGTCTCTCACCACATGTACACACAGAAAAAAAACCCACGTGAGGACACCATGAGAAGGCAGCTGTGTGCAAGCAAGGAAAAGAGCTTTCGCCAGAAAATGTTGGCTGCCCAATCTCAGTCTTCTTTCCTCCAGAACTGTGAGAAAATAAATTTTTGTTATTTAAGCCAACAGACTATGATATTTTGTTATGGCAGCCTGAGCAGATTAAGACAGGGATAGAAAGTACAATTCTACCATATGCTTGGAAAGCAGAGAGCCAGAAATATTTATGAACAGCACTAATGTATACCAGAATTATAAATATTTAAAATGTAAAATTAAAAATATGAATAACAAAATTTGGCAGAACAACAAGGAGATGGAAGTAAAGCAAAAGTATGTTGTTAATTTGCTCATTTTTCATAGTAGAACAACAGTAGATATTATAAAATTGGAAAAAATTAGTTGAACACAAAAACATAACTCTAAAACTAATAATTTTTAATAATCTTTTTTAAGTTCAGAAAAATATAATATCCCTGTTGTGAAGGCATATAATTTTAACTTCAACAATATCTCTAGTTTCACTTCAGTATTTTTCTAATAAAAGTATGAAATCTAATATTTAGTTTTACAAATTACATGTTTTGTGTAATTTTATTTTTGTGTATTATTACTATCATTCTCACTCAATCGTTGCTCTATTCTAAGTATATATCAAAATGAATGCCTAAAGGGTTTTTTTAATTACCACAAAAACCAAAAGGTTTTAAGGCATTAAATATATTAAATTAAAAGTACATCACCAATATTACTATAATAATCATATAATATTTAATATTTTGATACTTTTTAAAATGTTCTTTTAAACTCTAAGGAAGTTTACCTATCTTGTACCTTATATGTTTTGAGGATTAGCTCTCAAATGACTTCTTCAGCTTCCTTTCATTGACTTTTTCCTAATGATTATAGGGTTTCCGACTTCCCTCTAAATTAAACAACTGAAAAGATGTAGTGCTATAATTACTGATACAGTGCAACACATTTCTTTACAACATTCAATGTCGTAAACATGAGTTTTTTTACATACCCAACTCTATTGTCTGCTGTGTGGTAATGGCTTTCCATTTTAGTAAATCCTGCTGACATAGTAGATTAAGACAAAGGGATGAAATTACAAATGAATGTCTTTGTTTTAATCTCCTTGTATATTTTTATAAGAATTAATTTTTTTCCAAGTATTTCTCTGCATTACCAGAAGCACCAGAGACATTTTGATAATTTCAGGACCAGTTTTTATAAATATTTGCACAAATATTTTATTATATAAAGAAAAAAACTTTTATTTTGTGTGAAAAATTAAGGCAAAATAAAGAAGGAAGAATTCAGTTGGCGATGCTGAGCAATGGTGCTACAAATAAGTGATATTGTCAGGAAAATAATCTTTCAACCCAGATGCCTTGAACCAAAATTCATTGAAAAATACCATAAGCTCAATCGCATTTAAAATATCAAGTCTGAGATTCCATCTTTGTTCTGTTTGCTGCAGTTTTAGCAATCAACAAAGATTCTCATACCCACATTTTTCCTCAAAAATGAGTTCTCAGATCTTTAAGGCAAGGGAACAAGAAAAAAAATGGAATTTAATGAGCATTTGAAAAAATTAATAGAGGAAAAGAGTTTTAAATTATCTTTCCTCTGTGGAAGATACTTTTATACGTCTACCTTGTGTAACTGTGATAATGCAATATTCAAATCCATTCAGTACCTGATTTGGATGATATAAATTAAATTATGTACCTGTGTGGCCTGGAAAACTATAGTATATTGGCGCAAGTTTGACTTTTAATTTGAAATAGTTCATATGCATTCAGGGGAAAAAATTGCTTTAAGTAGCCTATATGAACTTGAATAACATAAATTTCTTATTTATTAATATTCTTTTGGTATGTAATAGTCATACTTAGCATAATTTATTTTTATTTTTTTGCTTTTCTGTGATTTTGAGCATAGGTTTTTTTTAATTTCATAAAGCGGATGTTTTTCAACTCTATGGCAATAATTAAAATATCTTTTATTATCCTTTTTTAGTATAGATTAAGTTTATCAAAAAACTGTTTAGGTACATAATAAATCAATATGTCAATGAAAATATATTGTGAAACAGTAATTTATAGTTTAAGGGGCATTATACAATTTGAAAAGCATCTTTTGAAAATTCTTAATTGACAATAATAATTCTCTAAACGTGTATGATATTAATCACAAAACAAAAACTAAACAAACTTAAGTTTAAAATTTAAGAAAGAATATTAAATCAGAATTTGAAAAGTTTCAGAAATTTCAAAATAATTATTTTAAAACTTTTTCTCCTTTCATATTTATTTTATAGAACCTATTGTTCTGTCTTAACCATTAACTACTGTGAATAATAGAATACTTAATATGTGTATATATATACACATATATACATTATATAGTCTCTCAGACTATAAGAGCCATTATGACTAAAATTATAATAATGCCTATTGTCTTTTTGTGATGGCTTATTGTCCACTTATATAGTTTATAAGTGCTTAATAAGTAATTATTAATAAATGCCATCTTTATTATCATGAGGAAACAGAAAGATTGATATTCCATGAAGTCCATGTTCATTCAAAATTATATATATTTTTGAATCTAGAGACTCTCTGTATTCCTATATGAAACAAAACACAATGAAGAAATGTATATTTATGCTGAGAAAGACATGTAAGATGCAAAACTTCATGATAGGTTTAAAGTCTCTTGGTTTAACAAAAAAAAAGGGAGAGGGAGATAAAAGTCTTGCTACCATGCATAATTCTGGAGTAGGAGAATATCCTAAGGTGGATAAAAAAGCCATTTACCTTAATTCAAAAAATACAAACACGACAGTGGGAATCCAGGAAAACAAACTGAAGAAGAAAGATGAAGCTCTGATAGTAAAGAATATAGTAACTGAAATTTTATCTATCCAATTATTATGAGCACTGATAACAATTTAAGCATACTCTAAATTTGGTAAACATATGAATTTTACAGAAAAATGTTCTCCAAATGAGTGTAAATTACTAGGTGCTGCTTCAATCCAGTAAGCGGTCTTCTGCAGCTTTGCTGACACAGTATTTCACCTCTCTCTGAACTGAACTATTTGGCCCAAAGATCAATTTGGACCATTAAAAAGTCTATTCAGTGCCAATGCAGAGAATAAAATCACTCTTAACAGTCCTACTTATGCTTACATATTGATTTCCATTCTCATATTTGTCATCCAATCACATGGGAGACCTAGACAAAGGCCAGAGGATAGAACTTAGCCAGTGTTTAAGTGCCTAAATCTGTCAAGGGTTTCCTATAGTGTTTACAACTTAAATGTTAGCGCATTTGCTGAAGAGTATTCATTCTATTCTTGGTCATCTATTAGTTGAAACATATATTTTCAACCTCCCTTCACTTTAACCTAAGGACGCTGTATGAAGCAGAGAGTTTTCAAAAATCTTTTAAAAACTTGGGCTTTTCCTAGAACTGAAAACACAAGACAATTTCCAACATGTAATTTGCTAAGTGTCATTAAAATATGACCACCGAAAGATGAAGAGATCTTAAGCACTATAACATGTAGAAAGTAACAATGCAATTCAATCTTTAATACTGTTGTAAATAATACTGTTTTGGAGGATCAGACTATGAAATGCCCTTAGGAGCAAGAGTGCCTCATTTAGGAGCCCTGATAAATCCACTGATAGCTGTTCCATTCAAGAGGTGAATGCTGAAGCTTTGCCATCCCCCTTTGGAGCCTGTACTGTGGCTCTTCAGTGTCTTTCTGTACTTTTTAAAAATGAGGTCTGTTTTTATTCTTCAGTTTTGGTGGATCATTCATGCTCTTTCTCCTACTCTATCCTATCTTGTCCTGACATGTGATCAGTTCTCACAAGTACAATATTGATTTCAATGGTGTTAAAAGTTAAACCTTATTTTAAAGGAAACTAAGATAACTGTATACCATAGGAACAAAGAAAATAGATTTTTAGTTAAGGTCTAAGTGAAATTTAAGAAACTTTTTCAGGTTACAAAGAATAATTTATTGAGTGATCACAGTTAATGTCTAACCATAATAAAGTTTCAATAAATTATAAGTCAAATTGTAAGATGCATAATAAAAAAAAAAAAGAAAAGTTATTTTAGCCTATGGATAGCCAGAATTGAAATAGAATATTTCCTTATTCCTATCTTCTACATGTAAAACACTTTTACAGTTTGGTTAAAAAGGAGAAAAGAAGAATCTTTCATGAAGTCAGTTAATTTATTATTTCTGCATTTTACTGCTGCTTTCAGCAAGTAGTTGTTTGGACCTATATAACCTTAATTTTCATTACCCACTGAGATACATCATGGAGCCTCTGTTTTAGAAATGTGATGGTATAAGAAGAAAAACTTTAAAGACAAATGTAGAAAGAAAAACAAAAATGAAATCAGAAGCCCACAGATTTTCTCTATAGTTGCTTGAAAAATTATTAATATATATATAAAATATATATTCTATGATAATCAGTTACACTGCTCCCCATCACTGTTCCAAGTTTTTAAGTTAATGTATTTATCATAAATAAATCCTGAGATTATTTATCCCAACTGATCCTATCAATAAAAGACATCAAGTCACCTTTAAATTATTTAAGAATTAATTACTTTAACCACGAATGTTCAGTTGGTGAAGCAGCCTTATCCTATAAGTGAAAATTGCATTTTGTTGAAAAAAACAATTGTCTAAACTTTACCATAACACTTTCCTGCACAGTTTTCAAACAAAGTACACAAAGTACTTTTTTGTTCCTTTCATAAACTGTTGACCAACTAGACCTAAAAAAATAAATTTCTTAAAATTCTCTCTTAAATACTGAAAATAGGGATAGCTTGGAGTAAAAATATCTCCAAAAAAGTGGTTGAATTTTGACAACACATATATTTGTCAGTGGAAGAAAAGAATATGAAATAATTTGGGAAAGAAAAAACATTAGGTTGAAATTATATCACCAAACAAAAATGAAGTCATGTTATTGAGTATACAAAAATTGTTGAAAATAATGTATAATAGAGTTTTTCTCTTGAAAATTCAATGTTAATATTAAAAATATGAAATTGGTGTGGTTTACTATACCATTTTATCCCATAGCTAGAGAAAATAATTAACAGAAGTAATGTTTTTTGAAATCAGTCAAACTAGACAAACTAGAGGCAGCTTTTAGAAGTAAGAGATTTCATGCTTAACAGCTATGAGTGAAGGTAGGCAAAAGATTCATTTCACTTTTGCATAATGGAAAAAGAATGTCAATATTAATGTAACATAAACATTTGAGTCATTACTAATTAATTTTAAAAATCTTTTGAGGAAATTATATTTTAGTTCCATGAAGACAAGGCATGGTTGCTTGACAAAATATATAGAAAAAAGAAATGCACAAATTTAATAACAAAGTTATTATTATAAAAAGCATTTTTAATCCAAAAGAGCATTTAAGGAAAACCATATCATCATTTTAAAAGGCCTAAACTTGGTAACAGAAAGACCTGCATTTGTACCCCAGCACTAAAGGACAACCCATAGTGTCACCTTAATAAATTTAAGTCACTTCTCTGAGCCTTGCTTTCTTTACTTGAAAGAGGTAATTATGGGAGAAAGCTTAGAACAGTTTTTCATATTTAAGAAGCAATCAGTAAATGGTAAATAATATTATCAACTTTATTATTAAGGAAGTCAAACATGATTTTATTCTCTTATGTTTGGATAATTTTTAATACTGCAGGCAGTAATAAATCACATAGAATAACAATATATCTGAATACTACACTGAATTTTTATCTTTATCATTTGAGTTTTTAAAGTAATGAAACTTTAATTTCTTGTTAATAGAGAATATTAACACTTGTATAATAATATATATGTATGTATGTGTATATATATCTATATCGATAGATATAGTAACTCTAGGTTAAGTAGTTTAGGATAAACCTGAACTTCACTCCATACAATCACAACAAATTCTTATTCTTTTTGCTTCAAATCCAGCTCTTCTGTATTCTGCATATCCACTGATTAATCTAAGTCTCCATTATTTTTTCCTGGACCACTATCATTGTCTTTTAATTGGCCTCCCTATAGCCATTACAGGCTGTCTTCCAAATAGCTAATAGAATTATGCGGGTAACACAATTGTCATCATCTATCTCAGTCTCTTATTTTGTAACCTCCTTATATCTTCTTGTAATTCTAGTTATAAATTAAACTTTGAGTTTTTAAAATCTAGTCCCAACCTACATTTCCAATCATAAACTCAATACTCCATTTCAGAATCCCTTATTTCAGCCACCAATGAATATTTACTATTGCTTCATTGGCTACAACCTTTAAGGTGCATGTCTTTATCTGCAGCCTGGAAAGCATTCTTCCACCTATCTACTTTATCTCCTTTTAAAGACTCAGTTCAAAATTCACCTTTTCTCAAGTCTCCAGTTTCTCCACAAGAAATCATTTATCCTTGCTTCGTACTACCACAAAACGATGCTGAACATGCTACTATATTTCTTTAATGCACAAAACAAACTTATTTGTCCACATTTCCCTTTCTCACTAATCATTTATTGATTTTTCCTAGTTGTTAGAGAATTCCCAACTTTCCTCTAAATTATATGACAACTGAAAAGACATAGCATTGTAACTATTAATTCAATGCAACACATTTCTCTATTTTTTAAAAACATCATGCAGCACTGTATACATAAGTTAATTTTATACTCCCAACTCTATTGTGTACTGTCTGGTAATGGCTTTCTGTATTGGCAAATTCTATGCACACAATAGATAAACACAAAGGCCTGAAATCACAAGTAAATGCCTTTGTTTTAATCTTTTCTGTTGTTTTCTTATAGTTAACTTTGATTACCAAATGTTTTAACAAATTTTAAGTTTAAAAATTTTTTAAATTTCTTTCTTATTGTAATAGGTGATCTTCAAGAGTAGAAGCTATGTACTATTCAATTAGCCTTCTTGGGTTACATTATGGCTTTGCAATTTACTGATTTAGTGACCCTGGTCAAATTACATAATCTCTCAGTCTCAGTTTTCTTTTACAACTGATGATAATAGTATTAACTACCACATGGGATTTGTGTAATCATCATCATCATCATCATCATCATCATCATCATCATCACCCTGTAAAGCACATAGAATAATGCCTAGCACATTATGTTTTCATCAGTTATTAGCTACTATTTTGATTATATGGAGAGTAATTTTGATTTGGGTACTCTTGCTACATATTTTCATGTTGTACTTTTCTGTTTGTGTGTGTGTGTGTGTGTGTGTACACACACGCGCCATTCTTAACTTTATCATCCTAATATGGGTGTTTGGAATAGAGAGATGTAAAGATACTCCAAATTCTGTAATTATTCATTTTATTTATTTACTGAAAATTTGAGTTTAATATTTTTCATGAATACTTTTCACTTTATACTCATTGCAAATTTAACTCAGTTGACTAAAAATCCTTTTTCCTCTTTGAATTTATTGTTTGTAAATATTTTGAAATATTTATAATGTTTAATCCATGATAAATGTTAGCTCAAATAGGTAAATAAGATGGCTGAAAAAATATTCATGGCACCATATAGTACATATACAATTTTTATAACTAATTTGAATTATATATTTAAAATTTCCGGAAATAACGACAATCGCATGTTTTTTTTTTTTTTTAATTTCTATAAACTCATAAAAATGTTTTATTCTCATGTAGTGCTTAAATCTTTATAATATTGTGGTCAACTTTAAGCTCAGTATAAATGTGTTACTGAAATTTTACTATAACCAGATATAATCATTGTCCTTCAAATTTTAGCTAGCTTAATATAGAATAAAAGGGTTAATTCAATACTTTAAATCTTAATATTTCTTAACATTTACCACTAAAAGCTATCAATCTTATAAAATGTTATTGAATATAATGACATACATTAAATGTTTTATTAATTAAAAGTGATAAAATATTGTTAAAGAGAAGAATTTTTATTGGAATTTGAATTATACCATAAATTATCAGGGATAATTTTAGCATTTCAAACTTCCAAGAGATATTATGGAGAGAATATCTGTATTTATAGAGAAGTAAAATAGTTACACTTTAAAATTTCTTGCAAATTCCATAATTTTAATTAAATATTACTAGTTCTTCTGCCATAAACTCAATTCACGCTAAAAAGTTTAGAAGTTTAATTAATAGTTACCTTTATCTATCTTTTCATGAGACACATTGATTTATCCATGCATTTTTAAGGCAGGGCATAGGGTAGTTAGAGTCAAAGAAAGAAATCCTTTGAGGTTTGTTTCAAGGGAGTAAAGTGAAATTATTATTTGCAACATAACTATTTTCCATTCACCCTTACACTCTGTGATTCCGAAAGTTGGTAGTATACTAAATACAACAAAAAGAAAAAGTAATATTTACTTTAAATTTCTTATGGAATTAAATAACTTAAAAGCATCATTTATGTAAGCTTTAATTTTCAGAACCAAACTATTTATATTATAGTAGCATTATATCAAGAAATATCTGATAGTTTAATAATTTTTTAAAAATACTTTAAGAGGCTCTAAATATTTCAGGTTGTTTTTAAACAACCTGATTATAAACCATAGATTTTTTTATAGGAAGAAATAACCTTAGATTAGATCATATCTTTTAGTTATTAATTATTTTGAAAAGCTAAATTGCTTCTGATATTTGGAAATAATTTAATAAGATAAAATAATTTAATTTGAAAATTGTGTTTTCATTATAATCTGATTCTAGTTAGCAATGAAAACTCTTCATCAAACAAACAGAGACTCATGGACATGGACTATAGACTAGTGGTTACCAGAGGGCAGGGGATGGGGGGGGAGGGGAAAGGTAGATGGGGCAAAGGGGCTTAAATATATGTTAGCTGAAGGAAAGTGGACTTTGAGTGGTAAACACAAAAAGAATGTTATTTAACCATAAAATGAAATGAAAAGATGTGAAGGAACCTTAAATTCACATTGATAAGTGAAAGAAGCCAGTCTAAAAAGGCAATATACTGTGTAATTTCAAGTAGATAACATTCTGAAAAGGTAAAAACCATAGAAAGAGTAAAAATAATAGTGATTTCCAGGGATTGAAGAATGAAGACAGGAATGTGTTAACAGGTGGGGCAAGGTATTTTTAGAGCAACGAAACTAAACTATTTTGTATGATAATGTTATGGTGCATACATGACATTATGCATTTGGTAAAACCCATAGACTGTACAACACAAAATGTGAACTTTAATATAATCTATAGATTTTAGTCAATAATGTATCAGTAGCGATTCATCAATTGTAACAAAGGTACTATAATAACTTTTTTTACTTTCCATTCAAATATTTTGTAAACCCAAAACTGCTTTAAAACACAGAACCTGTTAATTAAAAGCAAGAAATCAATGTGAGGTTGTGTTAGAGAACTTGAGTTTTTAAGGTTTGGGAAATACCACTATGTGTTTCCCTAACATAAATCTGCATTCTCCTCAGTTTAAGGACAAAGTAATTCAGATTATTGACCCAGGTTCTTTTTTAAAAGAATCAGTTTAATTTAATACTGAACCAAAATATTTCATATCCATACTGGTATATATACAAACCCACATGAATGACAGGTATAAATACCAGCTAACACAACAAACAGAGGGGTAATTTTTATACGGCCTCATGACTGCTACTTGAAAGGTCAGCCATTTGTCTGTTTGACAAAGATGTTCTTAGAAACTTGTGCTTCTATAATTTTTCTTTTTAACTGCTACTGGAAAAAATATTAGAGAAGACGTTCATAGGCTAGAAATGTTCATTCTTTGACTTATCTAGAAAATGTGACTTTGTTTTATAATATGCAAATACTCCTGTGGACTGTGATTTCTATTACATTATAATCTTTATCTTAAATAACATTCCCCTTGAACTTGTGAGATATACTATAAGAGGCTATCAGAAGAATCCTTTCCATAGATTTTTCTTATTTAATCTATCTTGGTTTTATGAGACCACAGTGCACACCTGGTGAGATAGCTTTTATAAATCACAAAAGAAAGCTTACAATGTGATTCATATTTTAAAACATTTTATCACTGAATGCCTTTTTTCATACCTGGAAAGAATGTCAGCACCTCTACAAGTATATTATCTCTTGATTTTCTAATCAAAACATCCAGTCTGGAAGACAGTAGGAGCTACTTAAAGCAATGAATATCGCTGTAATGCATTTTAGTTGAATCATTTGCTAGATGCAGAAAACAAAAAAGGTCATTTCAGTGAAATCTAAAGTCATGTAATAGACATGCATCTTTATATTCCACACACTTTGTTAATCATTTACTGAACAACATCGTGCCTAGAGCCAACTGACAGGAATTTTAACCTGATTAAAAGTCCCAGTATGCCTTAATACCTTTAAATGGAATTTTTATGGCCTGTTCTGCATGCGTATTATTAATACAGTGCCATCAAGAAAACCGCAGACACACATAATAGCTCATCAATTTGTAACTAAGCACTTTTGACCTTGAAAAATCAGCTGTCTTTCAGATTAATGTAGTTACATTTTAGACAGAAAAAGAAGCCATAAAATTATTATGCTTATTTTTGTAACATGTCAGGATGAGAATTAGGAATAAGGGCCATGCTGATGGCTTCTTATTGATATTGCTGCCAACCTCTGACATCTGAATTAGAAACTCTGAGAACTCATCCTAATAAAAACCCACTTAAACATTAAAATTTTAGCTAAAGCTTGCATATAACACACTGATGTTAAGTTGAAGGGGTAGAGTATAAACTAGCATTTTCATTGATGTTCACATTTCCTAGAAAATTAAAAGAAAGAAAATAGTCCTAGATTTTTCTTTCTCTAGCACACACATACTTAATAAAAAAATGATTAAAAGAAAACCTCCTCATTAACATAACAAGGTCATATCAGTCAATGATCAAAAATGAATAAAAAATGGAAAAGTGCCAAATTGAAGCAAACTGAAAAATAGTGGAAAATGATCTTTTATTCAAAAGAAGACATATCTGGATAAATATGCAGTATTAAATGGATTTGGTAATTTTTCTAAAAGTAATTTTTACAGCTAATGCCAACTTAATCATTTCAGAAAGACGGGTTGAAGCTGCAAGATAAAATGATATTTCCTAACATCTAAAACTGAGCACCTAAAAAAATTGGACAATCTGCCCATAAAGATACTATTTATTTTATTATTAAATTAATGATTTGACATCGAAAAGATTAAAGCTTTGCAAGGAGGTGAGAGTGAAGAGAGTTCCCAGAAGCATGCAATGCAAAAGTTGGAATAGACCAGCTCAAATATGCTCTCCCGTCGGAGGTAACAACTCCTTAGGCAAAAATCCAGAGCTATGTGCTCACTTACAGTCAGTGTGTACCTTCTATCTTTGGATATCCTTAGCACAGTTTATCCTTTATAATATTTTGGTAGCTTATAAGTGTTTGGTAGCTTTCAAGTGTTTTGTTTGCTTTTGAAAGTAATCAATGAGTTTTATTTTCCTCCAAGAAATATGAGATCTTGCATTGTACAACTAGTAGGAATTACATACAGTTGGAATCTGCTTTTTATTTGAAAAAAAAAAAAAACATATTTAAAGACTGCAAAAGAATCAAGATGGCTCTCAAGGTTTGATTTCCACCAGCCCTCTCTCAATATCTCCCTGAAAGTAACCAACAATTATAATAGTAAAAATTCTTACAGAAAATTCTTACTGGTAAGGGTCACAGTTTTGCTGAAACGGAACATCTAGTCATTTTCTGAGGACTGCTACAAATGAAAGTGAAGTGACGAGTAAGGAAATTAGGCTACTGGTAAATAAAGAGTTTCTTTCCTACATTATTGCTAACATTCCTTGATTGTTCAAGGACTGCTGATGAAGACTAATGAACAAGGGGACTAGAGCAGAGAAGGATCTGATGGTGCTGATCACAATCTTCAGAATAAGGACCATGCTCCAGGTGATTATGTGGGAGGGATATACGAAGAATATCGACTCCACAAGACATTGACAACCTGAAATTAGTCTTAACCATGGGAGAAATTGTAAAAAATTTTAAAGAACTATCCGATCGATCTCATAGAGATGGGCTGGGCATAAATGGTTTAGCAGAAAATTAAAAAAAATAATAATAAAGAGGTCTATTTAATATGTAGTACATAAGTAAAAGAAAAACACTGAATATTTTACTGATCTATAGTAAACTTCATATCTAAACTTGACAAATCAAAAAATCCTAAAAATTAATTATAAAGCATGTTAATTCAGCAGTACAGTAAAAAACATCCTATGATGATTATGTAAACTTTATTTTCAGAATGTAAGGATTGATCAATACTGGATTGGCTATTAATGCAATTTATCATATTAGTTCAATTATAGGCAAAAGGAAACAATCACTTTCCATACTTATGAAAAAAGCCATTTTATAAATGTCTATATATCTATTCTAGTGTCTGCTCAATTTGAAAAAACAAAGATATTTATTTACTGTAAATAAGTTCAGAAAGATCTGTCTGAACTTAACAGTAAATATTCTCTTAACAATAAAACATTATAGTAGGCTTCTAGATATTGGTTTAATGGAGAACATGAACTCCAACATTTATGTGCATTACTTAGGCAGGACGTCCATAATTATTGGATTTAGTTCATTCTATCAAAGAAAATCTGAAAATCATTATACTATAGGCATGATTCTGGGCAATGAAGCCACTTACAAATTTTAATAAGGGGAAAAAATAAATATTATTGAAAAAGAAAAAATGTAATTATAAACATTTACAGATAGTACTATTAAACTTAACACCCTCCCCACAAAAAAAAAAAAGACTATAAAGAATTCATCTAATGTACTGTTGTATTAAATACTGTTGCTGCTTCTAAGATATGTGTGTCTTTATATGTCAGCACTTGGATATTTTTGGAAAATATGCAATTTGAAGTAATAAAAATAAATATTCAATTAATAGTAGTAACCTAAAAATATAATTACTATGTACCTAGAAAAGGAAACATGTTATTGAGGCTCATGAAGGAATATTTGAATAGAGAGAAGTCATATTACTGGTTTAGAATATTGGATATTAAAATATTCCTGTCCTGCTGATACTTATCAAAAAATTAGTATATAGTCATATTAAACTTCTAAAGAGTTCCCTTTTATTTTTTTTTTTTTTTGGAAATCCAACTAATGACATAACAAATATATATTACATATAAATTATATAACATATACATAATGTAATTAGGATAATATTACTAAACAGAGTGATTATAAAGGATTTTCTTTTGTAACAGAAAGTAAAACATAACTACAATAATTAAAGCACTGTGGTACTAAGAAAATATAGATGAGTTCATAAATGAGCAGAATACAAATATAGATATCATTTACAAAGCAGCTAACAAGTTAAAATGAAATATAATTAGATGACTCTCATTATCTTAAACTCAAAGTCAGAGTTACTTGAAGGCTGACACAATAAAAAAGTAAAAGCAGAAAGGGGAATACGATTTTGTTAAAGTCATAATTCTTGGTATGGATATCTTCCTAATTTGCTAAAATCTTTGATTCCTTCCATATTTCCTGTTTTTGGAATTTGACATCCTCTAAAATCTCTCTGATATCAAATAAATCATTTCAAAAATATAATAATTTTGTAATCTATGTATCCACTATTTCGATAGCCTAGTTTTGCTTATTTCATTACTGTTTTCTTCAAAAACTGTGATTCTGATTGATTCATATGAGGGCACGGATTCAGCAGCATTGGTAACTTGGATATAGCTTCCTCAACACTTTGAAATGCAGACAATTGATTGTAAGGATCTTGCCTGTTTGTAATATTCCAGACAGATTTCCTTGCCAATTTTTCCTATTGCAAAAAGATTTGCATTTTGGATCAGGGCCATCTCGTTTATCTTGCAGATTTGAAATTTCACAGAGATCACCCTTTTTGTCTCTGGCCCCAGTGTTTCACTATATTGCTCCCTGCAGATGCTCAAATTTGTTAGAGAGCTGTCCTTTGGGTACAAAAATTTTCCATTTAAGCACAAGGGCTACTGTTCTAGAAACATTTGATGAATCCTTTACTGACTTCCCAAACCCACTCTAGTTTCTAATCTCCTACTCTGTCTAATCCAGCATCATCCAAATTTTACTGGAAGACTCTTTGATGGGAGGTAGAAGGTCTTTAGCTTTTATTTTGTTTATTCTTCATCACTGTTTAATCTCAAATTTAGTCTGATCTCACTAGATTGATATTTTTCTAAGAATTTTTAATATTCTAGTAAGATAGTGATGCTTTTCTTGATTTTATTGTATTGTAATTGGTTTGTTATATTTTTATTATTTTTTTTCTGACATTTCAAAGAAAATTTTAATTGAAAGATTAGATATACACATTACAATTTCAACTCTCAATCTTGAGCAGAAAACCAGGTAAGTAGAGATTTTCTACACCTAACAGTATAAAAAAGAAATTATTTCAAAAGCTGACTGATATTGACTTGACTGCACAAAAAAAAATTGAAAATTTATTTTATAAACAAAAATAGATTAATAAAAGCCAATATGAATGCCTTAAACAAACTTAAGGCAAATGACTAGAAAAATAAAATTTGGGAAGCAACAGACCAGTGATTTAATACCCTTAATATGTGAATGGAATCTAAAAATTAATTTTAAGAGAAGATAAGACAAACTATTTATTGAAAAAATGAGCAAAGCATATTTTCTAAAGATGAAATGCAATAATCCATAAATTCATTAAAAAGAGTAATCAGAGCATGAATATTAATCTAATGGAGGATCTTCCTCCCTCCATCTTCCTTTTCATCTAGAAGTACAGGAAAGAAGATGTAAAAAGAAACATGAATGCTCTGAAACAAAAGAAGGAAATTTAATATTCTTTTACACTAACAGTGAGAGTGAAATGGCGGGAAATTTCTTAAGTTCAATGTAAAATGTGTATCAAAAAATGTTAAAAAAACATAAATAAATATGGCCAGATTTAGAAATCCATTATGAGATTTTTTCAAAAGTACATGGGCCTTTTTCAAAAGCTCAATGAGTCTGAATTACAATAAAACTGCTAGATTTCTTTCTCTTTTCCTTCATATTTTCTAGCCCAACTGAATAGTTAGATATAGTTTAGGCAGTGTGATATAAAACTAAGTTTTGGAAAGCTTGGCTGCTATAATCAATAGGCACACTGTTTTATTATTTTATCTTATTTGGTATACTTTATTTGATATGCTCAATTAGTTTGCTTTGCTTTTTTGTAGTGGTGATACACATTAAAATGACATTTAAGAGGACAGGGTCCTCACTAATTGAAAAATATAATTAACAAAATAGCAATTTTAGCTTTAATACTTTCTAATACCATAAAATAAATGAAATGAAAGTTCTATCAAGTTAAGGAAATGAATTATAGTAACAATATTGTGTTTTTTGCAAAAATCACATTTGCAAATTATCACAATCACTCTTATACCCAGCTGAATGAATTGCTATAGCACTTGTGTGTGTGAAGAATTTTTTTTTCTCCTGAAAAGAGTATGTTTATGTTCTTCACAGGGCTGAAAATAATTTGCAACCACTTATAATTTTTATTACTTTTGAGAATACAATATTGTTTTAGAGAGTCCTGGTGAACAATCTCCAAAGCTAAAGCAAATATTCAACTTATTACTTAAATAAAGCTTAGACATTTCTTTTCTAATTTTCTCATATTCTCTCTGTAATTAAATAAAAACTTTTCATTCTGACATCTATGCTTTGGTTATTTCTCTCACATGCACACACACACATATATGCTGATCTTGGAAATTTTTCTATGTATAAATATTGTGGTGTGCCACCCATATATCTCCTGTTTCCTTCAGATGTCAGAAATGTTGGCTGCTGATGGCTCAGTTCTGATTCCCAGTGATCTTGTTCAATTATCTGTTCCTTCCATGGGCACATTGTCCTCAATGATTATGTGATACAAGGGCATGAATCTTGATTCCCTTTCTCCACTTGAGGATATTGAAGGGCCATGCCGGCTTAAGAACACCCAGTACAATTATAGTATCTTTGGATCAGCTAAGGCCTTTGCACAACTGCATCACAATTGGGTTCCTTTTCAACTGGTTCTAGTGCCTCTGTTCCGTTATGGGTTTTATTGCAGATAGCATACTCCATTGAACTTCCTACAAGCACATCTTAGGGTCTACTCCCTAGAAAACTCCACCTAGAATAGTCTGTAATTTTTAAAAATATTTTTAGGAAGTTCTTAACCTATATTTTGTTTCCTCAAAGCACATTTTTAAAAGTCTCTTTATACTGGGTAACACGAAAAACTTTGAGCTTTCTATAGTGAAGGAACCATCTATTTCAGAGGTCATTAAGGAAAGAAGTCGTGTGAAGTCCCATGAGTGATTGGATATAGCTATCACCAATGGCTTTTCTGAATGGCTGTCACCAAATGGACCCATTCCGTCAGTGACGAAATGGAAGAAATGGTCTATGTACATCTATCCCTGTTAGCATATGTATAGCCAGATGAGCTATGACTCTATTAGTTCTCAGAGCTCATTAAGATCAAGTCAGGTTACCATTCAGAAGAAAGTAAAATAGAAAATCATGCTGCTACAGCAGTATTAATGATTCATTAGGTGACATTATACCCTCTGGATGTTCTTGAAATAATCTAAGTCCAAAGTGTCATAGCAGCTACACCAAAGCCATGACACAATAAAACAGAAGAAATATTTTGCTAAGTCATATCAGTGGACAATTAAGCCTAATATACTATGTATTTTCTGTCAGTAGTAGTGAAGATGAACATAATTTTTTGCAATCGAAAATTATATTTAATAGTTTATTATGAATATGGTTGCCATAAATTAACCTAAATTTTTAAATTTGATCTATATTTTCAGTTTATAGTCATAATGTATTATATACTGACTCCACTTCTTGTAAGGAAAACTTTCTTTTTACCCAACCCCAAGATCTTTCTTCCAAGTTCCAATTCTGCATATACACTCCATTCTAATAGAATTAGCTATTTAGTAATATTAATAATAGTAAACTTTGATACAGTGTGTACAAAGTGCCAGATGCTATTCTAAGTCCTTCACATATTTAAATTCATACTTTTTTTATCCTAACTTTACAGACATGGAACTGAAGCAAAGAGTGCTTAGGGGACTTCCCAAAGTTATACAACTAGTAACAGGCAGAGCTGGGATTTATAATAGACATTCTGGCCCTACATTTTTTATTATTGAGAACCAATTCTGTGCTTTTATAGTAAAATCAGCCTGGGGTAACAGATATAAAAGACGAAACTTAGGGGCTGAAAATATCCTGGTCTAAGAGCTAAACAAAGCAACAACAAGCTACTTCATGCTACAGATGAACATAGGGTCCTGAGGCATCTTTGGGGTCAAAAAATCTGGGAGAACGTAAGTTTTTATCTTAATACCAGAAGAAAATAAAAGGCGAAGAGTGAAGTTGGAAGGGTATACTACGCAGACGAAAGTTATAGTTATACATGTTAGAATATGTCATTTAGGAAAATACAAGTAATTTGATGTGGCTGGAATAAAGGAACTTGTGTTGCAGTTTGAGAGGTCAGAATAGGGGCTAGGAACAATCATATTATCAGGTCTGTTTTTGCCATTGGTAGGCTGAGCCCAGATCTACCCCATGGAAAGTCTCTATGATTTTCAAAAGTCTAAGTTGTAAAGTTATAAAGTTCCTTAGGCCTGCAGCATAAGTAGAAATTTTGTATAGAACAGTATTGTCTTATTGGGTCTCCATATTACGTTGGAGTCCCACTGAGAATAGATGGTGTAGCAGGCCCTATTATTGCAATCTAGAAAACAAGAGACTGATTCTGAGAAGGCACAGGAATGAAGCTCTGTGCTTTGTACCTTTTCATTATTCTCTCTCAAGCTCAGAAGATGGGATAAATCAGCCTATCCATTCATCTTTCTTCCATATTTTGAGGCTCTTCTTAGGAGTAGAATAGCCAGAAAGACCAGAAATGTAGGTCAACGTCAACTTTCTCTCTTAGTTTCAAAAGACACCTGCAGAGCTCTTCTGTTCCTTTCACTTAGATTTCCAACACTAGTTATGAGGAAACAATGTAAACTACAGAAGAGAACCTAAATTCTCACTGGTTACAAGATGTAAAAAGGCCGAAGTAGCTGTTTCGTTTAGAAGAAGCTAATAGTTTGAAATTGTTCGTGAAAAAAAAAAGGGAAGAGCCACGTTCAAGTCATTGAATCCCTCTTCACTTATCTTCATTATCTATCTTATTAACTAAGAGAATATCTTATTATTTGTCAATCTGTTATTGAAGCTATTTCTCAGTATATTTATTTTCCTAAATGTAATTATTCATAAGTAAAATATTGTACTATTTTCTCTCATACCCAAATCAAAGACTAATAAAAAATAATGGTATACATATATGTTATATAAACTTAATGTCTTCACTATTCTACAAAAAAAGAGAGAGAATATTAGTCCAAATAGTTTCTTTATTTGCAAAACAGAGTTAATACTGCCTATCTTGTAGAGTTATAGAGATGATACATATAAAGCAGGAAGATGATTAATGTAAAGCAGTCCAGCTCAGAGTTGTATCTCAATAAGTGTTGACTGGTATTTACCATAACTAACATTAGCATACAACATAACGAAATGAATTCTAATTTTATATATTCATAGCCACAGTGAAATTAAGAGTATAATATTTAATTTATTCACAAATATTATTGCGTAAGGTCTATGTGCTAGGCATCATGTCATCATATTCAGTGAAAACAAAAGTAAATAATACAGGAGTTTAGCTCTCAGCAGTTTGATATTTATGTTGAAACATTAATTTCTAATTTAGAAGCATTCAAATTATTACTTACAGAATAGTCATTCATATTTTTAGAGTTTATTATATCCCAGATACAGTTCTAATCACTGTGTGTATATGAATATATGTGTGTGTATATATATTCAAAAATAAGTTCTAATAATACCTCTATTTTACAGGTAAACAAACTGAAAAGATTATCACTTAGCTAAGGTCCATAGCAAACCTGGGTTTTGAACTCAGATATATAACTCCACAGTTCACATTCCTGACCATTTTATACAGCCTTGTCAAAACAGAATACGCACACACATATGAATAACTTTAACGGATCCAGAAATTAAGTCTCAGAGAATTAAATAAATTGCTAAATGTGGGTCAGCTAGTTTAAAAGCTGAACAGATGAATTTTTAACTAGCTGGGTTATGTTTGGCAATTCACTGGTCATGATTGTTGAAGCCAACTGTTCAATACCAGATCTACTGCTTCGAGTGATAATCTAATTTAACTGAACACTCTACTCATAGCCCTGGCCACATTGTAAAGCAGGGTCTTCCTTTAGGTGAACATTCTGGCATCATATTTAATCCTTGGGATCAAGATATCAGACAATCTACTTATTGATATTACTATAAATAAGGGTTTTTTTTTTTATTTCTTTGTTTTGTTTTGTGGTCGCATTGAAAATATTTCTAACAGGGTCCTTGAAGAACGTATCCCTTTCTAAAAAAATGCTAATAAAAACTGGTAGTTCTAAATAATGATGCAATTATCATTTTCCAACTAATTTATAATAGAGATATATTTACTAGCCTCTGTTTAACAGTAAATGTTAAATGAAGTTATTGTCCTTCAGGTGAGCCATTATTTTAAAACCTGCCATTGTTTATTGTTTATGAAAAACAATAGATTATTTCTGTAGGTTGTTTGCCTAATGCAAGACTAATTTTCAAACAACAAAAAAAGTTTTACATACACAAAGAGGCTTTTTAGTCTCCATAATACGCGTATAAGTAAATGATGACTCCTTCTACCATATCTGTTTCTCAAAGCAATTGCATTTATTCTATGGGTGTGTGTGTGTGTGTGTGTGTGTGTGTGTGTGTGTGTGTGTGTGTGTGTAAAAATAACTTGGGAAGAATGTGGAGATTTCCAAATATCTCAAGGAAAGTTGCACACATCTTCCTCAAGAAGAATATTTCAGAGGCCTGGGGCAATTGAAGTTGGTCTCTAGTTAGTTTAATAGCTTCATAAGATCTGGTGTTCACTAAAAGATCAAAGTACTAAGGGAAATGCCTTTCTTCATTGTAGATTCAATATCTGCCATTCCATCTAGATTGAGAATTGAATAGAGGACTATTTAGACTAATATTCTCTCTCCTTTTTTTAGCATAGAGAACATAAAGTTTATTATGCTCTTGAGCCAGTAATTTCAAATGAAACTGAAGAATCTTAATTGTTGAATGTGGCCCAAATGTGCTGCCTTCAAAGATGATAGTATTCATCACGAGCAGCAGTCACGGGTGGTGATTTTTTTCCCCCTCAGTAATGGTGACAGATTTGTACTAATGCATTTACAGTACCTTGCCAGGGCTCTCTTTTGACCAGTAATATACCATTTGTCAGGCTCCTAGTGGGGCAGATTGCAGTCTGCGGATGTGAATCAGAGCAGAGCCAAGAGCCCACACTGGGAAGTCCGCTTGACTCAGTACAATGCACTAATTAGCCAGGCTCACCAGCTACAGAGTCATATGCTATCTAATCAGACAACTGGACAAAAGAGGGCATGTCAGCTTAGAACAATTTCAGAAAATTTGTGTCAGAGAAGTGTTAATCGGTTGCCCTAGACTATTGAAAAATATAAAATTTAAAATGAAATTATTGTAGAAATTTGAAATGAGCCATATGGGCATCAGTATATTATTAATCACCTTATATAATTAACTAAAATCCATTTATGTCACTGATTGGTAGGGAAGTAAAGAGAAATCTTAAAATAGCATCAGTTAACTTAAAGAAAACAATTTACAGTTAACTGATAGAGTGTAAATGTCTCTTGAATTCCTCTAGAATTCTAAGAAAGTGATACAACGATGCCATGTTCTTTCTTCTCTCTTTTTGCATGAATAGACTCATACACATCTATCCAGAGACCATTTCAAATATATAAGGCTAGTTATGAGATTAGAAGTATACTATGATAAAAACAAAATTTAGAGAAATCTTGAATTCATTATTAATTTAAATTCAAGCTTTGCTCCTTTCACTTTTTACTATTTTCCTTGATCCAAATATTTGAGTTACTTAAGAACAACAGTGATCATCACTTAAATAGAACTGTTTCCCAGGTACTATCTTAAAAACCCTGTAAGATTCTATTACTGGCACAATTTTACTATACAGAAGCTGAAGCATAAAAATGTGTGTTAAATAATTTATTTTATACATAGGGGAGAGTACAGTGTATATTTATTAAGTCAAAATAAGATTTGTACTTCCTGATATTACTAATTCACGCCCTGGTTAGATGGCTCTGCTTTTAGCTTTAACAAAACTCCTTACTGCTTTTGTTGCTTTTTCCCCTTGATATCACTATCAGTGTTGGTATCATTATCAGTGATGTTATTTCCCACCAGACAGTGATCCCTTTGGTGGCCGGAGGCTGGAACCAAATTTTGAGATTTCTTTATACCTAGCACCGAAGTGCAGAATGGGGAGACAAATATATACTTGTGGAAGGAATAAGTAGATTATTTACCTTCTATTTAAATGTCTACTTTCATACAGTTACATCATAAATTTTATTTTATTTTATGACTGGAGAGCACTAAGCTTTCATTTGGAAGTTTTAATTCAATACTCACTTTCAGATGGGTAAAGGTTTTATAAGCAGAGAATTCTGGGTAAATATAGTAAATAATTTCTACTCTCTGATTTGAAAGTTTTAAAGTCAAGATTTAAATTATAGATATGTTAAATTTGAGAACATACAGGAATAAGTAATCAGTTGGATATATGTGGCTAGAAGAGAGAATGTACACACGAAAGATATCTAAATACTTAACGTTTTAAAAAATACTTCCTAAGCAAATAGGAGTTTAAAAAAACTAATAATAATTATTTAACTAAGAAGAAAAAATAACCTACGGTAGGCAGCTAGAGAGAAGTATGTTAAAACATTTATTATAAGATGAATTAAATTTTAAAATAAGCATGTAATTCAAAAAGAATATCAAAACAAACTTAAGGACAGAAAAATAACTAAAATATTAAATAATAATAATGTATTATAAAATAGAACCATACAGAAATTATGGTATAATTATTGAGATAAGTCAACAAGGTAATAATTTTTTTTTAAGATAAAGTATAAGTTCGCAATTTTAGGAAGTTTGAAGGAATATAATCATAACTAGAGGACCTAAAATTTAGAAATATTTACTACTTGTAATTCTGAAATAAGTATGAAAATCAGCTCTAAATGGATGATATGTTTATAAAATATAAATCAGCAACTCTTTCACTTACTACATTAAAACCTACCCTCTTATCAGGGAACTTAGTGGCTTAAAACAATTGTATTATTTTCTTAAATTTGTTGACTCAGTAATTTTATTCTGGACTGCTGGGCTATTTTTATCTGATGGTAGCACCTTGGTCCACTCACACAGCTTCAGTCATCCTGAAGCTTGAATGGGGCTGGAGAGTGTAATTTGAACTCGCTCCCATTTCTGGGGCCTTGGCTGGGATCTCTCATTACTTGTGGTCTCTCATCACTCATTGTGCCAAATCAGCTTCTTTACCTGACCAGCCCTACATGCAAGTATATGTCAAGCATTTTCTTATTTTACATTTTCTGTCATCCCTTTGATCAAAGCAAGTTGTATGGTCAAACTCAGTGTCAGTGTGGGAGTGGATTTAAATTCTACCTCTTGAAAGGAGAAGTGCCATGGAACCCCTGATCATCCTCCGGCTATCACTATTTACATTCCTCCTAAATGTAAAATATACTTATTCTTTCTCAAGACTGCCAAAAGTCTCATTCCATAACAATACCAGGCTTAGATTTGAAGTTTAGGATCTCATCACCTAAACCCCATTCAGATGTGGATGGGGCTCCTCAGTATCCTTCCTTGGGTGTAACCCCTTGGGTGAAATAAATCAAGCAGAAAACTGCGAGCTAAAAAGGTAAATCATCTGTGCCCCCCCCCCCGCCCCGCATACCCAACACACTCACATTCAATATACAATGGTTATATAGGGACAACAGTAAACATTCTCATTCTGAAAGCGGAAAACTGAAAGTACATAGCAGTTTCAGGTAGAGAACTGAACCGAAATTTGATAGAGTAGCTCTTAGTTTCCCTACTCTTGTGGCGAGGAATGCTCTCTGATGAGAGTATGGTTCTGCTACCTGGAAGTGACTTCCTAATCATTTCATCTCCTTTGCTTCTCTCTGTCTTATCTGGGCTCTCTGCTATACCTCTAAGACAAACTTTACCAATAAAAGTGGCCAAATTTTCATTCTATTTTTCGACTGGACATGCTGTGGCCTTCTTTTGAAGGCTTTATTTCCATAAAGTTTTAGAGTGGGCAAAACTACGCTAAAGCATAGAATTCTGTTGTAGGTTGGCAGATAACCCCATTGCCTGATCAGACTGTCTCCTGCCTGTGGTCCAGAGCCTCTTCTCATTTTAGATTGCCTATCAGTCCACACCAGTGCAAAACCTCAATATTTTTTATATGAATGTGAATGGGGTTCATTCCTAACTTCAAAATTAATATTTAAAATTTTTTTTTTGAGAAAAATCTCTTTCTACCTTGAGCCACCTATAAAGGCAACTATGTGATGACACCCTTAAAATTCTTAGAAACCCTTTATTTAGCTGAAAGGGTCTACTGAGCACTGTCTTGAATATTTCAGAGTTCCTAATATAGGACATTTCAGTTAAACCCTGGTTTTCTTTTTCTATGTCTTATTATGAGATTTTTTTGCCTTCTAACATGACTGGGGATGAGAAAAATTTTATTTCTAACTCCTTAAATTCTGCTTGCAAACTGAACATTTAATTCTTTGGCTAACTTCTCTCCCACAATACTCCCTAACACCATTAAAAATAAAATAATAATAATAATAATAATAATAATTAATTGAAGCTTTGAAAATTCTGCCTTCGCTAAATTCCCGTATTCACTAGATAAATTGGTTTACTTTAGGGAAATTCACTTTAAAATCATTGATGATAATTGGAGATGTAGATATCTCTGTATCTCTTTTTAGCACGTTCACTTTTTGCCTCATTACTTTGAAGGTACATCATTAGAGATATGACATTTAGAATTGTTATGTCTCTCGGGGAAACTGAATTTTTATCATTATGAAATATCGCTTAGTATCTCTCACAAGAATATTTTGATGTAGACTAATTTGTCTGATATGAATGTATCCGCATCACTAAACTGTGGTTAGTGTTAGGTGGCTGTATCTTATTTTGTTTAATTTCAAATAACAATCTCTATTTTTCACTTGGACTAAATAATTTACTTTACATGTAATGTAATTACTGAAATGGCTGGACTTAATTCTATTATTTATTTATTTTCCTCTCATTCATGTATTATTTACTTTGAATTAATGTTTTATCATCTTACAAAATAATTTGAAATTTTACGACCAGTATATTTGCAGTTGAGTTGCCAGCTGTTGAGGTTAATTAGAACAATAAGCCAAACTGAAAAAGCCATTTTACTTACTGCAAACAGTGTGAGCAAGAGGCAAAAGAAAAAGGTTCAACTCCTCAGTGTCCCATTTTCACCATGGAATGGCACTAAATGAATGTCAGATGACATGCAACACATAAATCATTTCACTACCAAGGAGCCTGAACCAAAAGCTTCCTGCCATTTTATGAACCTGGAGGAAGAAGCAGGGGAAGGGCTAGAAGTGGAAAACTACTAAGTCACAGTGGGGAAAAGTATATCAGCCTATACCTGCTTTTCAAAGAAATCTCAGTATAAGTGCATAGGAAGTTGCCTCAGACCAAACTCCCAATAAGAGGCATTCAAATTGAGGTTCACGGGCTAGGAAAGCAGAAATGCATGTGAACACGGCTGACCAGAAGGAAGAGAGGTGGGGCTAAGACTTTGACAGGACCTTCCTCCAAAAAGCTTCAATGCACTGGCTGTGTGCCATGGCTGACAAGGAGTAGGCAGCTTCCCACACGAGGCCTGACCGCTGGGACTGAAAATCACGTAAAATTGTTGGCCTGAAGACATCCTTCATTTATGATGTGTGTGTGTGTGTGTGTATACACACATATATACGCACACACAGTACACATTAAGGATTCGTATGTGTATATATACACACATATATGTGTATATGAACATATATAATATGCCCTATAATACAGTGATATTATTAATACATCAATAGTATTTTTTTAAGGTTTTTAAATTGAAAAAATATATAACATAGTTAAACTTTCTTTCATTTTTCATTCTGTCCTGTGGATCTATGCTTCTGAGATCTCCTGACTTCATCTTGAAAAACTTCTTTAGTTTTCTTGTAATGTGGGTTGACAGATGAAAAATTCTGTCAGCCCTTATTTTTTAGAAATTTTAAAAAATATATTTTTCTTTATTTTTAAAGATTTTTGCTATGCATAAAATACTGAGTCAACTTTTTGTTTTATTCTTTCTATTTTTTAAAGTTATTTCATTTTCTTTCAACTTTCACCATTTCTGGCATTCATCATTGTTTTTTGGTTCTCTTAAACAAAAGGTGGCTTTTTTTTTTGTTTCTCTGCTTTAAAATTTTTCTCTTTTCTTCAGTTCTTAGCATTATATCTATAATGTATGTCATGATTTTCTTTTTTGTTTATTTTCTTAAGGATTCTGAATTTCTTGAACTATTAGAAATTCTCCAATATTATCTCTCTAGATGTCTTATGTCCTTTTCTATTTCTCAACTTATAGAACTCCAGTTTAAGTTTACTTTTAGTACATATTGTTCTCAATTTCTTAGCTGTTCTATTCTGTAATTTTTGTTATTATTCTCCAATTTTTTCCTTTGGTAATATCTATATAAGTCTTTATTTACTATTCTTATGCTCTGTCTATTCTGTTGTTATTAAACATAAATATTAATTTCAGATATAATATTTTCTAATCCTAGAATGTCATTTGAGTCTTTGTTAGAAATTCCATTTATCTGTTGAAATCCTTGCATTTTAAATCTGTTTATGTTTCCTCCAAATCTATAATATTTTTATAATAGTTATTTTAAATTCTTATTTTTTAATTAAATGTCTGAATCATTATAGGTCTGCTTCTATTACCTACTTTTTCTCTTATTTGTGGTTTAATTTTAATTATGTTCATGTCAGAGTTTTTGTGTGTATGCTGAATATTTTCATTTTAAAGAAATTCAAGTAAATATTGTTTTCCAAAAGTCAAAATTTTCTTTGGTTTATGCAATAGTGAGAGATGCTGGCCATTTTTACTTAATTGGGAGTTCTGCTGCATTAGGGCTACATTGCAATAAATTAAGTGCACCTTTGTTTTAATTGTCTTTGTGGCAAATTCCATACTGTATATATAGAACCTTCCCTCTCACAAAGATTGAGATTTGAGCTCCTTCTCTTTCTTTGCCTTCCTCTCTCTTACCTTCCTTCCTTTCTTCTCATCTTATTACCACATTCTAGGTCTCTCCCACCTGAAGGAACTCCTTATTGATTGGTTTGACACCCCTTTATATAGAGCAAGTGGTTTATAAATTGTCCTTGATAGTCATACTTCTTATCCCTATGAAATCCTAATTCATATTTTTTCATTCTAACTACCTTTATTAAACTAACATCTCAATATGATTCACTGTGATTTTCTAAATGCTAAGTAATGAGACTAAGCATTTAGCTCCAATTCAGGGCAGTAGTTCTGATTGGTCGATAAATGTGAAATCAGAGAGAACAAAGGATAAGGTAAACAAGTACTAAAGTGTGTTGATGACGAAATGGTTACTTTTAATAGGAAGAAGAAAAAGTTATTGAGTTGTCAATGTTAAATTATGAAAAAGAAGCGTTTATTTCACTTACAATTTCTCTTGATTTTGTCATTTCAAGTTTAGATCTTTGATGTCTTTTATTTGCTCTTTTATCAAGAAATCTCATATATCAACTTGACAGTAGCTATCTCTGCTACCTACTACTTTGGCTGCATATATTTGCTTTTCCAAAAGTATAGTCCCACTACTGAAGTGGCACATGATATCTAAAGTATCTATTCAGTTAATGTTAATTAAGCATACCTTAAAATTTCACTAGAAAAATAATTGCTTTGTAGACATTCTGGACTCAGTTCATTAAAAAGAAGTAATTACCTTATTAATGATTTGGGGCACTGCTTTTCAACCTTTTGGCTGAGATCATGATTTGGGATTATTCTCTTTTGTAAGTAAATAAAATCAGATTAATCTATTTATTAAGAGAGAATGACTTATGAAGCTTTAAGGATACATGTATAATTTGAAGAGATTCAATTTTTCAATCTTTGAAAGATATGCTACTTTATTTCAACATTTAAGATCTACAATTTTGATACTAAAAGCTCAGGGAATTTTATTAATCTCAACAATAGCCATCAGTTCTAAAGGAATATTCTATCTGCCTAAAATAACATATATATGATAAAAACATATTTGAAGTTTTTATGTAGAATTAAGTAAACTACTGTCTTACTAAATATACAGTGAATATTTGAACCTAATTTTAGTCTCATACTTGCAGCCACTTCAAATATGGTCTTCTAATGCCACAAAGCTGAAACAGCATATGGGTTATATTTTTAGGTAGCTTAAAATTTTTGAGTAAAAAATGTCTGCAAATCTAAGTGGAAAGAATAAATAACATTTTTTGTCACTAGAGAAGGTGTTACTCTCTCTTAATAATCATAGTAAGGATGTAAGGAGACAAATAAATTCAAAGGAAAACAGGAAAAATCTACGCAGGAAATGTAAATTTGGAGAAATAATTTCTGTTCACTTATATGATATCAACTTCCATACTTTGAGATTCTCATAAGAATTTTCCTTTTCACATGAAAGTAAAGTCCTTCATAGTAATCTAGATAATTTTAATTTAAAACCTCATTACTTCAGTTCTGTATACATATATTTTATTTAATGGTGTGGCTATCCAACATCTCTACTTCATCAATATGTATAAACACAGGAAGGAAAAAGTAATAAGTTTATTCAGTGTCAGTGGATGATTTTAGAATGAACATCTGGTTGATAGTAAAGTGTAACCCTGAAATCTCTGTGAGTATCCACATTTTAGTGATAAAAAAAAAAAAATTGTTAGTATCCGAAAAAACACACCTAAAAAGAAAGGAGTTCTCAAAACCACAACGTCAAAACAACAAAATGTGGTTGGCAGTATATAAACTTGGACAGCTTTTTAAAATACTCATTCTATTTTGAGGAAAATAAGTAAAACTTGTACAGAGAAATTGGTTTTGAGAGATAGCCTATGCCATAAAAACAGTAAATGAGAGATATTAGATATGTATGAAGATACAAAGATGTGTATATGCTGTTTTTCTATACATTTTTAAGTAATACTTAATTCCTTTAATATAATTGCTTTCTTATGATACAGGTATCACTTATAAAATGTTATTACAGCATTCTTTTAGCAAAAATCATTTACCAAAGACAAAATACCAAGCAAAGATTCAAATCATTTTTAGCACACTACATTCATTTATTATAGAGAATTGAACATCTACTATAGGCAAATTACTTGACTAAGTGCTACGGTCTCTCCCAGATAAATGCAAGCTGATGCTGACCTGAAGTAATTTGCAATGGGGAACAAAAACATGGATAGTAAGCAACTGAAATAAGAGTAAACTAAAAAGCCAAAGTGTGGTAAGAGGCAAACTAAAGAAGTAAAAGTTTAATTACAACCAGGAAAACATGGGACTGATTTAAATATGGCCTGAGGAATGTGGGAAGAAGAAAAATTTTACTCTACATTTCTAGGTTCTTCTGGCTGGTCTAATTAAATTGATGAAAGAAAGATTAACAGGAGAAAAAAAAACAAATTTAATTTTTTATGTACAGAGTCCCATAGACATGAGGCGTATGAAATGATCAGAGCAAGCTGTTTATATAAATATCTTTAGACAAAAACAACAACAACAAAATAATAAATCTGTGAAAAACTGATGAAGAACTGACAAGACAAAGAAACTCGGGCTTGGGTACTAATTAGCAAAGAAACTAAGCAGAATTTGTTTGTATAACTTTCTCAGTCCTGAATTTCCTATTTCTTGCAATAAGGATGTCTTTATTTCCTGGTACAAGAAGGATACCTTTCACATGTTGATTTATTTACTGCTTTCAAGAGGACAGAGAGGAGGGTCAGAGTATACTTCTTGCACCTGCTATTTCTCAAGTAATTTTAATTCAAACTAATCAGTATGCCAAAGTGGAACCTTCGCAGTAGACTTTTGAAATAAAGAAATAAACTTGTGCAAAATCATGGAGGGTGAACATATTGAAGAGAGACATGATAAACATAGAGTAGAACAGGAGTTGGTAAACTTTCTGTGAAAAATCAGAGAGTAAAAGTTTTAAGTTTTCCAGGCTACATAGTTTTTGCTGCAACTACTCAACACTGCCATTGAAGAATGAAAGCAGGCTTAGACAATATGTATAAAAATAAGAATGGCTGTGTTTGAATAACACATTATTAAAAAAAAAAAGTTGAAACCCGATTATGAGCATTCATGAATAAGACGCATCCATTTATCCACCTAACTACTATTTTTTAAGGTCAATAGAAGTTCTAAAATGCTACAGGGCTCAGGAGATATAATGGTGAATAAAAAAGCTCCCTGTCTTCAAGGAGCTTACTCCTAAAAGGACTAGTAATCTTATTCCAAACCATTTCATTTTGTTTTATGTAAGTCTTAAGTTTAAAAGTTTAATGGAGTTTATTTCTCCCCTAAGATCACTGGAATTTAAAAGGCAAAAAGAAAAAAAAAAAAAAAGCAAATAATGAGATGATCTCTCTTAAATTCATAAATCCTCATTGACCTTCCTTTCCTTTTCTGGCTATGAGAGACTAGCTTGTATCAGCACAATCCTCCTGCAATGAACAACTTTAAAATTAAATTAAAAATTAGTTTTTCTTTTTTACTTCCAATTTCCTTCTCTGACCAGCCCCTGGTAACTTTAAATCTACTTTCTCTATATATGGATTTCACTATTCTAGATATTTCATATCAGTAAAATTATAAAGTATTTGCCCATTTGTTTCAAGCTTATTTCACTTGTCATGAATTTTTTCAAAGTTCATACATGTTGTAGAACCTATCAGAACTTTTTTCATTTTTATGGCTAAATAATATTCCATTGATGTATATAGACTATATTATGTTTATACATTCATCTTTTGATAGACACTTGAATGTTTCCACCTTTTGGCTATTGTGAATAATGCTGCTAGTAGAATATTCAATACAAAGATCAGTTTAATTCCTGTTTTCAATTGGAATTTCTAGATCATATGAAAATTCTATTAAGCCATTAATATTGTACTTTTTTGCAATGTTCTTTTGCTAATTCTTTTTTTACTTACGTGATTTATAAGCCAAATGCATAAAAAATGTAAATCTATGTTAATGAGTATATTGTATATAAAAATGTAATGTGTGACAATGACAATGTAAAGGGAAAGTTAGAGATGTATAGGAATAGAGTGGTTGTATACCAGTAAAACTGTTATTATTCAAAATACATTGTTATACGTAACATTAATTATAATCTCCAAGTAATTCACTAAGAAATCAACTAAAAATACACAGTAAAGGAAAGAAGGAAATCAAATGGTGTACTACAAAACATTAACTAGTGACCCCCCCCCAAAAAAAAGGTTTTAATGGAGAAATTGAGGAAACAAATAGCAAAATGTTACTAGTAAGTCCTATCTTATCAGTAATTCTTTGTTTCTCTCTTTTTTTAAATTAAGTTTATTGGAGTAACATTGGTTAATAAAATTATATAATTTTCAGGTGTACATTATAATTTGACATCTATATATTCTATTGTGTGTTTACCACCCAAAGTCCAGTTTCCTTCAGGTACCACATATTTGATCCCCTTTACCCACTTCACTCTCCTCCTAACTGCTATAATCAGTAATTCTTTAAAATATTAATAGATAGAACTCTCTAATTAAAAGGCAGAAATTGGAAGAGTGGATAAAAACCATGATCAATCTATGTACTGTCTACAAGAGATTCACATAAGATACAAAGACATAAGAGGTTTAAGTTAAATGGGTGGAAAGATATTTTTTGAACATAGTAACCACAAGATCCCTGAGTGGCTTTATTATTATTAAAAAAATGGATTTTAAGTCAAAAACTGTTAAAAAAAAGTCAAAGATGGACATTATATATAATATGCTGATAAAACTTTCAATAAAAGATGTAACAATTATAACCATACATGCACCTTAAAATAGAGCCCCCAAAAATATGAATTGAAGGGAGAACAATTTCTACAATAAAAGTTAGAGACCTAAATATACCACTTTCGATAATACATTGAACAATAAGATAGAAGAAAATAGAGAACTTTAACAATTTACAATTAAACTTAATAGAGATATACAGAACATTCCATCCAAAACAGAATATATATTCTTTTCAAGTGCAAATGGAGCAAACTCCAAAACAGACCATATGTGATAACATAAAATGAGTCTTAAATAATTTTAAAAAATTGAAATCATACAAAGTTTTTTTCCAATTACAATGAAATAAAACTAGAAATCAATAACAGAAGAAAAACTGATACTGAGTTCATCAGAGAACAGGAAATCAATGAAAAAATTAGACCTAAAAAAATAACATTGAATTTTTAAATAGAATTGACAGAAAATTATGTATAGTAAAAAACAGATATCATGAATTTGATTATAGACCAATAGTGAAAAATATCCAAATAAAACATGAAGGACGAAAAGGGACAAAAAATAGAAAAATAATGTAAGACTATATGAAAGAAGACTAATGTAAGACTACTATGAAAATTCCTAATATCTATGCAATGAGAGAACAGTTAATAGTAAGGATAGAAATTAGAACACAAAGAATGACATCTCTAAATGGCTAAAAGAAACCTACCCAAAGTATAATTTTCTTAATCAGAAAAATAATACTTTAAAAATGAATATGAAAGAAAAATATTCTAAAAGCCTTTCATCTTACCATTGAGACTACAAAGCCCAACTCTATAAAACCTTTCCTACTGCCAATCATGACCTAAGAGGACAGCAAGTACTGAGTAACTCGATTATGACAATAGAACTGTACAGGTATATTCCTAACCTCCTTAATGAAGAAAGCCTCTGGACTCATCTCTGTTTTGTATTTGTTTGTTTAACTGGTGAAATATTTATTAAATCCGAAGTAAAAAAGAAAAAAAATCAAACCATGTTGGACTGGGGGCTACTTAAGTCTCAGTTAGCTGTTGAATTCCATGAACACATGTCCCATGTCTGGATGAACTCCGGGGGCAGGCATGACCAGCGTCAGGTCCAAGATGTCTTTGGACTCATCCAAGGAGAAGGTGGAGTTCATAGCCAGCAGGTGCAGGAAGTGATAGGACTAATGACAGAGGAGGGCAGCAAGATGCTGCTCACCCTTCCACTGCTTAGCCAATAAGAGCTTTGCAGCTTCTATATAATAGGTTTTCTCTCACATGTCTACTTATCATAGCCTTTTGATTTCCTTCTTCAACATTATTTCAAGGCAACTTTGGGATATGCATATCATTAAAAACTGAGCCTCTCTATTCCAGAAGCCAACCCAACAGCATATTAGAAATAGGTGCAAACTCAAGTTAAATTCTTTAAAAGGTAAATAACATTGCCTTAGACTTGCAGGGCAATTCTGAGGAAAGTATGGATCACAACATAGGAGACAAGGGAGCACTAGTATTTATACCTCTGTAACATTCGGTTATTGGTTAACAGCCAGTGTGAAGGCTGTAAATTCCAAAATACTTCCAACTGTTAGTGTGGGAAGCTCTCTGTGCATGTAGGCGAAGTAAGTTTTGGCAGTCTGGGGGCAGCCCTCAGACAAAGAGATGCAGGTGCTGACTGCTTGGAAAGCAAATACATCGTAGTGAGTATGTGAAAATAGTAAATGGTTCTAAAGATATATGGGTGTACCTGTCTACTATACCACCTACAGTTGATATGTAAGTAAATACATGTTTGTCAGTCGCCTTTTCAATAAATACATATCCTTATATATGCCATATTTTCGTATAAAATTTAAAATTCTATTTTGTCTGTTTATATGAATTTGTTATATTTCAATACAATAATTTTCAACAACTTCACATTTCAAATAAGTCCATATCTAGGAAACAGAACCCAAAGCAGTTTTTCTCTTCTTTGTAGGAGGCGTACATCTAAAAACAATGGTCTGGATAGTTATACCTCACAAACTACAGGCATAAGAAACTATAAACCTCTCTAATAGCAAGGGAACTTAATAATATTATCAACTCAAATATTTTGGCCAACTCATTTTGAGGTGCTTATACTCATGTATAGTAAAAATATTATCAGGAATAAATAAGAATTTTTCTGTAAAGAACTATTCTATGAGTTGAGAATACTTTATTTATTTAGAGTATTTTCTAATTATATGTGAAGTGATATGCTTCAAATATAGGTTGCTCTGTCCATAATTATGGATAGTTTTATATGTAAAAATATCATCTGGAAATATAAATTTTTAAAAATGTAGCCTATAATGTTAAAATTAATAAGAAAAAATATTGCTTTCATATAAATTAAATGAATAAAAGTACATGTAAGTATACACTGGAGTGACCAACATCAATATATGTGTGACAAGAGTGAAAAAAAATTATATAATAAATATGAGGAAATGAACATTCATGTCCCATAATTCCATTGAACAGCTTAACATCGATATTATATGGAGTTATATAAAGCTTATAATCCATAAATAGTAAGTTAAAGTAAAAATTCAATGAATGCCTTTAAAGTTGAATTATAAAGAGTTCTCAGATCAGTCATCATTAGTGACAGCCAGCTACCCAGGTATTATTTCATAGACTCTCTAGCTTAATATAAATTGGGCCAAATGATAATGCAATCATATTCTCTATAAAAAAACGTTTACCCAATAGAGCTGCCACACATTATTTTGAGGGGATCCAGGTGTGAGACCTTAGTTTTTTAAAATAAATTTAAAGAATTATGAGTTACATAAAAGAGACTGGTAGGACTATGAACTTTTTTAAGAATAATAAAAACGAGAAATCTCGGTAAAAATTAATCATCATAATTCCTTTGGAAGATATTCGTAAGTCTTTTGCAAGTCCAGATTTTTGAATCACCTGCATATCCCAAAAGATTAGCAGCTGTGAGTGAACTACTTTCAAATTGCCTGGAATATATTTTCTGAGTTCACATGTAATCAGCAATTGGGCTGTGGTGACAAAGAGAAAACTGCTTAAGTTGTAATTTATAGGAAAAAGAAACATTATGGAATATCTGGAATTACAATGATGTCCTTGCTACCACCATTTTTTTAACCCTACAATAGAGCTGGTGATTCAGCTGTCAGGTAATTATAACCACTTTCCATAATCTACAAACTGAACAAATGGCAAATAGTAAAAAAAAAAAAAAAAAAAAAGGATAGATAGATATCTTGTGGTCCAAAAATCCAGACTGAGTCTCAGATGGGTGAAAAATGGAAAACTATTTCAGAGAAATAATTATTATAATTATTCTATTTCTACCTACAAGGCTGCTTTGTGACATTAGGTAGGTTACTCTTTTTTCCTTTCTTTAGTTTCTCATTTTCTATTAGGGTCAAAACTCATCAATCTACATACCATTTGGAGTGGTGTTATTTTGAATGCCAGACAATACTCTCTAAATAAAACCATTGACCCAAAATGTAAGAATAAAGATGTTATGAAAAGTAAATATCTATGTTTGAATTTAGAATCTGATTCACAATATATAAAATTTCTAATGCTTCCTTTGAATATAGTTATTAATTAAAATAAGCTAAATTTTAAGTTAGGGAATGTATTTGTTACCAAGTTGTACAAATTTTCAAAGTAACAGGGAATATAAAAATGGTGTTAGTTATTAGATAAGTTCATAAAACAGAACCAATTATATTTTTCTTCGCTAGATCCTGTGTTCAATTCTTCATGCTAGAAAACCCTAGAATCAGAAATACAAAGTTCTGGCTGCATTAAAGAACTACTTAATAAGAATTTCTAAAAAATAGCTCCATTCGATTTTTAAAAACAAGGGTTAAAAACACACTGCCTTAACAATATTTTGGCTTTAAACCCCAAGTATAGGGGGTGACTCCACAGTGTGTGGTCACTGTGTCTGCTTTACATGCAGAAGGTCATGGGTCCGTGCCCCAGGTGGAGCCACATACCTCATGCCGGGTGCGCCAGGCCCAGGGTGCGTCAGGCCCTGGTGCACGCCACGTGCATGTGGGAGGAGACGCTCCACCTTCAGAGATCCAGTTCTTAAGAGGAGATGGCAACACCCATAGGTCAGGGGTAGAAGTGGGGTACAGGGGGAATTAAAGAGGGGAAAAATAAAATAAATAAAACTCAAGTATATACATTCTTTTCACAGAGATTTATGGAATGCTCACTTAGTGCCAGGCACTTACTATTCTAGGCACTAAGAACATGGCAGTGAACAAAAATTCCATCCCTCATGGAACTAATATTCTAGTTCGTAGGTAAAGATAGAAAAAATTTTTTAAATATATGACATTCTTTATAGAAATAAGTGCTATAAGTATCAATAAAGTATATTAAGAGGAATAGGAAATTCTGGAATCCTTGACATTTTTTCATGGGTTTTAAATGGCTGCATCAACCTTTTTTTATAGGTCAAACATAAATCTGGCTTATCTCTCCCCACCACCCAAAAATTTCTGCTTCTTTGTATCTTCTCTATCTCAATGAATGCCATTTCTACCTACCAAGTTACTCAAGTCAAATCATCCAAGAAGTTATTTTTATACCTTTCACTGATCCCTTAAATCTTATGCATCAAGTTCTTCATCTTTGTCTCCAAAATAAATTTAACCTCCTTTAATTTGTATTTTTTTATTTCCAGTATTAAAATTCTAGTTCAAGTAGAGTCCAACTTTACTCTTGCCACCTTTGTTTTCTTTGTGTTTCTTTACACATGAAAATTATTTTCATTTTAGAGCCTTAACACTTTGTGCTCCTTCTTATCTGGAATGTTCTTGTCAAGATTGTGTAATAGACTGATTTGTTTTTATTATTCAAATATCAACTTGAATATCATCTAAAAAATGCCTTCTTTTACCATTAAATCAAAAGTAGTTTTCCCTATTCTGTCTTTGCACTGACCATTTTATTAGTTGTTTGACTGATTTGGGAATACTTATTGTCATCTGAAATTATTTTACTTATTATATGTCTTCACACTTTAGAATGCACACTACATGAAACCTCCAGTTTTATTTACCTTTCTATCTTCAGTTCCTAGTTTCATACCTGATCTGTGGTTAATCTCCCCCCACCCCCGCCCCAAATTTGTTGAGTAAATGAATATACTAGTTCAATACCCAGCAGTGTAAAAAGTTACATTTGTGTAATCAGAAGAGTCCATAGCCCAGGATTTAGGGAATATGGATTATATTTTAAGTTCTTTTTTATGGACATTACATTTTATTTCTCCAAATTTCAGTTTCCTCATCCAAAAATGAGAAACTTAAATTTATGTCTAATGCTTCCTCCTAACCCAAAACTCAATCATTTAAATTATAAATGATTTTGACTGGATTTCAAAAGAAGACATTTAAATGACCTAGAATTGTGTCCTAAATTCAAATGTGGGGGGGAATTTATTTCACCATTTTATTTACCATCATTATAAATTTTCAGTGCCAGTGAGGCTCATGAGTAGGCCCTCAAATCTGTGTGTGGCTGCTTGACAAATCTGGCAAATCAGCATTTAGTTGCAAGCACATATGGAGCAACCTTATGCCACCCTGAGTTTTGCCAACAGGCATAACAGTTCCGGGTCGTTATATTGCCAACTACTTTGACACATTTGTGCCTACATAGGGCCATGACTAAGACCTGAACACAACTGAAAGCCCCAAGATACTGGCTTCTCTTGCTGCTGGAACTTCAGCAAGAGGAATTGAAGACTCCATGCCAAGGCTATGATCCATGATGAGAAGACAAGTACTACAGCTGGTATGTGCTATCCACTATTCTGGTTGAGGTTCATTTTTCATGTCAGAATAAATGTGGCAGTTGTTTATCGAAAGCTTTTGAGTCGCCTATTGCTGCTTGAGGAAATGTATATTTTTTACAGCATTAGGATATTTATGCTAATTTTTTGGCTTTAAATACGTAAGCAGAGGGTACTTTTGATGCTTATTTAAATAACATTGCCACCCTTCTTGCTCATTGGAAAGATAACATTACGAGCTGGCTAGACAAAGCTTATACAGCTCATCTAACATTGACAAGAACGAGGCATTTTACTGAGGCCTGTTTTGCTGGCTGTGGTATACAGGAGGTCTCAGAACATTAGCCTACACTTCTTAATTTGGCATCACTTGCAGGCTGTCCTTAGAAAGGCCTCAAGTGAGACTGCTTTTGATGAGAATTTTAGTCCAGCAACAATTCTATTAGGAAAAAAAAAACAAAAACAAAAACAAAACAAAAAAAACACCTGAACTGGTCTAGCAACTGTAGTCAACTGTTATTTTCATAAACATTGATACTTTCTTCAAAAAAATAAGAGAAAGGTATTTTTACCCTTTTCATGAATTTCGTCTTACATTATTTTACGTTTTCACAATACCTATAAAGTAGATATGCATGTTACCTAAGATCCTTAGAACAGAACAAAACACTGAAAGTGAAACAGAGGGAAATTTTTTTAATAACAAAAACAAAAAACAACCCTTGTTTTTTTCCTACTGTCTCTTCAGAAAATAACCTCCATAGAGGAGGGAAAAAAAATTTTAAAAAAACAAAAATAAAGCTTAGACAAGCCAGTGGATCACAGAGGAAGAAAATTTACCACATATCATCATCGCACTGTTCCAGCTGTTAGCTTTTCCCTCTGAGGCTTCTTACATTCAGTTACTTAAATAAGTTGGTCCATTTAAAACTGCAAGGCATAAAATAGAACTGCTTTAAATGGGTCACACTCACAATATAACTAAATTTTCTACTTTTAGACAGTCATGATTTTGATTTTATTTCTTAGGAAGTAAGAGAGTTTTATATACAGGGTTGAGTGCTTTCAATTTCAAAGAAAATGGAGGAAATGAGACTAAATTATAAGTCTTAGGAATTTGGGGTATTTTAGTTACATATAGAAGTGTCAAGCTTGTTATGTTAGAGTAACGTTAAATTCTAAACGTAGAGATGTTAAAGAAAATTAAAACATACTAACTGATTGATTATATATATTCTCTTTTATTCTAAAGCTGAAAGAAAATGTGAACTACTTATGTGGACATACAAGTTAATCGTTTTCATTCAAAATAGAATCTTGAGCACCTCTCTTCATGGAAACAAGTAGAATATGTCTGAAGATTCCTACGAGTGCTGATAAAAGGGGCACACATAATGAAATTATGGACCCATATAAACTCACTAAATAATTTACCAGCATATAAATTGTCTTACAATTTATATTTTAAGGAAGGAAGGAAGAAAAGGAAGCAAAGAGGGAAGGAAAGAAGGAAGGAAGACTGGAAAAGAGAGAGGGAAGGAGAGAGAAGTAAGGAGGCAGATAGGAAGAAAACAAATGGCAAATGGTTTTAGTTATTTCCTTGTTTTTAATTAAAGTGGATGTTTTAATTAAGCTTCAAAATATAACAAACGATAAAATGATTGAAGTAAGTTTAATGAGTTAGCGTCTTCAAGTCAGAACTAGGTTTTACTATATACTAACTGACAGAATAATATGCAAGAATATTGCTGATATATTTTCACTATTGACTCTAATATTACATTTCTATTAAAGTATTACTTGGCATACAAAAATCATATTTAAATTATAAATCAGTAATTACATAAAACTTAATAAATGTGTTGTGTAATTGATTTTGCATAAATTTCATGTCCATTTAAAGTCACTTCCATCTTAAAAGACCATGGCAAAAAAAATTTAAATACCGAACTTCATTTATGTCTCAGAAGAATTAAATATAACATAGTAATAAATAATTACATTTAATTTTTAAATTATTTTGGTATGAAATTTACTTCCTGAAAAAATATTTATTCTTATAGCTGTGTTTCCTTCTAGAACACAAACATTTCTCTTTATACTTAATTTAATTTAACATAGAGCTTTTGCTATTTTGTACTGTTAATCGTGCATCTACTTGCATAGGTCTAAAAACAGGTATATCTTTGTTTAAAAGTCAATAGTGATAGCGCAAGGTTAAAAATGAGACTTTTTAGTACATTTGTAGTACAATTATCATTGCATTAAATATGCTACATGTTAGGTTTATTTTAACCTAGGCTTTACACATTAACAAACTGTTACGTAGGTGGTAAACAAAATTAGAAAGGCTGCTAACACGGTAATAAGATTTTAAAAGAAACACCAAGGAATTAAGATATTGACTTTGAATAGTGGATTGAGTTTTATAATGTGTATTTCATTTATATATCATAAAGTTTGCTCTTCATATGTTAACAATATTAAAAGAAAAAAAATTATGTAAATACCAATCGTATAATTTTACTGAATCATCTATTAAATTTAAAATAAGGAAATGAAGACTGCATATAATGATGGTGAAAGAAAAATTAGTTGATTAATTATTTGGCCACTTTTTAAGAAGAATTATTATACTATTAATTGTTTTATATGTTCACTTTACTGTTTAGTAAATTGATACTATTTATTAATTTGAAGAGGATTTTATTATTCCTTTGGTTTATCTAATCATTTAAGTCCACTTCAGACTTCTTTTAACCTACTTAACTAAATTTTTTTTGACACTGATTAATGACCTTGAGCTTTCTGTCCTTTTTTTTCTCTACCCATTTTCCCATGCCCTACCTCTCTGGTGAGAATCAGCTATAGATCTGTTTCTGTTTTGTTCTGTTTATTCATTGTTTGTTTGTTATTAAGATTTCAGTTATAAGTGAAATCATACAATATTTCTTTCTGTCTGACATTTCATTTAGCATAATACCCTCTAGGTCTATTTGGCGACTTTTATTATATCCAAAGCATTTCATTTAAAACAGAAGATGCCACATGTTTAGAAAAAACATTCATGTGCTTGCATCATTGAATAAAATCATAATCTGTTAAATTAAATTTCACAAAGGATTTCAGGGTCATTTAAAGCATGGTGTGTTCATTTCGAAGTAGATGCTAAAAGTTTAGATATGAATGTTCTAGTTGGCTGCCTTGACTTCATCATCACATTCTAAACTAAGCATAAGAGAGACTCAATTGCCTACAAATTGTAAATCAATCAGTGCCTCACTTTCCATTTGCAGATGTGTGAGTTGCTACAAGTTTGCCAATATTTATGTTTATTATAATAATAGTAATTTATTAGTGACATTTCTCAAATCCTCTTTTAAATTAAAAGTATCTTGTCCTATAGTCCATCTCTTTGCTCTTTATTTTTTCCAGAAACAAACAAACAAAAAAAAAAAAAAAAAAAACCTCTTGAAACATTAGCTCATGTGTAGTTTCCAATGCTTCTCCTCCCTTTGGCCTTCAAATCATCATCATTTATGCTTTCGACTGTTGCTACTCCTCTTAAAACCACTCTTGTCAAGGACATCAGTGGCTCTGGGTCCAAAATCCAAAGACTCTTTTTCAATTTTGCTCAGCCTCACAGCAGTATTTTTGTACAGTTCACACTTGTCATCACCAATGGCTTTCCTGTGTTGGCTTCGGAGATAACACACTTTTTAGTTTACCTCCTTCCTCCCTGACGCCTCTACTTTCAGTCTCCTCTGTGACTTTCTTCTGTTTTCTACTTGCTTATGCCCCAGGGCTCCATGTTAACTCCTCACGTCTCCTTTAGTGACCTCATGCAGATGGCTTTTCACTGTAGATGAACAGGTTCCTGCTTGGGGGTTAATTCTCTGAATTATGTATATTAAAATTTTTAATAATTTTTTTCTTTGAATTTGTGTTTTGCAAGTGAAGTCTGATGACAAAATTGAGCATGTGCCAAACACTTGAAGCCACAGCTCACGTGCATTCCATCCTCTCACTACCCCTCCTACCTCCATGCCTTCTGCTCTATTGCCACAACTCAGCGACCACTGCCCCAGAGGAACCTGGGTGCAGGCGCGAAGAGGGCTGAGATTGCTTGCCTGTGCCCTGTGTGCCAAGTTTTAAAGCAAAGCCCCAGGCATCTGTGAGCATCTGCACTCGCTCTATGAACACTCTCTGCTTAAGGAAGTACAACATGAAATAGCAAAACAGAAACACCATAGGCTGAAAGAGAAACTGCAGGAAAAAGGAAGAAACTTTTTTCCTGACTTTTTAACAAGGTGCCCCACATTTTTGCCCTGGTCCCCCAAAATGGCCTAGTTGGTTCTACTTTCAAAGATGTTCATTCCTCCACCTCTCAAATATCTATCTACAGCTTAGGACTAAATACTTCCTTTTGCTTGAATAATACAAAATTCTCAAAATCAAATTGTCAAAATGGAATCGTCTTTTTCCACAGACTTGTTACTCTAGCAGCTTTCATCCTCTGAGGTGATGGCAATCCCATACGTCTAAATAATCAGGCCAAAACTTATAATCGTCTTTATTACTCTCTCACATGCCAAATTCATTCCTTCAGGAAATCAAATTTTTTCTACTTTCCAAATACATCCACAATCCAGTGACTCTTCAACATTTCTAGTATGGCCAACTTAATATTTTGCCTGGGTAGCTACAATATCTCCAGTGAGGTCTCCTTACTTCCATCTTTGTCCATCACCTTCATAGACGTTTCTGAACCAAGTAGGTAAAGTGGGCCATTAGAAAAAAAAAAAAAAAAAGGAATCTGTTTATATTCCTCTCCAAAAATCCTCTGTTATGTCCTCCTTGACATTTCACTCAGATCATTCTTCTCAATGACCTGGCCCTGCTCTATGACGCCATTTACTACAGTTCTAAGCCTTGTTGACCCTGGCCACACTGGAATTATTTCTTTCTTTGCATATGTGAGCTTTCTTCCTGCCATGGAGACTTTGTCTCCACCCTTTATCCACAAGGACAAAGCCTTTATCACCTTTGAGCTTTGTTCAATGAAGTCTTCCCTCACCATTTTATTACACACTGCAATTTGATCTCCCCTCTCCTCTGCACATTAGATCTACTTCATGTTGATTTCTATATTTTAATTTTTTCCAGGGTATCTATTGTCTAACATACTATTTAATTTGCTTTTTATTATACTTACTTGTTTATTGTCTCTACATGTTAGAATATAATTTCTAAGAAGACAGAGACCTTTATCTCTTTTGCCTACCAATGTATTCCAAGCACCTAGAACAGCATCTAGCACATAGTGGAAGTCAAGTAAATACTTGTGGGATTAACCAATACTCAAAGTGGCAGATTGATGTATTAATCCTATAAAAGTGAATAGCTATAAATAAGTCCATATTGTTATGATGGCAAGACTACATTAAAAATAACATTAAGTATTAATAAATCAATAAAAAGAACATCTATAAGATATCTGTAAGTGCATGATCATCTTGGTATATGTATGTATGTGTCTGAATGTGAAAAATTTCCCATAGGACCACATGGACATTCAATAGTCCTGTTTTCCAAGTATATTCCTCAGGAAGGTGTGCTGGTAAATTAACAAAAATATCTTTATTTGTAGCAAGCATTTTCTGATTTTCATGATGTAAATGCTGTCTCCCTGGACAATCTGAATCTACCGACATGGTGTCATTGTACTTGGAGTTGGGAAAGAGTCATGTAATCAACTCTCACAAGCAATAAGAACTGGTTTTAGCACACCTTTCAATGAATGTGTGTGTGTGCATGTGTGTGTGTGTGTGTGTCTACCTATAAGCTTTGCATTTTTCTTAGCACTGTGAAACCATTAATAAAAATCACCATGCAATTTGAAGCCATACAAGCAATCTTAATAATTAATGAGAAATAGTACAACACTGTAAAAAATATATGGTAATTTCTCAAAAAAAACTCCCCAAAATAGAAACTAATATAAGATCCATCAATTCCACTTCTAGTAAATTTATCCAAAAGAACTAAAATCAGAGTCTTGAAGAGATATTTGCACTATGGTGCTCACTGCAACATTATTTACAACAGCCAAAAGAGAGAAACAACCCAAATGTTCATCCACAAAAGAATGGATTTAAAAAATGTGGCATGTGTGTACCATGTAATATAATTCAGCCTTAAAAAGGAAGGAAATCATCTCACATGTGACAACATAAATGAACTTTTAGGACATTATGCTAAGTGGAATAAACCAGTAATGAAAAGTAAATACTATATGATTCAGCTATATGAGGTGTCTAAAGTAATCAAATTTATAGAAATGAAAAGTAGAATTGTAGCTACCAGAGTATGGGGGGAGAAAAAAATAGAGAGTTGCTTCATGAGTCTAGCATTAGTTTTGCAAGATGAAATAATTCTGGAGATCTGTTGCAATGTAAATAATGTGAATATACTTAATACTACTAAACTGTATACTTAAAAATATTTAAAAATTATTAATGTGTTGTTACAACTGTTTCATAACCTTTAAGAAAATTTGTCAAAACATTAAAAACTGTCTTTTTATCAATTATAAATATATAGGAAAATTAAAATGCTAATAAAATAGGTTTTAGTATACCGTAACTTAAAACATTAGGTGTCTTAGAAATTAAATTGTATATTTATTTGTAAAAAACTATCAAGAGTAGTTTGAATAATGTTTATCTCCTACTTATCATATAACTTAAAATACAGAGTAAGAATCTTTTCTGTGCCATGGCAAATTATTATAGTCCTAACTAAGTTTGGATCACTTTACAACATTTAATCCTTTGCACTTTCAATTTCAGAATATATCTAATAGTTCCTTTAATGTATAGTTTTTTTTGTTTTGTTTTGTTTCATTTTGCCAGCATCACTTCCTCTGGGACATCTTGATTACTTTTGTGATAACAATTTATGTCTATAAGTTTACACCACTTAGTTAGTCATATGTTACTTAACGACATGGATACATTCTGAGAAATGCATCATTAGGCCATTTTATCATTGTGAGAATATCATAGAGTGCTACTTTCACAAACCTAGATAGTATAGCCTAGGCTATATGGTGCAGCCTATTGCTCTTAGGCTATAAGCCTATATAGCATGTTATTGTACTGAATACTGTAAACAATTGTAACACAAGGGTAAGTATCTGTGCATCTAAACATATCTAAGTACATAAAAGGTACAGCAAAAATATGGTATAAAAGAAAAAATGGTATACCTATTTAAGGCACTTAGCATGAATGGAGCTAATAGAACTGGAAATTGCTTTGAGTGAGTCAGTAAGTGGTGTATAATGTGAAGGCCTAAGATATTACTATACACTACTGCAGACTTTATAAACACTGTCCCATAAGCTTTCCCCCTGCTTCGTTCAGAAGGGGTTGGAGATGAAACATCGAAGCTGTCAATTCTGCTTCACGAACAGGGATATGGGCTAAATTGATTAGAAATGTGAAGAAGAAACTGGCTGGGTAAGATATAAATCACCATAATAGTGACTGTCACAAAAGAGTGAAAGGTGGCCTAAGGATCAGTGAAAATAAGAAATCAAGATGCTGAAATAAAGGTACATAAAGGAATATCATGGGAATGTGCTTTCAGCTATTGCATGTTGGAGCAGTGGTCAGAGAAAGGAATTTTATGGTATTTATTAAAAAAAAAAAAAAGAAGAAGGTGTTTAACATGGAAAGGGTATAGAATTGAATACTCAATATTTTGATTTTTGAGATTTGTTTTTGGTTGCATTGACCCTACCTGGCACAAAGGGCTATCTCTGGCATTAAATTGATAAAAGAAATAATACCTATCTATGTTTTACATTATCGCAACTTGAAAATATTTTTAAAGTATAGGGACAAGTTGGCTAAAGTGGCAGTGACACTTTATTGAGTGCCACTTGTTAATGTACCTCCTGTGAACCTATATCCTTGTAGGATTCGAGGTCCTCACAGAGAATTTATAACAATGTACTGTTAAAACCATCAAGCTAGATTAGTGAGGACTATAGTACCCTCTGAATATGTAGCACTGGGGGACATCTGAAATAGGTCAGTGGCTGACTAACTGTTGAGGTGCACTCAAAGTTGAGGTGCTACGAGTGAGAGGGAATTTATTGCTAAGCCCCACAGGTATTGCTCCCATCAGAGAAAAAAAAAAAATCCTCTTGAACCACACATATCCTTCCATTTCTTACAGGAAATTCAGCTCCATTATAATCTTATGGGATCACTATCATACATATAGTCCAGTGTTGAATGAAATGACATTATGCTATGCATGACTGTATATCCATAAGTTTGTCTTCACTAAGTACCTCTAGCAAAATATGTAGATTCTCAATGGCAGTGTTTAAACAACATGATTTATGGAGAATGCTCATTTTTACTGAGGGTCAGAGAGGGCAAAGGTAAAGGTACAGGAAGGAGTCTTTGTAGCTGAGTCAGTCATGCAGAGACTACTGTCTATGTGAATGATCCCACCAAAAAACACTCTGTACATCAAGGCTTATGTGAGCTTCCCAGGTTGGCAACACCTCACACAGCCTGTCATATATTATTAAGAGAATTAAGTACATGCAGGTATGACTTCGTTTGGGAGGGTCACCTGGAAGCTTGTTCCTAGTTTTTTCCCATATTTTCCTCCATTAAGCTTTTCCCTTTCCTGTTTTGATCTGTACCCTTTTATTGTGATAAACCATAACATCAGAAAAGCAGCTTCTGAGACCTATGTGTCCTTCTAATAAAACATCAAGACTGAATATGGTCTTGGGGACTTCCAATGTCATAAGGTAGTACATGGAAAATGATTACACAGTGCTTAGAATATAACTAGTGTTCCATAAACATTAGACCTTGCCCCCATGTTTTTATATTCTAATGGAAAAAGAATTAAATGTAAGAAAAGGAACCCCAAGATTAGTCTTATTCATCAGTAAATGATTGACTTCACATAGGTTATATATGTTAATTACATATAAATTATATAGGCTGAGTTTTTTTAAAGTAATGTAGTATACACATAATATGTATAGTATTATTATTGACCTTTTATATACAGTGACCTGAACAAAACTTCCTTAAAGTTGCTGCTTCAATATGTTAAATATTTTGTTGAGAAGGCAAATTTTTTAAAGGAAATTTAAAATTAAAAGAAAGGCAAATTGTTTTAAAGTCTATTTTATATTTTTAAATGTTTTTAAATATTAAAGCAATGATTTATGATCATTTTTCATATCGCTGGCCAATATTTAAAAACTTTAGAATATCAAATTGCCATTTTTCTTAATAATCTCATGTTTTAAAACTAACACTTTTGTGGTGCGATTATAACAACATTGTTATTAGAGGTGGGAGACTAGTTCACAAAAATTTGCTAGGTTATAGTAATTCACAACAGTGTTCAGCTTCACAATTCCAGTGTGACAACTGCCAAATTCTGTGTCTACAGACTGCAGCATTAAATAAGTGGAGATTTAGTATGGGCAGCATCGACACTCTTTGAGAACAAATTTTTTTTTTCATTACAAAAATAATACATGTTCTTCATAGTGTTCTTTTTAATTTAGCAAGGGATATTAAATAAAATTACCAGATATACCTATTATTTTAAAATTTTATCTTTATTTTATCAAATGCATTACAAATAGCTCGTGCAATTAACTGAAAGTGTCAAAACAGACTCCTATAATTATCTATTTAAAATAGATCACTGTAGTTACTGTTTACCTTACTTATGCAACAGAAAATGTAAATCTGGGTCAAAATCTAAATTCATGGTAAATTTTCTACACTAATCTATGTTCATATATCTTTCTTTATAAAAATTAGATAAATGATAGATGATAAATGATAGGTAAGTAGGTAAGTAGGCGATAGATGATAGATAGTTAGATTGCTAGATTAGATAGATGATAGATAGATAGATAGATAGATAGATAGATAGATAGATAGATAGATATAGATAGATTCCAAGGTAGATAATTCTATTATGCCTTCGTTAAAAAGTGTTATTATAAATTACTACATTTACCTACTTGAAAATCAAAACTGGGAAAAAGTAATAATAAAGGATGATTATGTATTGTCAAACATGGCTAATATTAATAAAAATCTAACTTCAGGGAGGTCTACATCAAGACTCTGAAGGGACTGAGATTTTACTCTACTTGTAAGTTATGTCAGCTTGCTACTGTTTCATTGGCACTGGTAGAAATACAAGACTCCTGGGTCAGAGACAGATAATAGTTTATTTACTCAGAGCAATAGCTACAGCCTGCGTATCATAATGTGTTTGCACTAGTTCTCTTTCCCCAGTTAAAACAGAGTAACATGGAGAGGACTAAATGACACGTGCAGTAGGTTGCATTACAGGAGAACTTCCCAGAAATGCAGTTTTACATAAAATGTGTTTAAAAAAAAAAAACAACAACAAACCAGAGTCACTTACTTCCTCACAAGTGGTATTTTTTTAATCATCTCCTCTCTTCAGCTTCTTTCCTCCTTTATTTATATCAAACTATCAGATACACTATGTCATGCAAGCTACTGTGATTCTGGTAATATCTGTACCTAATTCTCCCTTCTATGCAGTCATGTGTATAGAAATAGTGCCGTGCTCTTAAAAAGGGCATGTGCTAATCAGCAACACAACAGCATTGGCTCTCCAAGGTATATTCATTTCTAAATTTCTAAATTACACCAGTCTTTTAACTTTCAAATAGGAAGAAATAGTTTTTCCTTTTACTTCTACTCACCAAATAATAAACCTAAGTCAACTTGCATTCCTTAATTAATTCATGAGTTAAGTTTACATACAATGACTACCAATGTGCCTAATATAGTACAGAGATGACTATAGTAGCATTTCACATCATAATCATGAGTACTCCCGCCTAATTTCCCACAGTAACAACCTTTAAAATTACAGGATTTAAAGCTACCTTGATATTTTCCTAACTGGTTACTAACGTTTCTCAAACTTTTGTCTAATCAAAATTAAAAGCATAAAATTTAGAAATGAATATACCTTGGAGAGCCAATGCTGTTGTGTTGCTGATTAGCACATGCCCTTTTTAAGAGCACGGCACTATTTCTATAAACGTGACTACATAGAAGGGAGAAAACAAATGACCATTTTTTAAAAACTGAGTTTCAGTAATAAATCAGCAGCAAAATCAATAGAAATAATATTAGTTAGAAATATATAATTTAAAATTATTCACATAATCTTCCGATGTTTTCATATAGATTTACATATACTAATATTTAAGAATTTCATTAATCAATAAGGAATTATGCAAAATATTATATGTAGCTAAATTAATTGGGTTCTGGGTCTCTTAGATGAAATATTTTCCTCCTTTGGAAATTATTTTAATCCTTGAAAAGTTTCACCTACAGCAAAAGACAGCAGCATTATACTTCCAGGTTTAGAAAGAGAAAAATCTGTGGATTAATCAAAATTGATATTCACATTTTTACTGTTTCAAGTTGCACCTTGATTTTCAAGTGGATATCTATACTGCTCAATACTAGAGTAATTTCACAAAAGTTCTAAATATTCACTATAAGATGGGGAGCAATATATTTTCCATCCTTTCTCTGTCAGCTCTTCATATATACAGATTACTAACTTCAGAAGAACGAGAACAGAATGAAACAGTAGGATGAAAATGAAAGGATAAGCCAATTTGGTCATCTCCAAAACAAAGTATTAAATAATCAATACCCCAGTTAATACAATCTTTTTCTCGGCATTAAATGAATCAAGAATTTTTACTCAAGGTTTCTGGTAGCAATAAATCAGCCATCTCGTATTTTAAAAAAAAGAAATTGTATGGAAATGATATGGGAAAAATATTTATTTTTCTATTCAAAAATTCTGTGAAGATTCATGAGAAAAAAAACTTGAGACAAAGTTTTGCTAAGCCAAATGCCTGAATAACTACATAATAAAAAATTCACATATATTCTATTTCATTTCTAAGATCTACTGGAGGTATCTTGCACATATATGATTCAGTATATTTTGCCAAGCAACAGTAAGGAAAAATGTAGACCTCTCCTTCTTCCACCATCTATTTCTGTCAATATCTCCGAAATCTATAGTGAGTTCTGGTACTTCCAGAATAAGAAAAACAAACAAACAAACAATTTTTTTCCTACTTTTTAATCAAACCAGACTGCTAAAGAAAACCATAAGTAATTAGCCTTCCATCTATGGAATAACTGTATTGTGTATACTTTTCTAGGAATAAAACATAGATAAATGCAAGGTTTTCATTTCCTGAAACTATTTCATTTCATTTTAACATGAGAAAGTATTTAGCTAATTCCTTTTAGAGGGCTTTGGGAGTTAAAAAAAATAAATAAATAAAAAGAATAAAGAAAAAAGTAACCAGTTGCTCATTACTCAAGGATTTTTGCCAATGGCTCATTTCCAACTCACTGTCAGACAGAGGGCCCATTTTCACATTAGTGTAAACCATAGGATTAGCTCCTTGTGAGCAAAGACCTTGTTTGCTTCATTCAGTGTTGTAGTCCTAGTCTCTGAAATGGGTCTGGCACAGAGGAAGTTCTCAGTATTCATGAGTAAATGCATGAATTTAATCTAGATCTTCTAAGTACTGCAGTCATTTCCAAATTATGGTGAGGGTCTCATAAAGCAATTATCCTCATTATCCATCTGTACCATTTTTTCAACAAGGGCTGAGTTACCCCCATCCTTTTCAAGAATGTTGAAGGAGTAATGATGCTGGAGTAATGATTTTAAAAAAATGATAAAGTAGTACTGATATCTAATTTTAATGATTAGTTGTGCTTATAAATTCTTGGAAAATGTGCCTTCTTTAACAATTTTACTCCAACAAAATCAGATACATTATTTTATAGACACCCTGTAAATTGAATTAAAGAAAATAAGCATACATAATTCATAAATGACTAATATTTAAAAATCCATATACTTTAGATATTTGAAATATTTACCCTCCAGATAATAAAAAGAGTATTCCATAGACTTTATCTTAATTATCCTATATTCTAATTTATAGCTTTGACTGATATTTTTGCACATCAAACTATTATTCAGAAGCAATAATAGATGATGCCTATTTTGGAATTTGTCAAAGGAATTGTTATTAAGCCATATTTAACCTTTAAGTATATTATACTATCAGTCTACTCCTCACCTCCAATAAAACCTGCAGGAAATTTATCAAAATACCACTTTCAAACACACTAGAACTGTTCTAAAAAGAAATCTAATAAATTTTCTTCACATCTTAACGACCATGTGGAGTTAGACTACCCAAGCAAATATGCCCACTTAATTTGTTTCATAAACCTGCTCAGGTAGGAGATGATGAAACAGGTTTAGCACAAATTCACAGTTTCAGGTAGACAGAGAATAGGACAAATACACCTTTTGTGGCTAAGAATTAAATTAAAAGTATTAAGTAGGCTTAATACTTATTTCTTTCAAATTTATCAAGATATTCTCCATACTAAGAAGTACAGTATATTTGACTATTATTGTAATGGTACATTTGACTTCTCATTTGTTTTCTGTCTCAAATGAGTTACAGTACTCAAAGGACATTAGTGTATAAGAGCTCAGAATACTAAGGTGGAGAAAATTATATACATTTCCTGGATGCCCTCTTCGATGATTCTGATTCATCAGTACAGGAAGAACCCTCAGATAATGCATTGTTAAACCTTCTTAGATAACTTGTTGTAAACCAGATTGCAGAACCTCCAATTCAGAATATTTTGAATCATATAAGATTGTTTTTGGAAGCTGTCAACCCTTGACTTTTTTTTTACTACTCAATACCATACAAACAAAAAATGATTTTTTTGAAGTGAGTGGAGATAAACTTTGTATACTATATGATAACTTCTGTATTGATTCCTGCACCTGTTATAGAAGTTACTTTCCTGTTAACTCAGAGAAAAATTGGTTTTCCACCTTCCAAGTGATTAGAGTCTAAAAATGTCTAAGGCTTTGAAAAGAGTTACTGAAAGAGTGATATTTCTATGTCATGGATAATTCCGTACTCAGTAGTGTACACTGGTCACTAGATAAGAACTATAAGAATATAATTGGTTGTCTACTGCTCCTGGCTATTTAAAAGCAACTTTTGATGTTGTAACTCTAGATTTTTTGTATATTTTTTCCACAAATTTCACATTTGCCAAGAAAATTAATGTGTGAAGGAAATTTAAAAACAGCACAACTCAACATTTTAAAAGTAGTGAAAAAAGTGATCTTAATGAACTCTAAAAATTCTTAAGGCCCTATTATTCTCCATTTTACATGAATGTTATCCTTAGATGGATTTGAGGGAGGAAGGTGGAATGTTGGCGAAAAGGTATCAGAGGGCTCATATAATTTATATAAGAACTCTTATAGAAAAAAATATTTTTCTCTCTAATATTTTAACATTTTGTTTTCAAACTAGAATACATAATAACTGTCATTTGTTAAGCAACCAAAGTATTGTACTTTTATTATAGGTCATCTCTTTATTTAACATTTGCTTGCTGAGACTTACCATCTACTATGTGCTAATAGTAGATTTGAATATGAATAAGATACAGTGGCTGCAATCAAGGGGCTCAAATTGAATAAACATAGCAGTTACATGAAAGTTTTGACCACAACTCAAGAATTTGAATTCTACAGTAGATGGCTACATATATGCTCTGGTCAAAGGGAAGTAATAATTTTTACTGTAAGCACAGATGGAGAATATTAAAGTATTCACAGAGGAGAAGCTACAAGAGCTGGCACCTGAAGTGAACAATACAGGTCGTCGTCAAAAGCATGGGTTCAAATACCAGCTTCGTTATCTGACTGTTGTACATCCATGAACAAGGCATTTATGCACACTGTAAAATAGGAAAGCAAAAGTGCTTTCCTTTCAAGGCTGTTTTGAAGATTAGATGAGCAAATACATGTAAAGGGTTTAGTACAATGGCAGAAAACTGGAAGCATACAGTAAATCTTGGTTTTTAACAAGGAGTAGGAATTTTCTAAAAGGCCAAATTAAGATAGAAGAATCAACATGGTAGGAATAGTAAAGAGGAAATTAAAGGGCTTGGTTTATTCAATCACAGTTTTGTAGACAATGCAGTTTAAGAAAAAAAGTAGTGAAAATGAATTTTGAATGTCAAGTTAGTATCAAATAATTAAGATATTACAAAACTAGCCAAGAGTTAGACTTCAGTGTGAACAAACCTGAATTATTAGATCTCTGCTTTAAATGCAATGAAGAGGATTAATTTTACTAAAGGAATGACAATCTAAAAGAGGCTCTTGTAAGTATCCGATAATGAAAAGGGGTATGTAAGAGATAAAAAAATATATTTTGATGACCATTTGAATATTAGGAATAAGATAGAATGAAAATTGCTCTAAGTGTGTGTTTTAGGCAACTATGTAGACACATTTAAGTGTAATTGGGAGATAGAAATAAAAGAAATTTTGTAGTAAGATAGAAAATACAGAGAGAAGTAGAACTTAATGAAACATCAGAGCTGATAATAAAGAACTGGAAAGATAGTAATTAAAATTGTAGAGTGAAATTATATAGGAAGAGGGAATAAAAAGGAATCGTGTTAGTTTGGAACCTCCCTGGGAGATTCACAGGTGTAATCGAAACTGGTCCATCTGAGAAGGGATAGAGAGACAGAAGAAAAAAGTAGAACACTCCAGATTGGTAGATTGCAAGGTTAATAGGCAAGAGAACGTACAAGGCTTATGTTAGATGGCTGCAAGATGAGTAGTTTTCCACAGCTGTCTGCCAGAATCTTAAAAGTTTCTATAGAGACCTTAACTGGGTTCAGTCACAACCACTGAGGATTCTTAAGTAGGTTGTTACACACACAGGGACTTTAATGTACCCAGTCCAGGCTACTATCTCAAGGCTGTGTCCTTGGGCAGCTTCTAGCCCAGGAAAAGCAAGCAGAAGATACATTCCAAGCACAGGGGAGGGAGTGGAGAGCCACCAGTTGCCCAGCTCATGGGTCAACCAGTTGTCAAGGCTTCTTCGTGACTCAAGGGAACTGCAACATTAAGAAAATAAGTTGTGAAAATAAAACAGAAGGAGGAGGAGAGCAACTTAGATGTCATATTGGCCAGAAAAGATGAGGGATTTGAAAATCCAGTACTGTTTGAAACATGTAGAGCAGTCAGGTAATACTACATTTGAAAAGAGACCATTGAATATGGCATTTGGGTAGCTATTAGCCATAAATTTAGCACCGATAGCTGGGAACAGAAAACAAATATAACGGTTCAAGGATATAATAGAAGGAGTACAAATTCTAAGTAGGGAATCCCTAGGTTAGAATCCCGAGTTTAGCCCTTACTAGCTGTACTACCTTGGAATACTGACTGAACCTCTGCAAAGCTGGAATATTTAGCTTATAAGGATTCTTTAATAAAAGAGTTATTTGGGGATTGAATAGGCAATGCAGCAGAGTACATAGAATACAATAGACACTTAAATGTTAACTATTTACTGTAGTTAATATTTTTTTCAATAAAATAAAAGTCAGTACCAATAGTAAGATAAAAGGTCTTTGCCATTGTTATGGAGGAAAAAAAAATTGTAAGCCTCAGATCACTAAGAAACAGACTCTACATTTATAATGAGAAAGAAAAACAGCCCCTGATATTCGTGCTCTGACCTAACATCACAACTAGGTCTTGGTGTTCCTTTGTTGAACATAAACAATTTTACACAACATCATCAGACAAAGTCACTATGAACTTTATAGATCAAAACAATTTCATTATTTTGCCTTACACAGACAAAACATGAATGTTGTTCAAGACACAAAATCCCAGACATCTCCACTGCAGGCTAATATGATTTCTGCCTATTTATCAAGTACAGCTTTAGGCTACTCTGTCCAAGCCATGGTAACGATTTTTTTGAGAGATTCTATCATAAAATTTCCCCTGCTTTCTGACAGGTTCAGAAAAGTGAGCCCTTGCTTCACTGGACTGTCCCAAAAATCACCCTGTCAAAGCCTAAATACTACAATAAGTACTTTGTTAACATCCTCTTACTGAAATGCCCCATGATTGTCCCCTGGAGAAAATTCTCACTAACTGCAAAGAGTGATAAACCGAACTTGCTTAACTATAGGTGTGTTCCTGGTAGTCTTTGGCTGAAAAGTATTGACAATAAATAGAAAATAATGTTGTAGGTGTGTGGTAAACGTGTCTAAGCTTGGTAAAGCTTTTGGATCAGATGTTTTGTCCTGACTGGCTATCTCACATCAGAGCATTATTTTTAATAACAGATGACTGTATTTTAGGCTATATTTACAATATTTCATGAAGTCCATCTTGTTAATATTTAATACTAAGCCTTAAGATTCTATGACTATATTTGCATTTTATTCTCAATAAACGATACTTTTTTGTTGAATTGTAACATAAAGAAAGTGAATTTTCTATGTACTGTCTTGTAATGTCAACCAAGACAAATTCCCCAGTGAAGGGAGTTAAGCTTTTTTTTTTCTGAAGGTTTAAGGAAAATTGACACAATGTGAGTGAGAGTAAACCTTAGAGCTGTAGCCACAAGATTTCTGAGTCTAATAGACTAAGGATATCCAGCTCCAATCCTAGGTTATAGAGACTAAAGAATGAAGAATAAAACAAAGGATAGATGTGAATGGAAATAAAAAAGGAAATCTTGGAGTGGAAAGGAACTAACATACCAAGTCACATTTTTTCCTTTCATCTCCTATTCACTTTCAATTAACACTTCTTTTTTCTTCCCTTACCTCCATTTCCCCATTATCTTTTGCCCTTTTTTTTTTTCAAACAGTGTGGTGCTTTGTAATCCAAAACAACTTCCCAGTTCCTACTAATAAATTTGGTCTCGATCATGACATATTTAACAGGCATCCAAAGGAAAGTTCCACATTTTAAGACATAAATGGAATACCAAATAAATTCAATGCTATGAGGTAATATTGATGATTATACTAGCAAACTATATACTTGGAAGAATATTTTAAAAGCTATAAAATGTTATTGTATTTTTTGTTCTATTATTTAAAAAGAAAGGTTATTGATAGAACTAAAATTATAAAATGCCTATGTAAAGTACTTTTTTCCATGCTGTTTAAATAATGGCTTATAAGAAATTTTTCAGCTTGGTGAAAATAAATGGAACATGAATTATTATTTCTCTGATTCCTGAAACAATTTAGCTACTATACCAATAAGCCTTTTTGGCAATGCTCCAACTATTCCATAATTAACATAAAAGCTGCACATAGACAACTTTTGCCTGAACTTGTAGATTATATTATTAATTCCACATCAATTCCTTTTCCTAAAACTAACCTACCAATCTTTTCTCCTTTCTGACCAAGTATTCAAAATTAATCAACTCTCTGAAACATCGTGTTTAGTGACATGAGTGCAATGTGTCTGCCATAGCCAATCAGGTGAAACATCATTGTAAGGTAGGTTTTTCAAAGATAGAATTTTAAATATTAATGAGAAAAGGGAGTAAAGCATGTACACTTTCAACTTTTCTTTTCTTTGAAGAATCTAAAGAGGACAGATATGAAAATTCAGTTTTATTCAAAGGTAGTTATTTAAATTTCAAATGGACTGTTTTACATTGCTAAATTTTAGATAAAATAAGTATCATGTAGTCATGTATCAACATTATTAAAAGTACAATATATTCCTTCTGTAATCAATTTTTTATATCAGCTCTCTCTAACCCTCTATGTACCATTTTTTTCACATTCAATACACTCTTACCCTACCAACTTCTCCAAACATGTTATCCTTCAAAGATTTTATATATCATTAGAGGCACATGAATAAGAATATAGCCACAAAATATTTATTTTAATTGTTTTAACATACTATATTGCTTTTCATCCTTTTATTAACCTAAATGTATATTTATATTTGAAATTCATTTTTTGTAAGACAGTATACAGTTGTGTAATACTTGTTTATCCAATCTAACAAGCTCTGCCTTTTGAGTTTTATATTTAGACCATTTACATTTAGCTTGATTATTGATATAGCTAGGTATATATATATATATATATATATATATATCTTGCTATATATTTTCTATTTATCCCATTTTTTGACCCATCCATTTTACTTTTCTTTTTTAATTATTATTATTTTTTTGGTTTTCTTGCATTAACTATGTTTTTCTGTTGTTTTTATTTATCTCCACAGTTGGTTTACTAAATCTTTGTGTGTGCATTATTTTATTAGTTACTTTGGAGTCAATACTATACATCTTTAATGTATCACAATTTACCCTTAAGGGATATTACACATCTTCATGAATAAGAACATTAAAATAATATACTCTATATTATTTCTCCATTATATAATTTCTCTATTTTACTTTGTATCTTATTGTTATCATACATTTTACTTTACACATATTATAAGCCCAAATTCATTATTATTATTTTGTTTAAATGGCCAATTATTTTTTAATGAGATTTAAATGAAAATAAAAAATTATATACCCATCCATATAATTACCATTTATGGTGCTCTTCGTTCTTTGCATAGATCCATACTTTTATGTGACATAATTTTATTTACTCCTGAAGAACTTCCTTAAATATATATTTTAATATGGATATGCCAGTGACACATTTTTTTCAGCTTTTGTATGCCCAAAAGAGTATTTCATCTTTTATAAAATACATTTGTGTTTGGTATAAAATTCTATGTAAATAGTATGTCTAATACTTTAAACATGTTGATCCTTAGTCTTTCTGCTTGATTTATTTTTTGTCTAAAATCAGTTCGATTTGATCTTTCTTTATATCTCATTTATCTCATCATATCTTGTTGAATACTTGGAATGCATTTATAATAATGGTTTCAAGGTCACTGCCTGATAATTCTCAAATAGTCATCAGTTCTAGGTATGTTTTGACTGCCTTTTCTCTCCATTATGAAGCGCATTTTTCCTGGTTTTTATGTGCCTTGTCAATTTTAATAAGATATTAGACATTGTGATTTTTGTCTACTGTGTACTGAATAATTTTGTTTTCCAAAAAATTTTCTTGAGTGTTATTCAGGGGCACAAATAAGTTACATAGAAACAATCTATTTCCTACTGTATGTCTTGAATTTAGCTCTATTCAGTGAAAGTGAAGCAGTGCTCAGTCTTGAAGCAAGACATTTTCGTATAGTCTACCTAAATCCTCATGAAACCTGTTTTTTCGGTCGGCTTGGTGGTAAGAGGCACTATTTCCGGTCCTGTGAGAGTGCTAGGCTCTGTTATCTTTAATGCTCCAAGTGGTTCTTTTCTCAAGGTCAGTTAGTTCTCTCACACAAATAAACTAATCACTGCTGAGCTTAGTACTCAAGGGAGACTATCTGTAGATTTCCAGAATTTTCTCAGTGTAGCTTCCTCCTCTTTAATACTGTCTGGTAAATTCGAGTCACCTTGCTGTTCCCAAACTCTTAGCCCCATGTCCTCAACTCAGGGGTACCACTGCTTTCCACATGTGTTCCCCTCCATACACCATTTCCTAAAAATCTGTTACAGGCTGTAACCTGAAGCAATATTAGAGTTCCTCTAATTTGTTTCCCATCTCTTCAGGATCACTATTCTTCATTGTCTAACAGCCAGCATCTTTCAAATTATCGTTTCATATATTTTCTTTATTCTTTGGTTGTTTTATGTGGGAGAATAGAATATTTTGTTACTCTCTGTACTTATCTAGAATAGGTAGTCCCAGAATCTTTACACTGATATGGAAAATTGATTTTAAAATTTATATAGAAATTCAAAGAGGTTAAAATAGCCAAGAATTTCAAAAATTAAAAGAAAAACATGCTAGAAGGATTTATACTACCTTTTTTCAATTTTTTTAATTTAAAGCTGCATAAGCAAAAACTATTTGCAGAAAGAAAAACAAAAAATATAAAGTGGCATAGAATAGATTATCTAAATACATTTTACACATATAAGGTCAAGTGATTTTTGATAAAGGTGCCAAAGTAATTTAATCAGGAGATATTATCTTTTCAACAAATGATGCTAGATATCGATATGGGAAAAAATGAACTGCAACCATTACTTCAGACCAAACAAAAAAACACAAAAATAATGTCAAAAGAAATCATAGACTAAAACATAAAGATAAAAACTATAAAACTTCCATGGGTGAAAAAAACATAAAAGTAATATTTTCAAACTTGGGATAAGCAAAGATTTAGTAGGACTCAAAAAAAAAAAAAAAAGAAAGAAAGAAAAGAAAGAAAGAAAAATGGGTAAATAAAATATTAAACTTAAATAATAATATATATAATATATATATATATATATATATCTGTTCTCTGAAAGATATGATAAAGAAAATGAAAAGGCAATATTAACTTAGAGGAAAATTTTCACAATGTGTATATTAGGCAAAAAGATCAAGTTCAAATAAAATTGACATAAAAACACCATTCAAAAGCATTATTTCTAAGGATTTTTATTTATAATCAATATTTGACAGCTTAACATCTATTTTCACTCTTTTCAATCCACTCTTTCAAATACTGCATTCAAAGTAGACTTTATATTTTATATATTTTGAGGTCATCCTCATTGCATCCAAGAATATGTGTCTCTCATTTAGGAAAATGCATTTTTTTCTGTAGAGAGAACTTAAATTGGTTCTAAATTTACATAAATATGTTTTCCTTTAGGATGAAACATTTGGTATATCATGTATAGTTTGCTACTAAAGTGAGAACGAAAGATAAAATATTTACTTTTAATTTGAGACTAGTGGTGAAACTTAAGATGTATACCTCAATTTAGGAGACTGGACTGATAACAACTGTTGCTAAGATTCCTGGAACCCTGAGGTATAAGTTGTTTTTGGCTTAGAAGTCAGGTTGTTCACTGCCTTTGTAGAATGCTGATTAACTCTTTCTCCCTGGCCCACAAGTAGAGAGAAAGAAAAGAGAGAGAAAGGAGGTGTGGGGGGTATAGGGTCTGTCATGCTTCTAGATTTATCTTAGAAAGATTCTAAAAAGCTAGAAAACCGGAAACAGAAGAACTATTCTAAAGATATTTAATACAATTTCAGGTTCATTAACTCTCATGGCAAAGTTTTAGACCTATCTTTAGTTTTTTTTTTTTTTCTCTGTGTTTAATTGATTACCTGGGAGCTTTGAATTCTACTTGCTTCCTCATAATGCCTTATCGCAAAATTGCAACCAAGCTGAAACATAGGTCAACAATCAATAGGCATGTACTATGTCATTGACTTATGAAAGTAGTCAATAACTATTTTTTGAATTTTAACATTATATAAACATAAATATGAGCTCATTTGTTGTAGAAATCATGTTTTTTTCTTCTTTTAAACTCTCAGAATTTCTGGTATAGGGCTGAATTCACAGACTCTCTTTTAATGCTTTCTAACCTAAGCAGGTATATAAAGATTGCAAAATTGACCCCAAATTTTCATGCCTCTCTGCATCCTCTTCCAATGCTATGTAATTTTGTAATGTCCTGCCATTCTGAATCAGGCCTTTAGACAGTGGGATGTTAGTAAATGTATATACAGAAGCTTAAAAAATGTTTTCATATTTGCACTCACCTTCTTATGTTCTTGCGTGTTTGCCAAGGGGAGCCAAAACAAGTTCTAGGTTATCTCAAAAGAAAATTAGAGAACAAAGCTGACCATTCTTATCACCCTAGTCAAAGACAACCTAGATCAGCCAATAGACAGTTAACCTCTAGAATTTTGATCAAGCTCAGCTTTGATCAACGGAAACATCTTACCAATCCCCCAGCTGACTCCAAATGTGTAAGCAATCAATGCTTATTATTCTATGCTGATGAGGTTGTGTAGTGGCTTGTTACTCAGCATTATTGTGGTGATCAATTACTCGTGCAGGTGCAAAGACATGCAGGTGTATTTTTCTTTTGATATGGAAAGAAAAAAGGTGAGAAGCTTTCTGATAAACTTGTTCATATTTTGAAAGGCTTATTTGCATTTAAAGGATAGATCTAACTTGACATCAACATATTAATCTATACTTAGAGTATTTCTTGGGGTGTGAACAGCAACAGTATGAGTATTGAAAATGGTAAGTAGTCTGCAAATTTTTTAGATGAGAACTAATTGAAGAACAAAAAAAATGGCACTCTAGCAAAGGAAAATACTTGGAGGGTAGCCGGGAGGCATTGAGTTTTCCAGAAATAGACTCATGTAGAAAAGAATGTATGTGTATGTATGTATGTTTCCTGTTTATCTAGAGAGTAGAATACAGGTGAACCCATGTATGTAATTATCATAGGGAAATACATATCAGATGATACAACTACTCAATATTTTGGACTCTAATAATAAAATTGTGCTCAAAAATCAAGTATACTAGATGTTTGCCAACATCAGGATTAGCTTTGGTAACCGAGGACCAATTTCATTTGTTTATGACCAAGAGCAAGGTAGAAATTTCAGGATACAAAGAGGCTAAGAGGAAAGTTAGCTGCTCTACTCAAAATACTATTAGTCAGAGTTCAAATATTACCATACTAATATCAGCTATAATGACCAGATAGATTCAGGTTTTGCCTCAAATCAAACATCAGCTTCATAGAGGAGAGAACTATTTTGTTCTCTAAACTTTTCTCCCTTGAGGCAGAAATGATTGGAGTAAAAATGTCCAAGTTTAGCTTCAATATCTCTTTTAAGGTGAATTCAAATCTAATTCATTGTAATAATAAAGTTATAGCTAGTACAATATTTGAACAAATTTTTTTCCAGGACTCTGTATATTTGCAAAGTTCTCTTTGTTATAGTAAGAATTATATCCTTCTGTGAAAAGTTTACACAGATTGTTACTGTGTGACTGGAATTACCAGTAATGTCCCCTTTTATATTTTTCCCTGAGATTAAAATAAATTATTGTGACTTTTAAGAGAGTATAGGACTATAAAAGGGAATGTGACCAGAAGTATTCTAGAAGCATGGCTAATAACCTTTAGGAATATAATAAAAAATATTCCCCATTCAGATAAGAGGTAGAATTTAAACCATTCCTAAGATTCTAATTTTTTACTTTAAAAATAGGTTAGAATCTAGTTTATAACAATATGTTTTACTTACTAAGGAATACTAAATAGAGGACTGTGATCTATTTACCATGTAAAAACTGAAAATTGGAATCTCTCTTGGATGTCCAAGTGAGAATAATGATGACAGAGCCAGGTTTTCCTTTTACGTAAGCAGGGCTTTGTCATGGAGATCTGGTTGTATTGAAAAGTATCTTAAAGATATACTTGTGTGAATGATTGGGAAAGTTGCTGATGAATATTAGGGTATGGCAGTAGGAAGAGGGGGATGAAAAATTTCTACTTAAACTATTACTGGCAGTTCTAGTTCCTAGGAAGCATGCATTATGTTTCAAGTGGATGATTCTAGAAGTAGGGAAGTTAATGTATTAAAATTTCTACTTAGCTTATTTAATATGTCCATGATAAATAAGGATATCCAACTCACCTCCTATGCCATACTTACTTCTCTCTCAAATTTTCTAAACATCGATTACAACATTAAATATCTCTTTCTTTCTTAAAACATTATATTGGATCTCATAATGAACAAGAGAGAGTCTCACCTATCTGTTTTGAGTACTGGTTTAGAATAAGATCACTGTATGAGATGTTAGAAACAGGGAGCTCTTGTTGATATCTTTAAATATCTTGCTTGAAGTAAAGGCAGTAAACTGTCCCTTGGACCATTAGAAGAGTATTAGAGTAACTATGGTAAGCCAGAGGTACAAATGGATTGGAAAATCATGTTAAGGAAATGCAGCTAAGCTTCACCAAGAGAGCAAGAGGATGATGGAGGTATTGACAAGAGCCAATGTTAAGAGATGACAATGACTAGAATCGATGGCAGTATATTTTTATTTCTCATAAGATACCAACACAGAATTAGAATGTATATATTCCTTTATAATATCACAATGCCATAAAAAAAAACACACAGGAACAGCCTCTACCACAGGAGGAAAATAAGGTAAAGAAGAAAAAGCCTAAATATGACTAAGCTTATCCCCCAAATAAACTGTATCCTCAATGAATTTCCTTGGAAGTGAATTTTCTGAGAAAAAAAATTAGAAAGTTTTATGCCATCAAATAGAATGAGGCCCAAGATAGAGATTAAGCTTGGTCTTCAGAAAATTTGAACAGCAATATTTTTTGCATCACTGAGTTTGTGGGTTATAAAATGTTTAAATACTTTTTTAATATTGTATTTTTTATTAAACAAAGTTCTGGGAAGTTATATACCCATTTCTAGAAGATAATGTGTATTTAGTATGATCTGTACTTAGCATATTACCTAGTGATGTGAAAAGTGATAATAAATCATTGCTTTTTATGCCTTGGTTTCTATAATGTTCTTCACAGAGTCAACACTGTTAAATATAATTGAAATAAAGTGTTACAATCACCACAAATTTCTCCTTTCAATTTATCATCCTTTTACTTTTTAGTGCCTCTCATCTCAACTTGCAGCAGGGAGAGAAGGAAATAAAAGTGAAATTATTTAAGTTTAAAAGAAAGATGTTTAAAGGAAAAATTTAAAAAAAAATAGAAGCTCTTATCATAGGTAAATGAAAAAGGGTTAGAGAAATTAAGAGCTTTATCCATAAGATGAGAAGAGCTGGATGTTATTCTATGTCAGAAGACCTGAATCAAAATATGTGTCTTAAAACAATGAGGTGATTTCTTTTTTCACAAAACATACTATGGTAGAGCAGCTTCAGAGATGGTTGTTGTGACAATAATGTCACCAAGAATGGAGGTTATTTCTTTCTCTCTGTCACCTGAGCATTTTGGCTCAGTTATCTCAGAATTGGAAGCTGGCCACTGTAACCCAGGCATTACCTACATAAATGGTCATGTGATATGAAAAAAAAAGGAACTAATTTCTCCTAATTTCCTCCTAGTCAGACAGACCCTTCTCCTGTCTCTTCTCTCTGCCTTTTTCTCCTCCTCCTTCTCTTCTTATTTTTCTCTCTCTCCCTCTCTTGGCAATCCTTGCCCAGAGCCTTTCAGATTATGACACATACTATGCTTCTGCCTAAACCACAAAAGGAAAGAAAGATTATTCGACTCTCTTAATTGCCTGAAAATGTTGGGGATGGGGAGGCACATGAGTGGACATTTGTTGGCCGATAGATAACAAACGATGTTCCTGTCCTTGAACTTGAGAGGAGTAAAGGCTGCTGTGTTTGCTGTATATACAGTTACAGATAACCCTTGTTCTATGTTTAAAGATTCTTTGGGTGGAATTATAATACTGTGTAAAGCAGGAAGTAGAAATTGTTTAAAGGATCGAAGAGAAATAGCAATTCTATATTTGGATTGTCAGATGATAATCAAAAAGCACATTAAATTCTCTCTGGAAAGTATAGCAAAAGCAATTATTTCATGGCTATAGGCAAATGGTATATACAGTCATTTTCAACTGCCACTCTGCTAATAATCTAACAAAATGGGAGTTATAAGAAATAGTTGAGTATCAGCAATCACACAGAAGAACAGATAGAGGTTAATATATTGCCGAAACCTTGTTAACATACTTTCTAAATTGAGTAATTACAACTCACTAAATCATTAAATAATCAAAGAATACTCACTAAAAAACGCATTAAATTAATATTTTAATATGTCCATGTTACATTATAAAAAGGAACTATTATTTTACATTAATTTCTTGGTTTAAGGCAAATAAATTACTTTGTATATTAAATAAAAATATTGAGGGATTGATACCTACAGATAAAAAGGTAAATAGTACATAATTGATATGTTAAATATTACCTTAGAAGTAACTCATTCTAAAATGATTTGTTATATCTCATGCAGGAGAAAGTGGTAGAAGGAAAAATAAAAACTGACTTATCCAAGAAAAAGGCAGTTATCACTCTATTGGAATTTTTTGTGATCTGAGGAAAGCATTTGATTAAACAAACAAACAGAAAAATCAGCTGCACCATGGAAATAACATACTGCATACATAACTTTAAAAATATCCCCTTACTTGATATTTTTTATTATGATCCTCAGGTAGAATTTAATTGCATTTAAAGCCAATTAGCAAAGGTTATGTTATATCCTCCAATGGAGCATTCTCGAGTAATCAGACATGAGATACAATTCCAGTGACTCTTAAATAGCAGGAAAATAAATTAAGTTAGGATGTTAGAGAATCTAAGCTAAATTAGGTCATAATCATGAAATATATATTTCAATACTTTTATTTGCTTATAAATAAGAAAAAAGTTTTCATCAGAAATTATTATTTAAGCTAATAAATTCTGTTAGACTACAGAAGGAAACTCCTTGATAAGAGAGGACAAGAGGAGCAGATATATAAGCAGATAAAAAAAGTCTCTTACTTTGATTAGTAAGAGGCACATTCATTAAAAAGTTCCTAAGACTGCTTCTATTATACGAACTAAAAGAAAAAAAACCTATAACTCTACATACGATACTACTCATATCCCAAGCAAAACGAAGAGAAGAGATAACTTTTAAAAAAATATGCAGCAGAGCTACTCAGAGACATTTCCTGGGGTCACTGATTTATTTTTAATTGAGGTAACATTGGTTAATAACATTATATGAGTTTCAGGTATGCGGCATAATTCATTATCTGTATATACTATAGCATACTCACCACCAAAAATCTAGTTTCCATCCATCACTATACATTTGACCCCTTTTACCTATTTTGTACTTCTCTGCCCTCTTCTTTGCTGATAACCATCAATTTGTTGTCTATATCTATGAGTTTGTTGTTTTGTTTTATTTGCTTGTTTATTTTATATTTTATATTCCACATGAGAGAAATAATACAGTTTTTGTCTTTTTTCATTTGATTTATTTCACTCAGCATAATACTTTCAAGGGCCATCTATATTGTCACAAATGGTAATATATCACCTTTTTATATAGCTGAATACCAGCCACTACGGAAAACAGTATGGAGGTTCTTCATAAAAGTAAGAATAGAACTACCATATGATCCAACTATTCCACATTTGGGTATTTATCTAAAGAACATGAAAACACAAATTCAAAAAGACATATGCACCCCTATGTTCACTGCAGCATTTTTTACAATAGCCAGGATTTGGAAACGACCTATGTGTCTATCAACCGATGAATGGATAAAGATGTGGGACACTGATTTTTTTTAAATGACAAATTTTGATAATACCTGCATCTGATCATGGACTACTACAAAGGACTAGTATGGATTTATAAAAATGGCAACTATCAAGAAAGCTAAACATTAAAGTTTATTTGCCAACAAAAGAACAAAAATGTCAGAGAAAAATGTATTGGTCTTCATTATCAAAAAAGAACCAGAATTTCTGTCCTGCTTTTTAAAAAGTGATAAAATAGCATGGAAAGAAGGCAAAAAAAAAAAAAAAAAAAAGGCACAAATATTCACCACGGTTTGAGAGAAAATGCCAACAGCTGAGTTTGTAAATTGTGTGTGAAAGCCAGAACATTTCAGGATGGAACTTGAAGTCTTAGAGATTAGGGAATTCATTGTCATCAAAAGCACTCAATGAGAGATGGTATCACGCAAAATGTGAGTTGTTAAGCTAAAGGGATGTTGAATTTCCTTTCAATGCTGAGAATTTTTGATGCCAGCATGATTGTTGACTAGGTTTTCCGAAATAGAGTGTTATAATATGCAAAAAAATAAAAAAATAAAAATAAAAATAAAATAAAAACACAGATTCTAAAGGTAAAATCACATGTTACTCTATGTTCTTTCTTAATTAGGAAATTATCAAAATTAAGGAGGTTCCCCTAAAGTAACTTGAAATATTTAAAGCTTTGCCTACTAAACAATGGTAAGCAAAATACATCAACCATTAGGATCACATATTTTACAGGCATAACAGAAACTACAAAACATAAATATGCCTGGAAAATATGATAGGGAACTTGAAGTTGCATATTTCTTCTGAATAAAAGTGGTTTATGTGTTGATTCACATTCTTTTATGGATTAGAGTTGGTTGTTCCAGGAATATTATTCATTGTAAGTAAAAGGAGAATATTAATGAAATTGTCAAGGGTTTTTCAGGTGGCACTATCATTCTGTATTTAAGAGAGCTGGTAAGATAATATCACTAAGTAAGGTATAGAGAGGGTGATAGATTTACTTTTCCGAGTAACAGGATAAGAGTGGGCTTATGAAAATTGTTACAGGAATAGGCTGAACCTATAAAATCCTTCTGGAGTAACATTTTCCCAGTAGTTTACAGTAATTTTATCAAATCAATAAACCGAGAGTGCCTACATTCTGCAGAGCACAAAATCACACCAGTCTGTTTCTAGTGAATTCTAAGACTAGAGAACCTAAACAAACAAACAAACAAACAAACACTGGCATATCATATTTACTTGAACCTATATTCAAAAGCAGAACACTAGATAACACTGCTGCCAGCTGTTATTTATACTTTTCGCTATTTACACTTTCTCCTACATAGAGAAGCTGTTCTATTTAAATGAGAATCCTCTGCAAACTTTTCACTTCTGTCCTATTGATAATTCTGCCAAGCACTATTAGCAGGACCACACCTGGATAATATCTGTAGTCATAGTTGCAGTTCATGTGTTCATGCTTTTCAAAAACACATCATTTGCTGGCTTGCCATCATCCTGTTTTCCCTCACCTAATCCCATTCTCTCTACTCCATAATAGTTTTTTCATGATATTCATGGTTTCTAGAGATGTAATTTGGTTAAAAGTTATGTCTTCTATTTTTTAGTTTAGCAGCACATTAGAGAAACTATAGCTTACCTTTAGTTATGCTCCTTTTCATTTGTTGTTATTTTTAGCTTAAATGTGATGTTTATAAGGGCAGGAGTTAGGTTTTATGCATCACTAAATGTCAGAAATTATCTCAGTGCCTGCCAAACAGTTAATTGATATATATATGTTGACTGAAAGGACAAATAAATGAATTCCAAATTAAATGCTAAATGATTACCAATATTTACCATATTGGAAATTTAAACTGGTAAATGCTTAAAATATTTAATTCATTTAAAAAAATAATAAACTCATTATAGGTTAGTATCATATTTTTTTTTAAAGTAATAACAATGACATTGGTTTACATGTTTACAAATATCTTTAATTTCTGGCTAAATAGAATTGGGTTCTCATATTTTTTCTACATTCGGTCTGTTTGTGATGTCATATGTCACAGAGCCACTGGAGAATTCCACTGTACATCTGTGAGAGAATGGGAGTGGAAGGGGCAGATACTGTCTTAGTATTACTGTGAAAATAATTTTGACCTCATAGACCCTGTGAAGGTCTCTGAGATCTGCTGAGGTTCCTAAACTACCCTTGAGAATCCTCGCCTATAACTTTTTGAGTAAATATTATCACATTTAACCTGTGAGGAAATTAAACTTTAGTGAGATTAAATGATTTACCAAAGATGACAGAGGAAGTAAATGATGGTTGCAGAATTAAACTTCTATCTCTTGATTTCAAAGTCAGAGTTTATCCCAATTACCACACTTACCACAATTTATATTTTCATTTATATTTGTGACAGAGTATCCATTGACCAAGGGAGTAGAATTTCAACAGTTAAATCTCAAATAGCTCAAGATAAGACTTTGATACCAATTAATTTGCATGTGTTGGAGAAAACAGAAAACTCACAAGCAAGTTCTGTTGGAGGTGCCACAAGAGGAGTCTGACACCTGTTTGGTGAAAGCTCTTCAGGTGATATTATGAGAGGAAGGGACTAGAGATCCGGGACGCCAAGGGATAAACAGGAAAACATGGCCAATACATGAAAAAATTCCTTCTCTGGGAGAAAATGACAAAATTTTATCCACTTGAATCTTGGATTTCTGTGTGGCCAAGTAAAGCGACTTTAAAGTACAAGATTGATTCCAGAGGGGCAGAAAAGATTCGCTCTATATTTAGTCATTGATAAGAATAGAGAGACCCCCTGGAAATGAGCAACTTGGCAGTATATAAAATTGAGGGTTCTCATTGTCATTTGGCAAGCACTAAATTAATGATATTTTATGTTAATTAATGTATTAATATAAATCTGTGGTGAGAGAACCTATCTCTGAGCTGTATTTAATTATTCTCAAAAGTGTGGTAAAGGACAATGATATGCAAACTCAGCAATATTCCTTGAAACTAATTACCCAAGGAATTTTTCTAAGAATGTAGTGACACAGATAGATATTATATAGTTTCATGTGCCAAGATTTCCTTTAAATTTTTGAAGCTGAACTATTCAAATGAATAAAAGATTACCTTTTTAAAAATGGCTATGTTTTTCTAGAAGTAATAATATTCTAAAATATATAATCATTTTACATCATTGTGTAGCAATACTAGCATTAAATACTGACAGGTTATCATATGCTAGACATTGTACTATGTCCTTTACCTGGGTTGGTTTATTAACTTCTCACAATACACCTATAAAGATGGCACTTGTGTTATCCATACGATTTTATACATGGGGAAAAAGAAAGTCAGAAAAGTTAAGTAACTTGCCTGGTATCCGTCATATAATAAATGAGGCTAAGATTTGAACCCATAAAAGTTTATGTTTTTAACTAACATGTTTTATTAATTTGATGATATTGAAGCAGAAGAATAAGCTATGACTTGAGGGAATAAGGTCACCTATTTGGCTCTTAATTAGATACCAGGACCCATGCACCCATACACTCCCTGCTTGGGCTGTTGATCTCTCTAAGTGGAAATACTTTCTGACATTTTTTTTTTTTAGATTGTTATATAATATATTCCTTTTTCCGGAGTACTGGGATTTTGGGGAAAATCTAAAGATCAAGGTTTGCTCAGAACTCTAGGTGAGCATGTATATATGTTTTTTTTTTTAATAAAAGGCAAAAAAATGGAACAAGAACCAACAGAAGAAAAAAATGCACAGTACCTTTGATGTCTGCCATCAAAAAAAAAGTTTGAATCTAACCCCTAAAGAGGCTGGTTTCTCTTCTTCTGCTTCCCTCTCTTCTTGTCTTCACAGAAACCTAGTTACCTACTAGGTGCTTGACCATTGGCAGGTCACACTCTGGCTCACGTGTAAAATAATTTACTTAAACTAGATAATAATAATAGTAATGATCATGGTGATTATAATGAAAATATTTCTATAATGTGTAACAAACTCCAGTTACATACTATATTTTTCTGTGTTCAGATATTTAATTCTCACATTAATCCTAAAAAATAGGTACCATTATGACATGCAAGTTACAGATTAAAATAATAAAAGGACAGAAAGGTTAAGAAATTTGTCCAACACCAGTTAGTAAGTGGCTGAGCCAGGGTTAGAATCCACATGCTGTCTCTGGAATCCATGACTTTAACGACTATTCAAAATTGATTTAAACCAACACTGTGTTTTCTTCTTCTCCAATATTCTCTAATTTTTTCATTAAGAGAATGAGTAAAGAGTAGAATAATGTGACTTAATAACCACCGAACTTTCAATATACTAAAATAATGATGTACATTTTAAAATTTTTACTGAGATAACTAACATTTTGAATTTGGAAAAGAACAAATGATTGTATGGCAAAACCACATTATAGCATAGATTATAAACAGGGAATTATAAATAGCAACGTCTAGCAAACCAATATTTCTGTGGAAACATTTCATTGGACTGAAAATGTCAGCTTTTTTTTGGATAACATGAACCAATGCTAATGCCCTATTGCTGGTTCTTAGACACACCTGGAGACTGATCCTAGGATAATGGAATTCACTTCCATTGATCTCATAGTGGAATGTGTCTTAAAAATTGGTACCATTAAAAAAATTTTTTAAAGCATTCATCCACAAAAATGCCAGTATCTAAATAATTGTAAATGAAAATTGGGAATGGGGGATTAGTAACCATGTAGGAAACTACATGTTACACACAAAGCAGAGCACAGAAAGAGAAATAAAAAGGCACTTGATTTAGTTTGCCTTTATCATATTCTCCCTATTACAATTACATAAAAATTCCATGAGATCGTGCAATAAAAATAGACCCCTATTGCTCCATTTGCACTTTTTGGCTACCATAACATTTAAACTTTAAACATACATACGCAAAATACAGCTCTGAATGGTCCATGACCAGTTTCACTTCACCTGCTTTGTTTGTTTGCTTTTAATTTGCTTAGGCGTTCTGAGTCATACTTCTATAGCTAGAAGTTTCCTCTCTAAAACATTTATGAAATTTCATTACACTATAGCCAAGGGTCCATGGTTGTTTCAAACAAGAGCATAAGATTAAATTTTGATAAGAAGTTGTATTTTGCTTTATAGATACATATATATTACTAAAACATAAAAATAAATCTAATAGAATTCAAAATTTCTATGTAACCAGTCATTAACTATCTTTCCTATGACTTTGATATTACCTTAGAAATATATTTCTTTGGTAGTACATTAATATATTTATCAGAACCAATGTTTCTAATAGATCATTACATATAGAACTTCCTTTTATCTCTAATATATGAAAAACTGTACCTTGATTATAAAATGACTATTTTATGAAAATATCATTTGCTTTGCAGAAAGTATTACAATTGGATCTCATATAGCAGGTCTCTATTGCAATTGAAATACAATTTGATATTTTCCAAAGTTATTTAACTAATGTTTCAGAAACACATTTACTTGTTAAAAAGAGACACCTGTTTTTGGTTTACTTGTGATTAAAAATAGTTTTAGTATATTGTATTTTCTTGTAAAGATAATGTACACATTTTTCAGAAAAAAAGAAGAAAATAGAAAACAAAAAATTACACCAATCTCATCCTCCTACAGACAGTCATTCTTATTATTAATTTCTAATTATAGTGAAAATGCTAGTTTTTATTTCTGGATCCTCAACATGACTATAGCCATATATTTTAAAGCGATGTCTATTATTGCCTTATATTTATTTAGCAAAATTTTTTTAATATGACCAATTTTTAAGACTCTTAAATTTGAAGGTACTAAGTTTAGCGAGTCCTACTTTGATTTATATTTTTTTTTATTGCTTAAATAGTAGTAAAAAATATGGTAAAAGAATTTTTGAAAGGTTAACGGAGGCCTGGGCACTTAAAATTTTCAAGTTTCATGATATTATTTGTAGATAATATCCAAAACAAATTTAGATTTCTTCATAAATATCAGGCCAATGTAAAGCCCAATTCACAAAAGAGCGAATGTTGACATTACAATATCACAGCATTTGTCCTCAGTGTTCAATTTGACTGCATGAACTTCATATTCAGTGACTGCTGTTAGGGACATGTTCAGTGGCCATGCAACAAACGTCCAAATTAACTTTATGGTCTTAATTCTACCCTCTCGGGCAATTTGTTTTAAGCAACTGAGCAAAACATGCCTGAATTGAGTACACTTTCATAGGTCAAAATATTTAAAAGGGTCACAGAGATAGCGTAGACCAGATATGATGTACATAGTAACAAGAATATAAATTATCACCTATTAAATGATAAAATAAAATTAAATCCTTTGCAAAATAAAAGATATGATTCTTCTCTGATGCAACTCTTTGTTTTACAACACTTTCAAGATCTAAAGTCATGTTCCTGTGTATGTATTTACGCGTGCAGGGATAAACGTATGTGGCATCTCATGTGTATATGAGGTAGTCTGCAACACCAACAAATATAAATGCAAAACTATCAACAATTTTCAATTTACCCATGTGATAAGGTAAAATATATACCAAGATTGCAGAATAAAAATTGCAAGATCAAAGATTTTATTATTTTGTTATACAGTTCTTTATATCAAGAGTGGCACAAGTACCCGCAAAATGGATAGCAAACAAACTGTGATAGTACAGCTCATTATCTCTACCAGGAAGCAAATAAAGAACCACATTGACAATGGATTGGCCAGATGATATCATCCAGAAAATATACTTTCTTTGTGTCTTTTTTCCCCCCTAAACTATATATGTGTTCAGAATAGACGACATCTATAGTCACATGATAATGAAACAAGGAGATTGCTTTGCTATAAGCACCTCTCCAAAATGTTGTTTTTGATATTTATTTTTTTAACTTACTTTTATCAGGTTTTAGTAGAAATAAAGCATTCGTATATGGTTGCTGTAAAAAATTCAAACAATATAGAATATAAAGGGAAAAAGTAAAAATGTTATACCTAATTCATGTTACAGTGTTGTCTGTTTTCTTCAAGGCTTTTAAAATACATTTACATAATTTAATAGTTATTTTTAATATAAACTACATATGTGTATATATATATATGTACACATACACACACACACAAACTACATATATTACTTTGTCCAATTTTTACTCCTTAAGGATAAAAACAGTACCTTTGTATTCTTATGTATTTTTGAGTAGATTACATTAACACTGAATTATGTAAACTGTGAATATACATATGTGCACACATATATAAAATGTGCACTTCACATACACGAAATATATATAAAATAAAGATATATATAAAATATCCAGGTTTTTTTCTTTTTTACTGATGAGTGTTTAGGTTGTATCTAGATTGTTGCTATAGTAAACAATATTGAAATGAATATCCTTATAAAATATTTTGGTAATTATTTTGTAGTTATAATAATATCATAAAGATAACATGCTAGAAAGTTGCTCAGGAATACTATCCAATATAAGTTACTGATGGTATGTGTCTTTTACATTTTTTTTTTCATAATTTGGAGTTGTCTTCTAATAGGCACAGTCTATGAGGGTAATTCTTTTCCCCATGCAGCCTTTGAGGCTTGGGTTTCATAAGCCATAGAACAGATATAAGATCATTTTCCTGGGAGCTTGTGTAATCCTTCTTCCTTAATAACAAGGTTATTATATCTAATTGAATGATACATGTATTTAAATGTGACCTTTTTGTCATGCTACTGGCTACAAATTTGATTTGCCCAGTTATATCTTGTTGGGAAAGAGGACAGACTCTTTTTGAATGCATATAAATAACAACATTCTACAGAAAGTAAAGTGATTCAACAAATGTGCTTTGTACAATATTTGCCTTAGTCCAGCTTCTTCCCAAAAAGTAGAATCTGAGACATAGTCTTGCATGTTCACACTATCAAGCTGTGTACAGCTGGCCCTTTATAATGTTTGACTTAGTCTTATTAAGAACACTATACTGAAAGAGCAGTTTTTTTTCTGAACTATATTGTTTTATCATTATAAATTTTCTTTGATTTATAGCTTAAATATTCTATATATGTATACTGAGACATCAGCATGTAACTAAATGAATAATTTAAGTGTTTAAATATATTAACCTTAGTATACAAAACAATGCCTGTACTATATAGGGCATTAGCAGGAATTAATCACAAAAAAATTTCTAACATGGAGCCTAATAAACAGACAAAAAGATGTTCTTTATTTTGCTACTACTGAACCTAGCACATCTTCAGCCCTGATATGCTACTACTACCCACAAACTCCTGGTCAGAACAGCCTCTCGCCCCCTTTTTGAAGTGCCTGCCTCCCTCTGCTTAGGCCCAGCAGAGGTCAGCATAGCTCTTTGGGTAAGACAGCCCAAGGCCAGATTTGCTCCTGTATTAGCTCCAGATCCAACATGGGATCCACTCTGTTTTTCTCCTCAGAGAATTCCCCTACCCTCTATCCCATGCATGGATTCCAGATCACTGGAACTTGATTCTACATGGTTATCCCTGAGCCCCGTGGCCCGGCCCTGGCAGTTCATTCCCCACTGCAGGCCAGTGCTGAGTTTCTTTCACAGAAGTAAGCAAGATTAGCCTAGCAGAATGGTGCTGACATTGATAAGAAAGGTATTTGGAATGATTCTCACTCACAGGAGACATGGGACAAGTTCACTACTCTGGAAAATATACAGATATACAGTCTGCTATCAAACCTTCAGTTCAAGCCATATATATGGGTTTACTTGTCAGTCTTCCTATTATGATAACCATCTCTTGCCTATACTACTCAAGGGCAGCAGGGGTACAGGAAATGTATTTTATCCTGTGTGTCTACTCCTCTCCACTTTTCACTGGCACTCAGATTGGTCATTCCATGCCCTCCACAGGTCATACTCCAGGAAAGGAACCCATTTCCTGCGAGGATGTAAGAACTTTTGAGATTGTTGTTCTGCAATGCATGGAGTCTTCCAAATGATGTCTACTCTTGCTCTTAGTCAAATGGTAATACTGTGCTTTCCAAGGCTGGTGTTAAGACAAATCTGAGGAACAAAAATCATTCCTTTCATGAATAGTGCTACTCTTCTTGTTCCACCCATGGCTCCTTGCCCAACTCACTCTCTGGTGACAGTATATAGAAAGTGGTGGTGGGGAGTGCAGTAAACATTAAAAAGGCCTAATTCTGGTAATGCACTGACTACAGCCTAAAGGGTTAAGAGAAGTTGTGATTGGACGATGTGCTATTCTACATTTATACTACAAAATTGTGAACGACAAATGTAACATAACCAGAAAACAAAATGCAATTACATTTTATTGCATACTTAGTCAAGTGTTGCCTTTGTGGTCTTTATTAATGAAACATAATGACCATCTTAGAATTATTGGAAGCCAGCATTAACTGGAGGCGCAATGGATGGATGATGCAGCAGCACCATGAGTAACGATGTAACCAGGTTTAAACAAATGGTAGTGAGAACTGCAGAAGCAGGATCTATGCTATTTCAATACAAGCAGTTTCCCAAGAGCCATTACCTTGTAAGTAATAGTACCGTTAACTTTTTATGTGGTAGGAGATGGGAAATTAGTGATGAATGGACAATCGATAATAAAGAAAATGAAGAGATGATTCTTAGATCTGAAGAGGAAGAGATGGTGCCAGAACAATATGAAGAATCATCATAGTCACTGAGCTGATGAGCAGCAAATATTTAAGTACAATTTCGCTAACAATCTAAGCGATTGTTGATAAATTACAATATACTATATTTCACAGTGGCCCATGAATTTTGTAATTCATTTCTAATTAAATTGTTTGCATACATAGGAGTCTCATAAATATATATATATATATATATATATATATATATATATATATATATATATATATATATATATATGTCCAGGGTCCACACACCCTAGAAGTGACCTTGCCATAAGCAACCTCCAAATCACCTTTAATTTTCTTAAAGTGATAAAAAATTAATTTGCATATGAACATTATTATATTAGTTATCTATTGCTGTGTAGGAGATTACCCCCAAATTTAGCAGCTTAAAACAACAAGCATTTATTATTTCACATGATTTTGGATCAGAAATATAAGAATGGCTTAGATGAGTGGTTCTGGCTTAGGATAGCTAAAACACATTCAAGTTGTTGCCATGTAGGGCCTTCACAGTGCTGCTCACATGTCAGCTGACTTCCTCCAGGGTAAACGGTTCTAGAAAAGTGCATGTGTTGGAGGCAGAGTTACAGCTTTTACATATCCTAATCTCAGAAGTTATATCCCAGCCTTCTGGCCATACTCTATTCTTTAGAAGTGAATCACTAAGTCCAGCTTATACTCAAGAGGAAGAGAATAAAGATCTACTTCTTGAGGGGAAGAGTATCACAACATGTGTGTATATTTTTTTTCCAGCCTTATTGACGTATACTTGACAAACAGAATTATATATATTTAAAAGGCATACATGATGATATACATTGTGAAAGGATTACCATATCAAATTAATTAACAAATTCATCACCTCACATTGTGTGTGCGTGTAGTGAGAAAACTTCAAAATTTCAGCATATATATACACACACACACACATACACACATACATACATACATACAATGTGTACATGTTTTTTTAAAAATTCCACAATGACCTATATATCCTTTACAAGTTATTAGGCAATGGTGATTTCTTAGTGTACAAAAATAATAATAAATAACAAGCAAGAATATATATTTAGCTAGGCAACCCAGTATTTTTGTTTGTTGGTTTATATGTATTTTCTATCATTTTAAATTGAAATCTATTTAGAAACTGTGGAGGCAGACAAATTATATATTGGTAAACTCAATTAATTATAATTTTATAGTTTTATATCAGTTAAAGATTTTGGAAATTATTTTTAAACTTATATTTCTATAAAGAAGCATATTTATTATTATGATTTTGGTTGTAGGGTGATTTGTATTTTATTCCATTTAAGCAGAATAAACGTTTTTATATCCTATTCTAAAAAACAACATAAATTTAGTTGAACATTGTGTTTTATAATCATATTAATTTAATATATTTAGAAAGGATTATAACATAATAGAATCATATATCCAAGGAATTAGTAAGTTTAAATTAATTTGGATATTTATAAAAATTCACTCAGGTTTATGGCCATGCCACCCTGAACAAGCCCGATCTGGTCTGATCTTGGAAGCTAAGCAGGGTCAGGCCTCATTAGTACTTGGATGGGAGACCACTTAGGAAAACCAGATGCTGTAGGCATAAAAAATTAAAAATTAAAAAAATAAGGGATTGTAAACTAACAAGTCCCTTGCAATCTGTGAGATTAGCCAAGGGTTGCCTCACCAAAAAAAAGTTTACTCAAATTTTGCACAAATTACACTAACATTTTTGTACTGTGATAAAATCAAGATGAAATGTAAATTAGCTAACCTGAATAATTTGCTCGGCTATTCATTTGATTAGAAATATTACAAATAATTTTTAAACCTTAAATTTTGTTTAACATCACCAAAGTTCTCAAGATTTTCTTCTATCAACTAGAAGTCAATTTTAATGTATTTGCTTCATATGCTATTCCCTGTCAACCAATCTTTATCTGCAACTTGATCCTTTCTCTGAGTTGAGTTTTTTTAATTTAAAGAATAGCATTTTTTAATCATTTGGACATTTATTATATTTCTAATTATTGAGTTTTATTTTGTTTTATTAGCTTTGATTCATGTGAGTACTTGTTAGTCTCTCTATAAGTCAGTCAAAACTGAAGCTCCAAAGGGCTTTGTAATCTAATTTATTAATTTCCTGAGAGTTAGGCAAAGGATATGCATATGTTCAAAAAAACATTTCATAAATACAATAAAAGTCTCTTACTAAACTGTCAGAGAGAGAGGGGTGTTTGGGGATAGCTGCTTTCTGCAGGATATGTCATTTAGCGCTGGGTTGAGCCCTAGGCAGGGATTGTAGTGCAGAGGCTGTACACCAGGAAGCCCCAGGATAAAGATTTTATATTCAGTGAATGTTGCTCAGCTGTTTTCTCTAGTTCTTATCCAAATAGGCTGTGCATTAAAATATGGACTTAACTTTAATATTTAATGTTTATTAAGCATTTATTTGTTAATAATTAATGTTAATTAATAAATTAATCAATGTTAAGTAATAAATGGTTATTAGACTTTTTTATGGTGACATTGGTTAATGAAACCCAATAAGTTTCAGCTGTACATTTTAATAATAAGGCACATATATATATATATTTACACTGTGTGTTATTAACATGTCTCGTTTATCAAATATTTTGATCACATCTGCATTTGTCTCATATATGTATTTTTATAGACTTCTCTCATTCTTTCAATAGAAAAGAAAGAAAAAATATTTTACTTACACTTAGGCTCAAATTTCTAGACAAGCCAGTAATGATCTTTCACATTTAATCTACATTTCAATTATAAAACACAGCTACATTTGTACAACTGCTATTAAAACTAAAGATATCTCAAAAATCAGAGAATTCTGACCTCTAAGCCATGTACATATGACAATGATGTGCAAAAACAATGGAATTTTTAAGATCAATTGCTAGCATCCAAAAGTCTAAAACAAGAAAGGGAGATGCGCCAGCAACTCCCCTTCCTTGTCACTCCAAAAAAAAAAAACATAAAACAAAAAAAAAAAACTATATTATAAAACAAAACAAACAAACAAACAAACAAACAAAAATATATATATACATATATATATATATTCCTTGGTGGGAAGAGAAAAAGTCTTCTTTTTTTTTTTTAAAAAAATATTTGCAGACATACAGACCTATAGAAAACTATCAGATTCAGTTTTACAAATTTAGCTACGACTAATTTCATTATTAACTTTTTCAATAAAAATTCTACCTGTTGATTCTTTGGCCATGTGAAAGGAAGGTCAAAGAAATACAAAGGTTATCTAAAACATACTTGTCATGCCTTCCTTGACCCAGGGGATGCTCTCTACTCACGTGGGCATAAAACTTTGTTTTTGTGTTTTTTTGTTTTCTTTAAGTGATATATGCTCTTAATAATACACAGACAAGTAAGTCAAACAACAGAGTATGCTATAAAAAGCCAGAAGATAAAATAGCCTCTGTAAAGAAAAAAATCGACTCTAGGAACTTTTTAACCTCATAGTGATACAGGCAGATGGTCCTACTAAATTTATGTCCTATAATGTCTTGTAACCTGGTAGCAAAGATATGGATATTCCAAAAGAGAGATGATAGAATCACCAAGACATGAGAGCAATGCAAATAACAATATAAACTCACCCATTATTTCATTTGTTACCTGACAAGAACCAGTTAACCAGATCCTATAATTAAAATTAGGCTCTCAATGTTTTATCACTAACAAAAGACATAAACTGGCAACTACCCCGGTACAAAAAAAAAACCAGGCCTCACCAAGAACCAGATATACTCCAGGACAGAAACAGAATCTAAAACACAGTGTTATCAAAAGAAAAACTTTCATTTCTGAATGGAGAGAGATAACATTGCAGCTGGAAAAGATGACTTGGCTGGAACTGACTCTTTGATAAAAGGGTCCAACAGATATATAATATATAAAATCATAATTTTTTTTGTCATTCAGTTCACACTAGGGAAAAGCAACAGCATTTTCACATTATCATATCAGTCTCTAATCTGTAAGGACAGTCACATATCTGTAGATGTCAGTGTTGCAAAAGTCAGAGATAAAGTTGTTTATCTTAGAAAGTTATCAATTTACAGGAAAGGTCTTAAGTCTGCATTTATTTGGAAGCTAGTGCTAGACAGGATGTTACATGTTTTTAGTTTATCTCAGGATGTGAAATTCTTTTTCTTTCTTTCTTTTTTCACTTTTTTTCCTTACTGTGGAACAGGATGTGCTTAGTTATAGTGGTGTCAAGGCAAGGTTCAGTTTTACTGTCTTGAATCAAGTGCATACATTTAGTAATAAGCCAGACTAGCAACATGAGAAAATGCTACAGGTTAGTCCTTCAAATCTAATATTTTGACCCAAGTTAGGATCCTGGATCCTAACTTAAGTAGAACCATGAGTAATGAAGGCTACCTCTCCTGTTTCCTCCAAACTTAATCATCAGAGTGAAGGTCATTAGACAGTATTGGCCAACAAAAGCTATGATAAACTATGGTATCACATCCATCTTTTATCCATGAGAAAAATGAGAAAGAATATTATGGTAAAGGACAAGTGAGTATCTGAGTTTATAAAGTGGATATATCTTACAGAATAAGAATAGAAATTACAGCTCCAAAAAAAAAATGTTTTTTTTTTTAACTTTAAGAATTTATTTTTCCATGAAGATAATTTTACCGTCTATGCACTCAATCTTTTATTAGATTTTCACTTTTTGTCATTTAGGCAATATTAAATTCTCAAAACTATTTTTTGGATCAACATTATAATGAAGTCATGTAACTTCAGATATGATCAAATTTGTTTAATTTTGTTATAAATTATTTTCAGCCTAAAAAATTGCTGTTTATTACTACCAACCTTTGTATCTTAAGTCAAAAACATCTGTGAAATTAAATCTTAAATGCAGATGTATTTTTAACATTCTAGAATAATTTTACATAATAGTCATTAAGAATTTGCTGAGTCCCTTCCAGAAAATATTAGTTATATATGACAAACAGGAGACCAATGAATAATTCCTCATTTAAGACAACCACTAATTAATCCGGTACCTCCTGTGTTTCAACAATTATAAAAAATGTTTTTAAATGTTGAAACCAATAAGCCTTTTGAAAATAATAAAATCACATGTGTTCTCTGGGGTTTATTTCATAAAAATTTTATCTATCCTTGCTTTTAAATCATGTTTAAATACTTTCCAATTATTTTCCTTGATTATTTTATAATGCTTTTTAATTAGAGCTGTAATTTTTTCTGGAGTTTTTTAAGATGTTCAAAATGTGGGACAAAGTTAAGAAAAAAATAAAAGCAATTGGACTTTGTTACTCACAAGTCAAAAAAAAGAAAAATATATTATTATTAAATGCTATTAATAGTAGAAACATTTTATTTAAACTGTTACACCCATCTTAAAAAATAAAAGCTAATATTTGAAAGGAAATTTGAAAACAACTCTTTTGAGATTTTTAAGAAAATTTTGTTGAATGATCTGTGCAAACCTTTCATAACATACGGCTCTTTAAACCACTATATATGGCCAGAAATAGAAAAATGTTAAATGTCCCCAAAATAGAACTGCCGTTCCATCATACCTGTATTGCCAGCTTTATAACGTGTGAAAAAATGTCACAAACGAGACTAGACTCCTTTTCAACCAAGATACAGTATTAGCTCTACAATCATTTTCTGTCAGACATATATATCCAATCCTGTCTTCTCTGAAAACACCCACTTTATCTGTGATTATCTGCACTAGGCTGAAACATATGTTTTCCCACTACAGCCAGATCTTGCTATTTAACACTACTACTCATTCAGTTCCATCAAATACCTCTATGCTGCTTCTCAGCACTATTAAGTATTCATTTCTGCAATAAGACTCATTGCCAGTGACTCTTAAACTTTAGGAATGGAGAAAGTTTTATCCCATCAGATGTTATCAAAAATCACTTCAGAATTATACTTCGTCTAACCATACCATGTGTAGACTTGATAGTAAACCCAATACAAATACCAAAAACTTCATTAGCAGACTTTCACATGGAGAAACAGGGCAGAAAAATAAGAGTAGAAGTAGAAAAAAAAATGGTATGTAACAAACAAGGGATAGGATCTCCGTTGTAAGAAATGAAGTACAAACTCAAAGCAGAACCAAGGAAAAAAATGAATAGTGAGGTGATTGAGCTAGTTGCCTAGATCTAAGAGCAGCAGCATCCACATTACCTGCAAACTTTTTAGAGATGCAGAATGTCCAGCCCCTCCAAAGACACACTGAGTCCAAATCTGCATTTCACCAAATTCCCCAAGTTCTTCATATGCATAGTACAGTGTGGGAAGTACTAAGCTAGACCAGATGTTTCTATGTGCTTGCTCTTCCTTTTCACAGTCATCTAGCTTTAAAAGCTTTGAAACTCTTTTAGATAAACCCTACTTATGAGTTGAACTTTATTTGTAAAAATGAATTAAAACCAATGGCAGCATCACATTTCACTTGTTTTTATTATGCAATACAGTTATGTTTTATCATCTGATACATTTGAGACCAATGCTTTATAAGCTAAGTAAAAAAATAAGTGCAAAAATGATCCATACTCATAATAAATATTTTATAATATAAAATTATAAATGTATATGCATTTTAACAATCTTTGATGTAAAGTCAAGACTTTTTTTTGAATATGGCTCTGTTAACAAGTTTTTCATCATCTTTCTTACTTAAAATAAACCCAGAATGCATCTACCATAACTTTTAGTTTTGCTTTTCTTTTTAGTTCAGAGAGAACTCAGAATTTAAGTGAATCAATCATGTTTGTAAAAATTTTATAGTCTTTTTGTGATTCAAAAGATTTTTCAGTTATTGTACTCTATTATACCTGATTTTGTTACAGACTTTTTCAGTGGAAAACTATATTCAGAAAAGACAATTTTTCATACTCATACTTAACTTGTTTATATGCCCTTCGATCAAATTATATAAACACAAAAATAATTACAATAAATAGATTAGGGAAAACACACTTGACACTTGATAATAAAACATGGTTAACTGGTGATAATGAAATGTATGGGCATACTCGAGAGTAGCCTGGTCAGTCATGAATCTCAGTGTGTGTTGTAAGTTATATTCCCTGGGAAGCAAATTCCGTGATGGTTAGCTTGAAGAGAACTTATTAGGGACTATTAACACCTATGGAAGGAAAAGAGAAGGAAGGAAACAGAATTGGGTAGATGGAGAGTCTGAGCTGTGATGCAGTCTCAAGAAAAGCCTCAGCCACCCTCTAGAAAGCTCTGGAGTAGGATGACCCTTTAAAATTGTCTTGATTTGGGAGGAAAGGACTTAACCTTTATACCCCCACATGAATGCATCATTGGATGTAAGTTAAGCCAGGAAAGCAACTTTCTTCAGTTAAGAAACTTCCTGTAAAGGATTGTGTGCTAGCAGCACACACAGCAATTGGGAGATAAGTCTTTCATTTCTGGAGAAATGAAAGGTAACACATTACAATTTTCACTGTAATAGGAATAATCAATGGTTAATCTGTTAACTAAATCTCATAGCTAATTTTCTCATGTAAATAAGAAAATAAACACAAAACTTAGGAGTCCACTAGATTGAGTTGGTTAAGAGCTATTTTACTGTCATTATAATAAAAAGTAAAGTAAAATTCAAAGATAAATCCAGGTATAGTATATTTTGGCATTTAAAATGAATTGAAAGCCATTTATAGACAGAGCTACTTACAATAAGATTTGCTTTTCTAAGCTGTGAAAGTCTATTGATTTTTTCAACCAGCATTGTATTTCACTGAGGCAGAGTTTTGTCACTTAAATATAACCTAAAACTTTAATTTGTTCCTCATTGTTTCAAGGGCTGAGATCAAAGTATTATTTTATTAAATATGAAAATAGCATATTTAGTAGAGCGATATATATCTATTGATCAGAAAAACTGCCAGTTTAAAGATTTTAATTATTATGAATTTAAAATTTGAGCAATATCTAACTTTTTGTTCTAAATATCAATATGTCCAGATGCCCCGAACATTTTCTTGAAAACTATTGCTTATAATAATTAAAGAAGATACTGTGAGAAAAATTTTAAAATTCTATGTAAAAATGTTGTTTATTATAATAAATAGCTCTATGCCAAGTTTTACCCTCTTTAAAATGTCAACGGAATGCTCACACATAGCTTTACTATAAACATTACTTTTAAAAACAGTGCACACACTTTGGAAAGAATACTTCTATATCTTATAACGGAATGAGTCTCTGTAGATTCCTCAGAGCTTCTATAAGAAGAAAATAAACCTCCCTGCTGTGTGTGTGTGTGTGTGTGTGTGTGTGTGTGTGTGTGTGTGTGTTTCTGAGAGATAAACTCTAGTGACAGTTTTCCTAAAAATTACTTTGTTTTTCTCTCATGGTAAATAATTTAGAGACTTTAACACCATCACACAAAATCAATCTCTCTCCCTTTTTCTTCACAGCTATTTAAACAAACATTTAATCAATACCAAGTAATATAAGCACTTATCACTATGTGAGGTAAAGACAGTTTTGGAAGGACTTTTTCCTAGAGCTCCTAAACATTTTTAATCTATGTGAAAAAGTATAACAGATAAACTCTTCTCTCTGAAACTCAGGCAGATTTTTAGCAGCTGAGGTTGAATATGATTTGAAATTTAGCAGCCCTAGGAATAATGCTTCCTGCTTTTTCAAGTCACAGTTTCTATATCCAAATCATAAACCTTATCTACAGTCCAGGTGCAAAGAAGTCTTCTGGGAAGCTGGATATTTCCAGTATCTGGAAATAATAATGCCTACTTATTAGGAAAGCATCAGTACATCTTAATATCCCTTGGTCCTAAGTAAATTAATGGTATGAAAACACTGTGCATATCGTAATTGAAACTAAATAATTTTTAATTAGAATTATATAAGACATAAACATATAAATATAATACACATAGAAACTAATTCTATAAAAGCAATATGAAGTGTGGGCCCTAGTAAATACAAGAGAAGAAAGAAAACTAAAATAATTAAATTACTGATTAAAGCCCCAGAAACTGAAACAAAGGGTCTCTGTGCCTTCAAAGTTTTAAGAGATGACATTTTATTTTTTTTAAGTATATAACTAAATAGAGAATCTTAAATTGAACCTATGTATTTGAAATAATTTATAAAGCTGTGACTATAGGTAAGGGCCAACATGAAATTTGGCTACATTATTTAACGTTCTTCAAAGTTATTTAAGATTACAAAGCCAGAGCAGAGAACACTTGCATCATCTTCATTTGTACTAAATTGTAAACTCTTCAAAGATTATAACTAGTTTTTCTTAGTGGTACGCATACAAAATTTCGAGTTCTAATAGAAAACCAATCAATGATTTTAAATAAGAGAATGCAATGAATGAATGTTGGGCTGGGAATCGGGAAAAGTATCTCAAAGACTGAAATACTGATCTATCTTACATAATTAAGTATACTTCCATTATGATTTATGATATAGTCCAGTGACTAGCGCTGCAAATCTCTAGCTCTATAAAACTAAACACTAGGATTCTTCTTTGACACCTTCTCATGCAGCTCTCATTATATTCTAAGTATGATTCCCATTTAATGTTCTTAAATGTCTTTTAGATTGATCCATTTTCTCCTTCTTCAGCGCTGATATAGCCATCAGAATTTAGAACTAATCTAGTCCTACAAATGCGTTTCCCCACGAAAAACATCAATATGAACATATCAACACCACTACAAGAAAAAATGTCATAATTCTATATACCTCTCCAGACACACCTCAGATTATACTGCCTCTTATTTTCTCTTTTCCAGTCAAATGTTATTTAGTTTCTCATATCCACCAAACTACCTCCACCCATACGGGCCTTGCTAAGGTTGAAACAAATCCCCTTTGATGCCAGCCCTTGTACTACGCCATCCCTTGAGGATTTTGCTAAAATCTCTCCCTAGTTTTGTAAATAGTTTTTTAACATTACTCAGTATTCCATCTGATTCTTGCCAGGACTCCAACTCACCAGTGAGTTGCTAAGCCCCTAGGACATTACTTACCTATAGTAAGAACTCATGATGTGCATGTGTGCTTATATTTAATAATAAAAAATAAATAAATGTCTCCCCAAATGAGTTTCAAGCTCCTGTGTGTTAGCAACTCATGGCTTAGTTTATACATTTTTTTTCCATATTTTCTCTCTCACAGTACCTAACACCAAAACATAGTGGTTTGATCGATTCATAATGTTTTCAAATAGTTTCAGAGAAAAATGACATTTGCAAAATAAAAATAATTGTGTCAGAAAATTTTCTCAGAATTTTCAAATGTTAAAATGTTCCTGCAAGATAAATTCACCTGTACTTACAACACAATATATTTTGATTTCCAAACAACTGTTGGGGCTCAACGAAGATAAGAAATCAGAAAATGCTTTTAACAAGTATTAGATTTTTCCTTCAATTGAATAGAAACTTATCAGGAATTTCATTAAAGAATTTAAATTATTTAAATGGATTTTTTTTTTTTAATTTTTCTAAGTCCCTACTATAAATAAGATTCCAAAGTTACACTGCCTACTTTTTGTGTTTTATCCCTTCTCTTAGGAGACTCAAACAAGGACACAAATAAACTATGAGCACATATTTTTTAGAGTTTATAACCATTTTGGGCCTGGTATGTCCTTTTAAAGATAATGAAAAAGTTGGTAGCTTATGATTGTATGGGTAATTTTACGATATAAGGAGATTGTTTGCATAGACTCATTAAGCTTTTATCTTTATTTCTCCACCTTTACTTTGCCAGGGCTCAGAGAGAAATTATGGGAAAAAAATAAATGGGCACATTGCAGTTGCCTCTGAACTTTCCCTTAATTTCTATGTTGCTAATAGCCTAGCAGGTACTTGAGAAAGGGGTACACACTTCAGCCAAGGTCCTTTCTCACTCCACAGAAGGCAAGATAATTGTAAGAGAGACTCACACAATGCAGACAGGACAGGAGAAGTGATGTAATCAATATAGGCACAGATAGAAATGGCTCTTTAGCCTTGAGAAATTTCAATAACATGAGTTGCTTTGTGGAACTTGATACTAGTCTCTATTGAATTTAGAGGGGTCGTTGAGAATGTCGTTTGCTTTATCACAGTGTTTCTTTACGAGAACACATTTCTTACAAGCCCCAGTGGCAGGAAGGGTTTGACTTTTCCTAGGCAATTGGCTTGTTTTTAACTCAATAACTGTACTACAGCTTTGAAAATGACTGTTTTTCTTTTTGTTGCTTGCATGCTTCAAGCCAAGTTTGCTGCCCGTCTCTAGAAAAGGATAACATGGCATATATTTTGTCAGTTAATCTTATATACATTTTTAATCCAACTTGAACCCCTTATTCCTACCAATTGTATCATTTATTTTCTTGATATACTAATAGGTCTTTCTTCAAATATCTTTAACCACTTGTCTCAGCCCAATCAGTCTACAACCACCAGAAACAAACTTGACCACACATTAACAGAAATCTGGGGCACCCAATCAGACAAAGGAGGATAGAGTTTTATTTGATAGAAGGGAAAGGTGGAGTTTCAGATAAATCTAAATGAAGCAGAACTTTAATAGAGTTAATCAAGGTAGTATGTAAATGTGTATGGTCTGCACAATGGATTCTGAATCCTATTTTCTTGAGAACCACAAAGGCAAGATAAATGTAAAATGTTGTGTTCGGAAACCTCATATCTGAAGCTCTATAATTAGGTTGGACATTTAGCTCCTTTTCCCTATGTCAAAGTGACTTAGGTACTCCAGGCAATAATGGTGCATTTAATCCCTGATGTGATTTCAAACAGGAAATTTTCTGATCAGCTATGGTTTTAAAGAACAAAATTTCTCAATAAGTATAAAAGAAAAACAGTCTTCACTCAAATAAGAGGATGCTTATGACACTTCAGCTGCAGTGTGTTCTTGGATGAAACAGTGTTTCCTGTTCAATCTGCTGTTAACTTTACCTATGTCTGTTATTTCAGTCTGGGTAGACTTTTACTTTCTTAGTCCAAGTTAATTTTTACTTTATCATATGTTTAAATATAACAATATATAAATAAGGAATAAATATTCAATTAATGAGATGCTGAGTTTTATGAAAAGTCAAAACACAAAACTAAAGCATTTAAAATTCAGAATAGAATTATCTGTTTTTAGTTTCTGCAAAAATAGATAGTGATTATTTTTACAACAGTTTCAATTAAATTAACCCATACTTACTAACGTCATATTTTTGTCTCTTTCTTATACTATATCATGTATCACTGACTTAATATGGTAGAATGTGGGGGCTTTACCATCTGTGGAATTAATTTTTACAGGCAAGAAAAATGAATGTCAGTTTGTTGAAATTAGACCAATCCTGAAAACTTCAGCTTCCTATACCAAATCTAGTGTTCACTCAATATGCAATTCGGAATATTATGTCTGTAAAAAATCTTAATAATGTTTAGGCATAAACAGTTAGAAAATGTTCTTTGTACAATTACTAGAGGAACTTCGATCAAGTAGAAGAAAGGAGGAAGGGGGAAGTATTTAAATTGTGCTACATCCAGAAGTGCAGTGGAAAACCTAACTTTGGTAGATGGAGTGAATGTAATTAAAATCTGTCTTTATTAGTCACAGACAGTCTCGGTAATAGAGTATATGGTCCTGGATTCCTGCAGCTCTATAATAAAACAACACAATGTACCCCTGACCTATGGGGAGGTCTGATATCTAGAAATGCATTTGGTTGTGTACTGAGCAGTGGTTATTAACACAACACCAGGCCATTTTTCACTGGTTTTAACATAATGAAAGGTAATAAGAGCTCCACTGTCTTTTGAGGCATTTAACATAAAAGTAATAAAAAATAGTTTCTCTCAATGCTAGTGTTTAAAGAATTAAGCAATGCTGCTGACCTCTGTCTCTCTCTTTTCTCTTGAGTTCTGCGTGTTCCTGGTTACTAGTTGCCTCAGAATGATGAACCCTCGACAAGGTCGGAGGAAAGCAGGGTGGCACAGTCGTTATTCTTGGACCTAGATGCAGACTACTTATGTTCAAAGGCTGGTTTCATCAGTACATTTGTGACTTTCAGTAAGAGTCTTGATTTTGCTAATTTAAAATATTAAACACTGCAATTCTCTTATTTTTGAAATAGAAACGGTGATAATATTGTTGTGAGGAATTAAATAACAGTGTGTGTGCCAAAAGTTACAGTGCCCATAACAAAGTATGCACTCAATAATGTTATCTGTGTTTTATTTGAAAACCATAGGAATAGAAGTTTTCCTCCAGAAACAATGAAATGCCTTTTAAATATAACATTCATATTAAAGATACTAATATTTTTTTTTACTTTCATGAGAAATCCTTGCCTCTAAGAATAATGAATGAGTAAAACACTTTTTCTTGCAAAAAAAGACATTAAATAAGCATTTCATTTAAATGGGGAAATATATTTAATCACTTATTTAAATCAAAAATGACATTGTAGTTGAGCCAAATACAAGTTTTCTTCACTTTCAAAAATGTATTAGTTTCTCACAATATTATACTCTTACTATACCAGTCAGCAATGTGGTCCTTGGTATTTACCCCAAAGAGTTGAAAACATGCCCACATTAAAATGTGCACCTAGATGTTTTTAGCAGCTTTATTTATAATTGCCAAACCTTGTAGGCAACGAAGATGTCCTTCGATAGATCAATGGATAAATAAATTGTGGTACATTCAGACGATGGAATTTTAATCAGTGCTAAAATGAAATGAGCTATCAAACCATGAAAAGACATGGAGGACGCTTAAGTGCATATGACTAAGTGAAAGAAGCTAATCTGAAAAAGCTACATGTTATATGATTCCAAGTATGTGATTTTACGAAAAAGACAAATCTATGGAGGAAATAAAACAAAAACAAAAACAAAACAAACAAACAAGGGTAAGAAGGTTAAGCGATGAATACAGCACAGAGGTTTTTAGGGCAGTGAAAATACTCTGTATGATATTATAATGATAGGTATGTGCAAATTATACATTTGTCTAAACACATAGAATGTACAACACCAAGAGTAAACCCTAAGGTAAACTGTGGACTTTGAGTGATTATGATATTTTAATGTAGGCTCATCCTTGGGGGAAAAGAAAAAAAGTGCCACTCTGGTGAATTATGCTGATATGGAGGAGGCTATACACGTGCGGTAGCTAGAGCTAAACGGGAAATATCTGTAGCTTCCTTTCAATTTTGCTCTAAAAATAAAATCTTTAAAAATGTAAAAATACATAAAAATCTTTAAAGATAGGAATGTAATCATTCATTCCACAATGATTTATAACATATAAAATATGAAGCGTAATGTTTTATTTTAGGTCTCAAACTGGCAAAGTTAGGGTTTACACCCTGGGCATCTGGGTCTATAGTCCACGTTCTCAACCATTTTGCTGTTTTTGGTGCTTCTACTATGAAATCCCAGTCTTTTCCTCTGCAACATGCTTTATGTGCATAATATTGAAGTTATAATGTGTCTCATGGACATGGGGATTTAATTGTCCCCAATCAGCTGGAAAAAAAAAAAAAAAACAACCAAGGTTGTTTAAAAAAAAAAAATAGTGGTGCTATGAGTTGGTGAGGAACTGAACTAAGGTTAGAGAGTTTAGATTCTTAAAGAATTTTCCCACTACGTGGCAGGATTTTTTCTTCTTTGCTCTTGCTTTCTCAAATGTAGTTAAGGTTCTGCCACTATTGACATCCCACGGTTCCCAAATTCTACAGGAGCAGCCACTTTCCCCAAATTCTGACACCACAGAAGAACCTTTAAACACATTTTTTTTTAGAATGTCCCCAAAAGGGCCTTTTGTGTATTCCTACAGTCTGTAGCATCTTCAGAAAATCAAGGTCCTAAAGGCATGAAGTCACAGGGCACCTGATTCCTTAAGCTGCTAAACAGTGAATTTTTACTCCATTCTCATGAGAGTGATTTCTAAGAGAATGGAACAGTGAAAGGTCAAAGCTGAGCCAGCCAGCAGCAAAGGGCTAAGCTGTATGTAACTCTGTCCTGGTGGAAGAGAGGGCTGTGAATTAGTTCTCCTGAGTTCTGCATTTTGTACTCTGCCAAATGACCTTACTGAAGAAAGTAGTAGGTCATTTAAGAGGCCAGACTTAGAGTATAAATCCCACATAAACTTCTGTTGAGTTTTTACAGTGTATAAAAACACACTCTAGTATTAACTTAAGAACAGGAAAGGAAAGTTAGTAACAATTTAGATGTTTACAATTATTTATCTTTAAATGTGTATTTACAAACCATGGAATCCATGGTTTCATTTCATTACAGGGTACTTAAATTGAATCCCCAGATCTAAAGATTTAAATGTTTATTCCAGTCAGCTGCCAAGTCATAACTGACACATATAGAGACAAGAGTTTAAAATGGGTTTGCATGGTCACAGCCAAAACTTAATGTCAGCTGCTGAGCAGGATGTGGATATTGAATACTGCCATCTCAGCAGACTATAGCTTAACTGCCAAAGCCTGGGAGAAAGACTGATTTTATTTAAAGGCAACTAAATGTTTTAGGGGATTGTAATGAATTGAATTTGTAAAATACCTACAGCATCTCTTACTTTGAATTATAAAGCTTTATATGAGAACTTCATTTTAAATACATTCTGGAAGTGAACCCAATATATATATATATATATAACACTTCAGGATTCAGACTAAAACACTGTTGCAAGGAATTTTTGTAAACCTCTGGATCTGCACCCACTGTTTAAAAATATAGAATTGTTGTTTGTCCTGAAAGTGATCCCTATATGAAGTAGATGGGTGATTGTTTTATACATTTTAGAGCATTAAATTACAGTAGGTGAAAGGACAAAATATCTGGACAGCATTTCAGAAATAATTTTAGAACTGGATTTGGATATGTGGCCTTTTTGCTCATCAGTAGTTAAAACCTATATAAAATTGCAAAGAGGAACAATTATTTAAGTCCTTAGAGACAGCAGGATATTAGCTGTCAGACCTTTTTATAAACAGGAAGGGAAAAGGAAAGAGTAACTATGCCCAATATCACCTCTTCAAATTCTGCTTTTAATTGTGTGGACTCAGAAAAAAAAAATAGCTCTTATCTGAAATAGTTGTTAAATCATACCTCCTTCTCCAAAATATGATAGTTAAATTAAATGTGAAAGCAATATACGCAAGGTGTCTGGCACCCAGATGGCAATCAACAGACAGTGACTAAATTTTTAATCTTGATACATTTATCTTGTACTTATCAAATACTATTATTACAGCATAAGCGGATAGGAGGTTTCCTTTTCATGATTGATCATAACTAACTTAAAGTTTTAAACAAAAAGGACTGTAAAAACATGCATTCATAAGAATAATGAAATTCATTTTAAAATAAGATGCAAAATACAACACCTCTTGGATACTGGAGAACAGCCCCAAGCTCACCGTTTGTATTTCCATGGAGTAACATATGCAGACTCATGTCCAAACCCTTTCCCACTCTTCTTTCTGATAGATTAGTCTGTCTACATTTATCAATTTTGAGCCAATCATATTTCTCAGTCTTTAAGCATTTAGAGATTCGCTGACTTTGCTTCCTTTCTGTCTGCTGGATTAATGTGATGCAATAATCCTGGACCCAAACTTTCACTTTAGGTGGCCTGTCAAAAGACCTAAATTGACAAGGAGACTGTTAGCTACATACTTAAAATCACGTACTGCCCAGTCCTTGAAGTAAGTTTTAATAGCAATGAAGCTGACATATTGATGGCCATCTGGCTGACTCTCATCTAGTTCTAAATTCAATAGAAAAGACTGATGCTATTTATTGATCACCTAAAAGCTCATTGTTGAAGGGTAAATCTCAAGCTACAAGTACACTATAAGCCTACTGAAAAACATTTGTCCAGCATGTAGAGAGATGAATGATGTCATCCACCAGTGTGTGAAAAGAAGTGAAAGAGTAAAGAGAAATCCACGCACCATCTTCTATATCTCTCCCTTTTCACATAAGGCAGAAATTATGGTATGTATTCAGCAACCTCTTCCATTATGCCAGAAATCATCACAGTATCAGATACTCCTTGAGTCAGAATTTTGGCAAGTATATAAGGGCCACATATAGAGGGCTTCAACTCAAGATAGAAAAGCTTACTAGACCCAGAACTATCAGAAAAAAATGATAAATTTTTACACAGTGAATGAAGAGTTCTCCATCAGAGATGGCAATCATTTCTCAAGAATGAGATAAAGTAATCACCCACTAGTTGGGCGGCTGGCTTTTAAGCTTCCATCCAGCAATGGCATCTTATGATGGTAATTTTTAAGTGATCACTTCCTTCTCTTTCTATACTAACGACTATCACCTTCTTCAATTCCCTTTAAATTAATTAAGTCATTCATTCTAATATTTCAGAAAAGGCAAAGATTTTCTTGTTAATTCTGACATAAAACTCAAAACCAGCAAAAGCAATGTACAAAGGAGAATTGAATTTCCTTAAGAAAGCTGAGGATAAGAGTGATTAAATAAACCAAGTGAATTATGATTTTTGTAGAGAATAACAAAAACTAAACCTCATCAAAGAGACACAGCTTCTTAGAACAGCATTCAAAATAATTGGCTAAATGCATTTTTGTCTATAGTCCAGAGTTTTTCATTTATTAATATATGCATTCCAAAGCAAAGGCACAAATGCATATATCTGAAGATTTCTGCCTCCATGAAAGTAACTGTTTAAAACTGTAGTAAACCTGATCAGTTTTCTGACAGTAGTGATTATACTACAGAAAGATGGAGACACCAGTACTTTGCCTCTATACTACCATATATATTGTTTAGCCTTTTTAAAAATTCATTGACTAAAATCATTGTTGCATGTGGCTGATGATTTATCAGAATCTTTCCAAGTATTTGAATCAAAGTTAAGGCAGTGTAGCTCCTTTCTTTAAGACTCAAATTTGAATTTACAACCACATATTCTTTCTCTCTCCTTTCTGTCTCTCTGGCAGGAGACAGTCTTTATTTCCCTCAATAAAATATAAAGATGTACACTCAGAAAACTGAAAGTTTTGCCCATGATTGTGTTAAAATGTTTATAGTTTTTACATTAAATGAATTTAGGAAAACTGAAATATCTCATGTTTATTTCTTGATGTTTCAATATAGATTCGATTGGTTACCATGATTATTAAAATTTACTTTTATGGTTTGATTAGGTACACGCCATGATGCTAAGATTGATAAAAATATAAAGTCTTAGAAACCCAGAAAGCCCTGGCTCCCAGATAGTTCTCTAAATTTTGCCTGAAAACTGAACAATTCCTTCTGTATTTCATTTCATTCTTCTTGTGCTTTATCATTGCTCTAAGGTGAACATAAGAAGGGTGATTTTTATCTAAAACCTTTTGTTTTTCTCTTTGCTAGTCATTCCATTCCTGATAGAAATGAGTGACCTCGATCGAGCCCAATTCTTGTTGTTGTTGTCATCGTCATTGTTGTCATTGTTGTTGTTGTTGCTTTAGACATAAGGTAGTCTAAATCCAGAGCTAATATTCCTACTTGAACTACATTATTAAGATGGTTAAATTAGGTCTATAATTATATAATTAGATGAGAGAGGAGGGAGAGTCTTATCAAATTTGACTTAAAAATATTTAGAGAGAAAATGAGATAAAAGCTATGTGGCCTTTGATTTAATCAAACTAACGCTAAAAGACCTTTTGGCAACTGGGGAAATGTGAATATGGACAGGGTACTCTAAGCAAACTAATTGACATGTTAAAAGTGAGAATCATTATCTCAAAAGGGTAGGGTACAAAAGAGCGGATATAATATGATCATTATAATTTAAAAAAACACATAAATATCTAGCTGATAGATATATAGATAGATAAACAGATACATAGCTGAAAGAATTGTTTTAGATGTAAACTGATCATCTATGGGTGTGATGATTTTTTATTTTGCGATTGTATCTGTATTTTCTAAGTTTCCATATATACTGAAATTACCTTTTAAATTTAAAAAATAAAAAATAAAAATAATAGAAAGCAGAACTATAATTTTAAGACAACATGTAGGCTCAAGGCCAACTATTGCTAATTCTACTCTATGTCAATACTTCTATAGAGGTACCAAAGGTGGGTACGTGCTCAGGTAAATAATCAGTAAGACAATGTATCACTTTCGTTTGATCTGGCTTAAACCCCCTAAAGGAAAACTCTAGTACAGTGTTACAGGTCGGGATTCCTAAGATGCAGACTCTGAGGCATAAATTACATTTAAGAGATTTATTAGGGATTTCTCCTGGGATTAAAACCATGGGAAACAGCAGAAAGGGAAAGGAAGAAAAGAAGTAGGATTGAGGAGAAGAAGTTGACTGTGATTCATTCTAAGGGTAGACTAGGGACCTCTCAGAGCTGTACAGAATTGCATGGAAATGATCAAGTTGTTATAACCCTATACTGATTACTCATTGTGTATGGGCTATCCCAGAAAGTGGGCATGATATTGAGCAAGGCAGCTGTTTTCAGCTGAGGCCCCCACCTCAGGGGGCTAATAGCTGAAGGCTGTCTGCCAACAAAATTCCAAGAAGAGAGACTTACAACTCCTCGATTCCTAAGGACGGGTATGAGCAGTGCATCACAATGTTCACACAAGTGGACACTGAGAACACTGCCCTTACCTAAGTGTCCTCCTATACCCTAATTTTAACCCTGAAAGTGAGAATATGCATGGGTACAACCTAAAAGCCAAAGTGCCAAAGGATAGAATAATGAGCTAGGACAGCACGTTAGTCCTAATGCCCACTCTGTAACACATAAGAGCATAAGAGTTCTGCTTGCCACCCTCCCCCCAGGAAAAAACATAGAATTAATTTACCACTTTTGCTGCTTACATGGAATACAGAGATGACAGAACATGTCCAAATTCACATTAAACTTTCTCTACTTCTGAAATAATCGAGTTCACCCTGTCTCTTCTTGTCCTTGATCATAAATCATTCATAAACATATAAAAAAGCTGTGTGTGTGAAGTGTGAAGAAGAGGAGAAGTTCATTACCCTTTCAAGTCAATGGATAAATTCTACAAGACTCTGACTGACTGGATGAAGGGGTTTGGAAAAAAGGAATCTTGAAGATAATGTCAATGTACTTAATTGAATGGATACAAATCAAAGAGAACATAAAAGATTATTAAACCAATAGTATTAGAATTGGCTATCCCTTCTGAAATAATATTAAAGTGAATCCCTATCTCATCTCATACACACAAATAAATTTCATGTAGAATAAATGATCATTAAAAATAAATATAGGATTTAAAATTTTTGAGTAATCACATGGCATGCACATACATCATCACTGCCACAAACATACTCCAAATGCCGAGAAATAACAGGAAAAAAAAGTAAAGCTAAATAGATGCATAATAAGCTGGAAATAAGAAGTAAATGCTCAGGTGAATTAAAAATTAGTAGAGTTGCAGGATAAAATACAGAATGACTAGTTAAATTTTAATTTCAGATAATTAACAAACATCATTTTAGACAAAGCAGGCTCTTTGAAATATTTAGGACATACCTATACTAACAATTATTTTTGGTATTTAATATTTGGTATATTTAGTGTATTGTTAGTCTTTAGATTAAATTTATTAAATCTAGCAATTAAAATCAGTGATTTTTCAAATAAAGGAGATTTGATAAAAGAAGGAATCTCTTTACAAAATTCGATATGGTTAAAAATAATATATGGGGGCATTAGAATAGTTTTTAACTCTAGAAATCTCTGATATGATTCTAAATTGAAGAGCTCTCAACTTCCCTATTCATTCCCATAAGTCATCTCACTCAGGACAAGAAACGTTTAGTTTCCCCATTCTAGATAGGCTTCTCTTGCAAGCAGTTAGGACTACTGGGTAAAGCAGAGGAAAATAGATGTTCCTCCTTTCTCTACCCACATCCAGTGTGTAATATGCAATTCTGAGTTCATCTAGAGTACTGACAACCATCTCCATGGAACTTTGCCCTTGTCCTATATAAAAATGGTCTCCTTTGAAATTTTTTTTTTTCTACATTGCAATAAAATCAACATTATGCCTTAACATAGTTTCCATAACAACTAAGTCTGGAACCAATGGCAAGGTGCTTAGATATATAACATATGAGCAAAGGTTATGTTGTCACTTGCATTTTCTTATTTTCACAGTGTTTGCTCATGATTAATAATAATAGCTACTTAGAAGTATTCTTTAGTCTGAGCATGACGAACATTTTTGGTAAATGTGGACTGACGCTAATACATTTGGAAATTGATCAAGAAATTCTTCTAACTTTGCTTATTAACAACCTTAAAATTCTCCTGGAGTCTACTATTCTTTAAGACTGAGTTTTTTCAAGGACGTCTTTTGATGACTGTAGAGCATAATCCAGGTTATAACCATATACATTCTTTAAAAGTATGCAAGAAAATAGGCCCTGGCCCAGGGACAAAAATTCTCTTAATTCTAAGGACATGGTTCTTAATTCTAAGAATATTAGCTTACCTCTCCTTTTCATTACTTTGTTTCTGTTTTGTTTATAAGTGAATGTAAATGTTTAATAATACTCTATACTCTCTTTCCCTGTTGTAATTATTGTGCTTATTTGATGTGTCTGCTTTCAGTAGTTTATTTTTACAGCTTTAGGACTACCCTCTAGGAAGTAATCATTGAATTTTAAAATTCGCAAAATTTTTCAAGGTCTTAAATTAAATTCAGGATAAATTTTTGACTAAGGTATTTTAAATAAACTATAAACTATAAAAAGCAGAATATCAAAGTCTAAATATTTATTTTTTACATAGTTATACTCTACCAATGCTTCTCTGTGTATAAACTTTTTTTATGTTAATATATTGCCAAAATATATTTAATATGTATTATTTATAGTTTTAGAATAATAGTATGTAGAAAAATAATTTAATGTATTTAAAATTTTAAGTGTTTCTTTTTTCTATACTTTTAAGGAACTTATACTAAAACCACAGGTATTCACATTATAGTTCAAAGCAGAAAACATGAACAGATAATAATTACAATAAAATAAAATAATTTGCAGAGACAAAGAGAACCATAGAAGTAATGATTTTTTTCTATTATCTTTCAGATTAGGAAAATGAAAATAAGAAAGTTTATTGACTTGTTTCATGTTATATCTCTAGTTAGTTTGAGCATCTAGCTTCCTGAGCCTCATATAAGGTTCTGTGCATTATTGTCATGAATGGTTTGTTTCCTACTTGTTTTTATCTCATTATCCTTTTAGGATAATGAGTTTTTAACAAAAAAACTAAGTTTCCCCTTAGTTTTAGTACAATTCCCTAAAATTGTACTAAAATTCAAAGCATGTCAATTTACTAAATATCTGTGATTCTAAAGAAAACAAAATGTTGGTTTTTAAGAGTTTGAGAGCATAAAGACGAGAGTGGTAGTAGTAGGACAGTTCAGAGTTGACTGCAAGCAATTCAGAAGAAATTCTTAGGTAATAAAATAATTACTTAACAGTAATACTTTCTATAAATCATTAAGCATGGAGATAAAAAAAATATATATAAGGTAATTTCACACAAGCCAAAAATGGTCTCCATAATGTGAATCCTGAGGGGCATTAAGAGTTTCTTTTTTTCCCAGTCCACTGTTTCTATGTAAACTAGATTTCTAGAGAGGTTAATTTGCTCCATAAGATCTAGATAGGGTACATTTGCATCCCCATCATATATGTGTTTACATTCAATGTTTCCCCTCAGGTATATGTAAATTCACCCAAGCTCATGTTATCACTGAATTAAACAGTCAGAAATCAAGTCCAATAGCATGTGCATTGAGGCAAGGTTTTAAAAATTACCCCCAAGAGAATGAAGATATTCCCATAGCTCTATTACACTATGTAGGATAAATAGAGATTTGCAAAAGCATTTTTCTATCTCAAGCATTAAATCTGAGAGCTGGAAATTAATAGACTCCATCCAACTTTCTGTCTCAGGCATCAGATCTGAGAGCCGGGAATAAATAGACTTTATTCAATTTAGCCAAAAGAAAGCAGTGAATTTTGGTTGTATAAATTGTAGAACATGCCTTATTTATAGCATGGAAATTTTAATTACAAACATGGAAAGTTTCTTGATTTTTTTTCCTTTTCTTTTGTTACACTTTATTTTACAAAAATATTTACATATTCCTTGTAAGTTAGAGGCACTAGGGTTCTAATAAATGTTGCTAAATGACTAAACAGAGTCAAGGGCCAAGAAAAATCTAGTATGGTAAGAAACCATCTGTTCTCAACACACATTTAACTGTAACACTTTAGGTAAATATCAGTTATGAAACTCAAATGTCTCCTCCTAATGATTTCTAGAAAACCCAAATTTCTAACTAAAATCACTGAAGGTGATTTATGTTACCTTTTGGTACATGGACCTCTCCTCCCCAAATAGTAACCATTATAAATAAACAGATTGGCCAATTAGATTATAAACTTTCTCAGGAAAACGTACCTATTGATTCATGCTTTAAAAAAAATAAATAAATTTCAAAGATAGTAATTAGGTAGACTCAGAAAATTTTTTTAAATTTTAAAACAAAATTTTACTTAGCAGTTAGATTTTGACCACACAAAATGAAAATTTCATGTTTACTAGTCAATGTAATCATATTAAAGTATATAGAATCGCCACATTGGTTAACAATATTAATTTATCTTGTTTCATCCCTCTGGTGATGTCACAATAGAAACAGTTTGGGCACCATCTTCAAATGCCATCATTAGAACTAATAGGGTCAATAATTTAGTCTTTATTTAATTAGGTTATTTCAGGTGAAATCTAGAATGTGCCAAAATGGAAACAGGGGTTTGACAACAGTAGTATGAACAGGCTTCTGCTCCCAAAGGTAAGGCAGGTGTTGGGAATGATTTTCATTTCTAACTCATTCTCCTGGGCCTAATAAAACTTCTACTTCTATTGAATTTAACACTCCTTACCAAGTATTATGGGTTCTTCCTCCCTGATGTAGTTTTAGAGAATCAGAAATAGATTCATTAACACATATTCAGGCTTATACTGCATTTATCTCTCATTAAATGAGAAATAAGCTTTTAATTTTTTTTTTAACTTTCAACTTAGATCACAGGTTCGATGTGAGTAAAAATATATTCTAGTTCTATATCATTTCTACCTGTAAAATCCAGACAATCATAAATTTATTAGTGACCTCACTAAATCTAACTATTTTATTGATATTTTTCAGGATGGTCAACTTGAAATAACAGTCATCATTAATTTTTGAATTGTAGAATTAATACATGTCCATTATAGAAAACTCAAAAATGTATAGAACATATGGAAAAACAAAAATTTAGACAAACAACAAAAAAAATTCCAAATCCTAATACCCAGCAAAAGATACCTACTGCAATACTGTCAGCCTACTTTTTCAAACTCCTATGCTCTTATATTTCCAATGAGACAAACTCATAGACCAATTATTACATTTCATCACTTATGACATTTCTGATTTTTAACCATGTGAAGTTTATAAAAAAAATACCGTATTTCTCTCATGGTATACTTGGATGAATTTACATCTCCAAAAGAAACGTAATGTCTCCATTTTTATCTAAATCTGTCAAAGCCATTGATAATTATTAAATGTGTGTGTGTGTGTGTGCGTGTGTGTGCACACGCACGCGCATGCATGTACGCACGTAATTTAATTCACAGTCAAGAAAGCCTCTGAAGCATCTCTTAGAAAGAGGGTACTAAGGAGTAAAATTTTCTTCGGATTTTTTATGTACCACCTCATTCATCTGCTTCTAAAAGAGGGCTACTGATAGATAAGGTACAAAAAATAGCCAGTTAGCACCCACCAGCAATCAAGTCCTTTGCTTCTGAGAGCTTTCTGCACAATACTAAAGCTTGAGCTCCTGACAAATGCATCCATGAGTTTCCATCTTTATAACTAACAGAGGTTTGCAAATTTTCTGTCTTATTAAATTAATTGCATACAAGATAGCATCCTATCATACAGATCAAGCTCTATGTATGTGTTATAGTTAAGGAAGTAGGATGCTGTTTGGCTTATTATCCATAATAGAAAATACAATTCATTCTCCAAAAAATGTCATAATAGATTCATGTATGGTGTTTGATAGCTTGATGGTATAGCAATACAAATGGAGTGCACTATTTTTACTTAACATAGAATCACCCTTACTGGATGCCATTACAGTGTCTTATTATCAATCAATCTAAAGGAACATTGTTTTTTAAAGTTATATTACATTTATTATACTTATTATATTTATTTTATATTTATTACATTTATTATAAGGCTTTAGTTGATGATATTGTCTAGTATATCTCATTTTCTTTGTACATCATGCATTGTCCAGATTTCATATAAAAATTTATTTCAAGTCTCAGTTCCAGAAATGCCTGCTTTCTCATTAGCAGTAGGTTTAAATTTATCTTGCTAACATAATGAATTTCTACCAGAACATGATTTGCACTTTTATTTGATTTTAAGTAAATTAGAGCTAAATATGTGCACTACCTCTAATAATTATATAGGACTATGACATACATTTCTGCTTGTGCTCTATGAATCCTGCTTTTATCTTTCTATCTTTATTTTTACTTAATTTCTCAATTGTTTATTTTAAACATTGTACCCATGATTTTAAGCAGCTTCAACTCCTATGTGAAATATATAAAAATTAAAAATGTTTACTTTATCAGGCTTTTTTTAAAGAGAAACTTTGTTCCTATTTTGTCTATTATCTAAATCCTTTAAAGATATGTGTATGTGTGTATTTTAAAACTCACTGAGTTTGTTCAGGAATAAAGACACACTTAAAAGTGATTTAATAGCATTTTTCTTATCTGCAATTTCTATTGATTAGGCAACAAAAACTTAAAAAATCCTTTTACTTTTCTTTTTAGCTCAAAGACCCTATGATTTTTTTTCAAGAAAATGTAAGAAATAAGATAAAAAGATTTCTAAATGGGATACAAATTAACAAACCATAAGACACCACTAATCCAGTATGGAAGATTAGTTCTTAAAAAATCTTCTGGTAATCCCGTTTCAAACCTCTCTAGTTTGTTCAATAACAGTATTATTTTTGTATTGGTCCCAGAGTAAGTTACCTCTCTTTACCATGGTTTCAGCGTTTAACTTACAATTAAGTACTTGAAATGCTTGAGAATATATTTAGGTCATCAACACATTGCATAATAATTTTTTTCTCTCTCCCTCAGATAAATATTATGGACGTGTCAGCATGAGCCATAGTTACATGAGCATCATCACATAGGTAGTTGGTAATTATTACCTTCATTCTGTTCTGCTAGGAGACAAAGTTGACATTACATATATTAATCCACTTTGTCATTTTGTGACTTTCTTACTCAGTTTTATATGTTTAAGAATGTAGTTACTTCTGCAAAAGTAAAACCAATGGCAGATTTTCCTTTGTGGGTACTATAAGTATTCATAAAAATATAAAGGTAGTATTCATTTATTTAAGAGAGTTTAACATTTAAAGTAAAACTAATATAGGCAATATGATAGAGCATATAGCATTTTAAAGAGAGAGGCATCTTTAGAAATGATTTAATTTGGACCCTTATTTTATAGAAGATACTATTAGCCATAAAATGGAGTAATTTTCCCAAAAGCCACAGCATAAGAAGTAGGTTAGAATTTAGGCCCTCTGATGGCCTAAATTTACAGGCAAATTATCAATTCCTCTTTGAAAAAAAAAAATGCTTTTATCGCCTTCTATAATAACTTTTAATCACAGATAATATTTGTTACATAATCGCATCTATATATTTCCTCAAAAAATTATTCTAAATACTCTTCATTCTATAGCACAGAGAAAATAATTTTACAACTTTTTGAGACTTTGTACTTGAATAATTTGCCACACCAATTGGTGACCCTCATAAAGTTTTCATTCTTATAAGAAACTGCAACAACTAAATTACACTGGGCCGGCGGGGAGAGGCGGGCGGGGAGAGAAGGAGAGAAAAAATTAACTACAAAACAAACAAACCAACCAACCAAACAAATAAACAAACAAATAATCAACTTTGTAGGGAGATTTTTTTCCTTCTTAGCTGTGTGCATTTTCATTCTTTATTACTAGTGCATGCTTTACAAAGTTTTTCTAAATTCTAACAATAACTACATAAAATATACATATTGATATAACTAATCAGGAAGTCATTTGGTAGCAAATAACCAAAAAAGTAAAATCAATTGATCAAAACAACGAATTTCTTGACTCATACAACTTGAAAATCTAGAAGGATTTTCAAGCATGGCTGGACACAAAGAGCAAAATGTCACAAGGACTCTGGCTTTTTTGCCTTTACATTCTCTGGGTTGCTATGGTTAGTTAAATTCTCATCTCCACAGGATGGAAAGATGGCTACCTATACTTTTCAGCTTCTACATTATCCTATCCGCACTTCCAGTGAGGCAGGTGAGGGATGCTTTATTTACAATAATTCCAACAAATGTCTTAGAATACAGCCTTCAGAGCTCTGAATGGATACCTGCTCACCCCTCAACCAATCATTAAGATATAATGCTTTAATTGCTCAAGCCCGGGTCACATGGGTACTCAAAGTGCTCCATTTGAATCAACCGCACCCTAAAAACAGAGAATGCGAATAGAGAAGGCAAAAATGATTTTGCCAGAAGTGAAAATAAATGCTGAGCAGGCCAAAAATGACCACTGCAGTGTACTTTAGCTGAGAAAGGAGTTTGGAACCTCTTTCCTTTCTTTATTTTCCTATTTATCTCCCTAAGTAGCTGTTATGGATTGATTATATCCTAGTACACTGACAGGGTCACATTCAAATAGTGGGTAGAATAATAGCCTGGTACTAAATTTCACAAGGACAAGTTCCCTCTTTTAACTCCTTCTGTCCATGGGACAGAAATGGTAAGTAGCAGTTCTGCTTTCAAAATGAAAAAGACCTGAATTGTTCAGGTTTTTTCTCAATGTCTCTCTATTCCATTTCTCTTGTTGCTACCTTAAATCATAGTGGTAACAGCCAAGCAAAGGTTTCGATGTTGTAGTGGAGAGGGTGTTTAGAGAAAGGAGATAGCCGTCTTTATCTCAGAGTTAGGACTGAAGCTTTTTAAACCTAACTAGCATAAGAAAAGGGAGTGTTCCCTGTGATCCAGCCCCACCTTGGGTTACTACTATCAGAACTTCATACTGTTTTCCATGGGAATTTGCAGTGCCTCCCTCTTGGGGTAGAGCATGTGCCCCTGTCTCTCCACCTTTGGGCTTGGCTATATGATTTGCTTTGACCAATGTTATATAATGAGTGTAACGTGTGAGGCTATAAACTAGCTTGCAAGGTTTGGCTTGTACTTTTGTGCTTCTGCCATCTGTCACCGGATCCTTCCTGGGTCTCAGAATGAGATGTATGGAGCAGAATTGAAGCTGACTTGCATTCTAAAGAACAACCAACCCCAGCCAACCCTCAAACTGTGAGCCAGACCATGTCTCTCTTTATAAGTCACAAGGCTTGCTGGGCTGTTTGTTAGGCAGATTTATCATGCAAAAGTGACTAAAACAACATTTTACACAAGTTGTCTGCATTGTGATTAATGGCCAGAGACAAATATAAGAAAAATGTTATTTAAAAATATTAGAGCCTTGACTCACATGGTTTCTTTTCAGAGTACTATTATGGTATTAAAGAAAAAAAATTGTGCATGAGAGCCAAAGAAGAATCAAATTAACTCAAGATCTTTATTTGCATATCTCTAACAGTTTGAGGTTGATATATTAATCAATGCAAGATTGTTAATAATGCCCCCCTTCCTGTCTTTTACCGTTGCATCGCACAGCTGGCCTCACATTTCTCACACCAAATATTCTTCCCTGCATATCCATACACCTCGCTCTAATCTCATGCCTTTAATCCTTATTCTATACTGTTTCCCTTTCCATTCAATTGGCAGAACAGTGAAGGGTTCTGGTAAACAAAGACTTCCCTGAGGAACTAGCTGGGGGAGACTAGGCCAAGTTGGAATTCTCTTTGTTGTCAGGAAGAGAAAACTGCCACACTTTCCCAGATAATTTCCTTGGGAACTACATGGGAGGAAGTGATAGGTCATAGCCAGTATGTGGGTATATTTGCATCCCCCCCCACTGCCCCAATTCTGTTCATGTCAGTCACCAAATATTACTGAATAAGAAAAATGTCAAGTTATTCTTTTTTTGTTCTTGTATTTTTATTAAATTTTTAATTATAAAAAGAATTGCAGGAGTTTTAAAAAATTAGATAATGTAAGAAAAAGTGATCATAATCTTAACTTCCCTCTTTTAGTCACACTACCTCTGAAATAATCAGTGACTAATATTAAGTGCATGATGCTTGACATATTTATCTATTCAAACATATCAAGATTTTCTACTTCTTTTCTGCAAAATGAACTCTGCCATACATTTTCATCTAAGATATGCTTTCTTTTCTGCATATAATACATGGATGACAATTTTTCAGGTAAATATCTTTAACCTAATTCATTTCAAATCAAAAATAGCTGCATAATACTCCATGTTATACATTTATTAAAATTATTCAAACTTTCTTAGTTTTAGGTTGTTTCTAGATGTTTTTTGCTTGTTTGTCTGTTCGTTTTACCATTAGTATGGCAAAGCAAAGCCAGTGAATGAGGATATATAATCTTATAGGGAAAAGAGAACAAATTATTTGAGTCAATTATTCAACCTGCCATATATGATCTTTTACAATGTGTATGTGTGTATGCACACATGTGTGTGTACATGTGCATTCTATTTTGATCTTTGATCTTTTTATTCTTTGCTTTATTACTTCTGAACTTCCCAATTCCCCTGACAAACCACTGAGACAAAATGAATTCATGCTATCTATCGGCTAGGGAATATTGAGCAAGCTAGGCAACCACTTTGTGGTATGAATTTGAAGAATTTAGAAAGACTCAATAATCACCTCAAATCCCTCTTAAATTGCTTGTTGATACCTGACATTTCTTCATCTTAAAGTAATTGCAGATATCACTGAGAGAGCTAACACACTAATTCTCATTAGACTTTTACACATGCATATTATTTTTAATACTTTTGTCAAAATATGCATGAGTCTTTATGTAGAAGATACAGATAGATTAAATAGCAACCTTTAAAAAATATTTAGAGTAAAATAATGCATAAAGGAGAATTGAGTAAATCAAAGACAAACTTCATCTAAATTATAACTTTATGAAAGGAAAAAACTAAACAGATGACTTTGCGTTGAAGTTATTTTGGAAATCAAATACACATTAACATGTTGTTTGAGTCAAGTACCCAAGGCAATTGAAATATTCATATCGGGTTTTATCCTCAGCCTGAGAGTAGATGTTGGAATATCAAAAGCAAAATAGAGTATTTTTAATCTTTAAGATGCACTCAAATTTCATGATTGAGAGAGCCAAATTTGTGGGTTTTTCCCAGATACAGGACACTGGGGATCACCACTTAACTTTCTAGTAGTAAGAACGTAGCAAAGTATATCAAAAAGCAGAAGATCTGAGTTCCTATTAGACCTTAGATAAATTTCAAAACAATGATTCTCTGGTTGTTATGAAACAAATCCCAGTGATGAATGTAAAATTGTTCTTTCCATCATAAAGGTACTTGACTTATATAAGAGGTTGCCCTTAACCATACTAAGAACATTCCTATTTTCTTAATAAAATTAAAAAATGCTTATATATAAAGAGTGCTTAGAGAATGGCTTAGAGAGCTAACCCCTTTGCTTCTCTTAAACAAAAATATTAGCTTTCTGAATTTTTGTATCCCCTATGACCAGTTTCCCTAGGGTTTGGAAGTACTATTGCAGAAAGACCTAATTCAAACTAGCTAAATAATGTTTCTCTACCACATTCAGTCAGAAACCTCTATAATTACTTTTATAATTAAATGCTCATCTTTCTGAATTGAACTTTGTTTTTTCAGAGACTTTTTTCTTAATCTGCAAAATGATCTCTTAAATGCACAGGGCACTACTCTGGCAACTGATATTGTAAAATATAACTGTTTGAGGGGAAAACTAACATTTGACTGCTCTAGGATTTTAAATAACCTGATTGAGAGATCACTCTCTAAAAGTAACAATAAATAAAATATAACATGATAAAAAGGAAATTTATAAAAACATACTTTCTAATGCTTCACATAGGATTATCAAACATCAAGCAAAGTTAAGAAAATGTAATCCTAAAATTATGCATGGTATTAAGACAAAATATATTTGGTATTAAAACAGGGTCTGTAAAAAGGAAGGTTCACTGATTGATTACCTTGCAGAGACCCATTAGGAAGTCATCATTAAAAAGAACAGAACAGATTTAATATAATTTTTAAGAATAGTAGCATAACCATATTATTGAATGAGTTGAAATCAAGAGTGTTCAAGGACTACAGCCTGATCCTTTTTCATCAGCACTCTTTAAACTAGCTCTACCATATTTTTTCTAGTAGTAAAAATCCAGTCTGATCTAATATTAAAGCTTTAGTTTTTCATTTACTTATAAGCATCTCTCTGCTCAGGTCTGTCAGGCTGGGAAATCTTTGGTCCAGGAGAGGCCATGATTGATTTTTAGTTTCCCTACTTTGCTCTTCTACTATTGTTCTTGACTCACTTTGCAGACTTTTGGGTTAGACTGAGGGAAAAAAAGGATACTAGGAAAGTCACTTAATATCTCTAGTCCCTTCATTTTGTCATGTATAAAAAAAAATTAAATAGGTCATCTATATAGGCAATAGAGATATTGCAGATTCAACTCCAGACCACCGCAAAAGAAGTGAATATCACTTAAATCATCACACAATTTTTTTGGTTACCCAGTGCATATAAAAGTTATGTTTATACTACACTGTTGTCTGTTAAGCGTGCAGTAGCATTATGTTTTAAAAAACAATGTGTGTACCTTAATTTAAAAAATACTTTATTACTAAAAAAAAAAAAAAAAAAAAAAAAAGCCAATCATCTTGTCGTGAAGGATCCTGCCTCATTGTTGATGGCTGCTGACTGATCACGGTGGTGGTTGCTAAAGGTTAGGGTGGCTGTGGCACCTTTTAAAAAAAGACAACAGTAAAGTTTGCTACATCCATTGACTATTCTTTTCACAACTAGCTATCTGTGATGCTTTTTGATAGCTTTTTATCCACAGTAGAACTTCTTTCAAAATTGGAGTTAATCATCTCAAACCCTATTGTTGTATTATCAGTCAAGTTTGTATAATATTCTAAATCCTTTGTTGTCATTTCAACAATCTTCACAGCATCTTCACCAGAGGCAGATTTCATCTCAAGAAAATACTTTCTTTGCTCATCCATAAGAAGCAACTCCTCATTTGTTAAAGTTCTAGCATAAGATTATAGCAATTCAGTAACATCATCAGGCTCCACTTCTAATTCTAGTTCTCTTGCTATTCTACCACATCTAAATGAGTTACTTCCTCCACTGAAGTCTTAAACCCCTCAAAGTCATCCATGTGGGTTGGGATCAACTTATTCCAAACTCCTGTTAATAATGATATTTCCCCAAGAATCACAAATGTTCTTAATGGTATCTAGAATGGTGAACCTTTTCTTGAAGATTTTCTATTTACTTGCCCAGATTCATTCAGGAATCACTATCTATGGCAGGTATCGCCTTACAAAATGTGTATCTTGAATAATAAGGCTTGAAAGTTGAAATTGCTCCTTGATTCACGGGCTGCAGAAGGGATACTATGTTAGCAGTCAGGAAAACAACATTAATTTTGCTGTACATCTCCATCAGAGCTCTGGGTAACCAGGTGCACTCTCAATGGGCAGTAATATTTTGAAAGGAATCTTTTTTTGAGAAGTAGATCTCAACAGTAGACTTAAAATATCCAGTAAATCATGTTGTAAACAGATGTGCTGTCGTCCAGACTTTGCTCCATTTCTAGAGCACAGAGTAGATTTAGCATAATATTCTTAGGGCCATAGAATTTTTCAAAACAGTACACGAGTATTGGCTTCAATTTAAAGTCACCAGCTGCATTAGCCCCTAACAACAGTCAGCCTCTCCTTTGAGGCTTTGAGGCCAGACACTGACTTTTCCTCTTTAACTTAACAAAGTCTTAGATGGCATCTTCTTCCAATATGACTGTTTCATCTACAATATGAGGCTCTTTGAAAATCTGTTGTCTAGTGTAGCCACCTTTATAAATTATCTTAGCTAGATCTTCTGGATAACTTGCGGCAGCTTCTACATCAGCCCTGCTGTGTCACCTTGGCACTTTTATGTTATGGAGATGGCCTCTTTCCTTAAACCTCCTGAACCAATTTCTGCTAGCTTCGAACTTTTTTCTGCAGCTTCGTTACCTCTCCACCTCTGAAGAGAGTTAGGGCCTTTTTCTGGATTAGGTTCTGGCTTAAGGGAATGTTGTAACAGGTTTGATCATTTTACCAGAGCACTAAAACTTTTGCAATATCAGCAACAGGGCTGAAACAAAATTTCTTAAGTTTGCCGTTTTAGATCGGGGCTTTTTGTGGCATCTCAAAAACAATTACAGTAGTAACATCAAAGGTCACTGATCACAGATCACTGTAACAAACATAATAATAATGAAAAAATTGAAAGGTGAGAATTACCAAAATGTGACACAGAGACATGAAGTGAGCAAATGCTATCTGAAAAACGGTACCAAAAGACTTGCTCAATGCAGGGTTGCCACAAACTTCAATTTGTAATAAACACAATATCTGTAAAGCACGATAAACCAAAGCACGATAAAATGATGTATGCCTGTATCTGGTCACCTAAATAATTCTAATTTGTCCTTTTATTCAAATAAAAGCAAAGTCCAAAGCAAGGAGATGAAAAGCCAAATGCAAATTTCACTTACCCGGCATTTATTCTAAGGCTATATCATGGCAATAGCCTTCAGGCCCCTGAATACCACAGATGTGTCATATATTCTGGCCTTATTTACAGTCTCCGATTCAGGAAACAGTTATGCTTAAATATGCATAGTTAGGACTTTACAGATCTGCTGCAATAAATGTAAAAAAAGTTATGACGAGCTAGAACTTTTTCTCCTGGTCCAATGCTTGTCACCAAATAGTGCTTACTCTGTATCAAACATTATTCTCGTTCACTACTGTGTGAATAAAACAGACCAAGATTCCTGATCTCAGAAAGCTTATGTTCTGTTGAGTGATAACAAACAATAAACACTAAGTATAGTCACATATTGCAGAGTATGTTCAAAGTTGTGAAATATATTAGAGGGAAAAAGCACAAATCAGGCCAAAGGTGATATGAAATGTGCAGGTGGCAGGGGAAGGATTGGTAACAGGCTGCAATTTTAAATACAGTGGTCAAAGGGATTCACTGAGATACTAGTATCTGAGCAAAGACTGGAAGCAGGTGAGGGAATTAGCCAGAAGGAGAGGGAACGGTCACTGCAAAATTCCTAACGTAGGATCTTATTCAAGGAAGAGCAGAGTTTAAATGAAATAAATTGCACGATCTGATTTAAAAAGCTCACTCTGGTTGCTATGTTGAGAAAAGACTGCTGACGGGGAGAGAACATGTAACATTATAGACTAAATTATACCGTGGTAGCACACAATGCTAAAATTTCAGAGGCTTAGAAAGTAAAGAAAAATAAGTTTTTTTTCTCACGTTGCATAGCATTGGCTGTGGCTCTGCTCCACTGCCTTCTCTCTGGGGCCCAGATTTATAGAACAGTTGCTATCTGGGCAATGCCAGTCTCATGGCAAAGGAAAAAAAGAGTCAGCCTGGACCAGGAACTGGCTCTTAAAGGTTCTACTCAAAAGCGCCCTGTTTTATTTCTATCACACTTTATGGACCACAGCAAGTCATAGCGTCAAGTAAATCTAACACTGAAAAGACCAGAGACCTGTAATTCTTCCACAGGGAATGGGGAAACCTCTAGAAAGGCATGCAAATACTTTGAAAAATACAATTCTCCAGAGTATAGGAGAGAAAGAAAGGGAGATAGTTTTAGAAGGTTATCGCCATTTTCTATGTGAGAGATAATAATGACCCGTTCTTATCAATTATACCCCAGACAGTGGAATCTTGAAATTTCCAAGGCTATTGAACAGAAATGAGATGGGGAGGTGACCAATAATAGAGGTTCACACAGGAATAAAAAAAATGTGTCATAGAGGCTTATAATAGAAAAAAGATTAGAGCAAGTAATGGAAGGAACTCAAGCAAAAGAAAAACTAGTAAAAACAAAATACAAAACATCACAGAAATATTATAAGTATTAATTTATTACATCTGAACATTTAAAAATACATAATTTAGTTTCATAAAAACTTACAACTAAAATTCTCCAGAAAAAAAAAATTATTCCAAATAAACAAGTTCTAGAAAGGAGACTTTAACAATCAAATTATTGCTTTTTGTAGATTTCTCTGACCTTGTAATTCAAAAGAAACAATTTTGTTAATGACATGCCAATTTTGTCTTTTCTTATTCAATTTGCTCTGTTATCTTAACTGAAAGCAGGATCTCTCTGTTAAATCAAGTATTTCCTTATCCCTGATTACACTGGATGTTGTTAAGTATGTGCAGAAAGGTAATAAAATTTAATTTATAATTCCTATTCCTACTATTTCTACCTCTTTTCTTTGTAGACTCTTCTGAACAATAGTGAATCCCAAAGCTTAATGTCATTGTGCCCCTCCTTTTATCTACCACAATCTTATGTTTATTCCTAATGTGCACCAGGGTGTATGCTAAATGCTAGGGATACTAACATAAAATCACCCTGTAAGATTCTAATAGTTCAGGGATAAAGATAAATAGAATTTATTTAGGTAAATACTATTCGGGAGGAATATGTGATATGCAAAAATAACAGAGAAGAAGAATCAAACTCCACATGAGGAAGCTTCATAAAAAAAGATGTTTTAGATGAGTGTAGGTGAAGAACAGATGGTTTTCATTAAAAAAAAAAAATGGCAGTGAAAGGAATTCTAAGCAGAAGGAAAAGCATACTAAAAGATATATGAAAAAATAAAAAATATTAGACTAATAGAAATAAGTGGTTGAAAGTAATTTGTAAAGGAACAGCAGAAGGAGCTGCAACTAGGTAGATGTAAGACCAGATTACAAAGCAGCCATGTGCCATGCCAAGAAGTTCCAATATTAAACGGTACCAGAGAACCACTGAAGAGATTCAAGTAGAAAAGTAACATGATTTTATGTTTACGGCGGTCGTTGGTTACTTTAAATAAATGGTCATTATTTTTTCACTCATCACTATTTGTGAAACACAGGAAAGCATCTCTACAGTGAACAAGCAGTCATAGAAATCCATAATGTCATTCAGCTATCAAGCCAGATTTAGAGGCCCATCAGTATGCTTGTGCTTTGCCAATCAATCAGTTTCTGGTTTTATTGAAATTATAATCAGAAGTTATGGCCTATCAGATCCCTTCTATAAGACTGAACATGTAACATATATGAAACGGACTATAGGGTACAAAAAGGAAGAACAAGTCATCTGAAAAGAAGTCTGTTATTTACGAAGAGAGTCGCTGGGATTGGTAACCCAGACTAGGAAGCAAGTTTTAAGAATCTTAGGGCTATGGTGTAGCCCAGGTATAGCAGAAAGGTCATACTCGAATACATCTCCATATCCTGAAAACAAAACAAACTCAAACAAAACAGCTATGTGTGTGAATTGAAAGAGATGTCTTACTAAACTGTACAACTTTAGGGCTCAATAAATTCTTGCCTGGGATCTTCATCTCCATCCCTCAAACCCAACTTCTCTCACACTACCAATGAAGTTTCTCTACCAACATCGCAATACCTATCTTTAGCTGGATTTAATCAGCAGGAATCAAGAAGACAGCATACACAGCCATATTCACAGATTTTTATATACTGACAAATCTGTGGATGCGACTCTTCAAATTTAAGTTGTAATATATATCACCAAGTTGTCTTCCAAAACAGTAATAGCAATTCACATTCTGACCAACAATAGACTACTTTTTCTTATGTCTCTGAGGATTTATGTTTTCAAATACTGTAACAGTTTTCCAATCTCACAGATAAAATAATGTTATCTCATATTTGTTTCAATTTGCATCTCTCCAAGTACTACTGTGGTTCATCGTTGTTTTTAAATATTTATTGCTCACATGCTTTTTCTCCTCTGTAAATTATTTATTTTCATCACTTTCCTGTTTATATTAAAATAGGTGTCTTTAACAATAACCTTTTGCCATGTGGCTTTCCTTTGTCTGTTGCCTTTGTCAAGCCTTTGCTATTCTAATAAAGAGTGACTACTTTATAATTTAGTTTTTATATTAAAATCTTTATTACATTAGTATTCTATTTTTTCCCATAATGTGTGTAGGGGATGAATTTTAGTCACTTTATGATTTAGAAGTCTAGGACTATGAAGTTATATAAATAAGGTATATTTAAAACTGGAGGATGGAGTTAATGATGAAGAAATAACTATACCTTACTGTGCTAGGCAGTTTAACTTTTTTATAAATTTAGTCAGCAGTTTTTCTCAGGCCTGGACTTTACTATGTGAGAGTCTGTAGGGTTTATGTACAGCAAATATATGCATGTCCTCCTCACACTTTATTTGAATATTAAACGTCATACTCTACTGGGTAGATTTTGGAAAAATGCTTGAGAGCATAATAAAGGCTGGCAAAGGTCAGAGGTGTCACTAGTGCTAGCCTCTTCTCTCTTAGTCATTTGAAAAGTGTAATCATAAAACTGAGAGCCAAAAAAGATACACACAAGAGCTCTCCTGAGTTTTAGGTTAATGAGAACTCTCTGAAGCCAGTTTGGGGTTTGTTTGTTGGTTTTTTTTGTTTTCTATGGAGGCTTCATTACATAATCATAGTTGACTAAATCATGGCCATTGGTGATGGAACTCAATGTTCAGCCCCTCTCCCTCCTCTGGAGATCTGGAGGTGGGACTGAAAGTTCTAACTTTCTAATCATATGGCTGGCTCTCCTGGCAACCAGCCCCTGTTATTAGATGGGATTTAAAAGTCACCTTTACAGCTCTTATCATGAGAAATTCCAATGGCTTTAGGAGCTCCATGTAAGAAACTGGGAAGAATACAAAATAATATATTTCTTATTATAAAGCATAATACATAAATATGTAAGTCCTTGTCCATTGGCTCCCTTTCCTCTTTCTGATTTCAGGGACATTACAATATGAATTAATATGCAGACAAGTGGGAGTGAATACTAGGAAATATTACTTAAGTTTAATTAAGAGAGTTAGAGTCAGAAGAAAACTTAAGATCATTTACGGAAAATGGTTTTATTATGTTTCAAAGGGGGAAGAGTATGACTACTATTTCAAGACTGAAGGACTATGAGTAAAGAAAAGATGGGGTTGAAGAGTAAGATTGGGCAGACTATAATGGATTTGCTATATTTAGAAAAATAATGAGTAATGATCTACAGGTAGTAGAATGGGTCCAACTGATAAATAATGCTTTGGATCAGGAAAGAGGTCTATTTTGCAAATAGTTTTGTTCCTAATGACTGGAAAGAGCATAAGACCTAGCCAATTATTCGTATGCAATCTGATCCTAATAAAATTGTTTAAAGAAAATATACATCTAGCATATATTGTTTAAAGAAAATATATTTTAAAGGAATATATATATATTTATATATTAAGGATATATATGAAGTTAAAGGCAAACTGGAAAGGAATTAAAGTTTTTATTAGATACAACCATTTCAGAAATGAACTCATAGCTCTGAAGAGAGGAAACAAAGCTGAAGAGAAAGTTATTATAGAAATCTGGAACAACAATATATAATACAGATAATAGGATGACCAAAAACAAAGATCTGTAATGTCATTGGTATATCTGTGGTAACAGGTAGCAAAGACTAGGATAAAACTTGTGTGTGCTGAGATGGGAGAAAATGGCTAGACGGGGGTAATATAGTGAAGGCAATAGCTACATCATTTGGTTATTTGTAAAGGTCAGAATATCCTAAAGTTTAGCTTGTGAATCTGAAAATGAACAGAATATCATAAAACTGCATTTGAAAATGTTAAACCTCACTAAGAACTTAGCACAGAGTTAACATGTTAGGGTAGTGGAAGCTTTAATAATTTATTCAACATTTAAAATATCCATATATATATATATATATATATATTATATATATATATATATATATAATTTTTTTATATACAACAAACACAAGGTAGGAGGGAAAACTAGAAACTATAATCAAGCCAGCACAACAGATTTTCTATCCAAAGTGAAGCAGAAGCTTGAAAAGCTATTAATTCTCACATTAATCCATTTGTATTTTCAAATCTTTCTATAATATGTTTTCTTTCCCTGCTTTTAAAATACAATGTAATTCTGGCCAAAATAGAGCTTGAAATTGAGTTCTAGAGACTGTCCTAGTCTTTCGATATCAATTCTTTACAAAACTCATGGTTGTTTTTTTTTTTTTTTTTTTTTTTTTTTTTTTGTAGATCAAGAAGGTAATGGGTATTTTTACTATGCTGGGTATCGGAATCTTCCAGGTAACAACAGTATGACCCAATTCCTTTACCATGATTCTTTCTCAGTGCACACAGTCTTTTTATTATACTAAATGAACCATTTATAGCCGAGTAAATAAAATAATAATAATGTACCATTATCCACTGCTAAGATTACTATGACCTAGAATTAGCTGACCCAGCAGCATTACACAGAAATTATCAAGGTGGCAATTACTAAAAGTAGTTTGATTCTTGATTAGTCACTTGATAATACTTCATTATGAAACAAAGAAAAATGAATTTGAATAAAACACACCACTTTTGGGTAACTGCTAAGGAATTTATTGTATTCCCTATATGTATTTGGATCCTGTTTTTTGAACACTCTCTATAAACTTCAGGGATAATATGTTCTTATTTCTTGCTCAACCTTCTTCATGACAAAAAAAATAACCTTGTGTGGCAATTATTTCTTGTTATACTTGATTTTAAGGGTGTGTAATTACAGACTGCATGCTGATTCCCATAAAATTGAGTGAGGTAAAGTGTCAGAACAACCATATCATTTCAAATGTTTCCTTCCTTAAAAATTATTTTAGTTTTTGTACCCTTTATTAATTTTATTATGATGATGCATATATTACAACAACTCGTGAATATCTTAGAAAGTTCAGTAAATAAAAAGATTGTATTCTAGTCTTATAAGATCTATAGATATATTCAATCAAGTGCTGAAAATGCTCAGATTAAAACTACCTTCCTTCAGCAGCATATGATTATCCAAGCTATTTTATTTCTAAGCAAGTACATTTTTCATAGCATTTTTAAATATTTTAGGAGTGTACCAAAAATATCCTGAATTACTATTTTGATCCTAGAAGTGTTTAAACCTTCAAAAGCAAGTCTCCATTAATAAGAAGAGTATCACAAATATACCATTTATATAAAAATTATTATCATCTAATGGAATGATTTCGATTCCCTAAGCTTACGTGAGATCTTGAAAGGGAGTATGGCTACCATCTTCTAGAACTAGGTAGGCTCCTGGTTAGCAGAGGCCGTGGTATTGAAAACATAAATTATTTTTTTTATTTTAATCAAGCAAGTAAAGTTAATGTAAAATAAACTTTCCAGAGAAGGTCACAATAGGCTCACCTGTATAGACACTCCTGACAACATCCTGCTGAGAACAGAATCAGCTTCCAAAGAGTGTCAACCTAAATAAGATCATCCTGAGAAAATGACTGGGTTTTTCAGAGATGGAGAAGAGTCAGATAAACACCACAGTAGGGATCTGTGCAAGCATGAGAGGTTTTAAAGAAAGATATTACTGAGGAACATGCTCTAGTACTGTCTACTTGATTAAACCATTCAGCACTTTCATTGTGCCTTGAGGCTTAAAATAATGGTATGCCATCACTGAAGCATTGCAGTGGTATTTGATATTTGGAACGTTATTCAGAAAGAATGAAACTGATAAGAATCGTTTTAAGACTTTTGCATTCTCTTAGAAAATGCTTTCTAATCAAGAGTCATTTTATAACTAGATTCCATAGACGTAAATGAAGCTACTTTCCTAATGGCATACCACATAAAATTATAAATGTATATGTATACACCTGTATGTAACAGCTGTTCACTTGGCTTTGCTTTTGTTATTCTTTATTTTATTCTGCCTTAATGCCATGGAATCTTTGTCCTTTCTGAGTTCCCACTGTTCTTTTCAACTTCACTGTCAGTAATTTTTTCCCCTGAGAGCAATCAATGTTTACCATACCTGGCTACACCTTGTGTCTTCAGTGATAAACAATGACTTAAGAACCAATGTCAAGCAATGTCATTTGACACATCTGTTTCATTAATGCAAATTGTGATGGCAATCTGAACCCTACCCTTAGATTTCTTGTTGCATGACTACAGCAGAAGCAAAGCAAGTGAAACATATCATGAGCATATAAATGATATGTCCCTAACACAACACCAAGGAACACAGAACGTCTTTTAAAGGGTCTCCAACTCTTTAACTATTTAACTATAGTACTGACTACAATTAATAATACTGTGTTGCATATTTTAAAGTTTCTTAAAAAACGTGTCCCCAGGTAAAAATAACATGGAGTTTTGTTTTCAAAATAAAATACTATATATTTTTTTCATAATCTATAGATACTAAGATTAACAAAAGAATGTGACTTTACATGTAATATCACATTCAAGCTCAAGTGTTTATTTAATTTTGATAAAGTCTGATGCTCAGATCTGCATTTAGTTCTTGAAATTTGGAAAAGCAGCCCCTAAAATTAAACTGGGCATCAGTAAATGTGAACCTGAGATTTTTTTTTTTTTTTTTTTTTTTTTTTTTTTTTTGCTACACAGATAAATCACTTTAAAGTCCAAGAGTAGAAAACAAGATGAAATTGAAAACAGAGAACGATTTTTCATAGCGTTCTCTAGGTTTCACCATTATTCTTCACCTCTTTCCAATTTAATTCCCTGTATGAGGAAATACAGTCGATAAGAGTTTTGTGGCACAATGGATCTGAATTCATTCATTCCTCTGCACCTAAGTGATTCTCTGTGTTACAGGGTGTTTTACTTGGGTATTTACATTTGATACTCAGGTGGGGATGTTTGAGGTACATATATAACAAGAAGAGTCTTCTTAAAATTTAAGCCTAAATTTAAGTTCGAATTGGAGATTAGAATAATTTCCAATTGAAAAATAGGCTCTGTTCTTTTATTGTCACTGTTGCTATAACAGATCCTTTACCACATAATCAGTGGGTTTTTTCTGATCTTCGTAAAAGTTTCCAAACATTTTATTTGTCTATTAGCCAATAATGCCACTTACTAAATAATGAATCTACTTATAACATAGGCTTTAAAGGCTAAAGAGAGCATGATATCAATGTTTATTGGTATGAATTTTTTTTGTCCTAAGTCCTGTTTCATCATAGGAAAAACAATTTTGAATAGTCACATTTTTTTTTCAATTACTTTTCAGCACAGTGGATGCTATTCTCAGTGAACAGAATAATATATTAATGTTAAAGGGCATGGCTCCCATAGTCCCCATTCAGGTAAAGCCAGCTGCCAAAGCATTTTTAGTGCAAATAAGAGAAATACATCACATCCCAAATACCACCTCTGTAAGACTTCTGGCAATGAGGTGATTACAATAGCAACTTTCCAACTCTTTATATCTCTTCAGAAGGAGGAATTCTTATCTTGAAAATATGATATCTCTTGATGTAGATTAAAAAGGAAAGAGAATATTTTAGTAAAGATCAACTGAAATGTGACCTTGAATATTTCTTCATGTTTCAGATTTTCACAGTGAGCTCAAACTAATAGCAGTATTGTCCTGAAGTTGGTAGTTGCTAGGAAATGCCATGTATTTCACAGATAGGTATACAGATGTATATATTATAAAAAATCACCCATGGGGCTCTCTAGATCAAATGCACTGGCTTTGATGCAAGCTCATATCACTTTTACAGAGAAGTATTACTATTCATGTATTCACTTCAAAATAGTGAAAACAAATCGAGTGAAATCAAAGTCTAGTTCTATATCTTTTTGAGGAATTGTGACTGAAAAAGAGCCATCACCCAACATTCCAAAATTCTTCTGTGTTTAATTCAGGGAAGGGAATGCAGCTACTTTCTGAAAATCAGATAAAAAGTGATGTATGTGGCAATTTCCTTTATGAGCTTAAAATAGTTTTTCTTGTATGCTACTTTATCAATTCATAAAGTGAATAGATCTAACACTAAAAGAAGGTTTTGATCTGGTGCCAGATTTAAATAAGACTCCATGGTTTAAAAATGGCTGAGGGACAGTTTCATCTAAAATAGGGAGAAGGTGCTCCCTCCACTTCCTTAGAATCTTCTAGTCAAAGTGTTTCTTCTTTGTACCCCACCCGTGTGTGTGTGTGTGTGTGTGTGTGTGTGTGTGTGTGTGTATCTGTCTCTATCAATCTTCCTCAAAGCAGCTTCTCAGAGAGTAATAGACATCTTTTTTAAAGTCTTTTTCTTCTATCTCAACCTATAAAGTCATTGGGGGTACTAATCAGCTCTAGAAACCTCTATGACATTTATGCCATGTATTGGGAGAGAGGAGAACTAATAACTTTCTTTAAAGTCAAAATAGGTATCCCAAGAAATGATCACAGTAAGTATAAGGGAGAGACTAACTTTAATACAGATTAACAGTCTAGTACTATGTGTTTTAATTAAATAGGTAAATAGATTAGATAGATTAAATAGATAGATGATAGGTAGATGATAGATAGATGATAGATAGATAGATACATAGATACATAGATAGATACATAGATAGATAGATGATAACAGATGATAGGCAATCAGATGATAAATAAACTGATCATTATTTTTTATAAAACAATATTAGAATAATAAATTAATAAGTCTGTATAAAAATCATCAATTAGAATCATCAGTAAGTCTATGTAAGAATAAATTAAGAATTCGACTTAGAACATTTACCTGATTTGGACACTAAAGAACTTTAAATATTATATCAACTAAAAGATATATAAGATCAGGGAAGTTGTTTTTACAAATTGTATGAATTTTTGGGACTAAATTTGAAAAAGAAAGAGAATATTTTTAGTTAAAATTCAGTAACTAATTACAATAAATTTTAGTGTATACAAATGTATAAAACAATCAATGCAATAAAATCTTAGAGACTGCTGATTGTGGATCCCTTGGAAATGTGAGTGTGTGGCATGGTTAAATCTATAGCAATATCTACTCTTAGGAACCAGACTGATAATCTCCTAGGCAGATATTATGTAGTGATTTTCATTTCCTTTTATCAGTTTATGCAAAATGTATAAATAACCAAATCATTCCTCTTTGGTTAATTAGCAAGGAAAATGGTTAAAAGGCATCTTTTATATTACTCTTTCTGGAAAACAAAGTGATTATACATTTTGTAGAATGCCTATAGAATGTATGATCACCTAAGTACTCATCTTTAATTTTCTTTTTTTTTTAAACCAATTGGCATATTAAAATTCTGGGGAGTAGGAGATAAGAAATAAGCCATCTCTACAAAATAACTGTCAGTTTTGTAAAAATTTTATAAAATTGATATTACCAGTGTACTTAAAGTTTGTGTGACAGTGTGAAGACTCCTCCATTGTATTGTTATTTAGGTACCATGGTTATTTTTCCTTGGCCTAGAGCTGGAATAACCAGTCTGAAAAAGACAAAGGCTGTGCTGTCATGGACCTTGGGAACAAGAGGACACCTAACAGTGACAGACATATTGCCTTGCTTTTTATCTACCATTGATACTTCCCCTAGAACTAAAGAAGCATATTCTGGGGTGAGCAATTAGCAAGTGTGTTAATAAACTAATGGTATTTCCTTGGCTATGAAGTCTAACTATTCTGAATCTAACCAAATATGATCTTGAGCTGAGGCCCAAGTACATAGCCTTTCCTACACTGCCCAGTGAACTCTATCCTCAAATAAAGTCAGAAAAAAATAAATTCAAGTTTTCTTTCAATGGACATATAAATAAGAATGTAATTGAAATTCGATCCTTAGAATATGTCCTACATTTTTGAAGGCACATCTTAAGGATGATCCTCATATTCTTTTGTTTATTTTATGGCTTTTAGTGATATAAAGACTTGCAATGCTTAATATCTTCTAAAACTGAACACTTTGGTAAACTGAGATATTCTAAGTCAAATTCTTTTAAGCTGCTAATGTCTTAAGTAGTTGCTGCCTGACATAATTTAGTTTTCCAATGCTTTTACAATTATAAGTCAAACATCCAAGCTAGCACAATTCAGGAGACATCAAATTACAGGACCATTTTCTATAAAGTTTTCTAAAATCTAGGTTCTTTAAATTTCTTTTACTAATCATTGTAGGGGGTCCTCCATTTCAAGAATATGAATTTAGAAAAGCATACACATACCAGCTTCAAGCAAGGTCAACTCTCCATATGCTTGCAATTACCTTATAAGTAGACAATCATTCTGAAAAACTCACTTATCAACAAAAATGACAGAATTCTATCCCCAGGTAAGAAGCATGTGAAAGACAGACTGCAATGTTTGTCCAGGGATATTTGCTAGTCGTCTATAACTGCCTTAAATACGAGGTAAATGGGTCTTCCTTGGAACATAGGTTCTCAAAGAATAAAAGAATTTTACACAGTACTCAAGCTGTGAAGCTACTGAATAAATGTAAATTGCTAGTGATTGCCAAGACGGTGAAGTAAGTGTGCTGACATTTTGAAAAGGTTAGCTTCCAATCTGAAATGGAACATAAGTAACTGCCTTGACACAGAAGCAGAAACGTAGTTTCCGCTTGGAAACCTGGCATCAGAACTATGGGAATTCATGTAGACATCCACTAACACTAGACAGAATAAGTATCTGAGTGACTTCTTTTCAGAATGGCCTAACTTTGAAAATGTGCCAGCGAGGGCTATTTATCCCACCAGGTCATGCAGCAGCATGCTGCTCTAATGTGTTTGGATCCAAAAAAAAAAAAAAAAAAAAAAAAGAAGCAATTTAGAAATATTTCTCTTTAATAGCTACCTTTAAACAACTGATTATATTCCTTTAAATGATTGTTCCATTCATATATTCTCCACTTCATTGAAAAATATTTTCTGAGCAGCTACCACAGTTTAGACACTGTTCCAAGTGCTGGATATATAATAGTCTGCTTCCAAATACTGTGAGCATATTGGCCTTAGAAGCTACCATGGTTCCTGACAAAGTGAATGTTCAAATTTATTTATTGAATAATATGAATTCAAATTAAAATTTGTCAAAGATTGATAATAGACTCATGATGACAATAGAAGGCAAACTAATTTCTTTAAGAAAATATGGCAAAATCCTTTTAAAGGAAGAAAAAGCATTCTAATTTTTTAATTTAAGTCTTATCATCATCCCTATTTTCTTTTCTCAAAAATAACAAAATTCTTTTGGAAATCCATATACATATTTCCTAGATTATATGCCATTCTGACAGGAAATTATATTAATAAGCCAGCCTTAAAAAGTCATCATTTCTACTTCCTGCAAACTTCCTACTCGTTGAATATATTTTAATTCAGTGAACTTCTGAAGACCTCGTAAGACATATCATTATTCACCATTTCACCTCTGACTCACTTCTGCCCACACCCAATGCCTATTTTTTATTATTATTATTTTTAGTAAATCTCCAAGGTTAAAAATGATAGATAAGTAGTAGACAAAAACTCATATTTGGAGAAGTCTGAATTTTGCCTTTACTACCGCAAAATAGAAATAAGATGCTATACAACTATTAATTCTTTTCAATTACAAACAACAATAGTAGTGCATACTTCTGTTAATAATAGTGAGATGCTGTCTTGATAATATATAAAGCTCTAGATCAGGGGCTCTCAATGTATAGTTTCCCAAACAAGAAATATAAGCATCACCTGGCAACTTGTCAGAAATCAATTTGAGAGAATCAGCAACCTATTCCTTAACAAATCCTCCTAGTGATTCTGATTGACTAAAAATTTTGACAATTGCTGTTCTACGTTTTAGCATATTATCTCCTTACTGGCCCCTACCTTGACCCTGATGTATCATATGCTCTACTAGTTTACGGAATTATTACATATGTGTTTTTTAAGCCATTATCCTCTACTAATAATCTATATTTAAAGGCATTTTTTCAGTCACTCGGCAGAAATCTGGACACAATGTCATTTAAAAGATAAAATTTGGTCTGTGTAGAACAAATCTTGAGGAGGTCACTGCAGAGTCGGGAGGGGCACTATATAGCTTCTGAAGCAAAGCAGATCATCAGTGGATATCACTGAATCCAAAATAAAAAGTCATATGTCATTGACCAGGAGACTTCAAGCACTTTTTGAATCACTTTTTGAGGCATATCTTCAGATTTGGGTTTTTCTCATAATAATCCAAGGCCCTAATGTGAATTCATAATGATATATCACAACACAGGAGAAGAAACAGCCATTTCACTTCAGAAAGTCAGAATTATGCACTACTGAAATTCGTGGAAGGATCCTGGTGGTTAATTAAGAAATACAGAAGTTACAAATTCAGCCTCTCATTTTCTGTGAAACATAAACCTCCAACATTTGACAATAGTTTTGAGAGAATTAAACCCTGCTTTTCCCATCAATCAGAGTTGACAACAAGCATCCCAACAAAGAAACATCTGAATGCAAAATCAATATATCATCTTTCTGGTCTGTTTTCTGAAAAATTTATGTAAGCCTAGTATAATATGTTAGCAATGTTGAATAGTGATTAAGAACAAAGAGTCTGTAGCCAAATGACAGAATTGGATTCCTGGGTCTACCATTTACTTGGTTTATAACCTTAGGTAATATTTCAACTCTGGGTGCCTCAGTTTCCTCCTCACTCTGGATGACACTTAGGGTTGCCATTTAAAAAAAAAAAAGAGCCAATATTTGTTTCTTAACAAATATTTTTATAGATTTGTAAAGACTAGTTGCTGGAACATGATGGGAACTGGGGAAAGGTTTACATGTTGCATTGACATTCTAATTATAGTTTCAAAGCAATAGGTGCGTGAGCATATTCTTATAGTTAAAAATAAAATTATACATAAAATTAAGATATGTATTAGATATAAAAATCTTACATATAGCATTGCTTTTATTGATTATTCTTCCTGACAACTTTTTTTTCCAGGTAGCTTCTGTTGAAATAATGTAATTTTCTCAAGACATTAACACCTTTGCAAAACATTACACATTAAATATGAAGAGGAAAAAGAATAAAGGTGTACTTACATTAATTAAAAATTAATAGAAGACATGGTTACTGTTTCATAGAACCATAGTGAATTTTTACAGGATTTGGATTGCTAGTATACAGCACTACAATGTCGAGAAGTAAAAACTTCTGATTAAATAAATAAGTATTCTAACAAAGTATGATGTTTGTATAAATTATTGAAGTACATTCTTTCTGATTGCAATAACCTATTTGTATGATAGTAGAGAATCACTAAATGAGAAAACTTTCATGGAAGAAAGTGTATTTTAAGCATCTCTAAAAAGTTATATTTAACTAAAATTTATTCTCAGTACCCATATTAAGGAAATATAAAAAATGTCATGATATTATTAAAGAAGTAGTATAAGTACAGACTAGTAATAGGTGAAACCCAACCTATGTCCACTCAAGGAAATGCAATCAGTTTATTATTTAAAATGTTGACCATTCAACCTTCAATTTAACCTGCATTTCCCCATTTTAGAAAACTCTATTTAGCTTCACAAATTTTCAGATGTCCATTTTACTTACTGTATGTGAAATCAACCAAACTCTTAACCTTTTTTCTGCATAAGAATCACAACTTATAATGACATATCCTGTCAAACAATTTGCTTATCCAGCTACAGTAGCTAGAGAAAAGTCACACCATTTGTCTTTCTCACTGATAATTTAGGTTCCTCCTTGAAAGACCATCATCAATCATGTCTAGAGTGAGGCTCTAGTTTTTCCTTTGCTGTACAATAAAATCACCATCCTTACAAAATAGCCCTCTCCCCCTAGGGAGTCTAAAGCAGTAACATTGCCAGAAAAATCCAAAATCCAAAAAAAAAAAAAAATGTTTTCTCACTAAAGCAATATTGCCACTTAGAGATGACAAAAAGAGAAAATACTGCTTTGTACTCACTGCTGGCTTCTCTCTTTGTCTCACCATCTTCTTTCTCCTACTTTGTTTCTGAAAAATTAAAAGGATTAAAACCTTAAAATGAAGGAAAACACAGTTAAAAAATATTTTACATGATCTGCATATCCAGAAAATTTTATTATAGGTATAAAATGACTAAATGGTTAAACTTTGTGTTATTGAAACACAGGAGGTATAAAGACACCCATCGTTCTCCAACATGAGAGATTTTGCTGTAAGAATAGGTACAGGTTAAAAGTTATTCTTTCCAGCCAAAGTAAAAATCTATAAAGAACCACTGCAGGGGACATACCACTGAAGAAAACGGGAAAGAGGAAACTTTAAAAGAATGGTTGGAAGAAAAAGACAAAAAGTTAAAGGGTTAGGTCTTAATTTGGAAAGAATTTATTATAAATAATTAGTAATTGGCATTAGGTATTTTGAAAAAGCATTATTAGAGGAGGTAACCCTAATCATTAATAGAATTAAGACATATAAAAATGTGAACTTTGAGCATGCATTAATGCAGAGATTAAGAATATTGTGCAATTGGGAAAATGATCAAGATGGTGATGATAATACTAATGAAAAAAACCTTTATAATTTGGCAAATATCATGTTAGGCAGTTTGCAGACATTATTTCATTCAGTACTCAAACAAGCATTTAATTCTATTCTATTATATCCTTCTAGATAAATCTATATCTAGATTATTTTTTGTCCTGTTCTTTACCTAGGAATTAATTCATTCCAAGTGGCTATAATCACACATGGTTATTCCATGTTGTCACTTCTTCTTTTGTGACTATTGTATTTATTATTGTTATGTCACTTCTTATAATGAATTTTAATAATATTTTTGTTTACACTACTGAATATAAAGCTCCTTCGGATAGTGAACTGAGATTCATAAACAGTGTCTGCAAACGGCATCATAGTCACACAATAAATATTTATTGAATAAATAAAGAAATGGATGACTAGATGAATGAGAAGTGTCTGTATTCTGGACTTCAGTATATAGGCAGGAAGAAATTGAATCTGTGTCAGTTACACTCTCACATATAATTATAAATATATTTTCTTTTCCAGTCTTTAAAGTTAAATCATATCACTTGCCTTTAATAACAAGAGTTTGATCCAAATTTTACGGTATATTTCTTAAGTTCATTGAAGTAAAAAAGAATACTTGATATTTCTATTTGTATTACTAAAATTAACATATTTAAATTACAATTAAATTAAATAATCCATATAATGCTTAATACAAATTCTAGCACATAGTAAGCTCTTAAAAAATGTTGTCGATAACAATTACCTAAAAGGATGCACTGAAATTTTTAATTTCTTAAAGTAGTAATTGAATTCAGGCATATTTCTTTCTAAGTAAAATGTGATCACAGGTTTTACTTTAAAAATTCTATAACAAAGGAGAGCGTTTGTCTTCAAACAAGAACTCTCTAAATGACCTAAATACAATATCTTTAATATAGGACATGAAATAATTCTAGTAACCCAATGACTAGTCCTCTAACTACTGAATCAAACTGAGTACGGAGAGTCGAAGTCATTAAGTAGACATATAATCCACCATCAAAAATCACTTTCAAATATAATTTAATGAATTATATCGAAAGTAATAAACCATATGCATAATATATTCCAGGAAGGCTGTGTCTTTCAACTCATTGAAATAAAATAGTAGGTACAAGTTTTTCATCTAACAAACACTAAATAAAACACTGTCAAACTCTTCTACAATGGAGCAATGTCTGTACTGATGGAACACAAAAGTATAGTAAATGAATATTCAGTAGCTTTATAATAAATTATTGGATTTTCAATTGCATTTAAAATGACTGTTCAAATCAATACCTTATTATTTCAGAGGACGTAGTCTAATTCATAAATATGCAGCATAATAATTAAAAGTGCTATTGTCAATAGGCTAGAGGTTAATTGCAAAAGTAGCCAGAAGGCCAGTACTGGCTGAGTAATATTAATAGTCAAGTATAATGAATATTTGTGCACCTGCAAGGAATGTTTCAAAATCAATCTTGCACTAAATTTAAAGCTATTGTAAATGTTTTCCACACATACTATGGACAGATATTAAAGTGACACCGGGAAGCTATCAGTAGCTAGTCACTTAAAAGCTCCAAAATTATTAAATATACTGTTTACTTAAATATGGCTACATGAATTTTCAATCTTTCTCAATGCACTGTATTATTAGGTAATACTTTCTTCTGCAGATTCCTTACAGTTCTTAATAATTCATATTATTCATATAAGCCTTTATATAAATTGGCTAATTTGTGATTTACCAGGGATTAATTTAGAAATATATATTTATAAAAGCTAGAAAAAGGGAACTATGATAATAAAAATAAAAGGGATGTAATCTAATTTCAAGATTCCTTTTACTTATTGAATTTTTATGTTTATAAAGATGTTATAGGTTTACATTTACTTTATTGACATTTGAACTACCAAAATAATGCATTTAAATCAAATAACATAATGGCTAATAAGAAAAAAAATAAATTTCTCTTTTCTCTCCTTCAATTCCATATCCTTTCAAATGTAATGTTCATGGAAACATATGAAAATATATGCATATATTTTTATTTTCTTACAAGCTGGTAAAAATATACATAAAGCTCTACTACTTGCTGCTTTATCATGTAAAATGCACATCACTCAGTGAATAGATATAGATCTAATCAGTTTAAATGACTATATTTCACATGTGGCCATATCATATTCTATTCAACTGTTACCCTATTTATAGATATTTAGGTTATTCTCCAGTGGGTCCTTTTGGCATTAAAATAATGCAGAAATAAACATACTTGAACATATGTCCCTCAGTGCTAGTATACTTATTTACATTTCTTAGAGATTTTCAAGTGACATCACTGTATCAAATGTCATGTACTTTTAAAAATTATGGGCAAATATCAATTACTTTCCAAAAGTTTGTTATAATTCACATTTCACCAAAAATATATATCATGTTTTCAATTATTATTCAAGTGCTTTTCAATATTTAGATACATTTTAGTTAATATGGTATGTCAACAAAGTAGATAGTAAAAACATATACAAACTCTAAAAATATTTAAAATTAATATTCAATATGTACTATTGTATTATTTTTTATTTATCTTGTTACATCATTTGCTTATCCTGTAACCCCCAAGAAAGTCTATTAAGAACATTTGAATTAATAACTGAATTGGTAATGTGTTTGAATATAAAATGAATATGTAAAAATAAGCTGTTTTTATTATACCAGCAAGAGCTAGTTGAAATGGCATTGGAAAAATAATCCAGTCACAATAAAACTTAAAAATGAAATGCTTAAGGATAAATTTAACAAGATATAAGATTTATACAAAGAAATTAACATAATTATATTGAAGACATAAAAACTATATAAAAGAGAGATACTATATTTTCATAAAACATATATATAAACATCAATTTTTCTTCAAGTAATATTCACTGAAGGCAATTTTGATCTGAATCAACATGCTATGTTTAAATTGGACAAAATGATTGAAAATGTTATATAAAATATCATATGTGATAAAATCGTAAAACTTTTCAGGAATAAGAAAAGATATCTCCTAAACCTACAAATTATTAGAAGTTATTATGAGGCACTTATATAGGGGGGTGAAGTTGTTATAACTTTTTATCTATGATTAGCTCCTGTCATTTCAAGCAAGATGATTTAGAACCAGAAGAGAGTTTGGGCAATGACAGCAGCAGGAAAATGAAAGAAGAATTCCCATTAAAAAAAAGGGTTCAGACTGAAAAAAGTCCAAAATTCTATGTGTAAGCCCTACCCACACTTCTGAATAACCCCGGATGTCACATGGAAGGGGCAGAAACCAGAAAGCCCAGCTAAGTTAAAGAAAATAAACAGAGATTTCTTCTGCTTTCAAATGCAGGAGATACATGGGTTCAGCTACGTTAATTGCTTGATAAAGCAAAATATCAATACTCTTCTGAAACAGAATCCCGAATCTCTATAAGATTTATAACGCACAGTCCAAAATTACGAGGCTTAGGAAGAAAGAGGAGAATATAAGAGAAAGGATTGATCCTGAAATAACCAAAATGTTGAAATAGGCACACAAGAATTTTAAAACAGCCATTGTAACTATGTTCAAAGATATAAAACGATATATGTTTATGATAAACACATAAGAAATCTCAGATGAGAAATAGAAAGTATAAAAAGAAACCAAATGAAATTATGAAACAAATATAAAAAGCTGAATATTTTAATATCAGAATAACCATGAAAAAAGAGTGGAAATTTTCTTTGAAAAAGCGAGGAAAGTTGCACATTGATCAATAGAAACTATGTAATAGAAAATATAAAATTAAAATAATATTATTTTAAAATAAAAAGGTATTCAAGGACTGTGAGACTCTATCAACATGTCTAACAAAAAAGTAATTAGAGTCCCAGAAAGAGAAGAGAGAAAGAAGCAGAAAAAATATATTTTAAAAATACACTGTCTGATAAAACCTGAATTTTGGTGAAAGACATAAATGTACAGACTAAAGAAGTTCAATGAACCTCAATTATGATCATTATAAATACAAAGAAAACCACACCTAAGCAAACTGCTAAAAACCAACTATAAAGAGACAACTCTTAAAAGTAGCTAGAGAAAAGCAACAAATTACATAGAGGAATATTATAAGCAATGGAATGACATACTGAAAGTATGGGGAAAAATATCCTTCAAGAATGATAATGAACTACAAATAAATATGACATAAAGATAACAGAAAACAAAGAGATTTGTCACTAGCAAACATGCTCTATGAAAAATTTCACTGAGCTCTTCAGAGTGAAGTAAAATTATATCACATGGGAACATGCATTTGGAGGAAGAAATAAATACAACCAAAATTTGTTAGTCTGAAGAAAAATATAAAAGAATATTTTTATCCTTAATATTTTAAAAATATATACAACTATTTCAAGCCAAAATTATAGGCATATCACAGAGATATTTTGGGTTTGGTTTCAGACCCCTGCAATAAAGCAAGCCTCACAACAAAGCAAGTTATAATCTTTTTGGTATAAGTTCTTGCCCTCAATTTGTAAAATACAAAATGTCTGTGAAGCACAATAAAGCAAAAAGCAATAAAATTAGGTATTTTATGAAAATTGATACAATATAGACTCCTAGTAGGACTAGGAAAGATTGTGTGTATATTATAATCCATAGAGCAAACACTAAGAAAATAATACAGAGAGATATAACTTAAAAGCCTGTAGATTAAAAGAAAATTCTTAGAAATATTTGATTAGCCCAAAGAAGGCAGGATAAAAGGAATACAGGGACAAAAAAATAAAGAGAAAAAGAATAACAAAGAGTAAAATGGCAGACTGAAGTCAGATCATAATAACAGTTACATTAAATTTTTCATTGTCTAATCACTCCCTTTGAAAAGCAATGATTATCAGAATGAAAAAATAGCTAGATCCAACTCTATGTTTTCTATTAGACTGAGTTTAAATATAAAGACAAAGTAAGTTAGAAGCAAATTGATAGAAATATAAATATATACAAATGGAATGTATAAGAACACTGAAGTGGTTATATTAATATCAGATAAAATAGATTTAAAGACAAAGAATATAGCAGAGATAATAAGGGATATTTTGTGCTCAAAGATTAATTCATTAGGAAGATATGATAATCAAAATTCCAAAAACAAAAATTGACAGAATAAATGAGAAAAATAGATAATTCCATTAAAATAGGTTTACAACTCACTCCAGTAGCAAATGATAGAACAAAACAAACATACAGTATCAGCAAATATAAATAAAATCAAAAACACTATTAACCACCTTGAATTAATTAACATCTATAGAATATTGTAAGTAGCAACTGCAGAATATAAATTTTTCACAAGCATATGTAACACATTCATCTAGACAGGATACATGCTGACCTGTACAATGATTTTCATATATTTTAAAGGATTAAAAATCATACAGAATAATTCCTCTGACTAAATAAACCAAATAGAATTGGAAATTAAAACACATTGCTAAATAACTCATGATTCAAATTAGAAATCACAATGAAAATTTTTGCACTTTCGTAACCACATTATTTAATGAATATACAAACTCTAAAATTTGTGAAATTAGATAAAAAAGTGTTTTTGAGGGACATATAGCTGCAAATTTCTCTATTAAAAAATGAAGAGTGTTATAAGAGCACTATCTTCACTACACTACATACCCATGTACACACACAAACACACAAATACATACACATAGATAAATATTTGACCAGACTAGCAACCAGAAATTGAATGAAGGATATGAGAATACATCCTTGGATATAGAGAAATTAGGGAAATGAATTTAAAATAAAGTTTGACTTTATTGGGAAAAGACAGTTTACATGTATAGCCAAAATTATCTATACATTAGAAAAGATCTGTTATATTACTATCATATAAGATTAAATATTTAAGTTTAAATTTAATAATAAATTTAAAAGAATATTCGTATAACAATGTTACTTATTTTTTAAAAATACAAAAATTAGAATTCATACAGAATATTGAACTAGACTCCAAATTTTAAATCACTCAGTGACAAAATCTACTATAAACAATATCAAAAGACAAATAACATCATGAAAAAAGACTCGCAACACATCTTGAAATATAGATATCTGTAATATATAGTTTATAAATTCATTTTAGTATGTTATAAAATAATATAATTCAAAATGAAGTAATATTAGAAAATAAATAAGAGAGTTGTTTAGTTTTACTGGTAATCAAGTAAATGTCATTTTAAAAAGTGAATACCATTTTTTTCATCTAAAATATTAGCAACAAATTTTTAAAATTGATAAAATCATGTAACATGATTGGTTAGATTTATTATTTCTCCAGCCATAATTTTCACTGCAGTACCATTTACAATAGCAAAGATATAGAAGCAACCTAACAGCCCATCAATCGATGACTGGCTAAAGAAGTTATGGTACATATATACAACGGAATATTACTCAGCAATAAAAGAAATGAAATAATTTGTGACAACATGGATGGACGCAGAGGGCATTATGCTAAGTAAAATAGACTGCGAAAGACAAATATCATATACTGTCATTTATATGCAGAATCTAAAGAATAAAATGAACAACAGAAACAGACTCATAGATACGGAAAATACACTGATGGTTGTGATGGGAACGGGGTTGGGGGGTTTGGTGAAAAGGTGAAGGGATTGAGAAGCACAAAGTACTTCTTAATTACAAAGCAGTCACGGGGATGTGAAGTACAGCCTAGGGAATATAGTCAATAACACTGTAATAACTATGTATGACGCCAGGTAGGTATTCAACTAATCAGGAGGGATCACTTTATAAATTATATGCATGTCTGACCACTATGCTATGCACTTGAAACTAACATAAAATAATATTGAATGTCAACCCTAATTGAAAAATGATAAATAAATAAACCAACAAACAAAAACCAGTGGTTCACAAGGCTGAACAGAAAAGAATAAAGACAGCCACAGAAAAGATGGAGATGCAGAGACATAATCATATCAGCAGTAGATCAAACTTGACTTCAATAGCAGCTGATTAAAACAACAAAATGTAGGGACCTATCATGCAGAAGAAAATTGCTTCAACTTCCCCAGCAGGGCACTATAACTATTAGTTGCAGGGCAAAAGAATCTCATAGTTTTCCCAGGCCAGCAATTCACTTCTCCTACAGGAAAATCACCACTACACATTTTCCTCTCCTTGGAAAAAGTGATGTGTAGTTGAACCTGTCAGGCTCTGTGGCCAGACAGACTGCATTAGAATTCCTGCTTGCTATCAAGCCTTACTTTCCTTATCTTAAAAATGTAGATACTATCTACAGTGTGAGAATTAAATAAAATAGAAGAAAAAGTCAATGGCACAGCCTGGAACAGTAGAAGTGTATACCCAAAGTTAATTCCCCCTCCTTTTCTATTTCCAGTGTAGACCAAATTAAGCATCAGCAATTCTATATACCCATTGTCACATAGGAGTAAGCCAGTTAGCAAACCCTTTGACTTCATGTCAATTGACAGAACCATTTGCTAAAATATCAGAAATGGAGATTTCTTAAATTGAATTGAATTTGTCTACTGAGTAAAGAAATAAAAATAAAAATATTGCTTAGCATTTATATTTCAATCTTACTTTTATCTAAATGACTCCTTTTAGGTTTATTATTCTTATTTCATTCTTAAGTACAGAGTCAAACACATTAGTGTTAGACCTGGAAAAATTTTATTCAATTTCCAACTATTTTTTAAAATAACCAGCTCATATCTTTCACCCACAACCTTCGAAATTAGAAAAAGGTAATAAGACCTATCTCAGCACAGTAGTTCAAGAATCAAAAATAATACTGTCTATAAAACCCCTCTTTTTGGCCAAATATAAAATTTGTTCCTTAGTTTGGGTTCCTACTGAAACAAATATTGAGATAAATATTCTTGAGAGTCATTCTTGTGCGATGCAACTGAAAATAAATACTAGGAGGGAAAAGAAGTGAGAGAGGGAAGGAAGAAGAGACGGTGTGATAGATTTAAGACAGCCACAATTGTTAAACCCTTACCATGGAAAGATGGGATCTATCTCCCTGTTCTTTCAATCTGGTGGAGCAGAAATGGTTATGATTTTTTTGATTAACTGAGTATGGCAGAGGGCTAATCTAATATCCAAGCCAAAATCCTGAGACTAGCAGTTTCCATTTCTTGAAATACGTGGTCTCAGAGTGCTACACTGCTTTGTACAAAGTCCAATTACCTGCTAGAAAGATCAAGAGGGGGAGAAACCTAGTTAGGCTCAGCATTCCAGCTGTCACTACTGAGTCACTAGACATGTAAGCAAAATTATTTTGGATCCTCCACACTAGCACAGCCACTAGATGAACACCTCTAAATGTCCCCACTGGATGCTATTTAATCATAAGAAGTATACGGCTGGGCTCTGCTCAAATTCATGATTCACAAAATTGTGAAATGTAGTAAAACGGTTGTTGTTTTAAGCCACTAACATTTGGAGTAGTTTGCTTGATGGCAGTAAATACTCCCAATATCCAAAAGCAGCATGTCATCCATCAAGCCCTCTATCACTGTGAGTGAATGAAGCTTAATCCCCTGGGGAAATTCTAGGAAACAGTGTCAAACACACTGTAGAGTTATTCCACCCGAAGGGTGAGAGAGCTGTTGTCTTTGTGCTTCTCTATTGGTACATGTCAATCCTCTGACTGCCAGTATAAACTATAGTAGCACACCCTGAAATGGTGAATCTCAAGAGATACAGATGCATCTGCAACCGTCCTATACAAATTTAAAGCATTTTTGCAGGTCTCCAATTGCCTTCTTTCTAATAACAAAGTTCTACTTTGCCTGCTCCTGATTCTAGTGTGTGTTTTTTTTTTTTCCATGAAATTGTCCTTGGTATTCACTTTTGATATTTTTGAAAAACTTAAAGGAAGATGTTCTGAAATATTTTTAAATTCATTATTCTTTGTCTTTCTAATATTGTTCATATATATTTATGTACACACATGTGTGTATTTGTGTGTGTGTATATATATATATAGTCAGTTTTTATAAATTCTAAAGCTAAATACTACTATCTTCATCAAAATAGAAAAGGCTATACATTTTGCATTTGTAAAATTTAATTTACAGTCTTACTACCTTGAATTTTGGAACAATTAAAATCCAATGATCATATTTATAAATACCAATTGAAAATATTTTAAAATCTGATTGTCTTTCCCTTTTGGGGTTGCTTTTTTGTGTTTGTTTATATAGGTAAGCGGTTACAGACACAGGGCCTAGAGTCGGCCTTCCTGAATTTCAAGCTCAGACAATTACTAATCTTTGCTCTTGGTAAACTAATACTTCTGTGCTTCAGGAATATTTCATTATTGGTACAAAGAATGAAAATTATAGTGTTGTACTTATAGGTTTGATGTGAGTATTAAATAAATGATTAAACATAAAGCACTTGAAATAGAGCTTATCATATATATAAGACCTCAATAAATGGTAAAATATTACTATTTTTAAAATCATATGAAATGTATAGACAATATAAAGATCCAAATTTGCCAAAAGACTATCAAGAAATGTAAATAAATTATAATTCCTCGTTATGTGTTTATGCTAATATAACTGAAGCTGTTTATGGAATTATAACTTTCTCATATTAGAACACTGTCTAAAGTTATATGCTACACCTTGAACAAAGCTGTCACGTTCAAGGAACACTGAACAAAGTGAAATGAAGTATCAAGAAGTATAAATGATAAAAAGCCTAAGTGTAGGCGTTTAGTATTCATTTTGATGTCATCTGCAGATTCTAGCCCAGCAACCATGTGCCCAAATTTTAATCAGTAATCTCATTTTTCTTAGCACAAGGTCTGCCTTTTAGACCTTCAGATTGAAAATTGGAGAAGATATCATAATAGAAGCACTTTCACAGTTTAATGAGCTTAAGCAAAATCTTTTTATAACCAAGATTTTCTAATACAATTCAAAATTGCAATTCAATTCAAGCTTGGAAAAGAAAAAAAACACTCTTGGATAAGCTAGAATAGGAAAAAAAGTATGGAAATGACATTCTAACTTTTACTGTTCTCCCTTTTATATGATATTCTCTAATTGAGGACTGTTGTTCTCTGAGTTCCTATTGAAATTTCTGCTTTACTCTTCCCTGATAATAATTTTCACAATGATTTGTATCTACAGTCAGAGGCAAAAATACTATGAATTAGGCCACTTAGTCCTAAATAACTGACTTTTTCCCCAATATAGAGTATGGTCTTTAAAAATATAGTCAGTCTCTAGTCTTACCTTGATCTTAACTGTTTACCTGTGCTCATGAACAGTCCTGAATATGTCTATAATAATTCTGACTCTTATTAGGCCTATTAAAAATGATCAGGAGGCAAAAACCCGATGTTACCCTTTCTGCTAAAAAAACAGCTGCCAGGTGTCCCCACTTCTCTGGTTCTCTCCTCCTCCCAGCATAATTAGTGAATCCAGGTCATGCCTTCAGTGAGGTTTCATTTTACTACTTTATTAGCAAATGTTTAAGATTTTCCATAATATATTTTAAAAAACTAAAAAGATTATTACTCGTTTTTATATTTTACCAGAACTTTTATTGAAACCTGTTTCTGCTAAAAACCTTTAGAGATTTTTAGGCAACTTATCAATGCAGGAAATTTTAAAATAATACAACATATAACTAATCTAGCCATCCTCTTCTCCTCTCCTGGCTGGTAAACAAACACATGATAGAAAAGATCATCAGACAAAAAGCCATAATTTTTTCTTCAGTGAATTCTTACAAAGCAATAGTGGACTTTTAAATCAGACTGCTATAACTTAAGTATTCCTCAATGAATTCATTGTTAAATGTCTTTCTACCACTCTGGACCATGATCAAAGAGAGTTCATATCAAGCCTCTCTGCAGTAAATTAGGAATGCTTTATAAAAAAAGTGTCCAAATTCTGTAAAGCAAAATCTAATGTTTCTTTCCCATGTGTTTACTTCCAGCCCTTTCTTTTTCCAAGCTTTCTACTAATATTGAGTTGGAAAACTTAAATAACCTTAAAAAATAGTGGAATCATTTATCATATAGGATGTAGGTTCTATAATTCATTCATAAAATAGAGTCAAAATTATCCTTGGTAATGTCTTAACATTCATCTTCAGTTTAACTGAGGCTGCAGCTGGGCATAGTAATGTCTTTAAATATATAAAATGAACATTAAAATATATTTTATCACATAAAAGAGAAAGAGAGAGAGTAGAAAAGATATAAGAATGCTAAGATAAAAAGTTCAGGATGTGTAAAATTGCCTGGATTAACGATATCCTTGTTTCTCTTTGGGTTTAACATTTTTGGAGACACAAAAAATAAAGCTCCTCTCTCTGTGTCACTTTCACTCTTTCTCCCTCCTTTTCACCTTCTCTCCTTCTTTCTTTAATTATTGGTGTTCATGAAGAAGAAAGGTATAAAGAGAGCAGTATATTAATCAGTGTAAATTAATCTATAACATAGCTTTACTATATTTATTCTTTCTAGTTTAACAATAAAATCTTACTTAAAACATTCAAAGACTATCCAAGTGAATGCTCCTCTCCCCTCCGTCTTCAGTGCAAAACACAATAGGGTCAGGTACCATCAACTTATCAGTGCTTGTCCAGATCATATCTATGAGACAATTACTCTCAATTTACCAAGGCCAGGAAAGATACTTAATGTTCTAGAATTTTCTTTTAATTTCAATTTATCCAAGTAAGCACTCCTATTATTTACTTGAGAAATGAGCGTGTTGGTTACAAATGATAGCGACTTAATTAGCTTATAGTTCTTTTCCTTAGGAAAGATCTCATGGTGACAAAAAAATCTGAAATGGTACCTAATTCCAGGTCTTTAAAGATTTGAATCAGGATCCAGTCATCTGCCAACATTTCAGACACACATCTCAGCATGGCAGTCCTAGGAGAAATAGAACTTCCTTTTAAAACATCTACATACCAATCCCAGAAGCTTGGTTCTGAGGCTTACCTCTAGAATATTTATTAATCCCTTGAAGATGATTACTACAATTGGCCAAACCTAAAATACACATCTCAGAAGAAAGAAAATGAGAGAAAAAAATATATTGACAGTCAAATTCAATATCTACATTGTGGCCTTTGAGATATTCACTAGAATATGAAATCATCTTTGTTATACCAAATGCTTTTTCTTTGAAATTCTCTATAATGTATGTTATAAACACGTCTACAAGGCAGTCTCCAAGTAGTCCAGAGGTTTGCATTCTTAGAAAAACTCACATTCATTTAAAATTCTACATTTCACTTCAATTCTCATATGACCAGCTAGATATGTTTAGATAGATCATTGGGGCTATATACATCTGGAGTTTTAAACCATTGTACTGATAAAGGAAAAGGCAAACTTCTAGGTGTCTAATGAATGAAACATAGGAGAATAAGAGAATTTTGGATCAGAAAATGGAAAATTAAAGATGACAAAATAATTCTGACCAAAGATTGAATTCAATCTCATCATATTTTCTCAAAACGTCTTTGTCAATTAAAGAAACCATGTGGGAAAAAATGGGCGATAGCAAAGTGGACTAATCAATAAAGAAATGTAAAAGAACACAAATCAATAGTCTAGTTCTTTTCCAAAACCAAAAGCCACAAAATAATTTCATCTTATTTTTGTCACTAGTTGTTTAATAATACTTTGAAAAACTATAGAGGATTATTATTGTAATGGTGAATAGTGGACTAAAGTCCTGCATAATCAATAGCATCTTTTTTCTTAGATTTATAAATATGTTTTTGATATCTTCTGCAAGACTGGAGAATGACTAGATATAATAACACATTTAGCCACTTATTCACAATCTGAAACAAAGTAATAAATCTTCAAATTCTTGAAATAAAGTCATTTCATGAAAATTCATAAGCTATATATATTTGTGTGAGGCCAAATATGAGTACATAAAACATTCAGCTTTCTGAATTTAACGCAACTTTCTTTATACTGCTATTTAGTTTATTTAGCTTCCAATCTCACATAGAAATGTCAGTTTCACCATTTTATGTCTAAACAAAGTGTACATGAAAATCCAGATAATTTTCAAAGTGTCTATGGATATATCTAACACAATTCTAGCAAATTGATTGAGATTATCATTGGAAAACAAGATTGATTATTTTCATATGGCTAAGAAACGATAACAAATTGTTAGGCAGTTACTATGTGCAAGTCACCTTTAAAGCAATTTAAAATATAAATGCTTTATAATAAAGCATTTAATCATAGAAATTAACATATTTTATCTATAAGAAAACTAAGGCTTAGAGTCAACCTGCAATCAACAGAGCCAGAATTGAATCAGGTTCAATTCCAAAGCCAATTCTATTATTTACTCTAGTAAATTGTTTCCTAATTATAGGCTTATGCTGATAGGGAAAATTATTGTTCCCAACTATTTTCTTCATTCCTCCGCGAGGATTAAACAACTCTCTCCATTGCCAAGTGACTTATAGCACTCCCTGCAGGCAAAATGTACATTCTTCCTAAGTGTCAGGCTTGTCCATGTGACTCACCTTGATCCATGGACTGTGAACATGTGTGATGTATGTTATATCTGAGCAAAAGCTTTAAGAGACATTGAAAGTTTTTACCATTTGCTCCTTTCCCTCTGTCCTGAGAAGAGCACGTGGCAAATATAGTTTGCTCCTTTACCTGATTCTCATAATGAAAAGATATATGCAGCAGATAAACAGCCACCAACATTTAATATCAGTGAGAGATAAATGTTTGTTGGTGTAAACCTATGAGATTTGGAGTTAAATGTTATTACAAATGGCTGAGTACAAAAAGTATTGTGAATAGTGATGAATAGAATATTTATTATTATTTCAACAGTTATGAAATAAATGTGGCCTTATTAGAATATTCTGCTTTCCATTATAAAGACAAAACTTCAAGTGAAGAAAAATTTTTTTGCATTCACTATTCAGTATTGGTAAGTAATTCTGATGTCTAACAGTTTAATCTTGGGAACATGAAAACAAAATCAACACATTAAGGATGGAGCAAAAAAATAGAAGGAATCTGGATACCCTGTGACAATGTTAATTAACTTTTCCAGGCCTGAATTACAAACCTCCAGACTTCCAGTGTGAGAAAAATAAACACTGTATTTGTCTAATCCACTATGGTTAGGTTTCTACCATGTATAGCCAAATGTCACTACCTAAAAGTCCCTTGCTTAATGCTTCCGAAGTGAGATGGGGAAGGAAAGAATAAAGATGGAAAGAGAGGAGGGAAGAAGAGAGGCAGAATCAGGCAGTTAACTGGATAAAAGATATGAGCTCAAGTATGACAGGCTTATTTCTCTTCAATGCGTATATTCAAGAATTTCCACAGAATAAAAATATGGATCATAAAATTATATCCTTTGTAAAAACATTATTTATATCTGCCAAATACTCCTTGGGAATATTTGTGTTGTCCTCTGTGGAATAAAAAACTTTACCACGTGTTGACAGAATTTCTCATATTAAGCCACTCTTTTATTCATGATATAAATCTTGCTTGGTCATAGGTATTATTTCTTGGATAATTTGCTATATTCTATCTGCTAATGATTAATGTGATAAGCTTGATCTATCTTCATAAGTGAGATTAATTTACAGTTATCTTTTTATACTATTAATATTAATATTTTATGGAATTATAAATTCTTTATCAAACAGAGAGATTTTCATATTTTTCTATGCCTTTATATATTTTCATCAGCATTTACATTACTAATTTAAAAGATTAGATAAAGTTAATATGAAACTATCAATGGTAATTGGTGCATATGAATGTTCCACTTATTCTATCGTCAATTTTGAACATTTATATTAGCCATTTTTTCAACTCAGTTTGGCCACAACATTTACTCATTCTCTCTAGGCATGCAATTATTTTTTAATTAATAGACTGTTCTTTTTTTTAGAATAGTTTAGCATTGCAGCAAAAAGTACCGAGTCCATGTATCCTCTCTCCCTTCCCACTACTCTCCCTCCTCCAGAGATTCACTTACTATTAACATCTCACTTTAGTGTAGTACATTTGTTACAATTGATGAGCCAATATTATATATTCTTAACTAAAATCCATCATTTACAGTAGAGTTCACCCTTTGAGTCGTACCATCTATGGGTTTTCACAAATGTATAATAATATGTATTCATCACTACATTATCATATAGAATAGTTTCACTGCCCTAATATTCCCCTGTGTTCCACTAATTTATATTTCCCTCCCTCCCTCCCTCCACTCTAGCCCTGGGCAATCGCTGATCTTTTTACTGTCTGTATAGTTTAACCTTTTCCAGAATGTCATAGAGCTGGGATCATATAGTACATAGCCCCTTTGGATTGGCTTCTTTCACATAGTAATATGCATTTAAGTTCCCTTGATGCCTTTTTGGCACAAGGCCTCAAGCAGCCCAGAGTAAAGGTAAAAATGGAAAGAAACTGAGGCCTCGTGACAAAAGGCAGCCATGTGAGAGAGCCACCTTGGAAGTAGGTCCTTCAACTCCATTCAGGCTTTCAGATGACTTCATCCTGACAGACATCTAACAGTAACTTCAAACCACACACCCAGGACACTCCCATAAACTATGACCCAATGGGTCTTTCCATTCTTTCCCAATTTCTGTATAGAGAAGACCCAACCTGCTTCCCTTTCCCTCTGTCCCCAGTCCCCCCTCTGTATTTTAGAAAGACCTAACTTGAACCTTTAGTTCTATCCTGGCATTTTAACACTCTCACTAAGGGCCATGGCATTCCTCCCAAATCTCAGTAATTCTCCTACAAACACTCCTTCTAGGAACCTCTTCCTTCCACTAAGGCCTTTGGACTTTTTGGCGACATTCTAGGCAATTTCCTGCTCTCCACATGACTCTTTCAAAGTATGTCCATAGATCATGCAGTCACCGCCCCTCCCAAAGGGAACTACAAGTGTCATCAGTCACTTGACTCAAGAGAGGCAAAAATCTAGATACGCCTGGGGAGGGAAGGAGAGCCATGTTCAGGCTCCACATTTCCAGAATTCTTTCATTTAAGATGGAAAAAGTTTGCACACGTATTGTTTTCTATTGTTTTCATGACAAATCACCACGAACCAAGTAGCTCAAAATAATGTTTTTGTTGTTGTTTGTTGTTCGTTTGTTTGTCTTTATCTCACACTATCTGTAGGTCAAAAGTCTGAGTGACAGAAACCAAGGTTTTAGCAGGGCTGCAGGGTCCCTGCCAGAAGCTCTGGGGAAATATCTGCTTCTTAGCACATTCAGGGTGTTGGCTGAATTTTGTTCCCTGCAGTTGTAGGATTAAGGTCATTTCCTTTATGCCTACCAGCTGGGAACCAGTCTTTGCTCCTAGAGGCTGCCACGTTCCCTCTCATGCTTTCCATTTGGTCCCTCTGGTTCTAATAGGTCAAGTTTCTCTCTTGCTCCTAAATTTCCCATGTTTTCTTCTGCCATATCTTTTTAGAGGGCCTCTGCTTTTAAGGAATCATGTGATTACAGTGGACCCAATAGATAATCTATTACAATCTCCCTATTTTAAGATCCATAAGTTCACATACATCTGAAAATCTATTCTGTCACGTCATGTAACATATTCACAAACTCTAGGGATTAGGGAATCCACATCTAAGAAGGCCCTCTGCTTAACACAACATAAATATCATTGGGTGTTACCCATTTTATATGTCGTGGCTAAGTATAAAAGAGAAAGATTATTTATGACTTCACAAACAAGAAGAATGGATAGTAGCCTAAATACAGGTGATCTGATTGACACTAGACAGGAGAATAGTTTCTATAAAATTATAGAGAGAAAGAATGGATGGAAAAAGTATATCAAAGAAATTAAGGAATAAGAGAAGTTCAAGATGGAGAAGGTAGGCCACAGAATATAAACTTTCAATGAGAATGAATAAAACAATCACTAAAAAGTCTTATATGATTTAGTAAGTCGTTTTCCTAGAATACTTTAAGGAGTTTCTATGAAGTGTTTACATGGGAGAAATAGTAGCAAACAGATTGCAGTGGATCAAGGAACTAATGAAAAAGTAATCAAGTATATTTAATACATTTTGAACATTATGGATTGAAAATGCAAGGGAAAAATATGTAGCTGGAACTAATGAGTTATGCTGTTATAAAGGACCCATGGTGAAAGGGAGTTAAGAGTCTTGAGAATGTCTGCGTGTTTGGATATGGGACAAGAGTTAAGAATCTGTATCAAGAATGACTGTCAGAATTCTGTTGTTCACTGTGGATTGTGCTACCAACGACTCGCCAGAAGACCATAAACGAGAAGACTACTGGGGCAGAAAGAAGATAAATTTACTTTTATATTTTGTTGCGTAGATTACTAATTACCTTTACAATACCCACATCTCCCTCCACTCTTATTCACAGCACTAAAATTTTCTGCAGATGAACAATGTGCTTGGCTAGAAGACCATTTTTTAGCCTACTTGGCAGGTAGGGATAGCCAAGAGATACAAGTGGCCAAGAGATACAAGTATTTTTCCTATATACCTCCTTAAGCAAGACGAATGCAACTAGGAAGTAAACTTTCCTGCTGCCTTTCCTGCTTCCTATGTGAAATGTGTGAACAGCTGTAGCTCCAGTAGCTTTCTTGGATCATAAGGTAAACTTCAATAAGGATTAGTCTCAGTTTGGACATGGAAAAAATATATATTTAATTTCCTCAAGTTCAAAACCAAGAATGGTGAGGGCAGTGAAAAAGAAGTTCCTTCAGAAAGCAAAATGAAGATTTGCCAAATGGACTAATTAATAGATCTACACCACTCTTAAAGTAGATAGGTGAATTTTACTACTCTTGGTAATGAAATGTGATCATTGCTACCCACCAGTAAATCCACGTTTATTAATGTTCTTTCCCAAATGGGATTTTTTTTCACCAAGTTGTGAACTTATGATAACTTCATATCTCATATGCTGGCTGTGTTGGGGAAGAAATGTGTCTTTGAGTTTACAGTTTGCTAGACTAAAAATAGCCAAATCGTTAGATTTTGTACTCTGTTGGAACTTTGGGTTTGTCTGCCTAAAGAGAGAATTAAAGCAATGTATAGAATGAAAGGTGTGCATGAGCAGATAAGTAGCCAAAGAGCCAAAATATGGCAATATTTTCTTTCAATATCCAATCTTTAATTCTCAGTAATGAAACCTTCTTACACAACAATCCAAACTGATGGAAGAAATATGACATCAAAATAATGGAAATATCTTTATTTCATGGCAGAACTTGTTGAAACAAAGTAAATTAAACTTTGTAATTTCTTCTTTTGTTGATGAAGAATATTTTAGACACATCCTAATAATACCAATATATGTTTAATTCCATTTTGCCCTTGCTTTCATGTCAATTGCTTTCTTTCAAAGGTATAAAAATATTCTGTAAAATTTTAGACTTCCTAACAGCTTATATTTTCACACCAACTTATTTAACAACTTCAACTAACATCTTTAATTTCTAATTGTTTTCATAGATATTGATTTCAAAGGTAGAGAAACCCAAAATATTTATTTACTATTATGCATGATAATATTTTCCTGTGATTTTCATCAGGATTATCCATGATTGCTTATTTTTAAATAATAAAAAAAAAGAATAAGAAAAATGAGAGTAAAATGGTCAAATTACTAAGAGCCATGTAACACTCAAACATGTTTTCTTTTAAAAATTAAAAATTAAAACTTTGTTTTAATTATTCAATTAAGTTCTAAGCTACCCAGCTTTTTAACTTTTCTTAGTGGCTTTTCATTTTTTTATATTATTCAGACAACTCATCAAATGACTTTCTCTAATAACAAATGAAAATCCTTAATATCGAGCATATTATTTTTAATTTTGACATAACTAAAGATATAAGAAATTATGAAGACTATAAGATATTTGTTTAAGTAGATATTAATATATAAATTTAGTTCTAGTGATATTATCTTAAGTATAATTCAAAAAATAAATTTTAGCAATTGACTACTAATCAATTTTAAGTGTTCAAGTCTTTGAAATTGTTTATCTTCTAGAATTCCTGGCAAGCATTTTTTAGCATGATAGCAGGTAAAACATTTCAGTTTCATCACATTATAACAAGCATATTTTCCTCACATCCCTATATAAAATATACTACATATTTTTTCCAAATTCTTACAAAACCTTAGATAAACTTTTACATCCATACTACAAAATGCATTTTCCCTTGAGTTACTGAAGTTTATGGAAGATTAAGGTGGTGTAAATGAGATGGATTTAATTCTTTTCAAATGGTAATATATTCTTCATTCTGTTGGGAGATACTTTCCATGAGTCTCTTGCATTTCTATGTGTCTTATAAGTGAGGCACTAATTGCCATTTTCTTGTGTGTGCAGTTTCTGCATTGGAAGATATAGTGTGTCCTTACAGAGCAAATGCAGGAATGCTTATTGTATATTATAAAATATTTGGGCTCCCAAGCTCAAGTCCTTATCATGTAATCCAATTGTATATGCACATGTCCATCTAGGTCCATTCATATTCTCTGATAGAACTGGAGGCAAGGGAAATGAAAACAGTATACTGATGCTCATGCTCTTTGCTAGGCTGTGAATAATAAAATTTTTCATCTCCAACCTAGGAGTCTCCTGTTTTCTGCCAACATCCATGATTACTGTGGCAGTCTAATGTGTTAGCTAGAGTTGGTGAAATTTCAGACCCTTTACAATTTTGGCAGATCCTTACAACCACATTTAGAATTACTTAGCATGTTATTTTTCCTTTAATCCCTTCCAACCTGAATATTGTGTGAAGGCATATATTTTTGATCAAATCAAATGTAAATTTAGAACACAATGCCAGACAAATTGTAGAGGCATGGCCCAATCAGGATACTGGCTATATCCAGGGTCAGACTTTATATGCCACATCACTTAGAATTCTGACAGATTATTACTCAATAAAAACAGAATGAAAAGAGACTGGTTGGTGGGTGTAATCACTATTTTCCAGTATAAAAAGAATGCTAAATATGCCATATAGTTCACAATGAAAAATAGACAAATGATTAGTATCTATTAAAATAGAAAATACGGTTTTCTGTTTCTGAACTGAGCTCTTTTTTTTTCAAGTAGTTGATTGGTACAAATTCCAAATTATTAACTCTCTTCCTCCCCTTTTGCTTCTTTACATAATTCTCCTACATTCAAAGTCCTAATTATGATTCCTGAAACCTGTAGTCAAGGACTCACATAGTTTTCACAGTCTGGGTAGCCACGTGAAGACTCTTGACAAAGGGAAAACTAACGATGTGGCAGACTTGTAAAAGTAAGGATGGAAGATGTCCAGCAAATACTAAATGGCATTTTTAACTATTATATATTCCATATAAAAAAAGGTCTCCTAATATATAGAAAGTATCATCAATTTGTAGCAATTTATAATTTTTCAATAATCTATTATCTATTATTATTTTAATATCGCTAATCTGAAGACTCATAACAAATAAAGATTTAACAGTCTCAGCTACAGACATCTGCATTTTTATGACAATGACATCTTCAAGACATTCCTCTCATTGTGTTCATAAGAGTTTGTAGATGGTGATTAAATTAGCAAGAGTTATCTACATTATGGCTGTTCTTTGAAAAGAATCTACTTAAGGAATGTCAGCTTACTTCTTAGGAAAGGTATCAGGACAGCTTCCCAGATAGTAGATGACGATGTATATTAGCTGCTACATCTGATAGACCTGACTTCTGAAATTTAACTATCTTCTGGTTTCTAGACTAAATATTAATGTCCTGAATTTCAGATCGGAAGTACCTGCCTTGTAATATATAAAGGCAATTTGATGTAGCTACAAAGCTTCTAAAAATTCGGCAACTGTTTCCTCTTTATTATATCAGTAAAATTTTGCAATCAATATATGACATTTAAAAAATTGTTCTCTCATTTCTTTAAATATATTTTATCTTTTTGGTCAATGAAATGACTAGTCCTCAATTTTTTTATGATTTTTTGGTCCATTAAAGCCTAAGCTTCAGAAAGTTTTAATTCATTTCTATCCTAACATTATTACATTTCTTTATTTCATATTAACTCCAAACTTTTGAAATATTAAAACAATAGAGGGATTTATTTTTTCTTTTAAATTTCTTTAATTATTTATTTTTTTTAAAATTATGTTAAGTTTTATAGGATGAGTTCAATGTTACTAAAAGCCCTGCTCTGTAATTTAAATCTATTAAAAAAGTAAATAAAGTTGTGAAAATAAAAGTATATATTATACAAAACCAAAATAATGTGTTAGTAATTCTAAATGAAACAAGTTGCTAAAGGAGATGAGATAATCATTTAACAATGTGCAAAATAAGATCAATTTTTTCTAATAATAAAAAATATTTTCACGAAACTTTTGAGGACTGTTAAGAAAATATGTTTATGTTTAACAAAGGACATTACGATTTACAAACAGGCTGTGTCACAATAACATAACACAAGATATTTATTTTATATTTATTAAATAAATATGTACTTATTGACTTTCAAAATTTAATTTACTGGTAGCTTTTAAATCATGCAACAGATTTTTGCTTTAAAGGGATAACCCAATTTATGTACAAGAAATTGTAGGGAATCAGACACTCAAGGACTATAAATGTAAAATAATTACCTATCCTTTTGAAATTATATATATTTTGCAATCTCTGCATAGTTATATTTTTCATTCTTAGTAGAAGAGTATTCTGAAGAAATTAATAATAAACAAGTTTATCAATGTACTCGAAAGAGGGGTTGTTAGTAATGAATATGTTTCTTATCATTAAACTAACAAATTTATAACAAACTAATAGAATATAAAATAACAAGCATATTAACCTAAACATGTTATATCTACATAGTATTAGAATCTTTAACATAGTTACTCTCAAGCCTGAATTCTCATCTAGCTTTTTATATATAGAAACACATTTTGGAGCTCAGAAAAACTAAGCCTAAGTAAGAACTTTGAGTCTAAAGTGCATGCTTTATAACTGAAAAAAATTCCAGCTAAGAAAAATGAGCCTGTGTTAATAACAGCTAAAATCATAAAAGAAAAACAGAAAGTCAAGAAGGGAATCCTAAAGACTTGCCACATTTAGAGGTTGTATGAGACAGAATCATAAACAGGACGTAACGGGTGCAGAAGACACTGGCTGGAGGATGTGGTTAGAATGAACTTTATAAACTCTCAAGGTTTCCAATTATGTTGAAATAATAACTATAATGATTTACATGCTTTATTAGAAAAAAAAAAAGAAACAATAGTGGAATTTTAGTCCCTATTGAATGTCTAATAGAAAAGACAAATATACGGAGGCAGGGGAAACTTTCAACATCTTTTGAAGTATATCATGTGGACAATGATAGCTCCCACTTTCCTCATCAATTGCTTCACATCAAAAATCTATGTAAAATTTCTTTGTGATACAAAGTTAAGTTGTCATCTCTACATGAGAAAGTATACACAGCAAAACAAACTTGAAGTCCATTTGCAGGTGTACAGAGGGTTAAAAAATGACTTAATTTTTATATTCAACCTATTTATTTATTGTCTGTATATTAGACTAGAAGTGTTTGAAAGAGTTTTATTCCCTTCTATCACATTTTTTTAATTCTATTAAGATAAATATATAGGGTTAGCATTAAAAATGAACATAATCTTTTCCTAAATCCTTAATGGATTAAGTTGAGTTTCAAGTATTGATCAGAAGGAGAATCTATTGAATAGCTCAAGGGAAGGTCATTAGAATTAGCTAGGTAGAAATAAAAATCATCAAAGTTTTTACAGTTTGGCCAAACTTTAGACATAAAAGACAGTTAAAGAAATAGAACCAATATACAACACTGCAAAATAGTAGAAGTTTGCCAAGGAACAAATAATTTTCTAAAGAAAATTAAATATCTCTGTTTTGCCCTTGCAAAAGACCCCTAGCTACAGTATTAGAGTTATAATGATAGCATACTTCAAACGAGTCTGGTTAGCTCCCATCTTGTGGGAAAATACAGGGACGTGTTAAGGGAAATGATTGTGCCCCAGGTAAAAGAAACTGAGTGTGTGTAATGCACCAGACCAGTCTACTCCAAGTGTGGACTCTACATCAACAGTGATGGGCACTCAGAAGATGGTTACAACTGTAGAATTTCAGCCCCACCTCCCACCTCTGATTTACTGAAGCAGTGTCTACAATTTAACAAGATTTCAAGGGGATTCATATGCACATTAAAGTCTGAGGATCATTACTCTATAGGGAATCTGCAAACTGCTGATTAATTGCTGCTGACTCTGGTCAATTCAGCATGGCAATAAATACTATAGTTACTTATCTCTGTTGTCTCACCTGTTCTCCTCCTTGGCATTAATGCCTGTGAGTCAAGAAAGACCAGAATGAGACAGAAACCCTCATGTGCCCTGAAAACTGGCTGGTTCCAGCAACCTAAGCACCTGGTACATACAACTGACTCTCCCTGTCCTTTTCATCACTCCGAGGAGGTAATGGAATGGGGTCTCAACAGAATATACATCTTGACCTTAAAGTGGCAATAGTAAAATGTTTTATAAAACGTTTCCTAAGAAAATACCACAAGCTTATGCAAATCAAAATGCTTAATTTTTTTTTGTAGAAAATAATGGCTAATAGAGCATTTTCTTTAGAGATCAAGAAAGATCTTATTTTAATACATTTATATGAATCACATGAATAAATATGTTACTTTATTAATTAGATACTCTTTCTTGGTTCTAAATAGAAATATTATCCTATTAATGTTTAATACTCTATGAAAGAAAATAATTCACATCTAAGCTATTTAATTTCTCATTTTCTTGCTTGCAAGTTCTTAAGTAGGTTTTTACACATATATAATAAAAGATCTTGTCAGAACCTCTTATTTCCTGGGGATTTAGCAAAAGATAACAAATGCACTTTCCAAAAGTTTCAAGCTCTAGTAATCATCTTTAATAAATTGTGTTTCAGCTCCATAGTCTATCTACCATATTCATTAAAGTGAGGTTTCCATATTGAGAGCCTAGAAATCAATCCAAGTACATTCTTTTAAATCAATTGTACCCAATGGGATGATCTTCAGATAGCAAATACTTACACAGATTATATGATAATGGCATTGGGCCCCATTATTCAGCAACCTTTTCTCTTTGGGAGAGATATTGGCCTGGAAATTTTCCAGTAGAGAAAGATTTCCCGAATAATGCATTTTTATTGTGAGTAATTCTGTGCTTTATGTAAAGCTAGAAATGAAAAAACATAAATCATTTTCTACTTACTTGTAAGAATGGAGGTTATATTAAACTTAGAAAGTTACTCTAGAGATGAAAATGCTTTATACTAAATACAGAATGAGAATTCTGAAAAAAAAAGTTTTTTGCTTGAGCAGATACCACTTTTAAAAGTCTAAAGGTAGTTATTAGATGATTCAGAAATTATAGTAATCATATTTTAAACATAAAATTTTAAATGGTTATTACAGTTACTAAAAAACAAGTGTTTGGTGTTAACATTTTTCACTGTATTTATATCAACAAATTAATAAATATATGAAAGGGGACTTTCAGGATTAATGTAGTTCTTTGAGGCTAGTTTAATCAATACCACAGAAATAATTAACATAATACAGACACCTGGAATTTTAAAATATTATATTTATAAGTAGTAAGATAGTTTGAGTTCTAAAATGTGTTTTGCATTAGTATAATAATAAATTAGAATTTTTGAAGAATGGGTATAATGAGAATATATAAGAAAGTGCCTGTGCTAACCAGAAGTTGTTATACTAGTAACTTTTTAAAGTTATTATTCTTGAATTTCTTGGTTCAAGCTCCCACAAACATAAATGAATAAAATAATGTTTTCAAATTATTCTTCATAAACTGAATATGTCTAGAATGTTCTGAGTTAATAACACAGCCATTCAACTTCATCGTTCTAGATATTAAATAAGTAATGGAGAAACACTGAGAACTTATGATTAAAGATTTCCAAGATTAGTCCAGACAAGACTCCTACGAAATACTGCTGAAATATAAGACCTAAACAGCTCTCTGTAGCACCCAGCAGAACAAACCAGCACTGCAATAGTGCTGAATAAAAAAACAAAACAAAAAAACAAAAAAAACCCAAAACCAGCGATACTAGAACATTCACATTACTGGAAATAATTTAGACAGTTCAATGAAGTCATAAGCAGACTAGAAGTATATGTATCTTTATCTTAAATCCACCTAAGTTTTTAGCAACAACGTGATAGACTCTAAGATGGAAGCATGGAGAACAATGATAAGGTTGCAATAGCTTGACCTAGATTTGCCTCATTCCTAAACTTCAGCTTCTTTAGTGGCCAGAAAAACGCTAAATCCAATATAGTGTATCTCTGGCCCAGTTTCTAAGACTACTGATAAAGTAGGATGACATTAAAAAATTCTAGTCCGATAAGATGGAAAACATGTTATTATTTCTTGCTACTATTCTTATTAAGTGGTTTATTTGGATAATTGAACTTCTGATTTGTTATAGACTTTGTTTATCTTGCACCCCAGTTCTTATCATTGAACTTAGTCTATCTTTGCTCCCCATGCTTGAAACTCTAAACCTCTGCCCTGAAAACTGTTTATTTCCCAGCTTCTAAGAGTAGGGTCCTGTCCTATCCTTATTCATATTGTTAACTTCCCGGGGACAGAACCATGTCCTTGAATCCTAGGCCAATGTAAGAGGGTTCTGCTACTTGATATTTCCCTTAAACCCCTGTATACTTCTTACTCCTGAATTTTGCCTTTTCTATAGTCTGTCTAACTCTTGGACCTGCTGGTATGATGTTTGTGACAATTATTCCCCTTTGAGGTATTTTTATGCCTTTTAATATCATACCAAACTGGATTATCTCCTATGAGGTTGACTATTTTTTTCTAATAAATATATAACTTTGTGATAGGTTTTTGCACTATCTCCTGCCTAAAGACAGATCCTCCAAATAGAACTCTATTGTTATAAATCCCCTCCCTGGGAGTTTCATCAACTAGGAGTTTCATCTTACCCCGAAAGAGAAGACTAGTAATCAACACAAATCCCCAGTCAAACTTTATCTCAAACTATCATATCTCCCATCTGTTCTTCTAAGGGCCCATATATCTTTCCAAAAAATCATTTGATTTCCTTTAAGTCCCCTTACCCTATTAAGACAGCATAGAAACTCTCAAATCTCAGCACTTTTTTGAGTATTTACTTTTTTCCTGTGACACTCCTGTGGTATAATATTAAAATTAATACATTTATATACCTTTTTTCTTGTTAATCTGCTTATTGTCAGCTCACTTCAAAGAGCTACTACCTACTGAACCCAGCAGGATAGAGGGAAAGTATTTCCTCCCCTACTCTGTCTTAATTTCTGCTGCTCAGAGGACCCAAACTAACAAAGACATAACAATGATAATAATGATGACTTTTAGACAACACAGTTTGTGATTTTTAGATGTTATTATTAAATTAAAATGTTATTATCTGTAATAATATGAATCTATACAAAGCAAAGAGATTTGATATTTGGTTCTCTATTTTTAATCTTGAAAATTTTTGGTTTTGATGGCATAGAATTAGTCATTAATTTCTGCTAAAGCTAATAGGAATATAGCTTATACAACAATCAATATTTCAAAGAAATCCAATAATTTTCATAAAATTATTCTTTGTATTAAATAGCCTTACTTTTAAAATCAATGAAATGAATATTACATTTAAAATTTGGCTATTTCAAAAAACAAAGTTCTACTGTATATTATAACTATAAATAAATGTCCTAAAATAAAAGGAGAGATAGCCTCTACAGTTAATTAAAAATATAAACTTATCTGTAAAGTTATTTTAGAACACTTACTTAGGTGAAATATTTTTTAAAGGTATAATTAAAAATAATTAGTGAATAACAACATTTTATCATGACTCAAAGGTTAATATGCCAAATACACAAAAACATCAGCAAAGCATTCAAATAGTTCAAACTTGATATGTATTGAACTTATTAGTATAAAAATTAAAGCAAGGAAAACGCTAAAATTTCTGAGCTATAAATGTAAGAAATACTTAAAATTTATAGTATTTGAAAATCCTTTGTAATGTATATTAAGTACATCCCAAGTTAAGTAGAAATAATTGGATTCCAATTGGAAATAGTCAATGGAAATAAGCTGCAAAATTACCTGTAAAATTTCTAAATATTTGAGGAAGCACATAAACAGTAACATAATATCTTACCCTTTGACACTATCCTTAAATGTCCACATCATAAAGTAAACAGTAGAAAATACTATATTATTATGTATAGTATTAATGTTGGTGATATTACTTTTATTTTTACAGCTGAGAAAGTCAGATATATGTTTTGAATTTTGTCACAGTTTTAATCTTCAAATTTCTAATTGGAGGAAAGAATGTTAAAACTTAAAATTGATTCAGGACAGTTTTGTAAAAATCTGTTATAAATCAACTCAGAAATCTACAGCACTTATCATTCTTCAATATTAAAGAATCAAAGTTGTTTTCCATCTGTTGTGGAATAAATTGAAAAAAAAACCATTTTTGGTTTTTATTCTTCCATTTTATATATAATTCATTTTACAGCTCATAAATATAGTATAATGTTTTCCTGAGTGAAAATACCTGCTTTCAACTCTCCCCTAAAAACTAAAACATTCTTTATTTTGCTCTTACACTTGTGTTTCTGGGTTACTGTATAAGATGCTTTCATGAGTGGTTTATTTGGAACAATATCTTTGAGTTTCTACTATCTGCTTTTGAGTACCTAATACAGTATCTTTCATGGAGCAAATATTTATTATTTATTTTTCATCAACAATGTGAATAACAAATAGTATGCTGGAAAGTGGATTTTTTTATTCGTATTTGTAATATGAATTTATTTCAATGTAATAAATTGCCTGACAGATCTACATCTCAAAGGGATATTGATGTATTTCATACTATCCCAAAAAACATAGAAATTCTCATCTTTTCAAAATATTATAATCATATTAACAACATGACACAACAGTCTTTAGTGAAAAACAGAGTGAAATTAAAAGGGAAAAACTTATAGCATTGACAATGTGTAAAAGAGTAAAGATATTAATCTTTCACAAACTTGTGCTCCTTCAATGACTGTAATCCAGTATGTCATAATCAATTGTAAAAGTTTATGCTATAATGACAAGACGACTTGTTTCTAAATCATTACTCACGGGTTTACAAATTAAAATACTCTGAATTGTCATCTTAATGAGATGTAAAATTATGTTTCCTGCCTTTTCAAGTAGTGAACTCAGAACAATAGTTCACTTTCTTCTCCACATCAGTCACTAGATACTCTATGCAGACCTTGCTGAGTGGCTGGCCCTAGATTTGTCAACCCCAGAGAAGGAAAGCAAGGGAGAAGATCAAGTAGCACTTGATCTGTACCAACTGGGTTTGAAGGAAGCAGGATCTTATGTCCAAAACTTTACCAAAAATACGGATGAACGTATGAAGCTTTCTGGATCTGCAAAACCAGAAGAGATGCCTACTTGGGAGCAGCCCTTGCTCAAACGACAGTCAAGCAAGTTCTGTTGAGTACAGTGACACCAGGAAAGTGGCTGAGTTGAAACACTTTTAAAAGATTGGCCTCACAGGGTCTATATATGAGTCAAAGTGAACCCAATTGCCAGAGGGTATAAGGGGTATATCATCAGAAATGAGGAAAGTCTCTTCAATTACCAACTGAGAGTAGGAACAAAGGAAATGCAAAAGAGAACTGAAACTCCTGTACATGTAGAAAGTTCTAAGTTCATTAGAGAAATGTGCTGCAGAATTAGAGGTAGTTAATACAGTATGTCTTTTCCTCCTGTCCGTTATAATGTACGACTGCTGAAAATTATTGCTTTGAAGGGTAAGAGTTTACGTGTTTGTGTTGTGTGTACAGTATGCCGTGTATGTTGTGTGTGTGTGGTGTGCCCATATGTTTGATATAACAGGTGCTGGATACTGGGGAAAAGCCATATCTATCACTCACATAGGTGGGAAAATGTTGAAGGATGAATAATTCTACACTCATGTATAGTTCCACTGGACTTGGTTTTCAAAGAACACGTAGAATGACCTATTGCTGGATTTATTATTTTAAAGTTACTAACTCATTTTGAGGAAAATTTGCTTTGGGTGGGAGTAGATGGAGGTTCATCCATTTGATCAACGAATATGTACAAAGGACTAGTTATGACCAGAACAAAACTGAAATAGCGATTATTATACTCATGTTCTACTGTGGAAGATATATCCAATGCTATACTATGAAGAAAAAAGATAGGGAAAAAGAATATGAAGGACATTTTCAGAGTGAGGGCAGATGCTATTTTATATAGGATGAATAAGGAAGGCCTATGTAGGGGAAGTAAAAGTTGTCCTTGATTTTCTTAAGAGTCCCTGGCTGGTTTGAGAAGTAAACTTGACAAGAAGAGACTACCAGGAGGAAAGTATACAAATTTATTTAATATAACTTTTATGGGGCATGGGGGCCTTCATAAAGAAATGAAGACCTTAAGAAATGGTTAGTATTTTTATGCTAGGTTTGATAAAGAGTAGACAGTCATGGAGAAATGTGAAAAGTTAGTGTGATAAGTTGGAAAAATGTAACAAGTATGAGTTAAATGATGTAAACTGAGAAAACTTAGCAAGACCTATTTTCCAAATTCTTGGTGTCCTTTCATTTTCAGAGCTAAGGATGTGTTTTCCTCCAGGTATAGAAAGGGAACCTCTTAAAGGAGTTTTATGACCTGCTTCAGGGGAGAAGGGTAGGGAGAAGATAGATCTTCCTGCTTCTGCTGTTTTCTCAACGCCTTTAACTGCAAATAATATTCAATACACCAAGGAGCTATATTTTGGGGTAGCATATCCTGAACCCTATCACCTTTCAGATAAGGTGATAAGTAAGCATGAACGGTATTTAAATATTTAACCACCTATAGGGCAGGATCATTTCCTATATAGATAGATGCCTGATTAATCATGAAAACAAGACCGCTGCATGATAGCAGGCTTTACTGTAGTAATTCACTAAATATCTGCCTAAGAATAGCTTAAATACTGCAAGAGAGATCCCTGTGCATATCTGGGGCATGAATCAGAAAGGCATAGGGAACATCAAGTGAGTAGACCCTATAGTTGTTGAATGCTTGAGAAGTCTGAGGACCAGCAACTGGAGTGAGAGAGGGTAAAAATAAAAAGAGGGAGGTCACAGATGTAACTGAGGGCCAGATCACATAGGACCAATAGGCCAAGCATATAATACATACATTTGGATTTTTTTGAATGTAGTAAATACAATGTAATAATATAATCTACCTTTTTCTTTCTTTCTTTCTTTCTTTCTTTCTTTCTTTCTTTCTTTCTTTCTTTCTTTCTTTCTTTCTTTCTTTTTCAGAATCACTCTAGAGTAGTATAGTCAAAAACAAAGCAAAGGGACAAGTTCCCAAGATATGAATTATTGAGTTGAGACATGATGGTAGTACAGAATAGGATATAAGGGCAGGAGTTGTTGAAAAGCAGTCAGCAACGTTAAGGTACATTTTGAGGGCAGAGTATATGATACAAAACATTTGATAAAACTGCAGCTTTTGAGAACTTGGAAAGCGGACCACATGTGTCAAGACCCTATTGTTCTGAGAAAAGCAGATAGAAAAGATCAGATTATTAATGTGTGTTGACAAATTTGCAAGAAAGAAAATAGTGAACATTTGTATTTGGGGCCTGTAACTGTTAGCTATTGCCAAAATAATGTTGCTGCCTAACAAATCCTCAGAAATCTAAATTATACATAATAAGTGTTTATTAATCAAATATCTATAGATCAGTTGGGGGGCTATTTCAAGTATTTATAGTCGGCTAGTGTGTCAGAAGGAAGTTTCCTGGGCTAAAATTGTCTTCTACTTGGCAATTCAGCTCAACCTATATGGTCTCTCATTCTTTCACAAGCTATGCTAGGTTTGATCTCATGACACTGGCAGAGTTCCAATAAGAAAAGCAGAAATGTGCAAGGGCTTTATAAGTCTTTGTTCATATCATGTTTGCTAACCTCTTCATTGGCCAAAACAAGACATGTGAATGAGTCAAAAGCAAAAAGCAGAGTGGGTACAGGAGACCACTAACTGAAGCCATTAATGAAACCAGTATTTCAGAGGGCCTCAGGGGCTGCAAGTACCCAGAATTCTTTCTCAAAGGCCAATTAGACTTCAGAGCCAACAATCAAAGGTCTGTAGTAAGAAACTGGTCTTCCTATTCTACCTGTTGTTCGAAATAGCCTAAAAGTAGCTGTGGCAGGAATTTCAAAGGCCACTCTTAGGCTAGATGATTTGCTAGAACTCATAGGTGTCAAAAAAGCTGTTATATTTATGGTTACTGCGTATTATAGCAAAAAAAAAAAAAAAAAGTTACAAATCAGCAAAGGGAAAGGGTGCATGGGAAAAATTCCAGGAGAATACAAGCAAAAGCTTCCAGGTGACCTTTCCTAGTGGAGTTGCATGGATGCACTTAATTTTCCTAATTATGACGCATGACAACACATGCAAAGTACCACCAACCAGGGAAGATCACCTAAGCCCTTATATCCAGGGGTTTTTTTTTGGAGGTGAGTCATGTAGGCATGTGACAACTGTGTGAGGGACTTCAGATACTTAGATCTCAGTCCCAAGAAGTAAAAACAGGGCTTCGCCATTAATTACATTGTTAGTATAAACTATCAAATCAAACTGGCACAAAACCTTAGGCATAAAAAAAACAGGTGTGCACTACAATAACACTGTTATAATAAACTGTTTGCTAAAACTGGCACTGGCACAACATGGTATCAAATTTCAGGCATTTGAAAACACTTATCAGGCAAAATATTCCAAGGGCACAGAGCTCATCTCCCAGGAGCTGGCAAAGGGCCAGACCTGGTGACGAGCCTTTCTTGGGAATGTACAGGTTTGAGCAACCTAGACCTGCTAGTTTAACTCTTGTCAGCACAGCAGTCAAAAGTAAATTAAGGCCCAAAACAAAGCACGCTAAAAATCCGTGAAAGGAACTATGGGTACACAAATTGTTTCTAAGTCAATGTCCCAGAAAACTACTAAATTTTTGGAGGAATTAGAGTAAGTCCTCCCTTAACATCACTGGTAGGTTCTTGGAAACCAACTTTAAGCAAAACGATAAATAATAAAACCAATTTTGTTATTAATGTAAACAAGAATTAAGTTCCTACTTCATACTTCTGGCCACAAAAACCACTAAACTTCTAAATAAAGACCCAAAATACTTTTAATGTTAAACATTGAAATAAAGGAGACCTATACATACATTTAAGAAAGATGAATAAAAATGAGTTAGATTATTATTTTCTAATACACTTCCAGTTTCGGGTCATGGGTGGCTGCAGCTTATCCCAGCAGCTCAGGACGCGAGGCAGAAACCAACCCTGGACTAGATGCTGTTTTATTGCAATGTCCCTCACACACACCCACACTCATTCTGGGATCATTTAGATACTCCAGTTCACCTAACATGCACATTTTAAGGATGTGGGAGGAAACCAGAGTCCCTGAGAAAGCCCACACAGACATGGGGAGGATGTGCAAACTTCACACAGACGGTGACCCCAGTTGGAATCTATTTTTTTCCTCAATGTTATAACAAAACGGTGTTGAAGAAAACTATGTTTTTTGAGGACCTGCTGTACGTTGATAAAGAAAAAACAAAAGGAAGGCAAGGAGCTTACTTGGCAAAAAAAAAAAAAAAAAAAAACAACTTAGGACTTTTTGATCATTAAACTAGCCTCAATCCCTCAAAAGCATACTTTCCAACACACTTTCCTGACAAATGATTCACGCATAACTGTGTAAGAAAAATAAACGTCTTGTACTTAATGTCACTGCAGTGTCAGTCCTTTAGTGTGACAGCTTCCCTTATGTTCTAAATAATAGAATAGTAAAAACAAATTTATGAAAATATGTTTGTGTCTCACATGAAAAAAATATATAAAGTTGAAAGATATTGAGAAAATGTAAATAAATCAAGAGATGCCTCATGTTTATGGGTAGAAAGATTAGTATGAAAAAATGTCAGTTTTCTTTAAATTGAGTCATAAATACATCATAATGCAAAACAGTCATATATACATCATAATGCAAAACAAACTCAAAACTGCTAACATTAATTGAGAAGGTTTAGTGAGATATAGTTGACATGTAATGACTGCATAAAAAGTATTCAATTTGATATTTGACAAATATGTATATACATAAAACTACCACCACAATCAATGATGACAAACATTTCCAACACACTCACTAGCTTTCTCATGATGCTTCATTACCCATCTCTTCTCAATCCCTCTCATATCAAACAAAGCACTGGTCTGCTCTTTGACACTATAAATCAGCATGTGTTTTTTAGATTTTTATACAATTATAATTATAACTGTATAATCCTTTTTTTTCTTCTTTCACTTGTAATTATTTTGAGATTCATCCATGTTTTTGCATGTATTAATTGATTATTCTTTTTTTGCTGAGTAATATTGCACTGTATGGATATACCACTAAATGTTCATCCATCACCTGTTGATGGATAGTTTTGATTGCTCCAGGTTTATGTATTACAAATAAGGCTGCTGTGAACATTTGGGTGCATGTCTTTGGGTTGACATACACTTTCTCTCTCTTTGGTAAATATCTAGGATTAGGTATACCAGGCCATATGATAGAGATTTATATTTTAAGAAAATAAAAAAATCTTTTTCTAAATGGTTGTATAAGTTTCTATCCCCACCACCAGCACATGATAGTTCCAGTGACACCTCAAACTAACCAACACTTGTTTTGAATAGTCCTTTTGAATTTAGCCATTTTGATATTATTTCCACATTTTCTAAATTATTGAGAGTCATAGTGAAATACCTTATTTTAATTATAGATTTATCTATTTCTTCTTGTACTTCTAACAGTTTTTACATTCTATATTATGAAACTTTGTTATTAGTTGTATAGACATTTAGAATTGTTATGTCCTCTCGATAAATTTACACCTTTATCATTTGTTAAAGACCCTCTTGAATCCAGGTGTCATTTCTTTCCGGCTGGTACCCATACATTCAGAGTGATCTCAGCCTCTATTATAAATCTGTCAGTGTATGGGGCAGATCTCCATAGTGTCCTGGGGTTATGAGTAACACCTAGAGCTCCATTTGATATCTTACCAACAGCAATATTCTTATTGGAAGTAGATTAAGCAGCTTAAGGTAATCCAATCCATTTGGATAGTGGTAGGACTTTCCAGAAAGTGAATGGAGACTTCCACAATTGAGATTAGTAGATTCATTTAGCTATTAAACTGGAGAGTATGGCTGCAAGGTGAGAAATAGAATATACCTTTGAGGGAACAGTCACAGGAAGTACTGATTTCTCTTCCCTGTAACTATTATAACAGTTATTGTTAACAATTTAAAATTAATGTACTTATGTGTTATAATCTCATCTAGTTTTTTCCCCACACCTACAGAAATTAAATTTACTATATAGAGGTTTTGTGTGATAAAGTGATGCTTGTAATCAGAAGGAAAGTTATTTGTAACACAAATTAAACAGCTACACCTGCCCCACATCTCTTGTTGCCACTCTTTCTAGATCCACACTAAAGAGAGTGTAGACCATGTTATCCAGACTGCAACAATAGTGAAGGTATCCTTGAGCAAATTACATTTAAAGGGAAAAGGGAGCTCTGTGTTATATTTTGCTTACACACTTAACTTACAGCTTTTTTACCTATCACTATACACACACACATATATGTAGCTTATGTGTGTAGGTGTATGCATATATCTCTACATATACATGCTATGCATATGTGTATATATGCATGGTATATATGTATACATGATATATATGTAACATGTATACAATAACTGATTTATATAAATAACTAAAATACGCAGGCAACAAGGAGATAATAGGCTGTCAAATAAATAATTATACATATTTCTCACAAGGGAGTTACTATATTGCTGAATTAATGGTAACTAGCTTATAAGATTTCAAAAGTTAACAGTGAAAAAGTTACAGAGAACAGTTCTTTAGTTATTCTTGCTTTAATACTGCATGTGAAAAATAAAGTAATTCACTACAAAAGGAGACGAATGTTTCCTGAATTAATAATACCAGTGTCTAAGGCCAGCTTTTGTGATTCATCTGACATTTAGCTTGGTAAATAGCATACTTTATAATCCGCGATTATAAACTAAAAATCTATTCAAAGTAAAGTGAAAAGTGTTATATGCTACTTAATTTTTACATATTATTGTTTATTTTTTTAAAAAATTATGATTATGGAAGAGTATTATGAAGACAAAGAAAAATATTTTTAGTAAGTTATTAATAGCTCACAATTAAAATAAAGTCCTCAGTAATATTTCTTTATTTCTCTACTAGTCTAGTATAACTATTTAGATAAAGCCAATGCCAATAATAATGATAGTGATGATAATCAGGATCTCTTTAATGCTAATAAAACCCTGAGGTAGAAGAGTCAGACATTTGAATTAGATCATGCAAAGATCCAATTGAAGGAAATTTTAAATTACCCTTTGTAATAAGTATTTTTGTAGTCTTGACTCAATTTGAAGTCAATAATCTGCTTCTAAAAATATCTCCTGAAAGATACTTTAAGAATTTTAAAACCTAAGGCTTTATTTCTCTGACATTTTCCCCTGTGGGAAGCCTTTGTATACAATATGGCTTTTGCCCTAGGATTCCCAAATAGCTATGACAGCACTCACAGTGAGCCTGGTACAGTTTCTAAGTGGTGTCCTGAGATTTGTCTAAGCCGAGTTGTCTAAAGAGATTTGTGTAATTGTTTTCCCATTTTATAGACAAGAAAATTGAAAGAAGAAAAGTTTAGCAACGTGTCCAAAACAACAAAGGTAATAAGAAGTACAATCCAGATTGAAAAGTCTGACTCTAAACCCCTTGAACTTATCGTAAAACATTTTCTGATGCTCTAGTGCTTACTTTCAGTAACTTTAATGTTTGCCTTCAAATCTTTTTATTTACTTCTATTTTCTCCTATAATTATTTTGGACATGCTTAAAGTCAAAATATAAATAATAAATTAAAAAATATCTACAACTAACATATTCAGGGAGCTACTATCTTTGAAATATAGTTACTATAAATTAATTAGTAAAATGTCAAAAATAATAGAAATAGAAAAATAAACAGGATTAAACAATTAATGCTTTAGGAAGATCCATGTGGTTCACTAAAATACACTGCCAAAAGAAATTCTGGTTAAATATCTTAAGGAAAAAAATGACTTGGCTTACAGTAAAAGAAAGAGGAAGAAATTTACTTAGATCTAGATAACTATTAGCCCTACACATAGTATGAGAGAAATGTAAGCAAGATAATAAGCACAATCTTATTCTTAGTCTTCTTCTTATTATTATTATTTTACATTGATCAACTTATATTTTGTCTGATTTTCTAGATGTTTAAAGTGGGAGAGTAAATTTAGCCTCTCTTATTCCATCATAGCCAAGAGTAGAAGTTTCTAATAATATCTGTTGATGAACAGAACAAAGGAGCAAAAGAAGATTAATTGTCATAAGTTCTTTTATGGTGATTAAAAGCACTAATTTAAAATAACTTTTCAGGATAAAAGATAATAATCCAAGATGGAATCACTATGTAAGGTAACAAACAAATAATAATTTGAAATAAATCATAAGTCTAAATATGAAAAGTATAGCTAATAGAAATAAATGTGTGAATATATCTCTATGATCTCGAATTAGACAAAGTAGAAAAAAGGACATGAAAACATTAATATAAAATAAAAAATGAATATACTGGACCTCATTTAAATTAGAAATTGGTATCCATCAACCTGCACCATTAGAAAATTTTACTCTGGGCCATGATGAAATAAGCAACAGATAAAATATATGAAGCAATAATTTAAAGTATGTGAAGCAGCAAAGTGATACCTGAGAGAAGAGAAACAAATGAAGTAAGATATACAATGAACTCAGCTTATTGCCAGGGATAATTTCCAGGCACAGCAGAGAGAAGTATACCTCATAAGTTTTGAAATCAAAGTTTGGAGTTTTGAGAGGACAAGTTGCCTAGAATCTGAGATACAGAATACCCAAGAGGAGGAAGGGAGAGAGGGGAAGAAAGAGAGAGCAGTGGAAGAGAGATCAAAGTAGCATAAAGCTAAAGACTAACATGGACTCATTCTCACAAAGATTTAAAACAAATCTTAAATGATCACACTGATTACAAGTAACTTAAGTGCAATACAGAATAAAGCCCAACAATATTTATAGTAATAAAATGAAAGCTAAAATGAAAGAATGAAAAATTAATGATTCTGAAATCAAATAACAATCTAATGTGCATTCACAGAAACAAGAAATACAGCTCATAACCAGGGAGAAAATCAGTCATTAGATTATGACTAAGAAAATGTCATAGATCATAGAATTAATAGCCAAGTAAATAAAATCAGCTATTACAAATAGAAACTATATGTCAAGAAGAAAGAAGAACACATAAATATGATGAGGAGAGTAACAGAAGATAGAAAAAAAGTCAACTGAATTTAAACTTCTGCAATCTGTAAGAAGAAAAATACTCTATATTGGATTGACAATATATTAAGCACTGCAAAAGAAATGGTTAGCAAACCTGATACATCCAAGGTTAAATGTAGAGCAATAATCCAAAATAAAATGTGGTAAAAAGGGACACTATCTGAATGAAATTTGGACATGAAAGGTCCTGCAATTTAAATAAATAAATAAATAAATAAATAAATAAATAAATAAATAAATAAATAAAGCATCAATGCACCATAGGATAATATGTAGTGGTGTAAATATGTGTCACAAGTGTACAGGGAGAAAACAGAGAGCAGGAGAAAGAAAAAAAAATATTTGAAGAAACATGGCCAAATTTTTTTCATGCTTGATGAAAGTAAAAAGCCACAAATCAAAATCAACAAACTCTAAGCAAAAATACATAAAGCAAAGCATACCAAGCCATGTACTAATCAAATTGCTAAAAAACGGTAATAAAAAAAAATCTTAAAAGAGGTCAGTAGAGGAGAGGGAATATGTTATGTACTGAATATAAAGATAAGAAGATAGCAGAGTTCGTATCAGACACTATGCCAGCTAGAAAACAATAGAGCAATATCATTAAAATCCTGACAAATCAAAATAAGTAGCAACACAGATTTCAACTGAGCATCTTAAAAACAGAAGACATTTTAAAAGAACAAAGTCTGAGATAATTTATTTATGACGTACTAAAAGAATGTTAAAGGAATTTCTCCTGAAGGAAAAAAATTGATACTATATAAAATTGGGATATAACAAATGAATAAAAAGAATTAAAAATCATGATATAGTAAATATATGTTTTTCTCATTTTTAAAAGCCTTCTAAAAATTATTGGCTAAAAACAAAATTAAAAAGTTTACTTGATAATTCAACAGTGGAGATCATATGGAATCAAAAAAAATATTCACACCACATAAGTCCAGAAAACATGGGAAAAAAGAACAAAGAAATAGATGAAACAAAAGAAAACAAACAGTACCATGGTAGATTGAAACTCCATCATAACAATAATCAAACTAAAAGTATAACTCATTTAACACTAAATTAAAAGGCGAAGACTTTTACATTAGATTAAAAAACAAGATTTAATCATATGCTGTATAAAATATATATGAGAAATAGGCTAAATAGAAACATGAGAAATAGGTTAAATATAAAGGATAGAAAATATATATCAAGAAAAAAAATGCTGGTATTCCTATATTAATATCATGAAATGTACATTTCAGAGCATGGATTATTACCAGTGGTAAAGAGTATATTTTATCATGAGAAAAAGAACACTGTGTTAGGAAGAGACAGCAATTCTAGAGTGCGTGAACACCAAGAGGAGTTCTGAAACATACAAAGAAAACTAAATGAAGTACAAAGAGAAATAGATAATTTTTACAATTACAGTTGTAGATATCAACGCCACCCTCTCAAAAAATGTTGAACAAGTAAATGTAAATTATTAATAATAACGAAATCTTGAGCAACACCATGAAAAAACTTGATACTATTTTTAAAGAGCATTCAACTGACTTAGTCCAACACTGCTATACTTCTAGATTCACCTAAATTCTATTTACTATTTTTCTATGTATATCTCTCCTTTCTTTCCTCCTTCCTCCTCTTTCTGAGCTGGTATTATTTTCTCCATTTTCTTTTAAAGGTACCACCATATAGAGTAAATTCTAAGTGGACATAGAGTTTAAGCTCTGGTTACATGCAACTCTCTGTGCATTTGTTAAGGATATCTCTAACCCTCAAAAAGAAAGGAAATATTTTAGTGAAAATTTCAGATTAGTTTTGGGTGCATATCTTTTTGCCTTTCCTCAAATCTACTGATTTGTCCATCTTTTTGTCAGACCAAAAAATTAAAAAAAAAAAAAAACAACTAGATTAAATAATCAATTGGTACAATCCTTAAACTGAAAGAAGCCTTTAAATTAACATTTATTGACAATTTAAAAAGAAGGGTCACTAGAAAATTAATTGTCTCATACTAGCTAAAAATAAATAATCAACCTATAAATTTCATCTTGCTAAAAGCCAAAATTCAAGGAAAAGAATAAAATAATTAAACTATAAGTTCAATAATGGCCTCGTTTACTCAATTTCAAGATGAATAAAGCAGGACTCTCAGAGCTTTTGAGATGATTTTAATTTTAAGATGACATACTTAAATTTTAGTATGTCAATAGAGACATCGACAAAGTATATAGAGATGTCTGTGTAATATTCTTGATAAGTATGATACCACATGGAAAGATATTCAACATCATAACCAATAAAGAAATGCAGATTAACTATAATGAAATATCACACGAACCTACCAGAATGGCTACATAAAAATAATAAAAAAAAAAAAAATAGTAAAGCAACAAATGCTGGTATGGATTTAGAGAAACTGAATCACTCAAAAATTGCTAAATATAAAATCATACAAATATTCTGGGAAATGATATGGCAGTTTTTATAAAACATGTTTTTAATACATAACTCAGAAATGGTATTCTTGGACATTTATCCCAGAATAAAAATTATATTCACACGAATACATAAGATGATAATAGCAGCTTTACTGGTAATAGCCAAAAACTGGAAAAAACAAAAAAAAAAAAATATCTTTCAATGGGTGAATGGTTAAATAAATAATAATACAGACAAACTTTGGAATATCGCTAGCAATAAATTGGAATAAACTATTGATATATGCAATAACTTGTATGTATCTCAACAGAATCATACTGAGTTAAAAAAAATAGTATGTTATATACTGCGTGATTGATTATATAGTTGCCAGTAGTTAGGGAGGAAAGTGGGAAAGTAAGTGACTATGACTATAAAATAGTAGCACGAGGGACTGTTTTTCAATGGTACCAGTCTAAATTTGACTGTGGTGGTGGTAATACAAATCTACACATTTGATAAAATTACATATGATACATGTACATGCACACACACACACAAATGAGAGGATATAAAACTTAAAATCTAAATAAATTGAGTTGATTATATCAATATTAATTTTCTGGTTGTGATATTGCACTATAGTTCCACAATATCTTATCGCTGGGGAAAATTAAGCAAAGGGTACACAAGATCTCTCTATAATATTTTTTACAATTGCATGTGGATCTATAATTATATCTGAATTAAAAGTTTTACATAAACAAATAAATAGGAAATTCTGTCTTAAGTTAATTATATGCAATTAAAATAGACTAAACAAATATGTTTTGAGGTATATGTACTTTTCATACTAAAGGAACTATATATATAGCTAAGCACGAAGTTTGATTTCATTTCTAGGTTTTTAGGTTTAAATTTTTTTCTATTAGGTTCAATATTAATACATATTATTATCCATTGCTACAACATCCTGAACTCAGCAACTCTCCTTTCCCTTCTCCAGAAAAAAACATACCACTATTGTTTAACTTCTTTTAGAAACTAATATATGCTTCATAAAACCTCTTGAAAATTACCTTGAATAATTCTGATTTGATAATTTTCTGTTAATGGTTCACACTTAAAAATAGAAAATAGAAATTTCAAGCTTACTGTATATACTACCACATATTTAAATTCACAATCTCTTCCCAAACAGCTGAACTAATAGTCTTCAGTCAAACAATCTAGTTGAAAATATAAAAGAGATGGATTGAGGATTTTCCTTTTTGGAGATATGTATTTCCTTGGAACTCTGATTTTAAAACTTTGTAAAGCCTTGCCTTTTTATCCAGTACTTCGATTTTCCTCAGTCTTTCTATGCACTTAGGAATTTCATCCCTGATCATAGACTTTTCTCAATTACAAGTTGAAAGGGAAAAGGACTCATACAATACACAACTGTCTAGAATGTCCAGAATATGAGAGCTTAGCCTTTACAATGTTTTCTTAGCCTAGGTTGGCTCATCTAAGTCCTTGACCTAATATAAGGACTAATAATCATTTCATTTCTTTCTTTTTTGTTTTTAGGTGAAGCAAACCTTGGTTGACCTCATAGATTGCAAGGACTTTGTCGACTTATTTTTATTTTATTTTATTTTTTTTACGCCTACAGTATCTGGTCTTCCTAGGTGGTCTCTCATCCAAGTACTAACCAGGCCCAACACTGCTTAGCTTCTGAGATCAGACAAGATGGGGCTTGTTCAGGGTGGCATGGCTATAGACTCATTTCATTTCTGATACCTCCTGTCTTGCAATTTATTAATGCATCCTTGTATCTTGTCCAGAGTTTAAATGATTCTCGATAGTGTCATATCAGATGATTCAAAAATTCACACTGAAACAAAAGGAGCAGGAGGGGGTAACTCTAGTCCAACTACAAATAACATTTTCTAAACAACCTCCTATTCAATAGAATTTTGGCAACGGTGCAGTTCTGAACACTGTATTAATGTCATGCAGCCTGACTTTATTTATCTTTGGCTAAAATTGTGAACTGAGAAATAACAAAACATCCCTGATAACTGGTAACTGCCCTGGCAAATAACAGAAGTCCATGGTGTTCTCTGCTGAATTCAAATGATTTAACAGAATATCAACATCTGATGGCATCACTCCATGACCATAATAGAATAAAACAGAACACAAGGACATCGTGCATAACAAAAATTACCAAATATGCCTCTCTCTTGGCCAATTAACAGACCAACTGCTTCTTTAACTATGACAATTCTAGCTTTTCTTTTCCATCTTACCTCCTAAATTAAAATTAAATAGGCAATCACTAATTTGCCATCTTTTCATGACAAATTCTAATCCAGAACAGATCCCTTTCCTTAATCCTTCTCAAAAATCACTTCATTTCTGATAGCCTCCTGTCTTGTAATTTATTAATGCATCTTTGTATCCTTGTCCAGAGTTTAAATGATTCTCAATAGTTAGTGTCATATCAGATGATTCAACAATTCACGCTGAAACAAAAGGAGCAGGAAGGGGTAACTCTAGTCCAACTACAAATAACATTTTCTAAATAACCTCCTCTTCAATAGAATTTTGGCAACAGTGATGAACCAAAACACTGTAAATAAGCTCATGAGACAACCTACAATTCCCAATTTGTACTGTCATCATTCTATAGCAAAGTTAGTAAATCTACTTTGACTTAAGGTGTGCTCCTGATGATCTGTAGACATTAGGATTTATCAAGCTTACACACAACAGGTGGGCTTAATTAGACTGTTCCAAATATTGGTTAGCCTATAGAGTAAATTGCCACTTTCATAGCTTGTTGATGTGAGTATAAATTGGTACAGCTGCTTTGAAAACTCCTCAGCGACCTACTTAACTTAAAATATACCTTTTCCATGTCCCATAGTTTCATCCTAGGTTTATATCCAAGAGATAAGAGAATACATATTCACTAGATGATAAGCATGGAATGTTCATAGCCGTTTTATTAATAATAGCACCAAACTAAAAGCAAGCCAAAGTCCATCCCCACCCCAAAATGACAGGATAAAGCACTTGTCTGAAATATGACACAGGAATGAAAATGGAATAAATATGTTATAATTATAGACAATAGAGACTAAACTCAGAAACATAATGTTGAGCAAAGAAACCAGATAGTAATGTACATGGTCAGTGAATTCTTTATACAAAGTTCAAAAAAGTGTAAGACCAATTCATACAATTCAAAATTAGGATATGGTTATGCTTGAGAGAGTAGTAACCAGAAGGATCACAAAGGGACTTTGGGAGATCTGGTAGTCTTTTGCTTCATGATCTGGGTACTATTTATATGAACGGGTACTGTTTATATGAGTATATAACATTTGCAGAAATCCATAATATATGATATGTACACTTCTCTGTTTGCTAAAAATTTTAAATGTACATGTTTTTATAAAAATATAGATGGTATGATAAAACTGAGCTAATTCCTGCATAGTAAAGATTCTATTTTTAAAAAATATGTTAAGTGTAGTTGTGTCATTTGGAGTCCCACAGTGAAACAGATGGCAACACTAAAAAGGTTAGTTAAAATGACTGTAAGAAAGAAACAATTTATAGAGCTTGAGGCAGAGGTATGTGAACCTATATGTGATGGTGATGTACCCAGGAGCTATCAAGAGTAAAAAAAATCCTGAAATTTGTTTTTGACACTGATATAAATAATTAAAACTTTATACCTATACAAGACTAGAATTTATCACTTCTACGGGGTACTTTAAAACTCTTTAAGTCAACATTTTGATTCCTTTAACAATCTCTTATCATTGGCCTATGCATAAACTTTTAGTAAATCTGAATAATTATCATTAAATAGAGCTTTTAAATATTGCAAAATAAGACAGATTAAAATGTGATCACCCTAATTTAAATTCTAATCGAATATCTGTATAGGGAATTCAATACTTTAAATTAAAACTGTCTTTTGAATGTATAAATCAAAGTTATGCTTATTATTACTAATTAGATTAAGACCTTAATTAAATCTCAGTTATTTATAATAGAAATTTTAAATATCATTAAACTTATATGCCAAAAGTAATTACTGAAAAAAAAAATCTAGTTTTGACAGTATTGCAAAATTCCCAAGCAAAGATAACTTTTATTTCAGACTTTATAATTTCATATTACATAGTGTTTTTGACATGGGTAATTTGGAAATTATTTGATTACAAAATAAAGTTCCTTCTCTTTCAAAACAAAACAAAACAAATTTAAAATATCTTCTGTTCAATTCACCTATAAGGTAGGTTGAAGACAAAGCCTTAAAGACAGAAAAATGTGGTGAGTAAGGCATTTATAATGTCCCCACACCCATATTTCAAACCTGATCTAGAAATAAGAATGGAAACACAAAGTCTCACAGTAAAGACAAGAGTTATAAAGTAAAGAGAGCTATAAATACACATCTATACATAAATGTATACATGAACTCTATAAACTAGAGAGCAGTGCTTAAAAGGACAGTTTTGCATCTATATTTGTTTTTTAAAAAATCCATGAATCTAAAATAATGAAGGCATTGCGTAAGCGTTAGATGCAAGCGATTTTCTATTAAAAAACACATACTTTACACAGATACTTCCTGTACATTAACATAAAATGAGCTATTTTCTTTTAAAAGTTCATAATTTCTTTCAGAAGAATGAGCATGTATCACATCCTCTTCTCTAATGGTAATTTATCTTGATCTCAATGTCAGTGATGAAGAACCAACCTCATACTGAGACGATTGGTGCCACTACAGAATAAACAATCATGATTGCTGAGCTAATACACAGAATTATGTCGTCAAACCAGGCTCACACAAATCAGAACACTTACCTAGTAGGGAGTTTTACTAGTAATCTCAAAGATACAAGCAAGGGAAAGGCAAAGCACTGAGAAAGTGGGGCATCCCATGTGGTTCCCCAGGTCTTTCCTTCCTACAAAGGGCATGTGCTCTCTAGTCTAGATTAATAGGTGAGCCTGAGGTAAAATTGGGTGAAAGGCAAATTTAATTGATAACTCACATGAAAAGGGAAAAGAAAACATTACTTCTTTATATGCAATAATCATCTAAATTATGTACTTAGAAAAAGTGCCATAACTATAAGATGATCTGTCTGGTCAAACTTTCCAATTCATAACACCACCTTTACCTTGAACGCCCCTACTGTGGTGTTTGCTTTTCTTCCTATTTCACATTCACGTCTGTCAGAGCACCACTGATAACCCCCATAGGAATTAGTAAATATTAAAGCTTCTCAACCTCAGCACTATTAACATTAGGGAATGGATAAATCTTTGTTGTGGGAGCTGTCCTCTATATTGTAGGTTGTTTAGCAACATCCCTGGCCTCTACCCAATAGTTATCAGTAGCAACCACTCTATTGTGACAAACCAAACATGTCCCCAGACAATGCCAAATAAATGATCCTGAGCTTCCAAATGGCTACCAGTTGAGAACTACTGCTATTTATTGAGCACCCTTATCTGGCCATCATAAGAAAAAATTTACATACCAGACCTCAGACAACTACACTCAACCATCTCAAAACTCCAAGATCTCTCACTATGGGTTGTACAAGCAAACCTTGGCCTTTTAGACATTCTTTTCAGAGTCTCTGGTCTTATCTGATTGTATATTAAGCCTCATATTCCAAGTATTTTCATTATAAACAACAGATTTTATCACTGGATTGTAATTGCTCTAGAGTAGGATAGAGTGAAATTGCCATGGTGTTTTAAATCATAAGAGTGGGTACACTTTTTCAAAAGTCATTTGAACAGATTCCTCCAGTTGAGTCAAGTTATTTTCTTTTCCACATTTTTATTTCTCCTCTTTGTGTTCTTTTCTGTATATGGCCTGGATCTTTCATTCATTATGTACCCCATGCACAGCAACTGAGCCTGATAATCATAAGCTTCCTCCTGAATATTCTATTGACATTCTAAAAACTAGATCACATAAAGCACCCAAGATTAGGAAACACTCCAGATCATGCATCTAACATCATCTAATCAGTGGCATTTAACTAGGTGTGTATTTCTGGTCATAATGAAGCCACTTAAGTTCATGTGTACCTGTAGCAGTCCAATCACTTCAGAATGGTTGTCTCATTAATGGTTGGAGGAGTGGTTGTATATGGTTAAACATTCTCTCAATAGTTTAAACAAAACGTGTATCTTTGGAATAAATATAATGATCTCAAAGTTTCTATTTAATGATAGCTTTCATAAAAGCAAAATAACAAAAGTAGTAAAACCATAGATACCAAATCAACTCGGACATTTTTCTAGCATTCATTATGAATGAACTGCCTCTTGGCATAATTCTCAGAATCATGATTAAACAGATAATCCTACTGGTGCTCCCTTGTCCATGTGAGGAGAAGCTTGATTTTAAATCAAAATCTGCTATTTGGAGCACCTGCCCTTATTATTCTTGATGTACCATTTATACTGAAGCCAACTTTCCTCTCTATCCATCTTTGTTTATTGATCAGGCCCACATCTCCAACTTGCTGCTGTGTGGGCCTCTCCTGATACCTTGGTTTCAGCTGTTCTACGGACAACAGTCCATATAATTAGGGTGCCCCAAAGCACCAAATTAATTGCATATGACATACATCCTATATTTTCTTTTAGCCCACAGCAAATTTATATTTGAAATTTATAGAAATTCATTTAGCCATAACTTAAATAACTTGGTGACAGGCAAACTAATATATTTTTTTAACTTTATAATGAAGGCAATTAATTAAACAAAATTTGGTATAATGAAGTCTTTATTATATATGGTTACACTTTTCAGAAAAGAAAAAAAAACTAGAGAGAGTTCATTACACTTTTTTTTTTTTGTCTCAATCATGCATGATACCTTGATAAATTTTAAGTAGAGTTTCAAGGGCTCCTTGATTTAAATAAATCAATTTCTAGCAACTCAATTAAGTCAATGATGCCTCATACTTCCAAACTGGTTCCTATAAGATTTTATGAGGTAGAATTATATGACTCCTACAGTTCCTATCTGGAGAGGACTTTTTTTTTTTTTTTTTTGATAAATAATCATTGTCTTCCTACTATGGAGCATAATTGAAACTAAGCTCTGGCATACAAAGTGAACCAGAAAAGAATCTTGCTCTTGTGAAGCTCACAATTTAGTGAAGGAGATATACTAAAAACAAGTAAATAAATTAAAAAATGACAAATTGTGGTAAGTGATATAAAAAACAAACTGGGTGCCAATCTAGAGAAAATAAGAAGAGTATAGAATGAACATGGGAATGTCTGTTAATAGGATAGTTTAGAACGGTATTGCTTGAGAGGTGACTTTCTGGCTGAGACTTCAAGAACAAAAACGAATACTTGTACAATAGGAGTGGCAGAAAAAAATGTTTCAGGCAATGGAAACAACCTGAGCAAAATTCCCAAACCAAGGAAGAACTGGGCTTATGCAAGAGCTGAAAAAAATAACATTTGACCAGCATTGGGGTGAGTAGGTAAGAGCTTGGAGACATCATCAAGGACCAAATCATGGAAGAACTTAAAGTACTGGTAAGGAAGTAGGATATGTTTCAGTGTCAATGGGAAGCTTTTGAAGACTTTTGAACAGTGAATCTTTATGAAATTGTATACAGGTAACTCTAATTGTTAATGAAGAAATAACGGCAAGGGGGTGAAAATGAAAGGAGGAAAACTAGCTAAATTTTTAGGGAACCAGGAAAGATGGGATGATGTTTGAGACAAGTATTTGGACAACAAAAATACTTGCTGCTGAATGTGAAATGGGAATGAAGTAAGAGAATCAAAGACCACTTAGTAACCCAGCTCAAGCAATTGGTTGACTATCTCTACGAAATACTGAGAAGAGAAAGTCAGGGGAAGAACAAGGGAAGGGGTGAGGAGAAAGATAAGAGTTTAATCTGAAAGTCTGAAATGTTTTTAAGACATTAAATTCTCTAAGATTGGCTGGAACTTAGAAAAGAGATCTGAGATCTATACATTTGGAGGTATCAACATAGAGTAATTAAAGTCAGGCACAGAAATCTCTGCTTTCATATGGTTTTACTCACTACTGGGTTTATCTTGAGGTTGTTGTTTTCTATTTTACCTGGAATGCAGCTGGGTTTCTTTTTACTACTAACTCCTGCCTTGCCTCTTCCATAGGATGGAATCTGGTAGTGTTTATCCTGACCTAATATACTGCTTGTTACATAAGACCGTCTCTGTGCCTAGAGCCAATGCCCAATGCCTGTTTTTTCACATCTATGCTTCCCAACATTTTTTCGATATCACTTTTCTTAGGAGACTTCCTGGACATTTTACATAAACAAAAGAATAAATATAAAGCTTACTCTTTTTATTCAATGCAGGGTCAAGAATCACTAAATAAAATTTTCAAGTAAAATTTTTTAAATATAAAGGCTTACTACTGGTTTTTGCTGAATAATTTTTAATGTAATTCATTTACTTAAAGAAATTCTATCCAGTTACATATGCAAATTAGGAATGTATATACATAATAGTAAAAGCAATACAATCAAAATCTTTTAATTAATAATTCCAAACTTATAAATAATTCAATTAAATAATAGAAAAACTAAATTAATTGCTTAAAAATTACTTTTTGTAAACTTAATTTTTAACTTTGGCTTTCTATGAGAAAACAACATTTAATTAGCTGCTAGCTAGGTAGCCATTTAGATATTACAGTTTGTTATTTTCTTTTTAATACTTGACAATAATGTTGGGTTGACTAATATAGAATTACATAATAAAATATATACTGTTTTTTAATTTAATTCTCAAAAGCAACCACACACAAAAGCAGTGAGAATCAAGCAGAAACAGATCGAAAAGGCAGACAACCTGCACGCTACCTCTTTTGATAGTACTTCTAGATAGAATTAAACGATCAAGAGAAAGTCTTCTAATTGCAGCAATCTATTCATTATAATTTTTTCGCAAAGATCTTGTAAATAAATACCTTCCAAGAACTCAGTGTCAATGTCACTGGCGAAGAAAACCTTATGAGAGAAATTAAATGCACATATAACTCTTTTTATTGTGCTTCATGTTATTGCACTCCATAGGTGTCCTGTTTTTTCACAAATGGAAGGCAAGACCCTCGACCAGCAAAAAAATCATGACTTCTTTCTTTGTTACAGTGGTCTGGAACCTCAACTGCAATATTTCTGAGGTATACCTTTACTACAAATAAAACTTTGTAGGGTATGATTAAGATTTGGAGGGCCATAGACTGTCATAATAAAAATACTTTTTCACCCACCAAAAATCAATTTTTATTCCTTGGGGTGATATTGTTCTGAGAATCTAGATCTTATATTATCCCAGGTCCAAGAGACCACAACATCCCCATTACCAGTTCTATTGCTGTAGACTGAACCCCATACTGACAGATTTGGGGGAGATGGCATCCCATACATTTGGCTTCTAAGGAATCAATCATCCCTTTATTATTAAATAACATACATAATAATGTAAAAGTTAATTATGGAGTCATAAATTTAAATCTTATCTAAAATGAACTCCAGAAACTCTAGTATATATTAGAAAAAATAATATAATAATAAACCACTAAAACATTTTAATTCTACTTTGGCTTCCACATAAACAGAGGTGTCAATGGAAGAAGGTCCAAAAATATAAATGGATGCTTAGAAAAAATATTTAATGGCTAGCAAAGTTTTAAAATGTATGCTTGTATTAATTTCCATTTTGGAACACCATGACCTTATTCTTCATTTTTAAGCATTTTCTTTATAGCAAATGCTGATATCTGGATAATCTGGTCCAGAGTTGTCTGAAAGCCCATGAATTATTTCACAAAACTAAGCTAAATTAAAGAAAATCCTACAATCTTACTGGGGAATGTACATCTAAATAAAATTATTGTTGAAAGATATTCCATGTACAATGTTACAAAATGACAAAAACAATAACAAAAAAGACAAATAGTAAACCATTATTACCTTCCTTTTCTACTCAATCTTGGAAATTTGATTGCCCAAAATGCATTTTTAAATACAGCAAAAATACAAAAAATTGTCTCTGAACAGTTTTTCTTAATTATGCAAGTATGAAAAGTTGTGTAGTTAAAAATAGCAAGATTTTTTTCAGGAAATAATATTTTTAAGTAATCAGCAAAAATCCCAGCTGGAAGTGAAATAGTCTTATTATCAAATTTAGTAAAGTACAGAGCAAGGCATAAGTGGCAATTTGCTGATCACATGGAGAGGGATGAATTTGGCAGAGCTGAAAGAAGTAAACACAGCTCTGGAGCTGTGAGGCTCCCCAGAGTCAAATCTACACTCTCAGAGACTATAATAGGCATATTCTACCTACTAATCATATCTCTAGAAATCTTTCTGGTCTTTAGAATAGCTAATGAATAGTTGTCTAGATCTGCCACTGATTGAAATAGTTTAGGACACAGTTACATAAGCAAAAATATCCCATGCAAGTTTAGTTTGGCTTATTATGTTCAGGAACACAAGCTTTTAAAATCCTTTTTTCCCCTCTCCATTTTAAAGCATTAGACCTGTAGCCTAATGTTCTGAAAACCTATATTTTGTTAAAAGCAGGTTTTTTTGTATTTGAACAGTTTGTCACCCTCTTAAATTTCTAATTCTTACTTTCTGTCTAGGTTATTGTTCCATCTTCTGTCTTTAACTCCTCAAATGCAAGACCCATTAAGTCAGCTTACTCTGAATAGCACCAATAATAATGCAATTTGCAAGTAAGTGCTTAAATGGCTCTGAAAGATAGGATGATGATATTGACATATGTCCCAACAAATAACTGAAATTGTTAAAAAGTGGCAGAGAGTATGAGCTTGGTACAAACATGTTTTTATCTCTAAATGGTGATTGATTTGCCTAAAAGACATGTAATTAGTAGAGTTGAAAACACATCAAAATAACAGCATGGTACCTCCTAACACTAACAACTTTAAATAGAAAGATAAAGGCAGCAGGACTCAATCCTTAGAAAGTTGAAAGGTTATTATTCCCCAGAAGTTGGATTGGGTTTGGGATGCAATTAACATAGCTATCAAAACATAGTTTTGACATTTATGTTTTATATGTCGTTTTAATTTTTTTCAGAAACAGTGATAATACCTAAAAACTTAAAGATTTTAATTAATTGATATTTGTAGCTGCTTTTTAGATTACTGTTATTTTGTTCAAAAAGTTCCCAAATTAGAAACTCAGAAAGCTGGGTAATTATCACCACTTTGTAACTATGTCACTTTGGAAAGGTCGTTTTATTGCTCTCAGATTTAAAAGTATCTCTCATGTATCATAAAAATGTTCTCTCTTGTTTCCTTCCAAATTTCAAATGAATTTTTAAAGTGTATATCACCAAAATTTCAACTCTATAAATGTTAAGACATTATCATACTCATGATGGTGATGATGAGGACAACAAAGAAGAGAATGAATCAGACAAGTTTTCATACATGTTTTATGCAAAGTAATCACTAGGGCCTTCATTGAATAGAACTTTTCATCATTTGGGCATTTAAAAAAAATTCTGCATTAAATTAATGTTTCTCCACATTTAGCTTCTATTTATCACACCACATTTTAAAGAGCAGCATCTCAATCCCTACAAAACACTCATGCAAAATCATTCAACAATTTTTTTATTCTGAGTCTATTGCAACTTAATTTTTTAAAGTAAAATCCATTTGTAATTCATTTTTTGGTTGTGGAAGTAAATTAGGAATTCAATATTTTTCTTTAAATATTTAACCTTTGGCAAAGTATATTTATTTTATAATCCATGTTTTTACTTAATTACTTAAATAAAGCATGATTTCTTATCTATTAAATTCTTCCATACATTTTAATCTACCACCAGATGTTTTTCTTCCATTGTAAATGATATGATCATTCTTACTGGAAGCTTTAAGGTCCTTTATCTTTAAAGGTTAGTCTATTTTCTAGGATATATCATATTTTCAATATTTTTTCTAATTATTTGATTAGTATGTAAACTATTTCTATGTGTTGATTTAATTCTTTTCCACAGATTTCCTCTAATTTAGTTTTATTTTGCTTGTTCCATTTCTTCTACACTCTTCACAAATGTCAACCATCCTTATATTAATTAGCCATTTTCTTGCTCTTACATCTACCAACTTCTCTGGAATAACTTTGTCTTTTTCTTTTCAAGAAAATTATTTTATTTTTCAAATACTGTCCCTGATAACAATCCTGCTTTTCACAGCTTCTAATAGGGTTTTTATTCATATTATTGCTTACTTTTTTTCTCTTTTGCTTTCCTTATTTTCTGCCATTTTTTATCTCCTCTGTACATTATCTCTTCCTTGATTATATTTATTTCTTCTCTCTTATTTCTGAAAGTTCATGTTTCTTTTAATTTCTTAAAGGTTATTCATATTTTACTTAAAATATTATTTAATTTTTCTAAAGCAGTACACTTCCAATTGTCTGTTTCAGAGAGCTACCTTTTGCTTATATTCATTTCTTTCACTTTCTTAAAATGATAGGTTTATTTGATCTGGATACTTTCTATTACTTATACTAGTACGGTTATATTTCCCAAGAAAAGTAAGGCTAGGGCATCCCTGATGTTATAACTGGGCATTATCTTAAGTATCTTGGGGATTTAAGTTGTAGGACAGGAAATTATTGGTTTTTGACCACTTTTGAGTCTTTTGTTCAGGGGCAAAGGAATGGTTGGTGTCCTAAGTAAACTGAGTAGCTCCAATTTCGGTTTATTATTTGTCCATCCTTTGGCTCTAAATTTTATTTGTCCCTTAATCCTCAGAAGAATGCAGTCCCAAGACGTTCTCACATCATAATTTAGCTCTTACACCCTTTCAGGCCAGAGTGGATCCCAATGTCTATACACGTTTTGGTTTTGTTCATTTGTTTTAAATAATTTTCAAGAGTTTTCTGCTTAGGTAATTGTCAGCAATTGCATGGCAATGTTTCACATTCCTGTTTCTTCTACTGCCACACTACATCAACTCCAAGATATTTGTCTTTTTTTATGGTGGTCTGCCATTAGAGTCTTACATTCTTTTCTCTACCTGCTTAAAAAAAAAAAAAAAACAAAAACATGTGTGCATGCTTATGGATACTTGTTTTTCTGTACCCCATCCCTCACCTTGTTCTCTTTTAGACAAATGTTATATTCTAGTGGGATCTGAGAGCTGTTTGTCAAATCTCAGTAATTTAGTCTAAATTTCACTGTCTGATAGATTTCCTTCATAGTGTATGGAATAGAAAAGCTACTGTTTCTTACTTTTTAGCCTTTCTTTTTTCTATTTGGGAAAGGGACATTAAAAGAAGTGCATGTACTCTAGAAGCTCTGAATTCTGATTCTGAGAACTGATTTCTAAACTACTTCAAAATAAGTGATAAAAAAGAATAAGCCTGATTTTAATATTTTTTAAAACTATGACTCTATTAAATCTATCTAGCCATACTTGACTACTAGGAAGGTCTGGGCTCTACTATCCTTGGGCCACAATTCCTGAATATAATATCCTCTTAATGACTAAAAACTAAATATCATATATCAGAGTCTGAAAACTGAGTTATGAATGTTAAGGATTAACTTAGTATTTATTGATATGCTTTCGATCAATTTTTGCTATTAATGATGACAAAAGAAAAAGACCAAACAGAGGTGGACTGAGCAAAGGGAAATGTGGTTATGGAAAAACTGAGAAAGTCAATAAAATCAGGTGCATAGTCTGGCTTCTGAGACAGTTAAGCCTTCAGCTAGAGTGGCAGGAAGATGGCTGACAGTGATGTGCTCTGCTTTCGTAAGGCAAAGTAAAAGTTTTCTGCCACGCTGCCATTCAGCTGTCACTAGGTCATTTCATCTCAATCAATAAGTGGAATTGTAGATTTACAAATTTGTACAAATACAAGATCCATTAAAGATAAAGGTATATAACTGCAATTAAACAGAGATTTTACTGGTTGTCAAGCAAAAATTCAGAAACTTCAAGGTTCTATAGCAAATAGAAAAAAGGCAGAGCAATATTTAAAATTAAATGATAAAAACTGTTGTTTTATCCATACACGATTTCAACCAAAAAAAAAAAAAAAAAAAGATACTCACTGCAAATCACAAACATAAAGAGTGTTCTCTGGCTGCAGATGCAGATGTGAACAACACACCTTTGGGCCTTTGGGTGTTGCTGACTTTTATGGCGTATTTACATAATGTCAAATATTCACACAGAGAAGGAGCATTTTGTTCTAATCAGAAAGCATGTCAGCTTGACCACATTTAATTGGCCATTTATCTACAACCTTTTGTCAAAATGCTGCCAGTCATCAAATTAAAAACTCAGGCCACTTATTCTGATAATCCAGTGATAAATTATAGCCTTACATTGGCTATCCTCTATGGGTGGGTAGGCTGTCAAATTTGCAGTCAAACTCAGCTATTACACTGGAAGATAACTCATACCCTGACTTCCTTTTTAAATTTGTTGTTCATTTAATTTCTGGGACATAAGGATCAAGCAGTAAGTACATAATGCACTTACACCCCTTCTCCCATAGGTCCTTGAGGTGCATTGTACTCCCAGCTGGAATTTCTTCCCAAAGTTTCAGTGATAGTACTTCTGACTTCTAGTTTAAGGATCAGGCTTGATTCTTTTCTCCTTTTAATTTCTGAACTTAATCCATGTCTAAAAGTGAACTCCTAATGTCTTCCCAGAAACCTTTACCTTCTCTGTCTCAGTAAATGACCACTACTTCCTGTGGTCACTCAGGCCCAAACTGGCAGATAACCTTGAATCCCCTTTTTTTTTTCTCATACTCTACAACTACCTAACAATAAGCAACTCCTGTTGGCTGTAGAATTTCCTCCCTACTCACCACTTACACTGCCACTACCCAGGCCCCAGCTCTTTCTTGGATTATTCCAATAGCCTTCGAAGCAGTCACTCTTTCCCCTGACATTCGCAACACAGAAGCTTGCAAGTGTTTTTAAATAAGTCAGATAATGTTTCCTCCACTCAAAATGCTCCATTTTACTCAGACTACAAGCTAAACCCCTCACAGTGGCTCAGAAATCTCTACTTTCACTGACTCAATCTCTTGCCATTTTCTTTCTCTCCTTCGGTTTAGTCACGCTGACCTTCTTGCTGTTTCCCCAAACGCCTTTCTGTTTTCTCTTCAAGTGTCATTTGATCAACAAGCCTTCTGTAGCCAGACTAAGTGACAAAGTCAGCCAAAGGCCCTACCCACTGTCACCCCCATTTCACTTTTTCTTCTCAGTGCACCTCCATGGTTAGTATCACCAACTGACATGCCACAGTGTCATACTTGACTATAGTTGCCTTGTGCCCTTCATCCCATGAGAATGCAAGCTCTAAAAGAGGAGGATCTTTGGCTTTTTTCTTTGCTGCTTTATTCCCAGACTTGTGTCACATAATGAATACTCAGTACATACTCATTGATACGATAGATGATTGGCTAAAACTTGATTTCATGAATCCTAAACTCCACTCATGCCAAACTGTTTATAGTTCTGTGAGTTCTATTTCTCTCTAAAGGTAAATATGTAATTCACTATGTCTACCTAATATCTTAAACCCAGAATAAGCTTGGATCTCTTCTCTAATAACATTGAATCTACCCCAAAAATCGTTTATGTCACCTTCTATGCCTCCATAGTCCACTTATTTATTCGCCTATGAAAGGATTTCAATCTAAAATGAAACCAGAGGATATGAAATGAAGACTCTCATGCATGTACCTCAGAAAAATATAACTTAAAAACTGAAATATTAGTACCCCATAAATGCCCGATGTACAGAAGACCATTGCTTATTTCTTAACCTATGAACATCTGCCAAGAGATCTCTCTCTTCATCCTCAAGCCAATGAACTTACGGCTAAGACTCAGGCTGGATCCCCCCTTCCTTTCACTCCTTGCCCGTAAATACAGCCTACCCCGAGCCCTCAGCAGGCTCACCTGCAGCTTGCTACAGTATGCTGTTTCAAGTTGTAATCTCTGCTATTCCCAAAAAACCCCATTTCTGGCTATTTGAACTTGTCTCCAATTACCTTCTTTATTTAGGTCGATATATCCAACAGGTTTTTTTTTTGAAGAATTTTTTTAAGCAGATTGACTTATGAACTGCATATGAAACAGTCAAAAAAAAAAAAGTCCTTATACCCATGGAGCTTACATTACAGTGAGGACAGTGTGTATGTGTGGTGGTGGCTGCGGGGGTGGGGGGATGTGGAGAAACAGAAAATAAACAAAGAAATATATAATACCATAGATTCATGAATGTTACAGTAAAAAAATAAATCAAGGTAAATGGATAGGAGGTATGAGTGTGTGCCTTCGACTGGGGAGTAAAAGAAGTCCTCTGTCATATGGAACATGGAGAAGAGACCAGAGAGAGTGAGAAAATGGGCCCCACAGCCATACATGGTGTCCTCGGATCAGGGTCCAGATTCTAGCTTCTTAGTACTTAGTACCACATATGCCTCACAGCAGAGACCTTCTCCAACTCTGATACCAATTCTAATATGTGGCTTTTTTCCCATACTGCCAAACAATTAACTCAATTCTGACACTGTCTACCTAGAGATAGCATCAGATTCCACAGGTTAAGAGCTCAGTCCTTTCAGACAGCCTCTTCCTCCCCTACTCCTAATACCAATCACAAGTCCGGGTTCTTACCCGTACTTCTGACGGGCTGGCTATTGATCAGAGGTTCTAATGAACTCCTGCTCACTGACCCAGTGAAAGATGTTACTTACTGTCACCACTTTGTTATAAAAGAATATAATCCAGGAACAGTCAGATGGAAGAGATACATTGGACAAGGTATTTGGAAAGAGACATAGAGCTTCCATGTTCTCAGAACATGCCATTCCCCCAAATCTACAGGTGTTTACCAACCCAGAAGCTTTGTGAATATCATCTTTTTCTTATTTTTTAATGGAAGCTTTTTTACAAAGGCATGATTAAATCATCAGCCATTGTTGATGAAACTCAATCTAGATCCCTCCTTCTCTGGAGAACTCGGGGTGGGACTGAAAGTTCTAACCATTTAAACACATGGTTGGTTCTTCTTGTGACCAGCCTCCGACCTTACTTTTCAAGAATCACCTCATTGATTGCAAATTAACTTCAAGTGTGTTAAAGAGGTTTCTTACAAATATCAAGACACTGTTATCACCCTTATCACTTAGGAAATTCCAATGGTTTTAGAAGCTCTGTGCCAGGAATAGGAGAAAGACTAAAAATATATTTTTTATTATACATCACACTATCATGCCTTCTTTAGAGGATTTCCTCTATGTGTAGAGAGCCAAGAGAATTCTGTTTAACAACATTTCCTCTCCTCCCCGCAGGCATCCAAAGCCAATGACTGAATGGTGTGAAAATAACAAAAGTCCAGTTCCTTTCTTCATAGGCAATTTATGCTCTAGTGGGAAGGAGCACTTCCCTAGTGCCTTCCTTCCCTCTCAGGTATTACTTGCCCTTGAGTCCTTGGCTCAGGGTTTACTTCTGGGAGAATCTGACCTAAGATGTGGGAAAAGAGCACTTCGGGCATAGGAAATGGCAAGTACAAAAGCAATAATGAAGGAATACATTTGAGCCGCCTGAGGAAATGTAAAGAGGCTAGTGTGGCTGAAGTAAGAGACGAAAGGTAAGAAACAACATCAGAGACATAATCCAGGTAACAACTGATTTGAGTCTCTGCACCTCTCCCACACCCACCAAGGATTTATGAACTTCGGGGCAGTGGCTACGTCTTATTTAGTCCTCTATCTTTGTTGTCTGTATTCTTCAGGTGTTAAATAAATATTTTACATTTTTTTTTCTTTTAGAAAACAACCAAGTGGATATTTATTTGAACCTATTATCTTATTTCCTATTCAGGTACCTGAATGTTATTTCCCCTAATATTTTAAGAATATCTTCAATTGCTATTTTTATAATTAAAGAAATGAGACTAATAGAGCTGCAGCGATATACATAGAAACAACTTTAGTTTCATAACGAACAGATTTGATAAGGTGTAAAAGGAAGTGTGAAAAATCACCTACATGGCTAGGGCATCTGTGTCATATAAACTGTCAGTGCTGAAAACCCTGCATTCATAATTATAAGTTTCTTCTTTTTATGTCCAGTTTAAAAAAAAAAAAAAAACTTTTGGACTTTATTACATCTCTTATTTCAAATTCATGATGCAATAAAGTAAAATATAAATATTTAATTAATTATGTTTGTCTATTTTGAGATTTTAAAAAGGGATACTGATGATATAAATATTTCAGATGAGCTATGTCTATGCAAAGTTACAGTTTCAAATGTGTGGGTTAAAAATAATCCTATTACCCATATACACAACAATCCAAATATTTCCAAGAGTAAAAAAATTATTCTGTGGGTGAACTTGTCTGTACCAGGGTAGGTAGCCTGCCAAGCATAAAATGAATCATTAAATATTAATAACTATCAATTTCCTGTATAGCTGTCCTAAAAACATTTACCACATCTAATAAGCTCGTTACCATTGCCAATGAGTCATGCTTAGCTTCTGGTGTTGGACTGGATCCTTCAATTGAGCACATGGTACTTTTTTACCTTTAGCAAAGCCTTCTCCCAGACTTTAAATTGGATGCTTTTCATAGTGTCCACGCTTCCTGTGAGGTACTGACCTTTAAATAATACCTTTCATTCATCTGTCACACCCATTCCATACCCACACCGCATTTATCTTTTTCTTAATAAAATATTAAATTTCATCATTGTGCAACATCAGTGAGAGCATATTCTATTAGATTCCTGTGGCTGGTATAAAAACATTACTACAAACTTGGTGACTTAAAACAATAGAAATTTATCCTCACAATTCAGGCCCAAAGTCTGAGATCAGTTTTACCAGATAAAATCAAGCTGTCAGCAGAAAGGAAGACTTGAGGACAGAATCTGTTCCTTGCCTCTTCCAGTTTCCAATGGCATTGTCATTCCTTAGCTTGGGACCTCATCTCTGTCTTCATATACCTTGCTCTTCTGAGTGTTTTTGTCAAAACTCTCCTTGTGTCTCTTGAAGGATGCGTGTGACAGCATTTAGGGCCCATCTAGAATAAACACTCCTCTGAAGATTTTAATCACTTCTTTTGACATATGAGGTAATAGTCACAGGTGCTCGGATTAGAACATGAACTTATCTTTGAGGCCACCATTTGGTCTGCTACACCTAGCCATCAAAAATCACTTTTTTATTAATGGAAAAAAACTTCATAGTGTGCCCTTGCAGGATATTGATGCTAAAGACTTTTAAAATAATGTTGTTTATTTTATACTATAAGTATACAATTTTTTAAGAAAATAAGGTATATAAGCATTTAAGTTTTTAAAATTAGTTTTTGTCAAGGTAAATTTAGTTAAGGAACAGATTCAGTTTTCAGGTTCTTCTCCCATGCTGCAGTGTAGACTGTCCCAGACTGCAAAATACACATTCTAAATAATTCTGTAACGACCTACCTAATTCTATCTTCTTAGGTATCTTTAGCTTTCAGAAAAAAAGTCTTAATCTCATACAATCTCAGTCTCTGAGCCCAACGGGGGCTCTGAAAGGTAACATGAAGAATCAGCATTTAAATCAGCCAAGCTTCACTCTCCTCAAGTTATGCATTCCTGCCATTTCCTAACTGACCACATCTTTGAGATAATTCTGTTTCAATGTATTTGCAAGACCTATATCTGTGTTCCACCTGGAATCTCCCATTTAGACATCATCCCCTGCAGGATCACCTGAATAATGTGCAGGGCTTAGTATAAAATTAAAAAGTCCAAGTTTAAATTAATTTAAAAATTCATTTCAAGAGACAACAGCAAAGCATTAAAGCAAGAATGGGGATTTCTAAGTGCAGGTCCCTGTGCAGCTATATGGTGGCATGCCCATGAAGCCAGCCCTACCCAATGGGCTCTCAAGTCCAGCTTCCACAGTTTGCTATAAAGCAATGCTACCCTCAAGTATTAACATTGTGGATGTCCTCAAAAAACCCATTTACTAGCCAATGTGAAAATTAATTCAGCTAAGCATTGGAAAATACCTTGAAAGGTTCAATTGTTCCCACATGTTTCACTTTGGATGTCAATTTTAAGAATGGGAAATCCAACTCAAACTAACGTAAAATATCAAGGAAAACTGTTGGCTCATGTGGAAAAAAAATCCAGGGGTAGGGTTAGAATTAGACATGATTTAATAAGTGTTCTGATTTTAGGTCTTAGCTTTCCCCTCTTCTGTGTATTGCCTCTGTTCTCAGGCCGGTTAACAATATGGCCTCTGCAGATCTAGGATTGATATCTGCATGCAACAATGTCCATGTTCTCTCCGAAGTGTGAAGGACAGTAAGTGAAAGAAGCCTCCAGTAAAAATGTTTCCTTGAAGCTAACTGACTCTATAAAAAAGTATGTGCCTATTCCTAAACTAACATCTTAAGGTCAGGACAATTCCTTGTTAAGGTAGATGTGAGCCTAGATTCCTAAAGAGTGAGGTTTTCCTTAAATCATGAAGACTTGGACTGAGTGGATAAGGGGAGATTGCCTGAAGAAAAATTTTAAATATAGGTAGGAAAGTAAGAGTGGGTAGGAAGATAGAAGCTGGGCAACACACCAACAATTTTTTATAATATAATAATAATAATAATAATAATAATAATTAAAACTGAATCACTAATTGTACAAAACGATCATGGTCTGAGCTTTTGTTTAGCATTGATGTTGAGATAACTGCTAGCTAAAATTGGGATAGTTAACAGAGAATTCTTAATGATTTTTTATGCACTGTTTTGAAATGCAAATTCTAAGTGATTCTTTATGTTTAAATTGAAATTTTCAATTAGAAAAGGTAGTGCTGTACATTTGTTACCAAAAAAATTGTCACAAAAGTACATTTGTAAATAATTATACTAAAGATACATATACCTGTACAACAACTTACTTATGGAATCATACAAGACCTAAGAAACCACGGAATAACAGCTCTGCTGCCCTTGCTTTTTCCAAGATCTTGTATGTAACCACAATTTTTAAGCAACCTTCATTCTTATGTGAAAGAATGGAATTTTTAAATGATGAATCAAAAGACTATTAAAAGTAATATTGATGAAAGATTTTTTACCTGTCTCAAGATAAAAGTTTTCTAACATATTCCCTATAAATAATTGTCTGATATTTGGTAGTACTGAGCAATACTTTAATTGCTATGCCCTGGGAAAAAGAGAGAAGGAAAAAATTACACCTGTTTGTTTATCTTAGGTAATCTTGACACTTGTACATTCTTGAGCTCATCTTGTACTTGATGCTAAGTATTTTATCAACCAAAGCTTAGAAAAGGTTTGGAACATGACCAAAAATAAAATTGCCTTATTTTATTGTTGACTATCCTTCAGTTGTAATCCATCATGGAAACTTAAGAGACTAATGTCAACTTGTCTTAGTGCAATAAAATATAATTATACCTCCATTAATACTTCAATTTCCCTAGAAAATGTTAGAAGAATCAAATTGTTGACAGAAGGAACATTATTCACTATTAATGTGCTTTTTAATATTTTAGTAATTTTCCTTTTTCTTGTATTGCCAACTTTAAAAGCTTTTCTGTATAAAATGCTGAAGAAAAAAATAAGCAAACAAGTTACAAAAACAGGAACAAAGAGCATGGGAAAAAAAAAAAGTTTACTTAAAAATATCTATTTAAAAAATATTTAGGGAAAATAGCATAATTATAATCTTTTTAAAAATTAACTTGTGATGAATAAAAGGATAATAAATAGGTTCCAATTCTAAAGAGATTAGTAAAATACAATCTAAAGTATTGGACACTTAATATAGTTCCTTGTATAAAAATTATATAGTGATTGAAACTAATACATGAAGCCACCAGAGAACATCTGGCTACAAAAAAAAAAAAAAAAAAAAAAAAAAAAGACATTTTCTCAATATTTGAAGATAAATATGGTTATCCTCAAACAAGTTGTACAAATCATATATTTGTTCTAGGGGATTGTTATAGCTCAAGAAAATGCCGTAAATGTATTTCCAGGAAGGTTGGTTGCAGTGATGTTTTCCTTAGATATAATAAGAATGAGTTTCTTAATAAAATCAATGTATATACAAAAGTTAAGTAATTTGTGAAATATTCCTCTTTACTATCGTACTTTGAAAGTTTCTTTTAATTTTTTTCAATGCACTTTATCATTCTTCATGTACTTTTTTCTTTCCTGTCATTAAGGAAGTTTGAAAACCAATATAACTTTCTTTCGCAGTCTAAGAGTACATATAAACTCATGTAACTAATAGTTGTTTTCACTCTGATATAAGTATAAGATAGTTAGATTATATACACTTAGAGTGTACAACTTTAAGCTTGTTGACCATGTAATATAGCAAAAAACCCACCCTGAATTAACAAGATTTTTCTTTAAATTCATGACTTGTTAAAGATAAATGTAACAAAATGTGGCAAAGATATGGACATTGTTTTTGTTGTTTTTCTTTTTCTTTTCTTTTCTTTTTTCTCTCCTCTCCTCTCCTCTCCTCTCCTCTCTCTCCTCTCCTCTTTCTTTTTCTTTTTCTTGTTGGGGATTACTACACCGCAAAGTAAGAGAAATTTCCTTCCCCTAGTGTCTATTCCAAAAGTGCTATGTCTTTAAGATCTTGGTTTCCCTTGTGCTGTGAGAGAGATAACAAATCTTGTGTTTTCAAAGCATTTATACAGGAGGTTTAAAGCACGAATAGCTAAAATAAAGAGAGAATAAAACATGTGTTACTGAGGGAGTAAGTTCTCACACAACATGTTTTCCTGAGGCCGGGAACGAGAAGGGTTATAGCTTTTAGCCACTAGGTCCCTTGTCGAGACACATTCTTGTACAAGAAGCAAAACCTCTGATGTAAGGATATATGAGAGAACTGGTCACTAACAGGTAGTGCATAGGCATTTAATAAAGATTTTTGTGACCAATCTTGTGCTTTTTTGGACTACGAGGCTCTGGAAAGAAGCCACATTGCAGTCTTCCCAGAGAATCGATGCCTAATGGCCAGTACAACTCTATCATTTAAGCGCAGTTAGGTAGCAGCTGAAAAACAATGGAAGATGACCATCATTCACTGAATTATTTAATGAGTACTTTCTACATACCAGGCACTTTGTACTAAAAGCAAGTCTAACTAACCAGTTTTCTCAGGATTTTACAGATCCTAAGTTCCTGTAGTCTAATGACTGCAAATCCCCCATAATAAGTGATATTGAACTTCCATTGGGCTGCAAAGTGATGACCAGGACCTTTAGAAAAAGTAAAAATAACGTGAAATTCTTCCTTTGCATATCATGAATCATTCTGGACCTACTATAATCCTAATATATAGACTGACATGTGGTAGTTATAAGTCTCAGTTCTGTTACTTTTGTGACATTGACTATGACTTTTCCAAGACGCCAGTTTTCTCACTTATTAAATGAGAAAAAATATTCTCATCTCCTTTGAAAGATTTACTGAAAATTAACTTATTAGGCAAAAGCAAAGGAGTTAAAGATTACTTTAAAATTTTTGTTTAATTCTTAGTATTTCAGTTGTCTCACTTATAAAATGAGGGGCCAGAGTTTCTCAGTCTCAGCGCTTTTGACATAATTGGGTCAATAATTCTTTCTTGGTGGAGACTGTGCAGTGAATTATGTAAGATGCTCAGTCTCTATCCACTAGATACCAGAACACACCTCAGTTAGGACAATGAAAAACGTCTTCAGATTTTGCAAAAAATCTACTGGAAGCCCAAATCATCCCAGTTGAGAACCATTGGGACAAACTCCAATGTCCCTTCCACTTTAACATTTCATAGTTCTGAATTAGATAATAGACAATGAGAGCACTTTGTAAATTGTAATGTGAGATACAAAAGTTATGTGTTCATTCATTCCTTAAGAGGCTTTATTAAACATTACTAGTGACAAACAATATACCATAAGAGCTGAAGGTGAATTAGAAATCATATTTCAAGAACTTACTTACTAGAAGGAAGGTCAGCTGCAATATAAATAATACTTTCAATATTCTACAAAGAAATGGAATTTCAAGTTAGAGAGTTAAAATAACACACTTCAAGTAATTTGGGTAAGAAAGGAACTTAAGTCAATTGTTCTAAGCAAAGCAGGCCATTTACGAAAACTGTGCCACAGACTAGGCTAACAAAAACTATTACTCTTAACTAATGTGGTTTAAACTTACATTATTAGAATCATAAAACTTTAGAGTTTGAAGGGATCTTAAAGATATCTAATACTATCACCCTTATTTTACAGATGAGGAAATTGAACCTTTTCATACCTCTTGTGCATTAGCAGCACATGCACCAGAAATAAGCATGAAAAATCTAAATCTATGTCTACAGCAGCAGGAGATTACTCAGTTTATATATTAAAATTTAATGGGAGTATCACAGACCATGAACCTTCTGCTAAATTAGGAAAGAACTGCTAATACTACATAACAGAATGTTTGCATACAAGATTAAAACGATGATAACAAAAAAATATTGTGTTGCCTGGCAGGGTGTATGGGACTCCCAGCTGGGAAGTTCAATGTGTGGGAAGAATTTCCTTAGTTCTGAGAATAGTATTTAAAAGAATTCCCTGCAATAGATATACATGTACCTAAGGACAGTGACTTTCCCAATCTCAAGTCTTCCCTATGTTGTTTAGTGCACATTTGTTCTAAATTAAAACTGAATAATAGTTCACGGTTAAAATTACTATAGTACATTTGAAATGCCTGCTAACTTTCCAGAGTGAGTATGCTAATCAAATGTCTACAGGGACCAAGCAAGCAATGTAAATGTGTAAAGGAGGCCAAGTATAAAACAATAGTTGACACAATGCTTGCAGTGCATAAACCTGAACTGTAGGTTTGAGAGCACTCTCATATTACATGTCTCTCAGAATGCTGAGGAAAGAAATTAAAGATCCCTCAGAAACATATTTTTCTGATTTTAAAGGTACCTAGTAGAGAGATTTAGACATCCAACCATTAAAAACAAGAATTGAGAGGGGTGAGAATGGAATAAGAAGCTAATATACCTTTTATTTTATTCTTATAAAAAAGATTTAAAATGTTTTACTTGGCAGATAGATAATATAGAGGTTGTCTTCATAAGATTTAAGTCAGCAAACATCTATATTAGGGTTATATTTTTAAATAATTAAGCAGTAATTTGTGTGCTTGTATTTCTTTTTTTCTCTAGCTCTTCTCCATTCAAGGTGCTAGGATTCTTATTATTTAACTTAAATAAAGGTTGACAAAGAAGAAACAAACAAAAGAAAAGAGTCAATTCTTGAGTATTGACTAGTATAATTAATTTCAATGCCTAGTGTAGTAAACTGGTCTACTTTAATTTGCATATTACACGCTCTTAAATATGGGGAGCTTCCAATGGAAATAGTTAAGAATTACCTCCCTCCTAAGAGAAGCAAATCTCTGCCAAAGTTTACCACATATGCTACCATTCATTGGCAACTAGGACACACAAAAAAGTCATACACTGAAATCTTGAAGCTTTCTGTTCCTTTGTGTACATTAAAAATAGAAGGCTTCCCTGAGGCAAATGTGACAATATTCTAGTATCAGATGCAGCCAACTCTAAGTTGTAGATCAAGAAACCTTCTCATTAGGAACAGGATCATACAACCATTTATGGATCAACCCTAGAGATACATCCTAAAAATATAGATGACAGTTTTTATACTCTTTTGTACAAGAAAAAAGAGCACTACAATAGTATATCCAATCTAATAACTTCATCAGTAAAAATCTCATTTAATACCCTTTCTGTTAATTAATGTCACTACTCCTTCATGAAAAGCTATTAGCTATTTCTAACATTTGTTATGAACATAAACACTCTCTGATGGTGATTGCAGTTAAGAGAGTTGAAGCACTTGCAAGATGTCCTCTAGATCTAATTAAAAGTTCATTGATAACACCTAGAGCATATATTCAATGAGTCCAACTGAATGCCCTTAGAGACTAACTTCAAACACCAACACATACCTTGGGAATATCCATTTTGAATATTTTAAAATAAAAATTATAGATATCGTATTACTCAGGAATTAGGAACCTGGAAATGACCTGAACAAAGGCAGTGGAGAAAATATCATAAAAGACAAACAAGTTTTCTTTTTGAAGACTAGAAGAAAAACTTATTGGGCTGGTAGGCAAGATAAAAAGAAAATGCTTGGAAAAGGAATAAGATCAGTTGTTGAAAGACAAAAAACAAAAGAACTGAATAGTTTACTCAGAATGTAAGTCGACATCCACAAACTATATACTTTAATGAGAAACTCTTTTTTTTATACCTCCCAGGAGTAGTGATATCAGCAGAATAACCCATTCATTCCTTCTCCATTAAAATAAGCACTGTATATTATCTGTGCAAAAATTATACAGGGTACTGAAGACACTGAAATTAAAAAAAATCAATCTTCTTGAAGATTTCATAGAGCAGTAAAGAGGATGGATGTGTGTGTGTGTGTATACACACACACATATGTATACACATATACATATATGTTTTAAATTTGATACTGTATATTGCATCATAAACCCTGCATAGATTGCTTTGGAGGAAGAAAGAGGTATGTTTAGCTGTGCCAAAGCTTTCTGGAGAAGATTCATGCTAACTAGAACACTTACTATAGAGTGCTTGATTTATGAGATCATTGTTCCACTTTTGAGGAGAGATGATGATGGGTAGTACTGGTAAGGCTAGAGAGAAAACAGAATTAACAATATTTTAAGAAATAAATTGATGTGAGTGAAAGATTGTAATGTGCAAGTGGTGATTATGGAAAAATATGGCAATGACTATTAGCCAGCTCTTTACCAAACCTATTTTCTTTTCTTCCTGGGCACTCAGCTGGACTTCATGACTTTGGTAAAACCATGTTACTAAATTCTAGTCGATAGAATATGAGTAGAGGTGACACATCCTATTCCATGTCACTCCTACCATAACCTGATCATCCATGTTCTTTTCTTTTTCAACTGGTAATAGAAGATAATGAAACCCTGCCTGGTTTCTAAATCTCTTCTTGGAAGAGATGGTCCCACCCACTCATAGCACCATTGAATGGGAAACCAGTGTCTATCGTGTTTGAGTAATTAATACGCTTTGGAGTTTGTTATTATAGTAAGATATCCTTAGAAAACAACAAGAAAGAAGAACAACCGTATATTTGAGTATGAGTTAATAGTGTTGCCAACATCTAAAATAATACAGACGGAAGAACAGGTTTGTGGGAAAAGTTGACAGATTAGTTTGCCATATTCTGTATTGGGGTGTTTGGGGATGAATCCAATGAGAATGTTAAAAAGACATTGAGACATTTGAATACGAAAAGGGGTGTCCTTAGAGATTTAAATAATTTTAGTGATGATATTCAATACTTTAGACTTCATTATAAAGGTAATGGTGAGACATTTAAAAATTATTAAAAAGGACAATGACATAGCTGCATGCCACTTCAAGGAAAGTAATTCGTTTATATAGAGAGGAGTGTAAAACTAGACACTGAGAATGGGTCATGCTTAATAAATTTAATCTTCTTGGGATAATATACTATTTCCAACTGAGGTAACCACCCTGACCAAAGAACAGCCAATGTAAACTGGAACTTGTATTAGAAAGTAAGAAATATCTTTTCCTCTGGTTCTTCTATCCATCAAAGATCTGGACTATCATGGTTATACACAGACTTAAACCAAGAGTTGGCTTATGCGACACTTATCATGTTCCCTTGTTATACTTGAGAAGCCTCGGAGATTAGTAGAGTGTGTGGGGTGTGCAGGGAGGTGGTGGAAACTATACAATCACCATATAATTTATCATCCAAAGAGAAAGACATTTTGAGAGTAAAAGGGGGTGCTATTAAATTATGCTGGAACAAAAATATAAGTTAAAATTGTCCCAGAGAATTATGTGACCACTCTAGGTATGCAAACATTACACATCCTGCCAGGCAGTATGTTTCAATGAATATGAAATGCAGACCAAATTCTGACAAATACAATCACTGTACAACTTACTTTTGTTATATTAAAGAAAGCTTCACTTTTGTTCTCAGATACTGCAACTAGATCTTTGTATTGAAAGTATGCTCCATATAGTTAAGGAGAAAAGTTTCTCAAACTCTCTCTTTGAATAAAAAAAATCCAAGAATGGAATTTATTTGATCTTCAACACAAATAGAAAATAAATTCTAAGGATTTCTTTCCTGCTTTAAAAAAAAACCTCACAAATTATTCTATAGCTTCTAGTACAAAAAAAAAAAAATCAATTTAAACATTCTTAAGAAACCACTTTATGAAATCACAAATCAGATTTTTTGAAGTTATTGGTGTATATTTCATAGGTCATAGCAACAATTCTGAAATCTTCAGATTTCGTTTCAGATTTTTTTTTTTGTAACAAATTAGATTTTCAAAGATGGTTTTATTTAACAACAACAACAGCAACAAAAAAAGGAGGTTGATGATTCATCTTCACTCAAAGTCTCCATAATGAACCAAGAATACAATGAACACTTTTGTGATATTGTCATTTTACCATTTTTGAGAACGAATTTGGTGATACCAAAAACGATGTACTTTTCTGAAGCTATAGAGGAAAAGAATACACCACCTACTTATTGTTTATATTTATTTTCATCAGCAGTTAAGATGGACAAAAACTTAAGAAAAAACAATTAGAGACAAAATGTAAAAAAAGCAGGTGCCAGAAGCATAAAACGTTAATATAAAGTATGCAACGATGGAATGTTAGCAAATGGGATATTATTGTAATATTGTGACTCTAACAGCCCCTATATGGAAACAAAGACATTTGATGTCAGGACCCATCGATATTGCAGTCAGGTGAGATGACAGAGTTTTCTATGAAAAGTGAAAAGGCAGGGACCAAATGAAAGCTCTAGAATTTTAAGATTTGGTCGCAATGTTGGTATGGAGCTTATGTGATACTTATATCTCATTTATGCAGGAGCGGTAGGAACCATGTACCCAAAGCACTGCTTATTTCTGCCAATTAGAAATTATGTTAATCATCTCTTACATAGATTTGGTTATATATTTGAAGTGTTTATGTAATTTCTTAACTTCTACAGTAAGGCATTTCTCATTATAACACTTCAAATGTTAAGTAGCCACCTCCACCTTACATACATACTCATTGCAGACAATGACAATATTATATGGAAGTATTTTTTCAATTTTAGAAGGAGAAAAGTCATGACCCATAAATAATATAATAGCTGTCTATGTCTTCTAAGACCATGTGAACAAAAATATGTCTTTCAGCCAGTTTCCCCTTATGTCTGAAAAGAATAAAAGCAAACTACAATCTCAACTTATTACTCTGTGATGTGCAGAAAATCAGTGAGGTCTCTGATTTCCTTGGGTGCTTTCTCCCAATATACAAAATGTCAATAAAGGACAAAGACAGTCATGAGATTTTCACAGCATAAAAAGTGTTGCCTTTAAAATTTCCAGAACAGCACTAGGAGCCCCATTTTAAATAGAAGCTGAATTGTGGAGAGCAGAGTTTCCAAAAGGGTCCTAATATCCATCACTTACCCTAATGTTTTTGACATCTAAAGCTTGTGATTGTAATTGCTTTATATTTTTGTGGCACCCCAAAATGGAGATGCTTCTCTTATAGTTATGATCATAGCTGAAAATTTAGCTTTTACTTTTTTAAATAAATGCTTCTCTGTCATTTCAAACTGAATTTAGTTTATACGTTGTTAATGCCAAAATCACAGTTTTATTTTTACTTATTTTTAATTTTTTAAAAACTTTTCAGCCAATTCCCAATATGCATACTTCTTTCTAACCTCCAGAGACATATTACTGTTTCTGGAATTGTTTCTGACACTCCAATCTTTCTCAAACTGCCTTCTTAGCCAGAAATTTGCCCTCTCTATCTAACCCTCTCCTACCCTTCCGGAAATTTGCTGAGGTAGGAGTCATCCATTCTAGAGAGCAGTCCTTGTGTTCCCTATGAGATTTACCTGCTCTTCCTCTGTGTACTCAACATTTACTCCATCTTAGCAATCTCTAAACTTGCCTTGGGACAAAATAAACTGCTAATTATTTTCCGTATCGCCACCCCAATACTGTCTTTGTTGTATTCAACCATAATAAAAAAAATATATATTCTGAGCTTCCATTAAATACAAGTTTGCTATTAAGGTGATAGCTTAGATATTATTCAAGGACTAACTAACCTTTGCACTTTCTGCTGGTTAAGTCTTTGGTATAATTGAAATAGCTAGCTGACCATTGATGCTGCAAGATTGTTGAAGACAAATATATAGATTCTTCAGATGTCACTAGTATACTGTATTTTTTCAAAAAATCTTAATAAAAAAAAAAACTTAAAAACTATACTGTAGGATGGCCCAATGTGTTCCAGGTACATTGATCATACAGTTTAATTGATGAGTCATTTAACCTTGGTTTAGTTAAACTGAAACTACCAAGAAATTAAGCCATCAGGATAACATTTTTAGGGACACTAAGTTTTATTTTACAAACTATCAAAATGTCATGTTCAGGCTTGATTATATTATATCATATTTTTCTGATGAATTTTTATTAATGTATTTTCTTAAATGAATAGTTTTTAATGAAATTCTCCAAGGTGTTAAGCACTTTCTTCAGTCACATAACATTCGTGTAAGATTGTGAATAACCAGAAAAATCTAAAAAGACTCTCACAAACACAGATGCAAAAATCCTAAATAAGATACTAGTGAACCAAATACAGCAACACGTTAAAAAGATTATTATACACCCATGATCAAGTGGGCTTCATCCCAGCGGCACAGGGATGATTCAACATACACAAAACAATTAATGTGATACACCACATAAACAAATTAAAAAATAAGAATCATATGATCATATCAATAGATGCAGAAAAAGCCTTCGACAAGATACAGCATCCAATTATGATCAAAACCTTAACAAAATCAGTATTGAAAGAAAGTACCTTAACATAATAAAGGCCATATATGACAAACTTAACCAGCAATACTTAATGGTGAAAACTAAAAACCTTTCCCTCTAAGATCAGGAGCAAGGCAAGGTTGTCTACTATTGCCACTGTTATCAATATAACATTGGAGGTCCTAGTGAATGCAATCAGGCAAGAGAAAAATATAAAAGGCATCCAAATAGGAAATGAAGAAGTCAAATATTTCTGTTCACTGATGACATGATTTTCTATTTAGAAAACTCTGAAGACTCCACAAAACACTACGAGAAACAATAAGTAAATACAGCAAAGATTCTGGATACAAAAATCAATGTTCAAAAATCCATAGCGTTTCTATACTCTAATAATAAAGCATCAGAAAAGGAAGTGGAAAAAATAATTCCTTTTGCAATTGCAACAAAAAGAATAAAATACCTAGGAATAAATTAACAAAACATGTGAAGGACCTTATATGATGAAAACTATAAGACCTTATTAAAAGGAAATCAAAGAAGATACAAAAATATGGAAAGATATTCTGTGTTCTTAGATTGGAAGAACCAACATAGTTAAAATGACCTTATTACCTAAAGCATTCTAAAGATTTAATGCAATCCCCATCAAAATTCCATCAGCATTTTTAAAGAAATAGAACAAAAAATCATCAGATTTGTATGGAAGCACAAAAGATCCCGAATTGCCAAAGCCATCCTGAGAAAAAGAACAAGACTAGAGCATCATCCTGCCTGACTTCAAAGTTATACTACAAAGTGACATAATCAAAACAGCATATATTGGCAGCAAAACAGACAGACAGATCAGTGGAACAGAATCAAGAGTCCAGAAGTAACCCATATTTATATGGGTAAATAATTTTCAACAAAAGAACCAAAAACATACAGTGAAGCAAGGAAAGTCTCTTCAATAAATGGTTCTGGAAAATCTGAAAAGCCACCTGCAAAAGAATGAAACTAGACTGTTGTCTATCGCCTCACACCAAAATTAACTCAAAATGGATTAAGGGCCTGAATATAAGACCTGAAACAATAAATTGTAGAGAAGGAAACATAGGAACTAAACTCATGGACCTTGGACTTAAAGAGAATTTTATGAATTTGATCTCAAAGTCAAGGGAAGTAAAGCAAAAATAAATGACTGGGACTATGTCAAACTGAAAAACTTCTGCACAGCAAATAAAAAACCATCAGCAAGGTAAAGACACAACTATCCGAATGGAAAAATATATCTGCAAGCAATGCCTCCAATAAGGGTGCAAAATCCAAAATATACAAAGAACTCACACAACTCAATAATAACAAAAAAAAAGATCCAACTTAAAAATGAAGGATCTGAAAAGACACTTCTCCCAAATAGACATATAAATGATTAACAAATATATGAAAAGATGCTCAACATTGCTAGCAATTAGAGAAATGCAAATCAAAACCACAATGAGATATCACCTCACACTTGTTAGAATAGCTATAATCAACAAGACAAATAATAACAAGTGTTAGAGAGGATGTGGAGAAAAAAGAAACCCTCATACACTGCAGGTGGAACTGCACATTGGAACAACCACTATGGAAAACAGTAAGGAGGTTCCTCAGAAAACTAAGAATTAATCTACCATATGATCCAGCAATCCCTCTACTGGGTTTACCCCAAAGACTTGAAAACATAGATATTTTCACACTGATTTTCATAACAGCATTATTCACAGTGGCCAGGATGTGGAAGAAGCCAAAGTGTCCTACGATAGATGACTGGATTAATAAGCTGTCATACATATATACAATGGAATATTACTCAGCCATAAGAAGAGATAAATACTGCCATTTATGACAACATGGATGGAACTTGAGATAATCATACTAAGAGAAATAAGCCAGACAGAGAAAGTTGAAAACTGCATGCTATCACTTATATTGGGATATAAACCTAAAAGCAACAAACAAGCAGAACAAACATTCAGAGACTCATGGGCATGGACAATGGGTGTAGGGAAGGGGAAGGCGGAGGTAGATGTGGTGAAAGTGGTCAAATATGTGGTGACGGAAAGAAATCGAACAGGGGGCGGAACACAAAATGCAATTTATACATGCCTTACTGTCGAATCGTACACCTGAAGCCTACTGGATTGCATTAACCAATGTTACCATAATAACAAAAATGTAAATCAATCTTCATTTTAATGTGTTTGTTATTTGAAGAACTCTACTAAAATGGATGTCTGCATGCCTAACATGATTGTTAAAAAAGAAAGATAGCACAAAAAGGAACAATAAACCAAATGAAAAATAATCAACCAAATGAAATTAGAAAATATTTGTAAACCATATATCTCATAATGGGTGAATATGCAAAAATATAAGGAACTCATCCAACTCAATAGCAAACATGTAAATAATCTAATTTTTAAAAATGGACAAAGGACCTGAAAGTACATTTGTCCAAACAAGATATATCAATGGCCAATACAAAAAGTTGGTCAGCATCACTAATTATCAGGCAAATGCAAATCAAAAGCACAATGAGATATCACCTTACATCTATTTAGGATGGCAAGTATCAAAAAGACAAGTAATAACGAATGTTGGCAAGGGTGTGAAGAAAAGGGAACCCTCATACACTGCTGATGGCAATGTAAATTGGTAGTAACGTCAGGTTCCTCATAAAATTAAAAAGAGAACTACCATCAGTTGAACATATACAGCAATCTGACTTCTGAGGATATATCCAAAGAAAATTAAATCAGTATCTTGAAGAGAGATTTGCATCCCATGTATGTTGCAGCATTATTCATAACAGCCAAGATATGGGGCGTACCTAAGTATCAGCCGATAGATTAATAAACAAAATGTGGTATATGCGCACAATGAAATATTGGTCAGTCATAAAAAAGAAAAGTACCCTGCCATTTGTGAAGACATAGATGAACCTGGAAGACATTATACTAGCGTATAATGAAAATAATCCAAATAGAGAAAGACAAATATTGTATTATGGTATTATTTATAACATTTTAAACAATTTTTTTTTTTTTAAGGTCAAACTAATGGAAACAGAGAGTAGAGATGTGGTTGCCCGGGCCTGGTGGGAAACAGGAATAGGTTGGTTAAAGAGTATAAATTTTCAGTGATAAGATGAATAAGGCCTGAAAATCTAATGCATAACATGGTGACTATAGTTGATAATACTGTATAGATAGAAACTTGCTAAGACAGTACAACTCATCTGTTCTCACTAAAACAAAGCCGAAAAGAGAAAAAAGTATGTGAGGTGATAGATTAACACAATGAGGGGAATCCTTTGAAAATGTACACCTACATCAAATCACCACCATGTACACTTAATTTTACAATTGTGTTAATTATACCTCAATAAAACTGAAATCATAAAAATATTACTATATTGTATATTTGAAATTTGCTAAGAAAATAGATTCTAAGTGTTCTCAGCATACATCTCTAGAAAAGGTAACTATGTAAGGTGATGGATATGTGAGTTCACTTGATTGTGGTAACCATTTCCCCATGTGTGTATATATATCAAAATATCATACTGTGTGTATTATATATACAATTATGTTAATTATACTTCAACAACAAAAAAAGGAAGATGAGTTCAGTGAGAGAGTGAGGTAAGAAGCACCCCACCTTCAGCCAGACAGTGAACTGGGGTAGAACCAGGCCCTCTATGGCCACCACTGAGTCCTCCATGGTCACCACCACACTGCACAGAAGATCACCATGACCTTTTCTGGGACCTGATGTTGGCAATATGACAAGACAAGAAGATTAGCGCTCATGAAATCCAGGAAGGTCTCAGGCTGAGAAGGTAAATTGGTGTGGCGAAACTCTCAGCTGCTTCAAGACAGGAGTCGCACAGGTCTGGGAATCTGGATGATGATTATGTCCCACCTAGATGACATGCCACCCCATCTTGAAAATGATGAGCAAAGGCCTATGGCCCAGCAGGTATCCAGAGCTGATAAAACAGTGGGGAAGTGGGAATCACAGTATTAAAAGGAAGGTTTGGCCAACAGGAAGTGCACACCACCACTTGCGAGGAGTCACTGATCTTTGAAGAAGACCCGTGTATATAATATGAAAAGAACTGCTCTCAACTTGATCCTCCAACCTTTTAAAAGTCAATGTTTTTTTCTATATCTAGGCCTTATAGATGTAAAGAAGTCACCTATGTATAATAAAGCAGAGTTAAAAATCACCTGGTTTGTAAATACTGTCAAAATAAAAGAAAAAAATTAATCACACAAAATAAGTTCCTTCTGAGAATGATTTCTAGAAATGGAATTATTAGACTATCGAGAAGAGACTGTCACATTTGATCACAGGGTTAAGAAAGAAAAGATGGAACACAAGGCCATGGAAAGGCTGATTTAAAAACTGAAGGAATTGATGTGTGTTAACTGAGGAGAAAGAATCCCTAATATACTCGATTCACATTTAAGGGAGCTAAAAGCTAATGCATTACCTGGATTCATAAAAATATATATAATGATAAATACCAGAGGAGAAAAATATATATCCCAGTATCACACAGGAGCATAATGACAAAAAGAAATCCTGAGAGATGATTCTGCCATGGAGAGGAAAAATGCTACTATGTCAAACTACACATATGTAGACTCATATTTATATTAAAACCACCCTTTTGTGGTGCTTTTTATTCCTTACTACTGTATATGTAGCTGACAGTGCTAAGTACTTTTTTGAAATAGCTAATTTTTCTAGATGTCCCAAAGTGCTTCATATGAAAAGTAGGTAGTAAAATAACAGTTTGTAAATACTTTTATTACATTTCTTTGAAATACTGTTAAGTTGAATAGCGAAGCCACTCTTCTTTGAGCAGTACACATTATTTGTCCACAGGTTTCAGGGAAAAAGGCAAGAAAATGAAGTACAAAGGCTCTATACCAGTGCGTTTAGAATGAAGTAAGATTGTTGCTCCATATGTCTGTAATTTTGTTCTGCTTTGCTGTATTCATAGTGCATGTAATGGACAGATGAGTTCTAATTTTACAACATCTGGCCTTTCTAGATGATAAAGACTTTGCCAGCATATGACAAAAGGAAAACAGAAAAACCAGTATATTTTGTGTTAAAATCCATAAGTAAGATTATCTTCTGAAAATTAGAGCCTCTCAGTCTATTGGGTTAGTAGAGGTGCAAGAGATGGGAAGTGTTTTAAGTCAGAATTTCACATTTAAAAAACAATTTCATGTAATAACTATTGTTACATATATGCAGTTTATTCAAGGCTATTGTATATATAGTGAACAAACTAACTTATTTGAAACACCTAGTCTACATTAAAAGCAGAGGTAGTAAAATAGCACTGAAAATTATAGCTGAAAATTGTAGGAAATACTATCTTTTAGAAATGGAATTGCTAAACTACTTAGATGAGTGATGTACTACGATTGATATTGTACAATGGTCTAGAGGAAGTAGGAAGTAAACAATTACAAAAGATAATTTCCTAGTGTGTTCATAGATGGACAGTTTCGGTAAACCATTTTTCTGTATGTAATGTGAATTTTTCTTTGAAAATCATGTCCTGGATATAATGGACAAATTAGTCCTAATTTTGCAACATCTAATCACGAGACGTTTTAGAAGTTGTCAATGTATGACAAAGTAGATTTAGTCAAAATGAAATTAACACATTTTGTATATTTTGTTTTAAAATTTGTAAGAAAGTTTGTCTCCAAAAAATGACTTTAGAAAATAAATTTGTTCAATCACCTCTAAGCATTACAGACATCAGTACTTGTCCACTGTGTTGGTGGTGGAGAGAAAAAAGTGAGGGAATTTTCAGACAATACTGCCAATTAGAAACATTGTTATACAGTTTTATTTAACAGTACTGTTTGGACAAGTTTTTATTTGAAATATCAATCTTCCCAGATGTTTAGAAGTATAAGATGTATTTTAAAGTAAAGATAGTAAAATAACAATATTTTGTCAATATCCTTTTAAAATTTCTGATTATCCAATGCCCTATACATTATGTGATTTTTTCTTAACTTTGCTATAAGTATATACTGTGTATGCACCAGACAAATGAATCTTAAATTTATAGGATATAGTCTATAGGTACTAAAAAGGTGGTCGATGTATGACCAAAACAGAGTTAATAAACTAACACATTTTTTACAGTTTGTGTTAAAATTCATGAACAGCTTATCATTTACAAATGACTTTTACAAATAAAATTGTAAAACTACATATAAGTGACACATACGTCTATACTCAACCCCTGGGTTGGTCGTAGAATCAAGGAATTAGACAAGTAAAGGTTTCTAGACTAGAATGTTCCTACTTAGGAGACACTTCAGATGTAATTATTATCATGTGTGTGGTTTAGTCAGCGCAACTGAGCATATAATAGACAAACATAAGTAATTATTTAAAACATAATCTTTTCTGGAAGTCTGGAAGTACACAGATTATATTAAAAATAGAGATGGTTAATATAACACATTTTGCAAATGCGCTGTTAAAATTGATGTGAAATACTCTCTTTTGGAGGAGAGAAGTGAAAAGGCCCCATACCAGTAAGTTTATAGTAAGGCAAGAATAAATATCATCACAGAAGCCTGTGTACTTGCTGTATAAATGGCAAATATTACAGGAAAATGAGGCGTAATTTTACATCTCATCTTTCTAGTTGTTAGTTTGTTACTGTATGACAAAAGTTAGTAAACTATGACAAAAGTCAGTTAAAATTCATCTTCTGAAAAATAACTTGTTAAAGTGAAATTATTAAAATTGCTTTTAAGCATTATAGATGCTTACACTTGAGCAGTGGGTTGATAGAGGTAAGAAAAGGAAGGAATTTAGGCCAGAATGTTTCCATTTACAAAAAGTTTTTATATTATAGACTTTGTTTCATGTGTGTACTTTATTTAATGCTATGTGTATGTACAATGGGCAAACCTAAGCCCTACTTAAACATCAAGTCTTTCTAGATATTTTGAAGTGCACACATAAGTTAGAAGTAGAGAATGTACAATAACTGTTTTGTTTTTGTTTTTGTTTTTGTTTAGGAATTTATAGGGATGATTGTCTTTTGGGAATTAGGACTGTTAAATTTGATCTTTTGGAGCAGAATACTGCCAGTTCACTGGGTGGAAGGAGCAAGGGAAGGTATGGAAGTAGAGAGGGAAGGGTTCTATGCCCAGGACTGATGATCAGATTGTCTAACCATTGTTCTTTATATGTACTTTAGTGAATAATACTATGTATTTATAAGACAAACAAGTACTGAATGCCTAAAAGTAGAGGTAGCAAAATAACCCCTTTATAAATATACTTTCTATATTTAGTCACCCAGAAAAGGAGGAAGAAGAAAAGATGAAGAGGATAGCTATCTGTTAGCCTATCCAAATATACAAGACAGCACAGACCATAGTTCTATATGAGTATCTTGTTGAGTACCTATGTTTATCATAGACAATATCCATTCCTTATTTCACAAAATCTAAGATCTTAGAGGTCTTAAAGTAACAGTGTATGAGAAAAAGCAGGGTTAGTGAATTAACCAATTTGTAGCTATTTTTTGTTATAATTAATAGAAAAGAAGCCTCTTGAACAAGAAACTGTTAAACCAGCCCTGAACATATTTCAAGGCTTGTTCACTGGGTTTGTAGCAGAGTGCTAGAAGAAAGTGCAAGGAAAGAGGTTATGCACTTGTGTTCATATTTAGAGTTTGAATATATCCACTAATGTATGAGCATATGTCTTTTGTTAATAAGATATGAATATACTTTAAAATAATTTGATGGAAACATTTTCTTGCTAATATTTTAATAACCTAGATCTGATCATGAATTCTTTTTGGATTATACTTATTGTACCCTATTGCTTTATGTCTCATTTTAAATCGAGTAATAAGAGAATGCATTACTTTAATGTAATTCTATCAATATCTTTATTCCGAGTCCTGTTACCATTTTTATCTTTTAAGAAATTTTTGCCCACACAAAAGGGAGGATTACATTTTTTTTCTCATTTAAGTGGTGAAGTATCTTCTTATTTATCAAAGTACTCATGGATTTAGGGCTTTGAATTAGTAAATACATATAACGTGAAAAACCATGATTCATACCATACAAACTCAACCGCATAAAAATGTATGCTCATCTGTGCGCATACACACACACACACACACACACACACACACACACACACACACACACGGACTAACAAAGATACAACAACTGTAAAATCCGTACAACTATGAATGATATTGTATTATTTGCTTCTTATAACATCTCAATTTTTCTATAACATGCAGAAACTTTTTAAAGTAATAAAAAATATTTTTTTTAACTAAGAGAGGAGTAATTTTTCTCTGGTTAGAATATGCTATATAGCAAAAAAAAAAATAGAAAATCAAGCATATGTTATTGTTTCCATGTGGATCTTTTAAAGAAGAATCTGTAGTTTCAAAATGTAATTTACTTCCGCACTTTCATAGCTGCCACTAAAATTTTAAATGTTCAAATTCTTATAACGTAATCTTTTCAAAATTAATGATAATGCTATCTGATTAAATGTAATTTTATAGTTAAGCCATTCCTGTCACATAAGAAATGCAAAACCAGTAAGAGAAAAGGGATAAATAGAAACACAAAGCCATGTGATATGAAAGCAAATTCATACATGTTAACATACCTCTTGAAATGATATTTCATTGTAATGGGTTGATAAAACTATATTCAATCATAAAAACTTAAAGAAGGGCAATTGAAAATACCTAGAACAGAACTTCATGGGAAATTCAATAGCTGAAATCCCAAACTAATATAATAAGATTCCTTCATTTATTCTCATCTACATGGTCTTCAACTGCCACAAGGGAATTGAAGCAGAGACCTCTATTTCTGTAAAGAAGTAGGTTTTGGGGGAATATTGGAAGGTTTACAGAGCCAAAGGTAGAGACTCTGAACTGATAAATTTAGATTAAAACTCTCAGGACATTCAACTCTCAATATATGGAGCATCTTTCCAATTACTACAGCTTTCCAGTCTAAAAACCAAAGTATCCATGATATAAGTTCACCTTGTAAAAACTACCTAAGGTCAGAACTCAGAACCCATGTTTTTAACAAAGCACAGATCCAGAAACTGCTACTGACATCTTTGCAGTTCTATGCTAGCAAAAACAAATACGTGACAATTCTATCAGTTATAAGTAATCACACCATCCTTTACCCAAGAGTAAACTGAAGTTATCAAATTTATGTTACAGGTCTAGAAGTCAGCTAATAAAAATTAATTTGCCAACATTATGGGTGAGACAAACCATATAGGATCCATAGCTCAGGGTTACTGCATGTACACAGTTCACTGGATAAAACTTAGGAAATTGGATTCTTGGTTTCTATACTTCCTATAATAAAGAATCTCTCCTACTTTAAACTTAGGTATTAATATTTTTACAAAGTGTCAATTGGCTCCTAAAATAGTTTAATTTCTGTTTTAAAAATCTATCTTCCAACACTTACAACACTTCACTGGTTAATTATATTAGTTGAACAGAAATTCAACACATAATGTGTATTGGTATTTACCTGGAGTTAATTATCCTAGAAATTTAAGTCAGTAATTACACAGCACAGAAGTAAAGGTATTTTATAGCTTCCAAGTTTTTTGTATGAGTCATCTAAGCTTTAGTCTTAACAGTCTGTCTCATAAGCACATTTGTCAATACTGATAAGAAACGCCATAGTATATGCAAAGTGAGAGACAGTGACCTTAGCACCTAGGAAAAAAGTTGAATTCTGGGCCCCCAAAACTGCAAAGTTATCCGTGGCAAGATCAGCCATCAAAATTCTCATCATGCAGTCAATTTCTGAGACCCAAAAGAAACAGGAGTTGCTTAAGAGTCATTGAAATAGTTTTAGCTCTTAAACCTACTTTCCATTATTCTCACTAAATCTATCCTTGAAATAAATCAAACTCTATTTTCTAAAGTGGCATTTCAGCCAACAATGCATTTGACTCTACTTTTATTTCTCTCTTTGAAAGTTATTAAAGTATTAAAAGCTATAATTCTATCAGTTCTAAAATCTGGATCAAAATTTTTTTCTATAAACAAGAGAAATGAGAGACATATAAAATAAATAACAGAATTTGAATGTATGGTTAACACTGAAGAGAAATACAAATGTAGGTTGCAAACTCATTTAAAATTCTAGGGATTATAATATTTCTGTGTTAGCAGATATGGTTCTTCTAGTCAATATTTGCTGTTTAAACTCAAACATCAACATTTCTCAGACTAATTAGCTATATGATGATGATTTTTCTCTAATTAGAGAAACTTGGTTATTATTACCTAAATTACTCCATAGAGGCTTTTCAAATTTAAGGTATAAAATAAACATGTTTTCTACAGATTCCATCTCCTCCTTCTCTGCTGATGAGAGACAAGGGAGTAGTAAGCCTTCAAATCGTGTATTTGCTAAACTACTATGAACAGTACAAACCCGATTGGTTTCTGATAATTACTCATCATGTCCATGCCTTCCACCATGGTTCATTTTGATAATGAACAAAAGGATTTTTTCACTCCAAATACTGTGTTTTGATGATCATAGAACACTACCTACAAAACTTTTTAAATGATAAATTTCATGATTGATGTCCTTTGCTTGTTTACGTAGCTTAACTTTGTCATTCTTAGACATAGCATAAAACTGCAGTAAATGAGTGTGAAAACTTGAAATCCAGAGTACAGTAATAGAAGGAAGATATTGTTCCAAGTCGGAATCATATATCTTAAAATGAGTTGGCATTTTTAAAAACTTGTTCTTCTTATCCTTATCCTATCTGGAAAAACAGTCATTAATTTTGACCCAACTTCTCTCTCATTTATATCGATAAATCCCTTGACAAGCTTAAAAACTTTTTCTACCTTTATTGTCTGTCAAAGACAACCCACTGTGAGAAATAATGGTGCTCATAAATGAGAGGCAAAGAAGCAATAACAGTTGCACTTACAGATCATTAAACAAGAAACCAGCTCACAGAAAAGATCTCTATTTAAGGCCCTAGACTGGGCAGGTATATTTCACGTGGGTAAAATTCACAAGAATACCTTGCCACTTTTACATGAAAGTTCTCATTACAGTAATAATGATCTGTAATGTTCACCAGATATCAAGTTACTACACAACAGAATTATGCTCTTGGATACTTAAATGTTTTAATTTAAATAATAAAAAGTTATTAAATTCACCATGTCATAAGTGGGACATGTTCTTTACGACAATACCTCAATTTTTTTTATGATTTGAAAGAAAAATATGCACATGAGTGCTCACACCCAGACACACACAACTTCTAAAGAAAGACAATAGCAAGAGATAGTAAGACTTCTCAAAATGTATGCCTATTATTTTGGAGCCCACAAAATTCAAATAAATGTGCCTTCCCAAATAATTCAAAAGCAGTAAAATCTACCAATGTTTTCCTCCATAATTTCTTCTATAACCTTCTTGCTTACCCAGATGTGACCTTAACTATATTTCTTGATTTTATCCCTAAATCCTATTCTTTAGTCTTTCCATCTCAATAAATGCCATATCTACTGTACCAATTGCTCACCAGAGATAAGTTTTGACTCTTCCTTACTTTGTCAAAAAGCTTACATACTTTGTTTCTGGTCACTTTGACTCAACATAATATTTTTTAAGATTTATCCATATTTTTGAATATCAAAATTTGGTTTCTCTTTCTTTCTGAGTTGTTACTATTGTGTGGCATTTGCAATTTGGAAACATTCAAAATAAAGCTGATATAGACATTCTGTAAGTCCTCTTTGTAAAGATATCTTTTATTTCTCTTAGATAAATACCTAGGAGTGAAATGGCGGGTGGACCAGTTACCAATTTATTGACACAGCTCCAATCTGTCCTTCATTTCCAGGTCTGCAATAATATAGTAGAACCCTGTAAATATTAGTCCTTTGCCAGTTGGCACCAAGTTATGTTTGTTATTAGAGGGTACTGAAGAAGGAAAGGTTTCTCTTTCTGGTTCCAGTGAGCACCTGTCCTCACACTCTTACAGAGCACACGACTTTTGCAGCACTCAGTGACAATGGCACACCACACCTTACAGTGTGCCTTCCAGCACTCACTAGAGAGCCTTTCCAGTCAACTTACAAAACTCAGAACCTCTCTGAGGCAGGCTTCCGCTGGCACTCCAAAGGGCATGTTTCTCGTGAGTTCCCCTGGCACAGTATCTTAGTAAACTCCTTCTGCTATCTTGTGTCCACAGCTCTGCTCTTCAGTGAAACTGGGATCTCAGCGTGGGAAGTGGAAGGGATCAGGGGTTCTTTGGTGGGTGTTTTCTCTCAGACGTAAGGGTAATGGCTGTTTTCTATATCTACGATAGCTTGTCATTGTTCTCGTCCCTACTCATCTTTCCAACTTCGTACCTGGCTAACCACCCACCGACTTATGTTTACCACCAGACCTAAGCCCACAAAGAGGGTAGAGTCCACAGAGAAGCAGAAGTTCTCTATTTTTAAAGAGGCAACAACTCCTTCACAGGTAGCAGTTTCCAGAACTCTCCTAAAGTTCCCGCTTGGCTGCTCTGTGGTCAGTCAGATTTCCCCTAAAGCTCTCATTCACCCTTGCTAGGTTAGTGCTAAAGGGACTGTGATTAGTTGCTGTTTTTCTGATCAGCACCCTCTTCTACAACTTTTCTTCAGCTTCCTTCAGTTTATGTAAACTCTAATTCCTAAATTAAAAATCATATTTCCATAATTGTAGTAGTTTTATTTCCCTGCCAGAATTCTCACTGATGTACCAATACATTTTTTTTTTATTTAGTTTTTGATCTCCCACTTCCTTAAACTTTTTTGCTGTTTTACTGCTTTCCATTGGATATCCTCTAGAAACATCATCACCAGCTTTGACATTCAGTCCCTCCTTTCCATTATATGTACCTGTTTTTTTAGTCTTATATTAGTTTGATAAAAGTATAAGAATGTTATTTAGTAATTATGGTAGAGATGCCTCTCGTGTTTCACTACAAAGTAGGTTCCCCCCACCCTTGAGATATATTCTTTATAATACTGAAGTCAGATCTTTCTCTTCCTAGTTTGTATTTATATTAAAATATCTTTGGAGTTTGGGAAACAGTTGATCTCACCACACTTGATTCCTGTAATACTTGATCAGGTTGTAATTATTCATTAATAGTATGCCGAATCATATTTGTTTTAGAATTTTTCCTTTATATTCATAAGCAGAATCACTTTATTTATCTATTAGTGCCCTTAGTTATAAATAACAAAATTCTTTCACTGTCAGATCTCATATTGATCTAATTGAATGGTAGAACTGGCTCACTAGCAGAAAGTAAAAAATTTAGATTACCCATTGTGAAAAACAACTAGAAAAATAAAAGGACATGCAAAGGTGTTGGCCAGCCATGAATAGTAAGTATCCACTGTGGTCAAACATTTTTAGTATTTATTTAACTAAACTTTCTTATCAGAGATACAAACTTCTTAATAGAAAAATTTCCTTAGTCCTCTATACTCTTTTCCTTATAGGGCCAAAAAATATTTCAGGACTACAGGTTTCACATTTTCTGTCACACTGCTTCTTATCTGTGTTATTGGAGAGCTAAAGCTGCCATAGACAGTATACAAATGAATAGGTATGACTGTATTCCAATAACATTGTATTTACAGAAGCAAGTAGCTAGCCCACAGACCTCAGTTTGCTGCCTCTTTTTCTAGAATCATTAGATATGGCATGAAAATATCTGTTCCTCAAAAGTATAAAAGGACTAACTTATTGACACTTGGTACAAAAAGGACAAACTTTGCCCTTTTACCTTTTTATGTTTGAACTTTTTGTCTACATTCATTGGTTTCCATTATGTCTGTTTCTCAGGTCATTACTCATCCTATTAGTTTCAGCCTTATTAGGTTACTTCGTTTTTGTTGTTATTGTTGCTGCTGTCATCTCTTATAGACAGCATATATTTGGATTTGTTTTTAAATCGATTTTCAAGTTGGGGGAGGAGGGTTGTTATGCCAAAAGCACTCAAAAGTTTAATTGTATAATTCTTTGAAGAATATGGTATATAAATGGAAATATGAATGAGTAATGGGTAGACATCTGAAATGAATAGCGATAAACCAATCTATTTACTACCATTATAACAACAGTAATCACCACTGTTTTCTAAGAATTGAGCTACAAATAGATTTAAAAGAAGCAAAATAAATAACATGTAAACACAAACTAATTACTTTTATCCATGAAAAATAAAAACAATGATTTTATTTCTGTTATAAATGTGTCAAATGTAAAGCTGCCTAAAATATTTAGAATAATTAGCAAACTTATAATAGTAACAGATTGTATTTTTAACAATAGATGGAAACTATCCCTCTCAACTTTTTTACATTTTGTATTCTGTCTTTAAAATTATTTCTTCACATTTAAAGCTTTTCAAATAATGTTCCAGTGTTACTGACTTTATAGGTAGCAGCAAGTTCTAGAAGTGTCTGGAGGCCAAGTCATTTGATTCATCTTCAGTAAAAAGATCAGTTTTCTAAAACTAAGAATTAAATTATAGTTATAAATATTTACAATGTACTAGCTGTGTCACCTTTAATGAAACACTTGATTTGCTGGGCCCCAGGTACCTTTTCCTAGAAAATGGAGAAAAGGGGTTTTCCTTTCCCACATTACAGGGTTTTATGAAAATCAAAAGACATATTTTGTAAATTACTTTCAAAACAATAAACTGTTATACAAATGTAAGATTTTGTTGAAATGTTTTCAATAATATGCTGTTTTTATTATTAAGCTTTAGTACATTAGCCATTGCTTTATCTTTTTCTTAATATCTTTGAAGTCAACATAATAGATACCAAGATATCCATTTCTAACTAATGGCAGAGATGAATTAGAAAAATTAAAGAATAATCAGAAAAGCTAATGACAATAATTAATTTGAAAGACAGACTATCTTGATCACTCTAATAAAGTACATATAATGTTTATGAAATAGAAACTATATAAAGTACCATACGTTAAAAAATCTTATATTGGTATTCCAAAGAAAACTTCTTTAACTAGAAAATTATAAAAATTGATAAAATTTATAAAAAATTAAATGTGGAGTTCCTTTAAAGAACAAACTTTTAATAAATTTAATGTGATCTTTTTAAATTATAATATACATATATTTTATATAAAAAATTGTATACACTGAAGTATGTTTTTACTTTCAAAATAAAAAAACTGCACTGAGATACTGCTTGTCTTTTTTTTTCTCTCGCTTTCCCTTTCCTGTCTTTCTACTCCTCAAGTGCTCAGTGCCTTCATTGTACCTTCTTCTGAAAGCCCAGCATCACCCCCTGACACACTTGTTCTTAAACTACCCTCCTTTCTCAAAATATTTGAAACTTTAAAATAAGCTTTCTTCTCCTACCATTGCCATCCATTAAAAATTCTAGTAACTTTACGTTGGACTTAAGAAGGCATCAGGATGAAATAATTTAATCAATTTTCTTCATAATAATAAATGACAGACTTTTAACCATTCCTATAATTATTAATATATTTAAAGGGTAACCTAAAACATTCTATTGAATTTTGTTCATAGAATGTGTCAGATTAAAGTACAAATTTCCAACTGAGATTATGATCTGGGGGCAACTGGGAGGTGGAGAGGAGAGATCACACTTCGAAGTGCTTCTTAAGCTGTGAGCACTAAGTCCTTAGTGATCCTGTCCCTTGCACATATGGTCAAATTTGGCATTCAAACCCAATTACCTTATTACTCATTGCAATGGTCATTTATGCCTCCCCCAATAAATTTGGAATGGTAATGGCAGAGTTTCATGCAGTAGGTAAAATTTAAGGAGGGGTTTTTACTTCAAAGAACAAAGGCAGGCACACCAGCATCATGTTCAGACCTGGCTCCACAGTGCAGGTATATCTGCGATCTACAAAACCTTATTTTCAATTTAGTGTACACTGTACTGAGGAGCAACTACAGTCTGGAACATTTAGGTCATCTGGGAGCAGTTAGTTAGTCGGGACAAACAGTACTGCATATCTTAATGGCTCTTAGGGGCATCTTTCAATATAGTTGAGTATACTAACCAATGTTCATTATTATGAGCCTGAGTCATCAAGAAAAGGGTAAATTATGCTCAGCATGCTCTGTTTAATGAGAAATGTTCTCCTTAAAAGAAGATGGAAAAATCCTGCTTAAACCAGTGAAAATCCAGCCACGGAACTAGTAAAGCAGAAAGTCACTTGCTTATTTAATTTCTCTCAGCAATCCTTTCCAGTTCTTTTAGGGTAGAATTAGATTCAGGAAAAATCCCAGGTTAGTATGAGATTCTTCTATATACACAGGTTACCATTTTCCAAGACAGGATACAACCAATAGCTTTCTCATCTTTTAAGGACTACAAAAAAAAAAAAAAATCCCTGAATCACTTTTACAGCTTATATTATCTCAGAGAATAATTTTCCTTTTAACCTACATTAATCCAGTTAAAGGAGGACATGTAGGGAACAGGGTGCCAAGAGAAAGAATGTGAAGGTCCATGCTCTTTGCCTGCTGCCAAACTTCGTGTTCAGTAACAGCATATTGACCAGTAAAGAGCAAACAATCAAACTAAATAAGAAAATACCTTAAACTCAATATGAATGTGCCCACATTCTACTTGTAGTTAAACAATAAGGATGCACAATAAAATCTTCTTGACATTCATCTTTTTCTGCAGTAATTTGATTCTTTTAAAAAATAAATTTCTAATTAAGGCAAATACTGAGAGGAATTACCAAAAATTTTAGGGAAGAAACGTTTATTAAGTCTTTTCTGAAAATCACCTGTCCGTTATCTTTAATAACTTTAACTAAATTTTTGAATTTATGTTTCTAGTTTTTTAATTGAATAATGGGTTTAATAAATTTCAACACAAAATTTATTTGAGGAAAATATATAGTAAACCATTAGGAAAGATAAATGTTGAAAAACATTAGTGAACAATGCAAAAAAAAACCACTTTCAAAATCTTTGAAGAATCCCTGTATCTCTTACAAAAATTAAATATTAGACAAATTTGAAATAATAAACTCAAAAGTCAGAATTTATGCAAGGTTAGATTCATGTAACAAATTATAAATTTAATACATGTGTGATGAGCACAGTATAAAAGTAATAAATTGTTTTAAGACCTTAACTTAAAGGGCAATGAGATTTAAAGTTAGAAGTTTTTCCAGTAAAAAAAAAAATAGAGTATTATTGAAAATGAATATAATAGAAGCTTATTCCCTCAAAACTGATTTGTCTGAAAATCTATATATGACAGAAACTGTAGCTTTCCTAAGCCTGTACTCAAATTAAAGATGATAGTCCAAATAGGCTCTCCTTTCGTACCATAGATTCTCACATAAACCAGAATGACTAGTAAATCTCCATATCAGCAGTTTACTCCTCAATATGCAATATAGAGTTGTTGAACAAAGTATAATATTCTGTGCTATAAAATATACAAACTTGCATATCTTAGAATATTTCCTAAAAAATGAATTAATAAATGAAATAATGAATGAAATAATTAAATAAATAAAAAAATGTAATTTTCTCTTTTATTGGGATATTTTCACCCTTTTTTTTTTTTTTTTTTTTTTTTTTTTTTTTACTTTTGTAAAAAAGAGTGGGGATCAAAAAATGCCATCTCTGGGCAGCATAGTTCTGTTTGGTGGGGTTGGAATGTTGGATTTTCTCTAGTCCTGAGAGTCCCAACCAGTTTGTCTTCTTTCTATCATCTTTCATAGTTCCTTTGGTGGTACATCTCCAAGTTTGTTCTTCCTTTCCAAACTGTTTTGACTAATCTATGTCCATTGCATTTCCACACAAATTTTAGAACTAAACCTGTTAATTTATGCAGCAAACATTGATGATATTTTGATTGGGATTACAGTTAATATGTTGACTAAACTGTGGAGAGTTGTTATTTAGCAATATTGAGCCTTCTAATCAATGAACATGATTAAAGTTCCATTTACTTAGGTTCACTTTAATTTCTTTCCACATTGCTTGGCAGTTTTTTACTATACAGGTCTGACATATTTTATTAACTTTATTGCTAATTGTTTCATGAATATGAATTCTATTTTAAAAAGTAGTGTTTTATTTCAATTTCCAGTTTCATTGCTACTATATAGAATTACAACTGATTTTGTATATTGACCTTGTATCCTGCAACCTTCCTTTCTCATATTTATTCTAATAGCTCTTTATAGATTTCTTAGATACTCGACACAGTTTTGTCTTATATTTATTTAGTTATTTCATTCACTGATATTATTGCACTGACCGAGACCTTCAATTCAATGTAGAAAAAAAGTACTGATAGAAGAAATATCAGATTGTTTCCAATCTTAGAGGAGAACATTGAGACTTTTACTACTAAAATATGATGTCAGCTACATTTGCATGAAAGCATTTTTCTTATCATGTTAAGGAAGTTTCTTTCTATTGCTGGTTTACTGATGGATTGTAATATAAATATGTATTTAATTGCGAAATACATTTTTAGCATTTAAGGTGATAATATAAAATCTTTTATTCTATTACAATAATACATAAAATTTATTAATTCTTAATATCAAAACAACTTTGCTTTCTTCATGCAAACACCAGATGATATATACTTATTACATATTGCTGAATTTGTTTTGCTAATATTTTATAAGAATTATTGTATCTGTTCATGAACTATACTGGTTCATATTTTTTCTTATATTTTACTTTCTAACCTTTTCCATCTGATTTTGTTAACAGATTATAAAATGTGTTAGCCTGAAGAGCTAAAATTGTGTTCCTCCTGATCTATACTTGGAAATATTTCTATAAGATGGATATTATTTTTTCTTAGTTGTTTTCATAGAATTCTCCAGTGAAGCCATTTGGTTGTGGAGTTTTCTTTGGGAATGTATGTAATTATAAATTCAATTTATTTATTTAACATATATACATTACATTTATTTATTATAAATTCAGTTTATTTAACATACATATATATGTGTGTGTGTATATATATTTAAAACTCAGGTTTTCTATTTCTTCTTGCATTGTGTGAGTCTTTTGTTGTATTTTTTTATTTTATATTCTAAATGAATCTTTTTTAATATGAATTCTATTTTAATGTTCTATTAGTGCTAATTGTGTCTTTTTCTTTTTTATTGTGAAACATTATAGCTAGAGAGTTATTAATTTTTATGATTATCAAAGAATCAGCATTTAATTTTAATAAATCTTTTATTGTTTCTTATAGTATTAATTTTTCCTCATATTTATTAATTCCTTTTCTGTTTATTTTGGATTTAATATGCTCTTCTTAATTCTAGCTTCATAAAGTGTGTTGTTATTGATTTTAGATGGTTTTTCCTTTACTACTCTAAATATTTAAAGTTATAAATTTCCTTATAAGATATATTATAGCTGATGTACTAATGCTTGAAACTAATAAAATAAATTCTTTATAAAAGATTGTTTATAGCTGAATCCACAAATTTTTATGTGTCACGTTATATATATCATTCAGTCAAAATATTTTCTATTCGTGCTTATGTATCTTTTTTTACCATAGGTTATTTGTTGGTGTTTTATTTAATTTCCAAAAAGTAGTGAGTTTTTAGAAATAATCTAGTATTTATTTCTAATTTAAAAGCATTGTAATTGAAGAATATACTCTGTATATATTCTAATCACTTTGAAATTTTATTGTTGTCTTATTCGTCAGCTTATGACCAATCTTAATGAATATTTTATGTGCATAAGATCAGTGAACTTATGAGGAATATGAAGACATATAGAAAAAAAGGTACATTTAGACACACCCATAATTTTTATTACATTAATGTAAATGGCCTAAACAGTCCAAAAAAAAATTAAGATGGTCAAACTTACCTCTGAGAAGACTGACCAAAAAGAATAACAATAATACAAAGTACTATACCCAAAATGAAAGAGCAGATATCACTGCAAACTCATTATATAAGAAAAGGATAATAATAATAGAAATTACTATAAACTTAACATCTTAGATAAAATGAACCAATTCCTTAAAAACCAAAATACAACAAAAAGTAGATATTCTAAATAGTCACATAATAATTATTAAGGCAATTAAATTCATAGTATAAAAGGTTACCTTCCATAAATAAAATCTCCAAGCCCATATTGCTTTACTGGTAAATTCTACCAGATATTTGAAGAAGAAAGAACACCAATTCTAAATAAGCTCTTCCAGAAAATAAAATAGAACATTTCCTATTTTATGAAGCCCAAATTATTCTCATACCAAACCAAGACAAAGATAGTACGAGAATGGTAAACTATAGACCAATTTCCCACATAAATCTTCAACAAAATATTAGCAAATTTAACATTAAATAGGAATCTTAGTACAATAAGAGAAGAAAAGAGAATTATAGGCACACAGATTGGAAATAAAGATAAACTCTCCCTTTTCATAAAAAAAAAAAATGATTGCTCACATGGGAAATTCCAAGTAATCTACAAAAACACTCAGTGGAACTAATAAATGAGTGTTAGCAAAATGACAGGGTTACAGAACATAAAATCAACAAAAAATCAAGTGTATATGCATATGTGTGTGTATATGTGTGTGTACAACATATATGTATATATATTTACAAAAGTTACAAAGAATGAATCTAGCAAATCTAGAATCTTTCCAAATCTGGCAAAATATGGATGTGTAGGATCTAAAAATGCTAATGAAGGAAATCAGAGAAGATCTAAATGAATTATGGATAGGTAAAGTCAACATAGCAAAGGTGTCTATTCTCCCCAAATTGAGCAATAGATTGAATTCAAATTCAATCAAAATACCAGCAAAGGTTTTTTTTTTTTATAAATACAGACAAGCTGATTCTAAAATAAATATGAAAATTCATATTTATTTAGACTAGCTAAAAGAATTTGAAAAAAAGTAAAGTTGGAAGGATCAAGTGGAATAATTAAGACAGTGTGGTGTTGAAAAAGGGATAAACACATAGACCACTGGAAAAGTTCATAAATAAATTCATATTAATATAGCAAATTACTTTTTACAAAGCAGCAAAAGCATTAGATTATATAGACTTTTCAACTAATAATGTTAGAAATATTAAATATCTATATGGAATAAAGTGAATCTCAATCTAAAACTCTTACTTTATCAAAAAATTATCTAAAGTTTAACAAAAATATAATTATGAAGTATAAAACTATAAAATTTTAAAATAAATCATACAAAAAATTATTGATGAATGATTTAAATTAAATAATCTACCTACTAATTGGGGAATAAAGACCTGTAACTACTTAGATGTCAGGACTTCAAAGTTGGCTGAGCAGGAATCAAATCCACCCATTTAAAACACAAGAGAAAAGATAGTCTGTGGAGCAATGGTCAGGAGAACAGCAATAACAGCAGAGGACTTGCTGTCTGCCAAGGAAGTCAAGGCCACCAGAGAAGGAAACCTTGAAAATCTGGAAGTAATGTAGTGGTTGGTGTGCAGCATGAGAGAAGCGATGCCTTAGGCAGAAGAGCTAGTGAAATTCCTTCATTTCTTATCAAGTATTTTGCAATAGCGGCGATTCCAAGAACAAACAACTACTAAAAGTGAGGCTAGAATTTCCTGCTTGGACAAATTTCCGAGGCTTTAAATACTGCGGCTCTAAGTAGAAATATTTGGCATATTATTTCTATTAATATGCTACTATGTGAATTTATATACTAGATAAAAAGTTTGATGACAAATGTATTTTGATAAAATATATATTATTTAATCATTTAAGAAGTATAGAAAGTACGGCACACAATAATTTTACTGTCATAAATAAAAGAAAATTCTCAATTAAGCATTCTTTATTAATTTCTGAGAAAAGCAAAGGGTGAGAAAAAATGGTGTTTTTTAAATATTCCATTTTAGTTCCAAATATTTCTACTCATAAAGACCAAAAAATTTTGAGTCTTATTCTTTGCTTATTTTACCATTGATAATTCTCGCCCTGAAACTTGACTTCACTTTTTAAGCTATAATTACAAATGAATACAACTGTTCTTTATTTCTGTTTTAACCAATAATTTTAAGGCACACAGCTACAAATTTTGCTCATATTCATTAAACCCTTGTAAAGTTTAGTGGAGTGCTAAAAATTTGAAGGTTGCATTGGGGAGAATTAAATAGAAACATGTAAAATGAAACTTTCTAAACTTTCCCACCAAGTACAGGATCCATTAGTCTATTATTTACGATAAATGGAAGCCAATATATAATGGGGAAGAAAATGAGCCTATTTTTGGTTGGTTCCTGAGAAAAGAAAAAGTTCTCTTGACAATAGAGTAGCATATACTTCAAAAGGTACATGCACAGTGTACTCAAAAAGCCTAATGATAAGGAAGAAGGAAATCACAGATAGTTTGCTATGAAAAGTGAATTATGTATGTGCTATCTTCTTACCAAGCTCACCATGGGTTACAATCCAATTCTACTGAAATTGTAAGGAAGAATGACGATTATTTAAGTTACCGTTTAAACAATGGTTGCTGTTTTATGATGTCAGGTATATTTTATCTTTTAAAAAGTGAGAAACTTTGTAGCTTTTAGTCCCAAAGCAGCACTGCAGTGCACAGCAGTGAAAGAGAGAATGGCAACTGAAAATGGAAAATCTTTAATCTCGCCTCTATAACTCTATGAGAATTTTCCCTTCATGGCCAATGAATTCTGAACTAATATTGAAAAATATTTTCCGTCTTGGTATTGGGGTTATTTGAGGTTACTTTTACTTTTGTTCTAACAATTAGGAAAATAGAAATACATAGCTTTGCAGGTTAAATACCGCAAGAGTATTTTACTGCCAAACATCTTCATTCTTTAGGCTATCAAGGAGAAGAAATGAACATCCCTACTCAAAAGAGATGTGCACACATGCTAACAAAAATAAATAAATAAAAAAGGCAGTAGGCGCTCCACTCAGCAAAGTACAATTCTGTAGGAATGGGTATTTCTTGTTTACTTCAGGTGAGAAGCATCTCTATCAATCAGCAGGTTTCAAATATACACCAAACTTACATGGCCAGAACATTTTCCTCCTACATGAAGATGATCCATAGAGGAGGCACAAAGATATCTGAGGTTTAGTGGCATCCTAATTATAAGCATTACTAGCAGATGTATTCAGCCACTTGTGTCCAGCTGATGATGCATATTCTACTACCTCCCAAAAAAACTCACCTACTCAGAGTAAAAACTAAGAAGATATCATTGGAATAAACTTGTTTATAATTTAGGCCTGCAGCTTTTATTAGTTAGTAATTTGGTGGCAATCTAAAGCAATTTTTCTGAATTCTGATGGCACATTATAATAACCTTGGCCACTTTTTTAAAATATTGGTTCTCTGGTACTCTCAAACATTGGCAAGGTGGAGCTTAGTCATCCATCTTTTTGAAAAGCATTCTAGGGTAAATAAGCATTCAGCCATGGTTGAGAATCTTCTGACCTAAAAAGGACCTCTAAACATAGTTTATTAGGCCAGAGAAAACTAGGTCCAATAAGTATATTCCTAGGACTACCTCTAGCTATGAAAAAAAAAAAAAAAAAAGACTTTTGTGGTCAAATAAGTTGTCATTTTCTAGAGAGAAAATAGACTCTGAGACAGAGACAGTTCATATTCCTGTTCTGCCACTTAGTTGCATGAACCTGGGCAATGGCATAATTTATCTCTCAGATTTCTCATATGAAAAATTAGAACAATATCACCTTACAGGATGGATTAGAAAGTATTAAATGTAATTCTTAATAAATTGTAAAAATTCAATTGCCGACTCCTTCAAATATTAATCATTTGAATAAAATTGTGTAAAACACATAATTGTTCATTTGCTCATTTGACAAATATTTTATTGAGTATGTATGGTATGTGCTTGCTCCCTACTCCCCAACAGGACCATTCTTGATTTACCAAATAGTTTTTCACATTCACTGTTTCTTCCTACTCATAGTCCATGTACTCTTTTAAACTCATTCAACACCTTCCCTGCCACTATGCTATCAAAATAAATTATTCTAAGTCAACCAATGACCTCCAGGTTGCTAAATCCAATGGATTGTTTTTTCTTTTATTCAGATCCACTTTTTCAATTATTTTGACAAACTCGCCTTCTTTTATTTTCTTTTTAAATTATTATTATTATAGTAACCATCTTAAACTCATCCTTTAAAAGTTTAAATTTTTTGAAGCTTGATCTTAGTCTCCTCTTTCCACTCTATTTATTTGTTTGTTTGTTTATTTACTTACTTTCTTACTTATTTACTAATTTTGGTTGCTCTGATCCACACATTTTTATCCCTAACCTGGAACTGTCCCATGAGTACCAACTCATCTACCAAACTTTCACAAAAACTTGAATGTCTCAAAATCAGTCTCATACTTCACATATCCAAAACTGTACTCATGCTCATTCTTCTAAACTAGTCTACCATTTCTTCAGGCCAAAAACTTAGAAGCCATCCTTTGACACAACCTTCTCAGTTACCTTTTATTCTAATAAATCACTAAATATTATTTCCCAAACATCTCTCCAACCCTCAACTGTTCTCCATCTCCACCATCATTAACCTAGTCCAATTCATCACCTCTAGCATGGACTACAGCATTTGCCTCCTACCTTGGGTCTTTCATGACCTCTCTCGCTCCCCCTTCTAATTCGTTCTCCACAGAGTAAGTTTTCTCAGGAGTGCAAAATTGATATTTTTACTTTCCAGATTTTTGCTTGAGTTTTATTTTTTGCTTTCTAGGATAAAAGAAAAAGTTAAACAACCTATAAGGATGTTATGGATGAATGATTTTTTCTATCGTCTTCTTTAGCCTCATCTTCAATCTCTTTCCCTGCTCACTTTGCTCGAGCTAAAGGGCCCTTCTTTCACACCCTCTAATTAGCTTTGTTCTTCTCTATCTCAGAGTCTTAAATAGATTTCTTCTTCTTGGACCACTCTTTTCCAGCTCACTTCTTTTGCCTACTTAAGTTGTAATTACTTTTCAGATATCAGTTCCAATATCAGTTTTCAAGTAAGCTCAAGTTAGCCTTCCATTATATACTCTAAAGTCCCCTATGTGGGTGATCCTCATTTAATTTCACTACATTTTGTCAATATTTCTGTCTGATGGCTTTATTAATGTCTTTCTCTATATGAGTTTCATAAGGAAAAGTCTATCAAAAAGTCTATCACTATTAAACCCAGAGAAAAGCACAAAAATGACTCAACAGGTAGTAAGCACATATTTTTCAGTGAGAAATAAATGAACAGATGGATGAATATTTTCCATTAATATATACACATAAAATAATTAAGTTATTCAATACTCAGAATACTGTAAACTATTAAAATGAGGTAGACAAAAAGAGGCCAATAAGAGATTAAGAGTTGCATATACAAGAGAAGTGGTTTTAAAATTTAATGTGACCCACAATAAAAACATATAGGCATAACACATCTATATTCATGACAAAGACACACATCCACCCACATACACAGGGACACACAAATACATACAACCTGAAACAAAAGTTTCATGAAGCAATACTAACCTTCACTACATCATAGTTTCTTTCCTATCATTTTCTATTGTTCTATTTATTTCTGTTTTTTTTTTAATTAAGGTAGAACACACTAAATTGATTTTAGAGTTCACTTAGAGATCTCAAACTATAATTGAAAAAATCATTGCTCTAGAGAAATGTAAAAAGCATCATGGAAGAATGATTTTGCCTAGATATTGAAAGATTTGGATAGGGGAAGAAAAGAGATGGCACTTGAGACAGAAGAAACAGGCAAGATTTGGTTAGAGAAAAAGGAGAATAAAGGCATACCTCAGAGATATTGCAAAAAAAGCAAGTATCGAGTAGTGTGGTGAGTTGTAACCTTTTTGCTGGTGGAGGGTCTTGCCTTTAATTGTAAAAAACACAATTAAAGGAAACACAAGGAAAGTGAAATAAAATGAGGTATGTATTACATCTATGACTAGAGATGTGTCTTCTTGTATAGCAGATAAAGTGGGTAGCTAAAATAAGCACATATTGGTGCTATTTATAAATTAAGATTTAAAAAACTTCATCTATCAAGAAAATAAGAGATTTATACCACCACTGTAAAATGATGAAAGTGATTTTTTTTGGAAAAAAAAGTATATATATATATATATTTTTTATAGAAGTAGTGAGAGTGAGTGGAGAATGAAAGATGGTTAAAGCTGCTCTTGATATGAGATATTGAGATTCTCGAGTGGTATAGGAGATTACAGGGATGGGGAGACAAAAATGTGTATAGACTTAGCATTAATGTTTCATGTTGAGCAATCCAATGAGCACTGTTATTTTCTGATTTAACTCTTCAGAAACTTTAGACATAGTTTACCACCTTCATTCTTAAAAACACTTTCTCCTATTAATTTTTTGAATGGTGCATTTTCCTGGTTGCCTTCTTATCTCATTAGATGAACCTTCTTAATTTTCTTAATGTTTCTACTCTTCTGCCTCTAAATGTTGGTGCAGTTCTCTTTCCTGAGCCATTTCACATTCCTCTCTGCCACATTATCCCTTAACGATGTCATATACCCAGCTAACTTTAAATATCATCTAATGTCAATAACTCCCAAAGTTATACCTTCAGACCTAACTACTCCCGGTATATTCATCCACTTATTTGACATCTCCACAGATATACATAACAGTTATTCAGCTTTACAGTGGTCAGAATATAACACTTGGTTCTCACCCTCAAACCCATTCTCACGATGTTTTCCCTCTCAGTTGACAGCAGCCCCATTCACCCAGTTAAGCCAACATAGATACTTTCTCCAGATTTTACTTTACTGCTGCTCACCCTCATTCTGGTTATTTTAATGTGTGGTAAACCATCCAAAATGATTATGATTTCTCAGTTTCGTAGTGTTGACTAGGCTACTCTGTGCAAAGTATATTGGGGTCTTTCATGTGATCACAGCCGACAGCAGCTTGGACTAAAGCCAGATGAAGACTTGAACAGCACTGAATATCCAAAATGGTTTCTTTACATACATGTCTGATGCCTTGGTGTTGTTTGGTCTCTCCCTCTCTTCCCCATCAACCCCCACACACCTCATCCTGTGATTTTTCATCCTTCAGAGCTACTTTCACAACCCCTGCTCTTCTCACAGAATCGTGTCTTACATGATAGCTGGCTTCCAAGAAGCAGGAAGCCAAAGTTGCCAGGCCAGCTAAAGACTATTCCTAGAAGTCTCACAGCATCAGGTCTGCCGTGTTCTCCAATAAAAGCAGTCATAGGAAAACCCAAAGCAAGCAGCAGAGAACAGACTCCAGTTCTTGATGAGGAGTGGCAAGATCACATCACAAAAGAGCATATGCAATGAGAGATGATATGACCATCTTTGGTAAGTATAATATGCCACTTCCTATGCCATACTCTGTCCTCAAGGAAAATGTTTTTTTTTTCATTCTTGAAGACACTTCCTTAATCAATTTAGTATCCATTTCCAGTATTAAAACCCAATATGTCAAATTAGACTCAATTAATAAACATCATCCTTGCATTAACTTTTGTCCTCTATAATTTATTCTCTACATATAGAGCTGTCAACGTCACAAAGTTGGCTATACTCGTTGTGCCATTGACTCTCTTGGTCCCCCCTCAAAGTTCATGTGTTGAAGCCCTAAACCTCAATGTGACTATATTTGGAAATAGGCCTTTAGAGGCTATTAAAGTGAGTTTTAACAGTGGTGGTCTTACCAGAGAAACAGAGAGCTCACTCCTTCCTGCTCACCTACCTCTTCGCATGCACATGCACCAAGGGAAAGGCCATGTGAGGACACAGCAAGGAAGTGCTGTGGTGCAAGCCAAGAAGGGTCTCACCTGAAACCAAATTTTTGGAACTTACATCTTGGACTTCTACCCTCCAAACCTGTGAGAAAAAAATTTCTATTGGATGGAGCCACCAGCCTATGGTATTTTACGATAGCAGCAGCTGAGAGACTTAAGCACGTATTGTCTCCAATTCCTCACTTTCCATTTACTTTTGAACCTATGTCCATTTGCCTTTCAACTTTTATCACTCCACCAAATGGCTTTATTCAATATCATCATTGAATTATCATCAATTTGCAAAGGTCTATATTCAGTCCTCAGTATCTGACAGAATATTCGTCATTGCAACATGCTTCAGGTGGCTTCCAGACTGCACACACTCTTGTTTTTTCCTACTTCACTGGCTTACCCTCCTCAGTCTCTTTTGCTTTTTCCTTTTTGCTCTCCCTAACTTCTATGGTGAAATGCACAAGATCTCATTCCTGGACATCTTTTCTTTACGCTACCACCTTGATGTTCCTATCTAGGCTCATCATTGCAAAATGAGAATAATACTTATAAGGCTGTTTGAGTGTTTAAATGAGTTAATATATATTAAAGTGCTCAATTAGAGCACTGTATTGAGAAAGAAAAGCCTCTGGCCTATTAAAATCTCTATGTAACTGTTAACTACCACTATACCATTATTATTTTTTAATTTTAAATACCATCGATATGCTGACAACTCCCACATGTTTATTCTTCCACTGGTCCTCTTCTTTAAGCTCCAAACTTATAGAGAAGCTAAATTAGAGAGTTTATTTTAGCCACCATAAATGGTACATCCACAAAAGCAGGAGAGCAGGCAGAGTATATGAACATGGAATCAGACAGAAGAGGCATTACACTTGTTCAAGTAGCAATTCTATTCATTGCTTCTGTGTTCATAGCAAAATAAGACCAAAGTCATCAGCATACAGTGAGGAGAAAAGAGGAAGTGATGGAGTTAAAAGGAAGCAAGAAAAAGGTATGAAACAGTCCTTTAGGAGAACAGGAAATAGAGTAGACTACAGCATATTAGGTCATTCCTGACAGCATTAAAGGCTTCCTTGAAGTCTGTGGTCATTAATTTAAGATGAGATTAGACTGTATATTATGTGGGTTTTCTCTAGCCATATTCAACAAGTTTTCAGGCCTGGAATAGACAGATAATTGGATTTAACCAAGGTTGCAGTTAAATCAGTAACAGAAAAGGAAAAAGGGATCCAAAAAAATGAGCTTTTGAGAAATTGAGTGGTTATAATAAAGGATTGTGGCATCTAAACTGATCATCATTGTAATCTGTGCCTCATTTTAATGCATGTGCCCTTGAATGTCACTATATCTGAAGGTCATATTGCCACTTGTTATTTCCCATTCATTCTACTAATCTGGCATTTTTGCTCATCCTTTTACCTTAAAGAGTTCTGAGTCACTTGTTTTTATTGAATCTCTCACATACAAATTACAGAATTCAGAGCAGTGGTGACAGTGGTGTGGTTTTAAATCTGAAAATCTATTTCTCCACCTAAAAGCAGTATTTTCTAATATCAGATAGTTATCTCTCTATAGACGAATAAATATCCTCTCAAATCATATTTGTGATATAAATTAAGATGATTTAAGTTTTCTCTTTTACTTACATAACTATTGTATTTTGATAATTTACAATCCTAACTTTGGGTTTCATCTTTTGAATCTCTTGTATGTAGTTTTCTGTTTGCTATAAATAGAGGGTGATCAATGTATGTTCAGTTTGGGACTTCAAGATTGTTCTTTCCAATAATGTTTATAGTCAATCAGCTTTAGTTTTAAGAAGAAAAGTTTTGTGTTTTTTTGTTTTGTTTTGTTTGTTTTGTTTTGTTAGAACCTTAATCTGCAAGATAACAGGTTTAGTTCCCATGGCAAGTGGTAAGAATGAGAACCTAGCTTCTATGCTAAATAATATTTCTGAAAGCTAGCTGAAATAGGCTTTTTTGAATCAGCACGTCTATCTACCACAGAAGCTTTGTAGAGCAGTGTCTTTACTCAGCACAGCCTCTGTGACAAATTTAAACTAGGACTGACTGCTGCCCACAGAAATCTCACTACTTATGGACGATAACAGCAGCATACTTTTCAAAAGTATTTGCAAGCTTCTCTGCCGAGTTACTAATGTTACTTTCTAGTTCTGAAACATTTTTTTTGGTTTGTTTTTTCCTATTAAAATAAGTGTTGTCTCTTTTAATGACAGAGGGAGAGGATGAGGTTAAGTGCATGAGCTCAGACATTCACCATGAATTAAAAATAGAAAATTAAAGACAGAAAAAGTCAATGAATTCTACATTGATTGGCCCAAGTGATTTGGAAGGTAAACACACCACTGCCAGAATGCTGATGAGGCCGGATATTTGATGGAAGATACTTAGTTTCGTTTTGATGATTCCAAATCCTTTCTGAAAAGTTTGTCTCTGAAATCGATACCATGCAGTCTATCTATAACTGGGTATCTCTTAATGAAGGAAACACTCTAACCAATCAGCAGCTGTACTAATACAATGGCGGTGCCTAAGAGAACACACAGTGTAATAACATTATGATCGCTGTAGTCAAAAAGCCAGTGACATATTTGCAAAAGAGAAAAAAAAAGTCCTAGATCTAAAGAGACAAAAGAAGGTGGCAATCTGAATCCAGAGAAGCAACATCTTATTTATTTGCTTTAGAGTCCTAGGTCTGTTATGTATACCTTTTAGCTATTAAAATAACTTTAGTGCAATAGTGTTAATAAACAAATTACACACTTCTATAAATCACATACTTTTTAAGGTTTACACATGTCAAAGAAAATGCCACTCTTTTACAGAATAAACTGCTATTAAATAATACATTCTACTTTTGAAGTTTTCTACTGTTTCATTTTGGTCTTAGTTCCAAGCTTTTGAGAGCTTTACAAGGTCTATCTAGACTTACACATGTTTCAAGGATTGAGAAATTCAACTATAAAGAAATTTTCAGAGATTTTGGACAGGTATTCAAAACATAAGCATTAACACAAACGTTGACTTTATATTTTGTTGAACATCTAGATTTATTGCTCCTCAAGACAAATATTGACCTTGTCTTCCAGGTCCTATAAATCTCTATGTTCACTGCAACAAAAGTCAATATCTGCATCATATCCATTTTCTCAGGAAATAACTACTTCTATTCATGCTGCAATGATCAGTGTTTAAAAACTAATACTATTAAAAGCAAAATAACATATAAATAAAAAATGTTAATTGGCAAATAAAGGCTAAGAATCTATTAACTAAACAAATAAGTAAACCTAAAATGAATCCGAGATGCCTAAACTTTGGTATCAAGAATTTGGATTTACAAATTATTTTTGCCAAGAAAAACATGAATTGTTATGATCAGTAAATAGAATGGGAAAGGAGAATCAAGCATGTGTTGAGAATTTAGCTAAACTATTCTATGGTATCCATTTTGTTTGTCCAAGAGGCCTGCAGAGACCTTAAACTAACATTAGCTTCTGATACAAGAGCATGCCCTAGATAGCAGCCTGCAGAACACGAGTAAATGTATATTTCTCCAGTACAGAGTAAATGTATATTTCCCAGTACAGATGCAAGAACAAAGGGTCCTCACACTTCCTTTCAGTCCGACTGTGGCAGCCAAGATTAAATGAGGGAACACACTGGAGGCACATGGAGTTTGTACAACTCAGAAATTACCTCATAAATAACTGAAGAGCGTATATTTTACTCCAAAGAGAATCTAAAATGCAAGTTTACGAGAGAAAAAAAAAAAAGTATATTCCTGATATCACTTTCCCAACAGTCCTTGTGTGTGATAAATAATCGCCCTGCCTCCAAGGGCCTTTCCCTTGCTCTCCCCTTAAATAAGATCCCCACATAGTTTATCAAGTCCCTGCTGCTTTAGGTTTGAATTGACCAATCCAGACTTAGCCCAGGAAACCCAAAACTGTTCATCCACAAACTCTGAAAAAGGCATGTGCCCAGGTTCTGCCTGGAACTCTTTAAGGGCCCCCTTGAGGCACACAGTATACTCCCTCCAGGACCAGGGACTAATAAATTGTTTCAATTCTCCTGTGGTCTTTTGTTGAACTATCTAACACCTGGAGCTTTATTTAACAAATGTTAATTTAATAAAGTCACAACACTATGTAATCTTATGTTTTACAAATTTCTTTTACTAGTTTTTCTTCTCTCTTGAACTACCTGTCTTTATTTTTTTTCCAGCTACGTATCTTCGAAGTTTTCTTAAGTCACTGAAAATCTGGGGATTGTTATTTTAGTACAACCTTACCCATAATATTTAATATAGTACCTAAAAGAATAAGGGTAGGTTTATTAATTTTAAGTAGTTTTTCAAATTATAATACTCCTCTATTTACTTTTCTATATCTAAGATAGTAAAACTTTCTGAGGACTTCCTACAATTTTACTTTGAAATTTTTCTGATTCCAGACTTTTTATAATTAGATTATATGATATTGTATGGGAAGTCAGGGAAGTCAGACTTCCTAACTATCTAACACAGATATCTGAGAGAATTGTTAACCGAAAAATAAAAGAGAAAGGTAAGAGGCAACAAGCATTTATTTGCAATCCTAAGAATAATTATTTGGGAAATTCTCATTCAGGCAGAAACCCAAATTGTGCTACGAATGAGAAGTGAAAGTGAAGGGTATTTATGATAAAGAGAAGGAGAATAATTATATAAATAGAAGGGAGGAATATCGGTGGGTACAGAGAAGCCAAGGAAAAAAAAATTCTAGAGGTACAGTAAGCTAACATGGTAATGCTAATTCTAAAGAATGTCTGTGATTTTCAGTCCTGTAATCATAATGTCTGCTTTCATGTTAGCTTTGCAAATAGCTGTTTGCAAATCACTGTTGCTTTAGGTCCAGTCTGATGCTTATTTGCCCAATTTTAACATTTCAAAGGTTTGAAGAGTACAACTTACAAGGCGGTTCCTCTGGGATGGCAGCTCTGACTTCATTTTGAAATGGCTCCATTTTTATTATTTTTAATAGAATGAATGGAAAATCTTGGGCTTGCATTCTTTTTTCCAATAAGATGATTTAAATGCCCAGCATGGGAAACAGCCATCTCTTTTATAAGGTGATCAGTAATACTATCAAATAAATGCCTTTCGTGAGCACAAAAAACTACTTCCTCCTATCTAGTTCTCATCTCCACCCCCAAGCAACAGATAGATTGTCCTTCCCCTCCCCCAAGATATTAGATATGAACACGGGGCTCATCAGGAAATACAAGCATATGTGATACAGATCATTTCTAAGTAGAAGTACTCACCTGGCCATGTATGAGATGGTAGAGTTCAAGGAATAGAGTGAAGAAATAGAATGAAGTTGCTATTATAGTCGAGCTGCTAAATTAGCAAAATCAAGTAGGTTGAGGCTTGAGGAAACAATTCTACTCTTGTTTAAACCAGCCTGAGAATTTAAACTTTTGAACTTTCCAGCCTTGTATCAATGCCTCGACATACATCAGACCTCCCGATAACCCTCTGATAACCTCCTAAAGAACTCATGTATCCAGACTACCTGGCATCTATTATCCAGACCACCAGATGTGATTGGGCCTCCTGGCAACAATCCTCCAGAAACCCTGGCATCCATCATCAACCACCTGACATCTGATTGATAAATATCTCAGACTAATCCAGAAACTAAAAAAGACAGAACTGACTCTTCTCAAGAATGTACTTTTTACTATAAGAACCATTAGCATTTATTTTTCTTCTTTGGAACACTCTGGGTATTGACTAGTTGTGTTTATAATTTACAAACCCTAAGAACTTTGAATAAATTTTTATTGTTTATTTCTATCCAAAAGCCTCTAGACTCTTTCTGAGTTCATTCAGTAAGACAAAAAACTGAAATAGCTTGGATCACTGAGTATAGAGTAAAGCTTGTTTGGAGGGTCACTCAAACTCATATTAGACCTGCATTAATAATGAGAAAAAATGTTATATTAAGCTACTGATAAGGGGGAGGGGATAATTGCTTATTACTTTAGCATAATCTAAGCCATTTATACCTCTATATGGACTAGTGGAACAAACAAGGAATCTAGCTCCAGCCAAAACTGTTAACTTGTTTTGCACTTACAGAGTCAATGCAATCATTGAACAGCCTTTGATGTTACTGACCTCAAATAAAGGAAGAAGGAAAAAGGAAGACAAAGCCTACCCCATTTAGAAATACAGGAGTCATTTTTCCTCACTTTCAATTTCTTCTATCTCATTACTTCTGCATTCATCTCTAAAAAATACTCTTGAAGTTTTGCCTTTACCCGGTTTGGACAAAGGCCAAAAGTTTTCAATCGTGGTTCTCGTTAAAATTCCAAACATGGTTTCTTCTACTGTCACATAATTAAACAAGTTCTTTTTGTGTGTATTCAGCAATAATGCTGTCACTTTTCTATATCCTCTAACTGTAACTAATTATTACTTTATCTAGAACTTGGTGGACGGTAACTCTTCAGGCCAATTTTATAAGAACTATGGTCTTGACGGAAACCTAATCTTGAAAAGATTACCCTGCACCATCATTAGGAGTCTCTCTATGGCAATATATAATCCTATCATTGAATTACAATGCCCATGGATCTTGGCACTGGCTACGTAAGTTAGTGGCAACAATATTGGAAATGGCAGCTCATCCACCTTTCAGGGTGACAGCTCTAATATAGCTGCTTCTCTTCATTTGTGCTCTAGAGGCTGACTCAGGAGATGGTGTAACGGAAAAGGAGTTTATCACAGAGTAAGGAATGAAAGGCTCCCAATACAACGCATTTTCTCTCCTTGCCAAATTGTATGCCTTTTGTCTCCTTAGAATAAGACTTCTTAATTTTAGGATGCTGAATGTGGAAACAGGTAGGGTATATATGTATTATCCATTCATCTTTATCATTTTCTCTTGAAAATTATACTCTTGATGTTTTTGAACCTCGAAATTCTTTTGTTACTTTTTTCACATTTGATATTTATATTTCTATGCTTGTTTCCTTGACTAATTTTACAGTACTTATTTCTCATTTTTAAAAAATTAGATAGCATCAAATTAATGACCTCATTTTTCAGAACACTTAATTTTGTCCCCTCAAGCAGAATAAATTGAGCAGTAACTCTTAAGAAAAAAAAAAACTATTGTTTAATTTCACAAGCAGCTATTGTCGCTACATGTATGTGGATGTATATGACTGTGTGTACCTGCTACCTTATAAATACAATTATTTAAATACTAAAAACCAATTCACAAACTAATGCCCCATATGTATCCCATAAATGACAAAAATTGCTATATCATGTTATTTTATTCTATTATTGTCCTTTGCATCTTCACATAATTTTAGTCTCCACAGTTAAAATGCAAATAGAAATTCTGTCTAGTAAACCAAAAATTACATAGCAGAGAGCTAATCATTTTTAAAGAAAATGAGGTGTATTGATTAAGCCAATTGTTTAACTTTTGGGGGGTAAATGGAAATTTATAATGCTCTTTCTAAGTACGCAGAAAGTGAGGATGGGTTCATTCTGCTATGTTGATATTTAGTTTGGTTTTTCTCTTCCAGTTTTCATGTAAGGTATATATATAAAAGATGTAGTAGAACACTTTTAGCTATCCTGACCCTAGATCTTTCTCTATCCACAGTTCCATGCTTTAGATTTAGGATGTCTGTAAAAAGAGAAAATTTAGTTTAGTAGATGATTCATCATTAAATGAACTGATGTTTCTAGTTCTATTTTGACCTTATATTATAGAAATATATCTGAGCTTCAATAATTCTGTTCCCATCTGATTGCCCAGGAGGACCTATCTTAAATACCTGCCCAGTATTTTACTTCTTCCCATAGCAGGACCCTACCCTGCCATTCCAAAAACTTTTCAAATTAAGTACAACTCCTGAATTCAAGCTTAGCAGCAGAAAGAACAAGTCTGTAGATAAGCAACAAGCCTTGTGTTTAGGTCACTTATACTGAACACTCCTGGAAGGTGCTTTCCTCACCTGCCCACTTGCCCACCCATCTCTTAGTATGTCTGTGCTATCCCAGATACTGAACTAATACCTGAACTGGGACCATATATTTCAGGAACCATTCTTCTTCCAGAACATGAGACATCTGACATTACCTACTTTTTCCTACTCACAATTACCAGCCCCAGTTAATGAGGGTATACGTCTTTACTTTCATATTTCTTTTTTTTAATTAAGTTTATTGGGGTAACATTAGTTAACACAATTATATAATTTTCAGATGTACATTATAATGTGACATCTGTATATTCTATTGTGTGTTTAATACCAAAGTCCAGTTTCTTTCAGCTGCCATATATTTGACCCCCTTTACCCCATCAACCCCTCCTTCCTCAACTCCTACACTCTGGTAACCACTAGTCTATAGTCCATGTCAATGAGTCTCTGTTTGTCCTGTTTGTTGCTTTTAGGTTTATATCCCACATATGTGATATCATGTTATTTTCAATTTTTTCTGTCTGGCTTATTTCACTTAGCATGATTATCTTGAGGCCCATCCATGTTGTTGCAAATGGCAGTATTTCTTCTCATCTTATGGCTGAGTAATATTCCATTATATTACATACCACAGCTTCTTTAGCCAATCATCTATCATAGGACACTTCAGTTGCTTCCATGTCCTGGCCACTGTGAATAATGCTGCTATGAATATCAGTGTGCAAATAACTTTATGGATATGAGTTTTCAAGTCTTTGGGGTAAATACCCAGTAGAGGGATTGCTGGATCATATCGTAGATCAATTCTTAGTTTTCTGAGGACCCTCCATACTGTTTTCCATAGCGGCTGTACCAATGTGCAGTCCCATCAGCAGTGTATGAGGGTTCCTTTTTTCTCCGCATCCTCTCCAACATTTGTTATTACTTGTCATGTTGATCATAGCTATTCTAATAGGTGTAAGATGGTATCTCATTGTGGTTTTGATTTGCATTACCCTAATAGCTAGAGATATTGAGCATCTTTATACTTGTTGGTCATTTGTATGTCCTCTAGGGAGAAGTGTCTCTTCAGGTCCTTTGCTCATTTTTTGATTGGATCGTTTGTATTTTTGTTGTTGTAGAGTAGTATTTCTTTGTATATTTTAGATATTAGGCCCTTATCAGAGGCATTGCTTGCAAATATATTTTCCCATTCATATGGTTCTCTCTTTACCTGTTAACAGTTTTTTTGCTGTGCAGAAGCTTTTCAATGACGTAGTCCCATTCATTTATTTTGCTTTTACTTCTCTTGCCTTTGAGGTCAAATTCAAAAACCCTCTTTAATTCCAAGGTCCTTGAGTTTCATTTATATGTTTTCTTCCATGCAATTTATTGTTCCAGGTCTTATATTCAGGTCCTTAATCCATTTTGAGTTAATTTTGTTGTGTGGTGATAGACAACAGTCCAGTCAGTCTTTTGCAGGTGACTTTCCAGTTTTCCCATCACCATTTACTAAAGAGGCTTTCCTTTCTCCACTGTATGTTTTTGGTATTTTTGTCAAAAATTATTTGCCCATAAAATATGTGTTTACTTCTGGACTCTCGATTCTGTTCCACTGGTTTATGTGTCTGTTTTGCTGCAAATACCACGCTGTTTTGATTACTGTTGCTTTGTAGTATAATTTGAAGTTGGGCAAAGTGATGCCTCCAGCTTGTTCTTTTTTCTCAGGATAGTTTTGGCAATTTGGGGTCTTTGGTGCTTCCATACAAATCTGATGATTTTTTTTTTGTCTATTTCTTTAAAAAATGCCGATGGGATTTTGATGGGGATTGTATTAAATCTGTATAATGCTTTAGGTAATAAGGTCATTTTAACTCTATTGAGTCTTCCAACCCAAGAACACAGAATAACTTTTCATTTCTTTGATCTTCTTTGATTTAATAGGGTCTTGTAGTTTCATTATATATATCTTTCACATGTTTTGTTAGATTTATTCTAGGTATTTTATTCTTTTTTTTCCAATTACAAAAAGGAATTATTTTTTCCACTTCTTTTCTGATGCTTCATTATCAGAGCATAGGAACACTATGGATTTTTGAACATTGATTTTGTATCCAGAGACTTTACTATATTTGCTTATTGTTTCTAGTAGTGTCCTTGTGAAGTCTTTAGGGTTTTCTATATAGAGAATCATGTCATCTACAAATAGTGACAGTTTGACTTCTTTGTTTGCTATTTGGATGCCTTTTATTCTTCTCTTGCCGATGCACTCACTAGGACCTCCAATGTTGTGCTGAATAACAGTGGCAACAGTGGACAGCCTTGCCTTGTTCCTGATCTTAGAGGGAAGGTTTTTAGTTTTTCACCATTAAGTACAATGTTGGCTGGGTTGTCATATATAGCCTTTATTATGTTAAGGTACTTTCTTCTATACCAATTTTTTAAGTGTTTTGATCATAAATGGATGCTGTATTTTGTCGAAGGCTTTTTCTGCATCTATTGATATGATCACATGATTCTTATTTTTTAATTTGTTTATGTGGTGTATCACATTAATCAATTTGCATATGTTGAAACCATCCCTGTACCTGGATGAAGCCCACTTGATCATGGTGTATATCATTTTAATATGTTGCTGTATTGATTCATCAGTATCTTTTTAGATTTTGCATCTGTGTTCATGAGAGATATTGGTCTGTAGTTTTCTTTTTGTGTGTTATCTTTACCAGTTTTGGTATCAGAGTAATATTGGCCTCATAAAATGAGTTGGGAAGTATTGCCTCCTCTTGCTTTTTTGGAAGAGTTTGAGAAGAATAGGTACTAAATCTTCTTTGAATGTTTGGTAGAATTCACTGGTGAAGCCATCTGGTCCTGGAATTTTACTTTTTGTAGGTTTTGATGATTTTTCAATTTCCATACTGCTGATCAGTCTATTTAGATTTCCAGATCTTCTTGATTCAGTCTAGGAAGATTGTATTTTTCTAAGTACTGGTCTATTTCTTCTAGGTTATTAAATTTGGTATTTTTTCATAGTATTCATGTATGATCCTTTGTATTTCTATATGTCAGTCATAATTTCTCCTCTTTCAGCCCTGATTTTGTTTATTTGTGTCCTTTCTCTCATTTCTTTATGAGTCTAGCCAGGGGTTTGTCAATTTTATTAACCTTCTCAAAGAACCAGCTCTTTGTTAGCATTTATTTTTTCTATGTTTTTTTGTTTTCAATTTCATTTATTTCTGCTTTGATTTGATGATTCTTTCCTTCTGCTGACTTTGGCTTCATTTTTCTTCCTTTTCTAGTTTTTTAAGATGAAGTTTAGGTTGTTTATTTGGGCTTGTTCTTGTTTTTGAAGATAGGTCTGTAATGATATGAACTTTCCTCTATGACCATTTTTGCCATGTCCCAAAAGTTTTGATATGTTGTACTATCATTATCATCGTTTCTATGTATTTCTTGATCTCTCTTTTTATTTCTCTCTGATCAGTTATTCTTCAGAGCATGTTGTTAATCTCCATGTATTTGTGGTTCTTCCTGATTTCTTTCTGCAGTTGATTTCTAGTTCAAAGCATTATGATCAGAGAATATGGTTGGTATGATTTCAACCCTCTTATATTTGTTAAGACTATCTCTGTGTTTCCCTTTCAAATGTGGATTTTGAATCCTCCCTTTTTCAGTCATTGTTATCTCAGTTTGTCCCTATGTATGCTGAACATTCATTACTATCTTGCTATAGTAATTCTCTTATTATTATTTAAGCTTATAATGCCCTATTCTTAGCCCTGTTTCTATTTGCCTCATAGTCACTTTACTCCTAATTGTGTATGTTTAGTGTTGTTATTTTGTTTTAGGTGCACTGACCCCTTTCAGAATTTCCTGTAGTGCAGGCCTCGAAGTAGAGAATTCCCTCAACTTTTGTATGTCTGGAAAGCTCTTAATTTCTCCTTCATATCTAAAGAAGAGCTTATTCTTGGCTGGTAGTTCCTTTCATTTAATAGTTTAAATATTTGATTCCATTCTTTTCTGATTTGTAAGGTCTGCACTGAGAAGTTCGAGGATAATTGAGTGGGTTTTCCTTTATAATTTACCGTTTTCTTCTCCCTGGCTTCCCTGAATTCTATCTTTGTCGTTGATTTTTGATAACTTTAATACAATATGTCTTGGTGAAGGCCTTTTTGGGTTGAGATAATTGGGTGTTCTGTTGACTTCTTGAATTCCAACCTACAGCTCATTCCTTAGATTTGGGAAATTTCATCCACTATTTACCTGAAAATGCTCTCTAGTCCCTGCTCCTTTTCCTCACCTTCAATAATGCCGAATATTCTTATGTTTCCTCTCCTGATAGTATTAACTAGTTCTCGTATTTCTCTTTCATTATTTTTTATCTTCAGTTTCTCTCTTCTTCCTTTTGATTTATTTCTAGATTTCTGTCTTCAATATCACTGATCCTTTCCTCCATTTGGTCGACTCTATTTCCCAAGCTTGCTATTTCATTTTTCAACTCTTGCAGTGTGTGTGTGTGTGTGTGTGTGTGTGTGTGTGTGTGTGTGTGTGTGTTTTATCTCCAGGTCTATTCTGTTCTTTTTGAGGATTTCAATCTCCTTGCTCTGCTCATCTAGTTGTTTTTGTGTTTCCAAAATTGTTGATATGACTCGTTTTAGAACTTACTGGTTTTTTCCAGAAGTACCATCCAGAATTCTCTGTCATTTAAGTCACATGTTTCTATGACTGTAAGTTTATTTTCTGGAGATTTTTCTCTTTCTTTCTTAGATGCCTTGTCACTTGGTTGTTCATGGTGTTTAATGGACTATTTCTCCACCTGGACATTAATGGAAGTGTATTCTGCTGTTTTTCCAAAAAGATTTATTATATAAAGGTCTCTCTTTAGCCTACTGTAAAGAAGGTGCTTTTCTTCTGATTTCCATTAGGTGCGTCTACGCTTCTTGGATCCCTGCTTTATATAATAATGCCTTTTTAATTTTCTTGTAGATATTTAATCACGCTCACTACCCTCAGTTTCAGTCCCTGTCAGTGCCAGCGACAGTCTCGGCAGCGTTGGCTCAGATTCTCCTGGGGCTCCAGAGATCGGTCTCAGAAGGTATGGGGTAGGGTCCTTCTGTGTTGGGAGTTAGGGGTTGCGGCTCAGCCTGTTTTTCAACCAGGGCTGGTAAAAATCAACTGTTGTTTCTCTGCTGTCCCATCCTCCCTCTCTGCTTTCTGCCTTGATGACTGGGCCCTGTTGCCGGTTGCTAGAAGTTCCAGTGCTTCCAGGCAGGGTGATCAGGGAAGTCATTGCAATTCTCCCCACCCCTTCCCCCTGCAGGGAGCTCCTGAGGCTGCAAGAGGCAGCTTCTTTATTTCTCTCAGTCTGCCGCTTGACACCCAGGGTTCTGACCTGTGGTAGTTCTTATGCACAGATCCCAGGCTCATACATGCTGGTGTTCAGTTTGGGTGTTTTTGCTGAGTTCCAGATGTTCAGCTTATCGTCATTTCAAGGGGAGAGATCTGAGGACGTCTCTCACTCCATCCACTATGTTTCCCTGAATCAGACTCTACTTTCATATTTAACCTGAACTATTATCTGTAATATTGTGTATATACATCTTTCCTACCAGCTATTATTACTGTTATTGTTTTTTCCCTTTTTTCTAAAGCTTTATTTCTTATCCAAAGATCACTGGTATATTTGATCTATTTATGGCATTTAAGAATATAGCAATTTAAGTATAATGTGAAATCACTTATTCAAATATCATGTGAGCATCAATATTTCATAACCTTGATCTTGATTTTACTGTAATTTTGTATAAATATTTTTCCAGAAGGAAAAATTTTATATTGGCCTCAAAATACTTAAGCTTTTGTCATAATCATGTAGTATTTTGTACAAAAGTCTGAATAATGATGACAACCATATTACAATGACCAAATATGAAATAAACTTAAATATTATTTTTCCTTATGATCTTAACAAGATTATTTTCTGTATTTGAAATGTATATTATTTCAAAAAGCAATGATAGAGGACCCTGAAAACATCAGGGTCTGAAATTTTTTAATGAAATATCTCACTTTGTTTCAAATTGATATGGAACTGTAATAAGCAAGTATTGGTAATACTGTAGACTCATATTTTTTTTATAAAATCATCACACATCCTCTCAAATTTTCAACAAATGCTGACTTTTCACCTTGAAAGCTAAGGTGAATATGAGAGACAATTGTAATAGCCATAAATCAGCTTATCATTTTCTGAAAAGTCAAGACAGTTCTCAGAAAATGAAAAATAGAAAGTCTATGAACAGTATGTTGTCTATTAAAAGTTATAAAGAGTAAAGGAAAACTATACTCAAATACCTGTAGACGTCAAAATGTGAAACAATTATGATGTGCTGTCATAAAAAAAATCCAAAGATTACAACCTTTTCACTGTCTTCAAGTATAACAGTTTGGTGATGATATATATTTATCACTTTCCATCACTAATATTTGGTCCCCTGAAACTGGTTATTAAAAAATGTAACAAATCTGCTAATAGCGAGACTTTCATGAAAAACTAACATTTTCTGAGTGCTCACGAAAGAATGCTACCATTTGCAAAAGAAAGGTACAATCTTTACAGGATACCAGCAACTGATAGATTGATAGTATTTTTACACAAAGGTACAAAAAGAAAGAATAAGAGAATGAGATATATTTTCATTACAGAATGATATGGTTAGCTGGAAGGTTTGAATTTTGATCTGAGGCATGGTAAAGAGAACAAGACAAGAAACACAATACTAGGAGTCTTCCAGGCAGCAATGACAGCTAAAATTTCAGGAAAGGATGAGTTCTTCATGAGTTCATTAGCAACTGTAAAGAAAAGATACACTGGGATATATAGAGACCCAGAGGAGTGCAGTTCAGGATGCAAAGAAACAGTATTTGAACTGTATTATGAACAATATTTACTTAAAATAAACTATATGACATTTAAGATAGCAGTTTCAAAAAAGTAATCTGATGGCATCCTAACAGATTACATGCAACAGTGATTAAATATTTACATAAATATTAATATACTCCCTATATGCGCACTTATAGAGTGTACACTGCGTACTGTAGCTTCCATGTGTTTGTATTTCTGTGTGTATACCATAATACAAAAATTGCATAAAACATATGCTTTTGGCTCAATAAATTTTCACAAAGTGAACACACTATGTAACTAGCCGTCAAATCAAGAAAAGGAACATTATTGACCACCTATAGGCCCCACCACTCTTTCCTTCTTCCAGTAACTACCTCTCATGTCAGGGCAATCAATCATGCATCATTTTAATGTTTAAAATCCTTGGAACTAAATAAAAAATTCTGAGTGCATAAATTTTGGTTACAAAAGTTAAAATTGGAAATAGAAGACAGAGTGTAAAGAAAATGAGCGTACATTACATTATCGTGACCAAATTACTCAATATTTATAATTGCTATATCATGTTGACTGTGAAAATAAGCTCCAAGAGGAGATGCTAGAGAAAAAGAAGATGCAATCCCTTTTTCAGTGACTGTTTTGTAACCTTTAACCACTTAGTCTCTTTTGAGAATAAGATCAAAGTTATGTAACCGATACATAGAAAAAGATCAAAATATTAAAATATTTGAAATATGTCTTCCAAATAAATCAGTTCAGATAGACTTATATAGTGTATTTTAATAAATATGCACAAAATTAGAAAGTTAAATTGGAAATCCAGGTTTGTCAACATGGACTTTGCCAATGACATTGTGATATTAACTGTTAAACACCCTCGAAACTTTAGCCAACCATACCAACAACAGTGTCATTCTCAGAAGATAAACTGATCTCTTACAGAATGAAGTAGAAGTCCTAAGGTGAGATCTCCTTTAGACTGCTACAAATCTATAGTCATTATTACATCTACATGCATCCTCCACAGCTTCTCTGTACTTTTACGGAGAACCCATTAAGGGCACCAGTAAAGGGCAATTATTCCACTCCTAATCAGAATCCTAAACTATCCTGCCAATTCAGGAGCTTTATACTGTTAAATAACCTTTCTTCCCTGCATATTTCTTCAATCCCTGTCTCTCATTTATTTGTATTACTCCTGATAATATTTATACATGCTTAACTTTCTCAAATCTTAAAATTTAAAAGCATTTCCTTGACTCCTACATCTTCCTCCAGTTATTTTCATCCTTTCCACATAACAGTTAACTCATGAAACATTATTTTATGTACATTGTCCATTTTCTCATCTATCACACTATCACTTACTACCTGATTCCTTTCAGTTTGACTTCTGCCCTCATCATTGCATGTAGATTTTTTGTCATCTTGCTAAAATTTGAGGGGAAAAAAGGACAAATAACCCATAATCAAGTAGTGGATATAAATTTAAAGATATCTAGAATCCAAATAAATGAAAATGACTAAAAAAAATTGTTAGACTATTTCCTTCCTTTTTTAAGAGAGAGAAATCCAGGCATATGCTAAGGGAAATACCTAAAACAGATGGATATCAAGAGGATTGAAGTCACTGGAAAAAAATTATATATATACAAAATTTGCATATATATAAATTATATACATAAATGTATAAATATATGTATATATGTATATGTATATAATTTATATATACATAATTTATATATATAATAATTATATATATAATTCAATTCCAAGTGAACTAGAGTAGCCATGTCAATATTAAAAAAAAAATAGTTTTAAAACCAAAAAACAACAGACACCAGTAAGTTGTTATAATTCAAAATTTGTATGCTTTTAAAAATATAAGCACATAAACTGTATAAAGCAGAAAGTGACAAAAAAGAAACAGACAACTCTACCATCTAGTGAGAAAGTCTAGCAAATCTCTCAGTAATTAATAGACCAAGCCAACGCAAATCTGAAAAATAAAGGAAACTTGAATAGTATAAAACACAAAGTTTAATATACATATAAAAATATGATACTTAAAATTGGAAAATACATTATTTTAAAGCACCAAACACTAAAAAATTCACCATGTTGGCTGGACCACAAAAGAAGCCCTATCAATTTGAAAAACCAATAAAAGAAAGATCACCTTCTCTGATAAAAATTCTATTTAGTTAGAACCAGATATAAAGGTTTGTTATCAATTTAAAGTAACTTAATATAGTATAATATGGGCACTACTACAGAAGTGAGTGCTAGGAGAGAAGGGTTAGCTCAGGAACAAATTCAGACATGTGAAAACTTGACATATGAAGGGAAGAGATGGACTACTAAAATCAGATCCCTTCCGTCTATCGTATGTCAAAATCAATTGCAGGTATGTCTACCAAAACCTTGACTATGAAAAACTAAAGAGAATATTTTTAGGAAAAAAATTTGAAGACTATGATGAAAAGGCATTTTAAACAAGAAAGAGTAGAAGCCATATAAGAATTATTAATAACTTACTACAATAAAATTAAAGATATCTGTTCATCCACAGATACCTAAAGACAAATCACAAACTTAGGGAACATATTTATAACACTTGCACCTATAAGGCTATAGTAAAACCAAAATATATAAAGAACTCTTTACTGGATTTTTTTTTTCTATGATGACATTGGTTAACTAAATCCAATAAGTTTCAGCTATACACCTTAATAGTAAGGCATATATATATATATATATATATATATATATATATATATATATTTTTTTTTTTACACTGTGTGTTCCCCTCCCATAGTTAGATTTCTTTCTGTCACCACATATTTGACCCCCTTTACCCTGTCTTTACTGGATTTAACAAGCATCTCAAGGAAGAGGAAGCACAAACAGCCCACACAGAAAAATGGTTTTAAATGCATAAAAGGTCTTCTAATAATAATCAGAGGTTTACAAATAAATATAAAATGAGATAACGTTTTCTATGTACCACAAGAGTAAAAATATAATTGATCGATTATTTATTTATTAGAATCACCACAAGCTATTATTTTATAGAATAATGGGAATACTCATAGCTATTAGTATAAGTATAAATTAATACAACTGACTTAACAGTTTGACATTTTATTGGAAAACTGTACATATTCTACAACCCAATATTTTCACACTTAAGTATAGACTCCAAAGAAACTCTTGCTAATTTGTACCAGCAGTCATAAACACACGTTTGTAGAAGTAGAAATTATTTATAATTACACAAGCTGCAACTATCCCATATGATACTTATTAGAAGAATGGTTACACAAATTGTTGTATGTTTATACAAAAAAAATTCATTAATAAAATAAATAAACCATAGCTATATGCTCCATCATGGTTGTATCTCAACCTAATAGTACATGAAAATAGCAATTAACAGAAGAATTCTGTGTATGTGTATTCAAAAACAAGAAAACTTACCAACATGGAGTTTTTAAGAGATAACACATGGGTAGCAACATCATACGGAAAATTAAGGAACTTATTAATATAAAACTCACAACATTTATTACCACTGGGTAAAAGGAAGCAACAAATGATTAAGATAAAGCATAGAAGAGGCACCAAAAACAGTAGTCCTCAAAGTGTAGTCTGGGAAATCCCCATAGAGACACATCAAGTGTGAAGTTAAACTATGTTCATAATAAAATGTTACCCACATTTTTTTCACTCTCATTCTTCATATAGTTCAACCAAAACAACATATTGCAACAGATTGAATAGAGGCACATATAAAAATCTGCCTATTTCTTTTAAATCAGACATCAAAAGCGTATGCAAAAATATAAAACAATGTCATTCCTCACTATTTTTGTTATTTTTGGAAAAGGTATTTTCATAAAATACGTTATACTAACGTGCATGGGCTTTATTATGTTGAAATGAATATGTATTTATTTAATGTCTCATTTTATTAATTTCTCACATGGTAAACATAAATAGATATAAACCACCTAAACAAACTTTTTATGCTCTTCAGTAATTCTAAAGAGTGTAAGGAATTCTGATACTAAAATGTTGGAGAACCACTGGTCTATAATATTGAAAATATTCTCTCAAGCTGAGTAGTAGAGCATACTTTTTCATTTTATTATTTTTGTTTAAAAAATATCTGTATATACACTTTCCCATATGTATGAGGTAAATCAAAACAAGATTTTAAAAGTTTTTATAAACCACTACTATTTTTCAGGACTACAGCTTTGAAAGTACTATGATATTATGTTTTTTCCTAAGCTAAAATGGCTGGCCTGAGAAAACACTCATACACACACACACACGAACAAACACAGATAAACACATATACATAATGTAACTCAATACTAACAATAAAAAGCCTGTAAACAATACTGGCACTAAATAAATGAGTATTTTTGTTGATCATGACATATTCTAATTTGTTTCTCTGTTTCATACTCAACACCCTATACAAGAGAATTTAGTTTACTTATTAATTCACCCTAGTAAATTAATATATTTCTAGGTAACAGCATCTGCTTTCTTAGTTATTTTATAGGAGTATTTCTGATTGCTAACTGATAGCAAATCCTAAAGGACAAGTATCATACTAGTCTCTTCTTTTATAGCAACTATATTATTCTCAGAGCACCAATAATAGGAAAAAAGTGTGTTCTTAAAATCACAATGTATTAGTGATATACTAAAATGATCAATTACTTGGGAATCATCCACATTCAGAAAAAAAGTATGTATAAACTAAGAAACACTAATCCCTTGAGATGTTCCATCAAAAGGAGGCTCCAAGGTCAGATAAGTATTAGAAGCCTACATATTAAAATCTTGAAGGCTGTTAAGAGGGACTGTATAAAGAAACCCGTTTACAAAATGTATTATTAGGTAACAACATATATCTAAAACATATTTGTGATCCATGTTCTAATTACACAGCGTGAACAAAACAGATATGCATGTCCTCACCCTTAAGACACCGAAAGTAAGAGAGACAGTGATGAAACGTATACACTAACCCTAATTATAACTTGTGACTGATGATATGAAGAAACGTCACAGAGTACCATGATGGAACCTGATTGGAAAGAGAAAGCAACCTGTTATTGAATGGGCAGACACCCAGTCAAACCCAAGGCACCTCTGAAGAGGCGAGAACCTGGGAATTAAGGCTAAGAAGGACCCAGTCATGTATATGCTAAAGAAAATCACATTGACAGAGAATACTCTGTGTACAGATCCCAGGATAGAAGAAAGCTAGCAGATTAGAGGAACTGAAAGAACACTCCTGTGGCTGGAACATCATTAATGAGTGAGTGAATCACATGAGATAATGCTGGAGTTAGTTCTTTTTGTTACTCACCAGGGAAAATCCTAACTGTTTTGTTCTATCCTAAATACCAGTTAGTCTACTGTTGAGCAGAACCAAGATAAGGGGGTAGATTTTTTTTAAACTATAATAGGAAGTGCTTGAAGGACTTTGAAGTTGCAACATGACATACCATAATATGGCTTATGTTTTTTGAAAGAGCACTGTTATTTCTGTTGTGAATAGATTGGACAGGAATAAATGTGGAAATGTGAGGCCAAGTGAGAGACAATAACAATAGAATAGACAACACAAGATCTAATAATGGCTTTAACTACTATGTGTGAAATAAATATTTGAACATGCCATGTCAGCACTTTTCAAGTGCTAATGTGTACCTATGCATTCAAGTTAATGGCCTCTTTTAAAACTAATGACCTATAAAGTCAGTTTCTTCCATTAGACCACCTAGCTAGGAGATCTGTAAACTTGAAGTGACAAATTGACTGGACAACTGGCTGAGTATCAAAGACAACCTTTGAAATATTCAAAAGTGATGCACTAAGGTTAATTTACCAACTGTAATTAGCTAAAACATCAGAATTCAGAGAAACAATTCATCCTGCCCCTGGATACACAAAGAAATCCAATAAATTCTTTTCCAAACCCTTCTGCCTATGCAGCAACACCAAGAATCATTTAGCCCTCAATCTGTTTTAATGAAGGTATGAGTAGATAATGATTCTCTCCTACAAAACAATCATACAGTATACATCTTGACTGACAAGATATCTTCAGGCTGTTTTGATATCCAGAGGGGATATCAAGGCTTTCTAGGTCATAGCAATGTGACCCAAAGTCAACTGCCATAGTGTTCTTTTTGTTACTCACCAGGGAAAATTCTAACTGTTTTGTTCTATTTTAAATACCAGTAACATTTTACAGTTAAGTTTCAAGTAAGAAGGACTAGAGATTCCTTTGTATTATGTAGTAACTGAGGCCTGAAAAGTAACTATTTTTCTTATGAGGAAGTGGTTTCTAAGACAAGATGTCTTTCATTTTTCTTTTATCTTTTCCACCTTCCCATTTAAGTTGAAAGTCAGCCAGACTTTGCTAAACTTGCAGAACAATTATGTTCTAATGAAGCAGAGAAAACTTTATAACAAGTAGGTCTAAGTGAAGTTATGAAAATTTACACTGTTCAACCTTTGGTACCCAATTATTTTTTAAACAAGAGTAGTTAATTGCCATTGAATTCCATTTTATAAAGACTTTTATTAAAATATTTGATCATTTTTTATGGGCTGAGTTGGCGAAAAAAAGAAATCTCTCTAGCTACCTAATACATTATTTATAGACAACATCCATAATGTTTACCAACAGCAAAAAAAGAAAAAGAAAATTTGATTATGATTTCACAGGTCTAACATAGTATGCACTAACTGCATTAGTGGAAAGATAAGAAAGAAAATAAATAACAATTTCTTGAGGGATCTCCTACATTTATTTGAAGGAATAAGTTTGATTGGAAAACTCTAACAAGAAAGACTATAGACTAAAAGAGAAAAATCTAAGTATGTAAACAAAAATAACAATGTAATTAATCATTCATTGGCTATAAATTCACATGTAGCAATCAGATTTTAATTCCTCCTTGAAAATGTTTCCTGATCAGGATTAATGAGTTATGGAAAACCTGGAAAAACTAGCATTATTAAAATGTAAAATACTAAAACACAAATAAGTTATGTATAGTCCGTGTATTCCACTCAGAAAGTACTGGTAACCTTAATATTCTAGTTAAACGGAGAAAGTAATTTGTTCAAATAGTGCATTCTAGTTTGTAGCATAAATGATGAAGGGAAGGTTAAAAACAAGAATATTATGAAAATATTATGGAACTAAAGAGTTGTCAATTACCACTGAAAGTGCAGAAATTTAATAAGTAAGATTAATGATGATGTACTAAAATCATTACAAATTTTTTAATAGAAGCCTCCCCCACCGTGTAGTTATTTTCCTGAGAATAATATTTTAGGTCATTGCCTGAAATTTAAAAAAAAAATTAGGAAGGCAATGTCATTTCCACTTCTTATTCATTTGATTTATTTTTCTTCACTGTATATTAATTTAGTGATTACAATCTAATTAAAATTAGCAGACAGCAGTGGACAGGTAAAATAAAATCTGAAGCAAAGGTCTCTATAATTCAGACACAATTTTAAAAGCATTAGGTAATTAGTCAAACATACTGATAGAATTTTGAAGAGTAGCTTATTGCCTGCCAGATTAAGAGACCAAATTTATTTGGTTCACTCAATTAGTGCTGTATTAAAAAAAAAAAAAAAGACAAAAAATTTCTTTGTAGAACAGATATTATTTCATTTTTCTAATGAGAAAAACATAATGAAGAGACAGAAATACCTTTATGTATTACATTACATAGATTTTGCTCTTAGAACCAATCTGAATTCATTTAGAATAGTTTAAAAGAACATATATCAACAATGAAGCAATAAAATAATTAACAAAAGCAAACAGCATTGACAAATATTATGGGAATCTGTCTTTTTATGGTCACAACCTGTATCCCTCCAGTTAATCACCATCTCAAACACATACACACTTATTATTCAAGTTTCTCTTCTCCAGAGAAATCATACCATGTGATGAAATACACATGGGCTGAGCTTGCTCATCTCATCCAGACTACAGGAGTGAGAAGAAACAAGTCCTGTTCATCACATTGACTTTAGTCGATCCAATCAGAGACCTCTCAGGACTTTTCTGCCATAACAATATAGAAAACTGTATTGGTTTTATGAGAATTTCTAGGTAGTAGGATGTGCATATGGAGTGTTGATGGTCATTTTATCACCAAGTACAAAGAACATGTTTGATTTCTTGGTGACAGAGCAAGAAATTATACTAAGACTACATTTCTTAGATATAGTTGGTATGGCTTATGAAAGTCAGTTTTGCCAGTATGTAGCATATCTACTCTGGAATTTTAGGTTGTTGTTTGAGAAGGATAAGAGGTTTGCTAAGACACTGCTTGGGTTTCTCACAACCTGGCAAGACTTCAGCCTGCCCAGGCAGAACGTCATTGCAATAACCTTGAGCATATCTCCTATGAAAAGAACAGGCTTGAAAAGCTACTCCACTTACCATACCCAACCAGATGTGTCCTGAGAGCATTTTTGATAAAAGTACCCTTTAGCTTATTAGAGTAAAATTAATTTCTCTAAGGTTTATGTATTATAATGCTTACCTTTGTCAAGCCTCAAATACTGTCTTGTGCAGGCAAAGAAGGAAAAATTTGTTTCCAGGAAAAAGAAATTGCATTTAAAGAGACTACTGGTAGTAAGACTAGTGGTAGTAGTTTTCATAGGTGTCTTTGTAGTGTCTGGAAATGCAATCAATTCTGTCTCAGCCATTGACGGTGAGCTGATACCGTCTGTGGGCATCAGGGTAATATACTCTCTCCTGACGAGTCAGTGATTTGCATCCATCTTTATTTTTGCACATGGTATTGTCATTCTAGATTTGTCTTAATTTTCATCTCGCCCTATTTTCTTCACCTGGAAGCTTTTTATTTCAATTACCTATTACCATCTTCCCAGTATTCCAAGGTAGAATACATTGTTTTATTCTGTGTTTCTGCAGTATTTTCCTTTTTTAAACCTATTCCTTAACTTTCTGCATTTTAATTTATCTAATTTCATGTCTCTCTTCTCTGCTGGATTGTAAACTTCTTGAAAGTACTTGGCCTTCTTTATTTGTGTTTCCCTAGATTCTCCCACAGTATTGTTATATAATATGTATTCAATTTATATTAGTTGAATGAATAAATAAGTTTTCCTTTGTAAATATGTACAAAATATATGAATGTGAAGTATTAAACAGTATATAAAAATCAGCAGGCTACATTATATATATATATATATATATATATATATATAACCACAGAGAATTAATCTAAGAAAAAAATCCTTAAACCTATTAATTATACAGTTGGATTTCATATAATTTTTAGTCTCAGAGCATATTAGTAAAGCTTTTTCTCTTCAAGATGTGTAAGATGCCCTGGAAATAACTCTATAAATGGTAACTACTAAATATTATACCTCTAATTATTAGGCATGAATAATAGAAACATCAGAAAGAGCAATTAAAAATAACAGATTATAACAATTAAAATATATAATGGATAAACCAGTAAGATATAAAGAAGAGTAGCAAGCAATATCAAACTCTCTGACTTTAAGCCTATATTTTCAATACATGGCATTTCTGAACTTCTGCCACCTGGTCTTAATGAGCTTTGTAACTGAGTTTGACTATCCTAGTCATCTCTCCATGTCATAACCTGTCATGTGCCAAAGCGTAAACAGTGCCAATCTCTTGGTCAAGTTAGTGAATAATCCATTCATTTCTTAAATCAGGATCATAATTTGGCTTTGTATCAATCAAATTAATGTATATGAATAAATGTTGGAAATTTGAATTTTCTAAATCCAACTATAGCTAGAAAATCAAAGTAGAAAAATTAAGGTTAAATATAAATAGAAACACTATATGTAAAAAAAAAAAAAGTTCCAAATTGAGCATGAATCAATAAAATCTACTTGCTATATACAGTATAAATCCTGACAATTTAAGAATTATTAATAGTGCTTTGTGGAGGTCTTCACAGTTTTTTATATGTACTATATATATAAGGTAAACTTCATGTAAGATTATCACCTTAAAAAATGTTATGCACCAAAACACCCAGTGCTCTGGAATTCCGTAATGATTGTCTGTACAGCAGTCATAATGAAGATCTATAACCTTTGTTGTTATCTCACAGTGCTGAGAGTCTGCATCAGGTAACCTTGGTGACGGTGTGACAATGAAACGAACATTAAGAATTGTATTTTAGTTTCTGAAAGCAGGAAACAAAATAGATGAAGTGATTAGGGCATTTGAATGCACTGGCCAGCATAACTTGACATTCATTTGGAAGGTGGTAGATTGCAATTCTAAGGAACCTATTGCTATATTAATCTCTCTCTGGGAAAGTGTTGCTCTGTGTGTGTAACATTTTAGAGCTTTGAATTTCTTATTTCAAGCAAAAAGGAACAAAAAGAAATGCTTTGATATCAGAATTGGCCATTGTTTGAATGAATCTGAACAACTAAGCAATTCCCTAAATTGCCACAGTAAGAGACAAGACCTGTAGCATGGGGAAAACAAAGCTTTGAAGTGGTAGCCTAATGGCCCTGACACAACATAATGAAAATCAAAGAACTGCTCATAAGAGTCACTGAAATTTCAATGTTAATCAATCTACTATAGAGAAGAGTAATGTAGTTAGAAAATAGTAAGAACAGCTGTTTTTTGAAAAGCATTTCAACCAGAATTGATTGATCCTATGCAGATAACTAAATATGGAATTAAAAGAAATAGAGAAAAAGAAGAAACAGTCTCCACCCTTTTATGATCTCTTGTTGGAATTTATTTTCATAGGAAACCTGATCACACATTGATAACAAAAATTATAAATATGTTGGACTTATTGCACAGAAGGGATGTGAAAAAAAATATGGCCAATCTAATTAAGATCCACACATTTAAGAGAAAAAAGTAGATTCTCTGAAGCAAATAACATCTAGACATAACCCCAAAGAAGACAACTGGCCCGAATCCTCATATCCCTCTTCGTTCCACTCACACATTCATTAAACTGTGTTTTGGAGATGTTACTAGGTGACTAAGAAACACCCTCTATGGAGCACCTTAAAAATATTAGCTTTGTTTCTACTTTTGTACATTTTACACATGATATACCCCTCCACAAACAAAAAGATTGTTTTTAAAATGAAAACCTGGCCTACGGCCATGCTACCCTTTACAAGCTGATCCCATCTGATCTCAGAAGCTAAGCAGGGATGGGCCTGGTTAGTACTTCCTGGTTAGTACTAGGAAGACCAGGTGCTGTAGGCATAAATTTTTTTTTTTAACATAAGAGATTATAAGCTGACAAGATCCTTGCAATCTGTGAGGTCAACCAAGGGTTGCCTTGCCTAAAAAAAAAAAATGTAAAACCTGAATTTTAATTTAAACTCATTGTCTCGCTGCCTTTTCTCAGGCTCCACAACACATCCCTGACTTGCAGTGGCCTAGACACCTCATTCACAGAAAATTAGGAACTCTTTCTACTCAGACCCCAAACACATCAACCTGCATATTCACTTGAACCTTTCTCTTTCCTGATGTTAAAATAATCTTTCTTCCCAGGATTCCCTCTTTATGGTAAATCCTTCTCACTACTCTGGATCCCACATCTTCTTAGGTGCCACTTACTAAGCATTGTTGATATTTTAGCCTCTCTCTTTATTAGACCTTCCCATAAACATTCAAATATACTAAAATATCTTCTCTCCTAAAAGCCTTTTCCTTATTCCCACTTTTACTACAGATACCACCCTGATGCTTTTTTTTCCCTCATGACAATTTTTTCAAAAGGTTATTCTATAGTAGCAGTTCTTACTTTAGTCCAGAGTATATAATTAATTCTGTCTAGGGGTAGAGGTTGAAAAAGTCTTCACGCCATGAGGTCTTGAAGAATAAATAAAAAGGTTACAGATGGCCAACGTGAGGAAGGGGATTAAATATGGATGGAACTCCACATGCCAAAGTATACAGGCAAAAGAGAACATAGCTTAAGAAAGTGGTTCCAAACTCTCTGGTATAAAATGAAGGTGTGTCGGTATCAGAAACAGGTTGAATTATAATTGGAAATATAGATAGACTGAGGCCAAGTTGTGGACAGCTTTTTAAGTCAGATTCAGACTGGCATCACTGACCTATAAAACATCAGTGGTGTATACCATGGTTAGATTTGCATTTTAAAATAACTGCTCAAAGCGGATTGTCTCGAGAGCACTGAAATAAGACAATCTAGGTGTAAGTTATGGCTTGCCATTCTCTGCACTATAATAGGTAATTTATTCAATATCTCTGTGTCTCAGTATCCTTATATTTAGTAAAAACATTAATGGCACTTACCTCAATTATTAAGATTAAAACTGATAATATGTTTCAAGCCCTTAACATACAGCTTTGTAATAGTAATAATCAAGAAATGTTAGCTGTTGTAAGCTGTTCTATCTCAAATTTCACTCCAAATAAATGTTATGGAAAGAGAATTATGTGTAAATCTCTTGTGTGTGAAGAAAGCTTGTGGTAGCAATACTTTTGATTTGAAGATGGGAGGAAAACAATGGAGAAATTAATTTTTTAAGTTTATGTTTATGTACATTTATTATCCAGACAAAAATGATTGCCAGATTTGGAAAGTATATTTAGAATGGTCTGCCAGTCTGTGGCCTATATAGGGTACATAAAATTCCCTTTGCAAGAAGAGACTGGATGGCATAACTACTGACAGAAAAGAGGATGCTCTCTCAAGGACAACCAAGGTGAACATTTAGAAGAGAGAAGCATGTATCTTCCAGAGTGGCTGAAACTGGGGTGTAATTAGAGATCCTTACAACTGCTTATGTGGAGAATGTGTTCTTTCAAGGGCAACTGAAAACCCTAGTGTTTCTCAAGGGATCTCTGTCTTATAATTGTGCAAGATGCCAAACATAGAAGGAGAGGGGAGAGGACAGTGACTTCCAATATGTGTTCAAGAAAGGTTATGTTAAAAAATTAAATGTGGTTGAATGGAAAAGTGAATTGGAAGTATATCCAATATGATGTAAGACTATATTAAAATCAATTCCTATATAATAACCTAAAGAGCAGAAGAACAAATATGGTATAAAAACTCTTGTCACAAAATTAAAATGATTATAGCTTTGTGTTAGTCATCAGAATTATATTGAATTATTAAAGCTTCAACATTAATGTCATTATATAAAACAACATTTAACAATTGTTAAAGATTCCTCTGAGGAGTTCAAGGTAGTATTTCTCATTAATATATAAATTGAGTTCATCCACATAAAGTATTGCTTAGTCATGTAGAACAAATGTGTAACTAATTTATTTGTTGAAAGCAAGTCAATGTAACTTAATTCTTTCACTTTCCTGTTTTTCCCTGTGCTCCAATGAACATCCCATTGACAGATTCTGAGGCAATTTCATCACTATCAGGTATTAGCAAACAATCACGTTTTAGATACCAAAAATCCATTCAAGCTAATATAAAGCTTTATATTGTCCAATCCAGAGCTTCTCCACTTCCCCAGCTCAGTCCTGCTTCAGGTTGGGAAACCTGCACTGGCGAAGACAAGTGTATCAAATATAATTAGTTTCCAATGTGCTTGAGCAAATCCCAGAGCCTTAAAAGAGAAAGTTCTTTTTCATGTAAAGAAGACTTTACATGAAAGAGATGGAAAATCCAGGGATGGTAGGGTGCTACCATGTAATCAATAGAAATTCAGGCCTTTCTCCAAGTTTGTTCATCATTCTCAGCATGTGACTTCCGCCTCAACTTCAGGATGCTGAAAGAACTCAAATCATCAAATCCATATTCTCCATAGCAGGGGGAGAGAGACATGGAAAAGGTCTGTTCCTACTTATGCACACCTTCTCAGCAGTCACAGATTACTTCACTGCCTGCATCCTATTGGTCAAAACTTGAGCACATGGCCTCTCTTAATTGCAGGGAGATCAAAAAATGGTAAAGGAAGGGATAGCCATCTACCTAGTTAAAAATTAAGCAATTTATCACTGAAGAGAATAGATTTGGGGGAACAGCTAGCATTGTTGTACACAGGGAACAAAATTGGCTTATTTATCAGTTTCCACCACACTCTTCGACTTCTCTTACCCTGTCCATCACACTTCCATTGTTTCTTCTAGGTTATGGTAGGTAAACAAACTGAAGCAAGAGGCATAAAATGCATAGTCAACTGATACGGTTGTAACCTGATGTTGGAGCCCTAATGAAACAAATGCCTACAATTGACCTTTCCTCTTCAGGTTGCTTTTGTGGGTTCCGCAGTGATCCCCACAATAATATTCTCTGATTTTAGTTTGCTAGAGCCAGAGTTACCTTCTCCAGCTGGCTGTGAGGCTCTTACTCCATTTCTGAATCTGTAGCAACCCACCCTATAGCACACTCTGTCTACTGGGATCATATCATCCTGAAGGTAATCACTGACTTTTCTTCAGCACAACTCATAGCTAGCCAGCTCCTTTCTATGTGGTCCATGTGTGGGCAAGAACAACAGGCACATTTCCTGGCATTTCTGGTATGCAGCTACATGCACCATGACCTTCTTCCTCTGCTCTGCTGTCAAGCAACTGGCCAGCCTCTCAGCTTCAGCCTTTTTAAATACATAAATAAGTTACTAGTCTCTGCCTGCCCCAGCTTCTAGAGTTTGTAGACAAGATCTTCAAGGAGCTTACTTCTAATGGTCCCTTACTTGCTCGCTAGTTTAAGGTAATCTTGAAGTATTTCCCTATTATATGGGATGGGGGCGGGGAATAAAAATAGAGATCTTTACCAGCCCTTTCTCCTTCTCTAAATCCCTCACACATAACCTCTCCTGATCAATCTTCAACTTATTGCTCATACTCTCAAGGTGGCTAATGGGAAGTGGTCAGCCAGGTTGGGATGGCTAAAGTAGTTCAGTATAAATGGTCTAATACCTCTCTATGAAATGTGGGGTAAGTTAACTTTTTTTAGTTTTAATCCTTAGAGCCTCAACTAATGCAAAATAATGGGACAACTCCCCTTTTTAATATTAACAGCTTTTTTTTTTGAGATATAACCAACTGCACATATCAAAAGTATATAACTAGGTGTTGACATATGTATACACCATGGAACCATCACCACAATCAAGTTCACAATCATATGCATAACACCCCCAAATTCCGTAAGCCCCTTTGTAATTCTCTTTCCCTGTGTTGCCACCCTAGGCAACTACTAATCTGTTTTGTCACTCTAGAGCCATTTACCTAGAATTTAATAGAAATGAAATCATAGAGTCTATTAATTTTACTCTGGCTTAATTCACTTACTATAATGTTTTTGTGGTTTAGCTATGTGTACCATGTATTAATATTTCATTCATTTTTTTGCTGAATAATAAACTCATTGTACTTTTGTTTGAAGATTTTGTTGGATGTCAGTAAATGAACAGTTAGAATGCTTTCAGTTTTAAACTAATATTAAAGAGCTAGTGTGAACATTTACGTACAAGTCCTTATATTGGCATGCTGTCATTTTAACTTAAGTAAATACCTAGGAGTTGGATGGTTAGATCATACAGTAGATATGTTGTTAGATGTTAAGAAACCACCAAAGTGTTTTCCAAGTGGTTGTACGATTGTGCACTTCTACCAGCAGTATGAGAGTTTCAGTTCTTCCACATCCTCACCAAAACTTAGTATGATCAGTATTTTTAATTTTAGCCATCTAGAATTCAGTATAATGGTATCATGTCTGTGGTTTTAGTTTGCATTTGCCTAATGACTAATGATGTTGAACAACTATCCATGTACTTATTTACTGTCTGTATTAATTTCCTATTGCTTCTGCAATGAATTATCCCAAATTAGTATCTTAAAACAACACAAACATTATCGTTCTGGAGGTCCAAAACCTAAAATGAGTCTGACTAAGCTAAAATCAAGGCATTGGGAGGGCTGCATTCCTTTCTGGTGGCTCTAAGGAGTGAATCTGTTTGTCTCTTCCAACCTTTAGGGCCTGCCACATTCCACGGCTCATGGCCCCTTCCTCCATCTTTAAAGCTAGTAATAGACATACGAATCTTTCTCACACTGCATCTCTGACTTTTCCTCTTCTGTTATACATTTAAAGACCTTGTAATTATATTGGAACCAACCTGGATAATGCAAGCTAATCTCTCTATTTAAACTTCAGTGATCAGCACTTTAATTACATGTGCTACCTTAAATCTCCTATGAATATGTAAGGTAACATATTCATAGGTTCTGGAGATTAGAACATTTATATCTCTGGGAGGCCATTATTCCACTCCCCACATGTTTCATATATCATCTTTGATAAAGTTTTAGTTCAAATAGTTTGCTCATTTTTATTAGATTATATTTATTATTATTTATTATTATTATTATTATTATTAAGAGTTTTTGAATCATTTCAATATAAATTCTCTACCAAATATGTGATAAGGGTTCTGTGACTTGTCATTTTTTTATAAAAGTGTTTTAAGGAGCAGAAGTTTTGAGTTTTATGAAGCTTAATTTATCCATTTGTCTTTTAATGGATAATAATTTTTATGTTATATCAAAGAAATATTTGCCTAGCTCTAGACTATAAAGATTTATATAACTGTAAGTAAAATAATAAATTTGTGCTGTTCTAAGCAAGTTTATGGCAATTTTTATGCAGCTATAGAAAACTAAAACAATAAAGTCCCACCCCAGTTATTCTCTTGATCAAAAGTAAATTTCACTCATTAAAAAATATTGTACATTTTTTTGTGTGTCTATAAGTATATTTGTGGCATAATAAAAGTCTCCTTATATAATACTAGTTGGGGAAAACAGCAATTAATATGTTATGTGTATTTCTTTGTGACTGCTGTGTAAATTGTCACAAACTGTGTAACTTAAAACAACAAACTTATTCTCTTGCAATTCTGGTGGAAGACTTCTAAAATCAAGGCGTCAGCAGGGTTGCAGTCCAGTTCTAGGGGAGAATTCTTCCTTGTTAGGCATTCTTTGGCTTCCCTGGCTTGTGGCCACAGAACTCTAATTTCTGCCTCCGTTTTTACATAGCCTTTTCCTCTGTATATCTCTTCTTTCCTCATGATAATCCAGGATTATCTCATTATCTCAAAATCCTTTACTTAATTACATCCTCAAAGACCCTTTTTCCCAAATAAGGTAACTTTTACAGGTTCTAGGAATTAGAATATGCAGGTATCTTTTATGGGGGGAGTGAGCCCTGCAACCCACTCATCATGTGATAAAATTATCAAAATAAATGTTTCTTCCTCAATTAATACCCAAATGGGTCTCTGTTTTAAGAGGCATAAGGTCAGGAGTTCTTTATTTTATCACATATGTTAGAAATTAAATTAGATATTTCAGTAATTGATGAAACCTGTAATTCTTTTTTATACAGAGCTTAAATCTAAGTCTGACTGTATATATAATATGATACCATTTACAAAAACAGATGTCCCCATATTACTACATACACGCATATAAGAAAACAGCATCTCTAGAAAATGAGGTAACAGAACATATTAACTTATTCTTTATATTCTACTTTTTCTCCACAAATTATCTACCTTAAGCATGGATTATTTTTAATCAAAAAAGCAATTAATAGCCACATCTTTGAAAACATTTGTACAGCTATGTAGAAGATTGACTACAGGGGGAAAAATGATATAAGAGGTAAAGGAATGGTTAAAAAAAGACTGTTGCAATTACTCAGTCCCAAGATGAGCTGGAACTAGGCTCCACAGCAGTGGGAAGGAAGAGGAGGACCAGGTCCAAGAGATAGAAAAAACAGGCTCTAGTGACCAAATTCAACTGAAGGATGAAAGAGAAGCTGGAGATACTCAAGTTCAGGCATCAGAATGCCTTGCAATATTATTAACCACCCCTCCAAAAAAATACCACAGAAAGATGTGCAAGTTTTAAAGCGATGATGAATTCTGCTTTGGATGTGCCTATTTTTAGGGACTTCAGGACTATTATCTGTTTATTTCCACTGAACCTTGACTGGTTTTCATTGCTATGATAAAATTCTTATATGCTTTCTTTCTTTTAATCTTCACAATCACAATGTGAATTAAATAGTCTTAGTCTTATTATATAAATGAAGATTACAAACACAGAGAGGCTAATTAGAGAAGGCAAGACTCCTGGGAACAAAGACCTAGATTAACTCTGTGCTAAGACCATATGAAAACCCCATGGCCACTGAGAGTAGGGTCAATATAATGTGGGTCTTCTCTGAAGGAAGAACTCTGGGGTAACAATTTCTCTCAGCCATTTATTTTACTCTTGATATATTTTAGTGAGGAAAAATGTGTCTGTTATTAAAAATATTAGCTCATAAAATAATAGCACCTATTAGATAGATAAAGTTCTTAATCTATGAGGGAGCCTTACAACATGCTTCGATAGTGACACAAGACCACAGAAAAAAGAAAATTAAACCAGAGCAGCTCTGGACCAATGTATTGTCCCCTTTCATCCTAACACTCCCAATTTATACCTGTTTTCCTACATTCATTGTTAATTGAGCCCCCTTATCTTCAGAAGTTCCCAGTTTGGATAATTATATGGTCATCCTAACCACCACCAGAAAAACTGCATAGAAGACTAAGCTACTGTAACCAAAAGACTGAAAAATACACTGGTCAAAGAATGTAGAAATGTACCTTTTCCCTTCATATAATAGTCCACAGTACATAGATGAGCCCATTGGCAAAGTCATCCCAGGACTTGGGCTAGCAGTTTAATTCTTCCATTCTTAACATGCCACTTCCAAGATTTTTTCAGTTGTTACCATTTTCAATCATCAAAATGAGAAAGAACAAGTCCAGGGTAGGCATCTTAATTAGTTGAACCAGAAGTCAGACACATCATTCCACTCACATGCCATAGGCAAGAATTTAGTCATAGGACCACACAAGAAAAAAACAATAAAGGACTTAGGGTTTAATTAGTACATCTTACCACAATGGGCTAACTTCACTTATTCTCACATTTCCTCTTATTCCTTCCACCCTATGTTGTAACAGGGTGATTATAAAACTTGTATTTAATATTAAATAGTGGTGCCATTGTACACATAGGTATGTAGTAGCTGATCGAAATTCAGATCAAATAACCATCATAAAACACAAGGTCAAGGGTCATAAACTACATATGTTATACCTTGTCTCTAGCTTTGCAAAAAAATACCAAATTGAGATTTGTATATCTGTGCTCCAGCATTCACTGTACTGATTTAAATAGTTGAAAGATATAGTAGTAAATCAATAATCAATATAAAGTGTTTTTCTCCTTAATACAGACTTACAGACTTTAATATAGACACACAGATTTAAAGTGAGTCAAATAATAATAAACTACAAGAGTTATTGCTTAAAAAAAAATTCAAAAATCTTCCAAAGCATATATACAAAAAGTTCAAATATGACTTTTTAAAAATAATGCCAAAACTAGAAATTCCAGGTAATAGAATTAATACTAGATGTAAGCAAAATCAACTGTAATTCATTTAATTGTGAAATTGAATATCAACAAGATATATAAACTATTTTATAATTTTAATTGAATATAAAATAACTATTACAATAAGATTTATATCATCATTATGCAATAAGTGGGAAATCAGACTACAAAGTATATATATTGACATATCGATGTACAGAAAGACTTTCAATGTCTAATTTGGATTTTTTGTTTTGAATATTGGCTGTTTGCCCTCCTAACTCATCCTTCCTCTCCAGGCCTTCTGAGCTATAGCATGCCTTCCTGGTTAGAGAAGTTCCAAGCCTTCCTTACTTGGAAACTAGCAGAAGCAATAATCTATAAAATCAGTTATTTACTCACTGGCACTTAAGACCTTGTTATTGATGTAATTGAAAGAATTGAAAGCATATTGGCAATAAAAGAATTTGAGAAGGGACATTCTATTCTGCTTATTCAGTAATATGTTATAAACTAATTGGATTTGATTCATGTGTTATGCTCTTCCTGGAGATCCCTAAAACAAACACCACAGGAGTAAGAAGGATATCTATAGGACCAGCATCTCATTTTGGCTAATATACATTTTTAAAAAGAAAGAAAAATCTATATTTGTTATTTTTTCATGATATTTCTTGACTATTTTTTCCTAGTTCATATTTGTGATTAGTCTGTGACATGGCACAAAACAATGTGCTATATCTGTTTTTATGAGTTTTTGTTTGTTTTATATTGGCTTGTTTGGTTTTTCATCACACTGAACTTGGTATCAGTTTAGCCCAACTTGATCACTACTACTCCCTTAAATCCCTCATGCTTTTTATTTTGTATCCCAGCTATCCCTTCTAACTGACTCATTCCAAACATGTATTTCCTGTTCCAACAACCTTGGTGTGTAGTCTAGACAGTGTTTTTCAACCTGGGGATCTTGCTAAAATGCCAATTCTGTCTTAGTAAGTCTGCAGCGAAACCTGAGATTCTGAATTTCTAACAAGCCTCCCAGGTGATACTGATATTGCTGGTACTCAGACATGATTGGAATAGCTAGGACACTTTCTGTTTACCAACATAAGCTAACATCTCTACTGCACATAACAATAAAAATTAATTTTAGAAAGCCCTTCAACCCTACCATCTTCACCAGGAAAATCCCTGAGTGTGTCTTAATGGAAAAAAAGAAAGTATGAAAAATGTTAGACACTTTCAAAAACAATGAAGGAAAGATCTGAGTAGATCAGAAGTTTTCAATTGTAACATGGGATATGAATTTTGTATAATAAAGATTTAAATTCTTTTGATAATTTGAGGCTGAAATTGTAATGTTAGTAACTCATGCATTCCTCTTTTCTGGTTTATTCCCTTGAATAGTTATTTGATGGGCACTAAATAGATTGAAATTTACTCCTATTCCTATTGATGAGAGCAATTGTCATAAGCTAGGGAAGATCTCACCAAGTCCTCAATCTTCCCAAAATTGAAAAATGAAGTGGTTTCACTCTGCCAGGTACTCTGTCACATGGGTTTGGCCCTGAATTACTGTTAAATTTGCATGACTCTTTTTTTATCAACTCATAGACAAATTATTCTCTGTACATATCCAAATTCTTCAAAGCCCATGAATAGCTTTTGTTTCAAATAAATAAAAGGCATTTTAAATAGATAATGATGATTTATGTTGGCGTTTAAAAGTAAATGACAGAATTTTATCTCATGTTAAAGACTTTTTCTACAATTTCTCTGGCTTTTTTGGATATAATATTTTTACTAAAAAACACTAAAATACACTATAAGGAATAGTATTTCAAATTACAGTTGCAGGTAAAGGCAAATACCAATTTAACTACCAGTGCTTGGATGAAGAATATCAAATAGAACAGTTTTGCATTGCACCTCATGTGTGGATGAAGACAAACGTTTTGTAAATGTTTTCCAAGTCATCTTCTATGAATTTCCCATCTATATTGTGCATGTGTCATGCATTATTTCCAGGTATTTCAACTTAGTCTCCTGTTTTGTATCTATTTTGCTCTGAAAAGTGTTTTCTATGTTCTATCTTCATAAGTAAGTATTTAAGTGCAAGATGACCATGACCACAAAATGGTTGAAAATTTGCTATAGAAATTATTGCAAAAATAAAGAAAAATGAATAAACTCTCATTATATAAATTTTCTGAGTAAACTACTTTTAAATAGATTCTTATTTTTCATATTTTTACTTTTCAGTTGATATATTTTCTATCTGTGAAAATTTTACTTATATTTTGGGTTGACATAGAATGCATAAATCGTCCTATTAAAATTAATGGAAATATTTTTGTTCACTTAATGGCTTTTCACTTTAGTGTTAGGATAATTCAGAAATAAAAGGTTTTTTAAGTGAGAGCTACATGAATGAGTATAAATATATATGCTATACATATGTACTGCATGCATATATCTGTATATATACATTCTACATATAATATGCAAATACTTAGCAGTACCATTCACCCTTTATAATCTTATTTTTCTCTCACATCTAAGCAGGGAAGCATGTTTTCCAACAGAAAAATTTCCTTCAAACTATTATATATCACAATAATAATCAATTTTCTATTTGATAAAAATAGATTATTAAAAAATTATTACTGACATTAACTATTATTCTTATGATTAAAAATCAATCAAGTATAATCAAAATAAAACTTACACAATCAGACAAATGAAATATTTTAGACTGGATATACAGTACAGGTTGTCAAAATATAATTATAATAATGAAAACCTAATATTAAAGAGATATGATGATACAGTCAAACTGTTTAAAGAAGATGTGGAACAAGTAATCAAATAATGATGATGATGGTACAATATTAGGAAATATTGAGGTCACTACAAGAGATATTATCCCAAAATAATACTATATGCAGAAAGTGGATTGTGAGAGTAGAAAACAAATTTAAGTTCATAAAGTCAAATAAGTCTGCTATCAACATGGTTCTGTTTAAGTATGAAAATACTGTATAAATGCAGATAAAGTTTCCTATAATTAGACAGCCATTCATAGACTTTATCAGTTCTAAAATAAGATCATTTTCAAAGTATAATTCCAGACAAAAGCTATACCTGCATTATAATTGATCCTAGATAATATATATAGTATTTGCAAAAATCAATAACCTACTGCCATCTTAAAATAGTACATTATTACAATGTATTATTTTATTAATAAATGAATCAATGAATTTAGAAATTTACAAAATGTTTCAATCTAGATTCAAAAGAGTAACTCATTCTCAAAAGGGCCAGGCTAAATGGACTTTCTTATAATGATAAGTATTTCACAAAATTATAAAAAGTGTAATATTGCAAAAGTTAGCTGAAGGATGATTATCAGCACCTAATGCAACGTCAAGTTCTGAGCTAAACTAATGTAAACTGCATTTTCATTAATATCTTCCTATTCCTTTTCTAATTCCTTTTTTACTTCCACATCCCTCTCATCTTCCATGCATTTGTTGTCACCTGGACATTCAAAATCTTTGCATTAGAATCTAATAGTTCAAAAATATCTTTATCTTTTCTATTCCCAAATCAAAATTTCCAGTCTCACAATGATACGGATCTTATCCAGATGAAAATCAATGGATTAACTGACATTATAGTAAGCATAGCATAGTTAAGAACCCTCATGCTCCTAGTAATATATGCATTGCAAATAAACACCGTTCACACTATCAACGTTCATATCTTGAATTCTCTCTTGCTCTTTCGACAAGCCAGATAACTTTGATAATTTATTTTACACCCAGCTACATGTTCTTCATCTGCAAAAATAATATAACAGATGACATTTATCAAGTGCCATTATCCATCATGCCCATTGTTAAGCACTCACCCCACAATCTAATGGAGTAAAAATTATCATTCTTATTTTTCAAAAGAGGAAGCTGATGCTTAAAGAGGTTAAGTATATTGTTCAAGTCACACAGATAATAAGTGGGGAGATGTTACGTTATCTGATTTACTTTACTAACATTTTGGAATAGACAACATTGTATGTGTTAGCTTCTAATCTACACCTTTGAAGTAATTTGTTAATATTTGAAGTGCTATCATAAAGAATGCATACTCACAGGTGGTTACTTGGCATTTGAAGGACTCTCATCAGAATTCCACACTCAGAGCCTGCTTCTATAGCTTGGACTATTTTTATCTCTGACCAGCACTAGACACTTTGCTATAATTAGCATAAGTGATAAAGGAGGATTTATGAAGCCATGATATCAGCACACTGTATACTGTGGAACAGTGCTTCAGCTGACTCAGAATTGAGTACTCCCTAAACAGCCTCAAAGAGGCTGATAGCACTGAGCTGTGTCAGGTCTGCCCCATACTACCCTCCTCTTTCCACGTGTATGACTCCCCTAAAAAACCGTTTGCACTCCTATCCCTATCCCAGGGCCAGCTTCCTACCTGAGCATTCTGGGCTTAGGACAAAACTAAATCTTGTGTTCACTAAGACAGGATTCTGCTACATGACTTTGACTAAGATTTGAGCTGAATCGTTCCTGTCCAGAACTGTCGCATCTGTTTTGAATTAACCCTTTGATGCCAAGTTTAGTTAAGGAGTCTAACAGGACAGAGAGGGGTCTACATCAAACTCATACATAATGAAGATTTGATATCTCATGTTTGATTGTGTCCTAAGAAATGTTTGTATCTTTGGAAGGATCTAGTCTGAACCTTGCTCTCATTATAATTTACTGTCTCTTGTATGTGAGAGAAGGGGATGGGGATGGGACAAGAACTATAGTCCTCACCAAAAAAAACTTAAAAAAAACAAAAAAAAAAAAAGAAAACAAAAAAAAAACCCAAAAACCCTAATAATTGGAAATTATAAAGTTGACTTAAGTCAGTTCGCAGCATAGACAGGTTTTGAACTCAAGTAGCTTAATTCTGAAGGTCATTTTTTTTAAGTTTATATGCCATAATGTGCTTCCTGAACTCCCTGAAAAGCATTAAGTGTCCAGTAACATATCGACAAGTTGTTCATAACAAAGGGTTTGAGAATTCATGCTTATTATATTTCTCTCTTGGAGATTTACAGTATAAGTCACCAAATTGCAGACTTTGGGAAGTCCTACAATTAAAAAACCTATTCACTCAACAAATTTTAGAAAGGAAATGTAGTATTTGATCTAGTATTCCAAACTTATTTAATCAGGAAACCATTTCTTTTTTCAATAAAGAACTAGTTTTCTGTAGAATTCTACTTATAGGCAAAGAATAAATATGTAGTTTAGCTCTAAAAGTCTATGATTCTTTAACTGGTAAATTTCTGAAGAAAGCCTTCAAAGAAACATTTAATTTTGAATGAGACCTTACTCATTCTTTTTCATAACCAAGCTTCCCTCTTTTTGAGCACACGCTGCCATGATAACAAGTTTCAGTGAGGAGCCCATCTCTAAGAATGTCATTATCTGTTCAACTGGGCATAAATTTTCAAAGTCCCCCATAATGTGGGTCTACCATGCTTATCGACAGTTAGCAAGTATTACTTTCACATAAACCTTCTATTATGTCTCCTTCCTGTCCCCTTGATATTCACATCCACACTTAAAAAAAAAAAAAAGAACTTGATATATCTTTCCCCAAAACTTCTAAAGGGTTTCAAAACAGACCTCCAGGAGATGTTCCACTTTGGCATATAGATTATTTTGAACTAGCGGCAATCAAGACCCTTTCCGTTCAGGAGAAATTTCTACCCTTCCCTTAACTAACTAGAAAAATCTTAATTGGGGTCTTACTGATAATAAGAGTTATTATCAGAAATTGCTTTTTATGACCTATCTATATGGTAAGGTAAACATTTAATTATTGAATATCTTCTCTTATTATTATTATTCTGTAAATTTCCCTTCTCCTCTCTGAAGCCTCAAGTCCCTTAACTCATTCCTTAGCTCAGGATATAATATAGACCCTATTTTCCTGTCTCTGAACTGCTGATATATGTGAGGTCTCTAACTCTCTCATGCCTATTGAGTTCTTATGCACAGGAAATTTAATTATTAGACCAGCCAAAAGAACTTAGAAGGGGAGAGAAAAAATTTTCCTTCCCGACACTTCAAAGTTTGGTGTGCAGCCCCTTCTCTATAAACTTTCTTGTTCTGGACTATACTGACCTATCCTTTTACCAATTCAATGGTTCCCACATTAGAATCATCTATGGAAGTCCTGCCCAAATACACAAATCTAGACCCATTCCTGTGAGATAATCTAGCAGGTCTTGTATGGAAGTCCATATCTACATGTTCACAAAGCTCTGATGATGGTTTTGATTCATGGACAGGAGCAAAAAGTATGACATATACATGCCTTCATACCAATCAATTAAACATGTGTTCAGTGCCTCCTATAGGCCAAGGTCTCTACTCAGGAGCTTTGGGATGGACAGAACACAGGATTGTCCTTACTCTCAGGAAGCACAGAGTCTAGCTGTGGAGGCAGTCCCTCAACTAAATACAATGAGGACTATGAAAGAAGTATCACTCACTCTCAAGGGCCACCACAGAAAGTGGTGGATGGTTACCAGAGAGACTGTGGAGAAAGCCAAGGTGGCCTCTGAAAGAGATTTGATTTAGCCTGCTAAATAATCAGGCTCTAGAGTGTGGCTTCTATACTTTTTATTAAGTGTGTCAAGACAATCCATTTTTGGTAAGGAACACTAAATTAGAGACTCCAAATATATAAAAATATGATATTCTCAGCTACTCTTTCTTTAGTTAATAATAATATCCAATTTTCAAGATATAATTTTCAATGATTCTTAGAGCTCAATATATATTAATTATATTTATCTTCAATCACAGTTACTAATAAATTCCAGTTCACCATAATAACTATCTGAAATCAATTTTATGTAGGTAATGGCAAACAGTTTAAATAATCTATTATCCTGTCAATTCTTGTATGCTGAAAAAATAAATTATTATCTACTAAATGTTTTCAATAGGTCACAGTTCATAGTTTAGGCCTGATTGGGCTGGAGATCAGACATGGAACTGACTAAATATAAAGTGTGAAGTAAACTACTGTGATTATCAGAGAAATGGTATATATTTTAGAAAAAGAATGCTGTCAATCTGGTAATATAAAGAATATATTAGAGTAGGCAGAAAGTAGAGTCCTAAACACTAATCAGAAAACTGTTAAAATGGTAGAGCTTGATAAATATCTAAAGCAGTGATGTTAGGGAGAGTGGTGAAAGAAAGAGGTAGATTTTAAAATTGCTCTGGAGGCAAAACTGATAGTGTTTTATAAGTATATTGGAGGATTAAGAAGATAGAGGAGTTAAAGTTACCCAGCCGATTTTTAGCTTGGGCATCTGTCTGACCAAAAGCTCATTCCTTTACCTAGCTACCAGGTAGCTACCAAATGACACTGGATTGGTGGAATCCCTTACTGACCATAATCTGAACCTATCAGACACAATCTCTCTGGGCTGTCAAAGAAATCAAGTGTACAAGTGTACAAGATGTTTTTGTCTCCTATTTGACAAAATTCAATTAACTCAGCCATGTACATTAACTTACTCATTTACATATGATATTTTTTAATGCATTATCCTTGCTTCTCTGTTTACCCCAGTTCTTTCTTACCTCAGGAATATTCATCTAGTTTTGCCATTGGGAACACTACCCACCCCATAAAGAAAAAGAAATAACAGCCAAGAGGACTGAGTAGTGCTTTGTATACACACCAATACCAAGATGAAGGCACATTTAGTTAAAATTAGTTATTTACTTTATCAGCCACCTGTGTGCTTTAAAGTACCCAAATCTCTTTGGAGTTAAATCATATTTTTTTTTTCCTTTAAGCAAACTTCATATATCATTATTCAAGACCAATCATTATTTGATTCAGTCTTATTATATTTATAATTATTTAATTTTAAGTACCAGATCAGCATTATTCTATTTATCTTTGTAAATGTACAATATATACCAGAAATTTTGTCATCTTTTCTTAGACAGATTTCCATATTATTTTCATGAGGTAAATGTACTCCAATTTTTAAATTCATATAAGTTAATCTTTATAATGTGATAGTTAAGAAATCAATGAATAAATGTTTGTGAAAGAAAACTACATCTCATAAAACAAATTCATTAACCCCAAATTAGGCTTATTTAATATTTCTGGATACTGGTTAGAATTTTTTAAAGATCATGACTTCATACAAATAACTTCACATAAGTGTGGTAAAGGACATAAATAATATAGTGAAATTGTGCTTTCTCTTTCCCCCACCCCCCTGCAGAAAGGAGATACTTGAGACAGTATTCACTCTGAAAGAAATCTGTGGGAGTGTGAAAGGAAATTAAGAATAGATTGTATTTCCTGGAGGTCTCTTATAATAGAATTAAATAGTCTTTCTTTAAAGGTGACCCTTAGCCACACCTGACTTTTCAGAATTATATTTGCTTATATCCAGTCCTTCCAGCCATGCTTGAGATGCACCTGCTCCTCCAAGAAATCTCAGGAAGAGACAAAAACATTTGATATCCACAGTGTCTTGTGACCCTCTCTGAAGCACAGAGGAAATTAAGTAGTGATTATAAAAACTTTCTGTCAAACAGCCGTGTGTTTTTAAATAGTTTGGTAGTTAACAGGCCAGAGATATTTTAAATCACCCCAGTGCTGACTCTGTGTGGCATTATTCACTAAGATAACAAAAGTCTCCATTAACAAAGATACATTTGGATTTTTACAAATACAGAATGAACCACAAAAGAAGCAAGGTTATGTCTAAATGCTTAAAATATTTCTTATTTCCTAGCAGAATTTTCTTCAGGGTTATAGAACAAATCAGAACCAGGCTTGTATACACCTGGTCACCCCCCACAAAAGTGTTTTTAAAAAAACTAAAGCCGTTGACACTTTGGGGCCTGGTGTAGCAAGAAGATGACGGCTATTTTGATTAGGAAAAAATAGCACAGGATCTCTAGTAATAGAAAAATAAGAAATAAATAAGCACACCAGTCCACACACCAACACACACATACATATGCTTAGTTTCAAAAAAGCAACTAAAACAAGCAGTGCCAAATTACTCGAAAAAAAATATGAAAGTGTGTCTTTAGTGACTGGTTTGATGATTTGTTTGGATTTCCAAGTTGTTTTCCTTATCATGGAAAGGCATGCAGGAGAGAGAAGAGATTGGGGCTCTGAGTCTCCAGATAAAGAGATGAAATGGAGGAGCAGACAGAAGCCAAAGGAGAGAGAGTACTTCGGAACACCATTGAATGGCTTCATGGATGTCTGAAACCTAGGGTTAAATTGTCTTTTCCTGAACTCTGTTGACTCTCCATAGTTATCCCCAAATTATAACAAGTCTGTTATAAACAACCACCTTGTTGGTGCCTTAGAGAAGGACAGAAAAGGAGTTTTTGTCTACCCTGGAGAGAAGGGATTAGGAAGACAATTTCTGCCTACAGGGGACAAGCGAGTGATGCTTAATGAGTTGAAGCCAGAAGCAGTAATTCATAGCAAAATATAAAATGCTTCCTCTCAGAAAATGTGGGCACTCCCATGAGAAACTTCAGAAATATTGGGAACAGCCCCAGACTTTTTTAGTCCATGAAGAATGGAGCTTCTAATTACTTTATTTGAATATTAAGTAGGCTGCCCTGCAAAGGCTTGAGAATATGGGGGCACCATCATTGCTCATGCATTGTCTTGCCCCATCACATTAAGTAAATCTGATACTAATAGGCTCACTCACTGCCATGTGCATTGCTCAGAGACTTTGGTGCCCAGGAATGAGACAGAGTTGGCCATCAGCCAGTTATGAGAGGACTCTGGAGAGAGGGAACATCACAAGTACATGTCCTGGGATTAATTTTATAGGGTCATACGAGGGTGAGAAAGTACAGTTAGGAGGTAATAGTGGCCTTGAAATCAGAATTCCCAGGCACCTCTGTGAAGATATGAACAAATAGCCTCACTAGGTACAGTTAATGTAGTTAAAAGAAAAGTAGTCAAAGAGTAAAATCCCCCAAACACATATGTGCATAAAACTGTTATGTTACAAAGTCCTTTAGAGAGAGTCAGACTTGTGAACTCTTATTTAGAAAAAAAGCTATTTCAAAATTATTTTCCCCAAACACTCTACTTGAAAAACAAGGAGCTAAGAGATGGACAAGTAGGTTGTTATTTTGATAAGATGGTGGGGGGGGGGGGAAACACATTTATTTGGTGTCCTGGAAGAAATGTTAGAGTTCGAAGAGGAAGTCGAAGTTGCTACTTAGGCCACAAACATACATACACAACCACCAGATTCTTGGCACTTTATTGAGGTCATAAACACAAAAGTTATAAAACTTTTCCAAACTCATCAATTTCTAATTCTTTTGCATTTTACTATCACCTACACTTTTGAGTCTATTTACATCTATTACATCTGTAACCAGATATACTAGAATGATATGCAACTATATATCTTGCCCAGCTCTCAGTGACAACAGGTTGGCAGCTTCTTTAATTGTACGTTTATATAATTTAATTTTTAATAATGTCTGTTTAGCAAATGGCTAACAAATTCAAAAAAATTAATAATCAGTACAGTGAGCTAGTATAGCTGGATCTGGCATATCACTGGATAAGCACATTTAGCTGCACTCTCATGACTCAAAACAGGCATTAGCAAATTGCTGCTATGCTCAATAAGACTAAGGAAGAGACCAAAGTTCAGATGTAGCAACAAAAGGTGGCAGCTGTACTGTTGGGCTTAGGAAAGTTGTGGCATTCACTACCAGAGAACGACTTTGCAGATCAGAGACTGTGATTCAGCAAACAGAGACAGCATGTGCTATGCACAGGCTGGGGCAAAGGAGCATGGATGATGCTATGTGGAAGGAGTTACTCCCAACTATTCCTGAGGTACTTTGGAAATTATGAGAAATGTACAGTCAGAGAAAATTAAAGAAAACTAGGAATCCAATAAGGGCAGATAAGGCATGAATATTATGAATAGGTTACTCATTTTAATGTAATATTAAATATATCCATAAGCTTTCAAAGCCTGAACAATATTCATATACCTTCTGCCAGATTCAGGAGACTGGTTTGCTTAAAATCCATTCTAGATGTGATTACAGGATTCCCGTACTGGAGCTGCGCTTGGAAACCCTGAATTCAGCTTCCTAGTTGGAGGTGTTGAAGTTTCTTTGAAGGGTTAGTTCTGAGTTATTGCTTATAGAATTTTTCCTGAAGGCTTAACCTAAGAGCCTGCTCTCCAGCTCTTCCAATAATTTTGTAAGCATCTAATTTCTTGCATTAAATATCCTTTCCTTAAACTAGCTACAGTAGTTTCTGTATTCTACAGCTGGGTTAACATCTGTCATGTGGTGAACTGTGAATCCAAGAGGAAACAATCATAAAACAAACTTCAAAGTGTAAAATATAAATAATAATTAAGCCATTTTAAAATTGAATTTTTATTTACTCAAGTTGCACTTTCGTTAACCAGTTGAAAAAAGATTCTGTGTTGAGCTTACTGTTAAAAAAAAAAAAAACTTATTGATGCATAACAGAGTTAATGAGAATCCTTGAGTGTGCTGATTCTTTAGAGATTACTATAAGTAGTATTATTTGTACTAACTTACAAAGTTCTCAATCTTAAATACTTGAAAATAGCTTTTTATAATAGAAAATCCAAAAGAAAGCCTATTATTTTCTCTTTATAAGGTGCTTACCAATATTACAAGTCACAGGAGTTATTATAAGTGATAGTACTAGCTCAGTCAGAAATTTATCCACATCATTAAATATCCTCTCAGAAATCTGAGCAACAGAGAAAATTAAATTTACTATAATCTGCAGCATTTATAAGTACTGACTTACCAAGAATTAGTCAAAAATTCTTAAAGCACTGTCATATAGTAATCAACATCACCCTTCTAAAGTTAGTAAGCTTTATTTTCTATTCTGCTTTTTATCAGCCATTACAAGACTTAAAGGTGAACCACTATGAGATCTGTAAGGTACTGAATTATTTTATTTGGGATACCCACAAATGCCTTGTACAAGTCATCTTTACTCCATGCTACAAAATACCAACTGCATATCCACAGCTCAAAACCACTAACAATCCAAAGGTCATGCTTTCTCCACACCCTAGTTCTTTCATACCAATTGTCCAAAGCATAACATAAACAGTAAGCATGCTTGCCTATATCAAACCAGTATACTTTCCTGGGGTTCAACCATTTTACGCTGAAGGCACTGTGCCTTTTATCTTTTTGAAGATAAAAAAAGCTTTTACTGAAAGGTGCCAAGAATTTAAAAATAGAAACATCTAGATTTGATTAAAACAGCTTTTTATTTTTAAAAAATTAGCCATCCACAGAGACTTTTAGACCGTAATTTGCAATGTTGTGGTCAGGTCCTGAGTTTATTTCAATTATTCATACAGTACTTCTTTAAGTTTTTTTTTTTTTGCCTTTGAATATTTAAACACTACATTTTCATATGCTATTCAAACACTTGACAGAGAGTTTCTAGCAGGTTCAATAAAAGATCATGCCAATAGATCCAGAATAAAATAAATTGCTGCTCAGTGTAACTCATCTCAGAGAAATTTCTCAGCCAGATACTTTTATAATCACAGATGAAGGACCTAAAATTAGAAACATGGATTTAAAGCACAACTCATTCAGATCAAAGGGTCTACTTAAATTACAATTTTTAAAATAGTACTTAATATAAAGATCATCATTTAATATTTATACCTGGGGTACTAGAAAACCTAACCTCTCAATAGAATTATATGACATAACGAACAATGGGGTTTTCACAATAGAAAAACCCCTTCTGAGGGGTTCAGTTGTACTATAAATTCTGACCCACAAATGTAGATGCAAAAATCATTGAAAAATGTATCACAATCGTGGGAGATAACTTTTTGGACAATAATAAACTTATATTTTAGGATAGAAAAGTGTTTCTGGCTCCCATAAATTTAAAGGGAACTGCCCTGTAGTATCTCTTTATTAATTATTATTTATTGAAATCAAGCTAAACCCTTTAAAAGGGGGACAACCATTCAGTGACTATAGTTGAAAGTAGGAAGTAGTAATTCCATAAGTAGAAATTTAAAGGTAAGAGGTGGATCGTTAGAAGAATCAGAAAAGAAAAGAGATCACCAAAAGATATGGCAATACAAAGAGGACTCATAGTAAGTGAGCTTATCCATTAAACATAACACCTTTTCTTGAGATGGATAAAAATACTGTCATGTGGATGAATATATGACACCTTCATGCCTATAAATTCAGTTTACCTGGACAGAATTATGATCTACAAAGAAAAGCTTCTAGATGTGTTGAGAACAATTATACTAGCATAGCGAGACCTAAAAACAGAGTTCAAAGTTGGAAAAGCAGCAGTGCTTAAGGTGCTCCATTTAGTGCTGTCACAAATAGATCTGTAGCCCTTAATTGAGAATAAGAAAATTAAGAGTAATGGCCACCATCACACCTTCTAATAAATGCTCAGCAAAGACAGTACTGTCACCAAAAATGTATTGCCTTGGGACACTAAAATGATTTTGAGTGGCCAGATACCCCAACTCAGCACCTCTGAAGCTTGACTGAATGGCAACTGGATCCTATTTCAAGGTTTCTTATAGTTCTAAAAGTCGGTGATTCCATGTTTTTTAACTGCCATGTCCTTCATACTAACCTTTTGTATCATATGTTTATTAATTCAATTGACAATAGTTTATTTTACTTAGAAAGTGAAATTTGATGTAGCGGTAAAGCATTGATGCACCAAGAGAAAACGGTTATCCCCCACTAACCAATCCACCTTTCTAGTTATTTCAAACCACCAGATACTTGTTGAGCTCCGATTTTCATAAAACACTGTGCTAGGAGCCTCAGGAGTACAAAGGAGAATAAAATATCATTTCTGCCATCAAGTAACTTAAGACAAAGAACAAGAAGACATACACTTAAAATGAGCTAAGATGAATAAATAAGGTAAATTCACAAACTCGAAGAGGATACCTAACCAACACTTGGATCCAATCCTGTATCTAGTTGAAACAAATAATAGTACCTATCTAAAAAGAACATCATACAGAATAAATGAGTTAAAATTATAAAAAGCCTAGAACAGTTCCTGGAACATAGTGAATGTTATATATGGGGGTAAGAGAGGGACACACAGAGAGCATAAGAGAGAAGGCATGCGAGAAGTAGGGAAGTGGGAAAGAGAGAGGAGGGAGAGAAAATGGAATGGGGGAGAAAGAGAAAGAGGCTTAGGAGGTCTGTCATCAAATCCTCGTTTCCCACATAAAGTGCACATTTGAAGTCAATCAGATCAACAGAAATTTAAGACTTTCCACAGCAGTACTCTACGTAAAAATAATATTATTAATAAGTTAATAAATTCTAGAGTGTAGTCTTCTAATAAATTCTCAAAATAAATTACTTAATTATATTGTGGTTCCATATTTATTTTAACTAAATGGATTATGTTATTAATAAATATTTATTTTCTATTAAGTTTTAAATTTTAAACTCTGTAACTGAACACAATATGCACATGCTGCTGTGTAGAAGAGGACCATGTGGCAAGGAAACGAGGGCAGCCTCCAGCCAACAGCCTGTTAGAAACTGCATGTTGCCAACAGTCACTGAGTGAGCACGGCAACACACCCTTCGCCAACAGAGATTTCAGATGGGAACACAGACCTGGAACAACACACCTTGATTTCAGCTTTGTGAAAAACAATAAAGCAGAGAACTTGGGTAAATCATGTACAGATTTCTGACCTACTGAAACACTGAGATAATTCATGTGTGTTGTTTAAAGCAGCTAAATTTTATTGTAACTTGTTACTGAAAATAGATAATGAAGCCTCCTTTGACTAATACCATTGGAATTGTTTTGTTCGCTTATCTGTTTTCTAAAGATTCTCCAGTATGACTTTTATAATCATTTTATTTAAAAAACAATGAAACTTTCTCTTTTAAAATAGGTCTGATGCCCTACAGCTCCTGAGGATATCCTTGTAATGTGCTGTCCTTGTAACATGGCGCTGTCATAAACATGCGAGAAACACAGAGGGGTTGTCAACATCTCTAGATTGTGACCCATATAAATGCTATGTATGCTCTTAGCTGACTTGTTCCATTTCCATATGAACACTTGGCATATGAAAATTCTGTAGTTATACTTAGTCTTAACTTCCTTATCTACACCACAGAGTAATGTTCTTGTTTATAGACATATTAGATCCCTTTCTTTAGAAATTATTAGACTCATTTCTTTGTACTAAAAGTGCCATTTCTAAAATGTTTTCATTAGGGCACTTTGACTCCTACAGAAACTTTCTGCTTATATTTGGAGATTGCAGCCACAGAGTAGAATAAAAACAACTGCCCAATCTCTCTTCTCTAATGATTTCCATTATCGTTGTCTCCTTTCATGCAGAACTCATTAGAATAATAGATGCCTCTAGTTTGAGTCACAAAATGTTTCAGATAGAATTGTCAATGCTTCAAAATCTCTGTCAACAGATTTCATTATTTTGGGTTCCCTTAGGTAAAAAATACGAACAATATTATAAACAGTAAATAAATGTGTATTTTCCTCTTCTGTTCCTGATATATATTACTATATACACTTGTTTGCCTAATAGATTGAGACGTAATAACTATTAGTATATTTTATAAGTAGGGAAAAATAAATGCATGAAAACTCAAGATATCATTTTTAACATATTTCCACATAATTTTCTTTCTAGAAAATCAGCCATTCCACAATTAAATTTGATAGTTTTGTACTGTGTCAACTTACTTAAGCTGGAATTTTTATTTCTCAGATTTGGCATCCCTGTGTGGTTCTCTGTCAGGAATGGCCACAGGAGAATGCACAAGGCTTGGAAGGGAGAAGTGAAGTAAATATCAATTTGCATTCAGCAATCCAGTGTAGTCTGTTTTGTTGCAGTTCATATAAGTCATCACTGACCTAGTCGCTCGCATTTGTTGGCTAAGAGTTGCAGCCAGTCCAGCAACTCATTCAACCCCTTTATCTTCTTCAGCTTCTCCCAATCCTGGTCCATATGCATGTGCAGCTCAGAACCAAGTATGCTAGCTTCTTCTACAGATCATTGGAGCCACTGAAGTTGTAGGCTTGGCAGTGATAAGAGACAGATGTATCAGTTTGCCATAATGCAATTAAGCTCATCCTCTTAAGTTTTAGTTATGGTTACTCAACTGCACTTCACATCCATCTTCTATTACAGATGCTTGACTGCTGACTTCAGGTCCAACACCAGATACAGAAGTAACACCTTACATGGAATATATGACCAACTCCTACAGTTGTAAAAGGTCAAACCCCTGTAATACATTCCTTATTCTATGTCATGCATAATGGCTTTTTTCTACTCTATGCAAACCTAACAGTATACCTCCATGGCTAAGAGTATAATGCAGTAGACTATGATGAAGCTTTGGGCCTGTGAGGCCCAACTCTAAAACACATTTTCCTCGTAAACTAGGAATTTCCTCTAAACCCGGAATAACATGTTGCAATGCTATTTTGAGAATTAGAAGTAATGTAAACTGCCTAAATGGAGTTAAGCCCCAAATAAATGGTAGTTATTATTACTAGTACAAATATATAATTTTTAAGTCAGCTTCTAAAAGAGCAATGTCATAAGAAATGGAAAGTGATATATACCAAACAGAATAACTAAAAAGTTAAAATGTTTATTGAAATATGTATATACACATGCTTAGTTAAAAGAGAAAAGTAAAATATCAAAATATTCAACATAGGTTCTATAAAATCTCTACAGAGAAAAACTAAGTTAATGAGCATAAACTCCTAAGGAGAAGACAGGTTAGGGATACCATGGACTGCAGCAATCCTACAGACTAATAAATATTTCTATGTTCACTGAAACAAAATGAAGAAACTCACTAACTACTGAACATATAAGGGTCTTCTTAAACATTTTAAATTAATAATAAGATGGAAGGTACACTTATTTTAGCAAAATTTCTCACTGCAAATTTTTCATTATGTCTCTTTGCCCCTAAATTCAGGAACCATCGGCATAAGCAATTGTACCACTTTGCTATAAATAACAATATAATTAATAGGCATTTGTACTCTGCATAAATGTTCAAGTCTTTCTGGTTTTATAAAGGAAGTGATTACTCTCTGCAGATTCTTATTCCATCAATATAATATGTATCTAGCTTCGTGTTATCAACATGTATCCAGCTCCATCCTAGTTCTAAGATGCTATATGAGAGTGGTTCTAAGACAACAGTTTAATTTCCCTCATAATCTTCTTTCCTTTCTCAAGGCCTTATTACAAATCCTCTATGTCTCTGCTATCCATTTAGTACAAGATTCAGTTACTAATTTCTAGTTATTTCTTTTTCTTATTCTCCCCAACTTAAAATTTATTCAACTCATATGTAAGGACCAAATTATTGTGGTTGCTGAAAAGTTTATATTTAAATTCTTTATATCTGAAATTTATATTTGATCATGTTATTTCCAAGAATTGAAAGATTTGTACTTATTCAATAGTATAATATAGAATGGAAAGTGTTTTAGAACACTACAAACACTTAGATTCAAATTCACTATAACCAGAAAATCTGCTTTCTTTCCAATTTTGTCAAATTGCAAAGAGATTGGCATTCTTTTTTGTAGATTACCATGTGCCTGCGGAGCAAACTATAAGAATTAAGCAACTATTTTCTAGTCAAGATGGCAAAGTAGGTAAAAGCTGTGTTTGCCTCCTCTCATTACCACATCAAAATTACAATTAAACTACAGAGCAATCTTCATTGAGAATCACCTGAAGTCAAGTTGAACAGAAGTCCTACAACTAAGAACATACACAAGCAGCCAACTCAAGACTAGTAGGAGGAGTGGAGACACAGTTTCCATTCCCTCGTGTGGTGGTTAAAAATCTAGAGGGCCATTTTGGCTGGAAGGTCCCCCGAGGGAGCAAGGGGTCTCAGACCCACACCAGGCTCCCTAGCCCAGGGCTGGAAAGTGAAGACCCCATAATATCTGGCTTTGAAAAACAGTGCAGATTGTGCCTGAGTGGGAAGGAGGGTGGTTGGAATTCCTCTTAAAGGGTCTGTGCACAGACTTACCTGCTGACAGAATCACTTGCTCTGGTTCCAATGCTGGGGCGGGATGGGGCAGCTTTCTTCCAGACAGAATTGCTGGTAGAATCCATTGTTTCTTTGTTGAGCCCTTCCCCACTCCTGGCATGCAGACACAGGTGGCCACCATTTTGAGTCTCCACTAACCAGCTAATAGGGGTCACCTGCCCTGATGATTTCCTGAGATCCCGCCCGATCCAAGTTGTGGGCCCAGTCAAGCCAATTCCGGAGACTTTTCCATACAAATCACATATGTTGGCTCATGCTGAAGACTTTCCTAAAATCTCTCAAAGGTTTACAAAACCAAAACAAGCAGCATCTGGCCTCAGTGTGCCCCATACCTCTGGCTGAGAAGCCTCAAGCCTGGCACTAGCCTAAGTTCATGGACTGGCATCTCTAGTCATCTCTAAGCCCAAAGTAGGTGGTGACTATCTGCAATTTGCTTGGCGGCTTATGCCAGGTGGCCCTGGGAAGTGCCGAAGTGGAAACTAAACTTGGCCTGCAGTGGGGCCCCTCCCAGAAGGCTCCAGGGCCAACACGCCTGGGGGCCAGCTTTGGACTGAGCTAGAGCACCACCAGGGGCTGCATCCAAGAACAACACACCCAAAAGGCAGACTGTGCAGACACAAGCCCTGCTAAAGTGAATAATGCTCCATAAGATCAGTTCCTCATTGGCCAGTCCTCCCTACTAATCTGCCCAAGGGTCAAACCCTCACATTGACTTGCAAACGGCAACCAAGGCTCAACTACAATGGGAGGGTACACACAATGCATACAAGGGACAAACGTGAGTACCCAATTCAGGTGACCAGGGAAGACTGTGCCACTGGTCTACATAAGGCCGCTCTACTAAGTGGCCAGGAGAAATGGCAGCTCCACTGAATACATTGAGAAAAAACACAGGGAGGCAGCCGAAATGGGGAGACAAAGGAAAATGTTCCAAATGAAAGAACGAAGCTCCAGAAAAATAACTAAATGGAATGAAGACGAGCCATCTACCAGGTGCAGAGTTCAAAACACTGGTTATAAGGATGCTCAATGAGCTGAACTCATTGAGAACTTTAACAAAGAGAGAGAAAACATAAGAATGGAGATAGAAAACATAAAAAAGAACCAGCCAGAAATTAAGAATAAAATAACAGAAATAAACAATATATTAGATGGAATCAATAATAGATAGATGAAACAGAGGATCAAATAAGTGATTTAGAATATAAGTAGCAGAAAACACCTAATCAGAACAGCAAAAAGAAAAAAGAATCTAGAAAAAAATTAGGATAGCTTAAGGGGTCTCTAGGACAACATCAACATTCGCATCAGAGGGATACCTGAAGAAGAAAGTATGGAATTGAAAATCTGCTGAAAGAATAATGACAGATAACTTCCCTAACTTGGTGAAGGAAATAGACATACAAGCCCAAAAGTGCAGAGTCCCAAACAAGATGAATCCAAAGAGGTCCACATCAAGACACATCACAATTAAAATGTCAAAGGTTAAAAACAAGGAAAGAATCTTAAAAGTGACAAGAGAAAAGCAATTAGTTATCTACAAGGAAGCTCCCATAAGACGGTCAGCTAATTTCTCAACAGAAACTGCAGCCAGAAGGGACTGGCATGAAATATTCAAAGTAATGAAAAGCAAGGACCTGTAACCAAGATTACTCTACCCAGCAAAGCTATCATTTAGAATCAAAGGACTAATAAAGATCTTCTCAGACAAGAAAAAGCTAAAGGAGTTCAGAACCACCAAGCCAGTATTACAGGAAATGTTGGAGGGACATCTTTAAAAAGATGGGGGAAAAAAGATAAAAAAAATATGAATAATAAACTGGCAATAACTATGTATCTATTAACAATTTGTTTTAGAGCATGGTAAATGGATTAAATGCTCTAATCAAAAGATAGAGCGGATAAATGGATAAGAAAACAAGACCTTTACATATGCTGTCTGCAAGAGATTCGCTTCAGATCAAAAGAGATACACATAGACTAAAAGTAAAGGGATGGAAAAAGATATTTCATAAAAGTAGAAACAAACCAAAAAGCTGAGGTGGCAATACTTACACCAGACATAACAGAATTTAAAACAAAAGCTATAATAAGAGACAAAGAAGGACCCAGTAATCCCACTTCCAAGTATTTATCTGAAGAAACTGAAAATACTACTTCAAAGGGACATCTGAATCCATATGTTCATGAAAGTCTTATTTACAATAGCCAAGATATGGAGGCAACTGGGGTGTCCAACAATAGACCAATGGATAAAGAGAAGGTGGTGCATATATACAATGGAATACTATTTGGCCATATAAAGGAATGGAATTTTGCCATCTGCAGTAACATGAATGGACCTAGAGGGTACTGTGCTGAGTGGAATAAACCAGACAGAGAAAAATTAATGCCATATGATTTCACTTACATGTGAAATCTAAAGGACAAAATGAACAAACAAAATGCAAACAGACTCATAGATACAGAGACCATTTTGAGGGCTGCCAGATGGGAGGAGGTGGAGGATAAAAAAAAAAAAAAAGGAAGAGATTAAGATGTCCAAATTGGTAGCTACAAAATAGTCATGAGGATGTAAAGTACAACATAAGGAATATAGTTAGTAATACTGTAATTACTATATGTGGTGTCAGATGGGTACCAGACTTATTGGAGTGATCACTTTGTAAGTTATATAAATGTCTAATCACCATGTGCTACATCTAAATATAATATAATATTGCATGCCAACTGTATTTGAAAAATTAAAAATTTTAAAAAAAGAAAGCTGAGTAAAAATTCGTGTTTACAGTTGAACATATGTTACAGTTTTCCATTATTTTAAATGGATATACTGGTTATCCTAGTCCCAGTGTTTAACACTTAAAGCAAGAAAATTATTTGTTATCAGTACTGCCCAGTACATGACAAGACATTTAGCACCCTTGGTCCACAAAGCATATAGCACCCCTTTCCTCAGTCACTGTAACAAGAAGAAAAGCATTATCTCTCTTCCTCCCCTCATTCTAAATGCCTTCTTCATTCTGAATATTGTAATTGAGCACTGGGACAAAAAAAATCACATAGGTGAATTTAAATAGTATTATGTTTGGAAAATGAAATAATCTAGTTTTGTTGGTTGACTTTTTATTATATATATCATTAAATATTTTTCCCAAATCAATGTAACTTTTAATCATCTCACTTATATGTATATACAACTGACCCTTGAATAATGCAAGAGTTAGGAGCATCAACTCCAGTATAGTCAATAATCTGCATATAACTTGACTTCTCCCAAAATAAACTAAAAGCATACTATTTACTGAAAGCCTTACTGATAACAAACAGTTGATTAAGACATATTTTGTATGTTAGGTGTTTTATATACTATATTCTTACAATAAAGTATGCTAGAGAAGAAAGTGTTAAGAAAATAATAAGAGAAAACACATTTATTTACTGTATATACTGAAAAAAATCTGCATATAAGTGAGCCCATGCAGTTTAAACCTGTGTCGTTCAAGGATTAGATGTATACTCTTTTGACAGATTCTGCATATTATTCTACTATAGCTTATGTTCTTCACTTCTAATGTTTCACCCAGCTCTGAAATCTAATGTTCGCTATAATATTTTTAGGCATTCCCAGTGCTACTTTCCACCCTCACTTTCCTTTTTTTCTGTATGTTTCTAGCTCTGTGGGTCCCTTTAGTCTTGCCCTAACCCTCCACCAGTCTGCCTCATTACTTGAATGCTTTATGCAACTGAAAGTTGGATTTCTTAACAGTGGATCCTTTAAAGAAATCTATAAAAAAGGGCCTCCCTTCTTAGACCATTTTCATTTGGACATTTAAACAGAATTTTTTAAAAAATATTAACATTTTTTCATAATATTCCCTAAGGACTTTTATATCCTCTCTATCTTGTCCTACAATAATGTATAAACAGTGTTAGTATGAAAACATTAACTGCTTAGTTGCAAAAGATGTAGATTTTATACAATGCTTTTACAACATGTTTAAGTATCTCAGAGAACATTAAGTGACAAGGATAAATGGCTATCAGTTCTGTGATCTCCCACAGTGGTTGAAATTTCCATTGTATTTTTTAAGTAATTTTAAAAAGGTGCAAATCAATTCTCTAAAGACTTCCATTCAAGAATTTGTGTAAACAAACCAGAATTTATGCTCATCTGCTTCTATTAAGAGTATCCTTAACAGCCCTGTCACACAACTCTACTACTTATAGTGGCATGGAGACTACTGTCATTCAAAATCATGGTTAGCAGTATTTCTAGATAACACTGTCAATCAACTGTGCTATTTACGATGTTCCTGAGATCACTACTGTGTGATGGTGCTTTTACAGGGCTATTGGTATCATTTACTTGACCTTCAATTCTCCCACCATCATTGATGACATGGCTATTTTGCTAAGGGAATTAATAACAACTTGAGAATAGCATTATTTTCTAACTTGCCAGCTTTTTTTTTCTAGCTCCACTGCCAACAGTTGATAGGTAATACAGTCTTAATAAATTCTCAAACATCATTTACTTAGTCAGACTAAAAATGCCACTCTATGACTAAAAATAAAAATCTTTTATTATTAGAAAGAACTTTAATATTTAAAACTTTGTATCCATTTTTCACTACCGGCCCACTAGTTATTTCATTACATTGTCAGAGAATTACAAAGTCAGAAAGAAGTTTTTGAAATTAATCCAGTCTACTGGTTCTCAAACTTGTGATGCAGGCATATTATTCAAGGTCAATGAAGTCTATGAAAACTTTTTTTTTAATTTTCAATCTAATAATAATCTTTAAAACTATTTTATCAGCTATAAAGGCTAAACTTTACATCTACAATTAAAATTTGCAACCAAAAGATATTTTTTATGGAATGGTTTCTAAAGTATTTCTCAAACAATGATACTTGAAGGTACATGAAAATTACTTTCGCCTAAAAGAGGTCCAGCAATTATTCAAATTTCTTAAGATAACTGTTGCTCTTTCTAGTTAACACTACCCTGAAGTCACTCTAGAATAATGAATAATAGCTATTTTCAAAATGTTTCAGAGATATTAAAAATATTTATTTTTGTATCCTCTACAGGCTTATATATCACAGGCACTCTGAAAATACGGGAATAAATGGATGGATGAAGTAATGAATAAACAATTTCCTTTGGTATTATATTTCAGGATATCACAGCAATAAACAAAAACTTCTGGATTTTCCTCAAACCCATAAAGAACATCTGCAAAACCTATAGATAATATCACTCTTATGATGAAACCATTTGCTTTCCTAAAATCAAGAAAAGAAAAAGCAAAAGTCAGTTTCCAGAATTCTTAATATTGACAAGAACCTGACAGAAACTCAATGCTGTCTGTAAGAGAAACATTTTCTTTGCTTTAAATCCCATAATCTAAAATTTGTAAACTCAATTGAGTTAAATTTCCCAAAAAAAGAACCTGATTTTGACACTGTGCATTTACAATTTCTGCCTAACCTCTTCATGTCCCCTTCTCCTCTGAGCCTTGTGTTTCCTGACCTGGAATACTGAATACGTGCATGTAAGCTCTACACAGTGACTCACACTTTCTCCAGAGCTGTTTCCACCACTTTTTCCTATATAATGGCTTAGGTATAATAATTTTGCCTCATTTATATAATTAATCTGATGCCAACTTGAGACCATATGATGGAGGAAAAACATTTCTTTCTGTATAAACCACATGAATCCAAGTTTTGCCTCAATTTAGCTGCTGTGCAGATACCTTCCTGGCTCTGAATGTGGAACAGAATTTAGGACACTGGAGCGAATGCTATCTGTTAGGCCTTACAATAACAATTTTAACCAATAATCTTTTTAATATCTTGTATCAGACTGCCAACTCGGGTTTTTGCTGTTTAAAGGAGAAAATATTGTTCAGTCTATGAATGCATTAAAGGCCTATGAAAATCATTTTCCTACAACTGAATCATTGCTCAGAAAAAGCTGTGGCAGAGTACTAAGTCTTTGCAGTGCTCATCCTGAGGTTGTCTGCCGCCCGTAATTTAATTTTTATCACTATCTTCTTACTAAGGTCTCTATACCTGCCCACCGATTACTTTCACAGACTCCTATTTTTCTCTGATGAGGCCATTCACTCAGCTCCCTCATAGCCTTCATGGAATTCTGCCTAACGATACAAAATAGTCCCTCAATTACAGATGAGAAGTTGGAGTTAGTTATTGACCTAGGACAAGCTATCATTGTAGCTGAATTAAAGCCTTTGTCCAGGCAAACAGCAAATAAAAGCCAGTGAACAGTGTCTTTCCAAGGACCTAATAGAAGCACCTACTAGTCACCAATGTCAAAATGCCCTGTCCCCACTCTGAACTCCAAAGCCTCAAACCTCAAGCCTAGTGGCTCTCTATATATTTTTTGCTCAAGAAATTCCACTCTTTTATTTCTCCATACTCCTGGTTCATGCACCAAATGTTAGCATCCACTAGAAAACCCAATAAGAGCATTCCACAAAGGTTCTGAACAAATCAAGGATGAAAAAACTTGGCATCAACCTGTACTCCTTATCTCTTTTTTATTACTGATAGAGGATATGTCTTTAGGTCTGTTAGCCCCAGATATGGGAAGATTTACACTTCCTCTCCTATCACAGGCATGCTGATTATCAGTCATGCCAGCATTACCATCACTTGAAGAAAATGTGCTTCCAACAAGGACTTGCTCCTAAGACAAATGGGATAGCTGAACTATACATGCCCAGTTTTTCCATCCCAATTTTACCAGTCAGGTAAGTCACTTCCTCCCAGGAGAGAGTTAATTACAGGAGGAAGGGAATGTGGAGAGGCTAGAAGTGCTATATCAATAGGGATACCTCTATCTGGAACAAGATATCAAAAGTGAATACAAGCATTACTCACTGACACACAAAACTTTAAGTAGGAATAAATGGATAAAGAGTAAGTATTTGCTTTGAAAAAGTGAAGAAAAGTTGCTATTAAGTTGCTAATTTTTTGACTAAATTCATATAAAAGGACAAAATCTACCAAAAGAAATTATTTTTAAAATATTTTCTCAGGAGGAAAAATCAGAACTTTTAAATAATAAATCAATATAATCATATTTTTAAATTAATCATCTCAATAAATTTTGTGAGCCAAATTGTTGTAGTGGCAAAGCAATTATTTTGCTCCCTCTTTGTAAAGAGCTCAAAGTATTTGATGTCCTTGAGCTTTGTCCTTTAGAGCCATTTCTAAGAATCACAGCAGATATTATTTGACTTTTGTCCCCATATTCCCTTTTAGTGCAGAATTTCTCTTATAAATTGTAGTTCAGTTTTCAACTCCAACTAAATTTTTTTTAGCTTTCTTTAGCTTTCTTTTGGTTTTCCTGCCAAATACATACATAACTCCATGTATGTATTCTCTGCTTAGAAATAGCATCTTCTAAATGCTGAAAACAGTTTTATTGTTGGCCTTTGACTAGACACTGAAGTGATGAAAAACCTCTTCCAATAGCATTGCCACATAGATTACCATGGAAATACTCTTGTACCTGACAAATAAGACCTAAATTTACAGGAAACTCAACAAATAATATTATTCTGCTTTTATGGAATAGTGAAAGACAAAATTTACCAAAACATTTTGTTCTCCATGACAGAAGAGAAACCTAGTTTTAATCTAATCCCAGGGCAGATTTCAAATTTAGTGACATGAGAATGGTGGTAAGGAAAATCACCTTCAGAGAAAGAGACTATGAAATTCCAAAGGACCCTGATAAACAGCGAGAGAGATGTCTAATAAGGAAGAACTGACAAAATAGCACTTGGGCTGTTTTATGCTTTAATCGTCCTGCCTTCTCTTGTCTGTGAAAGTGTTCTTAAATGATCCTACCTTGAATTCCATAGAAAAGACAGTAAGTATCATTTCGTGAAAACACTACCAATTATTTGGCTTAAGAACAGCTTGTGGTTACTCTTTATTTTCCAAGCCAAGAAACCAAACCTTTAGCAGGTAAACTCTCTATACAGGTAGGTAATATTTAAAAAGATGTGTGAGTTTACAAGTTAATTGTGGAAGCTTGATTATGTACATTCCTAAACCAATTAATAATGAGGATTGACAGTAAACTTGGGTACCAATCCAGGTTTTGATTTATCCTTTAGTTTATATAAATTATAACATCTAGAGTAGAATGAAATTTCCAAAGGAAACCCCATCTCCTGCTCTCTCATAATATGCGCATTACTGAAATCTAGTCCAAAAAGGTCATTTTGGGGAAATATTGTAAATATTATTTCTCAGCTGTGTTAATAGAGCAATCTATGTCCCTTTTATAGGTTATAATTTATAAACAAAAGGGCATAAATGAATCTGATATACAAAACAGCCATCTCCCTAGTACATCCATCTTTACGAACACAAAAATGCTCTGAAATTATGGTTTCTCATGAGTTCTCAAATTCTTAGGAAGTTCACATTAAAATCAAAGTATCTGTTCTTTCCTTTGCTGTGAATAGTGCACGGCCAGCCCCTATAAGGTAAGACGTTGGGAATGGAACACTGGCTATTGATTTTCTACCCCGTTCAGAGAAAAACTCCAAGGTCACAGCACAGTTGTTTTGGTTTCTCTTCCTATCAGGCAATATTTTTTAGCACTTACCATGTTTCAGACACAAGATCATAAATGTCACAGTCCTTGTTTTCAAACCGGCTATTATAATCTGCACCACACGTTCTCTGATGAAAGCTTTCACAAGACACTATGGACACACAGAGAAGAGAAATTGAAAATTATACAGGTAATTTAAAAAGGCTTCTCAGAGGGATCAATGCTGGAACTGAGCTTTAAAGGAAAGTAGATGGCAGTTAGGCAGGGAGGAACTCTGCATGTTCGAAGATCTTCCAGGCCTCCCCATGGCTGTACTACAGGCAGTGGCAGAAGATATACTCTATAAAAGACTAGGTGTCAATTCAAAGTTTGAATCTAATCCTGAAATATGTATATCTCGCCATTTCGGATTTAGTGTAACAATACCTGGAAGATATTGTGAAGGATTCAGAGAGGTTCAGACGAGAGTCAGGCCTGAACATTAGACCTTCAGAGAGGATCGAGGTAATGACTTTGGGAAAGAAGTGCAAAAGATTTAAGAGGACTGTAAGCAATAAGGGTCTTCTTGCTTGGTAACTAGCTGTTGATTGTAAAAGAGAATATAAGATGATGTCCGATTTCTGGCTTGGCAACAAGTGTAGGTTATTTTTTGAGACGAGGAAGAAAAGAATAAGGAAAAGATTAGGAAAGAAGGAAATATGTTTACTTTTGAACACACTCAATTTGAAATGCCTTTAAGCATGAAAGTAGATGTATTTAAGAGGCAGTTAGATATACAAATCTGAAAGAATAGGAATTAAGAGAATAATAACAACAATATATTACTAATAGAGATAATAGAACATATTTGAGTGTTACAGTCACTGTTCAAAGTACTTCATGAATTATTTTATTTAAATCTTACAATTGATGATGAATATATTATTATTCTTCTCATTTTATAGATAAGAAAAGGAAAGATTAGATAAGTTAATTTGCCTAATGTTACTAGTTGCAGTTGAAGAAACCAAGTCTGAACCCACGTGATCTGAATTCAAAGCCTCCCTTTATTATTAATGCCAGTATTAAAGCTGTAAATGAAAACATGGGTAAATTTATAAACTCAACATTGAACATTATGACATTAAATCAATGGTATTTTAGTATTTTATTATAATGACAATAATTCAACCAAATAATTGAATACCTCTGATACTATCTGTTGTCCTGTACTCCCCGTGATTTAGAATTGTGGAAAATCAGGTGTCCTGTAATATTAGGATTTGAATCATTTGGGAGTGGAGGTGTGCTTTATTTGATTGCACTTTGCTATTCTGTAAGAAGAAAGCTAAACACAGTGGATCTGAGTTTTTCTAACCGGTAAAATTTTCTACACTATATATGGTGATAGAATAAATCAACACAAAAAGAACGAGCCCACTTTACAATATAAGTAAACAAATTCAATTTGATAAAATATTTTTATAGCGTAAGTACAGGCACACAGTTTTTATTTAAAAAAAAAAAAACAACTCAGTTTGTAAGTTTAGTGATTAAACTACATATCCAAGCTTTGTTTCTTGTGCATAACTATCAGTAAACACAGTAAAAATCTTTAAATGATAATAATCATAGTAATAATAATGATAATAACAACAGCTAGAATATCTTATGTGCCTAGAAAAAGCCAAGCAATGTTCTACCTCATTAAATGAAGTATCTCATTTAATCGTCACATTTTATAGATGAGAAAACCGAGGAATAAAGAAACCACATTTATACAAGATCACACAGAAATCAGTAAGATCAAGATTTAAATGGAAGCTGTTTAAAGCCAAAGCCCTGAGTAATCTTGGTGTGATGATTAATTTATGTGTCAACTTGGCTGGGCCACAAGGTACCCAAATATGTTGTTAAAAATTATTCTGGATATGTTTGGAAGCATGTTTCTGGATGAAATTTATGTTTGGATCAGACTGAAGAAAGAAGACTGCCCTCCCCAATGTGGATGAGACTTATTCATTCTGTTAGAGGCCTAAATAGAACAAAAATGCTGAGAAAGAGAATGTGCTTGCTCTGCCTAACTGAGCTGGGACATCCGTCTTCTCTTGCCTTTGGATTCAGACTGGAACTTCATCAACACTGCTGGGTCTCCAGCTTCCAGACTACGGATCCTGGGACTTAGCCTCCAGAAGTCATGTGAGCCAATTCCTTTATAATAAATCCATACATATATGTAATCTATTAATTCTATTTGTTTAAAACCCCAGACTAACACACCTGGTTTAGTCTTAAAAGACTTCTCTGATATCAGTTCTTTGAACTTCTGTGGTCACCAGAATGCAAATGTCTTCCAATCTTCTTATCTTTTTATCTTTACTAACAATGGTGGTGACAGATCTGGTGTTCTGGATTTTATAAGCTTTCTATTAAACTTGTAATCTATATTTCTATAACTCATGTCAGGGAAAGAATTCAAAACCCATAATTTCTGATGTCCACATTATCGTGTAGGTAAAGCTTCGGGTTTCAATTACTTTCACAAATAATAAATACATCTACTTAAAATAAGTTCTTGTCTCAGTTCTACTTTAAGCTATCATTTTATTTTTCCAGTGAGCATGCATGAGGAACCCTGCCATACATAGATCAAATCACTATCATAGAAAAATTGAGTATAAGTAGTGAAAATAAAAAGCCACTTTTAATAAGAGTATTATGTGTTGACTTTCTATGACCAATTTAAAGTATGATAAACGTGGCACACAAAATGAGACAGATTATTCTTTCATTTTTCCATAGTGAAAATAGGGTCATTTATACAAATAAGACATGATTATTATAAATAACTTAAAAAGTACATTCAAATATAAAGAAGACATCAAAAGTCATTTGGCCTCCCACCAAGCTGAGTAACCCCTGCTTGCTAAGGTGGTGATCATTCTGTCATATATATTTGCATAGATACATAAGTAGATGCATTTACATGAATATTATTACCCATTACCATATCTTATGCATTCACTTTTTTGGCATATCTACCTTCCTTAAACCTGCAAAAACACTCCACCCCATATGCTTGCTCACTCCAAAGGAAGTCATGTTAAAAACCTAATTCTTCCTATTTTTCTCCATACCTTTATAATCCTATGTAGAATACAAATCATGGAATGGCTGGAACAAATCAAATGTACTCTTTCAAGTTTTTTTTATATTCTCTTGTATGGCTATTCAACACGCATTCAGCCTTTCCCCTCTGGATTGAACTACTTTGTTTCCAATTCAATGATAGAATAACATCCTTTTGCATATGTCCTTAAAACTTGGTATATTTATTTTTATGTGCTATATTTCAGTTTTAGAATTGCTAGTCTGAATGAAATATGCATTTTTAATGTTGCCAAACTCTTCAAAAAAATAAGAAACGGTTCATGTTTCCATCAGCAGTGTAAGAAAATACCTATTCCTTATAGTCCTCCTATAAAAGTTATATTTAAATTTTTGTTCAGTTTGATGGATATAAATGATAGTATAGTGTGACTTTAACTTGTATCTTACTATTTGGAATTTGAGACTCTTCATATTTGTTGGCCATTTGAACTTGGTCTTCTTTGCATCATTTATTTATATTTTTTGCTACTTCTATGATTCATTTGTCTTTTCCTGTCAATTTGTAAGAGCTTTCTGAATGTTAAATAATAATGCTTTATCTGTCATCAGCATTACAAACAAGTAATCTAGATCTTAGTCCTCAACGTTCTTTAGAGTATAATTTCTCACTGGATTAAACAAATATTTTTGAAACCAGGACATTTATTTTCATTTTTATATTATATTTTCCATATCAGATAATCCTTGTGATTGAGAAACTGATGCATTTCTTTTGCTAGGCTTTTCTTACCTTTGAAATTGATTTGTTATTGTACATTTTAACCAAGGCCCTCCAGATGTCACCAAGCTTTAGATATAAATAAAGTCACACTGACAGTTATGCCTGAATCTTTGCAATCAAAAAAAGAAAAAAAGTAATCTTTCTAGTAGTTTTTAGAGTTAAAAAAATAAATTATCAGAGACATAAATTTAATGTTCTCAGCCCCTAGACTCAACAGGAAGCTGAATACTTTGTGGCGTCTCCCTCTACCAAGAATTTGTGGAAATTGCCAAAGGGAATTTCAAAGAAGTGTCTACAATTATTACTTCCTACTGATTGTTAATTTGGTTTCCAAGCCTACAATCTACCTCCATAGCCACTACAGTGCCCCTTAAGCCAGAACTCTGGATTCAATGGCCAAGCTACCAACATTACCTTAAAATTGATCTATCTAGAAAACTGCTGATCCCTCTTTGGGCCTGTAGGCCTTGACGTTAAGAAGAATATATCTGTTTATGCAAAACTGAGAGGGAGAAAGGAAATTGAAGATAACTCAAAAAGTAACTTTAGATAACTAAAATGACAGAATTTATAGAGACAGCTCTTTAAATTCATACATGTCATTCATTTTTTCCATAAGCACACACTAGCCAAAAACATTTCTAGGTAAGTATAGGTTTCAATACTAGCTGCTATGTTACATACCAAACAACTGTGAACTTGAGTCAGCACCCCAGGCCAGATTCTTTCTTGTTCTGTGCTAAAATTTTCTTACCAGTTTCTTAGTAAATCTGATTTCTGTCAACTCTATAACTAACCCAATACATCCATCAGGTATATCCATATATGTCTGAATTCCAAATTAATGCAATACTTACTTTTTGTCAGTGGTCTCATAGGGCCAATTTAACAAATGAACAAGAGGCACATGAGCAGAGTAATTCCTGCCAAAGGAAAGGATATTTACTTTCCTTAGCTGGAACGCCCTCTAACGCATGTATCAGGAGTCCTAGGTTTAAAATGTTCACCTTGAAGTAATTCACCAGCACTAGAAATTCTTATTTAAATTAACCATCACAGGGTTATCAGTAATATGCTCTATAATATGGTCCTGAATGAAAGGCTGATAGAGACACTTCAGATTTCCACTTTGGGTGGTAAATCTAGACTGTGGAGGAAGTCTGCCTGTTCCAAAGAGCTTCTATTTATCTTTCTTGATTGGGTCAAATAATGCCACATGGATTCTGCTTTCTGAGCCATTTTCCTTTAAATAAAAGTATTTTTATAATTGATTCACCATTTCTTTGCAATTCAGAAATAATCTTATTAGTGAAAAGCAAGTCAGAACAAACATGTGTAAGTTATGTCAATATAGGACACCTTTTCAAATTCACTGGTAGTTTGAAATCTTTTTAAAATAGAAGAAAATCCAATATTCCAAGGCTAAAAGTGAGTTGCTTGTTTCTCAATGACTTAAAGTTCAAAATCAAGATGAAGTCCATACTAAACTAGCACTTCATTGCTTTGCCCATGGTCCAAGATGATCAGACTGTGTTCTCTAAAGAGTTAATAAGGCTCTGTTGTTGAATATGGCTTACAATCATTTTACCATTTTAAAACACATTTTCTTCAAAAACTCAAATACATCTGAGTAGTGTTTTTAGGCCTCTTTTGATGCATTTTTGACTGACTTATTCTTTAATTAACCTCATCAGACTTTGCTTTAAAGTTTATGTGGTAGGCATAAAGGGAAAATGCAAAGGAGGACTGATGTATACCACTTTGCCAAAACTAAAAGCAAGTTGAAAAAGAAAAGAAATGATGATATCAGCTCCTAGTATCTGAAATAGCCTAGTTATTTCCCTTTCCCTCATCTATATTTTATTTTCTTCAGCATCTACAAGCTGTTTGCAATTGCTGCAAAACACATCCAGAAATTGTGTCAAAAGAAATCTCTTCAATAGAAAGAAAACTCGTTTAAACTAAGTGTCAGATTACTTCTCTTTTTGGAAGGTTTCATTCCCTCTTGGCTTTTGAGAAATCCTTTTTCACCATTCAAAAAATTTAATAGGCATTTAATTTAATGGATGTCATGTTGTCCTCCAGTAACCTCACGCCTTCATTTTTGTAGCTAACCTTACCAATAAAACCACCTGAGCACCTCAGCTAAACATTCATTTAGCACATCACAAATCCAGCAGACCTTGACTACCTTCACAGCAAGGCAAATAAATATGTTAAAGGACCATCCTGATGTTCTCATTTTGAAAGTCAAGAAACATTTAGTTTAATAGCTAACTAATTTATCACACTGAAAGGGCATATGTCCCCTAGATTTCCCAACTAACTTGGTCCTGCTTGCCCTCCAGGCAAAAGAGGAGAAAGGATCCCTGTACAAGTTATCAGAAATTAGCTCAATATTATATCGCACTAAGTAAATGTCGGAAATAGAGTGTGTTTTTTTATCCTAACTTTTCCTGCAGTTCTGACTCTATCAGTAAAATACTCAGCCTTGAGTGAAATAAGCCAGACAGAGAAAGATAAATATTATACGATTTCACTTACATGCAGAATCTAAGGAACAAGAAGAACAAACTAATCAAAAACAGATTCACAAATATAGAGGACAATCTGGTGACAGCCAGAAGGAGAGACCTGGGGGACTGGAAGAAAGGGGGGAAGGGTTAAAGAAGTACAAATTAGTAATTGATAGATGGTCAAGGGGATGGGAAGCATGGCATAGGGAATGCAGTCAACATTAATATAATAGCCAGGTGTAGAGCCAGAGGACAGAAAGAGCAATCCAGGGGAGTGCTTCCATAAACCATATAAATGTATAACCAATGTACTGTATACTTGAAATTAATAATAAAATAAAATAAATTTTATAGATATACCTAAAAAAATACTCATCTCTTCCCCTGAAGTCAAGGCCCAGGGTTTTGGGGCCTCAGTGATAGAAATGGCATCATTTTATGAATGAGCCTTCTCAATTAGTAGGTAATAGAGCCTGTGCCATTCAGAGTCTAATCATGAGACAAACCACACCACTAATTTTAACAACTAAAGATTAAAGAACTATTAACTAGGTAAAAGTTGGTTAACTAGTAAAAGGGATAAAAGAGAATTCTATGGTGTGTTAGAGGCATCAGCATCAAGAAGCAGCTACTACCCTGTGTAGTCACCCTCTAAATGATCCCAAATAGGTAACACAGTTGGATGATCTCTTCCTTTTTTTTCTATCTCTTCTTAAGTGTATGTGAAATCTATGACATCACTCCCATGGTTAGGCTATTACGTGAACTGCTTATAAAAAGGTAGCCTCTAAGACCTGAGGGTGATCCAGCCAGTAGTCTGTAAGATGCTGAAGGCCTGAGCCATACAGCCACAAAGAAATAAATTCTGCAAAACAAAAACAAAAAACAAACAAACAAACAAAAAACACCTGAATGACCTTGAAAGACATATTTTCCCTAGTCCAGTCTCCAGATGAGAATACAACATAACTGACAACTTGATTGCAGTCTGGTGATTCCAGAGAGGCCCCAACCAAATCATACCCAGACTCTTATCCCATGAAATTGTGACATAATAAATGTGTGAAATTGCTAGATTTATGGTAATTTGTTACACAGCAATAGAAAATTAATACCCACCCCTAGAGCTGAGGAAACTATCAACAAAGAAGAAATTTAGAAACAGAGAAGAAAGCCAGCATTAAGATTGAGACTTAGACCTCCGTAGAGATGAACTACTGAAGAAATATGTCACCAACTGCTCTGATCAAGAAGAAACTTTCTGAAGACCACTCACCACTACAGATTCTTGCAAGCCACTGATATTTCTAGGACCCATTGCAGGCCAGTAGGCTTGCCACCATGCAGGAAAAAAGAAAAAAGAAAGAAAGAAACTGTGAACACCTCTTCACACTCCCTCAGCCCTGCCATCTTCCTCCCGTAATTCCTGCTGGCAGAGCCTAAATCAAATTGAAAAAGAATAAAGTCTGGAGGTCCAACTTCAGTATCGTAAATTAGGCTTTCAGCTGAGAGACAAAAATTAGTAACTGGCATAATGTCTATAGCTACAACTACTGAGATGATCTTCAATGAAACCCATTTGTCTCGGCAGAAGAAGAGCCTTGGTAGGAAAGAAAAGGGGAAATTTTTGCATTTTGAGGTCAAAGTTAAGGGCTAGTGAATAAACTAAAACCCTTCTCATTCCTTAATATGTTACTGAAGAGGCAGCAAACCAGAGCAGACAGTGCTCTGGCCCCTTCTTCCTCCTGACACACTACACTTGAGGATTCAGCATCTCAAAATTACAAGGGAAGCACATGATGCCCACAGTGCCTGTAAATATGAACAGCATCTTATGATGAGTGTTATTAGTTTCTTCTGTCCTATGATTTAGTTCATTACTTGAATTTCTTATGGCTCCTAGACTTTTTCAACATGCAGATTTACTCTAAGCCAATTTTTTAAATGGCATCAGCATTATTAGCATTTTATTTCCCTCACGTGCCATTTTCATTGCTATTCCAACATCATTTCAAGTATTCATTAAAATATAACCAAAGCCTTTGACCTTAAAATTAACCAGGAAAAGAAACATTAGAAAATTCATAGCACTTGGCAAATGTTCTGACTTGTTTAGCTCACATTATCATGTAAAGAAGCCTATAGCATTTTCAAACGTTTTTCCTCTATGGATTCAAGTCACTAACTACTTATGGAAATTGTAATACTTTTAAGCAATTACAATAAGGTAAAGAGCTGCCATAACTCAGTTTAGAACATAGAGTTTAGAAAGATTAGTCTTTCCTTTCTATCTAATGTATTTGTCAGAGATATTCAGCTTCTACTAGACTCAGACACGCAAAAGTGTGTTCACACATACATACACCTACACACAATCCCATGTGTGCTAAGTTTATTATAGTCTAATAGTTAACTATTCAAATACTGAATTTACAAATGTATTTCATTAGAGAAGACAGAACCAAAGCCACAGTAACTTAAACAAATTTTATGTATTTGCACTCAATTATGAAGCACACATATATGCTGACCCTGTTGACCCAAGAGATGCAAACAGTATTTTCTTCATCTTTAGACTCTGCCATTTTATGTACGTTGGCTTCCTTCTCTTATGGACAACCTTTTCCCACTTGGTGGTAGTAAGCTGATAGAGAGCAAAAAATGTGCAACACAGAGGGAGATATGGCTACAGAGAGCATCAAAATTATAGTGGTCGTATTATCTCCAAAGTAGAAAGCCTCTCATTCTGCTTCTATAATATACACCATTAAGGAATAACCCTGATTGGTGCAGGTTAGGTTAAACATGCCCAGTCTTGAGCAAATTGCTATGTACAGGGCAACAAGGTACTTTGATGGGTCAAGTCCAAAGAATATTCCCATTCCTGGCCATGGCAATGGTGTACTGAATTGTACTCCCTACCTGAACCTGTGGAGAGGGAAAGAAATGAGATATTTTACCAGAAAAAATGCTGACAAGATTCCAATCCAATGGAAATAATCAATGTTCACTCTAAGGGCCCTTACCACTCCCTGGCAGTGGTGAAATCACTGAATTCAGCTACTATGAAATTGCCTTCTTCAAATTGTTTGATGAGAATCATACCATTTCATGAAATTGAAAGCTTGGTCTCAAAGCATTGCAGAAGGTCTGCTCATTGTTACAGTGACTAACAAAGAGCCAACTAAGTAGAAGGCTGGCTTGGTCCCAAGAGACAAAGAGGCTATGGTTTCAGAACATTCAGCTCTCAAACATCTAAGAGATCTGTCAGCTAAACAGAGTGCACCCACTTTTCCCCATTTTACTTACTAGATCACTTGTCTAATAATCTAAGAAAGGAACTTTATTAATCAGGACTCTGTCCCTTTCAAATGATAGAAAGTCAAGTGAAACAAACCTAAGTAAAAAAGAAACATCTTTTCCCATGTAACTAAGAATTTAGAAGTACATGCAGATCTAGGTACTCAAATAACATTTTAACTCCTTGTTCTCTGCGTGTCTGGGCCCTGTTTTCCTCTTCCCTGGCTTCATGTCCAGGCCGACTCTCACAGAGGGCAGAATGGGCACTGGATACTCAGTTTACATGGCCTTAGAGCTTGCGATTCTTAAAGAAAAAGGAACATATTGCTTAAGAACAGAAAAATCATGGTGAGAATTCTAATTTTCCCTATTGAGTTACATATTCTATCTTTAACCAATCATACAGACCGAGCACAAGTTTGGGCATCTTCAGGTTGGGGCCATGTGAGTCCACATGGAGTAGGTTCTTCCTAGGAAAAAGGAATTGTTAGTGGAAATATAGAATGTGTTGGGCCCATTAGTTCAGCACTAAAGAAGGGGAAACTGCCCTGTATTTTGTAACCCAGTATTGGGGAAATATTACCTCCACAGTTCCAAAGAAGTATATTTCCTCAAGACCAATTTGAATTAGATATTTTGATATAGCTATTCTGAAATAGGTTCTGTTCTGGAATGAGTAAACCTCAGAATAAAGAGGCCTTCTGTTTCATATATAATTTGGTAATACTTTTAAAACAAAAATTATCCTTTTTAAGCCATGTCATCTCTGTTATATAATTGGACAGATCAAAAAAGCAACATGCAAAAAACATAATACTAAGTTAAATTCTAGAGCTGTGATGTTCTTGAATTGTATCTGCTCCAGGAGTTACTTTCTAGCATCTATCTACCTGAATAGTAAGGACTAGAAGGGAACTCAGATCTTCAACAAGCAGGGACAACCTAATGGTTATTAGACAAAAATCATACATATTTACTATGCATTGTATCTGAGTGTCTATTTGATAATTGCTGCTTAATTTTCCTGTTGATAAGGGTATGGTGTAACAGAAGGGTATAGACTCAGAGTTTGTGCTAGTGCATACCCTCTAAGAATATACCATGAGACACAAAGCAACATTTTTCATGTCTCAAGATCTCTACTTATCTCGGATAGAATCTTCACTCTTCTACCTATAATAAATATATAATGGAAAAAATGTTTATATATAAAAATATTTTATTGACATCTAGTGATATAAATATTATATTTTAAAACATATTCATAATATACAACGAGGAAGACTTACCCTAGACCTATGCAAAAACAAGGATTTATTTTAGTTCTGGTGAGAAAGACCTGGAATACTAGTAATCAATAAAAAGTTTAGTTCTGTGTCTAGCAGTAATCTTGAAGGTAAATATAACAAAATTTATGTGGAGAGAGCCTGGATCCAGGTTCTCACTTTTTTGCTCTAATTCAGTTTCCACTTTTAAGTTCAGAATGAAATGGCTAAAGCTGTAGCCATTACATTCATCTTAGCCAGGTATATGATGGGAAAGACTCAGAAAGGTATCCCCCCCACCTCTTAAAGAGACTTCTTAAGACATACAGACAATTTTGCTTACAACTCATTTGCCAACTGTAAGCCTCATGGGCACACCTAATTATAAAGGAGAATGGTGATTATTATCTTCCAGGTAGGTAGCAAAGTGACCGGCCAAATCTAAGGTTTTTAGTAAGGAAGAATAGGTATTGAAAAGCAACTATAACCTCTAACCTGATATACTTACCAATAATTCCAGGATATAGGTTTTAAGCATTAAAAAATTCTAAATGTGTGTTATAATTATGAGAAGAAGAAACCATAAAAGAAGAAATTACTGCCTGTTTTCTTTTTTCTATAAGTGAAACTTGTTAATTCACATTTTCCTGTTATATTCTAAATACTGACATCGAGGTCAAAAAACTCATTAGAAATAATTTAATAAACAAAAAAATGTCCTACAAAAAAATTAAGGTTATCTTTTCAGGGGAAATTTGCTCTTTATGTTGACAAATATAATATAGTGGTAGCTTTTTCTGATATCACTTTACCCTACAGTGTAATAATTTATATTTCCAAGTGGGTTGTTACTTGATATGATAATACATGAAGAGAATAGTATACTAAAGTATATACATGAAACTAAACACATGCTTATAATTTATATATTAGTATTCCTACACATCATGAGTAGGGAAAAAGACTACATAGAAATACATGAAAATTTTAACAGTGGCTATCTTTAAATGATGCATTTGCAGGTAAGATATTTTATTTCTGTGTTTTTGTATTTTTTCAAATTCTCTAAATGGACTATAGTAGTTTTATTTCATTAGATGACAAATGTTAGTTTAAAAATCCATTGTAATTTAACATTAGATACAATATTTCATTTTTGATAACTTTTATTACATTTTTCAATTTATATTTAGTTAATACCCTAATTTATATAAAATTAGTATAGAACTTAAAAAACCTATTGTTAATTCATAATATATTTCTATAGCACCAAGATGGCTATATCAATATCTAAAAGTGAGTTGTTTCGTGGGTACATTTAACCAGAAGTACACTAAATAATAAATCTTTGAAAACTTTTCAAAAATCATTTAAATACTGAAAAATCATTGCATTTATAGTGTCTCCTCTTTTTAGCTTTTAGTGATTATTTGGTAATTATAGTTATCATCATTACAGTAGTGAGGTCCCTGACACACCAGAAAATTTAAATAAAAATAAAAAACTCTATAAATTCAGCCTAGAGAAGGGTAATTAGGAAGAACTTGAAAAAATGAATATATGAAAAGTGCAATTGCTTTTTGCATTTATCACCAGTGACATTGTCACTGTCATCATTAATCTGTCTCTGTACATTACAAGCACTTTGTTATAGTTAATGATCCATTTCTCATTCAACTCTACTCTCCCTCCGATTTCCTTTATTAAGCTAGTACTAAGTGAACTCTTTATAAAACTTAATTTCTGATCATAAATATCTATTTTCTCCTGCATTTTCCTAACTATCTGTACCTATCATTCTAATTTCTATTTAACAATAAATTAGTTATAAAGCATTCATATCTACTATCTCTTTGATTAACCATGTAACTATTTTTTTTCTTTTTCTTTTAAGTAGTAAGTTATAATTCATTCTTCTTCACCCTCTTCTGCTTGCTTGCTCTCTCACTTAGTTTTTTTTTTTATTATAAGGCACACAGACATTATTTCCCACCATGGGTTATTCTTAACTCTTTATTATCAATGATGCTTTATATCCAGTCTAATGAAGAGGATGGCTAGAAAATATGTTACTTTTTTAAAGTGCTGCATTCTCCTAGATAATTTTAAGAGACAATTACCAGTGATTGGATTTATTTTCAAGCTATTTTATTTATAGTTCTAGTAAAGTAGATATTGAGATACAATGCATATATTTAAAGTGTACAATTTGATAAATTTTGACATAAAATATATCTAGGAAGCTATTACCACAATCAAAATAATGAGCATATTCATCACTCTCAAAAGTCCCTCATGACCCTTCCCACCCACCCCTGTGGCTCCAAGCAACCACTCATCTACCTGCTTCCATTATAGATTAGCATGTATTTTCTGGAATTTTACATAAATGGAAACATATAGTGCGTACTCTTTTTTTTGTCTGGCTTCTTTCACTCAGCATTATTTTGAGATCTCTGCTATCTGTAGCATCTACCAATAGTAATTTCCTTTTTATCGCTAAGTAGTATTCAATTGTATGGATAAATTATAATTTGTTTATCCATTCACTCATTGATGGGCATGTGGGTTATTTATGGTTTTGAGTTATTACAAATAAGGTTATTTAATTCATGTACAATTCTTTAAATAGACATATGCTTTAATTTCTCTTGGATACAAACCTAGAACTGGAATGATTGGAACACATAGTAGGTGTACATTTAACCTAGATGTGACATTAAACCAAAAATAACAAAATGATAAAGTCAATTTTAACAAAAATTGAAAATGTCTTCTCTTCAAAAGAGCTAGTTAAGAAAGTGAAAAGAGAAGCCATGGATTGAGAAAAAATATTTTTAAGTATCTATCTGATGAAATACCAGAAATAAATAATCTCAAAAACAAATATTTTTTTAAAAACTACCAATTTTTAAAATAAATACAAAGGTTTTGAACAGGGACTGCATCAAGGAACAGGTACAGATGGCAAATAAGCACGTGAATACTTGTTTAACGTCATTGGTTATTAAGGCAATGTAAATTAAAGCACCAATACGATACCACTATACCCTATTAGGATGATTAAAATGAAAAAAATAATAATAAAAGCTTAAAATAATGCCAGTGCTGGTGAGGATGTGTAGCAATTGGAATTCTCATACTACTGGTAGAAATATAAATTAGTCTGTCATTTTTTTTAATTTCAAAATACACTTGAACTAATCAAATATTAAAATTCTTTTTGAAGAGGATACTAGCATTTCTATAAATAACAATTTTAAACAAAGTCATAGTATCATGAGGTAAATTCATCCTAAAAATCTGACCTGTCTCTTGTCTCTCACTTTTAGACCTAGTCAGACATAGTTTTGTTTTGTTTTGTTTTTTACTTAAATTCCTACCCATCAGGTAGCACGATTTTGCTCATGTGGCTACTACTCAATAAAACATAGTTAGAGCCAAAGTTCATAATAATGAAGTGAAGAAACTAAATAAGCAAAGCAAAAATCTACATGCAGCCAATAACCTTAATCAAGAAAGACTATTCATCTATTGTCTACTCCTAATAATTAAGAACTCAACACTGTTTTCCTATTTCTAAATCTGACATATTATTCTATTTGGAATAAGCCATAAAATTAAAATTCTGGTTCTAGTTTAAAACCAAACCAAATCACTTTAAATTTTAAGTCATTTTTTTAAAGCAAGAACTAAGTGACAGGTTCTGAGATAGTCCCTTGATACATAGATGAATAAGATGGTGCTTCTGCCCTTGAACAGCCAAAGTCAGTAGGTTTAGGATTTTGTCTTGGCTCATGATGATTTATCCAAGGAGATCCTTTTATTAGTAAGCTTTATGTCACTTAAAGCTTGATTGTGGCAGCTGAGCTGCCAGTTTCTGTCGCCAATTATCTATTACCTATTACCAGAGTTTTAAGGGGTGCACAGGTATTCTTTTTCTCAAAATATCACATAGGCCTTCAACTCAACATTTTGTCTTTCCTACTTGTAGTCTCTTCATATGATTTCTCTGAGATAGAAAATTCAGGAAAACTCAACTTGAATTTTCCAGGTTCTCTTCCTCCCCCTTTTTCAACTAACGCAAGATAGATCTAGGCTTGCTAAATTCATTAATGGCCCTCCTAGTCGAAAGTTTAGTCAGTCTTTACATTTTTTAATTACTCCAAAGCATTTCCCAGCCTGATCACTAATTCCTTCTTAAAAATTTGTTTTCCATGATTATAGCTCTATTCTTGTTCTCCTTCTAACTCTCTGACCATTGCTTTCTCCTCTTTCACCAAATTCTCACTTCTTGTTCTAATATGCCAAATTCTCCCAATTCTATCCTGCCTTTATCTCTCTTTTTTTTTATAAACTCTTCCTGAATAATTTCATCTATATTTATATTTGTAACTATAGGCTTTTAAATTGATGATTCTGAATCTATAAGAAATAAGCTATAAGAAATCAATGTCCTATAGGTACTATTTATGGAATGCCTACTATGTGCCCATTATGCTAGGGACTTTGCATAAATTATCTCATTTAATTCTCAACATCCCAGCTTATTTTGCAATCCATATGGCCAGGAAATAAGCTCATGCCAATATATTCCAGAACCAAGCAAAACCGGGTTTCACTTAAACTAAAGTTTTAAAAAAAAAATCTTAAATTACACTCTTCAAAAGTCACTTTGACAACTATTATCTTTAAAGAAAAAAATTTAGGCAAACTAAAGTCACTTAAGAGGATTCAAGTACTCACCTCTAATATACAATGCATAAAAACTCCTTTCCCTGCAGAAAATCTAAATACTTAAATTCCTCTTTAATACTCCTTTTTATCCAATGGACAGGATATAAAACTAGAAGAACACAGAGACAATGAACCCACAGAACTACTGGAAGTTCCAAAAAAGAACATGAAGTATGCAGCTTATTACTGATTTGTTTTCTTCAAAAAATTCCATTCTTTATGGATCACTTTACGAAACCACTCTTGCACAGACTAGATTCTGGAAGTCAATGAATGTCAACAATTTAAAAACATGTCAGTTGACTTCTATTTCACAGGCTACTGCCATCCCTTTAATTATTCTACCACATATGTCCCATATATGTCCACTATGATTTCTCTCCATCCTCATTGCCCACGTAAAACAGTTTCATTCCCTACCCAATCCCATCTCCAATGCCACATCCCTCTGACATTGGTCAGCTTTCAATGCAAAATTCTTTCATTCAATAGCTCTGTATGATGGATAAAATAGTGCCATTAACTTAATTTTATTACATTTTTTCAATTTAATTTATTTGTGCAATTAAAATGCTATAAAGACATAAAGAAATGAAATTTAAGTGTACATATCTATAAATTAATGATCTGTGACCTAGAGTTTATCTCTAGCAGAAATTATTGGAGAACACATTACAGTCTTGGGTCTAGCAAACAACTTTTTTGCTCTCTGAAATATCTCTCTCATGTGAATAAACTTAACAGCTCACAGAGACAAAAACTCATCAAGCCAGTTTCTTAAGCTATAAGAAATCAAATTTACAAGGTGCCTAGGAAATACTGACAGTTAACTTATTATATCCATGAAATATGTAGAAAACCAAAATTGTATTCAGAAAATTATTTGCTAACCATATGCAAAGGAAATTCACCACAGAAAAAATGCATATGCCAATAATTACTTAAAATATTTTCAGCATTATTATTAAAATTAATACACTGGAAAATAATTCCCAGCTCCATAAATAAGACTAAGAACCCTATCTCCCAATCCTGAAAAGGATAGATAAAAAATAATAATCCTAAACAAAATATTAACAAAACAATCTATTGCTGTATAAAAAGTATAATACATCATGACCAACTGGAATTTATCCCAAGGAATACAAGTTTGGCTAATATTTGAAAATAAATCAATGTAATTTATCATACTAACAAAAGGAAAAACAAAATTACATAATCTTCTTAGTAAATGCAGAAAAAACATTTCACAAAATTCAATACCTAACATTGCAATTTAAAAAAAAAAAAAAAACAGGCAAACTACAGATAGAAAAGAATTGCCTCTGTGATAAGGGGCATCTATAAGAAATCCTCCTGATGACATAAACAAAAATGACATTGAGCTTAAGCACTTTCCTCTAAAAACAGGCACAAGGCAGAGATGTTCCCTATCTCCATTTCCATTCGATATTCTAATGAGGTGCTACCCGATGCAATAATATAAGGAAAACAAATAATAGACATATAGATTTGAAAGAAAAAAGTAAAACTATCTTTATTTGCAGACATTATCATTGTGTTTATACAAAGCCCTAATGCATCTACAAAGCTACTAAATCTAATAACTGAATATATCTCAGATTCAGAATCAATACAAAAGATCAACTGTATTTCTATGTACATACAATAAATAACAGAAAAATTAAATTTGAAATAATATATTTTAATAGCATAATATATCAAAAAATAGACAACCAAAAATGCCACAAAATATTGCTTAGAAGAACTGAACTAGATTCAAAAGGTGGAGAAATTTACCATGCTAATGGATAGGAAGACAATATTGTAAATAAGTTAATTTTTATAATTTGATCTCTAAATTTAATGCTCCCAAACCAATCACAATCCCAGAATTTTTTCTTGTAGAAATTGAAAGCTGATGCTAAAATGTGCATGGAAATAAAAAAAGAAGCAATATAGCCAAAACGAATTTGTTTAAAGAGAACAAAATTGAATGACTTACACTACCTGATTACAAGACTAATTACAAAACCATAGTAATGAAGACAATATGCTATTAGCATAAAGCTAGACAAAGGAATCTATTAAACAGAGTAGTCTAGAAATAAACCCACATTATTTTTTTTTTTTACAAATTTGCAATGAAATCCAATGGTTATGGAAGAATACTTTCATTAAATGGTACAGTACTAACTGAATCTTAATGTGAGAATAAAGTAAAGCTTGACCAATACCTCAAACCACACACAAAAAATTAAGAGAATTTCAGCTAAACATAAAAGCCATAACTATAAAGCTCCGAAAAGTAACAGGAAAATGTAGGAAAACAAAAAGCAATTTTGGTTAGGTAAAGTTTACTTAGAAGGCAAAAATCACTAATCATTAAAAAACAATTTAAAAACTGAATTTCAAAGTCAAAAACTTTTGCTTTTCAACATATACCAGTAAGACAATGAACAGTCAAAAAATAATTGAAGAGCATGTGTGTGCAATGCGGGAGTGGGGAGAAACATGAAGAACTCATATTCAGAATACATCAAAGACTTCAATGAGCAACATTTCTCTCCAAAAGACTTGGACCAAAACTTCACAAAGAGAATATATAATAGCCACAGATTCTCAAAATTTAGTTATCAGGGAAAGGCCAATTAAAATCATAATGAAATATCAATATACACCCACTAGAAGGGCTAAAATTCAAAAGATTGAAACCAAATATTAAAGAGGATGTGGAGCAACTAGACCTCTCCTATCTTACTGGTAGAAATGCAAAACTGTACAAGTATTTTCGAAAACTAGTAGTTTCTTGTAAAGTTAAACATTTATGTATCTTATGATCCAACAATTGTAGTCCTGGATATTTATCCCAAAGAAATGTATCTGCAAGAAGACTTGTCAAATATGTTTATAGCTGCTTTCTTAATGATAGCAAAACTTTCGAAACAACTCAAATATATATCAACAGGATAATAAACAACTGGGGTATATTTATGCAATGGGATATTACTCTGCAATAAAAACTGACACACATGCACACACACACATACACCACACACACACACACACACACACATATGCAGCAACATGGATGATCGAGAGTAAAGAACCCAGACACAAAAGGGTACATATTGTATGATTCCATTTACATGAAGTTTACCAACTTGCAGAACAAATCTACAGTGATAGAAATTAGAATATTGGTTCTCTTTGGGGAGTGGGGCATTGACTGGAAAAAGGCACAAGAGAGCTTTGTAGGGTAAGGGTAACATTCTTTATGCTGATGGAAGTGTGGATTGTATGTATACCTGATTACATTTGTCAGACTCATGGAAGGGAACACTGAAAATCTGTACATTTTTACTGAAGATAAAGTACCTCAATGTATTAAAACTAACTGATATACAATTTTTCACCTATCGGTTTTGCAAAAATCCACGTTTTGACAACACACTCTGCTAATATGTCTGCGGAGTAACAGGCACACTCACTCACTTTGATGAGAATGCAAAATGACACGAGTAGAAAATACAGCAAATTTGGCATTTTCTATTAAAATTAGGATATATTTGCTCTTTTTTTACTCAGCAATTTTTCTCCTGGGATTTATACCAAAAATATACAGGAAATGTTATGAAAATATTTATATTCAAGGCTACTTATTACAACATTATTTGTAATAGCAAAAGAATAAAAATATCCATCAACAAGGGGCAGGTTTAATAAATCAGGCTGCAACCAAGCAATGCAGTTCTCTGCAGTTGTAAAAAGTGAAGACAGATATCTTTATATACCACTATGGAGATATGTTGTTAAGTACAACAAAGCAAGTTAGAAAAAGGTGCATATGAAATGCTACCATTTATCTGAGAAGAGGAAATGATTATGGGTGGATAGGTAGATTGGTCAGTTGGTTGCTAGAAAGAACAGGTAGCTTACAAAAAGAGCAGTGGAAAGTTAGGATATATTTTTTAATGAGTGCCTATAAAAGAAACCTGGGAACAGAGTAGAAAGGACCGCACAGAGTAAGATTTCCCTGAATGTACCTTAGTCTAAAGAATTTTATTTTTGAATATTATAAAGAATACATGCAATCATTAAAAAATTACACAAAATTTATCTTTTTAATTTCCTAAAGAGCAAGGGTAAAATAAAAAATAAGTGACTCTAACTGTAACTGGATGATATAATCACACAGAGATAGTATCAAGTGACATTAAAACACAGTAATTTGACTAAACACCCCTAGTGAGAAACAGCCTTAGGACAAAATGAACTGCAAAAATATATAAGTGGCTTCTAAGAAATCATATTGTTGACGGTGTTATTAGTACTAACATGGACCAGTTGTTAGTGTATTGCAGAAGAAAGCAAATGAGTAATTATATTGATATACTCGAGAACTAACATTTTTTAGCATAAAAGGAAAGAGATACAGGTAATAAATAAGATTGTTGAGATTAAGTTGAACCCCTATTATACTGCATTTGAATTGAAAGTATCTGTAAGAACTCATAATAAATTATCTCATAAAAATGACACTGATATTTTCTAATTTTGTCAGCTAACATGACCTGGAAACAATGATTGATCCAGGAACAATGAGAATCCCTAGCAACCATATTTTAGTTTCTAAATATGTCCCACAGAAGAACTGGCTTCTTAGGAAAATGACTGGTTCCAGGTCTGGAGAAGAAAATTCACAAGATGATCCTAGAACAACCTGTCATAACAAAACACAAAGAAAAAGGATTCGGTCCTATAAGCATAAAGAGGCTCTCACTGGCCAAGAAGAAACAGTTACATATTGTTATCCATGAGTTTATTTTAATAATATTAAAAATTACTCCTTGGTCATTACTGGAGAATGCTAGTGAACTTAGAAAATTACTTAGAAGATAATGCTAATAGAGTATATTTTGAAAAGTGGAATGTAAAGAGAAAGAATCACACATTTACCCTTCCTTTCCTGTACAAACATATCTTAAAGTTTATCAATTAATTGATGAGGAAATATTTCTCTTTGGAGAGGCACTCTAACTAAAAATTAAAGAATGAATGATAGAATTTAAAAATTATCATTTTGCTATTCTTAACTAATGGATGTGGGCAAAGGAAAGATCATCAGTGGCTAACATCACTAAAAATAATAATAATAATAATGTCACCGGATATTACATATCTCCTAAAGGAAGCAACATCACCACTAAAGTATTCTTTTAAAAAAATAAAAAGAGAATCTGAATCTGATCATGCTTCCAGAACTAACAGGCATCAGTGGGGACAGAAAAACATTAAATAATAATGAAGATGTAAAAAATTTAAACAGGCTACGAAAATTCAATTGACCCAGTTTTTCCCACAAATAAATCACATTAATAAAAAAGAGATAGAGAGATAATTTTATGGTAAGAAGCCAAATCAACCAATTGCAATATATAGACCTTATCTGGATCCTGATTTAAATGATCAGTTTTTTAAAAAAATGAGAAAGAACAGGAGAAACTTATAATTTACATTTGAGGATACTAAAGAATATGGTATTAAAGTTATATTAAAAATAGCCCTGATCATTTTAGAAATATATACTAAAATATTTATAGGTGAATTTAACTAATGTCTAGGAATTTCTTCAAAATTATCTGAGTAGGATATTATGAATAAACAGAAAACAGAATTGGACATGAGATGATAATTAGTAAAACGGGGTGATTTGCACATGACTCATTTCATTATTCTCTCCCATTTAATTCTTGAAAAACAAAGTTTGAGAATCTCTCATAATATTTTTCACTTGTTAAATCTAAGTGTTTCTTCTTTGAAGAGCTAACTTAAAAAGACAGAAACTTGTAAGGAAAAGCTGGCCATTTCCATAATTGGGACCAACATGTTCAAAAGGCTACAGATCTGAAACAGCATGATATTGTGCTATTTTTACTAAATTTTCACAGTCTCTTATATATTTTATACTTACAGCATATCTCAGTTCATACTATTTCACATTGGACAGCATAGTGTAGATCTTTATAATATGAAAATTTCAGAATTTATCTGATTTTCATTGTCTCAGTCACCAAAATTTATTCCCAATGACTTTAACTACATGATTCCTAATCCATACATGTAGCCCTATGCCTGTCTACTATGCCTCGATATCCGATATTTACCTCAAAATTATGTTCCAAACTAAGTTCATTATCTGTCCCCTTTACATTTGCATCTCACTATAATTACTATTATCTTGCTCCCTTTCCCTCTATTCAGTCCAACTTCCTCATTTAATGAGCTAAAAGATTCTGATAATTCTACTTCGAAACCCCTCAGATTCTACACCTCTATATTCCAAATGTACTCAATTCATGATTGACACTACTCCAAACGATTTTTCCTCTCTGCCATTATTGGTCCCTCATTCTAATAAATCCTTCATTTTCTCAGAGGAATGTATCCATGAATTTAACAAAATAACTTTTAACAATATGTAGTAAGAACTAGACTTTTCTCTTTAAACACCTCCCTGTAATCTACAAGATAAGGCTGAAAGACAAATATTATCTCATGAAGTTGTTCTCAATGTCCTTAAATGATATAATTTTTCCTTTAATAAGTGGATTTTACCCTATTTGATTGTAAAGATAGAAGAAAATAACGAATTTTCATCTAGCATAAAAACTAAAGCATAATTCTACTGAAAAAATTATAATGAAAAAGTTGATAATAATTGAAAAAGTTGATAATAGTAACAAAATCTGAAATGTAAGTGTGAATTTACCAGCTCCTTAAAATTAAACCATCTATTCCTTCATAAGAGAAGATTCAAGCAATAACCCTCTTTATCCTTAATTACTATTCCTAGAAAATTGGTTGATTAGAAATATATGACTTAGTATGTCAGCAAATAAAGAATATAAATCTGTCCTAGTGAAGGAGTGGCTCCTGATGCTGAATGGCATTTGTTAGGTAAACAGACTTGAATGGGCAGCTTTCGGTGAATAACTGGCACAGGGAGAGGAAAGGCAGGATTTATGCCGAGCATGCACAGCTGGAAGCTGAATAGGCACAAGAACTCTGATATATAACACAAAACCAACTGCCTTATTCTGTTTCATTGAGACTGCCAACTGAGATACATCATTTGACACTGCTACTCAGAGCCAAATCATTCATCAAGCTGTTTAAAGCTCAGCATACCACCTGTCCATGGACCAGATTCATTTTAAAAAGTAAAATAAAAGTTTCCTCAGCCCCATGACAAAAGTGAAGGTACTTCCTTTAGAGAGAACAAAAGTTATGACATCTTTTGCTAAAAAAAAAAAAAAAAAAGCCACAATACCTGCAAGAATAGATGGCAAAAAGGACAAAGAAATTAAAGCATGTTATTCAGCTTGTCTGGATGGTGGTAAAAGACAACTAAAAAGAGATCATCTAACACATCACAAAGTGAGAAAGTATATTTTCTATCGGTTTCAAATTTTAGAATACATTTTAAGACCTACATTTTCAGTGTAACATTTTACACCTTCATTATTAATATCTAAATTCTTGTTCTATGTGGTTATTAGACACAACAGAAGCAGGTAAAATAAAACTCATCTTCAAAATATTTTACACATATCTATTAAAAGCCTTTTTGCCACAGCAGCAATATTATCTTTAAACATTTGTTATTCTTTTGAACTTTCTCAATCGTTATAGAATTCTGGGAACAGGGTTATTTTTAATTCTAGTGACAGACTCCTCGTCCCAGCTGAACTGAGAAAAAAAAAAATGGGAACAGTTTTGTAAAAGTCTGTCAAACAGATGAAAAAAAAAAAAAACTGGGTCTAATTTGGTTCACTAAAGCATATTTTTTCTTTTCCTGGAGTACATCAACAAATATCTTTTACAGAAGTCATCGAAGCTCATGAGTTCTTGTGATATTGACAACCCACTGGGTGAAAGCATTATTGAGAATCCTCAGATAAACTGGGAGAGGGCTGGACCACCTGCGGTCACTGAGGAAGAAGGCTTGTATTTTACTCTTAAAGAGAAGAGTGACCCTAGAATGAGGAGGATTAAAAACATTCTGATTATATATCTAGAAGTTAACATGCCACAGGAGTTTAAATAATTAAACCTTAATGTATCAAGCTGAATAAATATCAAAACCATAATGTTTAGTGGGAAAAAAAATCTACATCAATATGTAAAAGCATGTTTAATCTATACAAATGTTTAAAGACACAGCAACGCAGGATATTGTTATTGATTCATTATATACAATAAAAGTGCAAAGACTCAGCTGAAAATGAGAATGATTCAGAACTCTCAGAAAAGGGTTTCACTTGGTGGGGCTAGGGAAGGCAAAATGTTAATTAAAATTTTCATGGGGCTGTAAAAGAAAAGGAAGGAAGAGAGAAAGAAGAGGAAAGAAGAGAAAAAGAGAAATTCATAGTGAGTGAGTCCTTAGGGACAAAATTAAAATTGGCTATTTAGAATGCACTAAGACCCTAAACATGTATAGATTAAACATAGGTTCAAGTTTAACAGGTTGGATTAACCACAAATAGATAAAAGATCTAATTTCTCCCTCAATCTCATGGACTCTCAATAGTTGGGAATTTACCCACTGAACTCAGAAAGTAGTGATGAATACTCACCCATACTCCTATGTATATGTGAATAAACACATTAAACTTCCTTTGTTGTAGGCTATATTATTCTATTGTTCATGTTGACAGAACTATCAGTACTCAGATTCCTTAAACTCTGTAGTAGTAACATCTACTTATTATTCCTTCTGAGAAAAATGTATGACTATACTTCAAATATCCCTCATATTTGACCTCAGAAAAGGAGATCTTCTACCAGAATGGTTATGGCTAGGCAAAGTGGTTGAAATACTGTTTGTCTGTGTCATTCACAGTAGGCAGTAGGGAATTTCCATATACTCTGATAGAGGTTACAGAATCACAAGGATAAAAATTTTTTTCTCAGGCAAGGCAACTCTTGGTTGATCTCACGAATTACAAGGAACTTGTCAGCTTACAACCCCTTGTATTTTATTTTTTACATCTATAGCACCTGATCTTCCTAGGTGGTCTCCCATCCAAGTACTAACCAGGCCCAACCCTGCTTAGCTTCCGAGATCAGGTGGGATAGGGCTTGTTCAGGGTAGCATGGACGTAAACACAAGAATACATTTTTAAGTTTCCTACTAATAACAATTTCACAAAATGAAGATTCTCTTTGACCACAAAGGGACAAGACAAAAACAAAAAATTCCAATATTATGACTAAAAAGATGAAAAAGACACTGTGCAACCACAGAAAAAAACACCAAGCATGCTCCTTTCCTCATGTAAGAGTGACTACTTTTTTCCAGTGATAACCATCACCCTTCTTCTTTCCTCTAGTTTCCTACATAAAAATATATTTTATATAAAATATAATCAAAATAAAATCAATAAAACATTAAAAATCAGTCACTAAATTGCCTCTTCTTCCTGACAATATCCAATCAAAAAGACCTGCAATTTTCTTCAAATTTTCCCCCAAATCACCATCTAATTGTTACCATGATGTGCATTTCAAAGTAAATGATGACTAAAATAGCCTTTTCTTTCTTCCACATAGTATGGGCTTGAAAAAACTTAACATTAAAGTATAAATGTAAAAAGTCTCTTTTGTACACAACAGTAATTTTAAGATAACTGAAGCAACTAACAATGATTTGTTTGGAAACACAGTTGTACATTGCACTTTGCTTTATCGTAATGAGAAATGCATGTGAAGCTAGATTTTAGCCGTATATAAATCCTATCACAGTCTTTTCTAACCAGAGAAAGGTTCTCTGCTGTGCTGATAAATTTATTTCCCAGATACCCTCCATGAAAATATTGGATATGCAAGAAAACAACATTGTAACTAGTTTTTGATTGTCTTCCTGGGCAGAAGTATCACACCACAGAGTGGAACTTGATGAATGAACGTTTTCAGCAAAATATAACCATATTTTATGCTGTAATGATTGAAAAAGCAGTAGTTTCCACTCTGGTGGCCAGAGAGAGAGTAGTTTCAAGTCTTTTAAAATTTGTTGAAGTATTGGATCTGCAAGCTGAGATAATACAAGCCCATTTCATCATGGTGGTATAGTTATCAATGCATTAAGTGATGATTACTTCTCAGGCCTTTCTGTGAATTGTATCTGCTTCTACAGAAACTGCTCCTGAACATTTAGTGCTGAACAGAATATTATAACCAACAAAACAAAAGTTATTTTTTTCTATAGGAATGACAACTCGCTGAAACTTGAGGTAAGAATTCCGATTGAACAGCATGTCTACATCTTTCTTAGAACCACAATGAATGCATGGAAACAGCTTTAATATTACAGCTCTTCCTATCTGTTATTCCTCTGTAATCATAATGGATTTCTACTTTCAATAATCATCTTTGGAAGAAAGAAATAATTCTTTACATAACACTCAATATAGTATAGGCCCAGGCTCAATAAACACAAATTGAAATAAAAACCATTCATGTTAGTACTTGTAGGTATGATGAAATGAGATGATGCCTTACTTAGTAATCTTTAAAGCAGTTCAAATAACTCATATTGATACAACTTTAATGATTTGTCAAACTCCATAGAATATAGTATTATTAACCTAACTCTACATGTGTGTCAGTATTGTGAAAATAAAATGGTCTAGATAATAAAATATAGAATATAAAATAAATTTTATAAATATAAGGTTTATCTTTACCACTATTATTTATTTTTGTTGCCAATCTTATATATATCTATTTAGCGGCTGATAAAACGTGGTTGAAAAAATAAACAAAAAAAACATTAAATAATATGGCTGAAGGTGAAGTCACCGCTCTTACTCCACTTTACCATAGAAATTATTTGATGCACATAATGGTAAATAAAGCAAGACATAACTTCAATGACAAATAAATTATACCTAACAAGTTCTCAGATATATGGCAATAAAATAAATACACTCATCATGATAAAATTTTACCTTTAGGGTTCTTTCTTATTTTGAGAATTTCAACTGAAGTAGTTAATAATGCTATACATTATGACCCTCTAAACAATTTACTTTTTAGTCTCAATTTTTATAACCAAGTTTTTAAACACAAAAATGATTTTTTTCCTTATTCTTAACCTCTCAGTATTATCAGTACCCTCATTCACCATGATATATGATCCCTTTTTAGCTGACATCTGTCAGTCAGGCAAAAATGCACATCTACCAGTGGACATTTATTCAGTAAGCAAATTCAGTAAGAGAATTAGGCATTAAGACAACACTTTATTAAATCTTTACGTGACAATTGGCCACTTTTTGGAAAAACCTTTCCTTACTAAGATAAACAATCTACTTATTTCTCAAAATAGCTTTATATGTACATATAAAAATATGTAACTTGCTTGTAATTGTTAGTTTACAAGGAAACCCAGATTTTTTCATGAGTTTATTAGTAAGTTTTGTGCTGTGCACTAGAAAAGAGATAAGGATAAATAAAATATTCTAAATGACCTAAAAGAACTTTAAAATTAGCAAAGGAATAAAAATGGTTCATCAATAATGGCAACACAGTATAAAATAGGTATATAGAAAAGATATTTTGCTTGAGGGGTTCAAAAAAAGTAATAGGAAGAAGTGATAACACAAAACTTCAAATATACCAGGGGTATTATCAGATAGCAGTAGCATCAGGCAAAGTGGACAATGTAAAAGGAGAAAAGAAGTAAGAAAATAACCCTTGTATTCCAGAAGAAAAGATTTGGACATAACATTGTAGGTAATGAGACTTCATTAGGAAGAGTATATGATTTGTGTATTTTGAGATATACAGAATTTGAGATGATAGTGGACTTTCAAGAGGGTTATGCCCTGTGGTATAGGAAAAGCCATCCTGGAAAAGCAAATACTCTGAGCTAAGGGTAAAGATAAGTATTTGAGAATCACCTATACAAGTGCCATATGTGTTATTACTTTGTTTTTTTAATTTCAAAGAACTTCAGAAATGTAAATACTCATTAAAGAAATAAATTCAGAAACTAAGAGAGCAAATTGTTTAGAGAATTCACTCCTTCAACTAAGAAAAAGAGTAGATTAGAATTTAGTGTTTTCCCAGAGCTACATTGTGGACCATATGCTAACTCTTCAGGCACTTTTCTGCTTTAAAATCTACGCTCCCAAATTAATTTACATGAAAATGCTTTATTGACTTGGCTTTGGGAGAGAAACGTATATTTTGTGATTTATATCAAACATCTGGCTTCAATTTTCAGGAATTCCCTTAATTATAGTACATTATAAGGTACTTTACCTTAAAATTAATAGACATTTTATGTCTTTGGAGAATTACTAAATTTTCCCAAAATAGTTTTTGCTAAATACTCTTTATTGCTCAATTACTCTTGACTCCACAGATTACTCTTCACATATGTCTTCTATTTTGTGTTCATTCTATGGGACAACACTTGCTCTTGACTTTTAAGTGTGACAGTGATGTTAGAAACACTGATTGTTTTTTAATGCTGTTCTTTTCACAATGATGAAGTTTCATGCTCTTGTCATAGTTGAACTATTGACAGCACTTATCTGTGTTGTTAATATTCTAATCTTCTCTATATAAGCTCTCTATATAACCTTCTCTATATAACCTATAGAGAGAGCTTAAGCATCTGGGATATCATTGCTTGAAGAAGAAGGGGCTGAAATACAGGGTTACTAAAGGGTAATATACTTTTTTAATCCATGACCCCTATGAAATAGAGGCAATATGTGCCAATCCTATGTGGTACACGACTAAAGCAGCAAAGGTAAATGAGAAGTGAGGCAGAACAGGAGAGGAAAGCACATGTAAGATACACTTTGGAGTTAGCTAGAACTTCATAAAAAAACACAGTGAGCTGTTTGATCTCCTAGGAAGCCACTGGAGAGGCACTGTGTACTTACTCTATTGGTTATGTCTTCTATATGCTTATTTTTCTCTGTTCTATTACTTACGAGGAAAGATATAAGTAAAAACTCCCTTAGTAATTATTCATTGTGCACTTATTTGGTTCTATCAATTTTTATTTTACTATGTATTAAACCATATTACTAGTTGCATACAAATTTATAACTGTTAAATATTCCTGGAGTATTGAGTCTCTCTCATTATGAACTATCTCCCCTAACTCTGTTGTCATGCTTCCTGCCTATGTGCTGACCTCATCTAGCTGGGCCGGTATCCCTTCTCTCTTTATCTTGGCCCTGTAAATCCTTGCTGTTACAGTAGCTCTCAATGCCTTCAAGAAATTTTTAATTTCTTAAAAAATGTTTTGTCCAGTTTTTCTAGTTGTTCTCAATAGCTTTGTTTTAAAACTGAGTTCACTGTTTCTAGAAATGGAACTTGTTGAATGTACCCATTTCTACCAGAAATTAAGCAAGACCAATTTTAAAAGTCATTTGACTCCTGTGCTTTGAAGGAAAAAAAAATAACAAATTGAAGAGGACTTTTAAACTATTTAGAACCATAAAGCAAACTAAGAATAACAAAACATAGTGAAAAATCTAAGCATTGTAATTCAATGGATTCTATAAAATACTCTATTTGAGTATCCAATGACCAAAAATTCTTAAACACTATCAAAGATATCACTTTCTTAAATTTTGGTGTTATGGTATATTTTAAATTTTCTATCCCTCTAAAAGAGAAAGAGACCTGGAGAACCAGTATAAAAGGTTAGAACTTCCTAATCGACGCTTCCTGATTCATCACACTCACTTCTTAAGTAAATGTTATCATCTCGTTGTGAATTTGTAAGATGTTTATTTTATCAGATATCTGAGAAAACAAACATACAAGTTCCCTCAATAAATACATTAAATATTGAGAAAAGAAACAGACTACCACATACACTTGAGAAAACAATTCTCAGCAACCCCAGAAGTTAGCCTACAGTCCTACAAATTTTTCCATGTACTTACATGAATGCACAAGGTCAAAAAGGTAAAATGTAAGTTTATTGGCCATTAAACCCTAAATCTTCTCAATAGATCACAATTAGAGAAACACCTGTGCTAAACAGTCGGGCAGTGTCACTGTGCAATGGTGTGTTCAGATGCTTTCTTGTTATTCTTGACTACAAATCTAGCAATGGAAGTAGAGCATTTGACACAGGTACTTCCCTTCACCCAAATATTACTACAATTGTGGGGCCTTCCATTACAATTTGAACACTTCAGATTATTAAGTTATCAATGTGAAGAACTTAACTTGGAAGTTTCATTATAGAACACAAAAATAGAGATTTATGTTCTGTTTGAATATATTAAAATATTTTGAGTAATAAGGCCTAAAATATTTTTAAAATAGTATTATCTAATGAATATGCATATTCATGATTATACTCCTGTGAGCACACAATGTTACGGAGGTGAAAGGCTAGTAAAACATCATCTAATGAAACCAACATACAGCCTACAAAAACACAATCATATTCTTTCTTTGGTTCTGCCATCAGGGAAAATTTGTGAATGCTTCTCTATACTTACATTTCCCCACTGATAAAAGAAAAAAAAACTTTTAGTTAAGAAACAAAAATTAGGAAATATGTAAAAGATAAGACAAAAGTATGAGTTCAGTTTGACTGTGGTAGTAAATTAGAAAAAGACACCAAAAGGACCACCATTTCTAATAATACACTGATCTTGGCAATTGTATGTGTTGTATGTCGAGACTACTAGCAACAGGCAAATACCTACAAATCCAGACCTGTAGTAAACTCCTAAAAGGAAAATGAGGCACTATTAATTCAAACACAGGTATGTGTTAACAATAGCTTCTAATGTTGGGGATCCAAAAATAGGTAAGATTGTTCTAATAAAATGGAGAAATAATATAAACAAATTTTCTCAAACGACGCAGGAATAGAGTAAAGAAACCATGTTTACAAGATTCCAGCATGCAACTTGCTTATTAATAAAACTGACCCACATAATGTAATTTGAAATCGAAAGTTTAAAATGTTAAACATTCAATGTTCACATAAAAAGCTGGCTGTCTTTCTCTGTCATTGAGGGTTGGGGTGGGCAGGTAGATGAGATATTGCCAAAGAAGCAGCTCAGAATAAGGCAAGATAGTAAGTATGGCAAAAGAATCAGGCAGCTGGTCAAACTTCCAAACAACAATGTTGAGAGCAAATAGATTATACAAAGGAAGATTAATATTCTGCACCAATATTTTTGTTCCACATAGTAAGCTGAGTAGACCAAAATACAGCCAGAGACCTAGGTCTTCTCCACTTACTACTTGCCTTCTCAGACTCTCTCTTTTGTCTTACAGCACCATTTCTGAGGTACATTCCTTAATGAATGGATTCAATAAGAAATTCCAACGGTATATGAAGAGGGGATAGATTTTTCCTGGTTGATGCAATTCACATTGTACATCTTTATTGCAAATACCCTACGCAACATGTCATTCTTTTTCAACAATTACTCCTGCAGTTTTTTACTAAGTCATCAGTGAAGAAACTAACTTTAAAGAGGATATATACTGCCACTTCCAGAGAAATATACATTTACACAGTGAAACAGACATTCACATGTCAATGCAAAGGAATGACTCTATTATGATATAATTTTACAGAAAACGCTGTCGAGGAGAGAGAGAGTCTTTTGTGGTGTTTGCTTGGTCCATTGAGGCCTAGCTCTGAGACCAATACATAGCCTTCTACAGCTTATAGATCTGTATCTTCATTTTTTTATGTTTTAAAAGTTACATATTTGTGAAATATCTTGCTGAATTCCTGAAGAGTTGATGATAAAACCTTTGCTGTCTGCAGATGTTATTTTAACTCTAATTACTCTTCCAAGAAAGAACATCTGTTGTTGTTCATTACCATTTTCTTCTCATTTCCTTATAGCCTTTACGTATTTTGAAATAATCTTGGATTATATTACTATATTTTTCTAATATTTTTCATAAAAATGAATAAAATTTGTTCAAAAACCAATCAGAATAGAACCACAGAGTGTTCAAAGATAAAGAATACTAGCTTACCCTATCATTATTTCTTTTGACTCACATCATTACTTCTTATTTTGTTATTTTTAAAATCTGTTTATAAATTAAGCCTCAAAAATGGGAAATTAAAAAATCAAGTTTTCCTCTTACCTAGAGCTTTGGTAGACTTCTTAGTCAGTTTAATCCCAAGTTCCATGGTTTTCATTCCTGAAGAAGCAGTAGAATTAATTCCTATTACTAAAGTCAAATTATTCAATTTTAACATGCTATTGTTAGGAAAGACACATACTTAAGAAAGAACTAAATTTTATAAAAGTATGTAGAGGACCATTACAAAAGCATAACATTAAAAGATATCTATTGGTTATTGGCTCTGTATCTTGTTTTTCAGTGTCTTCTGTAGGCCTGGAGAATAAAATTCCTAAAGCATTATTCTGATTTTCCCTCACCTTTGCTGAATATTTTAGTGAATTCCTATTGCCAATTATTTAAAATCTGTGCATCTTAGCCTCAATATTATACCCACACATCTTCTATACCATTTCTCTCAAACCAAATAATAGACTATGAACATATTAATTACTTGTTTATATATTAGCTGTCTTATTGAAGTAAAATTTACACAATAAAATGTACAGATATTTATACATACATTATCAAATTTTGATATATGCATATGCCAAGATACCACTGCTTTCAATTAAGACATAGAACATTCACATTACCCAGAATATTCTCTCATGCACCTATCCAGTTATCCTCACCTTCTATAGGCATCATATATTATCTACATATATATCCTATGTCTATTTCTGCATATGTCACTATACATACATATGTACACATGCATACCACCAATACATATACACATATATACATATATTAATATTATCTATTCTTTAACTTCCTATGGAATCATACTATATGTATGTAGTCTTGATGCCTAGTTTCTTCTACTTAACAGTGTTTTGAGATCTATCTATGTTGTTTCACAATTACTACTTCAGTCTTTTAAATTCTGATTATTATTCTGATTATATATCACAGAAACTTAAAAAGTCATTAATTTTTTGTATTTGATAGACATTTTAATTGTTTCTAAGTCAGGACTTTTTTAATAAAACTGCTATGATTGTTTCATTACATTTTGACTCATATTATTCCCTCCAAAAAAATACTTTTTATTCATGATTTGCCTTTCTTTAAGTAACTTTGAAGTTTATCTTTTTTGACTATCCTAAAACTCAGTGAAGTCATCTTTGGCCTCTTAACAATACTATTTTGTACAGCTTATCAGGAAATTGTCATAATGTTGCTTTATTAATCTTTTGGGTTACATGCCTGTAATTCTGAACTTAAAAACCTTAAGGAAAAGCTCAACTTCTATTCCTCTGCAACCATAGCACTTAGCATAGGCCATGCACAAATTTGTTTGTTCAAAATTAGTGGTGGCTGAAGTGGGATATAATCTGTAACCAGCCAAAGATCTCACTAAGAAACTAGAAAATCAATATTAAATAAAAGCTTACATTCTTAAAAGGATTATAGCCACAGAAGCAAGAAGAATATAGGTATTAAATTTTTGGAGTGGGGAGGACATTCAAAGATGAACTTAGAATCTGCACCCACTTTTACTTCAAGACCCTTTGCAGTTCTGGGAGAGGGCCAGAGTCTGTGAATATGAACTTGGCACAAACAGAGAGCTGCTGCCAGAGGATAGAAATACTAACAAGCTTTCAGTAGTTATGCAGAGAAGTAACAAATCAGGACTGGAGGGTAAGCATATGGCTGTTTCTCTTAAAATAGTTTTCTAAACTCTGAGATAGTACAATGAAGAAGGCTGAAAGACTAAGCCATTAAAATACAGACCAGAATTTTCACCATTGGACAGTGCTGTAGAGAGAGACTTACAAAAAGGAGTCTCTGTAACCACAAGGCTCATGGTCTACCCCAATTCTATTATTTAAAAAGTAAAAAGTAAGTACTTTTGAAGTAGAATAAAAAATACCTGCATTCTATCTAGATTTTTATTCTTAATGCCAACATTCAATGAAAAAAAGTATTAGGCATGCCAAGACATAAAATCATATGACAATAAGTGAGAGAAAAAAAAAGACAAGAAATCCACAGAGATATTTACATTTTAGCATTCAACTATTAATTTTAAAATACCTATAACTTGTTAAAGAAAATTAAAGAAATTACGGAGAAAATTTATGAAAAACTGAGACTCTTACTAAGAAAATTTGAAATCTTAAAAAGATTAAATGGACAGTGTAGTACTAAAAAATATGGCTGTCCCTCGTTTTACATGGATGAATCATTCCATGCATAATTTTTTACATGAAATAAATACATAAAGAGTCCACCACTATGAAAAAATACTAAATAGGCCAATATAGTCATAAAAAAATATCTATTTCAATATTTTCACAAAAGAATGTTAATGTAAATTCAGAAGAACCAAAATAAATTTTATTCACTGTCGATGTCTATACTGTCATCTAAAGCAATCAACCTCTCTTTAATTGAAACTGTCACTATCTTCATTGCTGAATATTTGAAATACTACTTTGGTTTCATTATTTATGCTTATGTTTTTGGTTTATCTTTTTCCAACCCATGTTGCTAAATTTTCATAATTCCTCAATATTCACTGCAACATTTTTTTTAAACCTGTTCAAATTTCAAGGCTCATTGAATGTTTTAATCAATATCTAGAATTGCAGTTTCTAGTTTCGTGCCAACAAAGAGCTTTGTAAATATTTTCTGCAGTGAATGAACTGGTTCATTCATTGTCATCATGGGTTCACATATTAAGTAATTTAATTCAAGATCAGTTAATTCTTGATCAACCAGTAATTCATGAATATCATCTATATTCAAATTGTCAGAGCCTTCTTCTTGAAATTTTTTAATAAATAATGCCAGTTAATTCCTTTCAGTTGTTGGAACCATATTCCCTGGTACAACCACTTCTGGCCATATTGCTTTCTAGCAAGCATTTAAAGTTGACAGCTTTATATTATTCAAAGTAAAGCTATTCTATGCAATTAAAATTGTGTATTTATTTTGGCTCTGTAACTGCGATTCATTGTTTCAAGTTTATTAAAAATATCATTAAAATTCCATTAATATAATTAATCTTAGAAGTAGAAATAATACCTTGAGCTAAAGGTTGGATCAAGAAAGTTGTATTTGGTGGCGAATATACAGCTCTTATATTTAGATGTTCTAAACTGTGTGAATGACCAGGTGCATTATCTAAAAGTATTTAAAAGGAAGACATTTTTCCTTCATATAATTTTCAGCTTCTACATCAGTAGTCACTTATGATTTTTATATGCTATCCAGTGAATGGAAAGGTCATTAATAATTATGTTAGTAAATATTAGTTTTTTTGTATGTTGTTGAATTAAGCTACTGTTTTTTAGAAAGAATAATCACTAATGGAAATGAAAAAGAAAGAAACATGTAAAATGAGACCAAGTAAATGAAAACTAGGTGTAAAAAGTCTACATAAATGGGAGAAATATTTACCGCATATAAAAAATTCTCACGTAAAAAATACTGTGTAAATTAAGGGATGAGTGTTATCTGAAAGTAAAACTGAATGGATGGTTATAAAGAGAAGTTTGGATAAAGAAGAGGGAAAAATTAGTGAAATAAAAGGCAGGCCTATACAAAACTTTAAAACCAAAGAGTAGACAAATAAAAGGAGGGGAAAAATGATCAAATACACATCAGATATTGTCAAAATGCATAAGTGTGAAGCATATGCAATTTGGAATCCCAAACGGAGAAGAGAGGAGAGGAAATGGGGAGAATCAATGTTTTAAATAAGTGCTGGAAACGTTCCAAAACTGATGGAGGCTATCAATACACAAATCCAAGAAGTTCTTCAGTACCAAGCCATATATATATATTAAATATAAATAAAAAATTAAATAATCATAAACCTTGTAAAAATCAAATACAATGTAAAAATGTTAAAAAGCATTAAAAACTAAGACACAAAGCATAAATACACTTATGAAAGAATGGAGACCAGAACACAGTGAAACACCTTATGAGTGCTAAAAGAGACCAGATGCTAAGATTCTATATCTAGAGAAAATATTCTTCAAAAAACTTTTTGTAGCAAACAAAAATTGTAAACATTCATTACTATATAATTTATACTAAAAATATACTGAAGGGATTTATTTCTTCAGGTAGAAGAAAAATAAATCCATAGGAAAACATGGAAATTTAAAAATTAATAACTACACCTGAAAAGATAAGTCTGAGAGTAAATCTAAATGAATATGTGTAAACAAGCTATAATGATGGTCTAGAGTTTAAAATACTTGTGAAATTAAAACACATGACAGACAATAACACAAAGTTTAGTAGTGGACTAAATGTAGACAAATTGTCTTTTCTTTAAATTTGTCAAATCAAGATTTAACACATATATGCACATTTTAAGTATAAAGTCCAATAAATACTTACATATGTATGCACTCATGTAATCATCACCCCTGTTAAAACAGAGAAATTTCCAGCATGGCAGAATGTTCCTTCATGCCTCTCCCACTATTCAGACTTCTGTCATGATAGATTAATTCTGTAATCTGTTCTGGAACTTCATGTGAATAAAATCGAACAGTAGGTATTCTTTTTCTGTCTGGCTAATTTTACTCATAATTATGTCTATGATATTCATCCATGCTATTTGCAACACTAGTTCATTCTTTTATATAATAGGAGGTATTCCATTGCATAATATTCTACAACATATTCATCCTCCCGCTGATGAACATATGGCTGTTTCCAACTGAGGGCTATTATAAATAAAACAACTGTAAACATTTTGTCTTTTGATGAACATATGTCCTCAATGCTGTGATGTACATTAAAGAGTAGAATTGTTGGAAGACAGGCAGATGTAAGCATAGCTTTAGTAAATATAAACAGAGTTTCCAAAGAGGTTGCATGGATTTATTCTACTATCAGCAATACAGTTCTAGTTGTTCTGTATCTTCACAATACTGTCAGTCTTTTTCATCTTACTGTAGTGGGTATGTAGTGATATTTCATTACTGTTTCAACTGAGTCTTCTTGAGTAATGATATCAAGCATTTAATGTTTATTGGCCATTTGAATAGATTCTTTTAAAGTGCCTGTTTGAGATTTTTCCCCATTTTTAGTTAAGATGTTGGTCTTCCTCTTACTGATTTGTAGAAATTAATTATATAATCTGCATAAAAGTCTTTTATGGAATCTGTATATTGTAAATATTTTCACCAGGCTTCAGCTTTTCAAAGGGCACTCCTCAGGGAGTCTGGCCACTATAACAAAGGAAACTGAAATATGTTGCCACTAAGATAAGTGAGGCCTGGGGGTTTGATTTAGAGAAATATGGAAATTGAGAAATGTTGTCTTGCTTTATTCATTCTATTGTTATGATGAAGTAAAATGTATACTTACTACAAATGGGTTTACTAGTTCATTCATTTAACACACAATGGCAAATGTCAACAAGGACTAGGTAGATAATATAAAGAAATGGACTGAATGGAAGAGAGCAAATGGTTGCTGAGATCCAGCCTCAGAATTAGAGATATAGTTGGAGTGATAAGACACTTAAACTCAGCAACCACTAACATGGTTCAGACAGTTATTGCTAAACCACAGATGCCTAATTTTCTTAGTTTTTTTTTTTTTTTCTGGAGAAGCCAGAAACATTATTTTACCAGGACTGTATTTCTTTACTAGGATTACAATTTAAATGTAAAGAATTTTTAAAACAACACCATAAAAAACAAAGCGAAGATAAAACTCACTGATTTGTGAATCATTTTGCCCATGAGCCACAAATTCACAACCCCAATCTAATGTATTGAGGAATACCTAACACCTACTGTGGTAGGTGAAATAATGACCACACCAAAAGCTGTCCATTATCACAATACACAGAACCTATGAATGTTATATCACATGGCCAGGGGAATTAAAGTTGCAGATGGTATTAAGGTTGCTAATCAACTGACCTTAAAGTAAAGAGAATATTTTGGATTTTCCCAATGGGCCTAATGTAATCACAAAGGTCCTTAAATGGGAAAGATGGAATCAGAAGAGTCTGTGTGCGATGCAATGAGAGAAAAACTCCACCACACATTCCTGGCTTTGAAGATGCAAGGGGGCCACAGGAATATAGGCTATTCGTACAAGTTAGAAAAGGCCAGAAAACTGATTCTTCCCTAGAGTTTCCAGAAAGAAACATCGCTCTGTCTACACTTAAATTGGACCTCAGAGAGACCTGGGTGAGCTTCTGGCCTGCAGAACTATAAGATAATAAATCTGTGTGGTTTTAAATGACTAAGCATGTGGTCATTTGTCACAGCAACAACAGAACACCCCACTCAAAAGAAATGAAATATTTCAAAATCCCCTGGAAATTATCCTTATTCAAGATAATTTTGTCTAAAATTATTTCTTAAAACTTCTCACTGACTTATTATGGAAGAACAAATGTCACATTTTTGGATGTAATTATATGTCTTTAATAAAACTATTACATTAAAGTTTCACTGTGGATTGCTTAAGCTGATACAGCTCACATCAGATGAGTTAATGAAATGTATATTTAAACTTAACTTTAGAAGTATCTCTAACTTATAACTTCAACTTAACAAAGCAGCCAATAGAAAATTAACAGTGTATTTCAAAATATTTCTTATTTTCCCATTAGCTCAAAACAAGAGTTCTCACATTTTCTTTGTGTAAAGATCAATCTGACAACAAAAATAAATAAATAAGAAAGATTCCATCCACTGCCCCTTCCCTGTCACTTCCAAACAAAATTGTAAAGTCTCATTTAGTCCTTCATTCATTTATTCAACACTGTAGAGCCTAGGTCCTAGGATTTGTACAAAATTTTAGGAATAGCAGACCTGATATAATTCCTTAAAATACATATTTTAATGGGGAAAATACTAAAATTTATACAAGTAAGAAAAAATGTTGAATTTTTCTCATACCACAGGCAATAATTTTAACTATACAAAAGTAATTGAATCTTAACATGTGCATATCTAATAGTTTCTTATTTAATAGTATGCCTGATTATGTGAACTCTTTTTAAAATGTGATTTTGTTTGGAACCAAGGAAAAGAGGTAGTTAAATCGTCATGTTATAAAGCTACAGCCAGACCTTATTTCTTGGTTCAAACAATGGCTCTCTTGAAAACATTAAGTAAATTGCCTCACCACATTATCTCATATTGTTCCACTTTTTAAACTTCAAGAGTAGAGCTTTCTTCATAAATAAAAAAAATGTTAACTCAGATAAATTACTAGATTATTATTCAGTGCTTTGAACAAACTCCATTGACAATATCCACTTTGAATATTTAATTCATTTAAAATCTGATATCCTTATTTAACAAAATATAAATATGATTAAATGAATTATCAGTATTTTTGGAGTGAAATCTGAAAGTTTACTTTTTGCAGTTTTGAACAATGACTAGTGTGCCTGATAAACAAAAATAATAGTCTTTAATGCCAATAAATCTTATAGCTTATTTCAATTATAAAGTATCAGGTCTAGAAACAGAGTATTGAGAACTGCTTTAAGAAATATATATCTAACAAAATTGTTTATTAGAGCAATATTAAAACTGTAAACATTCTATTATTTTATTTTAACATTAAATTGTATCAGGTTACAAACTACATTATATTATACAATATTAGTGACACATTATGAAAAGATATTTCATGTTGCATAATACCAAGAAAGGGATTCTAAAACATTATAGTGGGTCATCACCATACATTAAAATAGTCTTTGTAAATAGTGTCAAATTTTATACAGCCAACAAATTTTTAGTCTCATAATTTACTGAGTGCCATCATATTCATGATTAACATCAAGTGTGCAGTTTTCCTTCACACCATAAACTTTTTAATCAATTTCATCACGAGTACAGGAGAATTTACACCTTAAAACTTATTTAAGAATATTTGGGTTACCCTCGCTTTACAGATTAAGGCCCAGAAGTTATAAAGCAGAGGCCTGAAGACTCAGCTGTCAACATGTGTTGTAATTTTTTTTATAAAGTTGAATGCATTGCTTACATTTCAAAATTAGTAAAGTGTTTTTTTAAACATTAAAAAAATCTTGATTTTTACTTTTCTTGGAGAAAAAGAAAGTAAGGTTTTTAGGAAAATGTCACATTTCTACGGGCCCCTTTCTACAGGAAGTGTTTAGTTCTCCAGCATCCTCAGCATACTCTAGGTGTCTCATCTTGGATCCTCATCTAAGGTCTCTGCCTGGCCTTCATAGGAACTTGAGTTTGTCACCCTTGGCCTGGAACCCAAGGCTGTAGCTTCCTCTTCTCCACACATTAACTCCCACAGACAGTTCTCTTCCAGAATCTCTCACCACCTCCTATCAGCTGCCCTCCTCCCTGGTGTGCTAGAAAGCTAATAGCAGGCAGACCTGAGACTGCAGAGCTAGAAAGGGAGACCGAAAAGGAAACGAGCAAAGAAAGTGAAGCCAGTTATCTGCCTAGACACCATACCCCCTCATCGCCAGGTTCCAATTGCTGTCAACCTAAAATAATTGGAGATTTAGACAAATATGTTATAAGTATTTATTGTAGAACAGCCACTGTTGCGGGTCCTTCAGGAATAATGCTATGAATAGTATGACTTCAAGTGTAAGGCAATATTTGTTTTCCTGCTTTCCTCATGTTGCCCAAAATTCCTAGCACAGGAGACAAAGTCTTTAATTTGATTATTATAGAGAGATGTTTTTAATTGTCAGGACTGGAAAAGAGAATGCCATCCCTGGAATTAGTTTTGTTCAAAGTATAATGATGAATTATATCTAATCTTTTATTTTTCTATTTCAATAGGATCAAAATGAGAAAGCACTGAGTACAAGAAAGAATTAAATGTGTTTCATGGATGAGGTAAAACATAAACAGGAAAAACTATAATCTGGTGGCCTCTACCACTTTTCCCTTTTGCTTAACTGAGCTACTGCTAATATTATTACTACTACTGCAACTCAAAAAAGATCATTGTTATAGTAACAGTGATATTCATATTAATAACAATATTAACTATAATAACAATATGAACTACTAATATCTGAATATTACTTTGTTCTAGATAGTGGGCTAAGTAAACTAACTATATGTATTCTCTGAGTGAATCTTTAAAAGGTAAGTACTATTACGATCTCCTTTTTAGGGATTAAAAAAACTGAAGCTTAAAGATTTTAAGTATCTTGCTCAGGGTCATACAACTAGTAAGTGTTGGAGTGGGTTTCTAATACAGATCTGACTCCAAAGTCCATGCTCTTAACCATTATAGGAAACCCAGAGAATTTTGCCTGTATGATGCATAGTCCCTCCTTGCTTCTAGTGGTTATAACTATAATTCAGTGGTTCTCACCCTAAGATACACCTCAGAGCTCCCCATATTGACTCCTAAGTACGATGCTGGCCTTTTTTTCCTTTCCATGTTATTACTTTGGAGTTTCAATTCCAAGTTGTGAGTGCATGGGGAAAAGAAGAACCTGTGAAGAAAATTACCTGTAAGAACTCTAGTTAAGATGCAGCAACCCCACCGATGAATATGTGCTTTAGAAATACACCCCTCTTCATTTTTAACTCTTGTCTCCAAACTTTGATGGTAAAAGATTCCAATGGCCTTCAGTTGAAACTTCAGCCTAATTAAATATTGAACCTCCAGCAGACCATTAAGACTTTGTTCTTATGAGAAGAGGTCTCTGTTGGGGCCCCAAGTGAAAGATTACTGACCTGCCAAGTCTTTTTTGTATTGCAAGGAAGGCATTTTAGAAATGTCAAATAAGAGGATCCAATTACTTGACTTACCAAGTATATCTTCTTTGTGTACCATTTTTATTCCTACACAGTTGGAAATTCATAACTATCTAAACAAATTCTTTATCTTGAACATAAAAGATATACATACTGATATACTGATGTGCCTTATCAAAATAAAGAAGGAATTAAATATTTTTCATCTGATCTCTAGAGACAAAAATATTAGCCAGTGGCAGAAAAGAAGTTATATCCCATTGTTCTACTCAAAGAAATGTCAATGCAGGGTGAAAATAAAGTCTGGCATGGCTGCTGTTACAGCTGACCTCTGGCCTTTCCAGATCTTAGGCCACTTTCTTCATTCCTTCATGTCTTTAGGGTATTCAAATAAAACCTGTTTGATTGACTGTGATATTTCTAGCTTGGTTATAACTACAGAAAGCAGTAAAAGTGACAAAGTTTTATTAACAACTCATGAGACAGAATACCTGTCCTAAATCTGGTTTGCAGAAATAAACTCAAGAAACTAGCTTTCAGTAACTCTTTCATTACCTCTTTGTCTTTTCTGAACATTCCATGCACCTGAGAGATGGCAACGCTGCTCAGGAAGCCTCTTTGGCACTGAAGCCATCCAGAGCAAAAGAGGAGACCCCTTCTCTGCTGGATATGTACCTTGAAGTTAACTGGAAAAGAGGATCTAGAATTTACATCTTCGGATAATATAAGTTGGATGAATAGATTTTCAGTAAACATAATATAAACACGCTCTGGTTCTCTTGTAAATACTACAGCAACTCAAAATTTCCCCAAGCCTCTTTGGATCTTTGGATATTAATGAGACCAAATTCCCTGACTCACTGACTATACCTGACTAGGTAGGCATGACTAGGTAGGCATTACAGGTATTTTCAGACAACTATAAAAGGACTCCTTTCATACTCTGAGGGCATTCGGAGGGCATTTCACAGATGAACACTATCTCAATTCTAACCTTCCCAAAAAATCCTGTGTGCCAGGTCCACTGGCTTTTGGCTTTTCCATTAATATCACTAACTGGTTCTTGCCACTGCTCCTCCATGTACCACTTTTGAAGGTCTTGTACCCTCATGATTTCAAATGATTCCAATTTCAATCCACAAATAAACAGATTACCCACCTCTCCCTCTCTGTAACCCTTTGTCATCCCAGTACCTACACTGCTTACCTTCCGAACCCGCTACATTCTCTCATGAAACCTGTTTTTTTTTTTCAGATTGTGATAGAAAGGAGGGGCTGAGAAATCAGAGCTGGAGAAATATACAATATGCTTTTCTTCCCTGTTGTTTGCTATCAGTCCCTCGCCTTTTCCCCAGGAACTTGGATACAAATAACTCTCTAAAGAAATCATCCCTGCAAAGACAAACTACTCCTGCCAAAAGATATCTGGGATCCACTGAAATAGTACCTTATTAGGCATCCAAAACATATCTGAATCTCCGTTACAACTGCGGCCTCTATTACCACTTAAAACCAGTTCAAAGAGGGAGGTGCAATTGTATTAACTGATCAAGTATGTATCAAGGCACTGCTCTTCTCACCGCGCCACCCTCCCCCATGCTCGAGACACACCACAGGACTCACAAATTTTATGTATATTGTAAGTCCTTACTAAAATCATACCTCTTTCTTTAAACTTTACCAAAGTCTAATTTTCATATTGATTATGGGACTTCTATATTACTCAATCTTTTTTACATTGCTTATTTAAAAATATCTTTATCATTAGAATGAGTGCCTGATGGAAACATCCACGTGTTATTTATTTCTGCATTCCTCACGACCTTCAACACAGCACTTTCCATTCTATAAGCACTCAAGTTGATCGTAATGTTACACAAGGAGCAGTTTCTGAAGGTTTACTTTATATGCCAACTAATAGTAACACCACTTTCCTACATCTGCTGGTTTCTAACAGGACTATATACAACTTTATTGTGACTGTAATTTATTCAGAATTTATTATAATGACCTAACTCTATATTTGACCATGTCTCTGTTATTGGTATGTGACTACTTGAATGAAGGATTAAATGGTTTTTCAAAGACAGGGCATAAATTCTTCTAGATACTATCCTTGCTATGTAAACCTACTAAAAATAACACTGAAATACTTAAACCATATTTTCATCTCACAGCTTGCTTTTATGTGTAATGTACTGAATTCTTTGTTTTTTATACATTGATAGCATTGTTAGATTAACTATCATTATTATTCTTTTTATTGTGTATTCTCTATTCTTATAGCAGGTTTTTATAGGATGAGAACTTGGTTCTTAGTTAATCTCTAGCTTAATTTCCTTTGTACTTTTTTCAGTACATTCAATTAAACAAAGCTATACAGATTCACATTCAATAACAGAGCGGTTTACTAAAAATTGTGTGTGGCACAAAGATCTCATTGAGAAATTAACTGTAGCTTGTTCATCATCAACAGTTGAGAATATTTCCCCTCTCCCTCTTAAGGAAGAAGGGAGTTTTAGACCAGGATATCTAGATGATCATTCGCAAAGTTGAGTGAATTGGCCATTCATTATGAAAAATTAGGCTTGAGACAGAACTAGACAGTACTCTCCAGGCAGGTTATGGCTCAAAGAATATGTGGCTGGTGGCTAAACATGAGAAGTAAGACTGGATACCCCAGAAAGGGCAAAAGAAATCAGACTGTACTGTTTACTTTTGTGGCAGGGACATGACCCTGAGGTGGCAGGACCTCAGGTGGGAAGGCTAGATGGAATCCTGTAAAGTCAGGATGCCAGGAACAGCATACTTAGGAGAGGCAAGGAGGGTACTCTGCTGAGGCCATGTGCATGTGGAAGGAGGCCATTTAGTAGGTTTTCAAGCAGCTGGGCTTGAGCCAGGAGCACTTTGCAGCCTTCCCAATGGACCAATGACCATATGCCTCTCCCAAATTTTTCTGAACTACAATCGCTGACTTTCTGACATGATCTAAAAAAGAAAGATGATTGTTCCAAAAACTTGACTTGACCTTGGCTCATAGAATCCCAAAGCTATATGTGATGTGATTTTCAAAACTAAAGAAATACAACTTCCTTGCACTTCAAGTAAGTGGAACAATTATACATGTTACATTTGTATCTTTTAACAATTCTTACTGGTTAATAAGCATCTAGGTTTCTCAGTGGTTTAACAAAGCCACTTTATACCTGAGTACTAGTCATTCAGAACTTGCGTTCCAAGGTAAAAGTCCATCTAAGATAACAGAAGACAAGCATTAGTAGCCCTGACTGGGTTAACTGCTAAGCTTCAGGGCCTGATGATAAATTGAGATACAGCAGATCAGCCTTCAGGGGGATACAGTGTCATTAACTAGAAATATAAATCAAGTTGAAGATGGCCAGCTGTAAAGTCTAGGAGACAACAGTCCATACTAACATCATCAGGAAATATCTAATCACAGGTGGGGAAAACTGTCAATGTCAGGGAACTAAGTTTGTGGAAGATCAATAGGTATCACTGAACCACAAGAGTCACAAAACTGATTTAATGCACAATTATTTAACTACTGATTTATGGATTCTTTACCTTTGCCTGAAACAGCATAGATGATGGAATATTGAATGATGCTGAATTACATAGCAAACATTGTGTGTACCTAGCTCTAAAGGTAAGGGCTTAATCAGTGAATTCCCTGACTGTGCATTATCACTGTTTAGGGAGCCCTCAAAGATCACCAATGCTCAGGCCCTACCTTCAGAGAACCTGACATCCAATTGTCTCGGGTGTATTAAAAGCATAAGTATTTTCAAAGGCTTTCCAGATAATTCTAATGTGTAATCAGGGTAAGAAATATCATAAAAACAAACAAACAAACAAACAACAAACACAAAACTGGGGTAGTCAAAAGGGTGAACATGCTGCTTTGTCACTGCCAAAAAATACAGAATACATGAGGTTTAAACTACTTGTGACCTAAAATGTTAGGCTGTAAGTTTCACAGATGCTAGCAAAAAATGCAACTCCATGATCAGAGACACAGCAATAGCAGTAGCACAATATTAGGAGTTTTTGCATCAATTCCACAAGCTCCGATTTCCATAAGGCAATCCAAAAAAAAAGCCATATGTGTTGCATTATTATCAAGCAACATCGATCTTAGCAAATTTGAATCTTTTGATAAGGAACAATAAGCATGTCTGCCTCTGGCTCTGCTGGGAAGCATTGTCTTTATTATACTGGACAGGTTTATGAAGATAATACCAACCATGTCCTCTGTTTCAGAGAAGGAGAAAATAAACTCTTATCTTCTAAGGCTATCACAATATAACCATCCTTGAAAAGATATGTGTAGCAATATGAGAAACCCATGGAGAATTGTCTACCAAAAATTATCCACCCCAAGTTGTTACACTGTATTGGCTTCCAGTGAAATTGTCAATAAATATCCTATTCTGTTGACCACTCTGTTTAATCTGATTGATAGATGTCAGGACCAAATTCATTAAGTTTGTCTCATAGCATTTAATTATGACTGCCAAAAGGACCCAAGAGAGAGTGAGGCCTACAGGATTCCAGCTGAACAAATTTCCTAAACCATCAAGTAAAGCTAGAGAAAGCCACATGGCTTTCTACTTCAGTTTCTATATTGACCTTTCCATTTGACCTAATGTATAAATCCACACTCAGCAGGTTGTACTAATGATTACACAGATTTGCCTTGGCCCAAAGGGAGTATATGTAGAATAATTCTATCATCCTTAACAACTCTGACCAATGAGTTGAAGCTAACGTGAACACCTTTCAGGGCCAAAAGGGTGTCATTGATTACTTAGCTAAATCAGTGCCAAATTTTCTACCACTTTTTCTCATTGAATTACTCCTCTTGTAGGAATGCCTGCTACAAAATGCTCATAAATAATAATAGTTATTCCTCCAGGAATCTCCTCCATCTCCACAAAATCATTGTGCCCTTAGCCAGTAGCTATAATTTCACCTTTCTTTCTATAACCCCCTATATGAACCCAGACCATTCATCTAGAAGGACTGGTACAAAAAAGCAAGGCATTTTTATCAAGCTTACAGAGACTCATTTTGGCTTATACGGGCCACTGTGGAGTCTTGTAGTGAGACTCTGCTCTACCGAGCAGTCATTACCCTTAACATCTAGGACCACGTCAATGCAACAGAGAATCCAGGTGACTAACTCAGGATTAAGTTGGAATCCCTTAGGCCTCCATTTGATGGAGGTACTCTTCAGTAAGTATACCAACCAGGGTTGCAATAATAGAAAAGAAAAACCTATCTTACATTGATATAGTCAGAGCAGAATTCTGAATTTTCTTCACAACTCTTATAAACCACCACTGTTTTTGTTCTGATAAGCCAGGAAACAATCAAGAGGAGATAATTTTTTTTTTTTCTGGAGACAGTTACATTCAATCACCAGAGATCAATACTAAGATGTGTGGACCAGGAAGAGATGAGAAAGACAGAATGAGAAATCTTTTTGAGTTTAATTTTGAGGATTCCATTTAACATTCAATATCAGATGCTTGTAGATAGCAGAGAGTATGGAAAATCTATCAAATATATTGACTATCAACTCATTTTTGTGTGGTGTCTGCAATAAAAGGAGTACTGCTTTATGCACATGATCTGAAAGCTAAAAATACAACATGGATAATTTTCAAGTTCATAACAGTATGATTTTAGTTACCTGATGTGACTAAACAGCTATACCATAACCTGAAAAAGTATTAACAGTGGTGAGGCCTCACTGAAAGCCCAAAGATAGGTCAACAGTATGATGTAGCCAATTTCTGAAGCAGCAGGAGCCATGTCGTATTCAATGAGGGCTCCCTTACTTGAGACAAATGTGTCAACTTTTGGCAGGAGTCACAAATCTGACTACAGTGGTATCAGAAACATGGAGTCCTTTACTTGAGCCCAGTCTATGATGACAGACATTGTCCTATCCAGTGTAATGACAGATCCGGAGAGCAACAGTGGCAATCTGGATAGTATGGACTTGATTAGCAGCTTGATTCTACTCGATCAAATAACAGTCCCTTGCAATGGATATCTAAAGAGTGAGCCAGACAATTCGGTCAGAAGTATCTACTTATTTCTACTGTTTGTGGCCCCAAAGACAAGTGCCTTTAATCTGCCAGTTGATAGTTTTACAAATGGCAGAGCAGACAGCAGTGCTCTTAAATATATAATTCCAATTTGACATAGTTTGTTGGGCCTAGCCCACCTTATTCAACATTCAAGTTGACTTACCCCAAGGAAATATCAGGCTAGAGAATCAGAAAGTATCCTGGGACAGGTATTAAGTTTCAACAAGAACCCAGTAAAAAGCTAATAATTGCTTTTTAAAAGAGGTTTACCTGGTAGCCCTATCAGAGAAGCAAGAGTCTAAAACCATGATGAGTACCACTAGTTAAGGCTGTCTCCTTTGGCCAAAGACCCCACCAGGCAAAATCATCAGTCATAGACAGTTATACCCCAAAGGAGTCATTAGGATTGGGAGCCCCAAAGATACTAACATTCAACTGAAAGTGGCTCTCCCATATTGGAAGAATCCCTCTCCGGTTCTGATGGGATAGAGAAGTATAAAACCTATCAATTCCTACCATTTGTTAAGATGTAGAAGCCATGACAATAGTACATTGAATTATACCAAAGGGCCCACAAGGTCATGTTAGCATTCCTTTCCAATAGTGAATACCACCCAAACCACATTATTTGAACTCAGGAGGCCCCAATGGTAGGATGCTGACTTGAGTACCTGTATCTAACAGAATCATAAAAGTACAAGACCCTTTTCTGCCCCAAATTCCCAAGCATACTTGGACAGCTGCATGTGGCCTTCATTCCCTCTTGAGACAGCAAGATTGGCCTCATATCTAATCACCTTTATTCTTAAAGCAGCTGAGGTCAGAGTAGAGGGAACGATAGAAAATGTGGTACACAAAGGAAGACAGCTACTCCAGGCCAATAAGCAATGCTTTGCATTGACTTTCAGCTTTGAGAAGCTGCTCAGTCACAGTTCAATTAAATGATCTTCCATATTTTGGGCCCACTCAATGGTCTTCATTGAATAGCAAGGTCTTCATACCTGACACCATTTTTTAACCTTTCTGTACCCTTTAAGGAAGCAGTCACAGACACATTGCTTTCCAACTGGGACCACGGTGTTTGGCCCTTAGGATGACTTAGGTTTGATTCAATTTTTTTTTTTAAGGAGGCCATCTTAATCTTGGGTATCTGCTGCCCTATTGTCATGATAATATCTTAGTTTTTGCCTAATTTTAACAAAAAGGCTAGGAGAGTTTTCTAGGTTAGCTGGGAATATCTTAGTGTTTGCCTGATTTTAACAAAAAGACTAGGGAAGTTTTCTAAGTTAGTTGGGCCAACTTGAAAAATGTAACTATAATTCTTTAGTAAGTTATCTTTTTACAATTGTTCCCTTTTTATCAGCACAGTGAATCCAGCCCAGTACAGTAATTGTCAAAATACTAATCAATTACTCATCTATTATTTCCCATAGGAGTTTATCTTTTTCAGAAGGATCTCTCCAAGAGTATCAAATATTTCTTATAATAGCTATTACCCACTGCAAAAGAAAAAAAAAAAACGCAAAACCTCAGAGCTTTTACTGCTGTTCTGAATGGATCTCAGAGTAGCATATTAGACAGCAAAAAGTGAACCATAAGACAACCAGCTGTTGCTTTTATTCATTAACCACCACTGCATGCCATACCCTAGCTTAAGGCCCAGCTGAATTTCTAAACATTTGCTTGCTTTCTACTCTTAGTGGTCACAGATTTCCCTCTTTTCTCACTCAGTGTAGATGTACATTTCTGTAACTATTATGTGAAAGGTGGTGGGACTTCTGCCTACCGAGGACAAAACTTGCATTAGTCAGTACAATGGAGCACACTGAAAACTAACCTCCAGGTTGACAAGGAAGTCTTCACACCTGGAGAGAATTAGTAACAACCAGGGCACCTTTCAAAGGAGATACACTTAGAATGGGAACATAGGGGATGTTTCTGTGGCTGGGGTTAAAGTAAAAATTTGGATGTGATTGGACAGTTGAATAAATATTATGTGCAGTAACTGCGTATCCATTACCTAATGTACTCTTTAAACAGATATGCCTGATTGGGAAACACGTCTTCCATCTGATATTTTAAATAGAAGACACCTAAAATTGCCCTTAAGCCAGTATTAACCGGCATGCTAAATGGGAGCTTTTAGACTGAGCCCACATATTTTCCTATGTTAAGCAATATAAAATACCTGGTGAAAAAAAATTACAGTTTTATCCAGTGACATGTTAAAAACAAAAAGTATTGATACAAATTAATTCTCTGTATTACAGTCTTATGTGGTCTGTGAAAAAGGCAAATAGCTTATGAATACTGACTATAGAATATCACGGCCTGAATGTAGTACCATCTATACTCTCAGCAGTTCCAAATATGATATTAGAAATAAACAAGGTATAACAAGCTAACAGGGATAGGTTTTCTGTGATTGATGTTGCTAATGCCTCTTTCAATTCCTCTTTTAAGGAAAAAAGGGTCGACTGCAACACATGCGTTCACATGAAAAGGGTCCCAATTTACAGTTACTGATTTACTACAGGTCTATTTGATCTACCCCTGGTTACTATCATAATTTGGTTAGAAAAGAGTTCGATTTGATGAAGGTTTCAAGTGTTCATGATACGCTATATTGATGATATAACATTACCACCATTTGAGTAGTTGTCTTTGAACCTATTTTCTGATATTTGGTCTATAACTACATCCGCTATTTCTCCTTATTATCAAGCAATAAATTAGAGGATCATTTATTGCCTAGTTGACCATAAGTTGCTCAACATGCTCACTCCCAAGATCTATGAATTTCCCTCAAGTCTCATTAATTGGCCAATAAGGTCCTTATTCTTTCTCTTCCATATTGGATGCTGATGTATCTCTATCAACATCTGATCCTCATCACTAAAACTGTCAAAGATCTGAGAGATATTTTACTTGAATGCTAACATGTTTGCCTGCCACAGTTTCATGGATGCTGGAAAAAGATATGAAACTCCTGGGTCAGAGGCAAAAGACTTTATTAAAACTCATGGCAACAGCAGTGGCCAGAGTATCAACATGTTCCTGTACCACTTTCCTGAGACCCAACACCCACAGGGTGATAGAAAGAATGGCCACGTGACTCCTGCATACTGTGGACTGCATTAGAGGAAGGCAACTCTGAATTTAAGGAACACAAACTTTTTATAATGGGCAATAAGAATGCCTGTTCATTTGTTCCAGAAGTTGACATTGTCTTTATTGTACTGAACACCAAATATAACTGACCTCTGCTCTGGAGAGAGATGCTATCTCTATTTTCCAATGCTGTAAACAAACCCTTCCCTACTCCAGTGTGAGACATTATCTTCCTGTTCACTCTACAAGCAACCTTGAAAAGATCATCTGAAACAAATACAGTCTGTGCTTTTATTAGCAAGACATGCACACAGGCATGGGTATTTATTTCGCAACAATAACTCTAAGATTCTCTCAGCCCCTGTCCCATCATTTTGGCTAGTACAGAAACTTAATTCTTGCCATATATATTACATACCCCATTCTCCTTGTCAACAAAGGCTTCTTTTAAAGAACAAAAATTAAAAGTTACCTCTTCAAATTTTTATAACTGATTTTTTTCATAAACAGAAAATTATGTGTATTCTAAAAGCACACACACAGAGAACCTATTCAAAATTCATTGCCATGTGTTAAGCATTTATTTTCCTTTTTCTCTCTGGAAAAGTGATTCTTTGTGTTTAACAACATTAGTGAGCTCTAAATGTCTTCTCTAGAAAATAAGGACCAGTATTCTAATTTTCTAAAATACTGGCCCTCCTTCTGTTCTAGCCTCCATTTCCACACTTAGAATCCTTTGTTAAAACCTATCTGGATATCACCAGAATATTGATGCCAAATTTCATATATAATAGAACATCTAAACTTGTGAGCAAACTGCAGACTGTTGTGAAGAGGAGTATTTCTGGTGTCTTTGATAACAAATGTTTGCTGGATTTGTTCTGCAAAACTTTTGTCACTAATAATATTCTAACTTTGAATTCCTATGGTAAAAAATTTTACATATCGATTCAAGCTATCAAATTTTATTTTCTCTTGTATTAAAAAAATTTTTATAAATTCTAATAAGCTTTAGGAAAAGGTACTTATAACTTGCTATTTATTTTTAATTGAAATACTATCATTTTTCAATGTATGATTCATAAGGCGTTTCTTTGATCTAAGAATTGTCTAAAGAAACTAACAACACTGCACTCATAACATTTGGAATTAGACAAAGCATTATAATCTTACTAGTCATCAATCTACTTTCTGACTTCTCATCTAGATTTTATTCATCATCCGTGTATGTGACATTAAGTCTTGTAACATTACTCAACTCAAATAGAAACCTTTCTTTGTAAGAGTGAATGAAGCCACAATTTGACAAAATGTCTGAGGATTTCTCAAAAATCATTTTTTCCTGAATTACAAGATTAGAGCTGCATAAACTGATGAAAAAAATAAAATTTACTAGATTATAAAATAAAATTTCAGTTATGAATAATAAAATTCACTTCATTCAATAAAACTTTACTTCATGGCAGAGTTATGCAAGTAGGATCCAATATAAGTTCAAGGTTGGTCAATCTTTCACTGGTGATAAAAGGCATAATATATTCTATTTGGGCATCTTTTAAGCCTGTCAGAAGTTTTGTAGGTCTAATCAATACATAAGTCATTCAAATGCTCATATTTTTAGTAAGTTCTCCTTCTGGAATGGTTAAGATGATTTTAAAGATTAAAGTTTCATTAATTTTACTTTTTAGCTAACTATTTTTAAAGTGCCACAGGCTTTTTAAATATATAACTGATATATAACATTGTGTAAGTTAAAGGTTTACAACTTGATAGTTTAATACCTTTTAGCTAGTACCTCTATCATGCTGCATAATTATTTCTTCTTTGTGGTGAAAACATCTAAGATCCAGTATCTTAAAACTTTTGAAGTATATAGTACGGTATTGTTAACTATTATCACTATGATGTGCATTAGACCTCCAGAACTTATTTATCTAGTTGCAAGTCTCTACCCTTAACTATATCTCCCCAACACCACCCACCTCATAGGGATCACCATTCTATTTCTATGAGTTTACTTTTAGGGATACAGACACAAAACAAAGATACCTGTTCTGAACTTATATTCTAGCGAAGAATGGAGTGGGACAGTATGAATAACAAATAATAAATGTAAAATGTAAATTATATAGTATGTTAGAAGGCAATAACAGCCATGAGAAAAAGGAAAACTAGATTAGAGTAAGGAAAATAAGAAATAATAGAACAGAATAAGGCAAGGTAGGGTAAGGTAGGCAGATTATAACATTAAATAAAGGATTCGAGTAGACATCATTGAGAAACTAGTAAGAACTTTATAAGAGATTCTTAAGACTCACTTAAAAATATCAATATATAGGAATCGGGATAATGAATCCATTGCATCCTTAAAACAGTATCTTTATTCTTCTAAATTTTCCAAGAGGTTAACCTTAGATTTTATATGAGATTTTTTTTTACAAATATAGATAATCTATTGACATAATTAAAATATAGTACTTTGCAATAGTTTAATTCTATGTAATCATACATTATGTCACTGATGTAAAATCTAACAAAATTGGAAGTAATATGTAAAAAGATTTGTATCTTTTAAAAAAAATACAGTATACATCAAAAATAGGTTAAAAATACTTTAACCCTTAAATAAAATGGAGGGCATATTCTCAAATGAAGAACTACATATGAGTTATAAACAAAATACACAGTACATAGGTGTACATAAATAATAAAAAGTGCAAATTTAAATTATTAATTTTTACATAGAAAATGTGAAAATAATTTTTTAAAGGCAATAGTCAATGTTGGAATATTTTAATCTTTTCCCAGGCTAGAGAACTGTGGTACAATGCTTTCTAGCAAGGCTAGGCAGTGTCAGTAGGAAAATTTTACCCAATTGTAGGCTAATATAAGTATTCTCAGTTCATTTAATGTAGGCTCGTCTAAGTTATATTTGGTAGGTTAGGTGTATTAAGTGCAATTTCAACTTAAGATGTTTGTACTTATGTGGGGTTCATCTGGATGTAACCCCATTGTAAGACAAGGAGCATGTGGATTCAACAACTGCAAAATGTATGATAGAGCAATATATAATCATTCAAAAACTTTTTCAAAAAACAAAATAAAACACACTCGCAGTAAAATGAAAAATCTAAGATGCAAACTTTATTATCTCACTTTGCACAACACATGCAAAACAGACAATTCTGGATTCATAGTTTCATCTATTTATGCTAATAATAAATTTTGTTCATTTTCAGGCCTAATCTGAATCATGCCTTAAGAGTTGCTATACAGGAGGGAATAATATAATGGCCAGTCACAGCCAACCGACCAGCATCCAAATTACAACACGACTTTTTCTATTCTGCATTTCATGTTATATACGTAGTATTTCTTGTCAATTTAGAATATTTTTTGTTAGTTCTCCAGAAGAATTTATCAGTGATTAAATTGAAGAGCTAAAATAGAGACCAATTGTACTCTTAAACCTTATGTACTAATTAGGAAGAAAACTGTCTTTTTCAGCAGTTCAGCTCTATTACCATCATGACACTACTACCAGAATGATTCTGTCTTTTAATACATAGAGATTTATAAAAGTATTTCAATAAGGGCTCCAGACAGTGTTACATTAGGTTGAATATAAAATTTTAGTGAAAATTCAAAATGCAATTAATTTGTGATATGATGATATGTCCAGAAAATATGCAAAAACTAAAAATGTGATTTGAGGGAAAACCACAAGCCCGTATACAGAGAAGACATCAGTCCAAATGAGGGTTAAGAGCTTTACGAAGCATATCTATTTTTATCATGTAATTAATGGGGACTTAGCTTTAGTTGATAAGTAAATACACAAGTTTTTTTTTTTCCTTTCTTTTTTCTTTTTCTTTTATGCCTAGAGCACCTGGTCTTTCAAGGTGGTCTCCCATCCAAGTACTATCCAGGCACTATCCTGCTTAGCTTCCAAGATCAGATGGGATTGGCATATTCAGAAAAGAGTTGTTTTGTTTTTGAGATAAAGAAACTCAAAGTGGGTTGGAGGCTGGGACAAGTAGTCAATAGGGAGTAAACATGTCAATTAACATATAGTACATGATCTATTTACATCAGCAATCATTATCATTAATTATCAATTACCACAGCTTTGGTTTTACAAGTCTAGGTAAGTTCTCAGTAGATGTTATTATACTAATGATGTAAAGTTTACTTTGGTGTCAGAATTCATTTGAACTATGCTTGTAGATACATAAAAGTTCTGAAGGGATCAATTAAAATACCTAATTATATAATAGAAATTATATGTTCAGACTATACCTTTTATATAAATGACATTGGTACAAAAAATGCTAATATTAATTTCTGACATTCTAATAAAACTCCATTCATCTTTAGATGATTCTCCTTTGGAAAACATTTTTATTTTTCTATTACTCATTTACACTCCTTTTCCAATGTTTTTATAAATCTTTTTACAAAATACACGCACTTGGACTATTTTTTCTCTTTGTACAACTTTGTATAATAAAAGACAGGTATAGGCCTAGTAAACTTTTTAACAGAAGTATAGTTTTTTAAAAAAACCTATCCAACAGAAATGAGGAAATGTTCTAAAAAGCAAAGCCAAATTCACTAAAAGGAAAGATTCATGGAATTCAAATATACAAATATTATGCATTGTCTACACCATCTATATAAGGATCTTGAGCAGCCTCAGATTTTGGTATCCACAAGAGGTCCTGGAACCAATCCCACAGACAGTGAAGAGGATCGTATTAGTCATCGTGGATACGGGTGAAAGAGAAGCAATAACCGCACAGAAAAAAGAAAAGTGTTGAATGTGCTATATAATCAGCACTCTGTTCAGCAATGTATACTCATCCATTTAATAAATCATCAAGTTAAGGAAATATCTTTTCCAATATACAAATGCACAGTTTAGATAATGTAGTCAAGATCACATAGTTAATAAAACCAGGGTTTCAAATTCAATCTCTCTAATCCTAATGAGATTTATATAAAATATAGTTCCCACAAAAGATTGTAAAAAAAATTTATAAGGAAATATACATATTTTACACTTGTCCAGACACAGGTTTACTTGATTTATACAGTTGTCCCTCAGTATCCATGGGGGACTGGTTCCAGGACCATCAAGGATATCAAAATCTGTGGATGCTCAGATCCTTTATACAAAAGTAGTATCTGCATATAACCTACACACATCCACCCATATGCTTTAAATCATCTCTAGATTACTTATTAATATCTAATACATTATAAATGTTATGTAAACAGTTGTTATAGTATTTTTTATGGAATAATGACAAGAAAAAAGTCTGTATATGTTCAGCACAGATGCAACCATACTAGGCCTAACTACATAGTACATGTCAGCAATAACGGTATTTTTTTTTTTACAAATACTTTCCATCTGCAGTTGGTTGAATCATGAATATATAACCAGAGGATACAGAGGATCAACTGTATACACATGTGTGTATAAATACATGTATATATGTTATTCTGTATATTTTATAATTTATGTAGATTTATAGATTTAAATGTCATAGGCATTTGTTGGAGAACATTTATATTAAATACTACAAATCCCTCAGACATTGGACAAATGAATGAACTTTATAGATTCCTCATAGAACCATGCACTGTTTCACTTGAACTAAATGTTATATAATGAGACTTTTTAAAATCAGTATTCAGAACTTATTCCTAAAAGAGTATTTCTTTTCAAAAAACTCATCTTAGGAAGCAGTGCATTGATTCTGCAATACTTCTTAAAACACTTTAAAAATACTTTTTAAATTCCTGACAGTAATACTGTCTTATAATACCTTGTATAAAAATAATTATTTTATTATATCAGAATTACCTAGATCAGATTACTCCCAACTATTTTAATACATTTCAATAATTTAAAATATCAGAGTATCAAAATTAACTATTAATGAGAAGCTATTTTCTAATGAACCATTGCCTTTAAGATAATTTCAAAACAGGAGTTAGAAAATATTCAGAATAATGGCAATGATATTGGAATTAAGTGCATAATTTTTAGAATGTTGCCTTTAAAAGACAACATTCATTTGAATAAGTATTTCAGTATAGTTTTTAAAAAACAAATATTGTTTTAGTCTAAACTTATAGCATGGTAAAGAAATATTTAGTGACAAAAGATAATTTAAAATAAGGTAAACAAATTTATTCATAAAGAATTTCAAATGAGCATGTGAGTAACAAGAGAAAAATTATCCCTAAGGGAAGAATATGATGAAGTATTTTAAAAATTTAAGCTCTGAAAGTCACATATAGATGTGAGGGTAGGATAAATTTTGGGGGAAATTTTTAGACATTTAATAGTATAGTCCAATGCTTAATTAATTTGGAATGAAAACTCTGTATAATGATAACTAGGTCTAGAAATTATAACTGAAACATGTCATGTAAGGATGAAGGGAATTGTATGGATCACACAGTGTTATGGAGTAATGATTTGTCTAAACATCAGTATCCAGATAATTAATCTAATTCTTAGAATCTTTTTCTAAGTACATTTTCATATTCTTTATGAACTTTACCATTTTATAGATTAGAATCTGTACTAAATATAAGCTATAAATGAGATATGAATATTTCAATCACATGCTTTGTTTGGTGTTTAATGAGATTAAATTAAATCATTAGAAAAAACAAAAGTATATTAAATTTAGAGAATCGTAAGATCACTTTGAATAAAAATGAGTAAATGTCTGTAAAACTAAATTTGGGATTTCTTGTCTTAATTTCTTCTTTCTATTCAATTAGTTCTTATGAAGAACTATTTTTTATAAAGAACTAATTTATAATAAAAGTAATTTTCACTAAATGCTCATAAACATAGTTCCTAACAATACAAACACTATACCTTTCAAATAATTGATTATACATACCTCTGTATGAAAAAACTCAAGAAGTAAACACTCAACATAAATTTCATGATATATAAGTATATTTAAAAAACTAGAACTTGGCATTGGGAATCTCAAGCATAAATCCTGAACAAATTCTAATTTGGGAATCTAGTTTATGTACTTGTCCCAGTATTTTCCAACTTAAGAGATTTTTTTTCAAAATTCAACTGATATTTTATATAGCACTACTGAGATATAATTGATATACTTTAAATTGTACATATCTTCAGTTTTTTGCTTTTGTACATATTTCCAGTTGTTAGCTATTACAAATAAAACTACTATAACCATTAGTGTACGAGTTTTGTATGGACATATCCATTCATTTCGCCTAGGTTAATACCTGGGAGCAGGATCGCTGGGTCATAAGGTAGGTATATATTTAACTTTTCTATAGTAACTATTTTTTAGTTTGTTTTATTCCAAATTATAATGACACTGAGTTTACAAATAACTAATATTTGTTTAGTATCATTTAGATAATATTAGATCCTTAAAAGTCTGTTCAAGTTATTTGTATTTGATATTTCAAGTATGAATATTCTTTTTGTATTTTTTTATTTATATTTTTTTAAGTTTATTGGGGTAATATTGGGTAATACAATTATATAATTTTCAGGTGTACATTATAATTTAACGTCTGTATATTCTACTGTGTTTACCACCCAAAGTCCAGTCCTTCCTCCAGTGTATAGTTGATCCCCTTTAACCCCATCTTTACTTCCCTCCCTCCCCTCCCCCCAACCCCTACTCTCTGGTAAACCACTATTCCATTGTCCATGTCCATGAGTCTGTTTGTCCTGTTCCTTTGTTGCTTTTAGGTTTATATCCCACATATTAGTGATATCATGTGATTTTCAACTTTTTCTTTCTGGCTTATTTTGCTTGAGCATAATTATCTCGAGTACCATCCATTTTGTTGCAAATAGCTGTATTTCATTTCTTCTTATGGCTGAGTAATATTTTCATTGTATATATGTACCACTGCTTCTCTAGCCAATCATCTATCATAGAACACTTCAGTTGTTTCCATGTCCTAGCCACTGTGAGTAATGCTGCTATGAACATCAGTGTGCAAATATCTTTACAGATATGATTTTTTAAGTCTTTGTGGTAAATATCCCGTAAAGGGATTGATTGCTGGATCATATGGTAGGTCAATTCTTTTGGGGAACCTCCACACTGTTTTCCATAGTGGCTGTACCAATTTGCAGTCCCACCAACAGTGTATGAGGGTTCCTTTTTCTCTCACATCCTCTCCAGCATTTGTTATTACTTGTCCTGTTGATTATAGCCATTCTAACAGGTGTGAGATGGTATCTCATTATGTTTTGATTTGCATTTCTCTAATAGCTAGCGATGCTGAGCATCTTTTCATATATTTTTGGCCATTTTATGTCATCTAGAAGAAGTGTCTGTCAGGTCCTCTGCCCATTTTTTGATTGGATCATTTTTTTTGTTGTTGTTATTGAGTATGAGTTCTGTATATTTTGGATATTAGGCCCTTATCAGAGGTTGCTTGCAAATATATTTTCCATTCAGATGGTTGTCTCTTTACCTTGTTGATGTTTCTTTTGCTGAGCAGAAGCTTTTTAGTTTGATGTAGTCCTTCATTTATTTTTGCTTTTACTTCCCTTGCCTTTGAGGTCAAATTCATAAAATCCTCTTTAAGTCCAAGGTCCTTGAGTTTAGTTCCTATGTTTTCTTCTATGCATTTTATTTTCAGGTCTTATATTCAGGTCCTTAATCCATTTTGAGTTAATTTTGGTGTGGTGATAGACAACAGTCTAGTTTCATTCTTTTGCAGTGGCTTTCCAGTTTTCCAGCACCATTTATTGAAGAGGCTTTCCTTTCTCCAGTGTATGTTGCTTAAAAAAAAAAATAGAAACAAACAAAAAAACATTTATTTTGAATTTTAGACTTACAGAAAAGTTGCAAAAAGGGTACAAAACATTTCCTAATGTCTCTTACCCAATTGCTCTAATGCTTTCTTACATAATCATTAGTGGAATTATATTGATGTTAATTTCTTATTCTTGATAATATAGTAAGTAAAATAAGATCTCATTTGAATTTCACCAGTTTTTCCACTGATAACCTTTCCTGTTCTAGGAGCTTATCTAAAAATCTCACATTACATTTAATTGTCATTTCTCCTTAGACTCCTGCAGTCTGAACAAGTCCTTAGTCTTGCCTTTCTTTCATGACCTTGACACCTCTCAGGAGTACTGATCAGTTATTTTGTGATGTGTCTCTCAGTTTAGGTTTCTCTAAAGTTCTCTCATGACTGGACTAGGTTATATATGTTTGGCAATTTTACTATAAAAATGATGTGTGTTTTTTTAAAGAAAATGAACTGCCAATTCATTTTCTAAAGTGTTTACACCATTTTACTTTCCCATAATCAGTAGCCTTTTTAGTTTTAACCATTTTGGTGGTATGGAGTGGTATCTGTAGTGGTACACTGAGCATTTTTTCATATGTTTTTGACATTTTATGTCTTCTTTTGTAAAGTGTCTGGTCAAATATTTTATCCATTTTTATGGTGTAATTTTCTCTTATTAAGAGTTCTTTATATATTCCATACATAACTCCTTTCTTGGATGCATATTTTGCAAATAATTTCATCTAATCTGTAGCCCACGTTTCAATTTCATAAAAACTTTCAAACTGCAAAAGTTTTAAGTCCAATTTATTTTTTTTATAGTTTGTATTTCATTTTTGAAAAATCTTTACTGAGCCCAATATTTTCTATTTTCGTCTATAAGTTTTATAGTTTTAGCTCTTAAATTTGAATCTCTTTATTTTTTGTATATTAACAAAAATGTAATATCGAGGTTCATTTTTTACATATGGCCATCAACTGTACCAGTACCATTCGTTGCAGTTTAGATCAGCATAGAAGCATGTACTCAAAAAAAGGTATTCAGTACAATAGTATTTTGAAATACTGAGATATTCTTATAAATTTATTGGGGTGACATTTCTTAATAAAATTATGTTTCAAGTGTATAATTCAATTATACATCATCTGTATATTGCATTGTGTGTTCACCACCCAAAGTCAAATTTCCTTCTGTCATCCTATATTTATCCCCCTTTTACTCTTGTCTACACCCCCCCCCTTTCCTTCTGGTAACCACTAAACTATTGTGTCTGAGAGGTCTTGTTTGTCGCTTTCAATGTTATATCCCACATATAAGTGAAATCATATGGTTCTCAACTTTTTCTGACTTATTTCACTTAGCACAATAAAATTAAACATCCACCCATGTTGTTGCAAACAGCAGTATTTCATCTTTACTTATGGATGATTAATATTCCATTGTATATATGTGCCACATCTTCTTCATCCAATCATCAATCGAAGGACACTTCAGTTGTTTCCACATCTTGACCACTGTGAATCTGTACGTGAACTTTGAGGTGCATTATCTTTACAAATAAATGTTTTCTAATTTGGGGGGTAGATAACCAGAAAAGGGATTACTGGGTCATATGATAATTCTATTCTTAATTTTTTTGAGGAACCTCCATACTGTTATTCATAGTGGCTGTACCAATTTACATTCCCACCAGCAGCTAATGAGGTTCCCTTTTCCCCACAACCTCTCCAAAACTTGTCATTACTTGCTTTGTTGATGGCCATATAGTTTACTGAGCATATTCTCCATTGGTATCTACTTAGGGTATTTTCAGACTTTGGCCATTGAAAACAATTTTGCAAACAGCACACCTGTAATATCTATGTATGCATCTCTATTTCACTAAGGCAAATTTCTAGAAATGTAATTTTGAATAAAATGATATAATTTTTTTGTTTTATTTATTTATTTTATGATGGTGACATTAACAAAATCCAATAAGTCCCAAGTGTACAATTCAATAGTAAGTCATATATATATTGCATTTGATGCTCACCACCCAAAGACTTCTGTCACCACATATTTGACCCATCTGGTACCTCCCCCTCATCCGGTACCCACTAGTCTACCAGCCATGTCCATGAGTCTGTTTGTTGCTTTTAGGTTTATATCCCACATATAAGATATCATGTGGTTTTCAACTTTTTCTGTCTGGCTTATTTTGCTTATCTCAAGATCCATCCATGCTGTCACAAATGGCAGTATTTCATCTTTTCTTATAGCTGAATAATATTCCATTGTATATATGTACCACAGCTTCTTTATCCAATCGTCTATTGTAGGACACTTCAGTTGCTTCCATTTCCTGGCCACCATGAATAATGTTGCTATGAACACTGGTGTGCATATACCTTTCAGATAAATGTTTCCAAGTCTTTGGAGTAAATAGCCAGTAGAGGGATTACTGGATCAATTCTTAATTTTTTAAGAAAACTCCATACTGTTCTCCACAATGTCTGTACAATTTGCGTCCCATCAGCAGTGTATGAGGGTTCTTTTTTCTCCACATCCTCTCCAACAGTTGTTATTACTTGCCCTGCTGATAATAACCATTCTAACAGGTGTAAGACAGTATCTCATTGTGGTTTTTATTTGCATTCTCCTAATAGCTAGTGATACACCCATTTTTAAGGCTCTTGATACATAAAGACAACGTACCTTCCACGAAGCTTATTCTAATCTACTTTCCAACTGATATTATATTATTGTTTGCTTAAGTTACCAATATGGCAAAACATTTTTTTCATATATAACTAAACTTGTATTTTTTGTTTTGTGAATTTTTTTCTTAGAAGTCTCACAATTTTTCTTCTGCTAAGAAAGCTTTTCATGTACTCAGATTATCCCCCATGCTTGTTATAAATGCCATAAATCTTTTATTTTCCCACAGTTTGTCTCTCAGTACGTAAGGTGTTATTATACAGAATCCTTAATATTAGATACTTAGCTTTTAGTCCTTTTTGTATGTGCTTTTATATGCAGAGTAAAAGTGATAAAAAAGTTAAAGCAACATGAGATCAGTTTTAAAAAAAGGACATGGAACACCCTTCTAACACAGTAAGTCAGAAAGCAGATTACAAAAAGAATATATCCAATGTAAAAATAGTTTTAGTTTAAGGACCATTGGGGGCGGGGGAAGACTACAAATCTAAAGTGTTGATGACCATTGCTTCGTTATGGTTGTAACAGTTCCCACATTTTTCATTACAAATTTTTATTTCTTTATTATTAGAAAATAATTATTTGAAAGGCAGAAAAGCTTCCCAGAATTTGGGGGGGGGGGGGTGCTTACTGTATATGTAATAATGAAAGTTCTATTAACACTATGACTTTTCAATAACTATGCTATTAACTTGGCTGAAAAAATTTCCTAAATTTCATGATATTCTATTTGGGTAACTGAATGAATATGCATTTTTAACCATGTTAGATAAGAAATTAGCATTTTTTTCTCTAATTACGTCAACTGTGTTCATGTGTTTGTGCCTTAGACACTTCATATTATAGGCCTTTTTAGTGACCTTGAGTCCACTTGAACCATAATGTTATAAGTCTGTTAAGCATATATTAGATCTGCAACAAGAGAAAATATACAAGCTGCCAGACTGCTGCTGTTTTATATTATTGCTACCATGCTGTTCTTTCCTGGGTGATTATTATCTCATTAACTTTTAAATCAGTTTGGAAATAATTTACTCAAAATTCAGGCTTAATTAAACATTATTTAGGGTCACTGTAACATTGGAAGCCAGTTTTATTCAAATTTCAACTTTTAGAATTCTACCATAACAACTAGAGAATCATTTATTTTCTAGGAAAAGAACATGAGCCTATTACTCAGTTATAATTCAGATGGATGTGAACGAACTCCTGAAATTCTTTACGGCATTCATTGCAAGCCATCACTGACTTGACACGACAAACCAATTTTTTTAATTAATTAAACGATGTGTTCGTTTAAAAGATGGGAGGTTATTTTTCCTATGATATTCGTAGGATGGCGAACGAGTAGTCACTAGCTGGATCTAGAGCCCAGGATTAGGAAAATCAACAGTTTTCCAAGATCAGGGCATACAAACGACTACACTAGGACTCAGAGTCAGTGGCTGTAGAAAGACTGAGCACTGGACCGAAGGGAATTCACAAGGATGTCAGGAGACGAGTCTCAACAGGAATTGGCAATAGAGCAGTGTTAACGTGACCAACTGAAGTTTAGACAAGAAGAAATAGTTTTATACACATTTTACAATAACACTATTAATATCCAATAATAAGGTAGTATAAATCCAAGGTTAACTGCTTAAGAATGAAAGTCTGTAGTAATTCAAAACACAAGGCAATGTGATGTAGACCGCAGAGAGACAGAGGTATGGAATTTGGTTCAACACTCTTCGCTACCTGTGTCTTTGAGAAAGTTATTTTACCTGTTACCTCAGTTTCATATTCCAAATTTTTTTAAATCTTTTTTTTAACAAAGACAGAAGTTTAAACCAAGTAATCTCTTGATATCTCTTCCAGTTCAGTTTAATCCTAAAATAGCAATGAACAGAGACACACTTGTACAAGTGTATAGTAATTTTGTTTGCTTTAAGTTCTAAACTTAAAATTTTTTTATGTGTAAAATTTTAACAATTGTCCCACTGATCCCCTCTTAAGCAATCAGATCATAGGTGGCTTCTATTTTCTTCCTTGCCTTTTTTCTGTATTGCTGTCTCTTTTTTGGAATCAGAAGAAAAAAAAAACAGTAATTTTTTAAAAGGGAAAAGAGAAAACTCGGAAGTGTAACTTCTGAGCATTAATAGATTTGCAATTAAAACGTGGATAAGTGAATCTGATTTTTAACTAGATATAGACATTAAGGCAGTGGTGTTCATTCTTGGCTTCACTTTACAATCACTTGAAGGAGCTTAAAATATCCAGGCATTAGTCCCACCCCAAGGGATAGCAATTTAATTGGTCTGTTATGCGGCCCAAACATTCGTCTTTTTTAAAAAGTGCTTCAAGTGATTCCAATATAAAGCTAAAACTGAACAATACTTCTCTGAAATAGAGCTAAGAATTAATATTGTCCAAGATGTGATATCTTTGGATAAAAGAGGTAGGAAAATTTTCTGGTAATAAAAGTAACATTTAAGAAAATTTAGCATCTCAAGATTATCCAATCTCCATAGACCTAACTTTTTTAAGAAGGAAACTAATTTTTATTTTATAATGGGAAATTGAATATTAGAAGTCTATCTTCAAGAAAGTTTAAGTGACAGAAATATGAGTCTCCCTATTAAATTGGAATCACCTATAACTAAAGAAATGGGCACAACATACGGCACTGGGATCTACAGGAGTATTGTTTATTCAGGCACTGAATCAGAATTGTCTTCCCTGTGCTAGAAACTAAAACTAAACACACCAATAAGCTAAAAAAAAAAAAAAATTAAAAAATACTTTTACCACCTTATCCATTAAGGCAAATGCATCAAACGAGATTAAACTAGTGTCTTCTGCATGCCCACCTGAGACCCATTCCCCTATTGTGGTCTGCTGCCCTTCAAGGTGACGTTCTTTGACTCTCTTTCTAGTAGACGTTTTCTATAACCTCGTCTTTACGCTTCTGAAATTGAATTTTAACATCTTGTGAAAACGTTTTACAGAATTGAAAACAATCATAAAATTTAGCTAATATAGGAAATCGCAGTTTATAAGTTCAACTTATTTAATAGTGTTAGAAATCACTGAAGTTAAAGTATGTTCACTTTTTTCAATTATTTTCTTACCTTTAACTTAATCCAGTAACTCATGTGCTATAAAAAGCTCAAGATTACATCCAGTATTAGAAAAAGTGGTATCTCTATTATCTGTTGTCTGCAGTGATTACTACAAAAGTGTTTCTAACAGTTTATAAATGAAAAATTCAAATGGACCTGTATTCATTCTTGACACTTACATACACCAATAACAGTTCCTGATTTTTACAAATATCATAGGATTCTCATTCATATATTTATTCAATAAATAATTATTCAATTCATACCAGGTATCAGAGACTAGGAATTTAAGCATATATTAAAGTTTGTAAGGTAAGTGAACAAGCAAATGGGAGATGCGAATGCTATATAGTCAATGCTATAATCAAAAGCCTGGACTGTCAGAGGGCCTGTAACAGACACACATGGCCTAGGCACAAGGGGCTTTTAAATTTTCCCAGTGGCATTTTTAAGTTAAAAAATCCACTTTGAAAAAAAATCCTAACATTTCATTAAGTGAAACAGGGAGAGGAAAAAAAAAGTTGAGATGGTAGGAAAGAGGAAGTTTGAAAGGGTAACTATTATAGGCAGATGTATTGTGGTACACTTATAAAAAAGAGAAGATGCAGAGTTTCCATGGAAAAGTAAATTCTCAGTGAGAATGGAGAAGGGGTATTAGTTGCATTGGTCACGGTTTTACAGAGAAACAGAACCAATAGGAGACACCATGCTCCCCTCTCACCACACATCCCCTCAGATGACCCCACACATACACACTGAGAAGGGCAATCTGCTTTCTTCAGTGAACGTGTTGCCAGACACACCCAGAAATATTTAATCTGGGGATCCCATGTTCGAGTCAAGTTGTTACATTAAATTAACCCTCATATTAGAGGGGGGAGACATTGTACGGGATCTAAGTGGCTGCTTTATTTTTAGCAGATAGGAAAACACTGGAAGACTTTAAGTAGCAGAAGTATAAGACTGGATTTTCATTTTGGACAGATTGTACTGGCTCCTGGGTAGAGAATAGACTGAAAGGGGCATGATTAATTTAAGTAGATCAATTATAAAGCAGTTGTTTTCATCGAGGTGAAATATAACAATAATGGCCAATATTAAAGCAGCATCGGTTTTATTTTTCACTCACTTTCTGAAGTAGGTATAGCTATTCTCTTTCAACAGACAACATAGACTCAAAATATTTTAAATACAAATACTATAGCTATTAAGGGTCAGAAGCAGGTATGATCACAGAATTATTTGATACCTAAGCCTAAACTCTGTATATACACAGAATTGATAATAAATATGGCTAGAAATGAGCATCATATTTATCTAACATCATAATTCACTCATTTTGTTCAATCAAAATATTTCATAAACATGTATTGAACACTCACCATTCACAGTTCTCCATGCCAGGAATTTAGGGAAATTAACTGAATGAGAGTCACGTTCTCAAGTGCTCGGTAAATAATTCTAGTCTTTTTGCCATAGGGATTCTTACCGTATGGGTTGCCTAATTGTGAGTTACTTTCATAAGCTAACAGATGCTTCCTGTTTATCAGGTATCAAAGGTTTTACTTAGATGCACTGCATACCATATTTATTACAGCTGCATTCTACATACATTTGTGCCAGGTGTTCTACATTACTAAACAGACACTCTCCATATGCTCTTCGAGGTTATTCCAGACTGAAAAAAATTCTAAAATACTACAGTTAAATAATATATAGGTAGAATGGCTACTGGCTTTGAATAAAATTTAAGGAGTTGTATTTTAAAACACAGAGATAGCCAATAATATACCATATCAGAGTACAGTTAGAGGATCAGGTAATTGTCTAAAGTTTGCAATATGTGTTAATTTCTTTCCAGGAAAATATACTTTCTCACAATCATTTTTAATAATTTTCTCAGTGATCTTATTCCCAGTGTGCAGCATCCCTTCCATCCTGAAGTAAGCAGAATAACCTTCAACAGTACCCAAGCATCATACCTTTTACTTTCTATTTCCCATTTTCCTAAATGTAAGCCTACATGCAGAAGACTTATTTAAAGGAATTTATGTCATGGACATTTCTTCTACCAGAAAAACTACTGTGATGTATTAAATTGTATCTCACAAAAATTCATGTACTAACTTCTCTACCTCCAGTATCTCAGAACGTGATTTATTTGGAAATAGTGCTATTGCAGATGTAATCAGTTCAGATGAGGTCATTAAAGTGGGTCCTAATCCAGTTTGATTGGTACCTTTATTGAAAAGGAAAATTTCAATACACCACACACACACACACACACACCACACACACACACACACACACAGAGAGAGAGAGAAGAATGTCATGTAAGGATGAAGGCAGAGATCGCGGTGATTCTTCTGGAAGCCAAGGAATGCCAGAGCTTCCCAGCAAACCACCAGGAACTAGGAGAGGCGTGGAACAGATTCTCCCTCACAGCCCTCAGAAGAAATCAATCCTTCTGACACCTGGATCTTGATTTCTAGCCTCTGAAACTATGAAACAATAAATTTCTGTGGTTTAAGCCATTCAGTTAATAGGACGTTGTTACAGCAGCCATAGCAAACTAATGTAGGAATGAACTGTAAATAAAGCATAAGCCATTCTGCTTGCAATTCATTTTACTTGCTGACTCTCCTAGACAGTAAATCTCAAATTAAAGTATTCAATTTAATAATAATGTTGACATGATACATAGGAAAGTCAAAATAAAAATTGGTATTTAATAAAGACAGTTTCATAGATTAGTAATTACAAATAATATAACAGGTATTAGGTGAAAAAAATCTTTGGACAGCAAATAATTTGGGAAAGTGCTGAGTTTAACAAAAGCAGATTTCTCTGTTACAGAATTTTTCAGAACCCTTCACGTGTTAAAATGTATTATGAAAAAAAAAGTATTATGAATCAACAAGAGAGGAGTACCTCATAAAGACAAAAAGGACATTCTAATGCAGTTATATTAACATGGCTATTTTGGTGCAACCATTGTTAAGCTAGGTCTAAACAACACTCTCAAAATGAAAAAATCATTGCACTGTGTTCAGCATATACTCACACAATCACTTCATAATTAAGTGGACCCAAATTATGTGCAACTTTCACTTTTTACTTCATTTCTGTATCATATGAAATTCTTATAGGTATGAATTACTTTTAAAATCAAGAAAAAAACATTTTAAAGTTTCTAAGAATTATATGTTTGCTGTGTCCTACAAAGCTTTCAATACTTCAATATAAAGGAGTTTACTATTATATGTGTGTATATGTGGATATATGGATATATATGTATATGTATGCATATATGAGTTTTATTAAATAAGGTAGAAAAAGTATTATATAAAGAGTATATGTCTCTTTTCTAAATCTTCAAAATGTATACATATATACATGTATATGCACATATGTGTTTTATTGAATAAGGTTATAAAAGGTATACATAAAGATATGTATCTTTTCTAAATCTGAATACTTTTGCTTTAAAATTGAGACAACGCAAGATCATTCCCCTAACTTTAAAATGGCTCTCATCTCTTTTATTCAATATTAATATTCAAATCTGTTGCTAGTTCAATAAGGCAAGAAAAATAAAGAAAAATACAATTGTTCTTAGAGATATGACTAGAAAATTATAAAGAATATCAGAAAAAATAACAATGCTAGAATAAATGAATTTACTACCTAAGATACGAAGTCAATATTTTAAATCTACTGTAACTCTATATGTCAATAGTACAAACTAGACATTAAAATTTTAACTTTTGAGTAACAAGAAAAATAGTATTAAATAATTTAAAAGTACTAGAGTTCAATATTGAAAACTATAAAACATTGCTGAGAAAAATTAAAGACCTGAAAAAAATGGAGAGATAGCTCATATTCATGGATAGGAATACTGAATATTGTTACAAGAAAAATTCTGCTCAAATGATTTAAAGATTCAGTACCATCTCAATCAACATTCCCATAGACATTTTTGAATGAAAGTGGTAAACTGATATCAGCATTTAAATGAAAATGCAAGAAAATAGTAAATTGGTGTTAAGAGATCTAAAATAGCCAAATTATTCCTTAAAATGAACAAAACTGGAGCACTCACACATCCTGATTCCAAGATTTTCTCTAAATCTATTATAATTAATAAAGTGTGGTATTGGCATAAAGATAGATTATAGATCAATAGAAGAGAACTTCAGAAATAGACTCCCACATAAATGGTTAGGTATTTGACAAAGGTACCAATGCATTTCAATGGGAGAACAAATAGTGTTATAAACAGATCATTCTAAAATAACTGGATAATCAAATATAAAAAGAAAATGAATCAACCACTACTTTCTTCCACACAAAGATAATTCAAAATGGATCAAAGAAATAAATACCAAAGCTATAACTGTTAATCATATAGAAAAAAAAAAAAACAGCAGAATATCTTCATAATTTGAAATACTCAAAGATTTCTTGGAATCATAAAAGAAACAAGTAATAAATAGTACTTCATCAAAATCAAAAACATCTATGCTTTTAAAATCCCATTGTTACTATTTGACCTGTCTGGTGGTTTCCTGAGGTGGTAGGTAACAGTCAAGGCAAATTATAGGCTAATCAAAAAGCTTAAAAGGAAAAGCTGAGGAATGGAATGTGCCTATAGAGCTTTATAAAGCTCTGAGAAATTCCTGGAAGTCTAGAAGGCCACGCATAGGGTTGTGTGGATGCTGAGTAAAGATATGAGAAGGCTCTAGGCTCTCAGCTATGGCTAACAGGGACAGAGGGGAATCTGGAAGCACCAAGCGAAGGTTAAGGCAGAGTTGCTGAGTATCAAAGTGTGTCCAACACACACACAGAGCCCCTCAGCAAAGACTTGAAGACTTGCTGGGCTGATGATGTATTTAAATAAATCTGTCTGATCATTATCTGTCCACCACACTAATCAAGTAGAGACTTTACTATGAAACATTATGCTAAGTGAAGAAGTCAGACACAAAGGCTACACATAATATGATTTGATTTACATGAAATTTCCAAAATATGCAAATGTAAGAGACGAAAGCAGATTAGTGGTCATCAGAGGATGAGCAGAGGAATGGATACGGAGTTCCCTCAGGGTGAAGAAAATGCTCTGGAATCAGATAATGATGATTGCTGCACAATCTTGTGAATATACTAAAACCCACTCAATTGTACACTTTAAAAGAGTAAGTTTTATAATATGTGAATTATATCTCAAAATACTATCCATAAAAAAATATTTCTAAAATGAAGGTAAAATATGGGTCATTTTAAAGAAACAATGTCAGAATTTATCACCAGCAGACATGTTCTGCAATAAATACTAAAAAAGTTCCTCAGAATAAAGGTAAATGATCATAGGTAGAAGTATGCAACTGCTGAAAAATATGTAGTACACTGCAAAGTATAGTTATGTGAGTAAAATATGAATATTTACTGTTTAAAAACAAAAATAATAATGCCTCTTGGAGTTTATAACATAGGTATCAGTTAGCTATATGAAAAATATTAGGAAAATCTCAAGGCAAGGGGAATGGATTTAAACTGTTATAAAGTCCTTGCATTGTTAGAGGTGTGGTACTAATATAAAGATTGATGATACCAAGTGTGGTAACCGAAGGAGAGTAAGAGAAATTCTTAGACATTATTGTGGAGATGTAAATTATTTCAAAAATGATATGCCAGTATCTACTAAAGCTAAATAGCATTTGCACTCTGGAGCACCCAACAGAAGTAAGTACTTACATGTTCCTAAATACATGTTCAAGAATGTTCATAGCACCTTTATTCTTAATAGCCAAAATTTAGAAACAATCTACATGTTCATCAATAATAGAATGGATGGATAAATTTCAGAATATTTGTACAATGGCATACCACACATAAAGAATGAACTATTGCTATATTCAACAACATAAATTAAACAGAAAAAAAAATTAGCCAAACAATAGTCAAAACTAACTGTGTTCAAGGTTGGAAGAACAGTTGGTTACGTTTAGGACATGAGGCAATCCTTTCTGAGCACAGGAGTGTTCTTCAGTCTCAACTGGGCTGTACTTACATGGGTGTGGGGGTGTATTAAAACTCATCAATTCCACTTTACATTACATAATTTATACCTCAGTAAACCTGGTTTTAAAAAATGTTAATATAACTCATGCAAGGTCACAAAATAATCATTCTACTCTACTGTCACCTGATAAAAAGTCTTGCATTCAATATTAATATGTAATCTAATTTTCTAGGACACTAATGTTCTAAGAAACATTACAGCTAATGAAATGAGGGAAACAAATGGACTGAGGCAGAAATTGACTGCAATTCAATTGCAACAAAGACCTCAGCTCACCCTATTGTGCCTTCAGTTTTTCAAAATTGAGTCAAGAAGGCTGGACCTTGAACCCATTACTGTTAATGTATGTTAGCTGTCTCCATGGATGGAGCATAATCGTAAGTGAGGTAGCTCTCTTAGGCCAAGTGCAATTACTGCTGAGGGTCTTAGCTATGAGACATTGGAAATAAGTTAGAAAAATGTCTCATTCTTGAAGAAGGATCTCAGAAGCATACCATAGTATTCACTACAATTAACTCTCATAGCACTCAGAAACATTTTGTGTAATAACTGCATCCCAACTGGAAACAGCTCCTCCTGTGTTCTGGTTGATCCTTCTTATTTCTGATTAATATAAGAGGGTTAAACTATGCAGCCCCTGCTACTGCAGTTGGTCTCAGGTCTCTAAATATTACTTTTCTCTCCCTATTTTACTTCCTAGATTTCCCTTATTCTCAGCCAGATCTCCACTGGTCTAAGAGGCATATCTAGTAAGGTGACCTAGACTTTCAACCCTAAAGAGTATGAGTCCCTGGGTCATTATCCCTTCTCAGACCATGGATGCTATATTTGGTGATTTATCACCAACACTGAGCCTAAAAATATACCCTAGGAGATACCCTAGGAAATCACATTTTTCTCACATACGCTAACCTGCCCCCACTGTTTAACAGCAGTCCTATCGCCTCCTGTTAATTAGGATCCATTACTCTTACCAAGATAGTAAATATTTTCCTTGTTCTCATCCTCTTAGTCCAAGGGGCCCAAATTTCCTATAGAACAGTTATAGCATAAAGGTTGACAGATTTGTACTGTGTGTCCTCCAGTAGAAGCATCCCCACCCCTAAGATGTAAGACCTCTATGCCCACAGGGGCTAGAGCCACAAATCCTCTAGTTCATCACAGGTAATGATGGAATGCAGAACCACTTCTGCTTCCACCCCTTCAGAAATCATGTATCATAACTATTGGACACAGCCCTAAAAATGGTCATTAAAAGGGAATATATTGTATCCTGAAGTTGCATCCTAGATGGTACTCATCTTTGTAAGGTTTCATCTCAAGTTGGTATCTCAGCTTCATCTTCATCACTGTATCAGGATATGCAGCCCCTGGGTGATAGAATACGTGATAGAACCAGTGGAGCCATAATCGCATTCTCATTGCTGTTTCTCTTCTTCTATAAAGATCCTCTAGTCTCTATCACCAATCCTCTATCTACCACAACCACAAGCTAATGGGGCCTGGTAGAGACTGAGTGCTTGATCACAAAACACAAAGGACAATGCAGCCAGAGCTGCGTACCATGACACTGGTTTGATCATCATAAAATGGAAGTGGTACACAGAAAACAGCATAGGCAATGGACAAAAGAAACATTTAAACATAGGTAACTGAGACCCCCATGTCCAGTGGTGTGTTATTAAATGTTTAAAAATTGGCTCTCCAGACAAAAGAAGGCCCTGCTTTATAGCATTTTCATGTTCTCTTGTGTAAATATTCCCATCAGGGCTGATGTCAAGCTATCAATGTGACTTCACTGAACAGAGTGAGAAAAGATACGCATATTTGGTTCACATCAGCACCTCTCACTCATCCCACATCTATATTCACATGGGTTAGAAGAGAGTCCTTATGCCCAGCTGTATAATTTTGTGCTGTAGATGATATGGCCTTCTTCAAAACATTAAGTGTATACATTTTGATTCTCCTATTAAAGCTTGACAAAGTTCACATGGTGGCATTTCCTACCATAAAAAACTGTAATAATGTCTGCTGGTTTGTACAGCCCAAGTGGCAGGGCTCTTTTTATAACAGATCTAGTCTGATAAGAGCCTTTTTCTGCTCAAGGCCCAAATCAAAAAAGACAGACCTCAATGTCACTTGATAAATGAGCCAGTGAAGTATTTCCAAGCATAGAATAGTTTGTATTTAGAATGCCCACCAGGCTTTGTGCTTAGTTTTTACAAATGAGAGGTGAAAGGTGAAACAGTCTGTTCTTTCCTTTTAAAGAAAAATCCCAGAATGATCCAGACTTCTGTATTCCTAACAACATCACTGACGTGGCAGGCATGTGACTATACAGAGTTCATCTTCTTAGTCATTTCTTATTTATTCGGTTCAATTAACCCAATGTCACTGATATAACAGACCAAAGTAGTGTTCTACAGAATGTCAGACAATCCAAATCTCTTCAGACAATATAATAGAGGTCAGTAGAGTTAATATGGCTCAAGGCAAAACTATAAACACATATTCTTGTCCACCCCCATGAATACAAACTGCTTCTGGTCCTTTTCCTTGAGAAGCATGGGAGAGAATGTATTCACTAGATAGACTATGTGCTATACGCCTGCAGCAAACATACTATCACATCTGGCACAAAAGCTGCCACTGGAGCTACCACTTCATTGAGTTTTTGAGGATCCACTGCCATTTCCAGGATCCTTTTTTTTTTTTTTTTCAGGGATAATATTGGTGCACTCAGGATATGGTGTAGACTATTATCCACGCATTCTTTCAATTTTTTAAGGTGGTGGCACTGATCTCTACCATCCCCCACCCAATTCCCCACCTCTAGGATGAGATTTTTTTTTTTTCTATTTACTATCTTGGCTGAGTAAGCATTTTGGACACTTCTACTTGACCATCTCTACTGCAATAGATTTTACCTCATAGGCTACACTTCTGTCCCTTAGGGACACCTACTATTTAGATTTTGCTAATTATTACAATAATTGCCCCTATCATGCTTTAGATAGTTAAGTGCTGCCATCATACCTCTATTATTTGGGATGCTATCATCCTTTCTGTCATCAGGGAGCCCAGTTCTATGACAGCATTTCCTAATATCAGCCCTGGCCAAGAGAGAATAGCCACCCTTGAGCTTCTCAATTATGCTGGTGCCCATCCCAAGTTAATGGCTGCTGGGGAACAGGAATGAAGAAAGAACTGGATTGGAAAAGGGCTCAAAATCTTTTAAGGGTAATGACAATGTACAGTATCTTGGTTGTGGTGGTGGTGACATAGGTATTTACATGTGTCAAAACACACTGAATTATATACTTTAAATGTGTGTGGATTATTGTATGCAATAATACTTTAATCAAGTTGATAAAAATGAGGACTAATGATGAATTTACATTTAAAAAATTAATATGGAAATATAAAAGCAAAATAAGAAACTGTGTCAGTTTCCATTTAAAGATCAGCTTGTCTTCAAAAATATGGTTGGAAATTTTTGAAAGTTTTTTAATGTATTTAATAGTCCTCATAAAGTGTCACAAAAACAAATTAAGTAAAAATGATCAATCTTAGTTGACAGGGTGTAATCTTTCATGTTAATTGTATTTTTAAGTTCTTTGTGATGTTCTAACCCTCTAAATGACGTGCATGAAGGAATGAATTATAATTTCCTCAAAATCTGAAGGAGTTATCAAAATTCAATATTGAGATTTCATTTTGTGTTCTTAAACTTAGGGTCAAACAAGATGTATTGTTTACACATTAAATTAATTATGCTGCATTAAAATAATATTTTAAGACAATTTTAATAGTTTAGCAATTTTGGAATTAGGCCTGCATTTGTAAGCCACTTGCCTAACATAATAGTCATATATTAAACTTACAAGAACTTTCGAATAGTGTGACTACTATGTTCCTTGATCTTTCAATGTTCATCTGTTTATAGCTAGACTACTAACAAGAAAAAAAGCAATATTGCAAAATGCAACCTAAAATCATTTCAGAGAAGTTTAAAAGTATTTCCTCCAAACTCACTGTGTTAATATTCATTATTTCTGTGGAATCCATACCCAAAATTACAGTAGTAAGTACTGATTTATTTGCATATCAAACTGAATGAGTTTCCATCTTTGGCACATAAACCATTTCATTCCAAGGTTGTTGTTCTCTGACCATAAAAGTGAACATTTTTATTTTAAAATTTATGTTGAAAAGAAAAAGTAAAAATCACTGAGACAATTTGGCAGTTGGGGACTGATCAAAGTGAGAAGATTTCCACTACTAAATGTCAAAAGTTTCTCATTTTGTTATATTATTCATTAAACCAGGATGGTATTGGGGCAGAATAAAGAGCCCAGAAATTGCCTTATAGATATCTGGAGATTGATATATGGCAGACTTAGAATTGTAAATCAGTACAGTCATTTAATTCTCCTGTCTTAGACAAAAATTATTTTTCTTTCACCCAAAATCTCTTTGCATAATGAAGGATACATTAATAAAAGCAAATAGTTATCAAGTTCATATCATGAGCTAAACATTTAGCAATTATGTGCTAAGTGCTCTGCATGCAATATTTTAATGAAACATCCCAACAATGGAAGGTAGACACTATTAGTTATATTTTATAAATGCACAAACTGAGACATAGAGAATGTTGACTATCTCAACTACACAAAAACTTAAAATTTCTATTCATAATATGACCCTACAAAAAGTGAAAATGAAGAGTCATGATCTAGACTCTAAGGAAGAGATATTTGCAATGCATTAACCAGGGATTAATATCTGAAGTACATAAATACCTCTGACATATCAAATTTCAAGAGACAATCAACCAATAAAAATATGAGCAAAATTTATTAATAGTTAGAGCATAACATAGAGAGAACCCAAATATGAAAAGAATATTCAATCTCCCTAGCAATAAATAAAATTCAAATTAAAAAAAATGTGAGATTCCATTATACCTATTAATTTGGCAAAGTTTTTAAAGTCTGTTAATATTCAATGAAGGATTAAACCTTCATATACTGCTTGTGATTTTATATTACCACTTTGAAAGGCATTTGGCACAATATATAGTCAAGTTAAAATATTTATAACCTATAAAACCACAATTTCATTCCTAGGTATACTCTCCAAAAAATTTTCACACATGAACAAAATAATAAATATTACAATAATAGTCACAGGGAATGTTTTTTTAATAGTAAATAGTCACCGACGGAAACAATTGAAGAAGTTGAGGGATACTCACATGATAGATTTTATGAACTAAATGTGAACTAAAGTTAATATATCATCCTGGATGAGTCTCACAAAGATGAATAAAAAGCATATTGCAAAAGTAGATGTACCATACACCATTTTGATAAGAATTTGACACCATTAATCATTCTTTTTCTGGTCAACACTTATTACATTTGGTTTTCTGAACATCATGATCTCCTAAACGACCTCCTACATTACAAGCAAATTCTCAGTCTCTTTTCTGTTTCATTCCTATTTCAAGATTAATGTCACAGTAACTGTCCTTAGATATTTTCTCTTATCAATTTCCACTCTCTTCTTGATCTCATCTCTTTTTCATGGCTTTAAATTTTATGTATACACTGACAACTTCTAGATAGATGTCTATATCCTAGGCCTCTTCTCTGAATTCCAGTCACATTTCCAATTGCTGACATAGCTACTTGGATGTCCAATCGGCATCCCAAATTTAACACATCCAAAACATCTCCCCAAGCTGCTTTTCCAAATTGACTCTTTCCTTAGCTTCCCAAATGTAGTTAATGGCAACTCTATCCTTTCTTCATTTCCCACTTGGAGTAATTGGACCATTTGTCTTATACTTTCCAGATTTCTCAGTGTTGTTTAGTCTATTTCTCAATCCCTTGTACTTCCAACTAGCTTGACATTAAGTCTAAGAACTTCATCAATTTCAAGTCACGATAAGACTGAGCACTGAATCAATGTAATGACAGCTTGAACCCACTATTGTTTAACTGCATAAAGTAAGCTGTTTGGTGTAACTTTGATACTCTTCATTTATATTGCAGCTGTAAGGAATTATGGGAAACTGAGTGGTTTAAAACAACACAAAAGATTATCTTATAGTTCTAGGGTTAAATGTCCAAAATGGGTCAAACAGGACTGAAGCTCTAGGAGAGAATCCACTCCTTGCCTGTTCTACCTTCTGAAATCTGCCTTCCTTGGTTTCATGAACCTGCATCAATGGCTATTGCTTCCATTGTCAATCTCTTACTCTCACTTTGATCCACCTGTTTTCCTTTTATAAATCCCCTTAATCACATCTTCAAAGTCCCTTTTACTGTGGAAGGTATCATATTCACAGGCTCCAGGGATTATGACAGAACCTTGTTGGGGAGTGAGAGAGATCTTATTCTGTCAGCCACAGGTACCATACTAATATCGTTTCCCCAGCATCAATTCGACCAATGCTTTTAACACCTTTGTTAATCCCTGGCTATATCAATGATTCTAAGATTAGGAAATAATCATTTTTTAAAGTAGAGTGAGGCCATTGGTTAAACCTGAAATCCATGTACCACGACAAAGGAAAATTATGCTTACATCTTCAATTTTTATTACCATTTTCTAAGTAAAAAGCTGGTTTAACAACAGCTTCAAATTGTGACGAATGAATTTCTATGGTATTCTTTATCTCTCCTTATCCTTCCTTCTCTTCTTTAACTCGATTTTCACAGAATCAGTGTAATTTCAACAGTTATAATAATTATTCTCTACACATACTGTGTCACGATTTTGGTTACTAGTTGCTGCTTTGAGCTAGCTCTTGTGTTCTTTGACGTGATTCCACGAAGCTTCAAAGTCTCCTCGATTTCTGGCATAATTAGATGTCCCAACACCATCTATACTTCCTTGACCCATGTCTCAAATCCACCATTTCTCTGTGGGAAATAGATTAGAGGAAAAACCCTGGTTCCATGGATGATTGTTGTTACTAGGATAAAACTGCTTCTATGCAATTTCAGTGGAACAGAGCTCTATTTTTAAAATTCATAACTTTGTCTTAATGTTTGTAATGCAATTTCAATATTACAACGTTTTATTCATTATTTTTTCTTGTATATTCTAACTGACATTAAAATACTGCTTTGTTAAGTTGTTTATACTAACATATTTATTGTTTTATCCAATGGCATAAATAAAAAGATATCAACTTAACAATAGCAAATTACTTTTTAAAAGGTAAACTACTGTCTATGGCCATGCCACCCTGAACAAACCCGATCCCATCTGATCTCAGAAGCTAAGCAGGGTTGGGCCTGGTTAGTATTTGGATGGGAGACCACCTAGTAAGACCAGGTGCTGTAGGCTAAAAAAAAAAATGTAAAACTAATACTAAAATTAAATATAAATAAATAAAAATAAAAATATAAAATAAATAAAAATAAGGAATTATAAGCTGACAAGTTCCTTGCAATCTGTAAGGTCAACCAAGAGTTGCCCAAATAAAAAACAAATAAATAAATAAATAAATAAATAGGCAAGCAAGTGAGCAAATAAATAAATAAATAAATAAAAGGTAAACTACTGCTCAGCATGGTTTTTGTAAACATAGACAAATCTATCCTAAAACTTATATAGAAAGGCACAGGACCTAGACTAGCTAAAGAAATTTGAAAAATAAAATGGGAAGAATTTTCTACCCAAAGTTAAAGCTCACTCCACAGCTACAGTAATCAAAACAGTATCATAATGGCAGAGGAATGGGCACACAGACAATGAAACAGAATTGAGATCCCCAAAACAGACCCATATAAATACACTCAACAGATTTTTGAAATAGGTACAAAAGTAATTCAGTGGAAGGATAACCTTTTCCATAATGGTGCAGGAGTAGTTGGACATTCATAGGTTAAAACAAACAAACAAAAGACCAAAAATCTCATACCTTATACAAAACTTAAATGAATCAAAATGAATCCAAAGCAGATATTCAGAGATACCTCTGCATGGTAAAATTATGGGGGAAATAATTGTTTTAGTATACACTTCTATATTCTACTAGTTATAATAGTATATGTTGCTTCAGTTTTTCAAAATCATCCCCATTTAATTACTTTTAAACGAGGCAATTTTAACTAATCTGTGGTGTTATTATGGCTCTAAAATACATTAAGGAAAAAAACTCAAGTTGTCTTATGATTCCATTTTGAGTTTCAATTTACCAAGCCTATTAATATGTAACCCTTCTGCCAGCCACAGGCTCTGCTGTCAAGTTGCTGTACAGTTCCTACGACAGTGTCTGGGTTACAGCCCCAGCTGCAGCTTCATTGGTACCTGCCTGTTTCAAATCTTCTCATAACTCCCCAGTTTACATGAGTTCGCTAACAACTTTTTACCAATTCATGGTTTAGACATGGCCAGTTCCTATGGCTTGCATCTAGAACCTTAACTGCTATACTTTATCTTCATCATCTCCATGGTGGTTTGAAAAAAAAAAAATCTGTGATTCCTCTCATTTCTCTGCAGATGCTAAAAAGAAAGGGTCATATCAACAACAACAAAAAAATAATATTTATAATTGTATTCAAAGCTGTACCTGGAAGATTTTGACATTATCACTGCTTTCCCCACCCATCTTAATACGGTTGAATTCCCAGAGCAGGAAAAGAAGTAATTAGTTCCTATAGCCTGCTCTACTGAAGGATTTTGGTGCCAGTATCCACCTCCATTTCCACATAGAAACTCCACTGCTTCGGCAACACCTCAGGTTACTGATCCAGGGAAATCACAAATTAGAATGAGAATGCTGGTGCTTGGAGATTATTTTGGTGTCACGTTAATCCTGCATGTAAGCAAAAAACTAATCTATATAGACATTAAATAAGCTTCTCCATCAGATTCTTTCTTCTTTAAACTATTACTATTCTTTATATCACAGATTATTGCATCACAAAAACCTTAAATGCCAACAACCACCTGAGTAAACATTTTCTTTATACTTCTTTCCTAAAACTGTTCTTCCATGACTTCTCTTTCAGGCTATTATTTTTGTTAGACATGAAAGGAAACACAATAGATAAAGAAATAAAACTGATTTAAAAAGTACTTATGCATTTATTTGAATACCTACTGTGTGTCAAAACCCCTTTAGATGGTTAGTGGATATGAGGGAAAGGCACTTTGTTCCCGTGGTCTATAAATATTCCCACAACTATTTACTCGTTTCTCCCATCTCTCTGCAATGTGCTTCTACCCAAGATTTCAATGAGAGTATAAAAATAACTGCTGACAAATACTGAAAACTTAGCACTTTTTAGGTACTAAATATTTATAAACATCTGATCATTGGAAAACCATTGTGAAATACTAGATACACTTAATTATTCCTGTTTTATAAATGAAGAAAATAATAATTTGGGAGCTTAAATAATTTTCTCTAGGCAACTTCACTGTTGTAGAAGAGACTTCTAAAAAGTTTATTTACTAGATTGTTAGTTTTCCAATAAATTTGTCCTTCTGGAAATACATAAGTTACAGGCAGGCATACTTATAAAGATGTTTGTCTATGACTTTAATACAAATCTATCAGAATATAAATCTAACTGGAATTAAAACCTACTTGTCACAGAATGATATAAAATATTATCTGTTTATTACTTCAGCACAAATATCTTAAAACACTAACATTCCCATTTAGCACTACCTCAGAGAAGTAAGTTTATCAAGGTAAAAGGAAAAAAAAAATAATTTCTTGGTTTTAACATATTAAAGAAGTAGGCTAATTAAGACATTTGGCAAAAAAGCTTCTAAGCAAGTATTTCTTTATTCAGTACTCCCATATAAAATGGGAGAGAGCCACCAAAGGAGGAGGAAGAAGGAAGAAATTTTGAAAAGACAGTAGACATTGGTGTACATAGTGGTATACAATGCTCCATCACTTAGGCCCAGATTGTGGATGGGATAGTATGGGACTGAAATGAGGACTCTTACATTTGGAGATCCAAGATTAGAATGCTGTGTGTCTGGAGTTCTGCACAAAAAGCCCATCCATGTTCCCTAGCCTACAATAGCAAGGAGAAAGAGGAATATAATTGAATGAATTCGATGATTGTATAGAAGTAAAAGTCTTAGTGGTATGTACCTACAGTCCAGAGAAGTACAGGAGACCTAGTTTTACCTGATCCATAACTTTGAGCAGGTAAAAATACTCATGGAGAGAAACTGGAAGGCAGATTGTGACTGGAGTGGTATTGACCATAAGTCATGTCAGGACATAGTAAGGCGCATGGACATGGCATGTAGCAGAAGATCAGCAGAGATAGATACCAATGAGTAAAGGTCATGACTTGTCAATTGTACATGTCAAGAAGAAGTAAAGGAGGGAAATGTATGCTCCTCCTCCTGTTGAACTTGCAGCAACAGTTAATTCCCATCCACTGAAAATAAACTCCAAGGCTAGGGAGGTAAACAGAGTTTCAGAAGTCTGAATGGGACTGAGTTTTAAATCAGAAATGACTGAGCAATCATTGACTTTGATGTAGTCTACTATACCCTAAAAGACTAAATAGTCATTACTGTGATGTGACAGTAATTACCTGGAGGAGACCAAACTAGTTTTTTCTGCTACTGAGATGTGAAATGAAGATTCGGAATAAAGTTACATATTTTCATACTAGATTTTGACATAAATATCAAGCACACAGCATATTAAGAGACATGTGGAAGGTGAAATACCAGATGCTATTTCCACCACATTCTCAGTGGCTACTATCTTATGTTGGTCACATCATCCCTTCTCTGCTAAAAACTCTTCATCGCAGAAATCTAGAATTCTTTATCCCTCAAGATTTGAACAGTGTCCTGCATTCCCTAGCTTTTTTGAAATTTGTTGTTGATACATCACAAACTAAATGGAAGGGAACAGGGAGAAACCAAAGTATATTTCCTTCCAACAATGCCAATGTTCTTCCTATATATATACACCAAATTGTTTGATATAGAATCAACATTTAGTCCTTCCCCAAAGTCTCTCCTATCGGGAAATTCACTGGCAAATTCTTAAGACCCTATCTCATGTTCTCTATGTTGTATAGTATCTTTACCAGAAGCAGTAACAACTTAGAATGTCAAAGTCAAATAGCTTTCCTCAGCCAGGATTCTCATTCCCATCAAGTCATAATGAAAACCTTCAAGTACTACTTAACCTTTTATTTAAAATGTTATCATTTCCCCTACTATGGGAATAAGAATACAGACATATAAAGCCACAAATATTTCTACTTTATCCTCTTTCCTGTTATCCTCTTAATTTATCCAATCATCTCTTCACTATTTTGACTCTTTATAAGTCAGCTTATTTTCCTCCATAGGGTATAATTTAACAGCTTGTTTGTTCACTTTTTCTTTACCCTTCTCATATATCAATGCCTTCGTATTCCGGTCAACAAATCTTCTGCCAAGTATGTTCTTCCCTCTCTTCATTAGATGTACTCTGTCTTTTGCCAGGAGCATTAGTTTAGTATCATGCATCGTGGTCCAGAAAACTACATTCTGTTCTTTGACACTATCTATGGAGCCAGCTGTTCACTTATCAGTTCCTTCTTTATTTTCCAAAGTCATGACCTTCAATTAGAAGAAATTAAACCACCACCAGTGTCCCGAAGACCTTCAACTATATATATGTATTTATATTCCCCTTTTATTTATATTTTCAACAGTCCTAATTAAAAATTCAACCAGTGTATAACTACCAAAATGCTAAATGACATCCTATGCATTAATCAATAATATAAAATCTTACTGTCATTTACTACTCAGTATCACTGATGAATATTAAGATCTGTTAATCCTTATTTTTATTCATATTCATTTTATTTTCTAAAGAGAATTGTTTCAATATCACCATAAGAAATAGATAGGGTGTAACATGTGAATCAAAGACTCTCTCTAAATTTATTTTGCAATTATATTCCTGTTAGAGTTCAGAACTAATTTTGCAATGTTTAAGAGGTTTCTTTGGTTTTGTTTTTTCTATCCAGAACCAAATCTTTAACATGTTAATCTCCTCTATTCAAAGACTATCTGTTATGCTCACTAATTGTATGCCCTTTTCAAGCTATGAATTTCTACACAGTTGAGATGAAAGGTCCTGTGATAGAAATAAAAAGCTCTTTTTAACATGACTATTATTGAATTAAGCTGAGAGTGAGGATTCTAATTCTTGTACCTTTTAAATAATACCAAAGACTTTTTCTACAACTTGAAGAAATATGTATTCAGGGAAAAAGACAATTATAACTTTAAAAATTTAAAAATTACACCAAAATTATTCAACAATGTATTTTTGGAGCTGTGTTTTATTGGCACTATGACATGAAACCATGCAGTTTACAAATGGGATTTTGAGTTAAATAGTAGGTCAGAGCTCTTGGGAAGGTTTACTGCTTATACACAAATCCTCTCATGCTTATTTTGAATTAGTATATCTTAAACTCTTAAAAGCCAAGGAAAAAAATCTTAGGTAATTAGGCTCTTCTACAGGATTTACCATATTCTTCTGCGAATAGTGGGTGCTTTCTAAACCTATTTAGGGTCAGCGCCAAGATCCCATTATCTTTTTAAAATTTTTATTTTCAATTATTGTTGACATTCAATATTATTTTATACTAGTTTCAGATGTACAGCATAGTAGTTAGACATTTATATAATTTACAAAGTGATTCCCTAATTATTCTAGTATCCACCTGACACTATACATAGTTGTTATTACAATCTCATTATCTTACAGTTTAAATAAACTATCTCTAAGGTTTCCCAATAACATACAGGGCAAATTGTAAAATTTGAATTTCAGATAAACAATAAATAATTATTTAATAGATGTATGCTCAAATTGCATGAGACAGGTACTAAAAAGTCTTGGCTATTTATCTGAAATTCTAATTTAACTTACTGCCTTGTAATTTTATTTGCCAAATCTGGCAATCCAACATCTTTGAATTACGGAATTTCCTAAGGCTCATTTTCACACAATCAATGCAACTCTGAATGTAATCCTGGGCTCATAGTACCCATGAATCTAGATGAGGCACTAGTATTGTGCAAGTGCTTCCTTGTTGCTTTGTGAGCTTCCATAAGTTTGTGGATGCAGGAGTTCCAACCTTCTAACCAGAGTGGAGTAAAGGTTTTATCTTCTCAGAAAAGGGCCCCATGTCTCTCTCTCTCTCCTTCCCTACCATCCCCAGTACCTGAGCTTTTCTAGGTATTAACAGAGACATTCTAATGTTCTCGGGACCCCATCTGACTGTGCTTATACATGAGAATCACCTGAAAAACTTTAAATATTTATGAAACTTTGCCTCCATCCCAGAGTAATTAAATTAGAATCTCTTAAGATAAGGTGCCATCATAGACATTTGTTACTCCCCAGGTAATTCTAATGTGTACCTTGGGTGGAGAACTTAGCTATAGATAGCTTTTTTTAAAAGTCCCACATCCAACACTAATTACATCATAATATATGGGGCAAAACAAAGGCATGAGTTTTTTTTTTTTAAAGCTCCCTAGGTGAAGCCAGCCACAGCTGAGAACAGCTGCCCCCACGGGCAGGTAGTGGTTCCATCATACTTTAAATCTCACTTTTAATACTCACCACAGGTAAGTTTTTTCTACCCTTCACTGACTCAGATATTACAAATCGTAGCTCATTTTCTTTAGCCCCGTTCTTCACCACCCCGCCCCCGCCCCCCCACACACACCCCTCCACCACCAAAAGTCACTCAAAGTGGCATTTCCATGAGTTTCAGACTTCACCGAAGGGTTAGGACAAAGGAATTTCATATCGGAGAAAACTTTCATTGAATATTAAACATGTTTGTGCTTCAAAGTTTTTGGCTACCCTAATATCTGTCTTACTAATTTGCTCTCTTACTAAAGACATCTTTACCTATCAAATACATTCACATTTTTATATAGGGCAGTTTAGCCCTATTCCACACTGGAAAAGTTTATATACCAAAGAATCTTTGGTTTCACTTTTTCCCTTCTCTTTACCCACCAGTACCTAAGTTTAAAAGACCACCACCAAAAAAAATAATAATAATAAAGGATGAATTCATCAACATCTTTATCACCAGCACTATACACACACCTAGCCCTAAGGCTCAGATTTTAAAATCAATGTAAACATTAACTAACATTTTTTTTCAAACAAGTACATAAATAACTGTTGCAAGAATGAATGTAATTATAGAATGTGATAACACAATCTTCCAGTGAATTCTTTAAGTGAATTTCAAGATAAATCTTAAAGTTTTATCAAAACTTGGTTATAAAAAGTAAAGGATGTATAAATTCTTATTCCCTAGGTAATAGACTTCTATAAAGCAAAGTTAGAAAAATGTTTAAGAAATAAAACAGCAATTGAAAATAAAAGTGATTTTCAACTATTCCCACTGACTTATATTTAGAAAATTTAATTTGAGATGATTAATTATCTTTTCAGTATTGCTTATTCTTAATTATCATTTGTGGTTTAATATCGTTTATACATTTCTCATGCCTGCTCCAGTCTCACAAATTGCCCATTTCTTTTTCATCATTCCTATTTTCCACTTATTCTCAAATTACTTTCCAATTACTCACTTCTAAAGAGATACTACTTTTAAACATAATGAGTGCTCTATTGGTACAACTTTGGGGCAATAAAGTTAAGTTTTCATATTAAATTTTGAGGTGGAATATTGTTATTTAATAAGATCATAGTAATACTCAACTATTCAATAATGCTTCCTAACAAACCAAGCCTCAGTGGCATACAGTATTTTCATAAATGGGCATCAGCTTGAGTTTGGCTAACATAAGCTGGGATTGGCTCTAGGTTGCAGGGTGTGTTCAAATATGCTTCACCAATAGGTACCCAAGGCAAGTTCCTCTCATTAGGAAATACAGGAGTGCAAGAGAGCAACTGCCAACTGCACATTAGCACATTTCCAGCCTTTGCTTATATTACATCTATCAACATTCCATTAGCCAAAGCATATGGCATGGTCAAGTCCAAAGTCAAGAACAAGGAAATAAATATACACTGCCCCTCATAAGGTTATAACATATATTCAATAGTAATATTGAAGACAGTAATTCAAATTTACCACACAATCCTAGACATGTTCATTTCTGGAATACGGATGATATGTTAGTATTTTTTTTGCCCAGATATCAAAGCTCAATGGGAACCTCAAGTCCTTCTCTCTACCTCACTTCTTACTCTCCCCCAAAGTGGAAAAAGATCTCAAATACCAGAAGCAGTATAGTATGGTATTAAATAGCTTGGGCTCTGGGGTCAGAGTCCCTGAGTTTTAATCCATCCTCAACTGTTTCTTAGATGTATAACCTTGGACAACTTAATCTTACTGTGTATTGGTTCCCTCATCTATAAAACAGTGATAATAATACTACCTACCTCATAGGGTTATTGTGAAAATTAGAAGAAATAATTTATGTAAAGCACTTAGAACACTACTAGCAAATTGCAAGCATTCAATAAAAGTTAGCTACCTAATGAAAGGAGAGAGGAATTAAAAATAGATTTGGATCAAGTTTAAATGTTTTCATTTCCCTCATTTTATCCTTTGGAGCATCTTCTTCTCTATGGCTACTCAGGTAAGACTGACCCCATGCTGGTCTAAGGATGCATGATACCTGGAAAGCCTCACCTGGAGAAAGGAAGTTGGTGCAGACTACATATACAGTTGTGATTCTTGTCCTAAAAATACAAAAAGAGTTTCTTTCTTTCATGATCCTTTCTTGAACAGGAAAATATTTTCTTAGTAATTTCTGCATAGAATTAGAGCTACAATTTGAGCACTTAACTTTGGACCAAGAATTCTGGTTGGCATTTTTTGTGTATTATTATCTAGCATATTTAGAATTATTTTTTATCATCATATTATTAAAATTTATTTGCAAATAATTTTTTAAAAACTGAGTTGATTAACTTGCCTAAGGATTTACAGCTAGCAAGTGGCCAAAACTCAATTTAAAGTAGATCTGTCTGACTCCAGAGCCTTTTTGAAACAGTAACTTTAGGAGTTCTTCAAAGTTCTTAGAATGTCGGATCTAAATACATATTCTTAAAATAAGCACAAAATAGGTATGAAACAGTACTTCATGTATAATCTGAGCATGAAGGAGAAAAGAAAAACACTTTGGCAATTCAATGACTGAGTCTTTCCATACTTACCAAGGATAACCAGAGTTGAAGTTTTCTTCCAGGTGTTAAAATCGTATCAGAAAATCAAGTTGTTTCCCAGCTAAACCCTGCTGAGCCCTGTGGCTTCCACTGATAAGAACAAAAAGTTTGAAAACTCCCAATAGGGTCCAAATTCCACCTTTTATTGGGGCAATTAGTAAGGCCCAACTAGTCATCACCCAGTTAGTCGTAAACCTAAGATTAAAATATTGGTCTCATATTTAGAGCAGTACTCTCAAACATAATGAGATGCTTGAGTTTGAAAAGATTATGACAAAGAAAAAACATGGTACTCATTTATTCACTTAACAATGAGTCCTGGGAGACCTTCTAAATCATCTCAACTGAGAGTGTTTTTCCAGTCCTTGTTCATCCTTGAAAATGTTACTGAGATAATACTATGATGTCCAGGGCTACCATGGATGGCCATATAGGTGTGCATAACACCAGTTGAGGAGGCATTAATCCTATAGGATATAGTTTAAGTGACACCCTCTGAAGGTGTGAGATGTGGTGGTCTAAATGGCAACCCATCCATCTGATAAAAACTCAGACCACAGAAAACAAATGTCTGATATTCCCCCCATCCATTCCATGATGTTTTTATTATATTTAGAAAAAGGACAGTGTTTTTACCTGGAGCATCTCCAGATTGATTTGCACACTACAATAAGTTTCCATACAAAATCTGAAAATATCTTGCTATGAAAATGCAGGATAATGGCTTAGCTCCTCTTATCTGCTTTAGCTGGAGAGTAGATACAAGTTCTAAGAGTCTGTCACAGATAATGGCAACTTCATATTAGCTCTAAGGTACTCATAACATCCATCATTCCAGTTTCAAAAGACTACAAAATCTTGTTACTTTCAGGTTTATATTTTGCATTTTATCTATTTGTAGGGTCTGGCAGCTATATTAAAGTAATATTATAGTCTATATATGAAACAGAAAACTATCATCTTAACATGACTATAATATTGAACCTTATTAAAAAATACAAGTGCATTTTCTCCTAGAGACCATGACTTACGATAATGACTGTTATCAATATGCAATTACTTCTGTTACCTTGGAACATATTGACATTCATTTATTTAAAGATAATGTAACACATTTGTATTCATAGAGGTAATCTGAGAATATGATTAAACATGGATGCCCATCTTATGCTAAGGGATAAAATGAAAAAAATCGCAATCAGAGCTTTTGCACCGCTAAAAATAGCTCATATTAAATTGAGAAAATTGCATTATGGCTTATTTCAAACACAATTGCAAATGATTATAAGGAAACAAAATCACAAGTTGGATAACTGCTATGTGAGAAAATTCATTCTACCCAATAATGGGGCTTTGGAGCTAGACTAACAAGGCAAGTGCTTCAATCAGAGCATCCCTGACTATTCAGGGATGAGTGTCCATTTATCTCCATTACAACAGATAGATGCAGAGAGATGGTCAGCAGTGACTAGCATATATTATTGAGAACTTAACGGGTAATACCATGGAATAAACTGTTTTAATATTAACTAAAGAATGCATTTTGTAGAAGGTTGGAAATATGGCTTAAAGATTCATAGTTCTATCAGGATTTTCTTCTTTGTAATGCTCTAATTCATAAGTCAGTTAAAAAGAGTTTCCAGACCCAATTCCACTGTGGAGGGTGAATCAATTCTCAGGCGCCACCAGGATATTTGAGAATCCAACTCAATACTGATATTATCTACCCAGGGATAGTATCAAATTCCACAGGTTAAGAGTTCAGTCCTACAAGACTGACGCTGATACACACACACTTCAGATGCCAAATGCAAGGCCAGGTGTGCTTCTGACCACTGGACATGGATTGACAGTTCCAATGACCCTCTCCAACTCAGAATGCCAATCTCAAGTTCAGGTAGAGGAGAAAAAGAATTTTAGGCGATGTGTAAAAGAAAGAATACAGCATCCTTCCCCATTGTCTCTTCCCCAGATCCACCAGAAAAACAGACTAACCTGGTAAGAACATTCCTTTAGCCCTAACTCAGGTTCATGTTGAATATGAGCACACACTTATTGAAGCATGTAAATAGCCCTTTGTGCCTTTATCTCCTCTGATTTTAGACAATGTTTTATATGACTGTTCCAATTCTGTATCAAACTAGTACTGAGAAGGATGTCACCCTGCCCATCGTTGGACATTATTGGCTGTAATGTTCACCGGTTTGAAGAAATGACACTCAGCCATCCAAACTGCAAGATCTTCTGTCCAGGTCCTTTAGTAATACTCTGAGCATTTGCCTCTATCGGATAAGTGAAGCCCAGTCCAAAGTCAGTATGCATTCCTGTCAAGACTCATTTGGAGAACCCCAGGGCTATCAACATCAGTCTTCCTTTCCAGCTATGTTCAAGGCCTTACCCCTAGGGAATCTATCACACAGCCATCTGCACTCTCTGTCTCTCGTTGGCAACAGAACAGTTCTTACTGGCATTTCATGCCTGAGTGTACAGGAAGACTGTGTCTAGATTCAGCATTTCTATATTGCTTCAGTACTCACATGTCCACTCATTTCAGGGGTTTTATCACTGTTCTAGTCTTCAATCACCACTTGGAAAATGGCATGTAATTCAGCCCGAACAAGCTGATCTGTTTTTTTCTTTCTTGGATCAGAGTGGTGACCTCCCAAACAGAAATGTTGTCCATTCACCTTGAAACTGTCATCCACAAGACAAACAGCTCTTTGTCAGTCAGCTGCAAGCTGTTTGCAGGGCATGTCCACCTTGTATTCCCCAAGCAGCATGGTCCCTTTAAACCATTTCCATTTTATTATGGAACAATTCTGGGCACTGACATCCTCATTCGATGTTTCAATTCTCTGGTCCAAAGTCTCCAGTAGTCACAAACTTCCCCCACACATTTCAGGTAAGCTATGAACTTGCTTTGCTAGAGAGATGAGAAAAATGCCTATTTCATCTGTATTAGTTTGAAAATTATTCATATGTGATAGTCTTTCCATATGATACTCTTTCTAAGGTATCAGTAAAAGGAGAAAAGTTATACATTACATGTGAGTTATTTGACTTTCACCATTAGAAAACTGGTCTACTCTAAAATTCACAGATCTAAATTTCAAGGTATCAAAAATGAAGCTCACCAACTCCAGCCTAACCTCAGTACATATATCAAATTATCACTGGGGAAGATGGAGAATTAAAGTGAGATCTGAGTAACCCTCCGTCAAGTTATTTAATGGCATCTCTATATGATGGATAATGTGAATTAGTACTCTCCATTTTCATTCTATTCTCTTTCTGGTGGGAAATGTGGAAACCACACTTCCCACAATCTCTTAGAACTATGTTAGTGTAAATTAGGATGTATGAGATTTGAAAATTAGAAGTGAGACAATAGTCCTCTGCCTTCCCCTTCAGCACCTTCTTCTAGGAAGCAAAATCTTGGAAATGTCAGATCTGTCTTTCAGGTTCTCCGGTAAACTTTTTCTACCCTAAGGAGTTAAAGGGTATTAGAGCAGCTGCAGCAGCAGTATCTACTATCAATTCTGGCTTCCTATCTCTGGATCTTAGCTGCAGATGTCTTGAAATCACAAAACTAATGAAGGTCTTAAAGGTAGAAGCTCTCCTAGGGAATCAGTTCTGTTGCATTCTGGATGGAAATCTTTCCTGGAACCTAACATCCACTGATTTTTAACATCTAATCCTCTGAATTAAATCCCTTCCTGTTGAAAATAGTGCATCATTTCTTCACTGACCCATCATTGATGCACTGACTATTCTTCCAAGCAAAGAGCAAGATTATCTCAGAGAGGACTCAACTCACAGCAAGTATGCTCTTTTAGGGGAAAAAAAAATGTGTATGTGAGCATCACATACTTATAAACTATATATTTATACTACATGTATATATAACTACACAAATTTTAAAATACAAACATTACAAATTATATAGAGAGAGTATGGAAGGGTTGATCATGCGAAGCAAACTTTTTCTGGATCTTTCAAGAAGGAAGAAAGGAAAGGGAGGAATTTGCACAGTAAAAAGAGCACAACAGAGTTTGTAATTTAAAAAGTCCTAAAATATTAAATTACTATTTATAGCCTGTTTCAACTTGTCTTTCTAAGATTTATAAATATTTCTACCTATGTTAAAACACTTTCATTTCCACACAGCTTCATTGCAAACAAAGGTAGAACATTCACATTTTCCAAAACGGAAGCAAGTGACAACCTGAAGGCACAAAGTCAAACAGGAGCCCATCCCCCTTGCTCTCAGCCCAGAGCTCAACACTGAATGAGAGGAGGGAGGCCTCACCCTGCAGACTAACCCTGACCTCTCTGCCTTTGCATCATCCGATGGTTACAACTGGTATTTAGTGGTCACATCCATACCAATATCTATGTTTTCCACACTCTCACTACTGAAAACTAAAAAGTATTTATTTTAAGATTCCCTAGATGATTCAGTAAAGAACTCATTAAAAATAAGCAAGTTCTCATTTTCTTCATTATAAGGGGTCTACTTCCCAAAGACAGTACTAGCAACCGTAGAAAAAATGAAAGCTGACATATACTTCTTCATCATTGATTTGAACTCTAGATCTGGTTTCCATAAAATTGATTCTAGAAAGTTAAAAAACAAATAAATAAAACTATGTAGGCTGGATTTTATTTATCCCCTGAAGATCCAGCTCAACTCTGTGTCTCTCTGAATTTCTGCCTGTTTCTTCATTTCAGTTTGTCTGTCCTTGGTATCTCTCCACTTCTGTTAATTTTCAGCTCTTTCTCCAGCCCCCAACTCTGAGTATATTCTTCCCTTTCTCCCTCCACCATCATTTTTCTTCATTAAATAGCCATTGTGTGAAATTAAAATTGCTATTTTGGTTGTATTTACTGAATAGTTTTGTCTCTAAAAGTGAAGAATGGGAAAGTTTTATAACTTTCTCTAAAAACAGTGATTTTTAAATGTATTTTAGTAACTCAATACAGAAAAATCTATTTCTAAAAACGGCTGCCTGTAAATGAAAAGTGATACTCATATCATGACCTTCCTTCCGTCTGGAATCACTCCTAACTTTGAAGGACTTAAAGTATTTCTTACATCTAAAATTCGAAAGTTATATTTAGCATTGGCAGCAAAATTTCTTAACAATTGATTTTTTTTTCTTCACTTCCTATTTTTGCAGTGTATATTCTAACGGGGGAAAGCTAAATTATTAAAGTATAAATTTATAAATATTATTGAATTTAAAAATTCCAGTTTCTTAATATGCCATAAGAATAACCAACACATTTATAGAGGTAAAAAATTTACAATTTTTAGGGCAACACTATAATTTAAATGGATGTTTTTACTCATGTAGTGATGAATAAATTGCTTCCACATTATATTAACATGGCTTTGTTTGCAACCCAGCCAGTTTAAAAAAAAAAAAACTATATATAGAAAACAAAACCAAAAAATTGTTTATAGAAAGAATGGTAGTTGTTCTAAAAAGTCTAGCCTTATCTCTTCCCTGGGTCCATCTGAGGCTTTAGCTCACCTTTTGTTGCTCTATAATTACTTTGATCCACTGGGATTTGTGAAATTAAACATTTTTAAATAGCCATGTCATATTCCTTTCAGTTTAATTTCAGGCTTATACTGGTAGAATTCTGTCTCCTCTTTTAGCAAGCAGCACTTGGTATAGAACATGCTCAGATTCGACCCAGCACAAGTAATTGCCAGCCAGCATAGCTGCACCTGAACCTTATCAGTGACAGCGCACTCTGTAGCAAAAAGAGCTCAACTGGGTGTCTGGATACCCTGGTCAGTTTCTATTTTGCATGACCTTGAGCAAGCTCATCAGCTCTCCGGTCTGACTTTCCTCACCTGGAAAACAAGGATCTTGGCTTGACATATACAGGACTACTTCCAGTAAAACAGTCTATTATTCTAGGACTTATTTTCCAAATGTCAGATATAATCTACTAACTGAAGTCACACACTCCACAAAGGTGAAAGTGGCTTTTGTCACAAATATAAGTATAATCCAAATGCATCAACATTTAAGGAAGAAACAAACATGTTCCAACCACTTCATATGGAAAGTCCCCACCCTTGAGGAGATAAATCAGATTAAGATTACAAAACATTAAGTACATAAAGCAAGACTCCAAAAGATAGATTAACAATCATAGATTACAAGAGACAAGATGGCATGAAAATGTGCCAGGAAAAGCATGAAATATCAGGAAGAGCTAGCCAGAAAGGATTTCCTGGCAGTGTCCAAATTCTGAGTTAATGGAAAGAAGGTTTACATACTAGGGAAAAGGAGTAAAATGCTTGGGGTTGAGAAGGAATGTGTGAAGGTACAGAGTCATAAGCAAATATTCAAAGGGCAACAGTGGAATCACTTAATTATACAGAGTGGTTCCCTTCCCTGTAGAAATACACCCTTTAGCTGACAGGAGTCCCCAACCTTGGGCCGTGGACTGTTACTGGTCTGAGGACTGCTAGGAACCGGGCTGCACAGCAAAAGGTGAGTAGCAGGGCAAGCAAGAGAAGCTTCATCTGTTTTTGCAGCCACTCCCAGCACTGGCATCACTGCCTGAGCTCCACCTCAGATCATCAGGCATTAGATTCTCATAGGAGCACAAAAAGTTTGGGGACCGCCGCTTTAGCACACGAGGCAATGTGAATGTAAGCTCATCTGGTTCACTTATGCTAAGATTACACTAGAAGGGGAACCTAGCTGTAGCGCCCATGCAGCCCTGATTCACAAGCTGACTACAATCACAGGTTTACACCTTCATGATATCAGACTGTGTGATCCAAATACTTCCCATGGACTATAGGAGGTATTAATTCAACCACATGTTGCTCTGCCCTAAATTACTAACTTTACGTGTGACCTTCCATAGTGGCATTCCTGTGAAGAGTCCCCTAACCAAACAGCTGGGAGTGGCATGACAAATATCACACTTAACTGAACTCTCTCCATTCAATGGAATTCCTACTACTGCAATTGCTTGCCTTACCTCACTTTTGCGAAGCAAGAATATAAACCCTCTAAAGTTTTTAAGAGGTTTTTTTTTTCTTCTTTTCCAAATGTCTTCATTGGATTCCTTGAATTAACCCATTTCTCTAGAACTAAAACATTTTTCTCCTCTAGTAAAATATACTCCTCTTTTGTAGTACTATCCAGTGAGGAGATGGGTTCCCATAGAAGACCACAAAGGATCAGCAGATATTTTTATTACATTATATTTGTATTATTTGTCATTACAAAATATATTAAAAAGCCACTTGAAGAAACTTATTAGCAGCTATGGATGTAATAGATAGGTGTAATAAATGAACTAACACTGGAGGCAAGTAAGGAGCCAGGGGGCCACTTCAGTCTTCTAGATATAAAATAAAAAGGGTCTACTTAGGATGGAATGATGGCACAGAAATAATAGGAAGACATAAACCCAAGATATGTACAGAAATGTTAAAAATGCTTAATAATGTATTAGAGTTAAAAACACTCCAATGAAGGCAATGGAGAAACAATTAGAAAAGCTAGATTGGGACAGACAAAAATTCAGCATTCATCTATTCTTTCTAAAATTTATTGAGAACTTGGACCAAGTGCCAGGCACTCTGCTAGATCGTAGGGATGCCACAGTTTCTAAGACAAACCTTGTCCCTTTCTTCATGGAGCTTACAAACTTTCAACATATGATTTTAGGTAATCAATTTTTGTTTTAATAGAAGTTGCATTATGGAAGTTCAGGCTATTATGAACAAGGGACTCAATCTAGTCTGATATCTAAGGGCAAATATGAGAATAGTTGGGAAGAGCAATGCATTCAAATGAGACCTATTTGTAGTATACTTTATTTGAGGTATTCATGAGAAATCCAATTATTTTCAAGCAACTCTGCGCCAGATACTTACATATGTTATTTCATTCAAATCACACAGCCCTACAAAGTAATTATTATTCCATTTCTAAATCAAAAAATTTCAAATAAAACATATTAAATTGACATGGTGGCAAGGCCGGTAAGGACCAAAGCTGGAACTCACCCCAATCAACCTACCCGAAAGACCCTACCTCAGTCTTTAGGTTAGAAAGTTTTTATTGTATAGGAATTTACCTCTGTCCTCACTCCCTCTGGCACTACTCCATACTTAACACCCAAGTTTTCTTCCTTTACACAGCTCTTGAAATATTTAAAGACAATAATTATGTTCACCAACACAGCTTTCAAGTTTACATCACATTGTAAGGACATATATATTTACACTTATTCTAGTCAGAACTCTTACCTTATACACCACCTTGTGGTTCATTTATTCTTGACAAGACAGTTAACATATCGTATTGACACATGGTCTGATTTCTATTATGAACCTCATTTGCATATCTAAGTACTCCATCCCATTCCCACGCACATGCCACTTCCTCTCTTTTTAAACCCCTTCAATCTGCATTTCTATCTCTTTGACTTCCCTTGTTATTTTTCACAGTCCCAGTGCTAACAGTAGTTAACAAAAAACGTTTGTCACAACCTCCTCCTCCCCATTCCTTTTAGCCTTTTGCCTCAGTCTCATCTCCATTACTTGATTACTCTATTACTCTAATTCTCTTATTTGCCTCACCAAGTTTCTTCATTGCTGTTTCTCTTATTCATTAGCTACCTTAAGGTTCTGCCCCTTTCTTGGGCTAAACCCCTACAGAGTTTCTATGCCTGGGCTAATACATTTTATATTCAGTCAGCTTTTGCAGTCACATTTTTTATCCAGTTAAAACCCCTCTCCACCCATAAAAAAATAAAATTAAAAGCTTGATGGAAATAGGTGAGTTTTTTACTAGAGCAAACACCTGTTTTAAGACTTGAAACTCAAATGGAAAAATCAGAGACCACTTTTTACATTAAAACACACACACACACACACACACACACACACACACACACACACACACCACAAGACATTTTCTTCTGTGCCTATAAGATTTAAGGATTATCAGTGTAATATAATAAAGCACATAAGAGAATGTCTTTAGGGAATTTAAGAAAACTTGTCAAATTCTTCTGTTTCAAGTGTTTTATGATTTCTAAACATTGATTTCATAACCACTTTCAGTTTGCAGTCAGGGGCTCCTTTTGTCCCACTGTACATTAAATCCCATTAATGTTAATGGCAAAAACCTAATGAGCCTCATGATACATGTGAGGGGAGTGGAAGACTCAAACTGAGAGCTATCTTAACTGTTCTGCAACCTTCGAACTAGTGAAGTATACTGGATGGCTACATCAGTTAAAGTTCCTACATATGGTATTCAATATCCGAGAGCAGTTTCCCTGGTTATAGGTTATAATATATGTGGGGAGCCAAAGCTACTCCTAGTAGTTCCCTCTCACATACAACGACAAGCATTTCATACCATTTCTAAAGAAAACAGTTCTAGTATCAGGACATTCTCAGGACATAAGTGGTTACACTTCCATGACTATAGTTTTCAACAGAAGTGAAGACCAGAAGAAAGAGAAAGCATGAGCACTTGAAAACACCTAAGAATCACTCTTGAATCTACTTTTTTAATGGTCTCTCCCTGAGCACTTTTAACTCTTTTTCTCTACTTAAAAATTTAAATACCCATATAATGAAATAGGCCTGAAACTCCCATCTCTTTGATGAGATCTCACCCCTGGGAGACCAGGATGTAGAGAGGAAAACTATTTTGTCCCTTTTTGGAGTTCCTACCTTGTCACATGAAGAGATACTTCTGCTCTTCAGAAGTGCCCAGGAAAGATCCTCAAATCTTCTTTCTACTCTACTCACTCTCCCCCACAAAAGAGGAGGATGTGTTAGCAACTCACCCAATGGGGAGAAGAGTCATGGCCCACACGCAAGTTGGGCTTCCTTCTTGCCTTTTGAGCTGTGGAAGGTGTGAGTGCTCTCCCACTCCTGCTCTTCAATAGTAAGTACACCTGAGTCTGTAACGCCAATTTACAGAGCGTGGTCCACATCCCAGCAGCAGTAGTAGCACCTATAACCTTGCTAAAAATACAATTGTCCACCTTCATTCCAGGCCCACTGAATCTGAAAGCCTGAAGTTAGAGCCCAGAAATCTGTGTTTTCACAAGCCCTCCAGGAGATCCTTGTGCACAGCTACAATTTAAGGAGTACTATTCTAAAGCATTAAAATTTTAACATGCAAACAAATAATAGGAATACTATTAAACTGCACACTAGGATCCTGAGATGGAACTCCAAATTCTACATGTCTGACATGGTCGTAGGTGATACTGATGCTGTTGGTCCTTGGATCACCCACTTTTTCAGTTTTGGCCAAACACTGGAATCACCTAAAGAGTTTAAATACCAAGAATAACTGAGTCCCAGTCCCAGAATTCTGATTTATTTGGTCTAGTATGAAGCCTGGGCATCTGTGCCAACTGTAGTTACAGTTTCAGTTCATATTTCAATCTCTGTCTATCTTTCACTAGTTCTAAGCCTAAAAAAGAGAAGAAATATATAATTTGTACCTTAAATCCCAACTGGGAAGTTAACTGGAAAGAAGCAAGCAGCAGAACCTGACTACTGCCGTCCATAGGGAGAAATGCTGTTTCCTGGGATTTATTTGAACACTGCTGTTCTTTCCACAAGAGTTTTAAGACCTAAGACTTGACAGGCCAAGATAAGAATACGAGCCCAGAAAAAGCGAGCATGGAAATATATCAGCCTAATTTTTAAAAGGAGGGGTCACAGCACTCATATTGTTTGTCAAGTTGATCAGAGTAAAAGACTAAGTAAGAGAATAGAGCCAACTCTAGTGAGTAGTGCAGTAGTATAAATTAGTTAAGTATCTTCTGTGGTAATTATCCCTGAGTACATCTACAAGAAGGAGAAAAATAGCACGTTAATCCCAGAATTGGAATCTTTGTTATCTCCTTCTTGAAGCCATGCCTAAGAATTAACATCTACTAAGAACTAATCCAAAAATATCTGTCATATGCCTACTTTCTGGCAAGTTCAGTGGCAAGCACTGGGGATAAAATAATGAACAAGGAGAATTCCAGTTCCAGAATGGTGGCCTCACAAGACCTGTCAACCTGCTTCCTGGCAAAATAACCATAACTGGTGAAAATTATTTTTTTAAAAAAATAGGTCTCTACAAATTTTCCTAAGGACAAAGAAAAAATGAAGAAACATGTATTCAATAAATCTACTAAAACTCAGTAAGAACAGCAATAGTCTATGACATTTGAACTAATATTCACTCCTTATGAAAAAATGTATGCCAAATTAGATCACTTAGATTTAATGCAAAAATTCCTAGAAAGACGAAAACTACCAAAACTGACTCAAGAAAAAATAGAAAATCTGATTAGACTGAAAATAAGCAAAGTGATTGAATTAGGGATCAAAAAACCATCCATAAAGAAAAGTATAGTCCTAGAGGACTTCTTTGGTAATTTCTATGAAACATTTAAAAAAGAATACCAATTTTTCACAAACTTTTTCAGAACGCTGAAGAAAAGAGAACACTTCCCAACTCATTCCATAAGACCAGTATTACCCTGATTCTAAAAATGAAGACATTGCAAGAAAACTACAGACCAAGGGCTCTTATGTAGGTGCAAAAATCCTCATCAAAATATTAGCAAACCAAATTCAACAATGCATAAAAGGATTATACACCATGACTCAGTGAGACTTATCCCAAGAATTCAAGGTAAATTTAACATTTAAAAATCAATTAATGTAATACACTATATCAATAGAATAAAGGAAAAACTCCACGTGGTTATTTCAATAGACTCAGAAAAAGTATTTGACAAAATCCAACGCCCATTAATGATAAAAACTTTAAACAGAATAATATAAAGGAGAATTTCCTCAACCTAATAGAGGTACCTATTCGATACGATCTCAATCATCACAAAAGTCTTTTTGCAGAAATTGGCAATACGATCCTAAACTACATACGGAAATGCAAGGGACCCAGAAGAACCAAAACAATCTTGAAAAAGAAAAACCAAGTTGGAAGATGCAAACTTCTGATTTCAAAACTTACTGCAAAGCTATGGTAATCAAAACAGTGTGGTACTGGCATAAACACAGAAATATGGATCAACAAAAAGAATTGAGAGTCCAGAAATAAACTTTCACATTTACAGTAAACTGATTTTCCAATGGGTGCCAAGACAATTCAATGGGGAAAGAATAATCTTTCAACAAATGGTGTTCGGACAACTGGAATGGCCGCATACAAATGAATTAAGTTAGACCCTTACTTCACACCTTTATATGGATCAAAGATCTGATTATATAACTTAAAACTATAAAACTATTAAAAGAATACCTAGGTGTAAATTTTTATGATCTCGGAGTAGTAAACAGATTTTTTAGATATGGTGCCTAACTAAACTGTAAGCAACAAAATACATAAATTGGATTTTGGCAAAATTAAAAACATTTCTGCTTCTAAAATAACATTCAATGTCAACTGTAATTGCAAATAAATAAATGTAAAAAAATATAATAAAACAAAAAAAAATTGCTTAAGGGACATGCTCAAAAAAATGAAAAAATAATCCACAGAATGAGATAAAAGATTTGCAAATCATATATCAATAAGTAATTTGTATCTAAAACATATAAAAATATTCTTACAACTCAATAATAAAGATAAATAACCTAATTAAAAACAGGCAAAAACATGTCTCCAAAGAAGATATACAAATGATTTATAAACATATGTAAAGTGCTCAACATCATTGGCCATCAAGAAAATGCAGAGAGAAATCAATAATAAAAGAGACAGATCAAAACAAGTGTTGTCAGAATTCTCATGTACTGCTGGTGGGAATGTAAAATGGTGGTCACTTTGGAAAAATAATCTGGCAGTTCTTCAAAAGGTTAGACAGTTACCATATGAAACTGAAATTCTAATTATAGGTATATGCCACAAATGAATGAATCTTAAAAACATTATGCTAAGTGAAACAAGTCAGGCACAAAAAGCACATGTTATATGATACAGTTTATATAAAAAATCCAGAATAGGCAAATCTTTAGAGATAGAAAGGAGATTAGTGGTTGCCTACGGTTGAGGAAGTGGGGGAAAATGAGTGGATGACTGCTAGGGGTATGGGATTTCTTTTCATGGTGATGAAGTGTAAAATTGATGGTGACAATGTTGCATAACTCTGTGCATGTACTAAATTCATTGAATTTTACACTTTAAATGGGTGAATGTTGTAATATTCAAACTATATATCAATAAAACTGTTACAAAAAATAGTGGAAACGATTACAAATAACCCCTGCTCTCAGGGAATATTCTACTCTCATAATTTTCTCCAGAAGCAGAATAATATGCCAAGGAAAGACATGGGAATGGTACTTAAACCAGGATTTGGGGTGGGATTTTCTGGAAGAACTTCCAGAGAAAATAAGAAGTCACCTAAGATTTGAAGACTAAACAAGAATATTGAATCAAGAGAATAACTAAAACAGGAGAGAGTTGGGTATTTGAGAAACTAAAATAAATTTTGCAACCTAGTTAAAAAAAATGGATGATAACTGGAGCATGTGTGTGGGGTGTGCTAGAGGAAGAGATTATCATGAAGAACCATGTGACTCTCGATATAAAAATGAACTCATACTATATCCTAAGAAAACATGAAGAGCTATTAAAGAGTTTTAAATAGAAGGAAGAGGCATTGATAACATATCTTCTCATGCATACACCATATTGGAATTTATTTTTCTTAACTAGTAGTTCTTGAGTTCCTACATATATCCTCGGGGGGTAGGTGGGGAACCTAGCTAATATGATGCATAAAAATGACAAATTTGGCTAACCTCCACCCCCCCAAATCCTGACAAATATCACTTTAATGACTTTACCAAGAGTAAAGTAGGAAGACAATTGCCAAATACCATTAAAAGCAAAATCAGAAGACCGAGAAAACATTTGCAACTTATCTCTCAGATAAAGATTAATTTCCCTAAACTATAATCAGTCTTTATAAATCAAAGAAAAAGGCCAACTTACAGAATGAAAATAGACTAACTACATCAGAAAGTTATAAGAAAAGAATACAAATGGCTCAAACATATAAGAACTTGCTCAATCTCTATAGATAAAAGCAAATTAAAATTACATGAATATATATTTTTTGCCTACTTGGCTGGCAAAGCTTAAAAGTTTGAAAACACTTGTGCTGGCAAATATATGAGCAAAAAGGTACTGTCACATATGCTAGTAAAAACCCAAATTAGTATAATCTCTATGAAAGACGATTTAGCAAAAGATATCAAATCAAACACATTTTAACTTGATAATTTAGCTTCTAAGATTCTATCCTATAGGTAACACATATACATGCCAAAGACCTATGTATGTGACTTTTTAGTACAGCATTGATTTTAATAAGGATATGTCAATGCGTACAGTAAATGGAAATATCTAAATTTCCAGCATTAGGAAATTGGTTTAAGAAGGTATGCATTCACACAACGTAAAACTGTGCAGCCATATGAAAATGAGGAGTGTGTTTTTTTATTTGTATGACATAGAATGACATACAAGACATACTGGTACATAAAAAAGCAAAGTAATATGGATAGGCCATACGGTGTGGCTAGAACAGTGTCAGCTTATGTATGCAAGTTCTCTGGAAGGATTCTCAAGAGAGTTATGGCATGAATGGTCTGCAGGATATTCAGTTTCTACTGAACAGGAATGGGAAGGAGACTTGTCACTGTATGCCCTTTTATAATTTTGAACCATATGTCTCAAAGAAACTTAAAATTGGAAAAAATTAATCACTGAAAGATCTTCTTAACATACTTAAGTAATGACAGAAAAAAATCCTGTACTTCCCTAATTCTTTGATGTTAGATAACAAAGGGCTGTTCCATGGTATTAAAATCTCGACAAAAATAAAGAGTTCAAAGGATATGTCAATGCGTACATAATAGGTATGGAAAGCAAATATTTCATTCATCTAAAATTTTGCAACTGCCTCTAGAACTTTGCATTCTTAATTATTAAACTATAACCTGTTAATCATACAGAAATGTGGAAATTATAGTAGATATTTTATTTTCTTTCTGCTCAGCTCCTTTTCAATACAATTCTAACAGTTGGGGATTTTTCTACCTTTCGAATCCCATCTCTTCAAGATTGAAGCCAAAAAACCAACATCCAACCACTTTATCTGTACAGCTAGGCAACCTGCAACCACTCACCAGCATGAATTATCTGGCTTTGCATGGGCATCTGCTTGCTGGTGAGTGGGCAGCAGAAACATCTGGGAGACAGCTATGATTGAAAGGTAGAGCTCCCAACACAGGGAACTCAAGGTCCAAGCAGAACACAAACCGCAGCCTCCAATGCCCAAGGGCAATTTCCCCTCAGGCCGGTGTGCTGTATGCTGTGGGGCCTTTTCCCTAAACGCTTAGCTTTGAGGTTTTGAGCTCATTCTCTAACCCCTTTAATGACTATGAGCCTCCTAATATCCTTCTTTAAAAACTATGCTAATTAATCTGTCAGAGTTAGTTCTGCTGCTAGAAACTAAGAACATTGATAGGTTTGTGAAAACTTTCGATGTCTTGCTCAGAGGCAGAATTTAACTTGAAGGCCATGATCATCTACATGAGGTACAGTTACACAGAGTTTTGACTGTGTTTTGACCACAGCAGGTACTCAATCAGCAATGACAACTGTCATTATTTATTATGACATATCCTTTACATTAGCAGAATTAGTGAGGTGGACAAAAGAAATGGTTCATCAATAAATGGATACATTTAGATTTCAGCCCATATGTCTTACATCTATTTGACAAGGCATTTAGAGTTTTGAGAAATATGTGACATGCATAATGCCTCCCAAAATATTAACTTGATAGGTAACAAAGTTAAATGGGCCCTTGTGCTCAAAATAAAGAACTGGATGTCCTAAATGCATACTTACATAAACATAAATTTAAGGGTTTTTTTCATTTTTATGCCCAGCATGAAGCTGTTAGAATGGAGTTGTTTTATACATCATTAAATAATAATATTTATCCTGCAGAGTTAAACCATATTAATTGCATTTCTCATTTTTTTCTTTTGAAAGCAAAATGAAACAATGCATAAAATTATAATCATTTTAAAGTTGAATGTTATGTTCAAGATTCAATTTTTCTACTCAAGTCATATTAATCATGTATTTTCACTGCTTGAATGATAAAATTTTAGACCCATATAAGTTTAATTCAATTCCTCATGCTTGGTTTGCTTTGGGGAACCCCTAATTTCCTATGATTTGGATGTTTTTAATGACCATTGTGTGAAAAATGAATTTCGAGACATCATTTTTCTTTGTTCTAATGTGTCTCCTACCTAATGCCTGCCCTTGAGAAAATAATTTTCCAGGTGAGAAGATACACCCAGAACAGATGATAATAATAATCTGCTATTTGGGAAAAATGGCAACATACACTATATGTGCTTTTGTCTATTAAAATATTTCTCTTGAGTAAACACTAAGCTTAAGAATCTGTCACTCATATCGTATATAAGAATAAACTCAAAATGGATTAAAGACATAAATGTAAGACTGGAAACTATAAACCTCCTAAAAGGCAGTAAACATTCTGATATTGTTCTTAATAATATTTTCCTGTATACTTCCTCAAGTTAAGGGAAACAAAGGAAAAAATAAACAAATGGGATGACATCAAACTAAAATGTTTTTGCACAGCAAAGAAAACCATCAGCAAAATGAAAAGACAATCTACTGAATAGGAGAAGGTATTTGCCAATGACACATCTGATAAGGGGTTAATAACCAAAATTTATAAAGAATTCACACAACTCAACAGCAACAACAACAACAACAAAAATCTAATTAAAAAATGGGCAGAAGACCTGAACAGGCATTTCTCCAAAGAGGACATACAGATGGCCAATAGACATATGAAAAGATGCTCAACATCACTAATCATCTGAGAAATGCAAATTAAAACCACAATGAGATGTCACCTCAGGCCCTACAGAATGGCTTTCATCAATAAATCAAAAACCAACTAATGTTGGTGAGGATGTGGAAAAAAGGAAATCCTTATGCACTGGTGGTGGGATTGAAAATTGGTACGGCCACTATGGAAAATAGTTTGCAGTTTCCTCAAAATATTAAAAATAGAACTACATATGACCCAGCAATTATACTTCTTGGTATTTATCTGAAGAAAACCAAAACATTAATTCGTAAATATATATGCACCCTTATGTTCATTGCAGTGCTGTTTACAACAGCCAAGATATGGAAGCAATCCAAGTGCCCATCAATACACAATTGAATAAAGAAGCTGTGGTACATGTATATAATCGAATGTTACTCAGCTAAAAAAAAATAAAATCTCCATTTGCAATATCATGGATGGACCTAGAGGGTATTATACTAAGTGAAATAAGTTAGGTAGAGAAAGACAAATACCATATGATTTTCACTTATATGTGGAATCTAAAGAACAAAATAAATGAACAAACAAAATGAAAACAGACTCATAGATACAGAAAATAAACTTATGATTGCCAGATGGGAGGGGTGTTGGGGGGCTGAATGAAAAAGGTGAAGGGATTATGTACAAATTGGTAGTTACAAAATAGTAACAAACATGTAAGTATAGCAAAGGGAATATAGTCAATAATATTATAATAACTATGTATAGTGCCTACTAATCAGGTATCACTTTGTAAATTATATAAATGTCTAACCACTATGCTGTACACCTGAAACTAATACAAAATATTATTGAATGTGAACTCTAAAAATAAAAATTAAAATTAAAAAAAAGAATCTGTCACATCACCATAAATAGACACAGTTGACCCTTGAACAACACAGGTTTGAACCGCACCGATCCACTTATGTGTAAATTTTAATAACATGTTCTTTTTCTAGTATACTTTATTGCAAGAATACAATATATAATACATATGACATACAAAATATGTGTTAATCCACTATGTTATAAGTAAGCTTCCAGTCAAGAGTAGGCTATGAGTAATTAAGTTTTTGTGAAGTCAAAAGTTATACATGGATTTTTCAACTGCACAGAGGGTCAGTGCCTCTAAACACTGCATTATTCAAGGATCAATTATACACAGGTTTTTCTTAAAGAAGGCATTTCAGTGCAATTGATGGATTGTCTATAGAAAGAAAGAAGGATTAAAAATCCTTCCATATCTCCTTCTCCGAATAAATTGGCTCTGGCCTGAAAGTTGAATTGAAGTTAATGTTCAAACATAACCATGGAAGAAGATGACTTGCCTTAGTAATCAGTAGGGCAAAACTCCAGACCTCTTTATAATACAAACACAGTGGTTTCCATCATCTTGTTCCAGCTATTGATAAAACTATGCTAAGGAAAACCCACAAATTATGAGCGCAGACAATGAGAGTCAAACACAGTGTTTATAGTAAAGAGTTAGTTGTTTTCTCTTGAATCTGGAGACACATATGCCTAGGAGTTGGTAGAATTGGGCTTTGTCCCAAAATAGCCACCAGACAGTGTGTGAAACATCTTCTCTAACTTATTTTCATCTGTGAAATGGTTGATTTTAAAAATAAGACTATCTCTGGCCTTGGTGCTATAATAACAGGAAAAGGTACTTACACTGTATATTTCCATATGCATTACCCAAATTAATAATCATGAACCTGTGGGACAGTATAGGATAAATATGAAAAGCAAAAGGTTTGTAGTAAATGCAATAATTTTCAAAAGATGACTCCAAGGAAGACTAACAAGCAGCCATGATAACCTTACTAAAATTATCATGACCCACGGTTTGGCCTCCAGTTTTGCAGATTTCGAAACTCATTTACTGACAGCAATTATCACCAACAATCATTACTATACAAATAAAAAATCTTTGGCTGAAGAACCTACATTTTAGTTTATGATCTAAATGAAAACGGTACAAAAGAAAGAGGCTACTATTGATAATAATAAGCAGAGCAATGCAAACTTGGCAGGACAAATCAAATTTGGTTGTCAAATGAAAATACTTTACAAGCCTGGTAAGAGGTTTCAGTTGTTTGTGTATGCAATGTCACTCTCATTAGTAAAGGTTATCTTGCAGCTCCAGTCTGTAGTTTCTTATTAACAAAATGGAAAGAGAATATACATACTAAATTAAACATTTCACCTCTTCAGGGCCATATCTGACAACTGTGTTTATCCATGCATTCACTCAATTAAATAGTCTTGCTACATAGAAGGCAGCTTCATTTGGGATAGCATAGAAAAAGTCGATAGTTTCAGAAGAAGATTTATATTTTTTATTGAATCATAAACATGTAGATTCCAAAGAAGATATGCAATAGAACTGATATCTTTGGCTGAGGCAAAATATTCTCCATTCAATACTGATATGTGTTCTGTATTTTACACTCTAGATGCTGTTTTTCTTCAGCTTCTGTACTGCAGAGCCAGGATTTGGAGTACTCTTCTCCAGAGGTCTGCTGGAGCTACACCTTTATCTCTGTTCCAGAAAAAGACACCTTCTCCTGTTACCAAAACTTACATTTCCAGCTGCTGCTAAAAGACGTGTGTGTGTGTGTGTGTGTGTGTGTGTGTGTGTGTGAGTGAGAGAGAGAGGAGAGAGAGAGAGAGAGAGAGAGAGAGAGAGAGAGAGAGATTTGGGTTCCGAATTAAACGTTATACAACAAAATAGTCAATAGTAAATATTTTCATAAAATATCATACAAAATGAGTAATTCTAAATGATTACTCATAAAAATTGCCAAATAGTTACAAATTTCCCTCTAGCTTCACTTAGTTGTATTCTACCAATTGTTCAAAGCCCAATTTACATGCCACTTCTTCCACAAACATTTCCTTATTCCCTTCAGCTAAATGAAGTTCATCTTTTTTCAATATTCCTCATCCTTAAGAAGCTATCTTTACATAAAAAAGTGAGGAGATAGAGTTTTATTCTCAATGTTCTTAATTTATTTTTAAAGTTGAAATATATTCTAGAGAACCTTAACAGTAATCTCTGAATTTTTGAAAAGATCAAAGTGCAATAGTAGAAATTCTAAATTAAAAAAAAAAAAATTACCAGAACACATGAAAGACAGAAAGCGCACAACAAAATCGTAACCATAAAACTTAGTGTATATGTCAATAACGGCAAATATAAGAGGCTTAAACATCTCGTTATCCCCCAAGAAGTTCCCCTCAGGCACATGCCTGCTACAGCTCCAGCCATTCTGCCAAGGCACAGAGGACACCAGCTCCCCGACCCCATGTCCACTTCAGTCCCAACTGTCCTGCTCAGGTTGCCCCAGCATGGCATGCCCCATACTGTTTTGACTATTTTATAAACAAAACACAGAAAGCTCAAACAAAATGAGAAGACAAAGGAATATGTTCCAAACAGAAGAACAAAATAACTCCCCACCCCGGCGGGGGGGGGGGCGGGGGGGGGCGGGGTGGCTCTCTAAAGAAACAGAGATAAGTAATTAAATTGATAAAGAGTTAAAAGTAATAGACATAAAAATGCTCAGAAAACTTGGGAGAAGAAATGGAAGAGCATAGTGGAAACTTCAAAAAAGAGAAAATACAAAGAAAAAGCCAATCAGAGTTGAAAAATACAATAATGAAATTAAAAATACACTAAAGGAGATTAACATCAGACTACATGATACAGAAGAATGGATCATAGATCTAAAAGAATAGTGGAAATTTCTCAATCAGGACATTCCCATAATAGAAGTCCCAGAAGGAGAACAGAGAGAGAAAGTGACAGAAAACTTATTTGAAGAAATAATGGCTGAAAATTCTCCTAACCTGGGGGAGGAAACAAACCAGTTCCAGTTCCAGGAAGCACAGAGAGTCTCAAACAAGATAAAGCCAAAACAAACAAACAAACAAACAAACAAACAAAAGAAAACCCATACTAAAAGATATTATAATTAAAATGTCAAAAATTAAAGATAAAGACAGAATCTTAAAAGCAGCAAGAGAAAAATAAGTAGCCACATACAAGGGAAACCTCATAAGATTATATGCTGATTTTTCAGCAGAAACTTTGCAGGCCAGAAGGAAGTACCAAAATATATTTTAAGTGCTGAAAGCAAAAAAAATTACAACCAAAAATACTCTACCTGGCAAGCTGATCATCGAGAATTGAAGGAGAGATAAAATATCTTGAAGAAAAGTAAAACCTAAAAGGTCATCACCACTAAATTGGCCTTACAAGAAATGAAAAGAGAACACAAACTTGAAATAAAAAAATATATAAAAGAAAAAATAATATTACTGCTAAAGGCAAATATATAGCAAAGGCTGTAGATCAGCTGCTTAAAAAATTAGTTTGAAGATTATACACTACAAGTAGTCAAATCAACTATAACTAAAATAAGTAGTTAGGGGATACTCTAAATAAAAAGATGTAAAATATAATGTCAAAAATATAAAATGGAGGGGTAAAAATGTAGAGCTTTTAGAATGCACTCAAACTTAAGCAACTATGAGCCTAAAACAGATGGATATATATACATATAATCACAAATCAAAAACCTACAACAGACACACACACACACACATACACACACACATACACACACACACACACACACACAAACAGAGAAAGGAACAAAATATAACACTAAAGAAAACTGTCAAACCACGAGGTAAAATAACCAAAAGAAAGGAACCGAGAACAACAAAAACAATCAAAAAACAATGAACAAAATGGCAATAAGTACATACTTATCAATAATGCTTTATATGTAAACAGACTAAATGTTCCCACCAAAAGACATAAGGTGGTTGAAAAGATTAAAAAAAAAAAGACCTATCTATATGCTGCCTTCAAGGCACTCACTTTAGATCTAAAGATACACACAGACTGAAAGTAAAGATATGTAAAAAGATATTCCATGCAAATGGAAACAAATGAACAAAAAAGCTGGGGTAGCAGTACTTATATCAGATAAAATATACTTTAAAACAAAGATTGTAACAAAAGACAAAAGCATTACATATGATAAAGGGATCAATACAAGAAGAGAATATAATATTTGTAAATATTTATGCACCCAACATAAAAGCACCTAAATATATACAGCAAATATTACCAAACATAAAGAGAGAAATTGATAGTAACACAATAATAGTAGGTTTTAAACCCCCTTAGATCTATGGACATAGACAGAAAATCAATAAGGTATCATTAGCCTTACATCACACATTAGACTTCACACATTCTTTTCAAGTGAACATAGAACCTTCTCCAGGATAGATCAATGGTACACCTCAAAAAAAAATCTCAAATTATTTAAGAAGACTGAAGTCATATCTAACATCTTTTTTTACCACAACAGTTTGAAATTAGAAATTACAAGAAGAAAATTGAAAAAATAAAATAAACACTTAGAAACTAAACAACATGCTACTAAACAATTGATGTATCAATGAAAAAATCAAAAAAATACCTTGAGACTAACAAAAATGTAATCTTGAAAAAGAAAAACAAAGCTGGAGTTATCATGCTTTCTGATTTCAAACTATACTACAAGGGTTAATGATCTTCGTTCTTACCTTTATGCCAATACCACACTGTTTTGATTACTGTAAGTAATCAACATGGCCATGTTGAAGTCAGGTAATGTGAACCTAACTCATATCTTTTTTTCCCCCAATTGTTTCTGTTTATTCCAGGATCTTTACATTTCTATACAAGGCAAACCTATAGAAACAGAATGCTAATTAGAGCTTCAAATGGGAACAGGGATTGACTAAAAGCTGTTGGGAGAAAAAATTTTAGGTTGATGGAAATACACTGAAATATTGTAGTGTAAACTCATTCTTACTTTTACTACTAAGTAATATAGCATTTTGTTTAATGAGATAATAATTCATCATTGTATTCAATGAGATAATACACATACATCTCATGCTACAATTCTACTTATTATTGTTGTTATTAAACCAGTAGGTTACAGTCATGATACTATGTAACCATAAAAACAACTTCTCTATCCTTCCATCTGAGGTCATCCTAAGCCCATGTCAACTTGCAAAAGATGAGTTTGGTACTTAAGTTGAAAAACTGTCATACGGTGTACAAAATCCTTGGCCTTAACTGTTTCAAAGAATGATCTCATTCTTTGACATTTGATAACACTTCCTAGATTCAGTGCATTTTCATTGTAACTTTTGTCAACACAGAAGAAATGGAAGGCATTTATCCCCAATTTACATGATAGAACTGAAGCTTGGGGATTGTTAAGTGACTGCCTAAACTCACAAAGATATTATGAAGCGGGGCCAGAACATGAACCTAAGTCTTTCCGTTTTCAGGTGTCTGCATGCCCCCACTGCAATGTCACGTTATCCCTTAATAACATTTTAAATAAACAATCTACTTCACATATAGTCAAACAAATTAGATAACAATAATTAAAAATCCTGTCATATTGGAATACTGCCAACTACTTTGTTTGTTTTATGAAAGTACAATTGACAAAAAGTTTATAAACAAATTTAAGTGCACTATATGATGATTCAATATATGTCTACATGACTTCTTGTAACTTTTTATACTATGCTCTGTGTAATCTAAGTCACTGGATGGACTGATTTTGCTAGGAGTTTAAAATAAGTGCCTAAAATTCTTCCTTAAAAAAAAAATAAAGTTTAAATACACAAACTAGAAATGAATAAAGGCTTAACAGTAATCCACTAATGTTCATTCTATTATGTATTCATAAATCAAATGAGCATAATGTGATAAAGTAAATAAAACTATGTAAACAAGGAAAAATTAAAATATTACCTCAGAATTCTACTAGGTAGTAAATCAGTGGAATTAGAGAAGCTAGTTTTTTTTTCTCTAAGTACTTAAAGTCCTCAAAGTGAGTTTATATTCTCAGGGAATCTAGCAACTCACATTTTAATCTTAATTTAAAATTTTATGAAAGCATTATATATAAATATATAATTATACACTGAAGCATATTTATTTAGTTGATACATGCGTAATATACATTTACATACTTGTATGTGTGCACATGCCTACTGAGGAAAAGTATCTTTTAATTTTTAAAGTCGTGTGTGTGTATGTGTGTGTGTTTATATAATTAGGGGTTATAAACATTCAAATAGTGGATCACTCATCTAATTCTGGAAGAAAAAAATATTAAGCTCAGTTGACAACCTTTTTTCATATCATACTCCTTTTTCGTAATCAAGATTAAGTAGGCATATGTAACAGAGCCCCTCCCAAGAGGCCTAAGAACCAACACACCTTCTGGCCAGCTTCAGATCACACCAGAGCATCACCTAACCACCTGAACAAGACACCCAAAGGCAAACTGAGCAGGCACCAGAGTTCTGCTAGGGCAAATCCTGCTCCGTAAGGTCACCCTCTGCAGAACAGCTAATCCACTGTACTCACAGCTAGTTCTCACAATCAATAAGCCTGAGGGTAATTCTTTTTCACTGATGTGCAAATAGCAACCACTGTTCATTTACTACAGGAGGGCACACACAACCTACACAAGAGACGACTTTAGAGTACTAGGCTCAGGTGATTCAGGGGAGTGTGCCGCCGGGCCCCACAGGACACCTACTCCACAGGCCACTCTACAAGAACAGGGAGAAACAGTAGCCTTATTTAATACATAAAAACAAATACAGAGAGGCAGCCAGAATGGGGAGGCAAAATATATGTCCCAAATGAAAGAACAGAACAAAGCTCCAAAGAAAAGAAAGAACTAAACAAAATGGAGACAAGCAATCTACCAGATACAGAGTTTAAAATGCTGGTTATAAGGATGCTCAGTGATCTCAGTGAGAACTTCAACGAAGAGACAGGAAATGTGAGAATGAAAATAGAAACCATAAAAAGAATCAGCCAGAAATGAAGAACACAGTAACAAAAATGAAGAATACACTAGAAGGAATCAAGAGTAGATTAGATAAAGCAGAGAATCAGATAAGCTGTTTGGAAGATGAGGTAGCAAAACACCCAATCAAAACAGCAACAAGAATAAAGAATCCAAAAAAGAGGATAGTTTAAGGGGCTTCTGGGACATTAAGCTTACCAATATTTGCAACATTGGGATACCAGAATGAGAAGAAAAAGAGCAAGAAATTGAAAACTTATTGGAAGAAATAATGACAGAAAACTTCCCTAACCTAGCAAAGGAAACAGACATAAATCCAGGAAGCACAGAGTCCCAAACAAGAAGAACCCAAAGAGGCCCACACCAAGACAAATCATGTTAAAATGACAAAGATTAAAGACAAAGAGAGAATCTTAAGAGTAGCAAGAGAAAAGCAGTTAGTTACCTATTACAGAGCTTCAATAAGACTGTCAGGTGATTTTTTTCCAACAGAAATTTTGCAAGCCAGAAGGGACTGGCATGAAATATTCAAAGTGATGAAAAGCAAGGACCTACAACCAAGATTGTTGTAGGTTTACCCAGCAAAGCTATCATTTAGGACAGATGAAGAGCTTCCCAGACAAGAAAAAGCTGAAGGAATTCATCACCACAAAACCACTATCACAAGAAATGTTAAAGGGACTTCTTTAAGTAGGAGAAAAAAACAAAAATATGAATAATAAAGTGGCAATAACTATATATCTATCAACAATTAGCTTAAATGTAAATGAATTAAATGCTCCAATCAAAAGATATAGGGTGGCTGAACGAATAATAAAACAAGACCCTTACACGTGTTGCCTATAGGAGACATACTTAAGATTGAAAGACACACACAGACTGAAAGTAAAGATATGGGAAAAAATATTTCATAAAAATGGAAATGAAAAAAAAGAAGAAAAATAAAAAGAAAGCTGGGGTAGCAATACTTACACCAAACAAAATAAATGTTGAAACAAAAGCTATAACAAGAGACAAAGAAGGACCCCGTAATTCCACTTCTAGGTATTTATCTGAAGGAACCCAAAATCCTACTTTGAAGGGAAATGCATTTGCATATGTTCATTGCAGCATTATTTTAATAGCCAAGATATGGAGGCAAACTGGTGTCCATCAATGGATGAATGGATAAAGAAGAGGTAGATATGCAATGGAATATTACTCATTCATAAAAAAGAAAATAAATAAATCTTGTCATCTGCAACAATGTGGATGGACCTAGAGAGTATTGTGCTGAGTGGAGTACATAAGACAAAGACAAATGTCATATGATTTCACTTTATGTGGAATCTAGAGAACAGAATAAATGAACAACAAAATAGAAACAAGCTCATAGATATACAAAGAGCATTTTGATACCTGCCAGATTAAGGGAGTTGGGAGAATAGGTGAATGAGGGAGGGGATCAAGAGGTACAGATTGATAGTTACAAAATAGTCTTGGGGATGTAGAATATAACACAGGGAATACAGTCAGTAGTATTGTAATAACTATATAAATATCTAATCACTGTGTCATATACCTGAAATTAATATAATATTGTATGTCAATTGTAATTGAAAAATTAAAAAATAATCTTAAAAAGATTTTTTAAGTGTATAATTTGATAAGTTTTTTAAAATAAATTTATTTAAATTAATTTCAAGTATTCAGTACATTGGTTAGACATCTATAATGTTCATAAGATGATCCCCCCAATTGCTCCCTCCCTCCGCTGGCCCTCCACTTAGCCATCATATTAATGCTGACTACGTTCCCTCTTCCATGCTCCCCATGCCCAACTATCTACTACTAATTTGTACTTCTTTAAAAAGATTAGGTAGGCATAATTTAAACTAGGTGAAGTTTGTTTCTGATTCTTCTCTCTTTCACAGCTTTTCTCATTTCATTCGATTTCATTATTTTTCCTTGGGATATCCAGCCTTTTGTATTGCAAAAGGGTGCTGCTCAGCTGAAAAATTCAAAAAGAGATTAGACATACACATTCTTGCCAAGGTGTTAACTACCTATCAAATGTCTCCAGATGGCATACATGCATCAAAGGTGAGTAAGGGAAAGGATTTTAGATATAGATACACAAACAGACATATATAACATTCTGTCTTCTCTAATGATCAACCTTTATCATTATCATTTTAATTAATAAATATTTATGGACTATAATGGACTATAATTAAGATCAATGTCATAGGCTAAAGGCCGCTATGATGAAAAAAACTGAAATACATCTCTATTCTTTAAGATCCGAAAACAAGTTGAAAGGGTCTGGCAGAATTTTTATTTCTTTTGAGAAAAATTAAGTAGAGAGAAATTCTGTCATCTCTCTTATGCTTACTCAATTGCATAAGAATTCCAAAGAGAGAGAAAAGAGCTGGGTCTTTAAATATTATTTTTAAGGTAAAATAACTAATCCTACTAATAAGTTAAACCTATGATAAACTTCTGAGATTTTTATGTATTGAATGAATATATGCATAATTAATCAGATATAATCACAGATGGACAGTCCCACCTAAGCATACCATTAGCATCATTATCTGAACAGAGAGAAGACAGAATAACTTAAACAGTGATATTATTTTCAAATCATTTAAGCCAAATAATTCTGAATCCAAATCAATTCAGAATCCTGCTGAAAAACTGAATCGTAATCAGCCTATGATACATTACATTGCAAAGCTGCAGCATCGACATATAACAGAATCTCATTTTCCATTAATTCATTCTTCTCTGAAAATGCAAACACTCCAAATGCTTAATAGCCCCCCCAAAAGAATGTTCTTACATTTTAAGATTGCCCATTAGTGAATATTTTAATTTAAAAAAAAACACACACACAGAACAAAACAGTGACTCTCAAAGCCGTTTTTGCAAACTGACTTACTCTATGTCCTAAATCAAAAATAGAACCTGTTGAAAGAAAATCAGGTCAACTATGTATTTCAGTAAAAAAATCAAAAACATATGCTGTGTTTACAGTGACTTTTGAACTCATTTAATGTGATATTTCCTCCACAAAACTGGATTCAGAGGCAAGATGCAAAAAAAAAAAAAAAAAAAAAAAAAGCTCTAGTTGAAAGAGAATTGTTTGGGAGGATCTCTAGGAAACCATAATGACCCCAAATGAAGAAAGTTCCACTGGAAATGGATCTCTTTTTATAAATACTAATTTAAAAACAGAAATGAACAAGATGCCTGGAACCATAAAACTGCCTCACATTCTAGAGCTATACTGTCCATAAAAGTATCCACTAGCTGCATGACACTTTAGGTTTAAATTTTTTAACTAAAATTAAATAAATGTAAAATTACAGTTCCTCCGTCATAAATGCTTCAAATCTCCAGAAGCCACATGTGGTTAGTGGCTATAATTTTGAACAGCACATCATCACAAAAAGTTCTATTGGACAGCACTGTTCTGGAACTCCACATGGATAAGGGCCATGTTTATTCGAGTCACTAATGCAAGTGCCTAGCACAGTACCTGGCACCTAATAGATATCCAATAAACATTGTTCTAATAAATTTACGGCCAAATGAATGGTCATTGTTTTTTCGTCATTTTTTTTTGTAGCCTCAATACTCTAAATCACCATTAACTTGATTCATAGACTTGAAGACCCAATACCCCAACTAAATTCCCACTTTTAACACCAGAATGGCTGACACAGAAAGGTGATTTGTGACAGGGCTAGGTAAGTGCACTTTAACAGGTCACATTTAAGCCATTTTTGGGAAGCGATTGTTGTTTACTCTGGACATCAGAATCTTTACTGCGAAAGTTGGGTGGTATAATCATAAATCTAAATATTAATCATTAGAATAGCCAAAGAGTTCCTTTAACTAAGATCTTCGTAAAAACTATTTTAAAAATAGAATTTGGAAATGACTTGATAAAATAAGAATAATAGGTATCTTTCTATAATATACATTAAGTGTAGGGTGTATAACACATTGTATATAATATACCATAGGATTCTGATATCAGTTTCTAATTCTCAACCAGAGGAAACTGAAACTTAAACAAGTGTGGTTAAGGTAACTGTTCCTGTTCTGGTTTGTTCTAGATTTCTCCTCTGGAGTGTTCCATATTCTTTTGTTCTTCTGTATTACTCAAAAGACATGAGAATCTTCATGTACTTGAAACAAAATTACTACTACTAATTGCAGACTTTTTCAGCTTCTGCCAGCTCCAACTTGACTTTGAATACATAATATTTTTCAACAGATTATCAAAGAAGTTTTTCCCTCCATATACTCTGCAAACTATGTGTGAATAATTATGTTTTGATTGGTGCTCTAAAGTTCTGCCTCTTTTTCCCCTGCCCTGCTCTGTAATGACCAATATGGGTGAATGTCGCTGCTGACTGAAGTCCATTCCACAGAATCATGGAGGACAGCGTTATATTTCCTTCCCTAATAACACATTTTCCATAGCTTATAACCCACCAACACGATAGGCCACTCAGGAAGCACACCAGGGACAAGGTAGAGGTTTGCAAGGTGGGAGGCCGGTGTAGGGCAGTGGGCAGGGCAATTGAGAAGACAGAGAATTCACTGAAAAACTGTCAATCAGCACCTGGCTGTCATATAAAGGGTTTGTATTAAACACTCTCTGCTGTATTCCCATGTTCATCATAGCATTATTCACAATAGCCTAGATATGGAATCAACCAAGTATCTGTTGACAGATGATGTATAAAGAAAATGTGTGTTTATATACTACTAAACATTATTTGGAAAAAAAAAAAAAATAAAATTCTGCTCTTTACAACAGCATGAGAAGACCTTGGGACATTATGCTAAGTGAAATAAACCAGACAGAGAAGGGCAAATACTACATGGTATCACTTAAATGTAGAATCTTTAAAAAATTAAAAAGTCAAACTCATAGAAACAGAGAGGAGAAAAGTGGTTGCCAAGGGCTGAGGACTAGGGAAAATAGGAATGGGTTGGTAAAAGGGTACAAACTTAGCTGTAAATAAATAAGGTCTGGGGATCTAATGTAAATCATGGTGACTATAGTTGACCGTGCGGAGTTGTATAACTGAAATTTGCTGAGTTAACCTTAAATGTTCTCACAAAGATAAATATGTGATAGATATGTTGATTAACTAGATGGGGGGAAGCTTTTTACAATGTACATGTATACTGAATCACCATGATATACACTTTAAATATCTTACAATTTTATATGTCAATTATACTTCAATGAAGCTAAAGTTTTTTAAAGTCTTTGAACCAATTGATTCTGTATGATCTGCACTCACACACAAAAGAATGATAATGGGCTTGGTAAATATAAAAATGATACTAACCTCATTTTATTCATTATTTAAATATTTAATAAAATATGTGTAAGAAGGACTAAACATTAAAAGTTCATAAGATAAAATATTTGTATCTGACTCCATTCTCTATTGCAGTTCTGACTTTTCAAGCGCTGAACATAACTTGGCTAATAGTTATTTCTAACATGCATATACATGCATAGACATACAAACATACACACATACACATATACAAACTACTCAGTCACTAGAAATTCTCTTAAAATAATGTTTCAGGCAAAAGTTTCACATAGCTGAACTATATAGTAGGTATGTGGACAATAAAAAAGAGGTTGAAGTCTAGGGACACAAAGAACAGTATCAATAAGTAAAAACAAAAAATCCTTACTGCTGTGCCCAGCAGGTATCCAAATAGGGTAGAAGTATTTAAAGGCAAGAATTTGCTGAATTGCTTGATATGTTTTTCCATCAGGAATCAGCAGCTAGTATTGACTGGAATATTGGCTACATGTGGTTTTAAAAATAGGCTGATAGTTATATTCTTCAATGGCGAGAAGTTCCGGCTTATCTTCATAGTTAGTTCCGAGTAGGGATCATTAAAACAACCTTATCTCCCTCAGGCATTTTCGCCCTCTGCCTCAGTCAGCGCACTTCAGTTTTTACAGCATCATTTGTTTCTCCTGCATCTCAATTTTCCTCTCCATAGACCCATGAGATTTAATCACACATGCAGCAAAAGCCTTATGTTCTATTTCCTCTTTTTCAAGGGCTACAATTTCGCATCTGTGCTGCCTGCCCACACCGCCACAGATTTAATTTGCCTGTCTAACTCATCGAAATTTCAGACATATTTCATGCCTTCTTTCTCTATGATCATCTCACTTCTTTCTCTCCTTCCAAACAACCAAAGCTCACCCTGGGCCTGGGCTTCCAGCCACACAGCAGTCACTGTCTCAGGTAGTTTCTCTTCATTTCTTCTTGTTCGGAGCATGTTGTTTCTCTACAGAGTTCCAGTTGTTTTATCTCAATACACTTATAACCTGAATTATTAATGGAAATTACTAAAAAAAAAAAAAAATCAAGTCAACAACCTGTATTAAAGAAAACTCCCCAGGAGTCTGTCCCAGATCTAACTTTAATTCATGTCAGATTTCAAAGGATGCTTCTTTTCTACCTATAAGAAAGAGTATTGTTTCAGTTAGGGTTAGTATGTGCTCAGTTTCATGCAAGGGGAGTGCTGCCAGGGTTTGTTAGAGGCATAGTACTACTCTTTTTTTTTTTTTTTTATCATAGCCTCCCTAGGAAAATTCCACCAAATGAATTTTTATCTAATCAACAGGAAAATAGGTGAGGCAAAATTCCCCATTTGCCAGAAATGAAACAGATTATTTTATTCAAAATTTCATGTTTACAATTCATTTTACCCCAGAATGTCCTTTCCATATAACCTGGATTTGAGTTAACTGAGTTTGAGATCACATCTACAGCACATTTCCCTCAGGCATTGGCAGAAGCTAGGACTCCGGTTTAGGGTCATTCCTAGCCAGCCCATATTCTGCCTTTTACAAGTCTTAATGGATAAGAAAGTCTGATGAGCCATGAAAACTGGTACCTTTACCAAGCAGTGTCATCCCTCTTTTTCCTTGAAGAGATCACTTTTTCACCTTTTTAAAAAATATGTAGCTAAAAATACATGGATATGTGTATCCATTCTCTTATGGTTTTGGCTGAGCCCCTGAAAGTGTTAGATTATGTTTGATAAGAATTTAAGCTTCAAGACAGTTGTAATAGATGTGCCATGTGCACAGAAAAAAAAAATGGTATAATTGAACAATCCATGAATAAAGCCAGAGAAAATTAGTTTTCCTCATTCAGTAAAAAACTCACCTGGTCTTGCTCTGCTTAGAAAAAGAAGAAAAAATAGAGAGCCAGTGATATTTTGAAGTATGTTAAGAATTTTCAAAGATTATTCTTCATACTAAACCTATTCTCCTTCATGTAAGATATTATAAATTACTGCAGAGGTTAAAAAAAGGGGAACACTCTTCTGAATCCTCCAGAGTAAACTCATTGACCCACTGTCTTTCAGTCTACATGTCTAACCAACTAATTCCCAAATAACTGGAATGATGCAACAAATTGTTTGAGCTTGTAAAAGGAATATGGAAACTTACAACTTACCTAGTATTTATAAATTGTATGTTATTCATTGGGGGCTTCAGTAAAAGAATCACTTCCATTGTGAGGTAGTTTCACAGTTCTTTAAAAACACCCAAATTATCTCAAAGACTTTTTAAATTTCTGCAGTAAATGTATTTTAGCAAAAACTGAATATAAATAGGGACTTCCTTTAACTCAAGTATTTTTTAGTGACCACAGTCAAGTCATTATGAGGCAAATCAAGTCAGCTTTCTGGTTCAAAGTATCTCCAAAAACAAATTGTTCACAAATTGAGGGCCAAAATCTCACCAGAAACATGTAAATGTTTCAAATTTTACCTTGAATTGGAATTGATAATTTCCAGTAACTCTACAGGCAAACTTATGAAAAGACTATAACTATGCTAAAAAAAAATGCTTTTCAATTTCTCAGGGATAGTCAGGTCATGAGGTTTGAATTCACGATAATTTTTCAAATACTCAAAGCTTGACTTTTCTTTTTGCTGCTAATTTATCTTTCTCATGTATTCTTTTTGTAAAGATATTTTTTTTTACTTTTCCTTCTTTATTACACAAAAGAATCTGACTTAGTTATCTGAATTAGTTATCTCCTGCCACATAACCTGTTACTGTAAAAACTTAGCAAAACTTAGCACAGTACAACATTTACTATCTCGCAGTTTCTGTGGATTGGGGGAATTCAAGCACAGCTTAGCTAGGTGGATCCTCTGCTTCCGGATCTTCAGGGACTGCAATCACAATGTCGGCCCAGAAACTTTCATAGGAGTGCATTTAAGGTGGCAGCCCAGGCTGCAGTCATCTCAACATTCAACTGAAGCAGGATCCACTAGCTCACTCAGTGTTTGATGGCATGACTGGATTTTTCACAAACTACTGGACTTAGGGCCTCACTTCTTTACAGACTGTTTGCAAGAGGCTGCCCAAGTAGCCCTCTCCATCAGAGCAAACACATGAGAATATTCAGGGAGAGGGGATACAAGCAAGACAGAGGTCAGTCTTTTGTAATCTAGCCATGGAAATGACAACCCATTACTTTTGCTGTAATCTATCAGAGAGAAGCAAGTCATAAAGACCAGCTATACTAAAGTAGAGAGAGTGGATATCAGGAAGTAGAGATCATTAAAAACCATGTCAGGAGCTGCCTACCACAACTCTATATACTCTTTTACACTTGTTTGTTTGTTTTCAGATAAGAACAAATTGCAGATATCATTACTCTCAGTTTATAGAGATTTTTCATGACCACATAGTACTCCATTTGGTGTTACACCATATTCAACCATTTTCTTATAGTCAGAGATTTAAGTTATTTTCCGTATTTTACTTTTACAGTGAGTGATAACAATGAACAACACTTTACATTTGTTATTTCATATTTCTGTAGATGTGCCTTCAAGGCAAATCTCTAAAAACAACCGTAGGTAAATGCATACTTAATTTACTTAATTTTCTTAAGTATTGCAAAATATCCCTCCACATGAGTTGTAATGTTTTGCCCTCATACCAATAATATATGACAATACCTGTTTCCTCACAGCTTCACCAACAAAGTATATTGTGATGCTTTTACATTTTTGTCAGTCTTTCAATCTTTTAACGTATTTAAGAACTATTAAATATCTTTTTCTATGACTTTCTTATGCTTTTTGCTCACTTTTTTCTATCAGATTTTGGCCTTCTTTCCCCTCAATTTTTATGATCCCATTCATATATAAAGAAAATGGCCCTTTGCCTATTATAAGTTATAAATATTTTCTCTCAATTGGTCATTTGTGTTTTGACTTTGCTGATGACTTTTTTCCCTGTGCAAAAGTTTTATGTTATCAAATTTATCAATCTTTTAGTTTATTACTTCTGAAGCTTAAGTTTTAAACAGAAAGGCTTTTTCTTACCAAAGTTATAAGGATTTCGCTGATGTTATCTTCTGATAACTTGAACATTTTCATTTTTTTAACAAATCTCTGATCCATGTGAACTGTATTTAGTGTTTTATATAAAGCATAGACCCAATTTTATTGTTTTTTGAAATGTTCAGTTTTCTCAACATCATTTATTTAAAAGTCCATCTTCTCCACAGAAAATTTAGATACCACCTTTATCAGATACTAAATTTCAATACACACTTGGGTCTTTTCCTGGAATTTTCATTTGATTCCATTAGACTTCTAACCAAGCAATAGTACTACCCTGGTCTAATTATGGAGGCTTTATGGTATGCTTTAATATCCCCACATGGCTTTTTTTTTTCAAGGACTTTCCTAGCTCCTTTTTTATGATTTCTCCACATCAACTTTATTACTAACTCGTCTAACTCAAAAAAACATGTCGTAGTTAATGAGATCTTGTTGAATTTCTAACAAGAGAACCGACATCTCTCTAACGTGGAGTTGTCCTCTCCAGGAACAAAGAATGTCATTTCAGTTGTCCAGGTGTTTCAGTTTTTCTCATAGTCCTTTCACATTTCTTAAGCTTATTTCTATTTTCTTTTATGCTGCCATTATACATAAGTTTTTCCCTTTCATCAAATCTTCTAACCAAAATACATAAACTATTGATTTTGTGCTCCGTTTTACATCTTATTACAATGCACCGATATACCTCAAACCACATAGGACTATTATGTCTATTCATAATCTGAGCAATGGGAATCTGAAAGATTTCAAGGTCACCCAAAATTTATACCTAATCTAAATGCTTGAAATTTTTAGTTAGATTTTTAAATCCTGGTTAAAGAATTCCTTACCGCTAGCTGTAAGGGTGAAGAAAGTTTAATGATTAGAGTGTATTTGAAGTGTTCCAATTAAATCACAAACAGGAAATAAAACACTAGTTTTATTATGTAGCTTAAACCAGTTTTTATTAAAACTGCCTTAATATTTTAAATAACTAATATTTTAAAAAAACAAAATGGCTGAGTAAATTTTACATGCCTCAGATAGTGCAATGCCAAGTTTACTACATCTCAGAGATCATATTGAAAGAAATAAAGTTCACAAATAGTGAGTAAACAAACATGAATAAAACTAATAGGTGCTAGGCCATTTATCCATTAGAGTAATGAATGCCACATCATATTCATTTGGTCAGGAAGAAAAACTTAAGCAGTTTCTGTCCACAAACATCAATATTTCCTGCTGATAGATGAAATCAAATCACGAAAGCAAGCAACTTTTATTGATGGTTTTCCCTTAAATTACTAAATCTGCTTTCTGACAGGCAATGAAATAATACACAATATCAGAATCAAATTCTGTAATCACAACAGGAACCCTCTGAAACCTAAAAGAAGATGAAGATGAAGACCCATGCATGCAATGAACTTGAAACCTTAAATAGTTAAAATGAGATCACCTCAAACAGTTATTTTTAGCCCAAACACATAAGCCAAAGAACACTAAATACAAATCAATTAAGTTGTCAGAAAATCTCTTCCAACTCCAGCCCAGTGTGAAAACTATGCTATACAAAATTGCTAAGGTTAAAATTGTAACAGCATTTTAGAAAGAATGTAATTTTTTAATGCACATTTTTAAAAGTTTTATTTGAAGTAAATGTCCTTGAGTTTTTTATGTAAACAAATTTTGAATGTAGTAATGAGAAAGAAAGAACTTACTAGAATTATATGACTAGGATTATAGCTCATTTTAACATAAAAAAATCAAACTATAGAAATGCCTTTCCCTTCAACTAATTCTACATTCACCCTAAATTTTTATATTCACAGTCAACCACAAGCCATCACACCCACCTCCCTGTAAAGCAGTTTAATTCCAACATATTTAATTTCCTTTATAATAACCAAATAGGAGTGTATAATTTTACCTTTTCTTTCCTTGAGAGTATTTAGGGAATGAAAATGAATGAAGCCCTTCTCATTTAGTAAATTTGGCCACAGCTTTATTAAACTTCACTGAACTCCACCAAGTTTCATTGATATATAGGGCTGAATATCTTAATACAACTCAAAAATCAGTTCATACCATTTCTAATGTTGTAGAGGTCCAGGTGGGCTCAAGAGTAGTTTTTAGAACAGGCCAGAAACATAAAATACTAGTTATGTAAATGCTTTTTAAAATTCTATATGTATATATAAAAGATTCTACAAAACCAGAAAAAAATTTTTGAACTGTAAAAACTATTAGGAGCACATGATATTTAAAAGATAAGGAGAAAATGACTGATAATATTCTAGTTCAAGATAAAGCTTTCCATCTGTTCTCTTTTGCAGCCAAACCAGCCTATTCTCCATTATGGAAGATCCATCATTCCAAAATTTTAAACAGGCCTTTTACCCCGTAATCAGAAGCCTGTACAAACAGTAAAAAACATATCTGACAAAACAGGTTTCTTGTCATTTATTGCTGTTTACTCTTGAATGCATTTCACAGCTTGAATAAGTCTTTGTTTTCCCAACTCTAGCCCACAAAAAAAGCATACTTGTCAACCCACACAGAAATAACTCAAATTGCTTCTTTGCAACTCGAGATTATAGAGTGGTGGCAACCTTTTCATCCAGAGTACCTTAGCAGTGCAATTTATTTCTGACTTTTACATTTTAAAGCATCCAAATCAGATGGTTCAGTAACTCTCAAATAAATTTTCGAGTAAGCATTAAAAAATAAGAATCAAAAAGTGGCTCTTCATTGCAAGGTCAAGCAAGAAAAAATGTAGGAGTAACCAACTGCTCACTGAGTGAATGCATTTACATTAAAGGTTAATATATTCAGTCTTACAGTTCAAGAATAAACCATTTGGTTTCAAATGCAGAGTTGAAATGAGTCTATAAAAAGGTAAGAATTCTTGAAATCAGAATAGCTAAGAAATACATATCTAGCGATTCAAATATATCACTATTTCTTTAAAAAAATTACTTTAATAATTTATATCCAAAACTACCAAGTGAACACCAGCCCTCTACACATCTATCACTGACACACGGTGAATAAAGTGTTGCTATCTCTAGATTTCAATCTACCAAAACTCATTGTCATATTAATATGTCAGTACAGCAGTCAGTTAGATCTTACCTGCTCTAAAAAGAATTACATTCCTGGTCCTTCTTCCTCCCTCCACCCATGGGCATCTCCCTCTCCTGTCCATCTTGTGGGCAGAGGGCCATGCAGGGCTGTGACAGAAGATGAAACCCATGGCCTCCCTCCATGACACCTCTGAGAAGCACAGCCATTTTTTAACTCATCAGCGATCACTTGCTACTTGTCTAGTATCTCTTATGAGAATTTACTAATTGAAATAAGCCATTTGTTGAACCCTGTTGAAACCCACCAAATAACATCAAGCAAGGTCCAAAATTAAAGATTAAAACACAATCTTCTGGTCCCAAAAGTCCATTGTATCAGTTATCTATTGCAATATAGCAAAGCATCCTAAAACTTAGTGGCTCAAAACAATAACAATTTATTATTTCTCACAATTCTGGGGCAGGGTGGATGATACTTGCCCGGAGTCCAGCTCCAGCCGACCAGAGTCCCGGAGGGAGGTACAGGTGCGGCGAAAGAATGATGAGCATTCAGACGAGTTGATGAGGAATGCTACAATCTTTAATTTTCAAAGCCAATATATAGTGTAAAAATTTTATCACCCAGGGTAACTTGGCAAACATAGTAACCACAATGGTTGATTTATGGGTTTAATTGACTATGTCTCTTTCGTTTGCTGTTCTTAAGCATAGACAATGACTTCCTTACTTACTGACTGTTTTTCTATTTTCCTAGGTAATTTATTGTTTTTAGGTATGTGCCAATACTAGCAGAACTGATTGTATCTATATGTGGGTAGCCATATCACTAGGGTATCATTCTCCTGTTCTCTTTCTTGTTCTTGTTAAAAATTATCTTCCACCTATTTTTTTTCATTCTGTCTAAACACAAAGATCGATTTTTCTTCTACTCACTACCTGTCGACCCACTGGCCAGGGGTGCAAGCGGGGGTATAGAAGCAAAATGCTTATTGTTAATAGTCTATGTTCCATAACGGTAACTAAGCAATAATTTCCAGCTTATACACAATTGATTGCTTCTCATGCCACATAGGTAAGCAGAGTCACTCAGGCAGTTAGCGTCTGAGCTCATTGTTACAAGTTTCATGATTAACAGAATGTGGTTAATTCCTATAAGATTTCTAAGTGATTTCTACTAATGTTCCTCTTTCCCAGTCCCCTATTTCATCGTTGTAAAAAATTCCATTCCTTCACTATTCCATATTAATGACATTAATAGCAAGGTTACAAAACATGCAAGGATAGATAGGGGAGCCAGCCCACATATCCCGCTGCTCTGCAGCCGAGATTGTCCCCCCGGTGACTCTGTCATGCCGCAGGGGTGTTCTGGCTCCCGACATCTCCCCCTTTTTTATTTATTAAAATGCCAAAGCTTTCCCAGCTATGGCGCAGATAGACTGTGCCTGTCTTAGGCGACCCTCCGCAGGTCTGGGCCTTACCCGTCATTGGCACATGAAAGTCTTGCAATCATGCCCTGTCTTAGGTTGGTCCCAGCCCTGAAGGATTCTTACCCGTCTCTGACTACCAGCCTCTGCAAATGGGAGATGTATATTAGTTGAAACCTGAGCCTGGAGCCTGAGACCATGCATTTGTGGAATAGAACGTAAGCCTTCAATACTATTGATCATGCTTTGTAGCACTGCGATCCCCTGTAATTCAGGAAGCTGTTTTTGAAAAGTGTCAGCAATATGTGTTTCCAAATCTGCAATTAAACCTGAAGCATTACCATACCCCAAAATATGCTGTCTTACTTTATCCCATTCAAACATACTTTCATGATACAATACAGGAGTTATACAAAAAGAAGTAGCAGTCCAATTACATTTAAGTTGCACACATTCCTGCAAACTAACAATTTGATCTCCTAACAATATAACCGTTTGCTGTAAATCTGCTACTTGACTTTGCAATACAGAGTCAATTTGTCTTTGAGAAGTCCATAACTGTTCAGCATCCCGATGCCAGGTTCTAACATGATCAGCGGTCCGTACAGATTGATGCAGAGCCACTCCAGCCGTGGTAGCAGCAGCAGTAACATCGATGATACCCACAACAGCAGCCATCAGCATGCCAAGGAATCTTTTAGCTCTTCTTTTAACATGGCCCATCAGTTGCTGCAAAATCATAGTGGCAGGAGAGTCCTGCCAGGGTCGAGACAATCTAACCGGCATCCACACTTCAGTTCTAGCTCTAAGGATATATAAGCTTTCATATGACTTGTTAAAAGGAATAGAAGAGTTAATAAAAGTGTAAAAAGCACAGTATTTACATGAAACATAACCTAGAGCTTCATTCCACCCCACCTTGCCCTTCATAACGATATAGGAGAGCCGAACACAGACTAGAGCAAAGTGAGTAACATTTTTAAATCCTTCCATACTTAACAAAAACAAGTGACCTACCCCAACAATTTGTTCAGAAGTCTGCAAAATTGTCAACCATGCTTGAGCACCTAGCTGTAAACAGTGTTCTCCAGCTCCCATGCAAATTGGCATCCCTTCCGTTCCCACGGTATAGTTCTTAATCACTCTCCCTGTTAGATCCTTGTAGTATACTGACTGCTGCAAAGGCTCACTGGTCTGTTTCACCCAATGCCGATGAGCTGCTGTGCTACCTTGTTCATCTAGATTTAAAAAATTTAATAAGTATATAAATGCTCTATTAAGCCTTTGTCTCAGGGTATACCATATTCCCCCTTTTTTATTTTATAAGCTTATCCTTCTTAGAAAATGTTGCAGGAGACACCCCAAGGATGTCTTCTGTGAACTCTGGTTTTTTCCCCTCTAACGCTTGCGCAGAAAACACAAAACAGAAAGCACAAAACAGACACTCAGACAAGGACAATTACTGAGGTGTAGGTGGGCCTAGAGAAATTTGCCACCTACCACTTAGACAAGACTAAAGACAATAAACAGACTTTGACAACAGGGCACAGGAGGCGGCGTCCCGCTGCCTGGCCATGGTCTGGGAGATATATGACTGCGTCCAGTCTCTCCACGGACCCCTGGTGACCGGTCAACAGAAACAGGAACATAAAGGTACCTTTAAAAGCACTGAAACTTGTAATTTAGTCATTACTTTTCTCATTTCCAATACAAAATCAAGTTATCTTCACTGTTGATTCCACGCTAAAATGTCCTAAGTTTTAGACTAATTTTAAAGTTTTTAAATTTCAAGTTAGAGAAAGGCCCTTTACCACACAATAATGAAACCTGAGCAATGCAAGTTTGTGACTACAAGAATATCTTTCAACAATACAGTATTTAAAATTCTTTTTCACCAGCGGTGTTAGTTTCCAAGGACTATCCAATGCAGTGGGCCCTTCTAAAATAGAGAACAAATTAGTTAAAGCACATGTGAGGATAAAGGGAAGGACAGAGCCAATTATATCTCTCAATAATTTTTGAAAATTATTAACAGTATTGAGAGCTTCTCGCCTAATTTCTATTTTTTGAGGAGTAATTTTGTTGCAAAATTTTATATCCTAAATATTGAACAGAATCTTGTATATTCTCAGGAGCTATCTCGAGCCTATATTTTTCCAGAGCAGTTTTTCCAAATGAAAGAATTTGTTTTAAAAATAATCAAAGACAAAATAAAGACTATAAAGCACAATAAATTATCGACTGCATAAAACAAGATTTTCTCTTTCTCTTTTACAACTTCATATGTTCACTCATGTTCTTGTGCCTCCTCAAATGCAGCCCGCACCCCGACCCTTGGCCCTTCATTCTTTTCTACTGGTTTTATTGGAGGAATCGGGGGCATCATTTTTCTCCCCTTTCTCTGACCCTTATGAACTGACTGTTTTTGTATTTCTTCAGTAGATTTTATTGGAGAATATTCACCCTCTGAAACCTGTAACCTTTTCTTTAACTTTTCGCTGAGTAAAGCGGGGTAAGCCCAATCATCCCCATGATAGCGTGCTGCTTCTTCTTCTAAAGTTTCCTCGTCTTGAGGAGAAAGTATGTCGGGGTCATTACCATTGTCATTCTCTTTATCCGACCCCTCATCATCAGAATCTGGTCTATTTAAAACCTCAAAATTGGAAGTTGAGGAACTTAATAACGGCGTCTTTTCAGTAGGTGACTCATTTTCAAATTTTTGGATTTCGTGGGTAGGATCTAATGCATCTCTAATAAGGCTCCAAAATGAGAAAGTCTCAGCGGGGACCTTTTCAGGCCCATGCACTGTATAATAATTTTTTAAGGCCTTTCCTACCTTCTGCCATGTTTCTAAATTTACAGTCCCTTCTTCCGGGAACCAAGGGCAACAGTCTTGCACAAAACACATAAACTTAGTTATCTGTGCTCCTGACACTTTTACACCTCTAGCCCTTAACATAGTTTTAAGAATATCAACGAAGAGTCGTCTCTCTTTCGACCCTACGTGGCCCATTGCTTAGATGTCTTTAGTTCTGACTACCTGCCTAAATCTCTTTCTTACCTGGCCTTCTCCCTTCTACCAGGGGGTCTGCAGCACCCTATATACAGGCAGGGTCCGACCTGTCCGAGGAAAGCTTACCCTTCCGGTCCCTGTTCGGCGCCACTTGCCGGAGTCCAGCTCCAGCCGACCAGAGTCCCGGAGGGAGGTACAGGTGCGGCGAAAGAATGATGAGCATTCAGACGAGTTGATGAGGAATGCTACAATCTTTAATTTTCAAAGCCAATATATAGTGTAAAAATTTTATCACCCAGGGTAACTTGGCAAACATAGTAACCACAATGGTTGATTTATGGGTTTAATTGACTATGTCTCTTTCGTTTGCTGTTCTTAAGCATAGACAATGACTTCCTTACTTACTGACTGTTTTTCTATTTTCCTAGGTAATTTATTGTTTTTAGGTATGTGCCAATACTAGCAGAACTGATTGTATCTATATGTGGGTAGCCATATCACTAGGGTATCATTCTCCTGTTCTCTTTCTTGTTCTTGTTAAAAATTATCTTCCACCTATTTTTTCATTCTGTCTAAACACAAAGATCGATTTTTCTTCTACTCACTACCTGTCGACCCACTGGCCAGGGGTGCAAGCGGGGGTATAGAAGCAAAATGCTTATTGTTAATAGTCTATGTTCCATAACGGTAACTAAGCAATAATTTCCAGCTTATACACAATTGATTGCTTCTCATGCCACATAGGTAAGCAGAGTCACTCAGGCAGTTAGCGTCTGAGCTCATTGTTACAAGTTTCATGATTAACAGAATGTGGTTAATTCCTATAAGATTTCTAAGTGATTTCTACTAATGTTCCTCTTTCCCAGTCCCCTATTTCATCGTTGTAAAAAATTCCATTCCTTCACTATTCCATATTAATGACATTAATAGCAAGGTTACAAAACATGCAAGGATAGATAGGGGAGCCAGCCCACATATCCCGCTGCTCTGCAGCCGAGATTGTCCCCCCGGTGACTCTGTCATGCCGCAGGGGTGTTCTGGCTTCCCGACAGATACTTCTGTTCCGTGTAGTGACGGCTGGGGTCACTCATGCGGCTGCATTTATTTGGTAGCTGAGCTGGGCTGGAATAGCCAAGAAGAGCTCACCATAGGGCGGGGCCTTGACACTGATTAGCAGCTAATATTCAGTTTTTCTCCACATGGCCTCTCTCTATATATGGTGACTCATCTTCTAGGGCCTCTTCACGGTGTTCTTATCACCAACAGGATAGCCCAGATTTCCCTACATCATGGCAGCTTTGTTCCAAGACGGCAAAATAAAAGTTGTCACATCCCTTAAAACCAGGCCAGGACTGTCTCAGAATCACTTTTTGTCTACAACATTGGATTGGTTAAAGGAACTCACAAAGCTAGCCCAGCTCAAGAGGAAAGAATGTGCAGGAGCTAGACTACCTCTTGATGGAAGGAGTAGGATGTGCATAAAGCAAATAGAGGAATTATTGAGCAGCTATCTTGGGAGCCTATCTACTATACCCTAAGCATGATTTGAATGAAATTCCTCTAAAGAAAGAAAAATGTTTCCTTAAATAATAGAGTAACAAATGTTTCCTTTTTAACTCTTTGCTGACATACAAAACAGAAATTAAATAATAGAAGAAAAAATGGTAAGAAAAGTATACTTTTATTTATGCTACAATATTAGACACCAGGAAAGCATCATATGCTTCCTTTATTCTTAATATTACTCAGTACCATGATTACTAAAAATTACTAAAAATACTGTTGCACCAGACCTTTCCCATCTTGGCTTAATTTCTATGACAATCAGCCCTATCTTATATCGCAGTAAACCCAGGGGTCCGAAAATTAGAACAGGTGTAATGTAAATGAGTCGGAGCACCTTCCCCAAACCTACAAATCAGAGAGGAGTGTATTTTATTACACTGTAACTATGTTAATCCTTACACTGTTTTTGTTCCCCCAAAATCATCTGTCTTGTCAGGGTAAGGAATGTTTGGGAAGAAAATGGAAGAAAAATGATACTATGATATTGATTCCTAGTTTTGACCACCACTTCAAACTTACAGGCAAAGAGGGTATTATTTCCCCCAATAATATCCTTTCTGATGGCTGGGAGATTGAAGGAAAGCAAGACTGAAATACAGTCATGTACTGCACAACGTTTTAATACAGACCACATATATGACAGCGGTCTCATAAACTTTTAATGGGCTGAAAAATTCCTATCTCACAGTGACATTGTAAGCATCATAACGCTGTAGGACAAAGGTTGAAAAATCAACAGAGCTGTGGTGGCAATGGCAAAACAACTTTAATTTGAGTGTTGATGGGAATGACATTGAGACACTTCTAAGGTGCTTCCTGAGGGATTTATGAATGATGAGTTGTTGGAACTGGAACAGGAGTGCATAGCTGAAGAAGAAGCAAGACAAAAAGAAACTGCAGGAGAAGAAAAAGATGAACACCAAAAAAATTGATGTGAAGGGTTCAGCAGAAGCTTTTACAGACCCCAACAGCTTTCTGAAATGTTTTGAAAACACAGACCTCCAACATTGAAAAGTGTTCATTTTATAGAGACGTATGTTCATGGTGCGTTATCTCCTTACAAGCAAATCTATGACAAGAAAAAAAGAAAGAAAGAAAAGGAAAGAAACAAACCAAGCAACCCAAGCATGGGCATATTTCTGAAAAGAGTGACACCTCCTCAAGAAGAGCCTCAAGCTGTCCTTCAGAAGGTTTTCCTGAAGACATTGCTACGTAGGAGACGACAGCTCCACAGGAGTCACTGCCCCTAAAGATCTTCCAGCGGGACAAGAGGCGGAGGCGGAGGACAGTGATATTGATGATCACGATCCTGTGTGGGCCCAGGCAACTGTGTGTACTTTTGCCTTAGTTTTTAACAACCACAACAAAAACAAGTTTGAAAAGTAAAAATAAATTTTTAAATTAAAAATATAAAAACCTTCCAAAGATATAAAGAAAATACTTTTCTATAGCTTTAAGATGTGTTTGTGGTTTAAGCTAAATAGTACTACAAAAGAGTTGAAAAGTTAAAAAATTAAAAAGTTTATAAAGTAAAATAGTTACAGTAAGCTAAAATTAATTTATTACTAAAGAAAGGCAAATTATCAATTTAGGATAGCCTAAGTATACAGTTTGTAAAGTAGTAGACAGTGATGTGCTAGGCCTTCACATTCACCCACCACTCACTCACTGACTCACCCAGAGTAACTTCCAGTCCTGTAGCTCCATTCATGGTAAGAGCCTATACAGGGATACCATTTTTTATCTTTTATATCATATTTTTACTGTACTTTTTCTATGTTTATATATATTTAGATATATAAATACTTCTCTCTGTGTTACAATTACCTACAATGTTCAGTACAATAACATGCTCTACAGGTCTGTAGCATGGGCAATAGGCTATACCTTATAGCCTAGGTATGTAGGAGGCTGTACCATCTAGGTTGGTGTATTATGCTCACACAATAACCAAATCGCCTAATGATGCATTTCTCAGACTGTATCCTTATCATTAATCAACACACGACTAATAAGAGAAGCTTCAAAAGAATCAACAGTAATTGGATTATGATGAGATGATGTCTTCAAGACTGAACAAATCCAGAACACCATACAATAAAGAAGCTGTCTGATCACTTTTGCGCCAATACCCATTCACCCATTCATTCATTATCCGAATATTTATTAGAACCTACCACATGCCAGAAAATTCTAGCCTCTTGGGATACACCAATGGGGAAAAAAAATGAACAAAGGCCCCTGTACACAGGAGGTTTATAATCCAATGGTTACAGATAAACAATAATAAATATGATAAACAGGTAAATGCATCACATTTTAGAAAGTAATAAGTACAACTGTAAGAATATAGAGAAGGATAACGGGAGTCTGTGGAGTTGAGTGGGTGGAAGGTGAGGAGGAGGAGTTCCCATTTTAAACAGGTTGGTTAGAAAATAAAGGCCTTATTGGGAACATGTGATTTGGGAAAGAGTCAAATGGGATGAGGGAGTTAGGAAAGAGGATACCTAGAGGAGGAGTGTTGTAGACAGAGGAAAGAACCGGATGATTCGGGCTGGGGTTAAGGAGGGGAGAGCAGAGGCCAGTAAAGGTAGAATAACAAAAGCGAGGAGAAAGGTAGTTAAAGGTAAAGCCAAAGAAGTAGCAGCCGAGGGTGAGATCATGTAAAGCCACCGAATGACTTTAACTTTCTTTTAGAAGAAAAGAGAAGTATTACAGGGTCCGGGGCAAGGAGCACACGATCTGACCTACTTTTTAAAAAGATTACTCTGGCTGCTACATTGGAATTAGACCATGGAAAGGGGTGGGATGTGGGGACAATGGTAGAAAGAGAGAAACAAGTTAAGTTATGATACAGTGATCTGGACAATAGCTGATAATTATTTGAAGCAGACTTGTAGAATGGAGGTGGTAAAAAGTGACTTGAATCCAGATATATCTTGAAATTACAGTCACCTGGATTTCCTAATGATTAGACGTGGGGTTTAGTGAAATGGAGAAGTAAAACATGACTCCACCATGTTCCATTTACCATTCGGAATTATGGAAGTGTCATCAAATGACATAGGAAAACCTGGCTGGAGCAGGTTTGGAAGGCATGAGTTTGGACAGCTCCAGTTCAAGATGTCTCTCAGGCATCAAAGTGGAAAAGTCAGTCAGCAGTATACTGTTGTCTATAGATCAGGCTCTGAACTAGAGATAGGAATTTGGGATTCGATGGCATATATTTAATATAGAAGCTATGACACCCAATGAGATCATCAAGGGAGTAAGATTGCAGGGATATTCCAACAATCAGAGGACAGGGAGAAAAGGGACATTAGTTAATGAGACTGAAAACTGTCTGGTGCCAATAGGATGAAAATCATAGAAGCATAAAGTCCTAGAAACCATGACATCGAGAAAAAACATGTAACTGTGTCATATGCTCTGAGAGGTCACGTTAAGACAAAGACTGAGAATTTGCCTTTGAAAAACAAAGCAAAAACAAAACACACAAAAAATGCCTTCCTTCACAAGCACAATGCCAAACTGCCCTGTGACATAGTGTTATTCATGCCCTAATAACCATATAAATTTAAATTTTCTACTCCCATATTCTTCTACTTAAGTTTAAGAGAAAAGCTATTAAGTAAACTGGTTTTCTGTCAGACACAAGTGAAAATGTTTTTCTGATTCCCAGATTCAACACGGCATGACCATATGCCTTATGCTTAGTTACCTCAATAACAACATTTCCTGCAGCGCTGGACGAAGGCTGATTGTTAAGATCAGACCCAAGGCACCAGTGCCCATCTGTTTGGAGTCTTCTTTTGCCTAGTCTTCCTTATTTACAGAAAACAGTCTGCATAAGAGAAGAGAAAACTGTTTTATACAATAGAGATAATACAAGTGAAAAGCTGGCCATAAATGCTAAGAGCAACTCTGCAACATCCCAAAGATTTTTTTTAAAGTTCCACTTAGAAAAAAAAAAAAGCTTAAACACTGCTTCGATTTCTTATCATTAAGTATATTTTCCCTCCAAATAATATTACATAGCACTACAAGTCAAGATGAAGAATTGCATAGGAATAACATACTCTCGAAAGGGAATTTTACCCACTGTCTGACACGTATATGTATATATCTGGCAAGTAAATAGCACGCTGTTAAGAATGTTACTGTTACGTTAACAGGGGTGTAAGAATGGACTCTCAAAATGCTATAGTACCTGATTTTTTCTCAGGATAGAAAAAAGAAAGAAAAAGGAAGAGATCAAAATGATAAACTCTCTAGGATTTATCACATTTTCCTTGATGTAATGATTTTCTACAAACCTATGACACTATTATCGTCATCCATCTTCCAGCTACAAGAATAAAAGTTTTCATTACTCTACACATTAGCCATATTTCTAAAAAAGCAGAACTGTAAAAAGAGCTGCATTTTCCTTATGATTATGATTCCAGAGTTCTATTTACATCAAAGAACACATCCTTTAAAATTATCTTTAAAAGGAAACAAACTCAATCAATAATGAGATATGCACTGAATGCTTGTACAGGTCAAATAGCACTGCACACACTGTGAGTTCAAACTATGGCTTCCGCTCACAGGGAGGTATGACCTCTGTGCAGAGGTAAAAAAAAAAAAAAAAATACGGGCCTAAAAGGTAACAGTAAAGAGCTGGTAATATTAGCACCAAGTAAGTGATACAGAAACCAAGTGTTAGGGAGCCTCTAGGCTACGAAAGATGACTCCCAAGAGATGTGGTCCATACAGCCTTGAAAAGGCAGGGCCTTTCAGAAAGAGTAAGAACTGAACCTAAAAGAAAGAGAAAGGTTGTGGCATGGACAAAAGCACAGAGGTAAGGTCACTCTGGGTCAATGACTAGGTAAGACTAGCTTAAGTCAAAAGTTCAAACTGGAAGATAACGATTGAAAAGAAGAAAACTGGCTATCTGTGAAGGACGGTGCCAGCACTATTTTTCCCATCTCGTCTCGCTTGTCTTCTCTCCCTACCACTGTATTACTTTCTTCCCAACCTTAAATTAACCATGGCTTATGAAGTCAGAGAAACTTGAGTCCCAACAATACTCTCAATGCTTGTATAACCTGAGAAAGTTATTTTACTATATGGGGCTCAGTTTCTTATATGTAAATGGAGGCAACTGTATCTCCTAGAAACTCATTTTTTTTCAATAGCGATAGTATTATCTAGTATTATGCTAGGCACTGTACTCAGATTATTTGCATTGTCTCTTTTAATCCTTAACAGCAACATTCAGAGAACATATTATTTCCTTTGTGCAGATGAGAAAATTGAATAGCAGGTCAAATTATTTGCCTAAATCATACAGACAAAAATTGGCAAAGCCAGAGGTGTTGCTGACCCCAAAGTCCTCATCCATAGCCATGCTGATACACTAGAAATAATAAGTGTTAACACTTTAGTACAATGCCGGCAGGTGTAATTGCTTTTGCTATTATCATTATTCTCCAAAATTTTTTAGACAGTTCTTGTTTGTTACTCTTATTGTTCATGTTATTTTATTATTAAAAATGAGGACACTTAAATCCAGAGATTTAATTTAACTCACTGCTTGTAATTTGCAGATAAGTGACAGAACAAGGCTCTTAAATTTCACGTTGAGAAGTTTGTTCATTTTCCTACATTAATGGAGACCATTGTGTTTTATTAATGTAAGAGTGGAATAATACAGGCATTCCTTTAGAAGAGTTCATCTGTTTCTTGAAGCTTTCACTTAATATTTCCCTAACAAAATCAGAATTTTTTAGACTTCCTCTGTAAGTCCACAAAAGCCTGTAACACTTTATTACAAATGTTGGTTATATCTCTTCCTTCTAATGTGAACTAGGAGTTCCTTAAGAAAAAATTTGCTTTCTATTTATCTTTGTATTTCCAGAGCTTAGCAGAAATGCATCAAATTTAGTGCAGAAGCAAAAATATTTGATGGATAAATGATATGAATGGATGAGAAAGATATGATAAATTCAAACGAAAGTTACTTAGGAGCCCACATGGCAGTTTCGGAGAATTCTGAATACCACTGAAATTTACATGAAATGTTGGACTATGTATATTTAAGAGCATTTTCAAGAAAGAAGTTCCATAGTTCTCATCAGATTCTCAGAAAGGTCCAGGACCTCATTAACATTAAGTGCCATTAGACTCAAGGTAGGGAGACCAGGTGAAAAGTAATTGAATTTGTATAGAAAAAAAGTTATAAAAGACTAAACTAGTGCTATGGTAATAGATATGGAAAAAATAATACAGTGAATGACATTCCATAAATAAGTCAACAGAATGTGACACCAATACCAGTAGTCATCATGTCTAGCATAATATAGAATACTGTGCAGCATCTTTGTCTATGATCACTTCCAGTAAGATATGGCAGAAATATAATTTTTCCAACTCCCTGACTTCCCTCATGAAATATTTAGTAAGTATTTAAAAATACATGCATTGCATTTTTACAATCCCACAACAAAAGAATACAATCTTTTTTGCAAGTTACATTCAACAAATGTATATTGAATTCTGATATATGTGAAGAATTAGAAAATAGAGACAGAGATAAAGAGTGGAGATTTTCCCCATTTTTGCTTGAAAACAGGAGAAATTTTACTTTAATAAGAAGAAAGAGATTTTGAAAGTATACTTAATGAATCACTAATATGACATAGATTGAACTATATACAGTATCATTTCTAGTAAGACTAAAGGTATAGATTCATCTCTAGGCATCGTGAGGTTGAGATAAATAATCCTGAGCTCTTGCTCTTATTTTCCTTCCACTCTCCCAGAATTTTTATATGAATTATATTGTCTTAAAGCATATTCAATGAAAACTCAGAGAGGACTTCAAAGAGAAAGTCAAAGAAAGAAGTCAATCTTGCTGCTGGTTAGAGTTTTGCAGTGATAGGTTATGTAGAAATTTCAAGCTGTAGAGTTTCTACTAATAGGTCGATGTTTTTCACTGTTTTCTCTCTAGGTGACTGCCAATACAAAGGGACTTCTGCTGCCTTAGTTTAGTTCCAGTTAAAGCGAACTAATTTAAGCGTTCTGAAAGTAGTCATGCATTGTCAAATGTATGTGAGAGAAATTATTCAAAATCAAAGACAAAGGAAAGTTTATATAAAAATAGCTAACATCTCTGTGGAGTACAAAAGAGTAAAAACTGAAGACAATGTGTGCAGGGACAGTTATAGGCCTGCTCTACTCTTTACCCAGAAGCAGGCGCTAATGGCTTGGATTACTACTCCTGCAGGATAATAGGGACTAAGTGTTCCCCTAGTGAGATGATGCCACTAAGTCAGTCAAATATGAAGTACGTGTATCCTCAGATCAAAAATACACTCCTAGTACCAAATATAATAAATGAATTCACTCCCTGATGCATCACAACGAAAATGAAATAACATTAAGAGTGAAAATATATCAAAAAACACATCCAGGTAATGCATTAGGCATTTTTACCAGTATTTTTATATTTGTAAATCTCACATATAATATTTGTCTATTTTACTTTCTTTATTCGCTTGTCCTTCCTTCTCTAATGTAATCTTCATCACCATAACTTTTTGAGATGAATATTATTTTACTATAATGTGGAACAAATATTATCTTGCTAATGTTTTAGTCTATAAGAACAGAGACCAGGCACTCTTCCACAGTTTAATTTCAGTGCCTAGAAATGTCTGTCTGGTACATAGTCCTGGTACTCAATAATGTTTAAGAAATGAAAGAATAAATATGCAATAAGAAATTAAGTGATTTCCCCATGTTTAACTGCTAGTAAATGGAAGAGCTGAACAACTTTATTGATTGTTGATTCATTTATATTTCAATAGAGACAAATTCTTAAGTATTCTTTTTACATAGCTTACTGATCAACCATTTTCCCTCCATCCACTTCATGGCCAATGGTTTCATTTAGAGCAATGTTATAATTAATCCTGCTTTATTTTTAACCCAGCCTGCTTTTGACTCCTTATTTTGTCATTCAACATGTTATCAATTACGAATTTATATAATCCTCAAATTTATGGCAACTTTATATCTGTTTACAAGTTACTGAGATAAATATATATTAGAGTAATGGTAGAACACCATCAAAAATAGGCAAATCAAGAAAAGTTGATGATTTCAGCAGGTTAAGTGCAATTCAACAAATATTTTTAAAGGTATATATACAAAACAATATGCTATTTCCTGCCCTCAAAGATTTTATGTAGTATATTGGAAAAGCACAACATACATATATAAAAATGATCAAGGATGATAATGGGGGAAATAATATGCTACAGTATTCTAAAAAGGAAAGATAATATCTTTCTACGGGGCATAGGGTAACTTCATGGAGGAAGTGACTATCGTGAGGGCCTTAATGAAACAATGAGAAAACAAATGGAAGCATAAAAATAGGAGGATATTTAAAATTTTAATTTGATCTTCAGAATAGAGTGTGTGTTGAAAAATAATGAAAAACAAAAGGCTAGAAATATAGTTTGAGAATTTATCAGGTAGGGATTTGAATGCTATATGAGACCTTGTATACAATTTAGTAGGCAAAAGGAACTACAAAAGATTGTTTTAAATGGAAAGATATCCCATGTTCTTGGATTGGAAGAAATAAACATAGTTAAAATGACCATATTGCCCTAAGCATTATACAGATTTAATGCAATTCCCCATCAAAATTTCATCGGCATTTTTTAAGAAATATAACGAAAAATCATCGATTTGTATGGAAGCACAAAAGACCCTAAATTGCCAAAGCCATCCTGAGGAAAAAAGAAATAAGGCTGGAGGCATCACTCTGCCTGACTTCAAATTATACTACAGGGCGACAGTAACCAAAACAGCATGGTATTGGCAGCAAAAACAGACACGCAGACCAGTTAAGAGAATCGAGAGTCACATATTTAAATAAAAATTTAAATAAAAACCCATATTTATATGCAAATAATTTTGACAAAAAAGCCAAAAACATACAGTGGAAAGGAAAGCCTCTTCAATAAATGGTGCTGGGAAAACTGGAAAGCCACTGCAAAAGAATGAAACTAGACTTGTCTATCACCACACACCAAAATTAACTCAAAATGGATTAAGGACCTGAATATAAGACCTGAAACAATAAAATGCAGAAGAAAACATAGGAACTAAACTCAAGGACCTTGGACTTAAAGAGGATTTTATGAATTTGACCTCAAAGGCAAGGGAAGTAAAAGCTAAAATAAATGAATGGGACTACATCAAACTAAAAAGCTTCTGCTCAGCAAAAGAAATCATCAACAAGGTAAAGAGACAACCACCAAATGGGAAAATATATTTGCAAGCAACACCTCTGATAAGGGCCTAATATCCAAAATATACAAAGAACTCATACAACTCAATAAAAACAACAAAAAACCAATCAAAAAAATGGGCAGAGACCTGAACAGACACTTCTCCCTAGAGGACATACAAATGGCCAAAAAAATATGAAAAGATGCTCAACATCACTAGCTATTAGGAAATGCAAATCAAAACCACAATGAGATACCATCTCAACCTGTTAGAATAGCTATAATCAACAGGACAAGTAATAACAAATGTTGGAGAGGATGAGAAAAAGGAACCCTCATACACTGCTGGGGGACTGCAAATTGGTACAGCCACTATGGAAAACAGTATGGAGTTTCCTCAAAAACTAAGAATTGATCTACCATATGATCCAGCAATCCCTCTACTGGGTATTTACCCCAAAGACTTGAAAACCCATATCTGAAAAGATATTTGCACACCGATGTTCACAGTAGCATTATTCACAGTGGCCAGGACATGGAAGACTGAAGTGTCCTACAATAAATGACTGGATAAGAAGCTGTGGTACATATATACAATGGAATATACTCAGCCATAAGAAGAGATGAAATACTGCCATTTGAGACAACATAGATGGAACCTTGAGTAATCATGCTAAGTGAAATAAGCCAGACAGAAAAAGTTGAAAATCACATGTATCACTTATATGTGGGATATAAACCTAAAAGCAACAAATGAACAGGACAAAAAGAGACTCAGGGACATGAACAATGGACTAGTGGTTACCAGAGGGTAGGGTGTGGGGGAATAGGGGATGTAGATGGGCTAAAGGGGGTCTTAGCGGGGGTTAGGGGAAGGTGAAGTGGGTAAAGGGGATCAAATATATGGTAGCTGAAGGAAACTGGACTCTTTGAGTGGTAAACACCACAATAGAATATACAGATGTCAAATGATAATGTACACCTGAAAATTATATAATTGTATTAACCAATGTTATCCCAATAAACTTAATTAAAAAAAAAAGATTCTTTTAAAAAAGAAACTGTATTTGGTCAAAGATATGCTTTCTGAAGTTTGAATATGATGTTAGTATTCATATCCATAAATTTAAGATTTGGCAAAACTCTTAGGGGGAAATGCACAGTTGAAAATGAAAGGAGGCACTCAGTCAAGGAGCAGACTTGGAGCTGGAGATGATGATTAACATCGAGGTATGAATAAGGACAATGACAATGTATAATACATTAGGCAGCTGTTCAAGGATCCAGTCGATAAGCTTGACAGAGTGGGGGTCACAACGATGACTGCTTCATTAAGTAAGAAGAAATAAGGTTAAGAACAAAAACCTGGATTTGGCATTTAGAAGATGTTCTTCAATGATAAATCACAGGATGGTGGGGGCAGAAGTTCTGAATGGTGGAGATAACAAATTAAACTAATATAAACTGTAAAACAGGAGAAAGAACCAATGTCCTATGGAAAAGCCTAGTAGTAAAAGGTGAACAGTAGTAGAGTTGAGTCAGAATTATTTAGGTTAGGGGAACAATCTTTAGACATAGCAGAAGAAATTAGGGCTCTTCTTTTTGTGCTAATGTCACAACTCTCAAAGTACTCATTCCTCCATTTTACAACGCTTATTTGTTTCTCATTCCTCCAAAACTAGGCTATAAGTTCATTATGGTCAGATGCTGTGTCTTGTTCATCATTGTTTTCCCAGCAACTAACCTACTGTCTAATGCATGAATGACAATAAAAATATTTTAAGATTTAAGAAAAGGTTTAAAGATGATATGAGGGAAAATGAAATTGGTATAGCAAGGCCCTGGAGGATGTGTGAAGAATTAGGATCAGACACAGGAAGAAAATTTTACCTTGAGGGATAATAGGGGCTTGTCTATTTATCCCCAGTGGTTTACTTGAAGAATTAAAAGAGTCACATTATAAAGATTGTTGATACAGAAAATAATACTAATTCTATGTCAGCAGGATATTTTCTTCCAAAGCAGAATCTAGGTGCTCTAACAGCTATGTCATTGTACCAGCAACATGGAGTGTTCTGTTTCCAGCTTTGAAGCACTCCAAAAGTTTGCGTGATCTTCAATAATATTTTAAATTATAAAAAAGTAAGCTTAAACTTAAAGCAAGAAAAATTAATTCAGCTCGAGCAGAAAAAAACTGGGCAATCTGAGCAATCTTTGATGAGCAGGAAGGGGAAGGAAAGCCAAGTGACACAGAATCTGTAGATAAAATTCAAGTGAATATTGACCATCTCTATACCAACCCTACTGCTCCTATGCTTTTTTTTTTTTTTTTTTTTTGGTCAAGTATTTCTGGCCACGGGAGAATAAAGAAACCAGAATATGGGTGTCCATATCCAAGTACACATGAGTTTCCAATTTGTTCTATGGTACCAGTGGAAGCTGCATTTTTAGAATTTGAGAACAAGAGGAATAAAGGCATCACTGCACCTGCCAGGAGTCGCTTTGGTCCTCAAAGTAGCCACATGGTGAGAACCTGTCTCTCAGAAGGTCTGGAAATAGAGTCTATCTTGATGTCCACCAGTCTTATGTGAGATAAAAATGATTGAAGGTGTCAGTTTTCTTTTCCAACTTATTCAGGTGAATAAATTTCAGCAAAATAATTTTACCTAGATGTTTTTGTAATTACAAACATGAATGAGTTTGGGGAAGTGGTAACAATGAACAAAGAAAGCTGTGATTAAGTAACAGTGTTTCTCCTGATTCCACAAATAAGAGAACTACTACAAAGAGGAAAGCAAAATACGCCTGTCCATTAGCTTATCACCTTCTGAACTAACTCAGCTGCAGCAGCTAAACCTCAGACAGGAAGTGATCTGCCTGTGCAGGCACACATGGCGAGCTAAACACGGTGCCAGGATCAGAACGTATCATCCCTGAATTTTCAGCCATTAGACCATTATTATCTTACTCTCCCATTTATCCAGAGACAATTTTGATTGTACTTACATTGTGTTTCTTTTTAATGTTTTTCTCTTTGCACCCAAGCAAACTGTCTTCTAAAACCTTGCTAGCCCTCACAATTATCCCTCCCCCCTACCCCAGTGTGATGCCATCCTCTCCGCAGCTCTCCCAGTGTGTTAGGATGGTCATAACTCTGTAGGGATTTTTGGGTGTTGAAACAGAGGTGATTTCTCATGCAAAGGCAAACCATGACCTTGGTTTCATACATCCCTGGAGCACTAATCAATCACCTTAGTGTTTCAGTCCCAGAAGAACAGATGCATTCTTTCAGTCTAGTACCAAAATTAGTCTTTGGTAACCTTTTAATGCTATTGAAGAAATAAAGCTTCGCATAGAGGAAAGACAAAATCATATACCAATACAACCACAGTAAGTTTCAGTAGTGAGTATGAAATTTGCTTTTCTTATTATGTTTCATTTTGTGAAATGTTCTACAAACACTGATAATTGTCCTTCATTCTCTCTCTGAAAATATAATCCTTTTATTATAGAAAGAAAAACACTGCAAACAGTGTGAATGCTTTGATGTGATTTATTCAAGCCTGATCATTCGTACATCAGCATACCAAACCACTTTTGCATATCAGAACACAGGATCATAAATCAAATGGCTAGGCAAAGCACTGAGAAGTGATCTAGTCCAACCCACCTTTAAGCACTAGGAGTACTCTCAAAGCACCTCGAATAGAAGAGTTTTAATGACCTTTAAAGAAAGAGATAGCTTTCTTCTAATATTTAACAATGCTGAGATTTTTTTAAAAAGAATGAAACTGTCCTTTATATCTAGAGTAAATGTCTTAAGGCACAATGGTGCAATAACACAAAAAGAGTTATTTTATAACATACCACTAATTTTTAATGGCCTATTTGATGACTATGCTGGAAAATGTAAAACTGCATATGTATAATTTATATAACTCACAATTTGTGTAGCTTTATATTTCCATATATTTAATACTGCCTCTTAGATTATTGGTTAAGATGATATATAAAAAAAAAACAGTATGAACCCAGTTTCATATAACATGCTGTTACATAAAACCTGGAGAAAGTAATTCTAAAAGCAACTTTGTATCTTAGAAATATTTATATTCAGTGATAGAGGTGAAATGAATGAATTTAAAAATATATTGAACTGAACAATGACTAAAGAATAATTTTCTCTTCATCATATAAGACTTGGACAATTTTCCCTTTTAAAGGGTTTATGTAAGTGAATTATAGTTTCTAAAAGGAGTATTGTGTTTTTACAAAGATGTTTTCTACAGACATGAAAATTTTAGTAGGCAGTTAGTTATTTAAATACTTTTTCTTAATTTTAAATCTCTTTGAGTTTCTATTGCCCGATATCTATAGTTTAAACCTCGCAGATTTGCAAATTCCAGAGTCAGGCTATTTCTCTAAAATCACTGATAACTTTCTTGTTACAACAATGGAAATGATGTACTTTTTATTAAAATTCCTCACTCATACTAGCGCCATAATTTCAGAGGTTACTTTGGTCAGAGAATGTGGAGACATGACAAGGATGGTGACAGAAGAAGGTCCTGACTTTCCAGGAGAGGGTCATGCAAGAGTTCAGAAGACTTCAAAATTCCTATTGGTTGTTTCACATGCCATTGAAAGAAGACAGAAGACTCAGAGCGATCCCTAGGTCACAGTACATATGGCTTGTGCAAGGGCCTTCTCTAGATTCAGTTATAATCTTGAATCCTATGCGTAAGCTTCACCTGGGGGCACAGACCCTCAGACAAACAGGATAAAATTCAGGATATCAGTAAATGCAGACTGGAAAAAAATAACATTTTTACTTTAAATGACCTCTAACTGAAATTTAACATTTCCTGAAATTATGAATGTAGACAACAAAACACAGTGGTATTAAAATCCTCATGACTTTGTCACCAATAGCAATCATAGATATTTCCATATCACATTATAGTCGTTGCAGATATTGATCCCATCTAATGAGCGCTCAGCACCTACTGCAGGCATGTCATGCAAAGAGAAGCTTGCCATTGCCCTAACCAAGCTCCAGAGCCCTGGCTCAGAGATTTTCCCTGAGGGGAGAAGTAGGCTATGAAAAACAGCTCCTAATCCCTTCTCAAAGGAACAAACTTCATTTGAGACAGAATATGGAGAAGTATAAGCCTAAAAGGAGTCTCAAGAAAATCAGAGGTTGTGGTAAAAGGCAGTTGAGAGGAGGTACATGGATCTAATGAAGATACAACCCAGATTGCAAACTAGCTAATTTGCTGTAGAGAACATGGGTCAGAAAATATCAAATACTGACCCACAGGAACTATGAAGAAGCCATAATTGATTGGATTAGTTTGTGTAGGAATTTATGACCCCAGGGCATTGCCACAACCGATAAAGTAATCAGTCACCAATTAGTGAAATGTAATAGCTGGGAGTTAGGGAAAGGTGAACAGGTGCCCTACAAGGAACACTGTCATCTCAGAATCACCAACGGCACTGGTGAAGCTGCACTTCCCTGAAGTACAATATCAGAGACTTAAATTTGTGGGGAAACAGAGGGAAAGGAAAATAGACTTCATTAAAATAATCCAGGCAGGCACTAAACAAATAAATAAGCAAATAACAAAGGGGGATGCTATACCAGATTTACTACAATATATCAAAAATATAATTTCCAACAAAAAAGTTAAATGTGAGTCATAGAAAGTATTACACCAGAAAAAAAGCAGGCAACAGAAGCTTGTGAGAGTGACCAGATGTCAGATTTAAAAAAAAAAAAAAAAAGATTTCGAAATAGCCATTATAAATATGTTCACAGAACTAAAGAAAAGAGTTACTAAAAAAACGCCAACGAATGTATGATGGCGATGTTGCATTAGAGAATGTCAATAAAAAGATAGAAATTAGAAAAACAAATAAATGGAAATTCTGGCATAGAAAAGTATAACTGAAATTAAAAATTCACAACAGGGGCTCCATAGTAGATTTGACCTTGCATGGGAAAAAGAATAGTGACCTTGAAGATAGATTGGTAGAGATTACATATGACAAAGAACAGAGAGAAAAACATAAAGAAAAATGAACGGAGCCTCCAAAAAAAGTGAGCACCAACATACTCATAGATGGAAGTACCAGGAAGAAAAGAAACAAAGGAGAATATACATACATTTTTTTCCCAAATTATGGCTGAACACTTCCCAAACTTAATGAAAAAATAATAACTAATACATCCAGGAAGCTCAGTGATCTCTAAGCAGGAAAATACAAAGAGACCCACAAAGGAATACATTATAACAAAAATGCTAAAAGTCAAAAACAAGGAAAAATTCTTGAAATCAGCCACAGAAAATTTTATTTTGAGAAGGACTTCAGACACCAGACTGTCACAGAGGCCAGTGACTCAGAACGAGTTGAAGAACCAAGGTATTCATCTAGAATAAAATAACTAGCCACAGGAGATAATGGGGAATGGGGGGAATCTCAGTTTTCAACATGCTTTTATCAAAATGCTGCAGAAGAAAAAGTGTCTATCATCAAAGCAAAAATGGGTGATACAGAGGATGCTTTGTTAAACAAAATTAAGAAATGATGTTACCACAGGACTTGTCATAAGTTTTAAAATGTCAATTGTGACTCTAAGATATAGATAAAAAAATCACACCATTTCCCAAATTACTTTGATCATGAAAAACCTTTTTTTGGAGTACTTCTCAAGTTTTACAGTTTGAAGAGCACTTTGAGAAACACGGATCTGAAGTGAATAAAAGTGAGGGGTATTGATAACAGCTGGAATCAACTGGCATCTTTATTTCCTGTATGTCTGTATCAGGCACTACTTTCTCTTGAGAGCATATAGAATAGACAACTATCCATATTTTCAAGGACCTCCTAGGTCAATGGCTATCTGAGGTTCCTGCTATGTTGTTTGCAAAGGCCCTCAGCTTTAAGTCACCCTGAGGGTGACAATGCCCTGGCCTGTCTTTTTAATTTTGGGATCACATTCTGTTAAAAATCTTCAGACTCTGCATTAATGAGTACAGAAAAGGACAACCACTGCTAACGGGCTTCTTTGCATGGAAAATTCCTTCCCTTCCCTGTTTTTGGTCTTAGGTGCTTGTTTATAATAACAGCCTATCAAAACATTGCATGCAGTTTCAAAACGTAGTTATCATCTGAGAGCTATACTTAACATCAAATGCCAAGGCAGATTTATCAGCAGCTGAGGCCTGGAGCACAGCCAGTTCACCACACTGAAGCTTTGCTCACTGCGACTCACCATCATAGGGTATATACTAGAGGAGGATGGACTCAAGCCAGATATCAAGAAGCTATGGCTCAGCAACTTAAATCCGGATGACAGCAAACAAGGACTAGAGGTATGGTGTAAGTAAAGGCACATGGAGACAACTTCAAGAAATACAATATTGCTGTTGCCTGTCAGAAAACAGAAATAGCAGAAAATAGGCCAGCCTTAGTGTGCCACAAGAGGTGAAGTAGCTTTTCCCTTTTTTACAGAAATGCTTGTAACTTCTAAGAGAAAATGGTCACTCATTAAAAAGACTAAACATTACCTAAAATGCAAACAGGCAGATAAATAGATGAAAACTCAGTATGGAAATGACCTCTAACCAAGTATATAAGTGAACACAAATACTCTGCATAGAAAATAAGGTTCTTATACATTCCATATGCCATTGACCATTGCTCCTCTAAGCCTTCTAACAGTTCTAACTCTCAGAATTAAATCCCAAACTACCTGTAATACTTACAATAGTTTTTGTTTCTCTGATCAAAATAACCATATTGCATTTTTTTTTCCTGTTCGGAGGGCTGTGACAATTGACTGAATGATTGTAGTGACAAGATTTTACTTTCCTAGAAGTTATACAAGTTAGTGAGCATTAAATACTGGCTTTTTAATAGATGATGAAAAGGCAGAGCAGAAGTCTATTATAGCTATGGTGGCCTTCCTATGAGCAAGCCTCTTTCTGCGTAGAAAAAGGAGCAAGTGAGTGTAAAAATCTACTGTATACATAAGACAAAACCAACAAACAGCTACCAACAGCAACAACAAATAGATCTCAAGAAGCCAGACCAAGTACGGTTAAGAAAAGGGGTTGCAAGCAGGAATAGAAGCTTCACAGATAAAGAATATATTGAGCTAAAAGAGGACCAGCGGGCATTCAGAGCTCTAAAGGTTATATCAAGAATTATACCAAAATTTGAAAGTGCTCACTTATTAAACTGATATAATATTTTTAATGATATCTCATTTTGGTAAATTCAGAAATACAACCACTATATACAGCGCTGATAGAAATACAAATTACTACACCGATTCAGGAGACTAATTTGGTGAAGTGTTTTAAATAACTTTAAAAAGTTCAGATTTTTTTCATGATGCATTTCTACAACTAGAAATTTTTTCTACCAAAATCCTTTTTATTTAAAGGAAAAATGTGTGTTTACATGCCTTAAGGGTGCCTGGGAGAAAAAACTACAAAATATCGACAGTGATTCTGGTATTGAGGGAGCAGGTAAATTTTTGTTTTTCTCTTCTCCATTTTCTTTGGAATCTCCTCTGATGACAAGTACTGATTCTATGACACAAAAATGGAATAGACTTATATAACAATTGAAAAGACAACAGAGTGAAAATATAAGTATCAGGAAGACTTGATCATAGTTTTGTCTTTTCTTAATCATTCTACGGAACCAAGGGGGCAAAAGTTAATTTTTAGATGCATTGCTTTAGACCCTACAGTTAGGAACTGATAAAAGGAGACTCCTAATCAAAGTGGCCAATGCAGAAACTGAGGAGCAACAATTTCTACTGGAAAAAAAAAATTCCAAAACCAACAAACCTCAATCTAACACATATAGAGCCTCCAATCTGACTCTCCTAAAACACATAGTTGGCCCTTTGTATCTATAGTTACAGGTCTGCAGATTCTAACCTCAAATCAAAAATATTCAGAAAAAAATGTGACATTGTTGCTGACACATACAATGTAGTTAGACCTATGTAGTTAGACCTGTGTCTGTACTGAACATGTACAGACTTTTTTTTCTTGTCACTATTCCCTAAACAATACAGTATAACAACTATTTACATAGCATTAACACTATATTAGATATTATAAATAACCTAAAGATGATTTAAAGTATATACAGAAGAACATGCATAAAGGTTATTTGCAGATATTATACCACTTTAATAAAGGACTTGAGCATTCACAGATCTGAGTTTCAGTAGGGGTCCTGGAAACAATCCCCCTGAGATACTGAGGGATGATTCTTTAGGGAAACAGAGTGAAGAGGAACAGCATGATACAGACTAGGAATAGAGTAGAAGAGAATAAACATTGTCCTTGCATTTCTGCTCTTCCATGCCTTCCAGAGTACTCTACCTTTAATCTATTAAACCTTCAGGGCAAGGTCCGAAAAGTTGTTTTGAAGGATGAAGAAAAAGGGAAATTTCAAAATTAATGCTAATTTTTATTAATATAGTAAAATTTCTTTTCCTAATAGTTGGTGAGACCCAGGAGGATAGAGGCCAAATCTTAGGTGTCTTAGTATCTTCAGTGCTTAGCACAACACCTGGCTTAAGAAAGTTTGATGAATGAATAAATGAATGAATGAATGACAATTTGAATCCTTTCAATAATACTCTAAAACCATCCCATTTTATCCAGAAGAAGGCTAGTAACGAATCAAACCAAATGTCTCTGGAATTATATACAAATATACAAAATAAATTTACAGGAATTTCCACTACTTCATTTTTATTTGTAGTTGTGTTAAATTCAGCTCCTATCCTCATTCATCAATCTCCTAACACATCTATCATAAAAATGCTAGTTGCCACACTTCTCTAGGTATTTGAGGGCCTTGTACTTTATGATTGAATCATTTAGAAGAAACATTTAGGTAGTTGACCCACAGTGAATTTAACAAGAGCTTGACATGCATCAGCAGTATCACAGCCAACTCTTACACGAATAAAATTGGTGCTGACTGGGTGACAGCCTTTATTGCAGGACAGTGAGGGGCATGAGGGCCTCTATTGTGAATGAAAATGACAGCACTTTAGAAAGACCTGATGCAAATTCTTTGACAGGTTATATAGTCACATACAAAAGTACTCTTACTGCTGTCACATCATTATTTTTTTAAATGTCAAACCAGTATTACACCATATAAAAAAAACTAAAGAATATTCTAGTCCTGATTGCATGTTAAATGACAAATTAAAAACTATTTCAATCCCAAATCCACAACATGATAAAATAAAAATACCAAAACCAGTGACCTCTGTTGTTTTCATGTTTTTGGTTTTAAAAATGACTGGATTCTTTTATTGGAAAATATATTCTTTTAAGTTTAACCATTTCAATTATTTAGCAAACAACTGAACAATATCAAATGGATTTATAGGAGTGTGTTCCACTGTTTCCAAGAAAATTAATGCAAGGCCAAATTTATTCTGGATTAAATTTAGTTATCTCCTTTCTAGGTTCCTGCCTTCATTTTCTGCAAAACTATGCCATCACCTTGTTTATTTTCAGTGTAGCCTTTCCATTAGCTCAATGCTCCTACTATAGTCTGCTTGAAACCTATTGCCTACTTAGACCTCTACTTAATGTCTCCTACTAGATTTTATCACCACTGCATTCTGCTCACTTACTTACCTGTTACCGGCTTAATAACAGTAAAAGCTCTCATCTATTGAGCATAATTCTGGGTCAGTCACTGCACTGGAAACTTTACTTCAAGGCAGGCAAGAGCATCATCATTTTAATGAAGAAACTGAGGCTGAGATAGCTGAGTAATTTTTCCGAGAGATGGGTTTGGAGAAAAACATATTTTAGGAATCCTATCATTAAGCACATATATAATCCTAAATTGGTTCACTTGAGCTCTCTAAGCCTCAATATTATAATGAGTAAAACTGGAATAATAAAGTGTAATAGGGATAGGAAATTTGAGGATTGTAGCTGAACCTTCTATGACCATATCACATACTTTTTCTTTCCTGATTGAGGGAAAAGAAAATATCAGTAAACTTATGATTACTATCAGCAGAAGGGATTACATAAAGCCACTGCATTCTTTCATGTGAGATTCCTACATGTTTCATTTAGGAATAACAAATGACACATATAAATCCCACACCCTGATTTAGGCATATTTATAACATATATCAGCTGCCCCAATCTTTTTAAACAAATGCTTGCCCTTTTTTTTTTTTTTTTTTTTTTTTTTTTTTTTTTGGTAACACATTGCATTTTGCCCTTGTTTGAGTTGATTAAGACCTAGAAAGTCTCAGCAAGATTTCCTCATCAGCCATATCCTCTGCCATCTCTGGACCTTGAAAGTGTTATAATAAGTTGTTGGAGAAAGATAGTCCAGAAATTCTTCACAATAGTCCAGCAGTACATTCTTGTAGTGTCCTCTGATTTTCCATCATAAACATTAGCATTTAACACAGGCTTGACACAAGATTCTCAGTCACTTAAAATCTTACTTTCAGAGAACTGAAAGTAAGCTTTGACTACTGCATTAAAACTGGGAATAAAAAGTCACATAAAACCTTTTGAACAGTTTTGTTTGATGTTGTCCTGATATTTACTTCTATTTGCAATTAAAGAACCTGAATCTGGCCCAGAGAAGGGACTCATCCATAAATTTTTAGGAGATCCTAAAGCATAATGGCAAAATAATAATAAAAGCCTGTTTTTTGAGATTAAAATATACAGAATCTGAAACATGAAGCTATCTTTAAGAAATAAGTTGGCTTTAATAAAAGTAGACTCTGAGGTAGCCATATAAGTTTTTGCTTATTTAGAGGCTGTAGAGTATATTGTCTCTTGCCCAGAAATTACAATACCATTTTGAGTCACCAAGCTCATTGGTGGACTAAACTACTGATAACATTTAACTTACAATTTTTCGACTTTATGATGGTGCGAAAGCAATACCCATTCAGTAGAAACCATACTTTGAATTTTGAATTTTGGATCTTTTTCTGGGCTAGTGATATTCAGTATGATACACTCTCATGACTTTGGGCAGCAGCAATGAGCTATAGCTCCCAGTCAGCCCTGCAATCACAGAGGTAAACAACTGATACTCTATAGCATATTCATATTCAAAATCAGATGATTTTGCCCAACTGTAAGTGACCCGAGCATATTTAAGGTAATATTTTCAACTTACAATGGCCTTATCTGGACATAACCCCATCATAAATTAAGGAGCATCTGGATTCTGAGCTTCTCTCCACTGTAGTAATTTTAAGGAACTTGTATTATTAAAAATACTTCTAACAATTTCTACCCCTAAAATCACTTAGATTTTTTTAATCTTTAGCTATAACATCTGTGTCATAGGGTTTCTATAAAAATTACATGACATATCTGTAAAATATTTAGCATTCAATAAATGAATGCGAAATCTTAACACCCTACTCTATTCTATATTTAGTTCTAACATGCTAAATACAGTAGCATGCACTTTTACTTCAGCATCCCATTACTATGGGTTTGGTTTTTCTTTGGCTTTATTCCTTGAGGGATGGGGTGAGGAAGGTGGAGCAGATAAAGAAGACAAAGCTATAGCATTAAATTTCCTATTGTATTCTCAAACTTATAGCAGCTAATTTCTTTTTATAACCAAGGTTATTTTGGATTTTCCTTATATGCTCCAAACCTTTCTTAACACATAATTCCCTCACAAAAAAATAATTTTAACAACGCTTTTTTCTATTTTTTTCATCTTAACAGCTCTTTCCTTTTAAGGTCTATATGATTTCAAAACGTCTCTGAGATCTTAATTATAAAAACAAATTGCAAAAATTGTCGTCATCATCATTATCATCATCATCATCATCTCCTAAAGATTGAGAGAATATATCATAAGACAAAAGTCATGTATGGCCATGTAATCTAGCAACTAGCGCCAAGCAGGTCTTAGGATATAAGGTTGGAACTCAAATGCCTACATAGCTAGTCAGGTAACTTTAAATGAATTAAGTCAGTTGTAGAGGAGAATTTGCATACATGTATGTACAAGGCAATAAGAACTGAAAAGCATGTACATCGACTAAAAGAAACTATAGGCCCTGTGTTGTCTGTCATATCTTTTGATTTTTTTCAAAGGAAGCCCCAAATCCTGATTTTTATGTGAAACTTCTACTTTATAAAATACTGTACAGGCCTAACATAATATACCTATAAGAGAAAGCCTTCCCATGGCCTTTGAAATTCAAGTTCCTTGAACCTTAGTCAATTCGGTCCTGATAGATGCTTTAGGCAACTCAATAACTGAACTTTTAATTGTTAGTGAATGCAGCAATTCATTTTGAATTTTCAAAAAAATTTCCTATTCAAAATAAAACTGCCACTCACCATTTTGGTCTAAGGCAGTTAGTTCAGTTTTCTGAATCTTGGTTAGTAGATGTCATGGGGCCTGTCATTGTTTCCTACCCATCTGCAGACAACTAAGGAAAATGGTCTTTATGCTGATTCTGAGTCAGGTAAAAATGCACATTTTTAACAAAGATGTTTTCACAGAAGCTTTCCCTTTTATTACATTAATAGAATATTATACTTGTTGCTTCTGTAAACCATAATTTTTAGACTATAAATGTAAGGCCTAGTAGTATCACTCTAGAGATATAAACTAGTGAATGCTTTTCAGTTTAAAAATATCTTTACTGTAATCGTTTTTCTTTATATTTCCTGCAAAGTCATCTGAAATGCATTCTCTGGGATGGGTAAATCATGCCTAGTCTAGCTAGCACTTGGTCATGTGATTCCTGTGGTTTTATACCACTTGGGTAAGAAATCATTTAAAGTGCTGAGAATTGGTAAATGTAACGTGAAAGTCCAACATGGGAATTCGGCTGCTGCTCTGACTACTTGGGTCTCTGATTAAGTGCCCAGATAAACAGATAAATATGCAATTACTTTGAGGCAAGTCAATAGAAAAAATCCTTGCTACCACCTGATTAGGAACAATGAGTTATGTCCTCAGAAGCCTGCTGTAACTCATGGCTGATGCCTCCAAGTGCTGAGATTTTTAAAAATTTTTTTAAAGAAGTGAAATATTGTGGGTGAAAATGAATTTTTAAGTTTATAATCAATTTTACCAAAAAAAAAAAAGAAAGAAAGAAACTAAATAGAAGTTTTAAAGGCACTTCAAACTAATTCTAGAATAATTCATTTGTATTCCAATATCTTTATGGCAAATTGAAAAGATTATAGACTTTGACATAAATCAGATGCGGTTCAAATATATCTTTTAGCAGACATTGGGCAGTGCCTATTAATGAGTCTAAGCCTCAATTTCTTCAGTACAAAATATGGCTAAGAATACCTACCTGGCAGTATTCTTATGAGAATTAAATGAGATAAAGCACAATATCTACTTAAAGGCATTATTTATATCCCTATACATATTTACCAGGTGCACCTAGAAAATGGGATCCTCCTAAGTAAGAAAAATGAAGCTCAGAGGTTGAATGAAGCTCCCAAACTTAATAAAATGCTCATTATATAATTGCCACTTGATTTACTGTTCATATTTAGTACTGTCTGCTATGTGCCCAGAATCACTGGTATATTTTAGTCTTTATTAAAGGAAAATTGTCTCTCTACTCACAAAACTTTTGATATCAAATGAGTAGGGTTTTTCCTCACAAATTTTTCCACAAAAATTCAATCAATTTTTCAACCCTCTGGACACTAACTAGGTATCCTATAATTTAATTCAATACCCAGAGTTCATGTCCAGTTCCACAAGTTTAAGAACTCGACCTAAAAGACCACCCTTACTTCAGATGCCAGTCACAAGGAATGAGTCCCTAGGCTATAAATTTGGCCTATAAAATCAGGAGTTCCCATAATTTCCTCCTCCACTCCAGTTTCAGTAATTGGCTAGGAAGGCTCACAAAACTCAGGCAAACATTTTCTTATATTTACCAGTTTATTATAAAGGATCCAAATGAACAACTAGATGAAGTACATTGAGTGAGGCCCAAAAGGTCCAGAGCACAGATATTTCTGTCCCTGTGGAATTGGGGTGCACCACCCTCCCAACAGGTGGATATGTTCACCAGGCCAGAAGTTCTCTGAGCTTTATGGTTTCAGGTTTTATGGAGGTCCTTTATGTAGGCACAATTAATTAAATTATTGACCATTGATGACTAATTTAACCTCCAGCCTCTTTCTCCTCCCCAGAGGTCAGAATGTGGGGCTAAAAATCCCAACCCTCTAAACATGCCTTGGTCTTTCTGGTCAATGGCCCATATCCTGAAGCTGTCTAAAGGCTCCCAGCCACCAGTCATCTCATTAGAATATAAAAAGACACTCATATCACTTAGGACATTACAAAGGTTCTAGAAGCTCTGTGTCAGGAACTGAAGACAAAGAACAAACATATATATTTTTCATTATAACACAATATCACAGCACCAGCCCTGAGGAAAGGCCCAGAAGACAAGAAAGAGGAATCAGTAAACCTATATATCCTGAAGGGTAATTTAACAGAAGACAATACCTTTCCCCAAACTATTTCAAGTGTTTTGAGCTACATGGGCTTATTATACCTTTCAAGCAAGTAAGGTGCAAGCTAGAGATCAGATTGAGAACAGAGCAGGCCATTTGCCCCTCAACTACTGCAAAGCAAACTCAGCTTTCCCTCACAGGGAAAACCAAGCATTAAATATATATGTGATTCAACTCAACTCCAGAAATAGTTAGATCACCTGCATGCAAAGATACTACATGTTTCTCACATAAGCATATTTAAAGAGAGCTGGGCCATGTTTAAATTTTGACAGTGTTACAATTTTGGGGACACCAGCTGTCCAAGGGAAAGCACAAGAGCATGGCATTCCCTGAATGGATAATGGCCACCTGTCAAATCCTTGTTCACATCCCTCACGGACTGAATGCACAGAGCCATTGCATAAGATGGAGCACATTGATATCTTGCTCAGGGAGGAAGGTCTAAATGACAAGAATTTAATTTGTTTCCAGTCAATTCTTTTGACTGTAAGCAACTCAAGTTGCCTCAGGGGAAAATAATGGGTGGGGAGTGAGGATTGTAAAGCTGTACAAACTGAAATCAGGATCGGACTGTGGTCAAACATGGAGGCAGCGCAGGGAATTAATCTTTCATTCCCACCCAGAGATTACATGGTCTGTCATTCCATCTCTGGGAAAATGTACTAGATTATAATTTCAGTCTCTCACAAATCCTCATGCTCTTAACCTTATCATGTAGTTCCCCTCTTTGCATCCTTTTTTTTTTCATCTTCCATTTTTAATTGCAAGGATCGCCCACATTTTCTCATGAAAAGTACTAGGAGAGAATCTGATGTTCCAAACTCATCTCGGTTCCATGTCAGTGCCGTGAAAAGGGTATTATCCAGACAGGCTGACCTTGGATAAAGGTGACCACTCTTGATCAGCTAGCAGAAAGAGGAATTACGGTGGGAAGGACCATGGTCGACACTAGACTGTGGCTATGGGCCTGTGTGCTGGCAGGCTTGCTGTGTAGTTTATCTATACACCTCTGAAAGGTTAGGTATAAAAGAAAGAGCAGTGTCTCTTGGCTCACTAAATCTACCCAATATTGTGACCAACAGCAGTTGTCAAAAGGTATTACATAGACATATTTGACTGGTAATGTTTAGAACTTCCTTCTCTAAATTCCACCAGGAACTTTAGAATCACATTTAAATGCAAAGTCTGAAGTTTCTGAACACATAAAATTACTTAGAGCAAAAATAAGTAAGCTCAGCACCTAATAAAGGCCCATTGGACTTAAAACTGGACATGTTTTCTTTTTAGAATTAGATAGTATCAATTTGGTGAATGTATGAAAAAAAATATTGAATAAAATGAGTTTTAGACAGCCTTGTAAAAGTTTTTTTTTCACATTTGCTAAATGAGAACAAAAGTTTCCCAAGACAGATAAATAAAATAAAATACACAGTACTAGCTTAGTCACAGCCACATATGTAATAACTAGTTGACCTCACATTTCAAAAGGATAGTGATATATCCATTTTTAAGTTCTGTAAATGATAATGAAAAGTGTCTTAATAAAAATGACAACAATGATTACTTTCCACGTCCAGGATGATGAACTGATAAATGAGATAGCTGGAATTTCAAGGAGATTAAGGTGAATGAAATTTGACACTTTGCTACTATTTTACTTGCCTACAGAAGGAGTGAGTTTAATGCCAAAGGTTGAAATAGGTTTTCCTAGGAAAAAAGGATCACAAAAGATATTCAGGTCAAGTCAGAATAAAAGATAAAGGCATTATATTGACTGAAGAACAGCTCTGCTGGGTAGCTCTAAAATGGGAAAATATGGAGGTGGAGCTTTAATCACAGATTCCTTCAAGGTCAGGGGAAAGCAGGCAATGAACAAGAACTGCTTTTGAATAACTTAAAATTATAAGAATGTCCCAGACATAAGACACAAGGATGGGGACAAATAGGTTATTTGCTTTTCTATTTTATGGTGCTAGCTTTACTTTATTCCCTACTCCCTTTTGGCCCTCTTACTGAGATTTTTACAACAGAAAATTTTATCTTTTTTTTTTTTCAGGATTAGTGCTAAATTCTCATATCTTCATTGTAACTTAGCACATATGCCAATTATCTTAGTTTCATTCCAACCTGTAATTCCCATAGCTGGTAGGCTACCAAACATTTTTACTTTTTCACTTTTTTCCTTCTGATTTGAAAACAAACATTTTATTATTGATATTTGTATCTAAATGAACTAAATTCCCTTGATCACTGTGTACGCTGTAGGGATGACCATGACAGGATTCTCAATACAGCCCTGTTAATACCCAGGACTTTGATACAGCCAACGGTAGCTGCTGATCTTAATTCTTTTTCCTTAACAAACACACTATCTGATACATATTTCCTTGCAAAATCACTTGCTGTTACAAGTTGCTTTTTCTCTCCTGAAATGTTATCTTCCTTCTCCATCATCACTTAGAATATTGGGCCATTAATCTTCAAGATTTTGGGCTTTAGATTTTTCTGTGCCTTGGAAAAAAATGTATCAATAAAACACAAATGAGAAAAGAAAGATCAAAAATAAACATACTGCATTATTTATGCTGATAGCAAACAACCAAGACAGGGTATGAAGAGAGCTGTTAATAACAGCAGCATGTCCCAAAAAAACAAGAACCACAGGTTTTCATTGGCCTTCTGTCTAGTACCATAATTTTCTCTTTGGCTAGATATTATTTATTTGATAAGATTCATTTAATTATCAGATCATAGTCATTAGACGTAAGCATTGTGTGCATTGCTGTTTTCAGAAAAGTGAAGATAAAACAGACAAATTGAACAACAGGTACAAATCACAAAAGATGGCAGGGATGAGTAGAGAACATTCCAGAAAAAAGAAAGAGCATGCACAAAGACACAGAAGCATAGAGGAGAGGGAGAGTATATAGCCTTGCAGAAACTGAAGGATATTTTAGAAGTCAAGATATGCTTGGGAAGTGGTAACAGGAGGTCAGAGGAGGCTGGGAAAGAATGCAATGATAACAAGCTAAGTCATTTGAGTTCTATTCTTCAGTGGAGCGGTTGGAAAACTTTTCCATCAAAGGCCAAATAGTGCGCATTTTAGGTACATAGGTTCAGGCCACCTGTAGTCTCTGTCACGTATTCTTTATTTTTGTTTTTCTACAATCCCTTTCAAAGTGTGAAAAACATTCTTAGCTTATAGGCAGTACAACAACAAGCCAAGGGCTAGATTGCCCCACAGGCCTCAGTTTTCCAACCCCTACTGCCCTCGATTGTTTATTTTGTCATATTGCCAGAAACTCCAGGCACTAGGAAGAGAAAGAAACCTGAAGAGTTACCTTCAAGGAGATAGCAAGGCAATGAAGAAAAAGTTTAGGGACCCTAAAAGTTGGTTGTGCAGAATGGGCCATAACTATATCACTATCTCCTGATCCAACACTGAGGTGACAGAGAATAATACAGAACTGAACATTTTGGAAAATAGTACATACACAGGCACAGATTTTGGTCTCTCATTATAACAACAAGTATTTTGATCTTTAGAATTTGTTGTTCTCTAGCTATCAAAGAAAGGCTTTGCTTTCAGAACCAGATCACCATGCAGTGAGTAAAAAGTCATTTTGCATTATAATTCATAGCCTCTGAAAAAGCTTCTAAGTAGAAATCTCACCTGAGCAATCTTTTATTCTTTCTGCTTACTATAGCCATCTCTCAAAATAAAAGCTCCCAGACAGTAATGAGGGGTTTAGCTATTGAGATTTTCACGTACTTCAGCGAACCCAAATTAGCTCATAGCACATCTGACAGTCATTGGGGGCATATTGCCCTATAAAGAGCAAGCACCATACCTGTCTAGAAGATTCTCCATAGAAGATGAGGAAAAGAAGGTGTTCTGAATTTACAGCTCACAGTTTTTATCATTTATTTCCCATTTAAGCAGCTTTTTAAGTATTGAGGTGACATTGTTTAATAAAACCAAATAGGCTTCAAGTGTGCAATTGAATGATTATATATTATATGTATATTGTATTGTGTGTTCATCATCTAAAGTTAAATTTCTTTCTATTACCAAATATTTGACTACCATTACCCCATCTTCCTCTCCCCGACACCAGTTTTTGTCCTTCACCATCTATATATTAGTACCAGAGATTTAGTCATTAGACTGACTCAGCACTCACACTATTAATACCAATACCTCCTTACTGTGAGTCCAGCCAGGTGATATATATAGCCCAAAGTCTTCCTGTGTCTGAGGCACATCTCCTTGCTACTCCTTTACTTAAAAATCAAGGTTTATACTCATCTCAGGCATTAGACACACCAGTCTCCAAAATGCCATTTCTATCCAAATGTCAATTAATAGTTTCACCAGTCCATTTCTCCCTGTTCAGTGCAAGGCATAGATCTGATTTTTCCTGAAACTGATCTTTTAGTGTGCATTTAACTGAATACCCAATGGCAATTCTTAGTGCTATATAAATTTATTCAACTTTTTGACAACACTTTGAACTTAAAAACAACATCAAACCCTTTCTCTGACCTTTTACCATTTGTCAGTTCCCTTACTGACCTTGCTAAATACAGCTGGCAACACAATGAGAATCTTAAAACATAAGAACATCTCATCTTTCTCAATAACTGAATGTGATGCTATTTTCCTGACACTTATCGTATTTCTTTTCATGTTTATGTGTATTATGTATGAATTTAATTTTAACTATATTAATTATAATTTAATTTTAAATGATAATTTCTAACAAACCTAAAACATAACCTTCACATATTTCTGTATGTTTGGGAATTAACAAGAGTTAATTGGGTTTTTTATTAATAAAAAGAAAAATGATGAAAAATTTGAGAAAGAAAAAGTTCAAAAACTTAGACATAAACACAAATTAAGGAAGCCATATAATTAAAAATATGAAAGAACTGTCTTTAAAACACAACATAGCTGTATTTTAATTACTCAACTAACAATGATTACATACAATGAAACTCAGAAATATAAAGGTTCATTGTGAGGAACACACATTCTTAGTTGGGTGTGGGAAGCATGTATGCTTCCTGAGCTGCCCTGTGCATCAGGCTTCCGTAGGAAGAGCCTTTGACAGACCTTTTGATCTTTCAGGGTCCCTAGAGTGAACAAGGTCTGAGGCAGCCTAAGGTCATGAACACAAGTGTGCAATGAGTTTTAAAAGTGGAAGTAAAGTGAAAGAAATTTAAAGGAGATAAGCTCTCCAAAACAGTCATTACAATAATGTGTAAGAAAATTCCTAAGAGACCTTACTGGCCTTCAAAACAGACAGAGGATTTGACAAATGAAATCATTGGTTCAAAACAATAAATCCCAGAAGCTTTGCAGAAATTGATTTCCTAAAACTCTAACTTCTGAAAACTCAAACTTTTTCTCCATAATAGTAATTTTCTTTCAAGTCCATTAGTTTCATCAATATCTATTGTTATTTTCATCTTTCTCTTTTCCTCTCCATGAGAAACTGCCTCCTATTCCCAAACCTCAAATATTATTTCAAATAATTTTTTAAACTTTTTATTTTTTAAATATTATTAATCCAAATCAACTGTATTTATAAACATTCTTCCCCTTACTGATAAAAAAAGACTGGGATCCTCTCAAGATTACTAGTTTAAGAGTAGGAAGAAAAAAATTCATGGTAGGTTTTCATTTTTACTTGATTGACCTGTTACATGGTCAAAATTTTGGCAAAAAATAATTCAATTAACAAAATAATTTAATTGGAAAAATGGAGCATTTTGCCTTATCCCTGTTGACCTCTTGGAGATCAGTAATGATATTATCTAGGGCTATTCCATCGGATCATTCCATGTCAAATTTCCAGAATGTATTCTCATGAGATGTTTATCCTTTTCCAATCTATATCTTAATTATTTTTTAAAAAATACTAGAACAAGTATAAGAAATTTTCTTTGGTTATTCAAAGTTTCACAAAGTTTTCTGGCAGCTCCAACTTTTTTATTATTGTTTTCAAAGAATGCAACTTGTTATTCTACACATCACAGAAAACTTTTTCTTAGTGTTCATTAAAATGATAGAGTAGCTCTAATCTCTGCCTGTCTACCATTTAAATGAGAATGAAGTTATTTGGATCATTGCTACGATCACCTACAATGGTGAGACTCAATCAATTTGGCATTTTGAGTTATATTTATGGCAGTAAGAAAAATGGTAATGACTCACTTCTTTTTTCTGTAGTTGTCAGATATTTCTATAGAAAGAAAAAAATATATTGCACTAACTTTCTTGTTGGACACTGTCATTTGCAAATACCACTGATCTTAGCGATTGACAGAGTAATAAAAGAAAAAATAAGTTTTCAGCATAAATTGTACTTCCTTTTCTTCTACAGAAAAGGAATCTATCAAAGTAATGGTAAAAACTTGATAATGACTGTTGGTAGCAGAGGCGTGTTAAAGTCTCTTCATACAAACTAATATGTCATCAACTGTAGCCCATCATCAGAGCCTACCAGATTCAAAAAATAATGAGTGTAAATGTCAAGATTTGAAAATTACTATGGTTGTACTTAACTGCTGTTTCATTTTGGCTGACATAAGAACTAAAAACCTCAGAAAAGACTAATACTTTTTTCCAATAGCAAACTTTTAACAGCATTAAAGTTCACAAGACATCTGACTTAAATACTGCTTTGAGAAAAGTTTCATTAAGAACTCAAATAAAATGCTAAGCATGATCCTGAAGACCTAGTTAATGACCCTTTAATGGAATTTTACATGTTGTTGTCACACTCCATATTGGCAGATTTTGACAGCTTAATAACATCCTTGATGAATCAGAATCAATTTATGCTGAAGACCTATGACTCTCTTATGTAACTAATGAAGTAATTATTGTTCCTTCCTTTATAGAAGAAAGTCTTTATGTGGTACTATGTGTGTGATAATATTAAATCTTATGCCATGACCCACAATAGCATCATAAAAATTCTCTCCTCCAGAATACTATTTGTTGAATATTCAATAAATAAGATAACAGATATTTAGGAAAGTATTTATTGCCAAGGCAGAGATAATAATTGCTAGTATATATTAAAATGTCCTATTTTAGAATTTGCTAGCTCCAGCATACATAAGAGTAGCTGCTGTTGAAGGAAAATGACTGAAACATTATTTATTGATATAAAGTACTTTTCACGCAACTTCAAGAATATTTATCTCATATCTTGACCTCTGAAAGTTAATTTAGCAAGTAACTTCAACTCTCCAGAAACTTTCCCAAACTCATGCATACCCACAATATCCAATTAGAAATGATATTGGGAATTCAGCATTCAGGTTTCTTTTTAAAAAATATTCTTTCTAATACTACTTAGACTAACTTTGATCTTCAATCACTTTTGTATCTACTGCATTAAAATAAATTATAAATTACCTCATATTTAGATTTATTCACAGAAAAAAAATCATTCTGAAATAATTTTGCTATAAATTTTAATCAGCCGAACAGCTGAAACCAACTGGTGCTACAGCACAAGCATCAGAATGCACAGGGTGGTCGTTCCTTGCCCCAGTTGTAGAAATGGACCCTAATTGAACTGTTCATAACAGTTATTGTTGGAACTATTCTAGACCAATGAAGACAAACTATTAATGTCAACAAATCATTCTGAGTACCATTTGAAAAAGAAGCTAGTTGAGAGAAGATCTATGCCATCATGTTCCATGCTGTTTATCTGCCATTTAATTGACTATTTGTTATAGAAGTTCTGTCAAACTTAACACAAAGTCCTCGGAAACTCTGGATCTGATATTTGAAAAAAGAAAAAGCTGACTATAATCATTACTGTAATAATTAATAACATAAATAGTACATTTTGGGGTCTAAAATAGAACAAGTTACAGAAAAACTGAAAAAATATAGCCAACCTCAGAGCCCTACTCAATGTCACTAAGCCTGGCTCAAAAATAACTTCAAGAGTGCTCATGACCAAGCAACTGACAGCCATGCTTGGGGATGGGAGGAAGCAGTTGTACTGAAGAAGGCCCTCACCTACTAAAGTTGGAAAGGGAAATGAAGGAGAAGAAGAAGTCTCATTTATTTAGCAAATACTATATGTCAGGTCTATATTAAGACTGTCTTAATCCATAAAAAGCTGTCTTAATCAATGTTTTCAAAGAACCTTGTAAGAAAGGTAAGACTAGCCTTATTTTACAAATGAGGAAACAAAATCACTTACTCAGAGAAGCAGCTGTGAAGGACAGAGCTGAAGCAGAAATCCAGCACTATTCATCTCAGAGCCCTCCATCGTCTCACCAGTCTCTGCTAGGAAAAATTTTCCCTAAAACAGGGAGAGGGTATGATTTATGTCATCGGTCTGTACCTCCAATGTCCACACAAAGGTTGCTATGAGTTCTTCACCTATTTGGTGGTCCTCCTTAACCTTAAATTTTCAGAAAGTAAAATTAATAATTTGCCTTTTGATTACCTAATAATCTCAGATGGTTTTACTGAACACTTTGTTAGAGACTTTTCTTGCCTACAGTAACCAAGATTCACTGTTCTACATCCAAATGTCACATATACTAATGGTACTATTAAATCAAGTATAAATAGAAAGTCTCTTATTTCGACCAACTTAAGCTGTACTACAGGCATAAGAATGAAACTTCTCATTGCTTGATATTAAAGAAAAAAAAAGGTGTTTTCCTTATTACAACAGTATCCCCATAATGAAAGTCTGTGAATGTGATTAGTTAAAATAGGCCTAGTAGTTTCAAAATGTCCTTAATAGACATACATGATACTTGAAGTGTTGTGAGACTAACTAGCAATATCAGTTTAATTAGCAACCCATCCAAAATGCTAGAACACTCCACTCATTTTAAAGATAGATGTGCCATTTTATATTTCTTATACATTTGACTGAATATGCTAATAATCATAATAGCAATCACTTTTTTTGTTTTTTGATATAATGTATACCATACTAAAATTTTCCTTTCTCAACTTTATTGGATGATTCATATTCCAATATACTTAGATAACTATAATTCAATATTCCCCAGAGCAAGTTTTTATTTGTTAAAGTTTTCCTTGGTCTGGCCAAGAGAAGGAAGTAATTAAATTTGATATAGTTTTCAAACCATGGCTAAAACTATTAAGCCCTGAAACTCCAGAATGTTAAACTACAGTTTTTGCCAGCATGTCTTTTTTAAAATAAGAGTGAACAGACCAACAACCTTGAATTTTTCACTTTCCCTTTAACATTTCATTCCAATCACATCTCAGTATCCAATTAAATGCTTTCACTTACCATTAGAAAGACTGATTATTGCCAGCCTTTGCAACAGTGCTTATAGCCACCTGACAGGCCAGCATCAGTTACTCCTAAAAAGGTCCACTGTAATTTATCATTGTCTTAAAGGTTTGATATTCCTTGGATACAAATTCAAGACAAGAATGCTTAAAACAGTCAGATGGCATAGCTCAAAGCTGAGCACAACTAGTGTATGGATGTATCATTATGGACAATCACTCATAATCTGCTCTGGTAGTAGACAGGTAAATTTTTTTTTCAATTAGAGTACACATTCAATATTATTGTATATTAGTTCAAATATACAGCACAGTGATTAGACGTTTAAACAATTTACGAAGTGATACCCACTTAGTCTAGTATCCATCTGGCACTATACATAGTTATTACAATATTACTGACTATATTCCTTATGTTGTACTTCACATCACAGTGACTATTTTATTTTATAACTACCAATGTGTACTTCTTATTCCCTTCAGCTTTTTTACCTAGCCCCTCAACCCGCCCCATCATCTGGCAATCACCAGTTTGTTCTCTGTATCTATGAGTCTAGACAGGTAAATTCTTGCTTCTCTGTGCCAAATACCTGGGCAGGCATAAGCATACTCTTCTTAGTCTAAACCCCCTGACCGCTTCTAACTTCAGTATGCCTTCACCTCTTCTCAGAGGCTGCCATGACACCTACACTCAGGAACCCACCCCAGGAACAACTCACCCTTCATTGAGACCTTCGGCTAGATGTTTTTAAAGCATTGGGGAAAGAATGTACTGAAATCATATTGCATCATATCATATCAAACAGTATGAAATTAGGGCATTTAGGGCCAACGCAGCAATATTACTCTTTTATATTCATGAAGAGATTTTCTTTCACAGCATTTTTCAGATATGATAACATCTGTCTGTACAACCTTCCCAAGAGGGATGCCAGTGGGAAGATGATTATCCAGATTTTATATCAGTAATAGCAAACAAAGCCCAGAAACAGAGAAAGCAAGGTTTTCTATTGTTTGTCTCTGGAGAGCTAGTGAAATAACTCAGGTCTTTGGAGTCTCAAGAAAATCTACTTTCTTGAGTAGTGGTGAGCTAGGTTTGTTATTCATTAGAGAGCTTGTTTTAAGGGGGATACTCCTTTAAAAGCCTATTAAATGCTTTCATATCAATTTGAAGGATTTGAATCAGAAACGAAGGAAGGCTATTAGAAAGTACATGCTGTGCCTGCAGCATGAGAAGAAATTGCGGTCACCCTGTCAGATCCAAAATTTGCTTAACTTTAACATTCTCTAAAACTGGGGCTTTCTGCAACTTTGGAAATCGACAATTTTGAGTCAATTTGTTGTAACCTGTTTTCAATTTCCAAAATTAGAGTTGTGATATTTAAAGTATTCCATGGATAGGAGTACAATAGTCAATCATTCATAGACTATCTTAGCACTATTTTAGGTCTCATATAATATTTAAAATACAATAATCATCACCAAGTTTTTGATACTTAGAACATGATGTTCTAATACAAATATATGTTCCGAAGTCAAAAACATATCATTCCCATCTATCCTACCACGGTTTCTCAGCCTTTTATGCAACTTAGTATATAACCTAAAATCTTAATTACTTCTGACTGCAGATCAGCAGATTGGTTGAGGTGGTCCTGCTCCACGAATTTCTTCTTGGAGCTCAGGCTAGAAGAGCAGTGACTACCCCGGGCACCTCAGGGTAGAGGTGAATAACTCCTAGAACTTTCCTCTTTTAGACAAGATGTAATAATAGGGACTGGAGTTCCCATCTGCCTGAAATGACCCAAAATATGCATGAAATACGTAAAACAATGGTTTTTAAGACACTGAACATCAGGAAATGAAATATAGTGATCTCTGCTAGATAGAACACAAATAAGCTGAGCCTTAAAATTGCCTTGAGTGACTTCTTGGGCTGCAGTGCAAGGGCGGGGAACCTGTGAAGGGCCCATCAGACTCCCTGACTTAAGGTGAAGCACCAACTACTATAATAAAATAAATAAGTTTGGCAAGGTTGCAGGAAATAACATCAATATGCACAATTGATTGTGTCTATATACTAGAAACAAACAACCAAAAATTGACATAAAAGACAATCTCAATTATAATCACATAAAAAATTGGAAATACTTAGGGATAAACAAATATGACAAAAGATGTGCAATACCAATATATACTGAAACTAAAACAAAAAAATTGCTAAAAAAATATATTTACAAATAAAATCACAGCACCTTTTTGTGAAATTTTCAAATTGATTCTAAAATTCATAGGTAAAAACAAAAAACACAAAATAGCCAAAACTACTCAGCAAAACAAATAATAAATTTGGAGAATTTATACTACCTAACATCAATACTTATTTAAAACTACAGCAATCATGACAAAGTGGTTTTGGCACAAATATAGAGAAACAGATCAGTGGAATGGTCCAGAAAAACAAATGATGCTGAAAATATCAAATAGCTGTATGAAAAAAAAATGAACTTTGATTCATATTTTGCACTATTTATAGAAATTACCTCAAATTCATCATAGGAGTAAATGTTAAACAAAAACAATAAAACATATAGAAGGAAACATAGGAGAAAGCATCTTCAACCTTGGGCTTGGCAAAGATTCCTTAATGACAACAAGAAAAGTACAATTTATAAAAGAACAAATCGGTAAATCAGGCTTCATCAAAATTAATATTTTCTGCTTTTTGAAAGACACTCAAAAAATTAGAAGATGAGCTACAGACTGGAAGAAGATCTTTTCAAATCATACACCTATAAAGCATCTATATCCAGATCATCTAAAGAACCCTTTAAACTCAATAATAAGAAAACAAAAAAATTAAAAACAGGCAAAAGATTCAAATAGACATTTCACCAAAAGAAATATACACCTGAAAAATAAACCTATATAAACATGTTCAACATCATTTTGTCATTAGGGAAATAAAAATTAAAATTTGTTGAGGTATCACTAAATCTTACTGGAATGGTTAAAACTAAAATTACTGACAATACCAAGTGTTGGAAAGGATATGAAGGAAATGAAAGTCTCATACAGTGATAGTGGAAATATATAATGTTACAATTACTTTGGAAAACAGTTTGGTAGTTTCTTAAAAAGTTAAATATACACCTATTATATAACCCAGCCACTGCTCTCCAAGAGATAAGAAAATAAATATACATACACAAAGACTTATACATAATGGTTTATAGCAACTTTATTTATAAGAACCAAAAACTAGAAACAATCCAAGTGTCATCAACAGCAGAACAAATATGCTGTGCTGTATCCATACACAACAGAATACAAGGGAATAAACTTTGGTAACAATAAAATAAAGATGAACTCCAAAATAATCATGCTGAGCAAAAGAAACCAGACAAAACAGTACATGCTCCATGATTCCATTTATATAATTTTTTTAAATGCAAACTAATCTATACAAATAATTAAAGCAGATTGCTTTTGCCTGGATGTGGAGAAGAGTAGAGGCAAATGAGAGGAAAGAGAATAAAGAGGGATTAGGAAACTTTGGGGCTGATAGGTATAGTCATTATCTTGATTACGATCATAATTTCACAGGATTTTAAGTATGTCAAAACTTATCAAATTGGACATTTTAAACATTTACATTTTATTGCTTGTCAATTTTATCTCAATACAGCTATTTTGTTTTTTTTTTTAAAGACCCACTGATGACCTCTGAATAGAAACAAAAGGACATCAAAAAACAATAAACTATATAAATGTCTAACCAATGTACTATATACCTGAAACTAATAATAAAAAATGAATAAATTACTGTTAACCTAGGACTCTACATTCAGTGAAAAATGTTCATCAGAAATTTAAGGAAAAGTAAAAATATTTTCAGACAAAAACTAAGAACTCATCAGACCTCCATTAATAGGTACTCTTAATATCAAAAGAAAAATGAACTGAGTAAAAAGCTCAGAAACATGGAAACGAAAATTAATTAAAAATATAAAAATGTAGGTAAATTGAATGAATGTTAAGTGTAAAAAGAAATAATTATGCCTCAAGTTTAATATATAGAGAGAACAAAAACAAAAAGAACCTCTGAGTCCAGAGGCACTAAACTGAAAAAGTCCTAAGGTGCTTGCATTGTTCAGGAAGAAGGGAAAACTACTAATATTTGACTTTAGAAAATCAAAGATACATATTAGATAGGGGCCACCTATAGGGGTAGAGAGGAGGCACAATAGAATTCTAAAGTGGTGGCAATATTAAGTTCTTGACCTGAATGATAGTTATATAGCTGTCTGTTTTGTAATGAATCCTTGAGCTGTACATTTTTACTTTGTGCATTTTTCTGCAATGTTATATTTCACACTTAAAAATTTTAAAATCTGGGGTGAGTGGGGGACTCCCAGGGATCACGCCCAAACTCCTAAACAGTTTTCAAGCTCATATCTGCTATCATCCCATTGGCCAACGCAAGTCATGTGGCACAGCCCAAAGTCCAGGTAGGTAGGTGCATTTTACTTTCCTAGGGATTAGGCCCAGGATTGGCAAACTTCTGTAAGGGGCCAGATAGAAATAGTATAGGTTTTGCAGGCCATGTATATCTCTTTTACAAATTCTTATTTTTTTTTAACTCTTTAAAAATATGAAAGCCATTATAAGCTGAGAACCTTATAAAACAAACTGCAACTAGATTTGGCCCACAGGCCATAGTTTGTCCACCACTGCAGTAGGCTGTGACAATACTGTATATGACAAAGAAGTAAAAAGTGAGTATAGAAATTTAATTGACCTCTAATGATTCCATATTGAGGCTGTTTTCCAGGAATGAATTAGATCCCAAAGCAGAGTCACCCGAATATAAACATAAAGATTTTTGTTTAATCCATGAATATTAAATTTTAACAAATATTTAAAGTCAATAAATAAGATCTTTAAAATGACTGCTGATAGTTAAACTTTGTTCAAAAAATAAATTTAAGAGTTAAAAGAGTGGAGTCCTTAATGTCATGAAATAATGCACTCATACTGAACACCATTTATATGAAAATAGCTTTTAGTTGCTTCATTATGAGCTGACCTTGTATGAGCCTTCCAAAAACCTAATAGAGTTGGGCTGTGTTTAGAAAGTAGAATAACCAACACAGGGGATACTGTCGGTGTGCTTTTGACTGTTCAAATCACATATTATAAAACATGTTCCATTTTAAGAGCCACATTTTAAGAGAAACATTGATAAAATGGAATGTGTCTAGAGGAAAGTGACCAAGAGAATGATTTTTGAATAATGTTATATGATAAACATGTAAAGGAATTTGGAAAGTTCATCATGAGAAGAAAAGGTTAAGAAAGGGAAGGAAACACGAAAATGTTTTCAGGCTGTCATGTAGAAGAGGAGATAGTTTTATCATCGTTGCTATATTATCATCGTGCACTATTTCATGACATTAAGGACTCCACTCTTTTAACTCTTAAATTTATTTTTTGAACAACCTTTTATCAAGGTTGGCCATATGTAGGGCCAAGGATGGGCCAACTTTTCTGTAATACGCCACCTAGAAAGTAAATATTTTAGGCCTCGCAGTCTGTTGCAACCACTCAACTTTACCATTGTAACTGGAAAATAATCATAGACAATATGTAAACTAATATGCATGAATATGTTCAATAAAACCTTACTTGTGGAACCTTAAATCTGAATTTAATATAATTTCCACACATTACAAATTTTATTCTTTTTACCATTTTTTTCAACAATTTAAAATTGTAAAAATTCTTAACTCACTGGTCCTACAAAAATAGGGGGCAGACCAAATTTGGCCCACAGGCCAAGTATGCCAAACGCTGCTATGGATAGTAATTTAAGATATTGGGTCTTATTTAATAGAAAGCAAATATCAGTTTATAAAACACATTGCTTTAATAATTGAAACATAAAATGGAAACATTGTGTAGGTACTACTAATAACCTGTCCCTTACCTCCTTGGTCCACCTCTGAGTTCCATAGTTTCTCTATAAACTGATAGACTGATCTAACTTGGCTCTATCATCTTATATTATTCTAAGATTCTATGATTTTAAGAACAATTCTTATCCTGGATGAGCTTCAAAGGTTTTACAATATTTTGGAAATTAGGTGCAAAATTTTTTGCCTATGTTTATTTTTGTATTTCGGTGGAGAGCATCTAGAGCCTCATAAATTTCTCTAAGGGGTCTGTGACCCATAAAGGTTAAGAACCAAACTCTATAATAAATAATTCTTAATGATTTTATCATAGGTCTAAATCTTTAATCACCTATTTTTCCCTTCCATAGTATTAAGGAATGCAAGGACTGATTTTTCACATTTGACAGCAGTTCTTCCTAAGGCTGTGTAATTCTAATAGGTACAAGAAGTGGGCAAGGAAGAGACTGAATTTAGTTAATCATGATCCATTAAGAGGACACAAACTTCCTGGCAATCAATCTGGCACTTTTCTTAAGTACTGTTTTTTTTTTAATCCCTAATTAGTATAGCTCAGCAAATATCACTACATATTAAGGAAGTAACTGAGCAAATGAAAATTGCATAAGGAGAAGAGTCCTTTATATTCTCTCCCCTCCCCTTATATTCTCTTATTTCATATCTTTTTTTGGAGACAGAGCCACTGCCAACGAAATGCCTAAGATAAAGAATTGGTATAGTCCTACCCTCCTGCAGATTTCTTAAGCTAGGGCCATATAAATCAAACAGGATTACTTTATCTGCAGCTAAGAATTCTGTAGAGATATACTGAACCTATAAAAGATGGCAGAACCTGGCCAAGATCTGTCTTTTAAGTAATAAATTCTACTCTCTGACTCTGCTTTCAGAGTTTTCTCTATTTTTATTTTAGGGCAAGGTATGTGGATTTGTCTGCAATATTTAAAGGATTTTGGTTTATAAGGATCCAAAGTTGCTGCATTAGATTAAGTATGACTATTTTGGCATCATGCATGTGTGAAAGAATGAGAACAAGAATGAGAACAATTAAACATGTGTAACATAAATTTCCATCTAAAACACAAGTCATATGAAAAGGTGATATTTGAAGAGATGAGGAACAAGCCATGTGGACATTTAGAATATGAAATAAAAATATATGTCTTTAAAAAAAATAAAATAAAACACAAGTCAGACCTTAAACCACTCAGAAATAATGATATACAATTTTCTAATGATAGCTACCATTTATGAGAACTTACTAAATGCCAGATATGATAAATTCAGGTTAACAATAGATAGATGATAAACAGATGATAGATAGATAATGGATAGAGGGTATATGTCAATATACTGATACAAGCAAGCTCCACAATTATCTGAGCTAAGAACAATATTTCCATCTCCATTTTAAAAATTAAGGCTTGGAGAGTTAAAATAATTTACACAAGGCTATAAAACTAAAAACACCAAAACAAATGTTTGAACCTAGATCTCTCTAGCGCCACAATTTATCTTTAAGCCCACAATACAGTACTGCATTACATGCTATAACAGTCTAACTAGGAAATGTTGGGAAGATTTGAATCTCTGCACTGAGAATATCGAAGTCACCAAAGAAAATTTTGGAAAGTAGTTGGAGTTGGTAACCTGACCTGGAACAGTTTTAACTTTCAATAAGTTTAGGACATCACAGGCCTCTATGCTATGCCTACCAACTGGGAGTTTGAGGTGTTCATCACCAAAAGAGGCCAGAGCTTCATGGGAGTACAAAGACACATTAGCTTTGAAAAAGAGAATAAAGGTTGGCTTCTGTCAAAAGCAGGAGTCTGAATCCATCAAAAGCATCTGAGGGCAAGAAGCTGCCATCTACCGCTCAATGACTAAAAGGACTGAGCTGAGAACCTGGCCTAGAAGAAGTAAAGATCCTAACTATACCTCATTTTGACAATTAACTATAAAATCAATGTAGATTAATAGAATAACTCAAAGAAAAATAGGTCAAGGGCAAGAGTAAGATTTTTCAAGGCCTAGAGCCATATGGAGCAAACATGGTAACTGAATATCAGCCCATATTCTACAGGAGCTATTTACTGGGGAAAGGGTGGGAAATGGCATACAGGAAAATGCTTCTGTATTAGTAAGGACATTTTTAGTTTTAAACCAAAGAAACTGACTAAACTCAGTCTACCTTAGAAAAAAAATACTGGCCATATAATAGAATACTCCAAGAATAAATTTAGCTTCAACTACAGCTATAGACAGGTGATCGGAGGTTGCCAGAAAACTTTTTCTCCATCAATTCTCTTTTCCTCTGTGTAGACTTGATCTGTGTAGACAGTCCCTGTCTGTAATATCAAGGTGGCCACCAGAAGCTGCAGGCTTTCAGGACCCTAAAACATTGTGACCCCAAAGAACATGAAGGATTGTTCCCTGAGAGTTCTGACAAGCGGGCGTCTGACCTGGCTTAGATCATGTGACCATCCCTGAACCAATCAGTGAGGCTTGATGGAGTAGATCCTGTGGAGTAATTACATATTCTCCCCTGGCCCTGTTTTGAGAAGAATGGAGGTTGAAATCAAGCCCACTCAATCACAGGGAATGGGAGGAATTGTTTCCTATAGAAAGGGATGCTGGGTGAAAAAAAAAAAAAGAAAGAAAAGAAAATAGAAACAATGCATTAAAGACCATAGCAGGATTTGCAGTTTATGTATAGGTTAAAACACATTGCCGCCTGGAGCCAGAGGCACACGTGTGAGGTGTCAGAGAATAAGGAGTCACACTTCAAGCAGTTAAATATTTGTTGAATATTTACTACTATATTTCACTGATTCTAAGATACATGTTTTTCACAATTTAACAACTCAGATATCAGAATGTTTCTTACAATATATGATATCCGATAATTGTTGGCCAGAGAACAGCTATGATATAGTTTTCAAAGTCTACACAGAACTCAACAATAATTCTCATATTTTCATCTTTTCTATTGAGTTATGTGCATTGTTAATACTCTATTTGTAGAGTTCAATTGTAGTTTCAAATATCTTCAAAAAGATTAAACTATGATCTACCATTGAAATTAATGTTATTATATATGCAGAAAAAGAATCTGTGTGACAGGGCATACATTTAATATTAATGAAGCACATCTTCATGGCTGAGAGAATCACTGCAATTTCATATTTTCTTGCAAAGTAACACCAAGAGCTTTTTGACACTTAAGAAAGGATGACACCCACAAGCAGTTAAAGCTGTATCACATTTTTTCCAATATATATGAAAAGCATTTCCTTTCACATACCAAGAAATACCTCTAAGACAGTGTATTTAGTCAAAAATAACTCTTTTAATAAATATCAATCTAAGTAAATTATAATTCCGATTAAAGCAATAACAAGTCACTTAAATAAGTGGTAGCATTTCTTAGTAGTACATAAAATAATGTCTCATTTTAAAATCAATAACAATAGATTTGATGAAAATAAGTATATAACAAGCACTGAGGTAGGTATCAAAAATACAAGAGAAATAATTCATGGATCCTATATTTGAGGTGTGTGTCTTAAGTAGGGTGTGGTAGAAAAGGGTTATCAAAACAACCTACGCTAAGCCAGAAATTTCCCTCACCTATCACCCACTCATTATGTTCTGAATCTCCATCTCAGAGGTATTACAGAAATAACATTTATGAGAATATTTGCAGTATTATAAATTAATAAATGTACTGAATATAAAGTATTTACTTGCCTTAGAAACTCTAATACTCCAAACATTTAAGCCAAAAATCTTAGAGTCACCCCAGACTCTTCTCAGTCTCTCACACCCCACATCCAATCCATCAGAAAAGCTTTAGCTTCAAAATATATCCAAAGAATCTGGCTATACTGCTACTTTAATCCAACCCACCATCATCTCTTAACTGGAGTACCACAGGACCCAGCCCCATTACATTCTTCCTGTTTCTGTCCTTACTCACCACCTCACACTCATGGTCTATTTTCAACACAAAGCCAAAGTGATCCTCTTAAGAACGATGTAGATTATGACATTCCTATGCCACAAATCCTGAAATGGCCTACCATTTCACTCAGAATAATAGCCAAAATCCCTTTGATGGCCTACAAGGCCCTAAATGCCTGACCCATGTTATCTCTCTGATCTCTACTATTGTTGTCGTTTTCAATTACTTCACTTCAACATCCAGGCCTCCTTGATGTTCTCTGAACACACCAGGCATGCTCTTGCTTCCAGCCTTTGCTCCTGCTCTTCCCTCTGTTGAACGTTCTTCTGTGAGATAACTGCTTAGCCAATTCTCTCACCTCCTTTCAATCTTTATTCAAATCTCACCTTGCCAATGAAGCCTCACCTGATTACTCTAACGCCAACTGAAACTATACCCTTTCCCAGACCCCTCCTACATGATGATCAAACTTCTCTTTTTACTATAGCATTTATCTGCTTCTAACACACTACATATTTTGTTGATTTGTGATATTTATTGCTTAATGCTTCACTCCCCATCTCTGTCCTCCCATGAATCTAAGCTCCATGAGGGCTATCTTTTTTGTTCACTGTTGTACTCTAGCACTTAAAACTGATTGGCAAATAAGTAGAACTTCCATAAAAATTTCCAGGATGAATAAACGGGTGATTTTTACTAGTCCAAACATGAATATAAACTCATGTGTGTAAAACATTTAGAATGGGCAGAGAGGACATAAGCTAAAAATCCTCTGAAATCAAAAAGGAAATTCTATTTTGAGAGTACTCAGCAGAAAATTACACATAGAACCTATTGTACTAAGTCCAGAAAGGCAGAGAGAAAGGGAGATAGGGAAAACAGGATCTCTATCTTGGGTGAAGGGCAGGTCTGCTGGCATTGATAGCCCAAGCTTTTGGCCTTAATGCCTCCTAGATATACCCAATTAAATAGATAAAAGCTTCCAATAAATTCCTCTAAAAATAAGCAAACTCAAGGACATCTTTAATCCCCCCACTCCTCACCCCTAATCACCAACCCCACTTCATGGGCTATAAGAAATGTCCCAGCAGAATGCTAATTTTCCAAAATAGAACTCAGAGCTGTGTACCCAAAGCTGATATCTCTCAATCTTGTCAAAATGATTTGCTCATGAACACACAGCCAGCATTAGCAAGCTAGCAACAATCAAATCATATACCCTACTTTCTCTCCCTCTTTACTCCCTTTATGTTTTATACATCAAATAAGGTGAAAAGAGAAGAGACAATGATAAAACTACTTGGAAAACCATTAAACTACTTTTTGCTTTCAGTTCTATCCATACCTGTTTTAGAGTAAAACTTCTCTGCAAAAATAAAGGTTTTGAAGTAATATCCAAAATCCAATAAAAGTGCATGTCATGGAAAGCTGAATACCTGAAGGTTCAAACTACTTCTCTCCTCCAGGATTGCAAATTGTCTTTCTGACCCAGGCATCTTATCTCTCAATTTTCTCTCTTCTCACTTAAATTTGGCAGGCCACTACAATACAACACAATCTCTCCTAACATTTTGCCCCCAGCTCACCTACAGAAATCCCACCCAACCTTCAAAGCCTAGCTCCAATTCCAAATCCCTTGGGAAGACTACAGCACCCGGCTTGTTCCTTCCAACATGTTCCTTGTTCTCTTTCCTCTTCAAATACAATATGTGTGTGCTTGATAAAATTTTCCATAACAGACTTAAGTGTCTTCCTTATCTTTGCCTCCCAGAAGCACATAATAGCCCTGAACTGGTGGGCTGTAGAGGCCACACCATGAAGGAAGTACGCTTGGAAATGCATAAAGATGGTTCCAAGAAAATAAAAGGATCCGAAGTATTTTATAATGCCCTTTTTATCCCACTGACACCTTTTCATATTTACAAACTAGTAGATTTTTCAAAAATTAAAAAAAAGTATTTACATGATTATTATTATTACTATTATTATTATTTTGCTCTACCTTAGTAGCTCTTGGAAAAAAAATGGTTGCATTTTTAACCCAGAAGAATTCAATTGACTATTTTTTCGGAGAAACTTGGGAAAGTAAGTAAAGCACTTTGCCTCTACGCCAGAGGTTTCTCCAGAGGCTTCAAAGAAGGAATGTGAGACTGTTGCTAATACCTACGATGGCATGACGAGCAATGAGTACACCTCAGTACAAGGAGAGGAACCGCTCAGAAGTGAAAGAGCCCAGTTGATAGGTAACTCTATAACTTCATGCATTTCCGAGGGTGAAAAAAAGCACCATTAACCACTACACCAGGCAGCAGATGTTAACTGAAACTGTCCCAGGCAAACCAGAACCCATGACAACCCTACAAATAAGTCAGTGAACCTGAAGACTCAGGACACAGCAAAAGAAAGTCCACTGTAGTTTTAGGTAGCTTAGAATAAATCCCCTGACAAAACTGCCTGTTGAAAGAGCTAGTGTATTTATTGTAAATGTTGAAGGTAAAAATACATATTTCTAGATTTCCCAGAATACTGAAGAAAACAAATCTAACTTAATTATCCTCAGGTCTTTCTTTTCTACCTGTAAAACAGATGAGCTCCCAAAACCACACTAATGATATGGTGGCTAAGACATGGAAACAACCAAAGTGCCCTTCAATAGATGCTTGGATAAAGAAGCTGTAGTACATATATACAATGGAATATTATTCAGCCATAAGAAAAGATGAAATATTGTCATTTGAGACGACATGGCTGGATCTTGAGATTATCATGCTAAACAAAATAAGTCAGACAGAAAAAGTTGAAACCATACGATTTCACTCATATGTAGGTTATAAAACAAAGCAACAAAGGAACAAGACAAACAAAGACTCATGGACAGGGACAACAGTTTAGTGGTTACCAGAAGGAAATAGGGGGTAGATAAGGGTAAAGGGGGTCAAATATATGGTGGCGGAAGAAAATTTAACTTTGGATGGTGAACACACAATGCAATATACATATGACATATTACTGAATTGTACACTTGAAACCTATGTGATTTTATTAACCAATGTCACCCCAATAAATTTATTTTTTTAAAAATCACACTAATGAATCTTTACCATTTATTCATAGAATGTCATCACATAGAAAGATGATCACTACATGATATTAATTTAATTAGAAGATCTTATTAATTCATTCATCCTTTATAGAATTTATCATAACAATCATAGAGTGTTCTAAATATTTTGTTAAGAAAAGAGGATTTGGGGCTTAAATGAAACCAGTACCTAGAAACGATTTCAGTATAACCCAAACCAGACATTACTTGAACCCACAAATATTGGTTATACTTTTTCATAGATGTCCACTTTAATTATTGAATAAAATGATTTACCATATCAGTTAACCCTCAGAACCCAACACATAAAAAGTTTTGTTGCTAAGGACCATACCTGTAATGTGGCAATTTATTTTTTCTCCCCTGTGGAGGTTCATTTCTCAATATTGCTAAATCCAATTTTTATTCAACAGTTTCATTAGGTTCCATATTCAAATATATGGAGACTCTCATTGAATACTCAGAAAAAAATGTTTTTTTCATGTACCTGTTAATGGCTCAAATATAATGTATCGATTACAATAATAAACTATGACATGTTTTCACACCCTTAAAATTTTTCAACCTACGTTGGGTGTGATGGTTTGTATTATGTGAATGCTAAAATAAATGAGGATGAAATGAGTTAAAATATATCAGAAACCTTCATACATCCCAATTAGAATGGTTTCTTTATGGTACAAAAGGTATTTAAATACAGTCTAATGCTGAAAATATCTGACCTTCCACTAGTTCATAAGAACAACAGTGCTTAAAAAAGAAAAAAAGAAAAGAAAAGAAAAAGACATTAATTAAAATATAATTATCAAGCACAGTGTGATTAAGCATAGTGTGATTAAGCATAGATGAAAGGTGAATAATTCTTGTTAGTGGTTCCTATACAAATTTGGGACTTCAAAGATTGCAGATGATGGGAAAAATTCTAAATCATAAAATAAAATAAACTTTTTATATCACTTAACAACCATATATTAAAAGGTCACCAACCTATACTGAGACTCTAAAGTATGCTTAGCTTGATTTAGCACTAGTCTTCATGCAAAACCATGGAACCCATCATAGAAACAGGTTTGCCTCACACTTAACATAATCATTCACTAGGGTGAGGTAAAACATAGCACAATTTTTACAAATGTGGATTTTTATGTCATACAGATGTGGACAAAATTCGGGTTTTGTGATTTTGTGCAAGTTAGCCCAAGTTTTTAAGCATCAGTTTCCTCACTTTGCAGTGTTGTTGAAGGATAAAATAAAAGACAGTATGTTAATTCCTTATAATTATTACTCAGTAAGAGAAACTTATCAAGCATCATCGTGGTAGGCAAAATAATGACCCCCCCCCAAAAAAAACTATTTGCAAAAAAATATATACCTGGTAAAGGACTGTTATTTAAAACAATCAGAGAACTTTTAAAACAAAACAATAAGAAAACAAACAGCCCAATTAAAAAATGGCAAAAGACTTTGACACCTCACCAAACAAGATATACAGATGGAAAAACAAGCATATGAAAAGATGCTCTACATTCACTTCTTAATTCCTAGAACCTGCATATTTTTCATGTTATGTGGCAAAAAGGAATTAAGGGTAACAAACAGCTGGCTTTAAAATATGCAGGTTATCCTGGATTCTCCCGGTGGGCTCCATGTAATCACTAGGATCCTTAGCAGTGGAGGAGGAAGGCAGGACACTCAGAGTCAGAGTGAGATGTGACTATGAAAGAATAGCCATAGAAATTCCATGTTTCTGGCTTTAAAAATGAAGGCCGGAATATTATATAATGTCTAAACACTACATTGTACACCTGAAACTAATATAAAATAATATTAAATGTAAACTCTAATTGAAAAATTAAAGTAAATGAAAATGAAGGAGGGGATCTTGAGCTAAGCAATGTGGACAGCATCTTGAAAGTCGAAAAGATAAGGGCGAGGATTCTCCCTAGAGCATCCAGGAAGGAATACAGCTCTTCTTATAGCTTGACTTTAGCCTAGTGAGATCTGTGTCAGACTTCCAACCTACAGAACTGTAAGATAGTAAATTTGGTTGTATTAAGCCAATAAATTTGAGGTAATTTGTTACAGCAACAATAGAAAATTAATGCCATTCCTATATGGCAAGAGCTCTACTGGGTGCTAGAGATAATAAGATGAGCAAGACACTCTATAGATATATTTTCCTCTTGATAAATCTCATGTTATAACCCTAGAACAACTTATTATAGTATATAATATCATAGGCGTTGCTAGGAAAAGTTTTTGTACCTATAGTCTAGACAAGATAATTTATTAAAACAAATCTGTGATATTTTACAGACCTATATCTTGCTCTCCTTCTACACAGGGTAAAGAACTGGAAGCAGAAACTTTGGTGTAGATGAACCTTTTGGCAGAGATGACAAGTTGCCTGCCAGAATTCTGTTTCCTTTCTTCCTTACTCATATATGATTGGTGTAGTAACATTTCTAGCTAAAAACCTAAAGTTTTAAGCTTTTCTCACAGAAAAGGGTATCAAATGAGATGTAAGCTAAGTCTTAAGGTATAATTACTGGAAAAGGTCTCTTAAGGAGATTATTTATCTAGCAGACACCCTTATTTCTTTTCTCCTTTTTCCAACCTGAAATAAAATAGCAATTCTGTACTACTTGATAAAAGAAACCAATGAAGATATCAACAAAGGGTAGAAACCAAGAGAGAACCCAAGGATAAAATCAGGGATGGGGAGCAGAAAAAATGAAGAAGCCTAGGGTAACAGGGTGTTGTATGAACACTGAACGGCCTGCCTCTAGAATTCTTTTACATGAGAAAAGATAAATTCTTAACTCAATAAGCCAGCCAAAAGTGATCACTTAAATTTGACCTAATGCTTCTTTCTCTAATTTCCTAAGTGAAGTTTCTTTAAAAATCAGCCATAATTTAACACTAAAAAAAGCCACGTAATGGTGCTGGAACAATCGGACACCCTCACACAAATATATACATATATATGGATAGATATACAGACCTTACAAGCTTCACAAAAGTAACGAAAAGTGGGTCACAGACCAAAATATAAAACACAAAACTACAAAACTCCTGGAAGATAATATAAAAGAAAACCTAGATGACCTTGGGAATGGTGATGCCTTCTTAGACACAACACCAAAGACATGATCTATTGAAGAAATTATTGGTAAACTGAACTTCATTAATATCAAAAATGTTTGCTCTGCTGTAAATGCTGTCAAGCGAATGAAAAGACAAGCCACGGACTGTGAAAAACTATTTGCAAAAAAAAAAAAAAAAAAAAAAAAACATACCTGGTAAAGGACTATTATCGAAAATATACAAGAACTTTTAAAATAATACAATAAGTAAACAAACAACCCAGTTTTAAAAAATGGACCAAAGACTTTTGACACCAAAAAAGATATATGAATGGCAAATAAGCATATGAAAAGATGTTCTACATCATCTGTCATCAGAAAAAGTGCAAATTAAAACAGCTCTACACATCAATTAGAATGGCCAAAATCCAGAACACTGACAATACCAACTGCTGGCAAGGATGTGGAGCAATAGGAGCTCTCATTCATTGGTGGTGGGAATGAAAAATGTCACAGTCACTTTGGAAGACAGATTGGAAGTTTCTTACAAACTAAACATACCCTCATTGCACTACCCAGCATTGTGCTCTTTGGTATTTACCCAAAGGAGCTGAAATTTTATGTCCACACAAAACCTGCTCATGGATGTTGAAAAAGCTTCATTCACAATTGCCAAAACTTGGAAGCAATTAAGACATCTTTCAGTAGGTGAATGGATAAACTGTAGTATGTCCAAAAATGTCATATTATTCAATGGTAAAAAGAAATTATCTATAAAGCCATGAAAAGACATCGAGGAACTTTAGATGCATATTATTAAGTGAATGAAGCCATTCTGAGAAGGCTACATACTGTATGATTCCAATTATATGACATTCTGGAAAAGGAAAAACTATGGAGAGAGTAAAAAATCAGTAGTTTCCAGGGATTAGGAAGGAGGGAACGGTGAATAAGGTGAATGAAGAGGTTTTTAGCACTGTTTAACTGCTCTGCATGATACTATACTGGTAGATACATGTCATTATAAATACGTCCAAGCCCACAGAATATATAGAACCAAGAGTAAACCCTAATGTAAGCTGTATACTTTGGGTGATAATGCTGTGTCAGTGTAGGTTCATCAATTGTAAAAACCGTACCACTCTAGTTGATAATAAGGAAGGCTACGCATGTGTTGGGGAGAAGGGGTACATGGCATATATGTTTTGCTCAATTTTTTGCCTTCTTTTTTCTCAGTTTGTCATTACACATACAGTTTTTAAGAATTTAATATTTGAGCAGTTTTAGGTTTATAGCAAAATTGAAAACCACCATTTCTTTCATGGATCCTTCTTCTGGTATTATATCTAAAAAGTCATGTCATACCCAAGGCGATCTAGGTTTTCTCCTTTATTATCTTCTAGGAGTTTTATAATTTGGCATTTTACCTTTAGATCTGTGATCTATTTTTAGTTAATTTTTGTGAAGAATATAAGGTCTATGTGTAAATTAACATTTTTGTATGTGGATGTTCAGTTGTTTTAGCACTATTTGTGAAAACGTTACCTTTGTTCCACAGCGTTGCCTTTGCTCCTTTGCCAAAGATTAGTTGACTGTTTTAAAATGGGTCTATTTCTGGGCTCTCTATTCTGCTCCATTTACCTATTTGCCTAGTCTTGCATGAATATCACGCTGTCTTGATTATTGTAGCTTTACAATAAGTCTTAAAGTAGTCTCAGACCTCCATTTGTCTTTTCTGTGATATTATGTTGGTTATTCCGGGTCTTTTGTTTCTTCACATAAACTTTAGAATTGGTTTGTTAATAACAACAAAGTAATTTTCTGAGATTCTGATGGGAATTGTATTGTGTCTATAGATCAAGTTGAGAAGAAATGACATTTTGACAATATTGAGTCTTCCTATCCATGATCATATATTTTTCCATTTGCTTAGTTCTTCCTCGGCTTCATTCATCAGAGTTTTTCAGTTTTCCTTATACACAAATCATGTACATATATTGTTCAATTTACACCTAAGTATTTAATTTGAGGGGGTGCCAATGTAAACAGCATTGTGGTTTTCATTTCTTCTTCAATTTTCATCCATTTGTATATAGATATGTTTCTGAGCTATTTTATTTTCCTTCTCTCTGAGAAACTTCTTTAAATATATCTTTCAAAGCAAGTATAATGACAACAAATTCCATTCATTTTTGTTTGCCTGAGAAAATCTTTATTTCACCTCCACTCTTACAGGATACAGAATACTAGGTTGGTGGGTTTTTGTTCTCAACACTAAATATTTCACTCTATTTTCTTCTTGCTTGCATGGTTTCTGAGAAGTTGGAGCTAATTCTTACCTTTGTTCCTCCGTAGCCAATACGTTTTTTCCTCTGGCTTCTCTCAGGATTTTTTGTCTTTGATTTTTCTATAGTTTGAAAATCGTTTTAGCCTATGTTGCCTCTGCTCTTCAACTTTGGGAGTCTCAACTGAAATATACTCAAGCTCAGAGATTCTTTTCTCAGCCACATCATCTCCTAATGAGTCTATCGAAGGCATTCTTCATTAATGTTGCAGTGTTTTTCATCTCTAGCATTTCTTTTTGGCTCTTTCCTGAGATTTCCATTGCTCTGCTTACATTGCCAAACTGTTGTTGCATCTCATCCACTTTATCCATTAGAGCCCTTAGCATATTATTCATAGTTGTTTTCAATTTCCAGTCTGATAATTCTAACATTCTTGCCATGTCTGGTTCTGATGCTTGCTCTATCTCTTCAAATTGTATCTTTTGCTGTAATTTTTTCTTAATAACCAGATGCAATGCACTGAGTAAAAGGAAGAGCTGTTAAAAGGCCTTTAGTGATGCAGTGGTAAGATGTGGGGGAAGTGAAAGCATTCCACATCACATAATTAGGTCTCAGTCTTTTAAAGAGCCTGTGCCTCTGGACTGTGAACTTCACAAGTGCTTCTCAGTTTGTTTCCCCCCCTCATACCCCTTTAGGTGGACAAGATGGCTAAAGTGAGCCAGAGCTGTGTGCTTCCCTGCTATCACACGGAAAGCTACACCTGACTGGAATGGTTAGTTCCCTTCCCCCAAGTAAGTTAGGCTTTGGTAAAACCTGAGCAGGTTAGTCTCCATTAACTATTTTTCCCTGAAAGCAAGAAAAAGTATGCCAGCATATTTCAAAATGGTTACTTTTCCCCTCCCACTGCCAGGAGGGTGAGAGATTTTTTTTTCCCCTAATATTTGCTGTGAAACTTGGTGAAATTCCTTGAAGTAAAACTCACAAAAATGTGCTCCCCCACCATGACTGGGTTGCCCTGGAGTTTTTAACTCTCAGATTTGTCCACACTGAGCTTTTAGCAATTCGAGTACAGTTCATGTTTTCCTACTAGTTCTCATGACAGTTGCCTTCTGGAGTCCTTGCTCTAGTCAGGCATGGCTCCTCGTATTTGCCTGTCTGCTTCTCCAGCCTTGGAGCAGTGGTTTACCTCTCTTATGATTCCTAGGAGAGCTGTCAATTTTCCATTCTGTTCAGATTTTTAATGGTGATTAGGAAAGAGTAGCAAATTCCAAGCTCCTAATATGTGGAATAGGAAACTAAAAGTCACTTCTACTCAATTTTGCTATAAATCTAAAGCTGTTCTAAAAAATAAAAACTATGAATAATAATTTTTTTAAAGAGGCCACTAGCTCCTATGAAATTTCTGGGACCTGATAGTATAAACTGACTTCCATTTAATCTAGACTCCTGAGCCTCCAGAACTCTTAATTTCAAAAAAGAATCAAAGCTAAGCAGGGTCAGGCCTGTTAGTGCTTGGATGGGAACCACCTAGGAAGATCAGGTGCTGTAGGAGTAAAAATAAAAAATAAGGGATTGTAAGCTGACAAAGTCCTTGCAACCTGTGAGGTCAACCAAGGGTTGCCTTGCCTAAGAAAAATAAAATAAAATAAAAATAAAAAAAATTATAATAATCAGTATTCTCATAAATACCTATTCACAAATGTAACCATTTTAAAGTGTCTTAACTATGTTTTTGTGTCTGAACATAGCAGTAACAATGAAGAATATATACTATTTCCTTGGGAGGAACCATAATGAACTACTAAATAGGCTTCATAATGCTGCTGCTTATAAGCTTTGGGAAGTATTAATCCTTTTCTGTTTACACAGAAATTCTAAATGCTAATACAGAACATGGATGACAATTTTATAGAGACCCAGATTTCTACCCATAACAGTGTTCTAGCATGGAGGGCTAAGTATTTTCCATCATAGCAACTCAATATGTGCTTTAAAAAATCATTATAATCAGTTCATAATAAGATACTGAGGAACAGCCAGAGGCAAGGAAAAAATGCATGGGCTTCAAAAATAGCTTTAAGAAAGCTGAACCATAAAGTAGAATTCTGTATAACCTTTTCTCCTAGATTTGTATCTTTTTAGAAACAAAGGTCCATGATGAAAGGCAGCGATCTCGCATACAATTCCTCCCCTCCTACAGATATACTCTCCACGGATAATCTCTTAATTTTTTCTATTTCTGGGTGTTTTGGTAGTTATCTCTATATTGTCTAAGAAGTTCATTTCTTTTTACCATCTTGATTTATTCACTTCAGATAATATCTGTTGACTGCTATCATAAAATGTAAGAATCAATTTCATTTACCTTGCTACCTCTTCCCCTTCACCTCTTCCAGTGTTGGCTATTAATTTGTTATTTTTAGCTTTTGTATTGGTTAACCATTAACTATAAATACCATACTAAACACACACTTCTCATTACAGTGACTTTCCATAGAAGCTCTTGAACATACTTTGTAACATAAGCACATTAACACCAACACATATTTTTTCTCTCTTATTAGATTGATTCTAAAAGATGGAAATCAATAAGTACAACCACAATGACTATGGAAATATGCTCTAATGTTATGCTAGAAGTACATTCTCCTCTCCAGGTCCCATTACGTGAATAACATATACACATATATATCCTAAAAGAACCAAGTCAACATTTATTAGCAAGTCACTGATAGTTAAAGACATAAAAGAGGAATATATGTGTTCCTGTACAAAAACAACTATGATCTAGGTAGAAAATTATGAGATCTCAAAAATATTCAGTATGTTGTGAATGCTGACTCACACTCCTTTTTTAAGTAACTGGCGTTTTAATTATTAGAGTTCATTTAGTCATGAAAGAAATATTCAAGTGCCTACTATATATCACATATTGCATTGGGCACTTGAGAAAAATTGTTGAGCCAAAATAAACATGGTGCTATGAAGACTATTGGAAAAGGTATGTTATAAGAACCTAGAAGAATTAGACATCATTTAGTCTTAGAAGAGGACTTTAGATAAATAGGAAAAACACCATGTGGAACCTATAACACAAGGGAAAGCGGTCTTTTTTCATCCCTCCCCATTCTTTTTCAAAACCCTGAATACTCTTGTAAATTTTATTGTTTCTATATGGCCCATTTCCTAATAATAGCATTTTTTCAATGATAATTTAGACACAATGAAATCAATTAAGTGGGTTGATTTTTTAATGTAATAGAATAGAATCAAACCAAAAAATGTCAGACTGCATTATATATAATAATGGAAAGGTCGTTTCTGAAGCTTTTGTTTTAGTTATACAAACACACATCAAGAGTTAATATGGAAAAACATTTCTTATTGTCATAGTCAAAAACATAGGTGAAGCACTGTTCTAGAAACTTGCATGCCAGACAAGTCAACAATATTGCCAAGAAAGTATTTTTTTCCAGAGTGTATATGATTAAATTTATTTGCAATTTTCATCATCAAGTGTTGGGAAATGCATACACGCAATCTTTCAACACGCATTGAGCCATATAAGAATGGGCCTCGGGCCTAAAACACTATCTTTGCTATGAGATAGAGTCCTCACAGACTGTCCCAGGTTTATCACCTTCTGTGAAAGTATCTTTCCTTGTTTCAGATCCAATGTGCATTCCACTGTTACACTTAAGTACATGTGTCACTCATTGGTCTTCAGATATGTCTCCTGCTTTCTGTATTTCAGACCCCACAGGGAAGGGGTAAATATACTTCCACTGCAGTAGAAAGTGAGGTGTGTACAGCTACACTGCCTATATTGGCTGGCTGCAGAGTAGATCCACTAGCCATGGAGTACCCACACATTGCAAGGAGCTAGATCATGTCGGCTCTCTCTCTTCTCTTGCTATAAGTAAACACTACACTGTTTGAGCTTGGTATGCATGTTTTCTGTTCTGAGCAACCGCCACTTATGCACTGGTTTCTTCCCTAGGTGGCACTTGCCTGCCTTTTAAACCTTGACTACACAAGCCTAGCCACTCAGGGAACAGTGAAACATCAAGAACACCATCAAATAAGATTTAGTAATTGACTATTCAATTTGTAGAATCTGGATGGAATTGAGCCTTGTTAAGACAGGAATCTATAAAGGATGCAACATCTTGATTGCACATATTTCAAACATATGAATCTTGACTAGAACAGGTAGATAGGGTTCACCAGATCAGATATTTATCTATAATAATACTTAAAGTAGTTAGTAAATTTACAAAGTTGGATCACATTCAATAATATGTCCTTTAACATTCAGATTCATAAAATAAAATATAAAGACTATATAACAGTTCTATGTCGGAATCCAGTTTTGACTCACTAAGGAACTGTCAATAACCTAATGTGTGTGGTAAAAAAATAATTCTGATCAATTTTCAATCTTCTCATCCATGGCCTACATTGAATATGTTTCTGAAGTAGTAAGACTTTAATCAACTGGTAAACACTATTCATTAAACACCTACCATATCAATCAGGGAACAACCTTTCACAAACTAATGAAAGTATGCCATAAGCCAAGGAGAATGATTAATCCAAGTCCATGCATCTGAAGTTTTAAAAAAGAAGAAGAAAACAAGCATAAACATTGCTTCTTACCTCAAAAGACTTAAAAATTAGTAAAAACTAGTAAAGAAGGAAAATTTTCTGCAATATAGAAAATCAATCGTAAGGAAACCACGCTAGGCAAAAAGATTAAGGATGAATATTCAAGTTTCCCATAGGAGTGAAATTTTTTTCCCAAAGGTTTACATCAGCAACATTTAGCTTTTCCTACTTCTAGAATGTTTTTTTTATCTAATGTCTTTGCTTACAACACTCTAAAATTGGTATTCATTTTGTGAAAATAACAGTTGTTTAAATATATCACAATCTAAATCAGAAGACTATAAGAGGAAAAATTATCACCTAAGAATCTGGGTTGAGCAGGTTTTGAAAACTCACAGCCATCCCTCAGGAAAAAGCAGGGTAATTTAACTGGAAAAGATGATGGTTGAAAGGGAGATCAATATGTAATTTTAGCTAAATCACTTCCCTATTGTCCTTTGGGCCAATGCCAAAGAAACTCTCTGCCTAGCTTTCGACATTGGGTCAAACCAGAAACACTGGTTTGCACCTGAAAGAGAAAATGAAGCCAGTACAGACAGTATACTGAGACAGTCTGAGATTCCATTAGAGTGTCAGCCATGAGTAAGGTGAGATGCAATTTCTATGGCTATTAGATAGTTTCACCATCCCCAAGTCTCCCTGGGCAACTTCATGGATGCATTTATGATGAAACTTCTCATTTTCTGTTGTTTTCTCACTTGGACCTTAAAGTAAATTCATCTTTTATCAGTTCCACACTTCATTCAGTGTCATGATTTGGAAGAGATAATAAAATACTGGCTAGTGCTGCCCCAGAGAGGACACTGAACCTTCCTTCATTTCAGGAGACTGTACTTACGGGAATTGATTTACCTGCCAAGACCATTCTCAAAAAAAAAAAAAAAAAAAAATCATCCTGAAGTAAAGCAGAGCCAGAAAATTAGGAGCCATTGTCTAAATGTAGACACTGTCCTCAAAGACTGGGAGGGAGAAGGACAAAGTAGTTTCACCAAATTCAGAGAAGCCAGACTAAATAATTATTCTCAACAATCCATACTCAAATTTTATTTTTATTTTAAAATATTTTTGTAATGTTGATTTTGTCCTTCGTGTCTATGCAATAGCATTCACATTATTTAAAATTCCATAGATCCTCTGGAGGAAAAAAAAAAAACATTTAGAAGTAAGTCTCCTCAAGATCATTGTTCATATTACTGGAAAGTGTGTGTGTGTGTGTGTGTGTGTGTGTGTGTGCGCGCGCGCGCGCGCGCGCGCACAAAGTCATGGATGTCATTATCTAAGAACTTAACCATCAAAGTAGCAATACCTTTGACCTTGGGACATATGTTTAAATCCAAAACTTTTAGCCCTAGCACCGCAATGATTACTCTCATTCAAATTTGTTCTACCACACACACCCCAAAAATGGTTTCTTCTATGTTGAGAAAAGTTTTCCAAATCAACATATTTTGATTGATAGGCAATGATTTTCATCTCTTTTAATATAAATATTTGGAAAATAGGAAAAAAAAACTTGGGCAAAACTGTAGAACTTAGAGTGAAAACATTCAACCTATCAGCCTATCTATCCATCATGTAAAAATTTTATGAAGTCAGTTATCTTCAGCAGATGCCACAAAGGAGAAACAGTTATTATAGGATTATTTCATGGTTTATTTTTAGTTAACATTAAAATTTGCTGAATATCGTGATTGTCTCTGAACGTAAATTTCAAAACCAGTAAACGAATCCAGAATGTTAAATCCCTAAGTAATAAAAAGAGTTAGTGTTCCTTGGGAAATGTGTATAGAAGATGTTGGTTGCATCTCTTTCTCTTTCCTAATTTCTAATATCTCGTCTGATATCTACCCTTAAACTATACAGCTCATGAACTTGAAGAGAAATTGATCATACTCACAGTTTCAAGGAGGCCCTGAATTTTCCAACATCTTTTAGCTTCCTTGTTCAGGAAACTAGACCTAAGCCATTCAGCTCACAGCATTCCTTTGGTTTCAGATTCCTGATCAAATGATTAGGTTAGTGAGATGTGAGGGGAAGTTTACTGGACAAAATGGAAAGAAAGTCCCGACTTAAGAGAAAGGCACATAAGAGAGCCCATGTATGCTGTATATGGATGTCCATTGCTGCAGGATCTTGTTACAAGACTGAGATGAAATCAAACACACAAAAAAAAGGATGAAAATGCCAAGAACATATCAGCCAATCAGACCAAGTTCTAGTTAAACTAGATCTAGGTGCCACCCCACCTATGGATATTTTTAGTTCCTTAAAGACCTGTTCGAGTTGGGTTTTCTATTACTTTGACTTAAAATGGTCTAACGCATAAAATTAACAGGGTTCTTTTTCTTAATTAAGACAGCTATATAACTAATCATGTTTTACTTTTTGCTGCCAGGAATTTAGAGTTAAATTTGAAATTCAGTTGCAAAAATTACATAAGCCTTGTGGCCTGCACTTTAGTATCATCTTAACGAAATCCAGTTTTCTCACCTATTTTTCTAATTTTTTTCTAGACATGGTTATTATATTCACTTGTATTACCTTTTTCATTTTAATTTTTAATTTTTATTATAAGCTACCAATAGATTATTTGCAGAATAAATTGAGGTACAAATAAATTAATAAGATAAAATAAAATAGATTGCCACAAAATAAGTGGAAATTTTTCAGAAGGCCCATGGTACAAACGCTAGCAAGGAAATTTAAAGAAATATTAAAGATATTTTACAAATCAAAACTTTTTCTTGCAGAAAGTTATGTTATTTTCCAGATAAATGAAACTCATTGTTATATTTTTATTCAATCAACCAGAAGAAAAACAGGAATTGGTTTTATATGATTTTTGTTGATCTAAATAGAATTCAAATTGCAAAGTAAGAGAATTGATAGCTTAACAATTACTGCAAAGTACTCCACGTTATGCAGCTCATTTTATTTTTTCTGACTCAGGACATTTCCTTCATTAATCTAATTAATTTGTACTAAAATATGTCACCCTCATTGCATTAAATTTTACATTAAAATTGTTTGATTACTTGCCAGAGAATGTTTTCTCTAGAATTGAGTTTATGGAATAAATATCTATTGCCTAATAAATATTTCACCATTTTGAAAGACATTTGCTTTCTTTCCATAAGTATCCATAGCATGGAGATCACAGTGCATTTCACACCTAAAAATGTATATGTGTGTGTGTGTGTATGTGTGCAAATGTGTGTGTGTGTGTATAAATTTACAGTAAGCCTGATGGAAAGCAGTCAACTCTGCCTGGTTTTTTCTTCTCCTTTATGATTATAAACCTAATTGTATTTCTATAAGTTCTATCTCTTAAAAAGCAAAAACAGACTATTAACCAGACAGGTGGGAAATGCTTGTTAATCTATGTAAGGACTAACAATTACAGTTTCCTTTAAAAAAAAAAAATTAATGGAGAAAACACATTGATTTCTTTTAGCACATTAGTGGCTTACAAATTACAAATGATTGACTTAATTTTAGGAATACAGGAAAGTACATCAAAGAAGGACAAAATGAAGAGCTCCTTGTTCCCTGAGAGTACAAACCCCCATCATTAGAACTTCATTGCATATTGCTTTCATCGCTAAGACTCTCTTTGGGAACTTTATGTGTCAAGTGGTTTATGTGAGGTAAGGCTACTGCTGCAAAGGACTGGAAGTCTGGTGTGGGCAAATCACAACATACGCCCGTGTGAAGGCTTCTGTGTAGGCAAAAACGCAAACCTCTCTTTAAACAGGTTATTTTTAAATTTTATATGACTTGAACAAAGCAAATAATGCAAGCAAGACTCTAGGAGCCGGGCAAAACTCAAAGTTTGAGGCCTCCATACTTCAGACCAAAAGCCTCAAATTAGATTTCTTACTGAAAGAACAGGAATGCAGGAGACGCTGTTCTCCAATGCTCTGAAACTCCAAAGCAGAATTTCTTCACTCCCATTGCCCGAAGGACCCACACACCTCTCTCTGGCCTCAGAAATACTGATAACTTTTTAAGTATTATGGTATTTACATGCAGCATTCATTCACCCATTTTCTTGCTCCATTTTTATGTGTTGGATTCATTGCAGTAGGTATCCATTATTTAATAAAACAAATTAAGAAGAAATCAAACTGATAAAAACTTTCAGACTCATGCAGAGCAGAGATGATGCTTTAGTGACTCGTTACAAATTCATGCATATGGGTATTTAAAGAACTAGTCATTTCAATTGTTCACTTGAGTGTGCAGGCTTTTATGGAAGAAAAAAAAAATGTCGATAAAAATATGTTACATGGGAACTCTAAGACCTAAGAGTTAATGTGCACTTTATTCTTATCTTGCAATTTCTTCCAGTTTGGCCCTAAATCCCTAACAATGACTTTAAATGCTTTCAAGAAAATACAAAAATATTGACAACCTTCTGAATTTCTGCCCTCAGAGTCTATGCCATTGATTGTTTATTCCCCAGTCTTATGCAACTATAATCACAGAATGCCACAGAAGACAGAATCGACTTCTGAGTCAGACAGCGCTGGATTAGTATTCCAGCACAGTATTCTTACTGTGCTGCTTATCCACTCTAAGCCTCAGCCACCTCATCTATGAAATGGATTATTACAAGTACCCACTTTGTAGGGCTGCTAGAAGCTTTAGTAGGACAAAGCGTGTGTAGCAGCATTGTCTGACACAGCGGGTGCTCAGTAAATGTTCCTTCCGTCCTCCATACCCCTTTTGCAATACCTAAACTATCATGACCAAGGCAAAACTACATATTAGGGCATAGAACCTTTCATGTAGATGGGACTTATAATTATGATTGCCATGGTTTTAGTACCAAATGTGTCTAGATATATCCTAGGTCCCTGCATGCTCACCATTAGCTTTCACCTAATTCCCACTATCACCATTGGACTTTCTGCTTCTATTCTGACTCAACATATTTTCTCAGGTGAAAATGGAGCATTGTGTATTTCCTAGGACTGACATTCAACCTACCTCTTGCCAATTATTTCTCCAAAGTGGCAGAGAAATTTAGCCCTCCTTTTCACATTCTTACTACTCCAAATAAACAAGTTTCCTGAAAACTCTGAGAAAAGTCACACCAAGAAACTCCTATCTTGCTCACCATTTGGGTTCCATGGTTACCAGGGAAGAAAGCATTTATCTAGAAATTGTATAATCTTAGTAACAACATTTAGTAAAATATACAATTAAAATCTTTGGTTACATTTATGGAAGGCCAAGCTCACCTCAATTTAAATGTATCATGTTCCAAAAAGTCATGCAAAAGCCAGTTATTTAGAACTCAAAATGCATTTTCCCATAAAATGTTATACATTGAATTTAGTGCTTCTATCACACATACGCCACTGTAATCCATGATGTAATCACCTGTGATAGAGTACCAAACAAATTAATGTGCACAATTAGTCTCTATTTGTGTAACAAGTTTTCACAGGCTTCATCAGCCTGCAAGAATAAATTTGTTCATTTGTTCAGCACATGAATACGATATGCATCACCTGCTGCTAAATGCCAGGCACTGTTCTAGGTACTTCTGACGCAGTGGTAAGACAAAGTTCTTGGCCTCATCATGTTTACAGACTAATGCAGGGAAAGCAATAAGCAGAAAAGTACTTTATAACTTTAAATATGGAGAAATGCTATGAAAGATAAAAAGCAGAAAAAATAAGAATGAATGTGTGTACTTTTAGAAGCAGTCTTTCTAAGGAGATGACATTTGAGCAGAGACTTAAATAAAGTGACAGTGAGAGCAAGCAAACAGAGATCGTTCCAATCAGAGGAACAGCAGTACAAAAGGCTAAGTTAACAGGACTGGTCTAGGAAGGAAATGCAAGAAGGTAATGGAAGAAGGTCTGGCAGATAGAGAGCCATAAGGAAGAGGCCAAGTACAGAAAATAATGTCCAGGAAAGGTCTGGTCACTAAGGTTTTGCAAGCCCTGGAGATTACTTTAGATTTTATTTGGACTATGTTGAGACATCACTGGAAAGTTGAGAGTGGAAGAGTGATGTTTTGAAAGGACATTTCTGAAGGGTCACTGTACGTACCAGGTGGAAAATAAACTGCAAGGGCACAAAGGAGAAAGAATGGAAACCGTTAGAAGGCCACTTCCATAGGCCACAAAAAGTCGATGGTGGCAGGAGTGGAGGACATGGTGAGAAGTGATCAGAGGAATAATCAGAAGGCCGCATTGAAAGGAAAAGGCAAATTCATCACGATGGGCTGCTCCCTCACACAATGCATATTCCCTCATAGTCGCCCTCAGTCCTGAGGAAGAGGCTGCTTGTAAGTCTGATCTTCAAGTGTGCTAGACATGACCAAGCATGTCTTAATCCAATTTGATTTCATCTGAGACCAAAACCAGCTACAATTATAAATAATTTTAACAGGAAAATCGGGCCTGGTTCCAAAGGGCATATCAGGAACACAGGTCAGCCACTCAAAGGTAAAACATTCCCTGTTCCTGCTGTCAATGAACATATTAACTATATTTGCATGGGGGAAAAATTGTCTATGCCTCTTCTTCCTGAATTTGGGTTCTGGGAGTCCCCTAGTCAAATCTTTTATTATCCTAATTCTCTCTGATATCGTTATACATTTAATTATTTTCTTCTTTGCCAGAAAAAAAAAAAAAGAAGTAACAGATAGATTATGGCTGATTATGCGCATTAACTATTATCTCATCCATGTTTTAATGAAACTACATTTTAAAAAAATGTTATTTGAGGACCTGCTGCAAATACTTTAAGAAAAGGGCTGTCAGACACTATAAGGAAGATTTCCTAACAATTAAAGCTTTCTCAATGAAAATAGAACCTTAAAACTGTAAACTTTCTGTGACTGAATATGTTCAATCAAACTTGGATGACTAATTTGCAAAAGCATTGCTGGAGTGATTTCAAAATAGAAAAAGAAGATGGATTTTTCTAAAGCATTTTGCCAAAAAAAAAAAAAAAAAAAAACAATATCCACAACTATCTTCTTCTCTGACTGTAAGCATTAGTATATGCAGACTCTACCCACCTCATACTTACCAGCCCAGACTACAATTGCAAAAAAAAAAAAAAAAAAAAAGTAATAACTATAATAGAACAGATGTCATTTTCCCACATTATCCAGGAGAAATTCAAAGGGTGACACACTTATGTTAAAACAAATGGAAAACATTTAGCAAAATATTTTCTGAAATAGAGATGTTCTTTCAAAACGAAACATGAATGCTGCAATGTATAACTTCTAATGTGCACAAATTTGAACCAGATTTTCAAAACCTAAATAGATCCAGCATTTAAAAAATCCCTAATATTAGAAAACTATTTTTAGTTCAAAATATATTATGCCCAAGTTTGTTTTAAAATTGCTTGTCTAATTTTGTGTCAAATGTATAGTAGACTCATAGAATGTTTAAGAGAGAATGGACTTTTAGGTCCATCTGGTTAAACTGAAGGACAAGTTACCTAACACCAGCCAGAATTTCCAGACCAGAGTCTTTTATACTATACTTGCTCAATTTAAATTGAATAACACTAAAAGCAGCAAAGCTGCGAAAAGCAGAGAAAATGAGCCACACTTCTGTCAGTAGGAGGAGCAGCTGAAAATACAGTCAGACAAGGAACATGCATTAATGGCATGATCAACCATCTCTGAACATCTTCTCTGAAGGAACAGTGAATGAAAAATGTTCATCTTTTTAGTACATTTGAGTTTTTGTTTTAGTTTTTAAAGGACACATAAAGAACAGAACAAAGAATGTTTCTACCTTATGCCCTAGTAAAAGGGTCACCCTTGGAAAAGCCCACATATAATTATTTAAATGAGAAAAAAAACACTTAACCCAGATGACAATGGTGCAGTGGTGTATGAAACAAAAAAGGCAAGCAGTCAGCAACTTAGTGCTGAGACAAGGGACTAAGTTAGAGGAGCTGCAAGTTCCAAATGAGTCCAGAGTAAGCAGGCTCCTATCTGAGGATGAACTAGCAAATAAATTAAGTTTTGTAGCATCAATAAGAACTGTTTTGCAAGTGAAATGAATAGGTTTAAGCATTAATTTCTTTAAATCTTCCCTAGAAATTTACAACTTGCTGGATACAGCAGCCAAATAAATTATATTCCAATAACGATTTAGTTCATCCATATATTCATCTAATATCTATACCAGGGGTCACTTTAATGCATCTATGCATTTATCCTTACTCAAAAAACATACACACCATACTTGTTATGTGTCTGGTACTCTCTTAGACATAGAGAAACAACTATAAATAAAAAAATGTTTTAACCTCTCAACCAATGAAGGACTCTTTCTTACAATGTCCCTGGAAGCTAGTACATTGGACTAGATTCAGCAATAGGAAACTTAGCAATTTCCCAGGCATCCAATTCCATTTTTGGACTGATAATTTTTTTTAATTCCATTTGAGATAGGTATGAACTGTTTCAAAATATCGTGGACATAAATAATGTTATATTTCTGAAACGATGAAAACCAAATTAAAGCAAATTCACCACGATTAACAGGAAAGTCACTATCTGTCATTCCATGGGAAAATACACATACCCTCACCCAAACATCTGTAGATAGGTAGATAATATACACTCACACTCATACATACGCACACATACACACACACATAATTTATTTTGAAGTGAAAATCAAGCATGATCTCTCAACCACCTTGCCATTCCTCTTCTACCCGATGCCCAGTGCAATGCTGTTAATGTGAAGTGAATCATGGTACTTGTGACTCATGTAGATTGGCAACTCAACTGGCCACAATAGATTCTCCTTGAGACCCAGACATTTATCTCCAAGTTATTCACTGTCTCTCACCAGCCACAAGTCTGAAGTCTTGCCATTTCAGAGCTGACAGACTCATTCATGGAGACTCTAGAAACCAAGTTCACCAGAAAATATAGTACCCTCTCTTTTTCCAGTAGTTCTGGATCCAACAACGTCTCTACGTCACCCCGTTAAGTCTAAGCACATAGCTTGTATCCCTTCTCCTCTTGGACAACTGACTCTATTTGCTTTTCAGACTTGTTCATTTTTTCTAAAGAGTAAGAAAAACCTAGACTTCAAAGTTCTGGTTCTTCTTTGGAAGAAGAAAGGAGGAAATACGTTTCATTTATGTAACCATGAATAAGATAGTTAAAATCTCATAGGTGGTTCCACATAAAAAGTAATTAATTTTTTCATAACTCATCTGTTACATTTGTCATTGGATGAAAGCTCTCATTCTTTAAATTCTTCCAAATAGTCCCCAATAATGCCTCTTGTCAAGTGTGTTGTCAAAGGAAAAAGGCCATGATATTTAAGGCAGCTCTCAGGTCTATCAAAGTCTTCCCCAATCTAAATACGCTCAGTGCTTTCAACTCACCAAGCAGCGAGTCATGTTTAACACCAAAAATGTCGAATGTGGCTAATAAAATTTTTTAAAAAAAATAGAAAAATGATATAACAGAATAGTGGATGATTTTAAAGCACTCGATTTTTGCATCTCAGGTAGCAAATCAAATGATGGGTGATTTTAGGTTTGGTCAACACTAAACCAAAACTTCTAGGCTTCTAAACATTCCTTTTCTTCTCTACTCCTCTTCTCACCAGCTAATAAACCTGTCTCGGATACAAGATTAATACACCAGGCTATCACAGTTTGCAGCCTCTAGTCATTAAGATGATCCAACTACCTTATGCTTTTTATTATTCTTTGAGTATTAATAAATCACCAGGACCTACATAAGAAAAAAAAAAAAGTGTGAAGGAATCTATACAAAAGTCTATTCAACGGTAAAACAAAGGAAGAGTAGTCAAGTTAATCAGGGAAAGTTGATGAAAAGTATGTCAATAAAAGCTCTAAAAAGAGGAAAAACTTGAAGTATAATTTAGTTAGTTACGTAAGGATGGGAAAGAGAGGGACTTCTTAATGGAGAATTTCAGGCCTGCCCCAGACTGAAGCCATCAAATACTGAGTCAGCAAAAATCTATAGAGTCTGTTTTAGAAAATCACAGGTTAAGTAAACATTTCTAGGGCTAGATTACCTATGGGGTTTTTCCTTTTCTTCCTCTGGCAAACCCCTTGTATTTTTTCAAAGGATGTAAATCCATGCCTTACTTTCTAGTATTTCTATTTCCTCAAGGTTTAGGTTCCTGCTTTCTGTTTCAAGCATCCCAGAAAATAAAATCCTGTTTCTAGATCTGAGCCTAATAACTGCCAAATCTCCCACTCCAAATCTACAGTCAGGTCAGCCTGCCTTGATTTTACCCAATGTGTTCTGCTAACCCTTATCTGTTTTCCCTACCAAAATTTCTCCTATCAGGAATTCCTTAATTTAGGCATTTTTTTTGTAAATTTCATGAAGACTTTTTCTACTGGTGGGTTCGTTTGGTCTCTGGATGAAGAAAATGGTACAGAAAAAAATATACCTTCCTATGAATATTCTGTTGCACCCTCCATCACTAACCACTACATCCTATCAATTCTTCTCTACCCCTTATAGTGAGCGCAATAAACCTTCATTTATTGCATTTATTTACTTTCAACTTTTGGTTTATTACTTTATAAATCTTTTTTTCTTTGTTCAATTAAAAGTATTTGGGTATCTTAGGTTGATATGATTATGTTATAACATCTCATTAAAATTAATAGATTTTTAATAATTTAATAGCTCATCACCTACTGTCAGGATTTCCAAGAAGAAGTAAATCATTAAACAAGTGATGATATAAATTCAAAGTAGCACAAATAAGACTAAAGAAAACTTCTCAACAGAAATGATAGAAGCCAAAGACAATGAAAAAGCTTTTTTTAAGTACTAAAAGAAAATAACTGCCAATCTCTAATTCTGTGTAAAATATCTTCCAGAAGTGAAGATGAAATACAGGTATTATTAAAATACATAAAAACTGAGTTTATATCCATCAGATATTCACTAAAAAATTATAAGATAATATCTTCAGGCAGAAGAAAAATTATCATCCAAATCCTAAAGAAATGAGAGTAAATATAAATCAGTGAATAAATATTTGTGTTAATATAAATGAATATTAATTTGACAATAATAGTAATGTCTTCTTGGGTTGAAAATACATGTATAATTAAAATGCATAGCAACAATAACATAAAAGGAGAGTGTAGATAAATGTAGTATAAAATTCCACCATTTTCAAGGAAGTGGTAAAATTAATAATTGATATTAACCATAATAAGTCAAGGATGCATGACATAATCTCTCATGTCAAGACACTAAAAGGATAGTGAAAGAATGCATAACCAACCAGTTATCAAAGCAAAAAAAAAATTTTAATAATATATGTACAAGTCTATAAACAACTACTCAATTAATGGTTTTTGTTATCAAAATAGATAATTTTAACCACAGTCTATGTCACCTAATAAGGCAATAGTTATATGAACAAAATTACCTTGAATTATAATGACAAGCCTCAGGAAGGGCATTCCAGTTCTCAGAGCTTTGACTAGCCATGTCATAGAATGCTATTTATAAATCTCATAGTTCACTATATTTTCTTTCCATGAACTATCCATTCCAATTGGGCTGAGGAAGAAGCTTCACTGTTTATTAAAATTCTCATTTCTCCCAAGAAAATGTTGGGTAAAGTATAGCGGTAAGGAGAATACAGATTCAAGTTTCATCAACAAAATGTGAGCTCATACATAGCGACTGAAATCGTATATACTCTTATACCTCTTCATTATCACCATCAATCACAAACTTTATTGATGGTTAACTGATAGATTGAAATCACAAACCACCATGAAACACAGGTGGCATCCAGAGCTTCCTAGTGATACAACTCTGTTGAGTTGGCTGCAACTCTGTTGAATAGGTGGCATTTGAAAACTAAATGGTAAAATGACTTTCAAGTAGCTAAATGATGATGTGGTATGACTCAGGTATAGAGAGTAATTAATGCTTACGAGTGTCTGTCAGACACATCTTCCCAGAAAACAGGAGTAGCAGGGAGTCCAACACAGTGAGTGGCTATCATGAAAGGATTATTCTTGAAGCAAAGCCAAAATCCAGACTCGAATAAACAATTGATTCTTCAAATAATTAATTTCCCTTATCTAGCATACCAAGTATTTTTCGCTCCACATTATATTGTAAAGGGAAATGTTCCCTCCTTGCTCCTACCAGACCTACTTCTGCCTACTTCTGCTAGTTACAGTCTCTCCCAAGGATGATAGAGACATAATCTGATGGATCAGAGCTCAGACATTTATTGGGCCATGGTTTGCTAGTAGTTGAGGTCATTGTACCTTCTAGTCAGTGGCACTCTGGAGTGTGGCATTCTCTTCTATTTTCTGTGCCAAATTTCAACTTTTTCTCTACTCTTCTACATCTCCAGCTGTGTCATCAGTTAGGTAAGGGCATCTCTGAATATCCACTTTTTCCTCACAGAAATGTTTAGTGTACCAATTAGACTTATGGAGGGATTGCCTCTAGCCATGTGCTCCAACTCGGTGTATCACAGAGCCCTGCAATTGCAGATTATTGAAAGTTTTTAATACAGATAACAGCAAACTTTCATTATAATTGTCAGTTTTGTTTCTTTTGCACAGTCTTTCAGCTACAGCCATGTGATCATTTTGGCCCTAACTAAAATTCATTATAAATATCATAATCTCTTAATGTATCAAATCAATCTAGATATATTAAGTGGTAATCTTAACTTTAAACATACAAATGTGTCATGTGTGTGCAGAAACATTTTATATCCTATAAATATATAAGTATGACAGTAAGAATATCTTGAAGTCTAAGAACTCTATGAGTTTGAATTATTAATCAAAGGTTAAAGTAGGTTCTATAACAACCTTTTATGAAATTGTAGAGCTGCAGACATTAATTAATCAGGTCTTTTTGGTTGTAAATGACAGAAAGCCACTCAAGCTAACTTAAATTCAAAAGGAATTTGTTGACATAGAGATGACAAGTACAGGGATAGAACTGATTCAAGAACTCTGCAAGCCAGTTACTCAAAGGATGTCACTAGAGTTTGACTCCAGCTCTCAACTCCTCTTTCTTCTTCTCTCCCCAGAAGATGACCACAAGAAAATTAGACTTAGAAACCACAACAGAATGAGATTGTTACAACAGAAGCCCCATGACTAGTTTTTACAGGGCCAGATTAAGTCATATACCTATCTCTGAAAAATCTATGTGACTGAAAATTTGGACCTTGGTCATGTGCCTAGCCCTAGACCACATGGACTAAAAATATGAGTAGAATATCCCCCTTTGACAAGTCAGGGTGTAGTTAACGGGAAAATGAATGAGGTTGAGTAAGATAAAAAATAAACATCTATTGTATTTTGTTCTGAAAACTCTCTATGATGGAGAAATTTTATTTAATAGAATCTCTGGACCTGCTAATGAAATACTTGCATAAATTCATATTCAACATTTTTCTCTAAATATAAGAAATCCAACTTGACAACATTTGAAATTACTAGGAGTGTAATTATTATATAGGCTAATGTGCTCATCCATGCAGTGATTCTTTTCCCTCCTCCCCAAATTCGTACTACTATTTAAACTGTCTCTTTTGATGGCTCCAACTTGATGGAGACATGTATTTAATCATAAATTCAAGTTTGAGAGAGGCATGAAGGAAGAAATGTATTCTGCATTCTATATAATTTATTCATGATTATAGATGTTAGGAGTTTAAAATTAGAAATTACCTAATGTATCACTACTTTCTATGTTATAGAAATATTTTTAAATGCTACCTTGGAATAGATCATTACTTAGAAAATTATTTGCATCTAAACTCTTCTTAGGTCCTCCAGTTTGTCTGTATTAATTATAAAGAAGATAAGACTTCCTTTATTTTATCCTAGTTGTTAACTTACTGATTCACTATACACTGAACAAAGATTTTCATTGCTCCGAACAAAGTTGGGGTGGCTTTTCAGAGCTTCATTTTGGGTATTGCATGAAATTAAAGAACAAAATATGTAAATCATATTTCCACCTTCATTATAAAGAATAATAGGATATTTAAAAGACTTATACCAATTCTCTAATGTGAATCATTCTATTCTTCTCTCCCTTGCCTGTGACAGACATCACTAATTCATCAATGCACTCCTCAAACCTTTCTCAAAATAGCCACTCACACAAAGGAAGCACTACAAACAAAATTATTTACCAGTTTTGTCTTTAAATAGGTTTACTTAGCCAACCAACATGAAATGAAAGTGTATCTTACCTTTTATCACTGACCTTACATGGATTTTTCTTCCAATCCAGGATCTTTTGAGCTTAATTTCCTTGGAATTATATCTATCTGTATCTCTAGGCATAAATAATGTTAATAGCTACCTAATACTCCAGAGTTATTGAAATAGTCCTTGAATCTCTGCCTAATTTCATCCAAAGAACAATTTTAAACAGCCAGAATCAGTACCAGCCATAAGAAGTGTCACTATCAGAGTGGGTTTCCTGGGAGTGTCTAAGGAAATCGGAGAGCTCAGAAACAGTCCCTTGCCTTACAGAAGCCCAGACATTAGCATCAAAGATTTTCACATTCTCCAGAATTCTTTCGTGTAGAGCCTTCTTCTAGTCATTTTCCCAGATGAAGTCTTCAAAAACCATTCATTTAACATTTTTAAAAGTAAGTGCAGAGACCTGTTTTTTTGAGATTTCAATTCATTTGCTTTTTTTAAATGTTCCCTTTGACTGCTTTGGTAAGGAAACCTGACAGTGGATAAATTAAAAAACATTAGACCAATGCAATGGTTTTAATATAAGTGTGCTTACTCATGGGGTGCCCATGTGGCTTTGACATCACATACTGTGCATCTGGGCAGAAGTCTGCTTGGGGAGTTAGCTTGAATCACACCCTCCCTCAGTGTGTGGAAGCAAATTCACAGAAACGAGCTATTCAGTCTCAAGGGCCAGGAAAGCATTCTGGCAATGACATAAGCATTAGTTTCAGCATTGTTTCTAAGAGAACGAAAGAATCATTCTGTGAAAGGAATTTTTATTTAACTTACAAAATATACTAAGAAATATATCTTATCAAGCAATGTGGTATCCCTCACTTTATGGAATAGCCATGTTAGGCCAAACAGTTTATAAAGGCAAAGTGAATCATATGTTGTAAATGTCTAGTATAAAAACCACATGTGTGCCTCCAGAGGGAAGAGTCCACCAAATGATGAAATCGATCAAGTTTTATGGGAAAGCCGTTACACTTATGGATATGTCCCAGGGCATCCACTCTGCCTGCCCCCAGGAATAAACCTGCATAGCCATTCATTTTTCTTCTGCAGCACTTTTCTTGTTCTAGATCTTCTTTCCACAGCCAGACACAATATTATCCCCGTCCCCTCAAAATCATATAAAGTCTTGACAAGACTGGAAATTATCTGACTCAACATCCCTCAATATTATCCCCATAGATGCTTTTTTGCCAAAACGTTTATAGTATCTAATAGCTTGAGGTTGTAAAATTAAGTAAAACTGGAAATGGCAGACTTGAGAGAAGCTTTTGAATTACCAAACTAGCAGCAGATACTTTCAACCTGAAATTATGAGGTCTATACGTTTGGAGGTGTGTTTATAAATAGCTACATATCATCTAAAGAATTTCCTATCAGAAGAAAATATTCAAACTTTATCCTCTGGTTTGACATTAAATTACATTCATTTTAGTTTAGTTTAGTTTAAGTATGCCTGAAAAAAGTATTAATATATTGCCTTAGTGCACACAAAGAAACTAAGTGACTTGAACTGAATTTAATCACTTGCTAAGAATCTCTGCCTTGTTTAAATATAATTTTTATGAAATAAATTTGATGTAATTTATGCAAATTCAAATTTCATAGTTAAAATATGATTAGATTACTTTAGATTAGTTCATAGGTCACCCTATACAATATATGCAACATTACCAATTAATTATCTAGGTCAATCCTTCATTTATTCAGTTTTCTATGTACAAGATACTGTTTTAACTGCTGTGAAGGATGAAGCAAAATCTGCAGGATGTCCTCAGGCAAAACCCTGACACCCAACTACAACATAGTATCAAAACTGGTAAGTCCAACAAGAAAAGCACAAAGAAATGTCCATGGAAGTGTGTAGATTCAGATATTCCTATCTGAAGAATCAGCAAAAAGTAGCAGAATTGGATTTGAAAGCTATGTAGAATTTCAAAAAGCAGACATAGGAGAGAGAGATCATTCCAGAAAAAGAAGTGAGTAAGTGGTAATGCTGAAAGACTGTGTGCAAAACGTAATAAAAGAGGAGAGTTCACGAACACAGCTGGCTAGGCAAGGCTATGTTACAGCAAACGAAAAGATTTCCAAATTAGTTGGTGACACTCGGAATCATTTAAGGTATTGCACAAAAAGGTAATAAGCGTTATGCTTTGAAGATTAATCAAATAAGATGGAATGGAGAGACACTGGATGCCAAAAGGTGAGATAGGTCACCATTACAATAATCCAGATGAAAGGAAATTCAGGACTAGATTAATAACAAGAGAACTGCTAGGACACTGCAGGTTTCCCCCACAAAAGCCAAGTTCTGTGGTGGCATGCGCCATATTGCTCTTGTTTATGGCAAACAGTACACACTTAATAAATACTTGCTGAGTGAGTGAAGTGGAGTTAAGAGATACTGCAGAAATAACACTGGTAGATCTATAAAACTGATTAATAATGGAAGGAAAAAGTGCAGGTGATTAAGATTTTGAAACTTTAAAAGCAACATAATAAAAAATTCAGAAGAGGGTTTGGGGATGATGCATTCATTCACTCATTCAACAAATATTTTTCAGCACCTACTATTTGCAGGTTCATACAGAATTTTGAAGACGCTGAGTGTGAGGTGCTAGGACAGATATTCAAATTGCGATTAACAACAGCTGTTTAAAATGTGCTTCTACCCAGGACTTTGGTGTGGTTACAGCTACTCATATTTTGCACCAAAAATTCTTTTTAGTTAGCCTTTAAGTTGAAATGTACGCTTTTGTAAAGTAATTTATGGCCTCCATTTAAAAGAGAATTGTTTGAAAAACACATTTTGCCTTTCCTTCTTGTTCCAAGGTGAAAATTATGATGCAATAATAAGCCCTATGAAAAATAGATATTGCTCATAAGAAACTCAGAATTTAGTAGTTTAATCAAGTATGATAATCCTATCTTAATATCTACATTCTAAATATCACCGAAATTTCATTCTTACTAAGTAACTATAACCAATCTTGATAATGGAGGTTGATGGAAATAAAAGATAACACAATTTTCAAAAATTTTAACTATTCTAGGCAAATGAGATTTTAATATTGTACTAGTTTTGGATATGTTTTTTCAAAAAATAAAAACCGTAGCAAAATGTTTGCATTTATCCTATTTTTCTTGTAAAATAATTGGCAGTAATTTCTTTCTAGGAAAAGAGAGGTCAAATAATTTGTGTAGTTACCCATGAAAACAAGGTGTTAGAGAATATTCAGAGTTATTTTTCCAAAAGCTCCACTTGTAAAGTAAACTCATATCCAATGCTACATATGACTCTCTTTTTCGGGGGGTGGGGGGAGGGTTGGTGGGACACGAGGGGGTAGAACAAAGTTTAAGGGACAAACAAATAAACAAGTATATGTAATCTACAAATGCCACATATGCTTCGTTAACTCTGTTATCTCTCTAAGCTATCTCCTTGGCATTTGTATACATTCAAATACAGGATGTTTGTGTATCTGTCTGCTTTCTTTCTAAATTGTTAGCATCTTATGGCAAGGACTACATTCTTTGTATCCATTCTAATTCAATCACAATTAACAGAGATCTATACCTAGTGGTTACTAAATTAATTAATTGTGAGTGACTAAATTCTAATGATTCTGTTTATCTTTTTGATTAGGGATATGGCAAGCATACTCCTCACTTTTAATCCATAACATGAAACAGGCCATTTAACCAAAAGAGCCTTAAGAGAGCTTCTCAATGTGTGTCCTTTGGGTAATAATAGCACTTTGCCTTCTAAGGCATTTATTTCACTACTGGTTCATTCCTCAAGACAAATGGTTGTTTTTGTATTTTGCTGGAAGTAGAACATGTGTAATTGGACCCAACGAGCAACATCTATCCTTAAAATGTACCCTAGTGATATAGCATATGCGGAGTTTAACAAGGAAAGCCAGAAGTCTCCTGCTGTAGTAAGGCATAGGTAAGTAGAGTATTCCTCTTTCACATCTCAGTGGAGAACTTGGAGAGAAAACATTTCCTCAGATAACTGAAATATATCACAAAGGTTTAATATACACAAATCAAGATGAAAATAATTACTTAATCATATCTAGCATGCATGACACCAGAAAATTATAATTTGAGAGACCAACTATAAAAGGAACTAAAAAGAAAATTGTCCACAATGGTATAAATAGCAAAAGATCCATTCTGATACTTGAAATTTTTTCAAATAAGCAATTAAGTAGTTCTTCAGCAAATGAATGTCATTGTAAGAAAGTATTTGAGTTATGCCTTGGAAAATAGTGAGCGACTATGCCTGAAAGACTTAGTGTCTAGGGGATCTCCATTTACCCTAGCACTAACACAAGACTTTCACATCCTAGCTTTCAGCTCCATCCAGGTGATAATAACCTTAAAAAACTGTATCTGCACCACAGGAAGTTTTTCAAAGACAGTGTGGGTATTTAAGCTGACGGTATAGTACGTGATTCTTAATAAATTCAGAGTTGTTGGCTATTTAAGAATGTTCACAGACTACAGTAGAACTTTTTATTTTTGCAGCATTGACACAAGAATAGCATCATGTGATTACTGCATTTTTACAAGCTTTCTTGGCAAAATTATACAACAGCGTTTACACCTCATTTATTTCTCTTTTTGACTAATGTGATGTTACATTAAATCTTTCCTAAGGCCTGGAATCTGACTGTGATAGACTTTAATTTTCTTGTTATAAATTTGAAAGAGAAAGTAGAAACAGAAAAAAAAAATAGAGTATTAAGTTTAGTAAACATGGCCTGGACTATTTTCCCTTAAAATGTATTTCCCTTTCTACAAATAGTTATTGAGTCCCAACTTTGAGTCAAGTACCATTTTAGTTACTGGGAAAACAGAAACGAACCAAGCAGAAAAATTATCTGCTCTAATGAAATTCACATTATACTAGAAGACCAGAGATAAACTAGTAAACAAATACATTAGCAACAATTTCAATTAATGCTTTGTGCTATGAACAAACTAAAGAGGGGACTATAATAGAGAGTGACTAGGAGAGCGCTTTAGACGGGCAGTTATTTCTAAGTACAATGGGAAGCTAGAAGTGGTTCTAGCAGAAAAGAAACATCTGATTTATATTTTTTAAAAATCTTTTAGGCTGCTGTGTGGATATTAGATCATTATGATGCAAAAGCAGAAACAGGGCAACCAGTTACAAAGTTATTGCAGCAACCCTGAAGAGCAAAGATTGCACCCTAATATAGTGTAGGACTGGAAAGAAGATCATCAGAAATGGATTGGGGATATGTTTTGGTGGTGGGCACATGGGACTTGCCAACAGACTGTATGTCTTGTCTGGAGGTAATGTAATGAAAGGAATCAATAAAACTTCTTCATTTATTAACATGATATGGTGCTGCTTACTGATGTAAAAAAGCCTGGAGAAAAGCAGGTTTGGGGAAAAGGATTCTGCAGTGTCCTCTCATGGTCCTTGTATTAGGATAGGATACATTAAGCTACATTACTAGTAATCACAAAATCTCATGTGATTAACATATGTGACTTAACATAGCAAAAATGGATTTTCCACTCAACCTACACATTCAGCACACTATAAGTACACCCATCATTTGAGCATCAGCATCTAAATGCTCTCTTTTTTTTATTCCTGGTTTGATGTAGTAAAGAGCAATAAAAGATGAATAATGTCCCTGAATCTGGACAATAAGCTGGAGCCCATTTCTGCCAAAGATATCATATTTATACTATAATAAGTACTCTTTTGTGTATAGCATAAACAATTCTAGGAAGGAAGTTCATAGTAATAAATACCTCATTAAAAAAAATAAAGATCTCAAATAACAAAACATTGTGCCTCAAGAAACTAGAAAAAGGACAAACCAAGCCCTAAGTTAGTAGAAGAAAGGAAATAACAAATATCAGAGCAGAAATAAATAAGAGACTAAAAAGACAATTTAAAAGATCAATGAAACTAAAGGATGTTTTTTAATATAAACCAAATTAGCCAACCTGCAGCTACACTAATAAAAGAGAAAAGACTCAAATAAATAAAAAAGAAGCTATTACAACTGACAATCAAAAACAGTAAAGATTATAAAAATTTCTATGAACAATTATATTCCAACAAATTAGATAACCTAAAGAAATGGATAAATTCCTAGAAACATACAACTTACCAAGACTGAATAATAAAGATACAGAAAATTTGGCAGACCAATTATTAGTAAGGAAATTGAATCAATAATCAAAATCTCTCAACAAACAAAAGTCCAGAACCAAATGGCTCCATCGTTGGGTTCTGCATTTAAAGAAAAATTAATGCCAATCCTTCTCAAACTCTTCAGAAAAATAGAAGAGATTTATTCATTTTCTGAGGCCAGTTTTACCCTTATACCGAAACCAGACAACGACTTGAGAAGAAAAGAAAATTACAGGCCAAAATCCCTTATAAACATAGGTATAAAAATTTTCAACGAAATATTAGCAAATAGAATTCTACAACACATTTAAAGGACCATACACCATGATCAGGTGGGATATGTTTACAAGATGCAAGAATAATCTGACATCCACAAATTAATCAATATGATATACTATATTAACAAAATGAAAAAAATCATATGATCTTCTCAATAGATGCAGAAAAAGCATTTGGCAAAATTCACTATCCATTCGTAGTATAAAAAATTATCAAACAACATGGGTATAAAGGGAACGTAACTCAACAAAATAAAGGTCATATGCAACAAGCTCACATTAACATCATACTCAATGGTAAATAGATGAAAGCTTTCTTCAAGACCAGGAACAAGACAAGGATGCTCACTCTTGCCTCTTTTGTTCAATAAAGTAGTAGAAGTCCTAGCCAGAGCAATTAAGCAAGACAAAGAAATAAAAGACATCCAAATGGAAAGTAAAAAGTAAAACTGTCTGTTTGCAGTTGACATATTATATATAGAAAACCCTAAAAACTACACACACACACACACACACATACACACACGCACACAATTAGAACTAATAAATTCAGTAAAGTTGCAGGATACACAATCAATATTTTTAAAAAATCAGTTTGATTTCTTTACACTAACAATGAACTATTGGAAATAGAAATTTTAAAAATCTGATTTATAATAACATCAAAAGAATAAAATACCTACAAATAAATTTAACCAAGAAGGTAACACATCTGTATACTGAAAACTATAAGACATGAGGAAAGAAACTTAAGAAAACACAATTAAAATAAATTGAGAGATATCCCATGTTCATGATTCAGAAGAATATTGTTAAAATGTCCATACTACACAAGTGATACACATTTTCAATGTAATCCCAATCAAAATTCCAATAGCACTTTTCACATAAATAGGAAAACAACCCTAAAATTTATGTAGAACCAAGAAAGATCTAAATAGCCAAATAAATCTCAAAAACCTAGAGATATTACACTTCCTGGTTTCAGACTATATTACAAAGATATAGTAATCAAAATAGTATGGTATGACATAAAAACAGGCATGTAGATCAATAGAACAAAATAGAGAGCCTAGAAATAATCCCATGCATATATGGTCAATTAACTTTTGACAAAGGAGCCAAAAATATACAATGCATAAAGAATAGTCTCTTCAATAAGTGGTGCGGAACAAAATAAGTCACATGCAAAAGAACGAAACTGGAACCTTGTCTTATTCCATACAGAAAAATCAACTCAAAATGCATTAAAGACTTAACGAACATCAGATCACAAACCATAAAATTCCTACAAGAAAACATAAGAGTTTGATTAAACTCCTTGACATCGGTCTTGGAAATGATACACCAAAAGCAAAGGCAACAAATGCAAAAGCAAAGGCAACAAATGCAAAAATAAAGAGGTGGACCACATCAAACCAAAAAGCTTTTGCATAGCAAATGAAACCATTAACCAAATACAAAGGCAACCTAAGGGAGAGGATTCAAGATGGCATAGAGGTAGTGGCTGTTGCCTCTAGCAACAACATCAAAATTATAACAAAAGTACAGAGCAATCAATACAGAGTTGCCAGCATTCTGGCTGAACAGAAGCCCTACAACTAGGTCACCTCAAATAACAGGTCACCTCAAAACAGGAGATGTAGAGATGCTAAACAGCCTGGTCCCACATCCATGCATGGCGATAGAGAATGGAGAGGGCAATCTTGGCTGCAGAAACACTGCCCCACCTGAGAAGCAAGGGGTCCTGACCGCACACTAGAATCCCCAACCCCGGGTGCCAGTGCTGGAAGAGAAATCCCCATAAACTCTGGCAAAATCAGCAGAGGTTGCAACTTAGTGAGACAGAGGCTGCGGGAAGAGGAGACCTTCCTCTTAAAGGGCCTGTGCCTGGCCTTACTCACTGATGGACTCACTCGCTCTGAGCTCCAGTGCTGGGTCAGCTGCTCCTGCGATGCCAGGGACATACGGGTAGGCACTGAACTTCTGGGCTTCAAGGAAAGGGATGGAGGGGTGGCTGACTCCTGGACAGAGGTACAGGCAGAGCCATTGTTCCTTTGTTAAGCCTTCCCCACTCTCAGCCTGCAGACACAGGTGACATCAACCTGGATAACACAGGTCACTCCGCCTGTCACTCTGATAACATAGGATTCCCTGAGACTCTGCCTCTCTCGACTTGTGGGCCTACTCAAGCTGCTTCCAGTGATTTATTCCATTCAAACGGGCTGTCTTGGCTCCTGATGCGAACTGTCATAAAATCTTTCAAAGGCTCACAAAACCCAAAGCAGCAGCATCTGGCCTCAGTGTGCCCTGTACCTCTTTTCTAAGTAGCCCCAAGCCCCACACCAGTGGCAGCCACCCTCATTTTCTGACTTGGCCCCTCTAGGTTCCTAGAAGCCCAGCACAGGTGGCAGATATGTGTGGATTGCTTGGTGACTGTTACCAGATGGCCCCTGAGGTACACAAGCTATAGCTGAATTTAGCCTGCAGCTTGACCCCTCCCAGGTCTGTGCCAAGGGTCACCACAGGACATCTACTACATAAAGCCCCTCTACTAAGACCAGCAGACTTAGGAGCCCTACCTAATACATAGAAACAGACCCTGGGAGGCAGTCACAATGAGGAGACAAAGAAGCACATCCCACTTGAAAAAACAGAACAAAGCTCCAGAAAAAGAATTCACTTTTGGAGACAAGCACTATACCAGATGCAGAGCTCAAAACACTAGTTATAAGGATGCTCAAGGAACTTAGGAGAAGAGTAGATGAACTCAGTGAGAACCATAACAAAGAGATAAAAAACATATAAATGGAGATGGAAAACATAGGGAGCCAGTCAGAAATGAAGAATACAATATCTGAGATGAAGAGTACATTAAAGGGAATCAACAGAGTGGATGAAATGGAAGCTTGAATCAGTAACATAGAAGATGGGGTAGCAGAAGACATCCAATCAGAATAGCAATAAGAAAAAAAAATCAAAAAAAATTAAGATAGTTTAAGAAGCCTCTGGGACAACGTCAAGCATAACAACATTCTCATCATAGGGGTACCAGAAGGAAAAGAGAGAGAGCAAGGAATTGAAAACTATTTAAAGAAATAATGATGGAAAACTTCCCTAACCTAGTGAGAGAATAGACATACAATCCCAGGAAGTTCAGAGAGTCCCAAACAAGATGAACCCAAAGAGGCCCACACCAAGACACATCATAATTAAAATGCCAAGGGTTAAATTCAAAGAGAGAATCTTAAAAGCAGCAAGAGAAAAGCAATTAATTACATACAAGGTAATACCCATAAGACTGTCAACCGATTTCTCAACAGAAACTTTACAAGCCAGAAGGGCTCAGCACAAAATATTCAAAGTGATGAAAACCCAGGATCTACAACCAAGATTACCTTACCCAGCAAAGTTATCATTTAGAATGAAAGGACAGATAAAGAGCTTCCCGGAAAAGAAAAAGCTAAAGGAGCTTATCACCACCAAGCCAGTGTTACAGGAAATGTAACAGGGACTTCTTTAAGAAGAAAAAAATATGTATCAAAAGTCTAAATAAAGAATGGCAATAACTACACATCTATCAATGATTACTTCAAACGAAAAAAGAATTAAATGCTCCAATCAAAAGGGTGGCTGATGGATAGAAAAACAAGACCCTTACATATACTGCCTACAAAACAGTCACTTCAGATTATAAAACACACACAGCTCTCAGAACCTTCCTGCCTCTGCATCCGGACCTCGCTGCTCCAGCCTCCGGGGCACTCCCATCCCTCTACCCTGCGATGAGCAGCAGAGAAGAAAATTACATATTTTCTTACTCTGTACACAGCTATAGGCAAGTAAAAAAAAATTAATTTGAACTATGAGGGAAATCATGCACATCCAGGCTGGCCAGTGCAGCAACCAGATCGATGCCAAGTTCTGGGAGGTGATCAGTGATGAACATGGCATCAACCCACTGGCACCTACCACAGGGACAGTGACCTGCAGTTGGATCACATCCGTGCATTACAATGAAGCCACAGGTATAAAATATGTTCCAAGTGCTATTTTGGTGGATCTAGAACCTGGGACCATGGATCTGTTCGCTCAGGTCCTTTTGGCCAGATTTCAAACCAGACAACTTTGTTTTCAGTCAGTCTGGGGCAGACAACAACTGCGCCAAGGGCTACATAGAGGAGGCTGAGGTGGCTGACTCGTTCCTGGACGTGGTAGAGAAGGAGGCTGAGGACTGTGACTGCCTGCAGGGCTTCCGCTGACACATTCACTGGGTGGGGGCACAGACTCTGGATTGGGCATCTTCCTCATCAGCAAGATCTGTGAAGAGTATCCTGACCGCCTCATGAACATCTTCAGTGGGGTGCCCTCACCCAAAGTGTCCAACACTGTGGTTAAGCCCTACAATGCCACCCTGTCTGTCCATCAATTGGTAGAGAATACTGATGAGACCTATTGCATTGATAATGAGGCCCTTTACAACATCTGCTTCCACACCCTCAAGTGATCATACCAACCTACAGGGACCTGAGCCACCTTGACTGAGCCACCGTGAGTGTTGTCACACCTGCCTCCACTTCCCTGGCCAGCTCAATGCAGACCTCCACAAACTCGTAGTCAACACAGTGCCCTTCCTGCACCTCCACTTCCTCATGCCTGGCTTTGCCCACCTAACCAGCCATGGAAGCCAGCAGTATCGGGCCCTCACTATGCCTGAACTCACCCAACAGGTATTTGATGCCAAGAACATGACACCTATGACCCCTGCAATGGCCAGTACCTCACCGTGGCTGCTGTCTTCCGTGGACAGCTGTCCATGAAGGAGGTAGATGAGCAGATGCTCAACATGCAAACAAGAATAGCAGCTACTTTGTGAAATGGAAACCCAATGATTTCAAGACAGCAGTCTGTGACATCTCACCCCATGGCCCGAAGATGGCGGTCACCTTCGTTGGCAATAGTGTAGCCATCCAGGAGCTGTTCAAGTGCATCTCAGAGCAGTTCATGGCCACGTTCTGGTGCAAGGCCTTCCTGCACTGGTACACAGGAAGGGCATGGATGAAATGGAGTTCACCAAGGCCAAGGGCAACATGAATGACCTCGCCTCTGAGCACCAGCAGTACCAGGACGCCACCACAGAAGAGGAGGAGGAATTTGGTAATGAGGCAGAAGAGGAAGCCTAAAGCCAAGCCCCATCATTCAGGCTTCTCAGTTCACTCAGCTTTCGAAATGCCCTTTCCTCTTTCTTTTTTCTTTTAGGGGGGGTTCTAGAACAGTGCCTGGCACATTGCAGGCGTTTAATAAATATCCATTGTTTGTTGAATGCCTCCCCTCTTTCCACTCTGGGAAACCTTGTATTTCCTTCGGGTGCCCATTCTCCCATCTGTCCAGTTAATATTTCCTCCCTTTGTTTTCAAGATAATTCCCCAAGAAGCTGAGTCTCATCCAAATCACATTTAGAGCCATGCGCTGAAAACCAGATGGATGGCCACCATCCTAAGTCCCTGTGGTAAGGAAACCCCCCCAACTGTAGCAGGGAGAAGTCCCTACAAGGAAGGGGTGGAGTTTCCCAGCTAGAGCAGTTTTAATGGGATCCAAGCTAGTAAAGCCCTGGTTTCCAGGTATTGCTCCTCTCAGCTTTAGGGGAGGTGTTAACAGTACTATCTTCATTTCCATTCTCTCTGTAGGCTCTAGATCTGTTTTTAGAGGTCTAACCCACTCTGTCAAGTGGGGGTTTCCCCCTTCCACTTTACCTCTCACATTGGATCCCTTCCTTTAGTTAGAGAAGGGAGTTAAGTTGGGAGAGAGATCAGCCTGGGTCCCTAAGCCCCACCTTTTCTTACCCAAATAAAGGAAAATAAGTCTTGTATGTATATGGGAAAATATGTACTGCCGTCTAAACGTCTGAGTCATCCCTCAAGGGGACTGTATACCATCTTTTGGCGACATCCCCCCATCTCTTTTTGCTGTTGCCTTTCCTCCCCTCCCCTTGATTTTGTCCAATCCTACACTTCAAATTTCTATTTTGTGTTGAACTTTTTTCATATTGAAAAAATGCCATTGCCCCAAAGCCAAAAATAAATGGGAATTCACACACACACACACACGCACACACACACACACACACACACACACACACACATGCACGCGCGCACGCACAAAGTAAAGAGATGGAAAAATATATTTCATGATAGATCTAGAGGGTAGTGTGCTGAATGGAGTAAGACAAATGTCATATGGTTACACATATATGTGGAATCTAAAGAACAAAACAAACAAAAAAGCAAAAACAAACTCATAGATACAGAGAACATTTTGAGGGTTATCAGCTAGGAGGGGTTTTGCAGAGAGTCAGTGAAAAGGAGGGAAGGGATCTAGAAGCACAAATTGGTAGTTACAAAATGGCCATGGAGATAGAAAGTATAGCAAGGAATATAGACAATAATATTGTGATAACTATGTATGGTGTCAGAGGGCACTAGATTCATTGGGGTGATCACTGTGTGAGTAATATAGATGTCTAATCACTATATTGTACACATGAAACTAATATAGGATGGTATGCCAACTATAACTGAAAAATAAAAAATTATTGCTAATTTTAAGTAAAAGCAATCCATGGAATGGGGGAAAATATTTGCAAACCACATATATGGTAAGCAGTTAATACCCAAAACATACAAGTAACTCATACAACTCAATAACAAAACTAAATAAATAAATAACCCGATTTTAAAATGTACAAGGACCTGATAGACATTTTCCAAAGAAGATATACAAATGGCCGACAGGTACATGAAAAGATACTAAACGTCACTAATCATTATGAAATACAAACCAAAAACGTCATGAGATATATCATCTCACACCCATTAGAATGTCTATTATCAAAAGACAAGCGATAACATGCTGGCAAGGATATCGAAAAAGAGGACCCTTGTACACTGTTAGTGGCAATATAAAATGGTATAGCCAATATGGAAAACTGTATAGAAGTTCCTCTGGATATTAAAAATAGAACGAACATGATCCAGCATATATATATATACACAAATGAAATAAAGTCAGGATCTCAGAGGTATCTGCTGTCTTCTTATCACGGCAGCATTTCAACAATATCCAAGGAAGGAAAACAACCTAAGTATCTGTCAATGGGTGAATGGATCAAAGATGTGAAACACATACACAATGCAATATTGTTCAGTATTAAAAAAGGAAATCCTTTCATTTGCAATAGCACGGATGAAACTGGAATGCATTATGATAAATGAAAGAAGCCAGCCAAAGGAAGACAAGTATTGCATGGTCAATTCTATTTCTATGTGGAATCTAAAAAAAAAAAAAAAAATTTAATTAAAATTTGAACTCACAGAAACAGAGTAGAATGGTGATTGTCATGGGAGGGATAGTGGGGAAAGTAAAGAGAGGCTAGTAAAGGGTACAAACTTTCAGTTAAGGTCTGAGAATCTAATGTATAACACGTACAGATGATAACATTGGTGTGATCAAAATTTAGTAAGAGTGGAACTTAAATGTTCTCACAAAAAATGTAAATATGTGAGATAATTGATAATTAACCAAAAAGGGAATACTTTCACACTGTGTGTGTGCATCAAATCATGGCACTTTAAATATCTTACAATTTTATCTGTCACTTGTTCCTCAATAAAATGAAAAAATAAAAATCTTTGATTTCTCTGAACAAGAAACAATAATAAGCAGCAGTTGAAGTCATGGGCAAATGTTGTCACTTAGAGAAAATGCATAGAGCAAATGACGGAGGATGGATTCTTGAGGAGACATTGCATTTAACATGTATGATAACTAGGAATACTCATTACACTAAGCCAAATGGTATTTATATTCAACAGTAATACTTTTAAGTATTTTGACACTGAAAAATATTTAAAAACTTAACTGAAACAAATACAAACTATACACGAATCAGTATTTGGAATAACAAACTGATAAATCTCTCTTTTCTCCCTCCCCATGACCCTGGTCTTACGTGAGATGGCTGAAGACAAAGAGGGTGGTGATTCTCTTACATGTTATCTTTTGCCACCACTGCTGCCTTGCAGGTTTGCCATTTCTATTAGCTGAATCTCAGCCACTCTGCTCTTTCAACGGATCACTACAGCCTGTTGCCTGTTGGGAAGATTAGAAGAGAAATGGAAGACTCTCTTACTTTCCTGCTTTTCTGGGGTCTATCTTCATTCCCCTCTCTTTTGTTTTTTCAGGCCAGAGAGTCACTTCCAGTTTCTTTTACCTATTTTCCTTTTCCTAGCTTTCCAACTAGTTCTCCAAACAGTGTCTTCCCAGCTAGTCTTCCAATTACGCCTTGTTCTACGAAATATTTGTACACTGTAATTCCAAGTGCTGGGACAAGAAAATTCATTTTCTTTTTAAATTTAAGGGCAAAGGTAAAGTTGGACCATTGCCAAAAAATCTCGGCACTGCTCTGCACCATTTCTTGCCACTGCAGACAGAGCTGGTGCAAGACCCAGAGGCAGGATGCCAAGCCTGATGGAGCAGAGGAAGAAAGTGATGTCTAGAAAACAGCTGAGTGCAGAAGCAGAGTAGTAGGAAATGGACATTCGTGACTAATGTGTAAATTTTTGACCACTATATCAACATATTAATCTGAACCATCTAGCTGAGTAAATAAATACTGTATGTTGAAGTTAAGATTTTTGATCTTAAGTAATTTCTGAAAATTACTAATGGTATTACCAGTTTCTGCAAAGCTCCTTAAATATAAAAGGATGCTTGTCAGCTGACTGCTGTTTCAAATATATTCCACTGAAATTTGCTTCCTTTTTTTGACCATTTTGTTCATTGCTCTGCTCTGACTTTCAGCTCTGGTAAACTGATCTCAACTGATCTTTTTTCCTGACAGAAGAGGAGAGAAAAGTATTAGAAGCCTGAGCCTCTGCACAGTCATCTATTATCCGCTGAAGATTTGGCAGATACAGAAGGGGATATCAGGCTGCAGGGTCTTTATCTGACCTTCACTGTTTCTATCTATTTTAGGTTAGAAAGGGTAATAGAAGTTAGGACTATTTCATGTAGCATGGCATAAATTCTGAGAGTTATACAAAACCATAAAGGCAGACTTCAGAAACAGTGGCGTTCATATAGCATCCTGTGATTACTTTCTCCTCCTTCCCTAATTGTTCAAAATGTTGTGTTAAATCTGTTAAATACAACTTGTACTTCTAGCGATGACAGAAGTTTCATGAAATTATAAATCTGAAATTGGAGAGTTCTCAGAGGTCATCAATCTAATTTAAAGAACATTGGACAAGAAGACATACAATATAAAACAATAAACAGAACAATCTTGTGCATGTAGTCTAGTAAAGCCTTTGCTAGTAATTTATCACAAATCTTTGGCCAGGAGTTCTGACTTGACTAAGACATACCCAGTTTTGATGACCTTTATGGTGACCTTTATGGCAATCTGTGATTGAATTGCATCACCCAAAATTTATATGTTGAAGCCCTAATCTCCAGCGCCATGATATTTGGAGATAGAGACTTTGAGAGATAATTAAAGTTACAGGAGGTCATGAGGGTGGGGCCCTCATGATGGGGTCAGTAGCTTTGTGAGAAGAGAAAGAGAAAAGGTGGCTATTGTAACCCAAGGAGAGGGCTCTCACCAAAACCAATCAGCCAGCACCTTGATCTTGGACTTTCCAGCTTCCACAACTATAAAAAAAAATAAATGTCTGTTGTTCAAGCCACCCAGTGTATGGTATTTTGTTTTAGCATCTCAAGAAGACTAACACAATGTCCAGGTGGAAAAATAATATGCTTAAAAAGGAGTAACAAAAATCACCAAAGATCATTTAAATTTTGTCCCAAAGTTATCGTAATTGTGCCTAGATGGAAACAGTATCACAAGAAGGCACAGTCTATGTTATCTCTTCCCTTTGACTCCCACATTTAATTCATAACAATCTCTATTAACTCTATCACCAAATAACCAAATATAAATCCAAACGCTTCTTTTCATTCGACTAAAGCCACCATCGTCTTTCACCCAGATAGTGCAGTAACCTCCCTACATGTCTCCCAGCTTCATCTCTGAACCATTCTCCCCACAGCAGTCAGAGTGGCCTTTTGAAAATATAACATGCTATCCTGCTTAAAAATCCCCCAGGGCTTTTCACTGCGCTTAAAATAAAACCCAAACTTCTCACCCAGTTTACAAAGCCCTGTACTAGTTAGGCCCTGATTACGGATCCAATCTGATCTCATATTATTCTCCTCTTCAACTTCACTGTTGCAAATTGCCCATCAATCACATTCCTGCCTTAGGACTATGGTGTCAGCGTTCTCTCCTCAGATGTTCACTCTAATACTCACCTGCCTGACTTCTCCTTGTCATTCAGATCTCAGTTTAAGTGTCAGCTTTTCAGAGAGGTTTTCCTGACCATGCAGCCTGAAATAAGGACCCTGTCATTCTCTATCACACCACTCTGCTTTAATTCTGCTGAGTATTTGTTGCTGGCTGATATTTTGCTTACTTATTCATTGAACGTAAGCTCCATGAGAGCCAGAACTTGTTTATCTTACTCATAGCTATATCCCCAGCTCCTGAAAAAGAGCCTGGCACAGAGTTACTCACATACATTTTAAATTAATGAATAAACAAATTATGTAATTTTAGAGTGCCAAAGGTGTCTCTTTCGTCTGTCATTGTACCAAAAGTTTCTACAATTAGAATCATTTCTATAAGTAGAATTCTGTTAAAATGGAAACATATAAGTAAAATAACCTACTAAGTATAACTTCTCATTAAAACTTTCATATAATTATATTGTTTATTAACTCTAGATAAAAACATTGCTTCAATAGAATGAGTTGTAAGAGGGGAAAAAAGATGTGTGAAATTTGGAAGTTACTCCCCAGAAAGAGAAAGTAACATTATGGGAAGGCTTTGAGTAGCTAGAGTACATCATGGAGAGAAATGAGTGAAAGGGCGACTTTTGTATAAAGTTGGCTCTAAGAAAAATTTATGTGCTGAATAATGAAGGTAACTCAGAAACTCATAATGTTACATCTCATTTTTTTCTCTCAGTGTTAAAGTACTTTCCTAGCTATGTTCTCAATAATCATCTACAATTTCTGTGAATCAGGCGGGTTGTATTGTCCCTTCCAAGCCAAGAAAATGGAAAACTAGGACAATTTGCCACATGGTTGGTCACTGGTGGATCTGAGATTAGGCCACAGCACTTCAATTTGCCAGCCCATTCTTCCACAGTGCCCATTTTGGACACCTAGATCAGGAAATTCTCACTAAAAATTCTATGAGCTGGTAAAGTTATCATATTCAACCAGTAACATAAGAGGCATGGGGAGTGGTGTTTGGAGGGAAGCAAATTATAGGGATGAAACTATTTAAGAAACATAAATAATCCCACAACGAGCCTCCTATCCTACTCCACCCCCCTCCAGAATGTTGCTGACATATTTATATCACTAATTTTACTTTGCTTGGTGATTTATATATCAAACATTCAAGTAATATTTACTGGGCATGTGCGAAATAATAGGTATCCTTCTAAGTGCCTGGGAAACAGAGAAAAAAAATTAATTCCTTTTCTTTATTCTACCTTATTATGAAGATACTGTAAAGTACATAAGTTTCTTAATGGCAAAATGCAGTTTTAATTCAGTATATGGTCTCTCTCCTTGATTACTCCTAACCCATTCCATTGCTGGATGAGTATTTGTTGAAGTTAATGGAATTGAATGGAATGGGACAGATTGAAATGAAATTCAATGTGTTCTGATCCCACATCCTACACCCACATTACATCTGTCTTGTACTGTTCAGGGCATAAGAAGCAAACAACTGGAATCGTCAAGTTGGTGCTTCTCAAAGTATGGTCTCTGGACCATACAGCATCAGAATCATCTCAGATATTTGTTAAAAGTTAAATTTTAAAACTCCAACACAATCTTTTAAGTTGAAATCTGCTGGGGAAATCTGCAGGCAACCTGGAAGTCCTTAGCCACATTCAAGTTTGAAAAACACTGCTTTAAGCTTCAAGTTAGAGCCAGAGACAATAAAACAATGTACTCTACTTCTGAGTGTTAAATCACTTATAAATGATTTACTTTTGTATTTCTTCAGTTGACTCAAGTTCACTTGCTAGTACTCAATAGACAAATTACAAAATTAAAAAAAAAAAAATGCAGCCACTTTAGATAAGTTCCTGAAATTCAGATATTATCGGGAGCTTATCAGGCATCTGATTGAGCCATTCACTTTTGTGAAAGTTTTACAAAAGACAAACAGCCAAAACTATGTAGTGATGACTGACTTTGGTTCTTTTATTTTACCTGAATAATCAACTCAAATAGTCAGTGTTTTTGTCTAAATACTCCTTGACTATTATTCCCACTTTCCACTTGACTTTCATGTTGAATATTTGGCTAAATGATGCCAACTATATATATATAGCTATCATTTTTAATGATATAATTTCAATTATCACAAATTTAATTGTGAAATCAGAACTATATTTTATTGATAGGAGCAGTTGTTTTTCCAAGAGAAGGTAATGTGTATTATCATGGTAATTCTACCTCAATTACCTTGCAGTGACTTTTTTTTTACTGTAATGTGTCACCCTCTTGAGCTATTTGCAATCTCATCAAGGCATTTATCTAATGAGATACTTTAAATTACTTCCCCAGATAATGTCAGAACATAATGACACCAACATGGCCCTATTATGTAGTAGTCCCAGTGGATTTTTATTGAAATCCTTCATTTGAATGTTTGAAAAATAAAAGGAGGGTGCTTCTATGGATTGAAATATAGTTCTTCTTCCTGTTCTTTAAATAATTTTTAAAAGATTTTGCGTTATATACCTCTTTATTATGTTTATTTAAGGCTGGGTATTACCAAACTTTCCAAATTTATCCCCCTAAGAAAGAAGTAACCACTCCAAACCACCAAAAAAACTTTCTTAGCATCCAAATATTAGTTTTTGTTTTTATCATTAGACATGGTAATCTGCTTTTATATGCCACTTTATCACTTCTTGTATTGCAAGTGCTGTATAAACCCAGGCCACCTCCAAAATAAAGTCATTTACATCAGATTTATTGATTCTAATATAATTCAATAAGGAGTGATCAGATTTGCAGCAAATTTGGATATTTTGTTAATTCTAAAGTTCACAGAGTTTTGAGCTATCTCCAGAATCCTATCAGCTGCCAGAATTTTAGGAAAAAATAGTGGTACTGGCTCCATAACTACCATACTCACAGTTTATATCCTGCCTCTTTCAGGCCCCGTGTGCTACTCCATGTGTTACTCTCAGCCTTTTTCTCTGATAAGGAAAGAGGGTTCCTGATAAGCTTGGGGTGTCTAGGACACATAATAGAAGACAATAAAAGGAAGGGAGCAAATGGCTAAGAGAGAAATCTAGAACAGGCAAAAGAGTGGTAAAGGAATTAAACTTTACTAGGATTCAATCATTTCAGCCAGGAAAAAAAATAGAAAAATAGTAGTTCCTCTTTCCTATTCCCACATTAATGGGCAGAAATCATCAGGCTACTTTTTTTCAATTATTTATTTATTTGTTTGTTTGTTTGTTTATTTATTGTGACACTGGTTAGCAAAATCCAATAAGTTTCATCTATACACTTTAACAGTAAGGCATATATATATTTACACTGTGTGTTTGCCTCCCATAGTTAGATTTCTTTCTGTCACCACATATTTGACCCCTTTACCCTGTCTATCTACCCCTCCAATACCCCCTACCTTCTGGTAACCTCTAATCTATAGTCCATGTCCATAAGTCTCTGTTTCTTTGTTCTGTTTGTTTGTTGCTTTTAGGTTTATATCCTACATATAAGTGATATCATGTTATTTTCAACTTTTTCTGTCTGGCTTATTTTGCTTAGCATGATTATCTTGAGGTCCATCCATGTTGTGGCAAATGGCAGTTTTTTTCTCATCTTATGGCTGAGTAATATTCCATTATATTACATACCACTGCTTCTTTAGCCAACCATCTATCGTAGGACACTTTGGTCGCTTCCATGTCCTGGCCACTGTGAATAATGCTGCTATGAACATCAGTATGTAATTATCTTTTTGGATATGCGTTTTCAAGTCTTTGGGCTAAATACCCAGTAAAGAGATCGCTGGATCTTATGAGATCAATTCTCAGTTTTCTGAGGAACCTCCATACTGCTTTCCATAGTGGCTGTACCAATTTGCAGTCCCACCAGCAGTGTATGAGGGTTCCTTTTTCTCTGCATCTTCTCCAGCATTTGTTATTACTTGTCCTGTTGATTACAGCCATTCTAATAGGTGTGAGATGGTATCTCATGAGGCTTGTAGGAGTTGTGAGGAGACTCTCAAATGAGAAAAGTTAAAAATAGCATATACTGTGTCACACCTTTTAGGTAAGCTGATTTGAGTGGATATTTTGGTTGGAGGAGAGATTTAGCAGATTTAGCAAATAAAAATGCAGACATGTGTGTGGGAGTTTGTGGTGTTTGGTGTGCGCTCGTTTAAATTTGAATTTCAGATTTTAAAAACGAAAGCTTTTTTAGTATAACTATGTTCATGCACTATTTGGGATATATTCCTACTAAAAGAATATTCATTGTTTATCCAAAGTTCAGATTTAACTGGGCATTCTGTATTATTTCTAAAGAAAGACTCGCTACAGGTCTGGAAGATCTTAAGCCTCTCTTTAGTCTCTGGGATGGCAGATAGAAGAGAACCGAGTTTTTGAGAGCCTTGGAGTGAACAGAGAAAGTCCCCAAAAAGAAGTACTAGAATTGCTGCTGGCTCTAGGGACAAAGAAAAAATGAGAAAAATACCTTCTAGGAAGTCAATCTCATCTCATCAAAATAGGAAGAAGATGAAACCTGTCATCTGATCACTCAGCAAGATCTATTTGGGAGAGAAATGACTGACCCAGAGGAGAACTACTTTAGAAATTAGCATAATCTTATTCCGCTAACTACCAAGGCCAGTATTGCCTCAGAATGTGCAATTTCTCTAAATGTTGTCAATTTAGAACATATCTTATAATAATAAATCCTTTCTAAGTTAAAAAACTGTTGACTGCTTCTCTGAAACTTGCCAAATGTCTGGCTGAGTAGTCAGGTGAGATATCTCTCACGAACAAGCCTGCAAGTTTTCTATCTTAAGTAGCTTCTTTCTGCTCCCCACCCACTTCCCCCCAGTTCTTCTGTCAGGTACCAGGAGAAATCTGCTGGGTAGAAATGTACTATTTTAATTTTTATTTTTTAAAACCTAAATATTTATTTGAAACCCATGTGTGATTAATCTGAATTTTATTCAAATTAGCCTTCATCTAGAAATATCAAGCTTATTCGTTTGTTTCAATGACCTGTGCTCAAATAGATTGAGTTAAATTCTCCCAGGACTCAGAACTTAAAAGTCCATATGCTCAGGCAAGTGATATAATGACATTCCTAATCTTTTTTATCATTTTCTCTGGGAAATATTTACAAACATTGGTAAAGAAGTTACAAAAAAGAAACTTAAACAAAACTGTTTTGCTGTCATTTATCATTTAATAATCTTAAAGATTAGTTTTTGTTAATTTTTCTTCTTTTATCTCACCACAGACACTTTGCCAGAGACACTGTCTTGCCTTCTGGAAGCTCAAATCAAGGGAATATTAATATGCATATCAGGTTACTTTTGCTTTTATACAAATAGAGGACTTGTTATATGAGAGAGATGGTATTATGGATCATTTAGAAGTCAGTCAACAAAATGGAGGTAGGAAAATAAGTTACCTTTAAGAGAAAAAAAAATATTAAATCTCTACCTCACACCTTCTCTTCTTTGGGTCACATTGTCCAATGGTCTTCTTGGGCATGGCAGTTTTTAAGAAGTCTCTGACACTCACCATCCACGGGCTCCACATTTATCCCCAAGAAATCTCACCTTTGCCCCACAGTTGGTGGTAGTGCAGCTTGCTTCTATTATAACCCTCATTCCTCTACAATCAGAAAGGCCACAGCCAGTTTCAAGCGTCTAGACCTTTCAGGCACTAAACGTTGGAGTCCCTCACAACCAAAGACCACAAACAAACTTTCCACTTGGTTCAAAGTAATAGGGTGCAACCTCCTACCCTTTACCTATGCTGGGGGGCATGTTTGGTAAAAGAGAAGACTCTTACATACTAATAGCTTTCGTTGATAAAGTCTCTCATGTTGCCTTGCCCTCTTATATGGATGTGATAGATTATTGCTAAGAAAATCCATTTTGGACCATACCCTTTGCAAGTGCCACATAGGTTCTCAAACGCCTCATTTTAGAATGTGTGAATCCCCAACAATGCTCTCAGCCTTTTGACCTCTTCTGAAGCTCCAAGGCAACACATGGCCTTGACATCTTATTCCACCATGAACACACAACCCACAGCCTCATTTATTCAAATTCTTGTTCTCCTATCCATTCTCTGACACCCCACGCTGTCTCAGTACCATATTGTTTACAAAATATCCCTGAAATAATTCTTTGACCATAAGATGGAGACCTGACTTACCTTTCTCTTTCTTTACCTTGGTCTTAGCCTTTTTCCAGATAGTTTTTAAAAATCCTTTTTGGAAAGAGAAGAAATTATAAAGATTTGCTCTTCACAGGCTAGGGCAGTATGAAGAAGTTGGTGAATGGTCTCACATAAGGAATTGTCCCTCTACATGTATGATGAATCATACCTAGAGAAGTAAAAGAACTTGTTCAAGTTCGCACACTAATCAGGGACAGAGGTATCAATGTAACCTTCCTGGGACAAAGAAATTTTCTAAACAATAGCATAAATTGCATTACACTTTATAAAGTGTTGCAGAAACAATTTAAATAATTTGGGAAATGTTAAACACATTAACGTATTGCTAGTTTGGAAGCCATTTTGTTAATGGCAATTCTGTGGTTAGATATTTACAGTGAATTATCTTATCAATTCTGATGAGACAAGTACCCAGCCTCCTAATCATCCAGGTTGCTTGGTCATGTCGATCTTTGTGGATAGGTAGCAAAAAAAAAAATTAAAATTAAAACTAAAATCATTTGTCAATAAACATAATACTTCTTGACACTTTGAATTATTGTGTGTTTTGATGCAAGCACATCTGCCCTAGTCAGAAGAGTAGAATTTCTATAGAGATTTATTTCTTTTTGTGAAAAAAAATTACTGCCTACTACATGTCTACCCCTATGGTTAAATAGGGTGGGAGGTAGAAAGATGAATAAAAAATATATCCTGCCTTCTGAAAACTAACATTTTTATTTTATAAAATCAATATTTACAAGTATAAAAGTGAAACTGCCAAGATAAAATGATATGGGTTCAAAAGAGGATCCTCAATAAATATATTTGGAATAGTGAATAACCATTCTCTGAAAGAGATAGCATTTAAAATAACATTTGAAAATGAGTACAATGTGAACTTGCAGTGTCTAGAAAAGGATATTAAATCAGAGGGACTAACATAAGTACACGTAGGTGGGTAACACAGAGAATAGGAACTAGAGCTACAATTTGTCCCTCACACTTCATTAGTACTTTTTTTTACAAATATTATCTGATTCTACCTTCATAGTAATGATGTTTTTATCCTTACAAATGATAACAGCTAACATTTACTGAATGCTTATTGCTTGCCAGTGTGTGTGTGTGTGTTTAATCTTTTTATTAAAATACTATGACTGTCTCCATTTTCTAGTAAAGAAAATAAGCATTAGAAAGATGAAATCTTGCTCAAGGTCGTGCACCAAGTAATGATGAAGCCTGGCTTCAACCTCAGGTCAGTTTAATTCCAAAGGCTTTGCTTTAAATTTCTGTTACATGCCCTAGAAAACAGTCTGAATGAACGGTATAAGAAAAAGCATAGCCAAAAATAAAATAAAAGTAAAACAGGCCTAACCCATTTGGCTATATTTGGGTTTTATTCTACAAGCAGGAAGTTACTGAAGCCTATTTAGGTTCTGGGCTTCAGAAGACCGTTCATGCCAAATTGTTTAATGCTTTTTATTCTAGATGCTAAAGAGCTCAGAACAGCACTTCTTCATACTTTATTTTTTTTTTTTTGCCAGATACAGGAAAGGCAGACTCTGTGATAAATAACCTTCTACAAACTTCACACAGTGGTGGGGGAGGGGAGTGTAACCATTGAGCTCCTCCAAAGTCTTAAGAGCAAGCTCAAAACCAGTGCCCACCAGACAAATCTCGGACACAAATGTGTTTAATTTGGTCCACGCTTTGTTTTAAATGTTGGAAAATATCACATAAAAATTTGAATTTCAGGCTTTTCATAAAAATTTTGGGGCTCTCACAATACCATAATACATGGCAATGTTACCTAGAGCAAAGCGGAGGCTGCCTATTTTTCACAGGTCATGCTCTCCAACTTGCCACCGTCCCTAAAATTCTTTATGTGTTTTTATTGTTCCCTTCTTTCATCATTTTAAACTTTTTACAATTAATTATAAACTATTTCAAATAATCAAAAATAAAATTACATAAAATAAGAAAATAGACACATTTACCCAACCCACTACTTGATTTATTATACTTGCTTGATACCAATTCTTTTTAATTTAAAGAAATAAAATGTTATGGAATTTTTAAATGTTGCTGGTGGGAGTGAAAGCTGCTACAAATAATTCAGAAAACAATTTTGCCATACCCAATAAAGTTCAAGATCTTCAGACATCACCATACCTGGGGATATCTATCTCCTCTAGAAAAATTCATATGTAAAAATGAGACACGTGACTTCCTATTTACCTATAATCAGCTACCTCACTCACTTAAATTATCTGCCTAGCCTATGGGTATTTTTTCAACATCTACTTTTATATGATGGGGCAGGAATACTTTTTTATTAAATTCACTAGAAAAAAATGTTATCACTTAAAATAGACATTTCAGAACCTGAGTCCAGAGAAATGAAATTTGGAATTATTTCCTACATGTCAAGCACAAAAGAGTTCCAATATCAGCGGTCTTTGGACCACTAGTTCTATGTATTTTAATGAGTTTTAGGTAGTAGTCTCAACACTTCCTTTTTAAAAGATTCAGTGGTCAAATAAATTTGAAAAAAAAAACTATTGAGTTAGACAAATCAATGTCTTTTTTCCTTCTTGCGGGACCCAGCAGAGCCTTTATATGAACATGTAAATTGTGACTCCTCAAGAGACAAATTATCCATCTTTTCTCCATGGAACACACTCTGAAAAACAGTTTACCAGACCTTTATTTTGCTTTCTAAGACTATAAAATGTAAGCCAACATGTGTAGAATAGAATAACCACATATTTTGGGAGAGCGGTCTGTCCACATAGTTTTTAGGGAATAACTATGATCTCTTCTATGTATCTTAGTTCTCTATTGCTACTGAAAAAAATTATCACAAATTTAATGTCTTAAAACAATCCCCATTTATTATCTCACAACTTCTGTGACTTAGAAGTCAGGATACAATGTGACTTAACTGGATCTCTGCTTAGAATTTCCCAAGACCAAAGCCAAGACCTTCTGTCTTTTCTAGAGTCTCTGGGCATGAATCCACTTACAAGCTCATTCAGGTTGTTGGCAGAATTCAGTGCCAGGGGATCCCCATTTCCTTCTTTCTGGCTGTCAGCAAGGGGACATCCTACAGTGAATTCTTAGGGTGCAATATCATTTTCCTCTGCTTATTTCATATTACTAATGTATTTCCCTAATTGCCCACTTGTATGTGTTCACAGGGCAAGGAATATCAGCATTACCTGGGAACCTGCTAGAAATTCTCAGCCTCCCCCTCAGTCCTACTAAATCAGAAGCTTATGATGAGGGAACAGGACCCAGCAATTTGTATTTTAATGTTTGGAAACCACTACACTAGGATTACAGACTAACTTCAAGATGATATATCTTTAAAATACTTTTTTCCTAAGTGTTATCAGTTCTAAGCCCCTTAAGATAGTCTGTTTTCTACCTGACCCACATTAGTTGTATGTTGAATGAAAAAACAACCTAGATTTAAAAACAAAAGTTTGAGAACACTAGTGTGTCATTATGTACAAGAGCAAAACTAAAGAAAACTTTATAGAATAAAGGAATAGTATGAAAAACTTTATATAAAGAGGGCATGAATATGAATCAGAATTCTCAAATCAGACTTCATTGTGAACCATGCAAATAACTGAACATTTGCAACTGCTGAGGAGCACACAGAGGCGACAAATTTACTGACATGAACCGAACAGCTGAAACAGTAAGGTGAGGACATGCTGTGAATTCCGTAAAAAAGTTTACACTTCACTGCTACAGAAATGTCAAGGGTAATTGAACAACTTACTCTGGTTTCTCTTCAGCTCAAATTTAAAAAAAAGAAAAAGTTAATATTAGTTCTAAAATCCAAAAAGAAGAGATAAATATACACAAAATTAAGAGGAAGACGGGCAAAATAAACTATTCCTTCAAAGGATTAAATTACAAAACTGAAGCTTACTAAAAGGTCGTGCTGAGATTATTTAATAAGACAAACTCTGCCATAGCCTCAGGGGAGAAGGTTTCTAAATGTTCTCGCTTCAAACATAAGAGAATCTTCTGGAAGCCACCTCTAGCTTCGCTGTTAAAAGAAAAATCAAAGTCATACTAACTCAGGCGTATACGTAGATATCAGGGGGGAAGTTTAATTCATCACTTGATGCTGCATCCTCCTACTGTTGGCTTCTGGGAAAAAATGCAGTGAAACCTTTTCTATAAGGAACAGAAAACTATTTTCTGAATACCCAGTTGCCCTGTACTCAGTATATGACAAATGCATATATGTTGATGTAAACTTACAAAACCATAATGATTAAAAAGAATAGCAAATGTCTAACAGGGATAGTATAATATTTGCGATCTAGAAAGTTGCTCATGGTCACGTAGTAATTAAAGAGAAAGTGCTGCCCTTGAATTTCCAGAGTTTCATTCATTCATCTATTTTATTCATTCACGTAACAAACAGTACTGTGCATCTACTATGTGCCAGCCTTTGAGCAGCTGCTGTATTTAAAAAGCTCCAATCAAGCAAATGAAATAGGTAAGTACAGATGGTCCCTGAGTTAGAATCATTCAAATTATGATTTTTGGACTTGTTGATAATGTGACAGTAATAATTATTCAGTAGAAATCTTACTTCTAATTTTGAATTTTGATTGTTCCCCAGGTTAGCAATACATGATACAATGCTCTCGTGATGCTGGGCAGCAGCAGTGAGCCACGCTCCTTGTCAGGCACAGGATCACAAGCTTAAACAACCAATACTCCTCAGTGTACTGTGTTGCCAGCATTTTTTGGATATTGTGTTCTGAGCACATTTAAGGTAGGCTAGGCTATGATTTTCGGTAGGATAAATGTAATTCTGACTTGCATTATTTTCAAATTACAATGGGTTTACATGGACATAACCCCATTGTAAGTTGAGGAGTATTTGTAAACAGCTGACTGATAGTCTGATATGACCAGAACCTTTAAATCAGGCATGGACCAAATGTAATGAGTCATGAGACAATTAAGTATTCATAAAAATGTAAATTAAAATTAGGTGTACAGAGCACTTCTGTTACCTCAGGGCTTCCACCCCAGGTAGAGACTACATTAGAAACAGTTCAGAGCTGAGAACAAAAGGAAGTGCATGATTCACCTACAAAATTCAAAGAAAAGCAGCAGAAGTACCTTCATCATAACGTTTTATAAGTAGCAGTATTCCAGAGGACTGTTGTGGCAAAACACTGCCCCTTCTCCTAACTCTGCCATCTGCACAGAGAGCTTGTGAGTTATCAATGATAACTTGCCCACCTCCATCCCCATTTCGGGGGAAGTGAGTTTTTCTTGTCCCGACTCCCAAGCTACAGAGACACAAGCCTGAAGATGAACCTCATTCTGTCAGAATATGGGGGAAATTCTAAAGGTAAATTGAGAGCCTGAATGCCTAGCACAGTGTGCAAAAGTAGTCTGCAATCCCACTGGTTAGCCTACATGGATGCCTGAGTACTCCCTAAGAAAGAAAGAAAGAAAAAAGAAAGAAAAAAAAAAAAAAAAACCCTGTCAGGCTTAAGCCATTTTTCAGTGTCTTATGAGAGTTGCCCACTGAATTAGGGAGATCCCAGTTACAAGTCTCCCCCTCTAGAGAACTGTAAAGTAGAAAGAATCATCCACTAGCTAAGAAGAAGCCAATGCAGGTTCCCAAAACTAACAAATACGCTAAGGAGAGAGCCAGAATTTACACGCCAGGGGCGAGGAGTTGAGCCAGCAGACAGCTGGTGTTAGGTGGAGAAACAATAATGACTGACAAAAGAGGGGACCATGATTGCCACCACCAAATTATGGCCATTTGTGGAGCAGACATTACCACACACACACACCTGCAGCTTCTGCAGCTGCATGGACGTGGTGAGCTGAAAGGGGAGAGAGTAACAAGTTCAGACACCGGACTCTTTTGGTCACTGGGACTCTGCAGCTGTGTGGGAGCTCGGCCTGAATCCTGGAAAAGGGCTTCGAAATGGACACGCACATACAGTATCTCAGGTTGACTGAAATGCAACTCTTCTATACCAAAAATGACTGAAGCGGGGGAGTCTGACAAAGAAAAACAAATGTGAAAAATATTCCATATTTGAACATCACTGTTGGAATTCTTAGGTCACAACTACCGCAATAATCATAAATTTCAAAACCTTGAATTTATATAACACATTGGAGTTTTCAAGGAAATTTAGTACATTTCCATTTCATTTCATCATCTTAACAAGTCTATGGTATAGGAAGAGCAATTGAATTCATCCCTATTTGACTGATATGAAGACTGAAGTTCACCAACGTCACACAGATAATATATAACAGAAGTGAAACTAGAACCCAGTTTCATTTGAAATGGATAAACTGGCTTTAAATGGGTAATGTTGATCTCATGGCCTAGAATTTTTTTTTTTAAATTGATGCCAACAGTGGAATTTATAAAGTTTGCCATGACTATCTTTAAGTAATGGGTTCTCTCTCTAAGGTCTGTCATCTACTGGTAGCTATGTGCTTACTAACAATGTTTTATGCTCTGTACACTTGTAGGAAACCATATTTACATATTAGAAAATGGCACGGACCATGCTAATTAACAATGACAGAAACTAACCAGTGACAAATTTTCTCTCTCAAAAAATAAATCATTAAATCTACAGCATTTTTGCAAATTAGCATGATTTAAAATTTTCAGATGCTAATTAAAGAAATTACAATAATTTCCCAAGTTTGAATTTATCTCCTTTGAGAAGGGAAGAAGTTGAGACCATCTCTAAGAAGGTCCTGCAGGAACCCTGAAACTTAGCACGTAAATTTCCTCCTTCAAGTTTACTGCTAAATACTCATTACACTAATGACTGCTTCAATCTCAGTTTTAAAGAGTAACTTAATTTTACCTGACTTAGCATGTTAGTTATATCCAATAGATATTATATCTAATTGATATCTATTATACCCAAAGATAAATCAATTAATCATTCTAAGTGCTCATTAATTCTTCAAAGACTGACTGAATGAATGCATGAATATTATGAGACATTTTACATATGAAGAGCTCTGCAATCATTTGTTAATCTGGGAAGATTGAATTTATGATCATGTTATCTATGATTGTCAGTCAAATATATTTGTCATAAAGTCATTATGACCATATATAGCTGGAATGAGACAAGATCTTATCAGATAGGTAGCAGAGGGCAGGAAGCAGTATACACTAGTTAGTCTCTGAAGCATGAAATAGAAGTTTCACCTGGGGAAATAGGACTGTATGCCAAAAGATATAACCTTGCTGATCATCTATGAAATGGTGATGTTATAAGCTGTACTTGAGAATTAACTCTATCAGCATGCAGAATTTGGAAAAAGGAATCTGTTCCATTCTCCTTGTTAGCCAGAGAACAGTATTAGAAGCCAAGAGGCTTACTATATAGATTTTCTCCTAAGAAGGCCTTATTTGCTAAAAAAAAAAAAAAAAAAAAAAAAAAAAAAAAAAAAAAATTAACTGAGAGATCATCACTCTTTAACAAAAACATAAAGTAATTATATGCAGAGGGAATTAGTTCTTGTTTAAAATTCTTTCCGAGCAGGGGTTGCTTAATTTATCTGTTTTGCAAATCAGAATTTGGACTATAATAGTGATACTGGATTGGTACAGTCCAGCTTTCTAGATGGTAACTCAGAACTTCAGGAATATCACAATAGAATTGGGGAAGAGTGACTAAAACTTACTCTGGGGAAAAAAAATATATATATATCAATTCCATCAACATATGCATAATTATGTTCTACCCACTACAGCTACTTCATTAAGCCTCTGTTGTTATTTATATTTGCTGATATTAATTTAAAATTGCTTTACCAACAGCCTTTTATCTATTCCCTTCCTCCTAACAGAATCCTGATTTTCTTTTTTTGTGGTCATTCTCCAAGTGACCACGTGCTGCAGGAGAAGCTTCACTACTTCCTGAATGAGTGTTGATTAGTCTAACAGTAACGCCATTGTCTTTGCCAATGTTTGGCTTCAGTATGAGTATATGACACCATCTGAGCCAATAAGACATGAGGTGAAGTCCCTGAGTGTTTCTGAGAACATTTTCGTTATTCTTATCAATTATATGAATCTGGGTAAAATATGTCTCTGCCCCTTTGATGTTGTGCCTTGTCATATGAAGCACTCTTGAATCTGAGAAAGCCGGAAGCCAAGCCTAGACAAGCTTTAGCCTGAACTAGAGCTGTCCCACTGATCTGTAAGCACGAAAAATATTGTTGTAAATCATTGAAATTTGGGGGGTTTGGAGTCGTGGCAATAATTTACTCATACAATTAGTGACTAGGTGGCTATTTAAAACTGTTCAGGGAGATATTTATGCTGGAGGTGATATTTATGCTAACTTCTGGATGATAAGATGCGGCCAGTGCTACACAGAGATCAACAAGATGATGCTGCAAGTAGAGCATTGTTTAGCTACTGCCAAGAGCCTAAGGAAAGACCAGGATTAACATGTAAAAAGGAAACAGAAAAGTCCATTTAATTAAAAAGTAGTGGGCTAGAGGTAAGATGGTGTGAGTGGTAGTGGTGAGGTAGGCAGTTTCCAGAATATGTGAACCAGGGAAGGAATTGGGGTTTTATTCTAGAAGCAATGAGAAGCTACTGGAGGATTTTAAACAAAGAAGAGCTATGGTAGAATTTATGTTTTTAAAAAATGTCACTATGGATAGTAAGGGCCCAGTGTGGAAGAAGGAGACCAGTTAGAAGGATATTACAGTTGTCTAGGCAGGAGAAGGTGGTAATTTGTATTATGGTGAGGAGTAGCACGAGTGAAGACAATGAGATTGATTCAGGATCTACTCTGGAGGTAAAATAGGCAGGTCTTCCTGAAGAATGGATGTGAAGGAAGGGGTCAGAAAATCGAAAACAACTCCTAGATTTTTGGCTTAAGCAAGTATATGGTACCATTTACTGACATAGGGAAGCCTGGGTGAAGAACAGAATAGATTGAGGGGGCAGGAGAATTAAGAGGGTTTGGTTTTGTCTTGCTCAGTTTGCTAGTTTCCTAAATAACTTGGCAGAGACATCAAGCAGACAATTGAATATATGAATTGAACATATGAATCTACAGACCCAGAGAAAGGTAAGCATCGAAAATCCTGTTTTGGTAGTCACGAGAGCTCCAAATTGGCCAAATATCATTTGTAGTATAAATATGAGATAGCAAGGAAACAGAGATTTCAGATGTTCTATGGTAAAACCACTAAAAAATTTTTCTTTTGAATGAGTACTCCCCATTTGTTTTCTCATTTTTTGATTCATTGTCCAAGAGGCCAGTATAAAGCATGATGTCATGCTCTGAGTTTTTCTAAAAATAACTATAATTATAGCGAATAATAAGAGTATTCTAAGTCTTTTTTTAAAATCAGTGAGGAAAGAGATTTATCTATAACAAACAAAGTCACGGGCAAAAATTCCCTTGTTAAATACAAAGTGCAAGGAGTGCATCACACGAATAACAATTTCATGTCTGTGTAATATTTTATATGCCCTGAATTTAGAAAGTTCACCTTTAGAAAGGAAATTATAATCCAGAATACTTCTTTATTTTTTGCACATCCCAAAGGACTGTTTGCCAGATTGAGTGCTTTACTCTGACATGTTCAAGAGGCTATAAGTAAATGTTAATTTAAACATGGGGACAACTAGTAAATGACAATTGGAAATGAGAAAAGAGAAGGTAGAAGATTCACAAGAGTGATTTAGAGAAACAAGTAAATGTAGAAATAATAAGGAATAGAAAAAGCAAACCCTGCAAAATATAAAAGCGTAGTAAGATATTCCATACTACAATGCATCTGGGGACAGGGCGGTGGGGCATCAATGCATTTGTCAAGATTTTGTGTACTATTCCAACATTTTATCACAACTCTCCCTCCCGCCCCATACTTCCCTCCATCTCTTTGTCTCTCCCTGTTTCTCTCTCACACACATACACAAACACAGGATAGCACCTCTATATTTTTTTAAGTTAGTGTTAACAGTTAAATTCCAAGATTCAAATTATTAGCTGTTTGTCTGTTTTTAGCACTTTCTCACAGCAGTTAAGCTTTTTTTTTTTTTTTTTTTTTTTTTTTTGGTGGCAGGGAGGTCATTCAGGTAATTAAATAAAAACAAAAACTGGAAGTAAGCTTCATTGCAAGCACCTTTCTATTGTCTAAAACCAAAAAAATATTCAACAGCAGCACAAAAGTTAAGGTAACGTGTGCCCACATTTAAAAGACTATGAAGGATTGATGGTCCTATGCTAAAGAGTTTCTCATTATTGGAGATCTTCTGATATAACCCAGGCTTGCAAATGCATCAAATGCATGCCTCTAAGTCAATCCCTGGTTTTATGTATGAAAGACAAACCATAATAGGGTTTAGGTCACCATCTATCTAAATATGCTCACAGATTTTTTTTTCATGTGCACATATCATATTAATCAAAAGTGATGATAGCTTAAAAGGTCGATTTTTTTTTTTTAACTGTTCGTCCTTGGCTTAAGACCTTCCAGCTCTAATGACTGATTTGTAGATAGAAGTTCTGCTATGGATGATTACATTTTTCACAGGGAGACAAGACAGTCATCTGAGAAGATTATTCTTTGCAGATTGTTTTTCAAAGTGCTTTCCATGTAAATTATGGATATCTGGGAGTAAAATAAGTGAAGCTGCAGAAGTGACTGTAACTAGTAAAATGTCTAGTCTTAATATAGGAGGCAGATATTGTCTATTAATTTAGTTTGCTGCTTGGAACTGAAAGTTAAGGTATCTTTTCACTCTATAGATAAGGGAGTTTTATTTTTAAATCATATCTTTCCAAACAGTCTAATATTGTCTATCGTTGAATATTTTTCTCTAAACTTAATATTTTATTTTGGTTGATATATTCTGATTAGCATATTGATGTACTCTTGATATATCAGACATGGAATATATTTTTCCTTCAACTGTTGGGTAATGAATATTTTTATGATGATTTGCTACCTATTCTATGACAACAAACTGTATTATTTCTTCAGTAGCAAAACTGAATAGTTAATTGCTTCATTGGCCTTTACTAACTACTCATTTTCCTCCTTAAGAAGATTTTTATGCATAGATGGCCCTAAATGCATTGACTGAAAATTTTCAATAGTATAAGAAAGGTTGAAACTGCTTAAAGAAAATAAAGATGAGTTCCTTTGATTGCACAAGCTCATGAGATATATGAATATCTGGATTGGCAGACATTTGATTCCATCTGAAACATCCACAAAGACATTTGGCCCCTGACAACTGATCTACCTAATTCCATGTACCATTACCAGCTAGACTACTGAGGCAAGAAGGGTTATTATTGGCAGTACAGCCATAGCACAATATTGGATGAATAAACATAATAAATAGCATCTTTATGTATTAATCCTATAAACCAAAAGTATAAATAAACATTATGAGCTATTTGAACCCAGGGATGTTTTCTAAGCTTAGATGTTTTTAGACAGGACCAAATTTTGAAGTACCTTTGGGGTAGACCAAATTTTTTCATGGACATCTTGGACAGAACCAAATTTCAATGACCTTTGGCATGGACCAAATGCCTCTATGGACATTTTAGGTAGGACCAAATGTCAAGTAAGGGATTATTTGAGGCAAATGTTTGTTATACTCAAAAAGCTAAATAAAGTAATAAACGAACTCAATTATTGTTTCCATGTCCAATGTTCCAATTATTCATACTATCTTTAAGGGGATATGGACAAATTATCCTGCAATTCTAATCTGGATAGAAAGAAACTCAATCTCCAATTCTGTGGTATCATTTTTCTATTAAAAATAATAAGAAATAACTAAAATAACTGACACAGCCACCTAATAAAGTCATTTTGTCATTGATTTTCCAATTCTAAGTATAAAGAGGTTCATATATTCTTATTTTCATTTTGACTAGAAATTGGTTGTCAGTTTCAATGATGTTTTTACAATGTTGGCTACATTGTTAATTTAATTCTTCAGATGAGATTTTTTTTCCTTGAATGTTTAGGGGCTCATTTGCTTTGTTTTACCAAGAAACCACTGCTAATTAGAGAAACAGAAAAAAAGATCAGAAAATTTAATGAAACGTTTTTGTCCTAAATTATAAGGAAATGCTAGTCCTAGAAGCACTGTGCAAAATAATTGTGCTGTTCTGATTTTTTCATTAGTATCATTCTTTTCAAATAAAAATTACATGACAACTTTACAATATTCAAAAATAATAAAATCTCCCCTAAATCATACCCTGCTGATAGCAAAAAAAAAAAAAAAAAAGGACAAACCAAAACAACTAAATGGTGAAATTTAAATATAAAGTAAAATTTTAGTATTTTTCTTTCAAAAGAAGCACTGATTGTCCCTGACATCATAAAAGGGGGTCAAAATCAAGTAAATAACAAAAATAACTAGAGAATTCAAAAATGTGTTGCTCACATTTACACTGTCTTTCTGAACCAGCATATTCTTCTCTCAGCCTGTTGGTTGAATTCTGGCCCCTACAAAAGGTATATCCAAGTTCTTCCCCCAGTAGCTGTGTATGTGACCTTATTTGGAACAAAGTTCTTTGTAAATGTAATCAAGTTAAGATGAAATCATATGGGATTAGGGTGCATCTTAAATCCAGTATGACTGGATACTTATAAGAGGAGAAGATGACACCTCACGGGAGCAAGGCTATGTGAAGACAGAGGCAGAGATAGGAGTTAGGCAGCTACAAGCCAAGGAATGCTAGGATTGCTGGGGGCCAGCACCAGAACCCAGGAGAAGGCATGTAACAGATTCTCCTTCAGAGAAAGCGCCAACCCTGCCAACATCACGATTAGGACTCCTGGCCTCCTACACCATAACGGAATAAATTTATGTTGTTCTAACCCACCCAATTTGTGGTACTTTGATACTGCATCCCTAGGACACTAATACGCCATATGTCTGTAGTTCAGTGAAGGCACAGCTCGAATGCCAATTCCTCCAAGGCACATCCCTAACTAACCCAACGCACACCTATAGGGAAGAGACTCTTCCATGACATGACCACTGCCAACCTGTGAGCTGGACCCAGGCCAGAAGGGGGAGAATGTTTACTGCACACCCTCTTTGGAGATGGTCTAATTTTATAATCGATGTTCATTCTGATATAAATCAGCACCCCTCCTCTGCCTCCAACTACTGCTGGTTCATGGAATAGGCCATTTTTCTCGGCTGGTCAAACTTGTTAATTTCCATATCTGGTAGCATTTATGTACTAGTACCCATGTCTATTCCTCCCATCCTTTTATCCTACATACTTGTTAGGCATCTGCCAAACATCGCAAGGATCCATTTTGTCTTGCAGGGGCCCAAGACATGCCTCCTCTGTAAGTTTCCTATAATAAAATCTATTAATTACCAGACTGGCATGGCCAGCCTCTTTCTTTAGTCTTTCTCTGCCCTCCACTTAGGGAGGTAGATTTTCAGATGTGGGGCAGTTTCCTGGGTCTGTGTGAATTCACAACACTCATCTTTTCCTTCTCTAAATTATCAAGGCATTACAGGATGCAATTTAGAAATAAGTAATGTCTCTCCAGATAACTTGTACATTACTTGTAGCTCAGAGACAGTGTTTTATTTTTTGAATTATGCACATGCCTGCAAACAGCCTCACCCTTGCCTTGTCTGAACACTAGAAGTGGACTGAATATACAATATTGATGAGCAAATACTATTCTTGTTGACAGACTGAGATATATCCATCAGAGAGGTAGTTGGGACAAATAAGAATAAACTAAGAAATCTGCTTTTTCCCAACTGAATAAATATGCAAAAATCATAGTTATTTATTTGCTTGACTAACCATAATCCATAATTCATTAAAGACCACTTTAACCTACGTGCGTGCACACTGAAGTGGGAATTTTATATTAGTGTCATCTAAAGATTAACATATTCTTTTGTTATGCATTCAAAATTATACAAATCACAAAGCAACTTATAAAGTTCTGAAACTTTACTGTAGATTTGGAAATAAAAATAAAATAAAGTTATTGAATGGTTACTCTTTCTCAGTTTATGTTCTAAAAGTGTTTTTTTAATCCTCTCGACAATCCAATGCTGTACATCTTATTACTATACTCATTTTTTAAGATGAAGAAACTAAGACACAGAGGTACTATATAACAAAACCAGTTACAAAGGGTACATCTGTACTCAAAATTAACTGATAAATGCATGTATTTTTTTTTTCTGATTTTAGTGACTAGCACCTGTGTAGAAGCAGGATTTCATGGGAAAATAATTCATTGAAGAGATTAGAGATTTCTCATCACCCCAGTTAAACAAGTCAGAAATAACAAAATGAATAGAAACAAAGACACCAAATAAAATCAGACACAAAAATGAGAGGCATGAGTCTTTTTAAATGCTGCGTATATACTGACTGAAATATATGCTAATATATCTTGATGTCACATTTAAAACTGTTACATATTAAATTTCTCATCAACAGTGACTTATTTCAAAGACATGTTAGAATAGTTAGAATCAAATGAGAAAGTTTTAGTTTTTTCAGAAGGCAGACTTTGTAAAACTCTAACTCACTGTATTCTAGTGAATTCAGTCATTATAAGTGAGTCATCTGTTCTTAAAAGCAGATCCAGAGCAAGCATATTGTTCATTTTGGTTATTTAAACTAATAATATTTAAACTATTTAAACTAATAATAACAATAGAGAATGTACATACAGTATCTTATAGTTTCAAAGACAATTATATGTATTATCTTATTTATCAAGGACTGGTAGTCCAGGGAGCTGGTTGATCACCATCCCACACATGTAGAAACTGAGAGTCAGAGGTTAAGTGTTCTATTCGACTTCAAGGATCAATCAGATATGTCTTAAGTCTAATGATGCCTCTTTCTATAAGTTAAACTTGGATTTTTAACTGATTCAAACTTGATGCTTTTTTCCTTCTCTCTTTGCCATTAAACCAGACCAGAGTTACATAACACGCAGAGAAGTGCATTTACTTATACATCCTATAGAGTCCAATCACTTCTCATTTTTAAAAGAAAAAATTCACTTAGGAAGAAAAAATTAAATTGTATGACCCTGAGATCAATAAAGAGCTCTATATTAGCTGTTAAAATGGCCTCATTAAATAATAAACACTTAAGTTTAATTTAGATCTTTAATCACACTAAAGGCCATCATAAACTTGCACATGAGATTAAATTAAGATGAAGAATGAAATCCAGTTTAGTTGTCATGTGTCATGTCTAATAAAATCATTTATATTAGCTAAACTCTTCAGAAGTATCTGCTTTTTAAAAGTGATATATATAAATAATTCGTCAACCCTCAGCAAAAAAATTCTTAAAGTTCTTCATTTCTTTCTTTGGAAATTGTAAAATAAACAGACCCCCAATTCCATTTTAAGGACACCCTGTGACATTGGAACCTATGAGCAATAAAGAGGAAGAATCTAATACAGAGGATCCACTGCCTTTTGTACTTTCCCTCCACAAACCATATCTTAGGGTTTAAGGAAATGACTACAATTTGAAAAGCTCACTATAGAAAGTGATTGATTTTTCTGTGAAATATTTTACATAAATGTCATTCTTATGGAACTTTAGATGTTTCTCATAACATTCTATACATGCCTGTCTTTTAATGAAAGAAAGAAAGAAGAAAGAAAGAAAGAAAGAAAGAAAGAAAGAAAGAGAAAGAAGGAAAGAAAAAGAAGAAAGAAGAGAGAGAAGAGAAGAGAAGAGAAGAGAAGAGAAGAGAAAGGGAGAGAGAGGAGAAGAGAGAGAGGGAGGGGAGGAGAGGGGAGGGGAGGAAGGAAGGAAGGAAGGAAAAGAAAGAAAGAAGAAAGAAAAAAGAAAAGAGAAAGAAAAAAAGAAAAGAAAGAAAGAAAGAAAAGAAAAAGAAAGAAGAAAGAAAAAAAAGAAAGAAAGAAAGAAAAGAGGGAGGGGAAGGAGGGAGGGAGGGAAGGAAAGAAAGGAAAGAAAGGAAGGAAAGGAAGGAAAAAAGGAAAGAAAGGAAAGAAAGGAAGAAAGGAAGAAAGGGAAAGGGGAAAGGGAAGGAAAGGAAAGGAAAGGAAAGGAAAGGAAAGGAAAGGAAAGGAAAGGAAAGGAAAGGAAAGGAAAGGAAAGGAAGAAAGGAAAGGAAAGGAAAGAAGGAAGGAAGGAAGGAAGGAAGGAAGGAAGGAGGAAGGAAGGGAAGGGGAGAGAGAGAGAGAGAGAGAGAGAGAGAGAGAGAGAGAGAGAGAGAGAGAGAAAGAAAGAAAGAAAGAAAGAAAGAAAGAAAGAAAGAAGAAAGAAAGAAAGAAAGAAAGAAAGAAAGAGAAGAGAGAAAAGAAAAGAGAAAGAAAAGAACCTTTAGTCATTAGGGTACTTTCTCTGGGAATCCCAGAATAGATTTTTATTATCTTAGGCTTTGGGGACCCAAGATTCCCTAGATAGTGCTTATTCCAGTAGTACTAAAGCTCAAACCAGAATGTCCTTTAAAAATAAAATGTAAAATGATTTCCACAGAGTACATACAAAAACTTGAGAAAATCACATAATCATAAAATGTCTTAAAAGCAAATACAGAGGAGATAGTATGAAATAATACATTATAGTTTGAGGTTGTTTCAGGAAGCGTCCTGCACAGATTTAAGAATTTGGAGACCAAGTCTTTTGATTCATATTCAATAAAAAGGTCAGTTTTCTAAAACTAAAACTTAAATTATAGTTCTAAATTTACAATGTACTGTGTTAACTTTAACAAAAACTTGGTTTTCTGGGCCTGTTACCTTTTCCTAGAAAATGGGAGAAAAGCGTTTTCCTTTCCCACATCACAGGTTTTATGAAAATTGAAAGACATATTTGTAAATTTCCTTCAAAACTATAAACTGTTAAACAAATGTAAGATGTTGAAATGTTTTCAATAATCTGCTGTTTTTATTATTATGCTTTAGTACATTAACCACTGCTTTATCTTTTTCTTAATATCTTTGAAGTTCAACATAATAGATATCAAGATACCCATTTCTAAAGAGTGGCAGAAACACATTAGAAAAATCAAAGAATAATCAGAAAAGCTTATGACACAAGCAATTTGAAAGACAGACCACCTTGACCACTCTAATAAAGTACATGTAATGTTTGTGAAATAGAAAATATATAAAGTACCGTACATTAAAAAATCTTATACTGCTATTTCAAAAAAAAACTTCTCTAACTAGAAAATTAAATTATTGATTTATTAAAAATCCAATGTGGAGTCCCTTTAAAAAACAAATTATTTTAATATATTTAATATGATCTTTTTTTAATTACAATATGCATATATAATAGAAAAAATTGTATACATGAAGTATGTCTTTATTTTCAAAAGTAAATTTTTTTTAAAAAACTACAAAAAAAAAAAAGGGTCTGCTTTTTCTTATAAATATCTACCCTATTCAGCCAGCTAAATGACATCTGATTCTAAAAAGCATATTCATTCGTTTGGTGTAACTTGATTAAATATCCCTAGGCATTGTAAAATGTTAATAATCATTTTATCCTTAATTTTAATGAGTTTCAGAATTATTTTTAAGAGTAAATTTTAATAAGAAAGTAGAAAGAATAGAAGAAAGGGTAAGGGAGAGGTGTAAAACACACACACACACACACACACACACACACACACAGTCTGAAGCAACTTAAATTCCAAACCATTAATAACTTATTCTCAAAGCACATAGCCTAGTCAACATGTATGTCAGGGATCAACACTATAACTGAAAATTCTATAAATTAACTTTCATGTAGAATATATTTACTAAGGGTAAGTAACAAAACATGTTAATTTGCATACATATTCTTAAAGCTCAATAGTAACAGCAGCAATTATTTAGGACTTAGATTAACAAAAGACATTCTTTTCAGAGAGAAGAATTTTATCGATGACTTCAAAATTGATGGTGCATGGTAACCGTTAAAAATACACCAACGTTTAGTCATTTTGTTACTCTTAAATTCTCTAAGGACAATACATGCTCTTATAGCCTACATCCAGGGTAGTCTACTACCACAGCCCTACCAGAGAAGTTAAAATTTCTAAGGTTTTCATTAGGTTTATACCTGTTGTAGAAAGTGTAAATTGCAACTTTCATTAAAAAAAATAAATAAATGGCCTTCCATTTTAGTTATTGATTCCAAATATTGGCTAGGAAAGCCTAGGCTAGCAGTGCTAACAAGTTGGTTTAAAAAAAAGAGGCACATAAGCCAGAATTTGAGCCAAAAATCCAGGAGCACTGCATTGGCCATGTACAGCACATCTGAATTTGTTCCAAGAAGACATGGCCACAATTGTGCTTGTAGTGACAAGATTCTTGCAAGTATTTCAGAGATTATATATATTTTCTTGATATGACCAAAGAGGAAATATCTTGCTGAAATACATGTAAACCTGCAACCCTGATGGTAGTGTCATCTAATGTATTAAAACTATTTAATTTAGGCAAGATGCAAAACATATTAGAAGAGTTAAGCAAAATAACAGAAGATTATCAAAGAACAGATCATGGTATTTAATAGACTATAAACATAATTTTAATTTGAACTCTCTATAGTATTTTGTATGAATTTTTGGTCGATACTAATAATTTTAGAAGAAAAGCTGATTAAGAAAAATTCAACAAATCTAAATTTGGCTTATAATAAACTTTTCTTTTTTTCTTAGTTTTCAGAGAAATTTTTTTCTAAATCGAAACAACAGTGAGCATGCAACAAAAGTGACATTCCAGGAAAATATAAAGAAAACAGAAGGAAAATATTTATATGACTAGGAAAAGGAAAGTCTCTATGTTAAAAATCCCAATACCAATATCTAGAGATTGTTTTTTGGCCCTTGTAAATTAAAGCACAAGTTCCTTTCTTTATAATATCCCAGCAGTGAAAAATATGAAAAGATCTTAAAATGTTATATGGCTCTAGATATTGATTTAAGAGATAACAAAATCACAATACAAGTAATAGTAATTTGTATGATGTTAAAATATTTTTTGTAGTAAAGATAACTTATCACGTGTGAACACATTACAATGCTTGAGCATGTTATAAGACATGGTTCATTTCTAACTGCTTTCAGAATTTCAACAACAATTTCAATTACAACGGCCAGAGCAGGGAACCCACTTAGGTAAATTAAGTAGAACCAGAAAGGGAAAGCCTATGGTTAGAAAAAGAAAAAATAAAACAGTAAATTTTTGTGAATTGGGATAATAAGAGGTAAGGCTTATCGCTGAAGGGACTCAAAGGCACACAGCTCTCTGGTTGGAAAGTCTGTTCCTCATGCTTGGGAATGGTTCTGTTTCCATGCATTTACCAGACTCCTGCATGCATATATTGCATCCCATATAGAAGCCTAACACCGGGCATACAGGCTGACCTCAAGAAGTTCACAGACAACTGGCAGAGGCAGACATGAGGAAGACACAATTACAATGACATTATAGAAAGTTCTGTAATGCATGTAAGTATAAGGGATGTGGAATGCAAAGGGGGCGCTCCCAAAATAATCTGAGTGTTTAACAGAAGGTAACCTAAAGTCACTTTACTTCAATTTGAAATAATAAGTAAGGATTAGCCAAGTGAAAGAAAAGGATAAGGTTTTTCAAATTAAAGAGAATGCAGATAGTACAAAGGCAAGAAAGACCACGGTGCATGTCCTTTGTTATGGCTGAAATTTAGGTGTGTTGGGCAGGGGAGGGAGTACTGACAAGGGATGAGTCTTGTTAATACAGCTGAGGAGAACATAATTATCTTTATTCTGAATATAAAGAGAGAATTTAAACTGGAGACGTTGACTTTAAACAAAGAAATGACAAGTTTCAACATTTTCCCTCTGGAAATGTCTGAGATAAAGGATCTTATAAAAAGAGGCAAAAAAAAAAAAAATTCCAATCAACTAGATGAGAAATTGTTCCCTGAACTGAGTAGTGGCAATTGGGGAAAAAAGAGGAGGTATGCTAATGAAGAAATGTTTAAGAAAAAGAAACAACAGATTTTGATAGTAGTGGCATGTAATCAAGAGAAAGTGAATGAATCTAGGATGACTTCTTATTTCTGACTTGAGGGGCTGGGTGGATAATAGTTCCACTTATAAAAACAGAATGAATAGAAGACGTTGGAATTTAATTAACAGTAACTTTATTTTAATGGAATCTCGTGTTTATTTTGGCATTAATCAGTCCACTAAATTTCCATGTTGCTATTTATCACTGACTTCATTAAACAAAATGTTGGCCAAATTTTTGTGCTGGACTCCACAGGAAGCATCTTTAAACATGATGGTGAAATAGTTGTGTATTTGTGGAATCAAGTTGCTGTCAACAATAGCATTGTCCTAATTAAAAAGAAAAAATAATAGCCTGCTCTTAACTTTTCTCTTTTTCTGTAACATATATATTTAATCTCTACATATAATCACATTTCTTACCTGAAAGGATTCTAGATAGAAAATCTTTCCATCAAAATTACTAACTTCTCTAGCACTGTCATAAATTTGCAACTGTTTTGTCAGAATGCTGAATTTTTCAAGCAACAAAGCCAAAAGGTTACTAAACATGAAGATGCCAACTATTTTTCTTCTTTTGTTGATTCTCCTCTTGAAACATAAACAGACACCCTATTCCCTGAAATCTTGTTATCAGTCAGCTCTTTCATGCTATACTTCATACCACAAGATTTTCTAGTAGTTTATTCAATCATTCTAAAGGGCAACATCTATTTCTTTCCCTTCTGCTCAGAATCTTTGTACTCTACATCTATATGATAATCCAAGAGCTAAGGGGAAAAAAACAGCAATCAAAAATCATCTACAAATGAAACAGGATCATGGCAGGTAAATGAGAATCTATCTGAAATTATGCATTAAAACAATCAAATAGAGGAACAAAGCTTGGGAAGAAAAGAGATGAGACAAATATCTGCAAATGATACGTAAGAGTAAATCTCAAGCATTCCTGACAATTATTTCACATGCAAGACAATTAAAATTACTCAAAATGAAGTAAAACATCAATGAATCTTAAATATGATATTGAACAAAAGAACAAAGTACGAAAATATTATAGTGTAGTTCCATTTACATAAATTTCAAAAACTGTATTGTCTAAGAATTCATATATAGGTGGTTAAACAATAAGGGAAAAAAGGGCATTTTGATCACGAAAGTTAGTACAGTTGTATCCTCTAAGAGGAGCAGCTTTTGAAAACTTTTGATATTCTGATTCTCATGTTACAAAGATGTTTGCTTTTTAACAATTTGTTATACTACACTTTGATGTTTTTTGCACTTGTTCATATGATTGTTATATTTCATAGTTTCTTAATAAAACAAATAAAAGAACACAGATGAGTGCACTAAAGAACTTTTCTTTATCATCAATCTGTGGAAAGTTCTTACCTAGTAAGTTTGCTGGATCAATTTCAATAGAGTCATTCAGAAAAAAAAATTAGATAAGGCCAAAGGGGACAATATACAATAAAAGACAATGAGATAAAGAGTTTTTCATTTTTCTAAAAAATATTTCTTGCATGAACATTTTTCATAAAATAAAAAGCAAGATATTTTTTCTTGTTCTCCCTACTCATCTTTCCTCATCCTATCGAAGTAACTATTTGATCTTCATATGCTCTCTTCCTATTTTTCTTGTTATGTGCTAACACATATGTGCACATTAACAATACACAGTATTGCTATGTCAACTTTATTAAAGACACATATATTCTTCTAAAAAAAAAAAATAAGAAGCAAGAGCCTGAAACTTTACAAGGCTATCTAAGTCTCTAACAATGAATGTGTCAATCTCTGTTTAATTCTATTGCCTCAAAATTCCTAAATTTCTATTTCCTGACCAAAACTCCTATGAAACAAAATATTTGTTAACTTAATGTTAAAGGATATGTAACACTTTATATATTCCTATAAAATACTGTTATTTTACAGGAAATAAAATAATGTATGCTATGTCTTTAGCATTTTTACATGCTCTGAATCAATCTACTTACAGTACTATGTACAAAAAATCTAAAAACTCTAATTCTATGAAAAACTGAATAAGTGGTATTAGAAAAATATCAACTGTTGCTATAATAAATAAAATGAAATTTGAAACAAAGACTGAAAATAATTCTTCTCAATAAAAGACAACAGCAAACAACAAAGGTTGTATTGGGCACTTTAGCTTGCCCCCCACCACCACCCACCATAATTTCCCTCAGTACTTGTTAATCTATCTTAAATAGAAGAGTTACCAATAAATAAACAAATGAAGATATAAGAATGAAGAAATATGTGCTTACTATACAGCTTCAAGGCAAGAGACTCACACTCTTTTTTTATGGAATTCACGTCTTACCACATCTGATATTATTTGTTAAGTACATACCAATCAACAAGACCATTAATCCCCAATCTTCATTTAACATGCTGTATTTTAAGAATTAATATACTTCTCTACTTTTTAGGTAAAAGATCAAGTTTATTTTTGTATTTTATATTACTCTCCAAAATAATGCTAGGTATTATCTGACAGTATAGTTTATAGAAATCATACCTAATTAAAAAATTAACTAAAGCTTCAATCATGTAGCTTGGTAGTCACTAGACCATGGACAATGCACCAAAGTACTCACGACATCTCATTAGCAAAAACTTCTCTGATGATCAGGCACAGACATTGACATCTATAGTGTTTGGTTACATTTCCATCAATGTACCAACGTCCTGCAGCCAGGCTAAATACTGAGTGAAATAAAACAAACTTAAGAGCAACAGTATTTCCTCCTAGGATCAGTCCTTTTCCATGAACTCAAATATTCCCCAGTTCAAATTCACCAAATCCCAAAGATGTTGAATAATTTCAGGGGGCATGAAGTCAAAGAGCAAATGAACATAGATTCTCAGGATTCAAAGGCGCTTTTTAAAATCAGGAAATCGAACTGCCCATCCAATAGTGTACAACATTTCATATGATTGTCAACCTCAGCTTTTGCTTGAATGGAACTTACAGATTTTCAAAGTTATAGAGTATTAACAGTTACATACGCTGAGAAAATTTATTTGCAAATAATCATTTTAGCACGTGAAAAAGGGATGACAAACATTGATCAGGGCCTGACTTTCACTGACATTCACTGACATTCTTGACACTCATGTTTTACTGGGGGTAGGGCTACAACGCCTCAAGGCAAGAAGTGGGCCCCTCACCTCCTATAATGTATTATGGCTTTCTCCCACTGCCAGTGTCCAACCCTGTGGTTTACTGCCTATTTGCCTGTGACTGAGTGATAAAGTGAGGTCAGACCCATATTACAAAACTTATTTTCAATTCGGTGCATATAGAGTAGGAAGTCTCTCATAAAATTCTCAGCCCAAGACTTGTTCCCCAATCCAGTTTGTTTAGGATATTGGAAGTGAATAATAAAAGCAATACTGTTCACATTTGTGCAGTCAGCTTATGTCTACACACCAAAATTTAAAAATAAATAAATAAATAAATAAAAAGGAGAGGTGAGAGGTGCTACAAACTCCTAAAATTCATGTTGTGGTAAAAACTATTTAAGGAGCCAATAATGGAATGAAAAAAAAAAAAAAAGAATGATAATGCTCCCACCCTCAAACAACATACAGGTTAATGAGGCAAAATAATGAGGCATAAGGAGTTACAAACAATATGAGGAAATGGTATCCTGGATACAGTAGTTAGCTCTACCTAGAGGAGGGAGCCATGAATTTTTGGTAAGAGATGGAACATCTGACCCAAATCCTGAAAGATGTGTAGATATTCCAGGCAAATGAGAAGAGAAGGGGCAATCCACATCAAAGAGATAGCATGAGCAAAAGCAGAGAGGCATAAACCAGCAGATGAGTTGAAACATTTCATTTTACCCTATCTGCTACTGAATATTACACATATATAAGAACCTAGAACAAACTGATGGAATTCTGTTTACAGAATAGACTATAAAGTTACACACCTTGAGAGTGGAAAAAAAATTAACAAATATTAGAGGGTGGGGGTGTTAAGTGGAAGAAGGTTTCAGTATGATAACTTGCCCATTTTTCATATTAGGAGTCACTAGATAGGCTCCCAAATATTAAGTCACTTTTAAGTTATTGATGGTTTTTTGATCTCACTTCTGGAACTTTCTACATGCTAAAACTATTTTCTTCTCATTGCCTTTTTCTCTCCGTGTTTCCCACTTCTTGGTGCATTCTTCAGTCTCAATTTAATTATCATCTCCCCTAGGAAGTCTTCCTTGATCCCAGGAGTGTATTATGTGCCACTCCCCACTGCTTTCAAAGCTCCCTGAACTTCCTCAAGCCAAAACGTATTACTCTGCTTTGGAATTGTCTGCCATCCTTCTCCCCAATGAAGCCATAAAGTCCATGGGGGCAGCAATCTTACATTTTTTGTTGTGTACTCAGAGTCCAACACATCACTTGGATCACAATTGGTACCTAGAAATATCTGTGAACTCAATGTTAATCAATAAACCAGTTAATTGATCCTCTTTGTTAATTAAGGTCCCACAAAAGACAGTCTTTAGGTAGAATATTCAATGACAAATTATGTATATATGTCTTCAATAGTAGGAAACTATAAATTCCCATTAAAACTTTTTATCAAATACCATTTTGATATAAATAGACTAAAACAGACCTAGAGTATGTAGTTTTAGAGTGTATAGTTTATTAATAGTAATTCTTCATAGCTTTTCATCTAGGCATATAGGGCTGATATCCAGCTGAAATATAGCTGAAAGGTGGTCCAGATGTTTACAGAGAGTCTGCTCTGACTGGTCAGAGCTAGTTCAGTGCCTATATCACATCGTTGTTAAATATTTTTAGTATCGTCCCTATATACACAAAATGAAAAACACAGATAAGTATCTCACAGAATTAGTTATGAGCAATGCTATGAAGTAATTTAAATCTCATCATTGATTTTTATTCTGTGCTTTTCAGATTGTATGCTTATGACTCCTGGGAGTTATAGAGACACTGCTGAGGGGTCAAAAAGTTCAGCTGCTTTTCTCCTATCCCCAAGCCCCTCCTAGAGCAGCTTAATCATTATTGGTGTCTCACCATGTCCTTCCCAGAGAACTGAGTAACAAAGCTATTTCTTTTATATTCCTTTCCTTTTCATATTAGGAGACTCTGAGCAGTACTCATGCACACAAGAGTTGCTTGGCTCTACAAGGATGGTTGCAATCTAGAAGAACTTTTTTAATACACCCATTTATACATTTATAAATGCAAATAACTATTGACTAGCTATGAATTAGCTGCTTTTACAATGCTGACAAAGGCTGGCATGCTCAGTCACTACTGGAAATTGTGAAGACATTTTCTCATTTTGTATCAATCTGCTTTTCCAGTTTACAAGGATTAAACAAACTTAATATTTCTGTGTATCTAAATTTGAAAGCATTAATCTATTACTTTTCCATACTGAAGATCATTACCTTAGAGAAAAAAAAACTACTCAGTAAATATAAGTGAAATTCTATTAACATATTCCATATCATATAAAAGAAATGTTCCCCTTTAGGGTCCTATAAAACTGTAAGCCCCCAAGAGCCTTTTTATTACAGTGGTCAGAAAACAACCTAGGCAGATTACCTGCTAAGTCAAGTTTAAGCTTTTCCTACTCCAGTTAGTTTTGAATAACATCATACAGTTATCTACATTTTTATCATATTTACTGAAGTCAATGTTTGTCTGCCCTGTATGTTTTTCCTTTGAGGAATCACTTTCCCCATAGTATTCTTTTTTGGTTCATATAATAATTTAGGTGAGGCTAAACAGCCCAAGAAAGAAAGAAATATCCCATGCCAGAACAATCAAAACTGCCCCTGGAAGGCTGTGGCTGCCAGCTACTGTGGACCTTCCAAGAAATAAATATCTTCTAAATCTTCAAACCAAATAAGGCACTCTAGTTTCCTCTAAGATCATTAACTTAAGGACCATGTCACCAGAGTTGCAGGGGCTGTTTCTTACTGTATAGGCTGTGTACCAACACAGAGATACATATCTGGGAGAGAGTACAAACTGTGTTCAACGGTGAGTCAGTGAGAACTAGTGTCAACTAGAGAGAAATGTTTTTTATAAAATATCTTGGAAGTGCCACCTTTGTGTTTTGAAATCCATGAAAGGAAGTTTTCTTCTCTTATTAGAATACAATTTTACATGTTTCAGATTTGGAAGATCTCACATTAGCCATCCATAGGGACTATGTGAACATGTAATGAAAAGAGAAAATAAATGTCTTCCTAAAATGGCCTCATGCACGGAATATAATTTCTACTTAAAGTTTTTTCTATGCAATAGCTAAATCACAACTTGTAGTCATGCCCTTTTCTTCCTTATCACTTGCCATTGTACCTAGAAAAATCTTAGGTCTTCCTGGGGGCATCTCTAATTTAGATGGTACCAAAATGTGTAAAGTAGGAAGCAGTCTAGCAAATAACAAGAGGTGAGCAGCCTAGCAGAGAGCAAAGTGAAAAGACAGAAGTAAAGGGCTTCTTTAACAAGACTTTTATGAAAAAGCACCAAGCACAGCACAAAATAGGTACCATTTCATTCTGTTTTACTTAGCCAGTTTTTAAGATTCACTCATTTACTATCTAAATTTATTTCTCCCTGATTACTAATATTTTACTGCCATTTTTAAAGGAATTGATGAGCAGGAGGTCTTTTCTTTGTCCATAAATTCTAGAGTAATCACCAAAGACTCAATGTGGCTTAGTAAACTAAGGTAAAAGGTCAAACACCTGGGATCACAGGAATACCTGGCTGGTTATCTTCGGAGGCAGATCTGGATCAGGCCTCTGTAACACTGTGCACCATCTGCTGAATCACATCTGATTTTCATTTGAGCATGGGGTAAGAAGAAGGCCAAGGAGGGCAGACAAAACTTGTTGGACAGGTACAGAGGCTTTGAACTCTAGAAAGGAAATCGATCACATCTAAATCTGCAGCAGGAACTAAGGTAGGAAAGGTGGGTGAGCCCAGCTGTAAACTCTCCTGTGTACCTCTACCACATACTAGAGGGCTTGTGAGGAAAGAAGCAGCTGCAATAAGTCAGCAGTCAGCAAAGGAAAGGAAGACAACAGACAGAGAGGCTTAAAAAAAAGGGGGGGTTATAAATTCACAATCCCTATTCTGATCAAACTTAAGCAAATATGGGCTTCCAAAAGTCTTGAACTTGTCTTGTTTGAGTGTGGCAGGACATGCTATTTCTGGTGTTTTACCTTAGAACCTTGTCTCTTTTCTGGGTCGCACAGCAGTGTCATTGAGAAGACTGCCACGGACATGCACAATTAAATCATTCCGTAAGAGCCATCGGCATGGTAAAAACAATTGTTACCAAGGTTAATTTCTTTAGTAACCTTTAAATTTATTTCTAGGCATAAGTCACAAAGTATATATCAATAATTATTTGATTTGTGGATGTTTCTGACAAAGCAGAATAAAGAACTATCTTCCAAGATACATGATGATAAATGAAACAACAGACCAAAAAGATGATTAGACTATTCCTTCTGATCCTGAACTAGCACAATTTAAAAGTCATAGATTCTCATAGTCAAGAGATTATTGCCATAATTTCCCAAAAAAAACTTTAAATCATCGATCGCAAAATCACTCTTATTTTGATGCAGAGAAGTGAAAAAATACATAAAGCAAACAAATGTACCAGTGTCACAGAGTAAACTAATGAACAGAGACATTTAAACATCACAGGTTTTCATTATGGAAAACCAAAATAATTAGCAGTTTGCACTGAAAATGCTTCTTGCTTCTTTTACAAATCATTAAACAGAGGCACTTTTGTCATGAAATTACTGTGATCCTGTTTTTCTTTCTAATGTTTTTTTTTTTTTTTTTTGCTGTTTCAAAATAATGGCTTAACTAGTCATTAACACTTTAAACCTCATGTAACTTTTTCACAATTTAAATGAAGCACACTTATAAATGACAGTGTCAAAGTAAGGTGGAACATAGGCAGAATGCTGAGGCAAGAATGATTAGAAAAGGCAAGAATGATTAGAAAAATCACCCTCCAAAGGAACGATATTGTACTTTCAATCCAGTTCCTTTTAGGTCTGTCCTGCCTAAGTTGCATTAACCAATTTTTGTGGCAAAAAGTGACTCCTGATCTGAAGTCACTTTTTATGTTGTTTGTTATAAACTCCTGACAGTTAATACTTGATTTTCCTTTGTCTTGAGAGATATCGGCTTAAGTCTGAGCAACTTATTAAAAATGAAATTATAAATTTCAATATCACCAAGCCATAGCTTCTCAGCACTTCCAAACTAGAGTTGTACACACCTCTCATAATTTCAGAGGTTAAGAAAAACTATTCACCTATTTTAAGGGGAGCAAAAGCAGATCCACGATTTCTGGTAGAAATCAAAGTCGACATTACCTTGAGAATTGCCACCAGATGAATATAACATACATATTCAATTTCGACTGATGTATAGTATGTCATTGAAGCTACAATATGTTACATAATGCACAAGTTACCAAAATATCATATCTGTGGTCCCTGTAAAAATATCTATTAACAACAACAACAACAACAACAAAAAGTGTTGCCATTGAGGGACAAAAAACAGGACCAAAAGCAGTCCTGATTTCCTGGAATCAGAACCCGTTCCCTCACTGTACACTACTCTAGTTTACACCCCCACACCCACACTTCCTAAGAGGTTTCCTAGCCTTGCTCCCTCCCTCCACTCCCAATCCAGTTTGTGTACAACCTCTAGATTACTGAAAACAGATTGTTTTATTATTCCCTCCTTCCCTGAATCCCTGTGTACACACATACACACACTCACAAAACATTTATGTATATAAATAAATAGAATGGGCTACTGTGTAAGAATTTATGGAGTGTGTTTTGCATCAGAGTCTCCCTGTGGCTCCACCTTATTATTCAAACTTTATTTTCTAGTCATACTGATTTATCTGTTTAGGGCTTACTTTGTTACATTGTATGTATTTTGCAATTTGCTGCAACTCCTTTTGGGAATGTGACTGAGCACGAATTTATTAAATACTCATTCATTTAGGTCAAGCTCCAAGCTCCCCACTCTGTGAAGTTTTTCTGTTTTCCTCTAGGAAGTCGGTCACCGTGATTAGTGGGCACACAATGAGTATCTGTAGAATGAGCAAATGGCCCCTGTCTTTAGGTAACTAATTGTCTACATGATTATCATTAGAATCAAAATAAGAATGAGCAAGACAAAGGTCCATCATTCCAATATTTATGGAGGCCCTGATACATGGCAGGGTGCTATGCTAGTCACTGGAATGGAAAGAACAAGAGTTTTCTCCAGCTCTCTTTGAGTTTAGAGAGAAAGAGAGAGAGAGAGACAAAGAGAGAGAGAAATATATATACACACACACACACTTACATATGTACATACCATATATATGTTTATAATCACATATATATTTAAGTGATTTCTGTATTTCTTCAATTTTAAGACACGACCCACCCCAACATTTTTAACATTTTAAAATTTGTGATGTATCTTATAATTTATAAAATCAAGTATTTCCATGATTTATATCATATTATACATACAATAATTTATATACATGTGTATATGTATGTGTGAATATATTTATTATACACACACCATATTACTTCAACAGGCATATCTAGGACAAGAATCAGTTCTGACTCCAAAGCCTGTATCTTAATGATTGTATAGTACTTTTTATAAGCGAATCATTCACAATTTAATGGAGAACTTTCCTGGATTCTTAATACCAAACAATGCTAGCCATAAAAGAATAAGTTCATACCCAATCCTACTCCCAAAAGGGTTCCAAGCAAACTGTAAGATGCCCTTAATGAGACTTCATTGTTTCAATAATTTTTCCATGATATATATATATATATATATACACACACACACACACATATATATATATATATCTCACATAAAATGATCTTTTAAATTATAAGATATATTTCAAATTTTAAAATGTGGGCACTCTTAAAATTGAAGAAACACAGAAAGCACCTAAATAATTACAAGTATGCCATTCTGCAAGAAAGAAATACAGTGACCCATGAAGGTGTGGAATAGAGGACCCTCACCCAGTCATGGGGAAGGGACAGGGAAGGCATCTCTGTGAATGTGACATTTAAGCTGAACTCTGATCCCCTGTAAGGGAAGAAACTATTGGTGGTGTTGGCCACATGGAAAGATGCACTGTACCAGAGTCAATGACTACTCCACAAAGAGCAATCACAGCAGTGGCTGTGCCAGACCCCTAGATGAAGAACCCAAACTAGAAACAAGCCAGCATACCTGTATTTAAGTACACCAACCCTCGGGGGAATCCTTCAATGCTATCTGAAGAGATATGGAGATGTGACTCAGAGCTGTGGAAATGTGGTAATTCCTTTGGCTATTAATATGAAATCTATATTCGAGGGCTGGTGAATCCTAGGACCCAGGGTTATGTAAAGGTGGATCTACCTCACCATTATATTGCAGGGCTTAAAGAAGGTTAAGTCCAAGCCCTTGACAAAGAATCTCTATTTTTAATATAATAAAACTTGGACCTTGGCAGGGTAGAGGTTGTCTTAATGTCTAATAAAAGGAAATTTTAAAGCTTCATTAGTAAGTTAGACATTTTAAATTTTACATTTTATAGCTGCCAGAGAGTAGGCAAAATTGTTTTAAGTATGTTCAGCTTTACTCTTTTAAGCCCTTTTATACAAACTTGTGCCTATTTTCCTTGAACATATAATAGTTTCTCCCACACCTCAGGGGTTCAGGTGCAGAAAAATCCCTGTGGCATAATTTATAGTCAATAAACTAAAGCAATTGGAGAACAGGGTTCAAAAACAACAGCGTAGCAAAATCTGTGAGAAGGCTAAAAAATACTTTTATATTTGTAAAACAAAATTATAAAAATAGCATACAAAATAAAGATAACCATGTACTTGGCACATCTAAATTAGTAATAATCGGTACTGTACCCTTGAGTGCTATAAATTTTCAGAATCTCCCTTTCCCCACCTCTTTTCTCTGTGAATGACACGCTTATTTATAAATTAATTTAGCTCTGTTGCAAATAACATAAATTCTTTGAAACGTCTTTGTCACTACATCTAAATGACCACAGTCTTTTCAATTTTATTGAAAATTGACTTCCATATCCCTACTGCCAGCTCCCTGTTCTCTCCAGGTTCCTAGGCCCCAGGTGCTTAGCTCACTAAAGCCTCAACCAAGTAGCCTCCCTTCTCCTGGAGGCTCCTGGGGAAGATTTTAAGGCCCAGTATTTCTTCCGCTTATCTTTCAGGTTCTTTCCCAGTTGTTATAAAAATTTCCACTCCTCTATACTACTAGCTTTACTTCCCTTTTTCATATTACAATTCCCAGTTGCCTTTTTCTAATTATCCCCAGAATTATTACTCACAATTTATATACAATGAAATCAAAAATCTTTTAGTTGCCAAAAACACTACAAAGTAACTTCATTTGATCTCAAATTTTTATATCAGGATCTCATGATATAAATATCTCCTCATGATTCAGGAGATATCACAGTATTTCAATCTTGCTATGTGCTTGCTGTATAGGAATTAAATATGTGTCAAATTAAACATTCCTACCCTGAATCTTTCTAAACATCCCCAATTTTGACTTTTTCCATTTTCATTTAGAAAAGATATAGATGCATTTGGCTCTGAGATAAAAAATTAAGAAATCCTAGGGGGAAAATATATGGTAGTATGAAAGGTAAAAAGTTACCATTTGATGTACGGGTTCCAGATTTCAAATCTGTATCTGTTATCTACTACACAAAAAAAGTTCCAAAAGATTCAAGTACTTAATAACACTCATTCAACCTCATTACCCAAAATAAGAATCAATATTAGAAAAATAATTCCAATATAAATCAGAAAAATGGATCAAAATATTTGATAAATATCTGGGCTTAAAAAATTTTTAGATGTTACCTTTAAAAATATTGACAGATTTTTTTTCAGTCTCCACAAGCATTCCATAAAATGTAAGAAGTTATTTACAAATGTAATAAATAAACTTCATTTCTGTTGACTTATATGCAAAGAAATTCATGTATAAAATATTTTTCTTTTATTTGACAGTAGCTACGAAGACATGTAAAAAGCAGTAGAAAGCTCAAAAGCAAGCAGTTTTAAAAATTAATTTTAAGTATGTTCTAATAACAGTTATAAAAAAAGAAAATGAAAATTATGTTAACTTGAAATGTCAGAGTTCACAGTAAATCTACTAAACTTTTTATTAAATTCTCCACACATCTAAAGCTGTAATATAATTCACACCTCTCTCTACTATTACCAATAAAAAAAAAAAAACTATGATTATTTTAAAGATTCTTTGTTTCTAAATTGACTTAGGAAATGAAAATACTGTGCTTCAAATAATTAAAATTAGAATTACTAAGTCAACCTTCTCTGAAAATAAATCTCTTTTGTCTACTTGTCAAAATCTATTTGTTTTTTCCTTCCCAGTGATAATTTCCAGAGAAATTAAAAAACATTCATCCAATTCTTTTATACTTTTATTAGGAATTCTTCTTTTAAAATAACAGTGAAAATTTAACTCCATAAAAAAAAAAAGATAAAACAAATAAGAAGAAATTGATCACCACTAAAAAGTGATTTTTTTTTTTTGACATTTATTTAAGGTTATTTGGCCAAGTTTTGCTTATTTTCTTGGGTTTGTTTCTTTATTGCCTAGGAAATATAGAAAACCACCTGACTAGGCTCTAGAAACATCTTCTACCCACACATTCCTATAGAACTGAGAAACTAGCTTTAATAGATTTCCTGGGCCCAAGCTACAAGGATTATTACATTTTTCCCTATTATTCTTTCAACAGAAAAACTTTTAAAATACAGCATTTTTTCCCTCTTGTAAAAATTAGCCACCTTTTTCTTTTTGAAACTGAATTCTCATCCCGTCCTTTTCTGATTTTCCTGTTTCTGAGCCACCCCAGCCCTTGGGGCTTTAGACTACCTGTACTAATTCCTCTCCCTGACCCCTTCCCCCTAGAGGTAGGTGTTCCCCAAAGCTCTCCCACTACACTTCAGTTCTCAGAGTTTAATTTTACTGCAATATTTCAACTATCACTTTTTTATGCAGATAATTCCCAAATCTGTGTCTTTAAGTCTGATCTCTTTACTGAATATAAGGTGTCTTTCTGTCTACCTTCTAAAGGTTTCTACTTAGATGTTACCCCCAAAATAATTAGCTTCTCCTCAAAACTGTTTTCTCCTTCTAACTTCTCTTGTTCTGCTCATGCTAGTTCAACTATCTTTTGTATTCCCCATCAGGACTCAAACTTCATTCTCTTATGCCTGCATCTAATAAATCCAAATGGCATCCTACAAATCATCTCACATTTATAAAGGCGAACTTCATCCACCCAGCCCTTCTTCTGTCAAAGGATGTCTGCTGGTACTCATTCATAATTGACAACATCACTTAAAGATACCTATTCCTAAACCAAAGCACTAATTCAAAAATATATATGCACCCCTAAGTTCACTGAAGAACTATTTACAATAGCCAAGATATGGAAGCAACCTAAATGCCCATCAACAGATGACTGGATAAAGAAGTTGTGGTATATATGTACAATGGAATATTACTCAGACATTAAAAAAATGAAATTTTACCATTTGCAACAAAACAGATAAATCTAGAAAGACAAATATATGATTTCATTTGTATGTGGAACCTAAGGAACAAAATAAACAAACAAAAAGAAAACAGACTCATAGATACAGAGAACAAACTGGTGACTGCTAGATGGGAGAGGGGCTAGGGGGCTAAATGAAAGATGAAGGAATTAAGAAGGACAAATTGGTAGTTAAAATATAGTCACAGGAATGTGGAGTACAGCATAGAGAATATACCCAATAAAATTGTAATGACTATGTGTAGTGCTAAGTGGGTACTAGAGTAATCAGGGGCATCACTTGTAAGTTATATAAATATTTAACCATTGTTCTGTACACCTGAAACTAATATAAAATAAAATGAAATGAAATAATAAAAGACTGAATTACAAAAAAAAAAAGATACACATTTCTAAACACGTGAACTTTGCTCTTAGGAAAGGACAAGTACAGCCTTCTGAATGGAGAAGCTTTTCTCTAAATAAGGATAAAAAGAGGATACTTCAAGCCAAGAAAATTTTAACTTTCCACTTTTCTAAGATGTAGCTGTTGACATTTTTGTGCTTTTTAATTTTTACCAAAGCAACCAAAGCATTGATTTTGGAAAGACAACTGTATAACATGGTTTAAAAAATCAATTTGTTCTAAAAGACAATTTATCTTTTCCCCTCAAAGGAATTACATGCATGGGTTATTTCATGACATACAAGAAAACATCTTTCATTTTTATGATGCATATGGCACCACCCGTGACTTTGGTGCTCATGTCTTAAAGACTATAACTTGCTCATAAAAATAAATCAGATGTTTCTGCAGAGCCATGTAATGCTGCTGCCATCTACTTACCCCCAGTACCTAATGAGGCATAAGACAGGCTCTGAGCGCAATCGAGTTGTTTACTTTCTTCTGGACAATAAAGAACAACAAAAAAGTATTCAAGTCTATATTCATCTAAATCGTAGAAAAAATGGACATGGGAGAAAATGAAAGGTCTTCAATATTAAAATGCCAGACAAGACAAAAGTAAGTGATGATGAACAAGAGGGAATTAGGTGCTATTTATCAATAGAATCAAGAGGAAGAACAGAATATCTGCCAGTAGCAGCTAAAGATGCTGTCAAGTTTCTGGGATCCTCTTAGTCATTAAACTTTTGTGTGAACATAGAATGCAGAATAGTCCTAAGAAGTAAAAGAATTGCCTCTTCACAGAGGGCACAAAATAAAACAAAAAAGAGAGAAATCCTGTTATGCAAATTACATTAGCTTTGGAAATGTCTTCTTAAAAATTAAAACACCTAAAGCTTGGTTTTGCAAGAAAAATGTTACCTCTAGAAGCAATAACATGTTTATTGTGTGGTAATTTAAAATATATTGAAAATTTGAGAGAGTAAGAGGAATATGAGAACTTTTGCATGGTAACACTTTTGCATATTTTTATTGAAACACATCATTTATTAACACCCTGGATGATGATGCAGACCTTCCCCCCTCTCAGGCCTTCAGCAACAGCAGCAGCAGCAGCAGCAGGGGCAGAAAAGCAAATGGGACTAAGTTGCCACAATGGCTGATAGTTCAAGCCAACTCACAAAAGCACTCGCTGACCTTTTCCCAGTTGTGAATCCTCCTATGCGTCAAAGTAGGTAAGTTAGGCAGGTGAGGCCATATAGCTTCAAAAACGTCTGATTTATTCATAATAGCTGTAGCCCTGTTAGTAGAAGAAACAAGCTTGTACAGTTTTCAAGTTTCTCTCAAACAGATTCAATAAATCCCCTTATTTACCTCTCAAGTGCTTTTTCATAAACCTCCCAATTACCATGCCAGTCATCTCCCTATAGAAAGTTCACAAAATCATCTGGTGAGGTTTTACTTACTAAAATATTAAAGGTGATTCAATTTGGTAGACTGCTGGACAGTTTTCAAAACCGGTTGTACCAACTTAACTTACACAATATGAGAGTTACAGTTACTCCATATTCTTATTAAAAATATTGTCGGTCTTTATAATTTTGGCCATTCTGATGTCTGTGTAGTAGCATCTAATTTGTACTATTGTGACTAATGATTTTGAACACTTTTCTATCCACTTATTGGCCTTTGAGGTATCCACTTTTGTAAAATGCCCATTCAAGCCTTTTGCTCATTCTTTATTGAACTGCTTATCTTTTACTTATAGATTTCTAGGAGTTATTTACATATTCTAGATATAAGTCTTATGTTGAAAACATGCATTACAAATATCTACTCTCAATCTAAGACTTGTCTTTTCACCCTTCATAGTGTCTTTCAATAAACAGAATTTCTTAATATTGATGAAGTCAAATTTATCAACTGTTTCTTTTATTAATTATGCTCTTTATATCCTGTTTTAGAATTGCTTGCCTACCTCAAAGTCATGAATATATTCTTCAGTATTTCCTTCTAGAAGCATTCCTTTTTTCTTTTTAAACTTAGTTTTGTCATCTAATTTGAACTACAATTTCTGTACAGCTAGAGAAACTGTTTCATGTTTTCCAACATACAGATATCTAATTGATTCAGCATCATTAATTGAAAAGACTTCCTTTTTCTCACTGAATTTCAGTGATTTGTTCATCATAAATTTGGTGACCATATGTATGTATGTCTGTTTCATGGACTCTCTTTCGTTCCATTAATAAAGAGAGAGTACAAAATTGGAATAGAATAACAAGTAGAGTCCATTTGGCAATATTGACTAAGAATAAACCCATCATATAACCCAGCAATTCCACTCCATTCTTACTACATACCCAAAAGAAATTAGCATATACGTCCACCAAAGAATATGCACAAAAATCTTCACCAATGCTTTATTCATAATGGTCAAAAGGCAGAGAAAAAATCCAAATATTCATCAATAGGAAAATGGACAAATAAACTGTGCTGTATTCATATATTGAACAGCAATTTTTAAAAGCTACATAGCTGCATATTACTGTGTAGCAATAAAAAAGAATAAACTATTGCTATGTACGAAAACATGGAAAACCTTATAGACATATGATTAATGAAGCAAGCCAAAGACAAGAGCACATACATCATTTCTTTAGATGAAGTTCAAAAACAGGCAGAACTAATCTGTGGTAATAATGCCAGAATAATGATTACCTCTAGAGCAGGCAAGAGGGTATTGATAGGGAAGGAGCTTGAAAGAGGATTTCTCAAGGATCTGAAAGTATTCTATATCTTGATTTGATGGGGCAATAGAAGGAGAAAAGATCATCAAGCTATACATTTTAAATTTGTGCATTTGACTGTACATTAATGTATTAGTTTCTATCACTGCCCTAACAAATAACCACCAATTTAGCAGTTTAAAACAACATAAATTTGTTATCTCAAAGTTTTGTAGGTAAAAAGTCCAAGTTGGCCCAACTAGTTTCTCTGTTCCAGATTTCACAAGGCCAAAATCAAACTGTTGGCAAGCTAAACTCTTATCAGAGGCTCTGGGAATGAACTCTTCCAGGTTCACTCAGGGTGTCGGCAGAATCCAGTTTCTTGCCATTGTAGAACCGAGGTCTCCGTTTCCTTGCTGGTTGGCAGCTAAGAACCGCCTTTAGCTCTCGAGACCTTTTTCCCATCTTTGCACAGGGGCTCCTATATCTAAGGGCCAGAAACAGCGTTATTGAATCCTTGTCATGCTTGAAATCTCTGACATTGCCTTCTGTAGCATCTCCTTGGTTTTCTTCTTCCATCACTGACTCTTTCTGACGGACTCTTTTATCTTCTCTTTCGCTTTAAAGGGCTCATGAGATTACATTGGATTGACCTGGATAAATCCAGTCTAATCTTATTTTAAAGTCCCATAACCTTAAGTATATCTGCAAGGTTTTTTATGACATGTAATATATTAAACAGGATCTGGGGACTGAAGTGGGGAGATCATGGCAGAGGGACATTATTTGAACAACCACAGTTACCTCCAATAATTTTTTAACATAGTAATATGAAAAAGACAAGTCGCTTTACTGCAGAAACTAGGAGTGGGCCTGTGCAGCTCATCTATAACCTAGACTTCTATCCCATTTGGTCTTATTCCAATTACATCCTTGATTTACTTCATGTTTGTGGTCTCAAGAAAGTGTACTATTCATAGACTACTTCTCTGTATTTCATTTGTCTCATCATATGCATACTGACCAAGACATGTGCTTCTAAATCCACTGAGTTATTACATTCCAACACTAACATGGCATTAAAAAAAACAAACTACATTTTTATATCTATGGATCCCTCAACCAAATACATTTTATATACTTATTTACTTAATTTATTACATTTCTCTCTAGTCAGTTCTATTCATCAGAGAGCACACCTCTTTGAACACTAAGAATGATATTTCACTATTACCTTGGTACTATGTCAAACATAGATTACACAACTTTGCTTTCAAAGAGCAAACATGTTTAAAAAGTTTCTCGTGGTATTGGTTTACTCATTCTGATTTAATTCAAAACTCATCCTTGCAACTACTATTTTTACTTGAAGATTTATGGGGGGAAAATCACCAAACTACTTGGTAATTTATGCAGTAGTGCTGTCAAAATTGATGTACTTTCAACTTCCAAAGTACGTATGTTCTTGTGCTGTTTTCCACATAATCCAGCATCAAATAAAGACATCAGTAATTTTGACTTGATAGCACTATAATTATTCAAATATCCTTAATTCTGTGCTCTGGCCTAATTTCCATATTCATTGTTATCATTCAAAACGAGTATTATAGATAATGTACCTAAAGTACTTCCGTTAATTAGAAAATGCAATTCTTAAACAATAATAGTCATAACAAAAACAACTCAATATAAAGGCCACTATGGCAATGTAGCTGAACCCGTTATCAACATAAACCACGGCTGAGTACCATAATCTCAGCACTTACTGGTCCCCTTCCAACTTGGAATGATCATTCCACAGTGGATATGACCACAGCTTGACCGATGACCATATCTGTACACCAAGCCATCCTTCCTGACACCTCCAAAGTAAAGCAAACTCTCAGGTCGAGATCAATGCCTTGAAAACATCCACTTCTGCTGAAACCGAGATTTGCTTATTACAGCTGCTCAGCAGGGCTCTGCACCTCTTATCAATCAAGGAGGAGCTGAAACATTTCCTGCCGTCTGCAGGAAACAGAGACTCTAGCTGAGACTTATCAGCAGGGATTCTAGCAGTTCTGCCAGATAAGAAAAAAATTCAGGGTCTAAGAGAAAAGAAAAGGTGGAAAGGAAGGCAAGAAAGGAGCCTGGAGTACAAATAAGGAATTAGAGATTGTGTTTATCATAGACCCCTCTGCGGCACATTCCAGGGGGTTTCAGCAGGAAGCTTCCACTCAGGTTAGAAAATCTGTAAATATTAAGCATAAAAAACATTTCAGAAAAATACTGTCCCTTATAGGAAAAGAAGTTTGGAACAGAGGTGGTATAAAAATTCTTTAAATGCTAAACATTTTAACTTGGATTGGCACCAAGAGGTCATTTATTTCTCTGAACAAAAAAAGCAGCTAAAACCTAAACCAAGAATCTGTTATAAAATTTGAATATATCTAGTGAAAGATTATCAAATTGCTTTTGTTCAATTCTAACTTAAATTTAGGGTAATTAAACAACTGAATTAAGTCATTAGCAAACTTTTGACAGCCCGATGAATATTGTGACAATGCCCAAATCCTAGGAAAGTAGAATATAATAATAATGCCCGTCTTGCAAAGTGGAAAAAAAAAAGTGCTAGCAAAAAAGATTATCTAATCCTAACAGAAGTTCAAAATTGCCAATCCACCAATTTATTAAACTTATTATTTTTATCCTCTCGCTCATCTTATATGAAAAAGATAGGTAGATCTTTTTCTTTAAAAAAATATTACTTAAAAAGGAAAAAATTACATGAGATAAAAACCTATCTAGAAGGCCAAATGATATGCTGAAACAAGAAATTTTACCCCAACTATGCCAGTGATTAAAGTAAAGGTAACACACTACTAGCTTAGGATAAATGACAATATTGTGGCATAAACTTTGAGCTCTGTTACCAAAAAAAAAAAAAAAAAATAGCTATGTCAGATTTTTAAAGGGAAGTATATGTGAATTACAGTGGAAGAATGAAAAGAATTTTTTTGACTTCTAACCATGATCTTAACCGTATTTACATAATATGCAATTCCACCTGTCAGTGAAATCTGAGTCAGTACTCCTATATTGTACCCAGAGGTCACAGCACTCTCTTCTATGACCCACAATAACCCCCATGTATTGAATATAGTCAACTCAGTGATTTCACAACCCATATATCACAGAGGGGAAAAAATGTCCTATAGCTATGAGACAATTCACAAAGGTGTCAAAAAATCTTAGCGAACCTAACCATCCCATCAGGAATGTAGGATTTACTGTAGGAACACCTGCTCCCCTCTCCCGATCATTACGAAAAAGAAAAAGCAAACAAAAGACAGATTGACAGAAAGGTAAAAGAAAAAAACAAAAACAAGAAGAACAAAATTCCAGGCTTATAGTAGATGAGGTTTCCTTCACTTGGTTAATAAAAAAAGAATCCCTTGCCAAGTATCTAGTGTTCATTTTATCATTTAATTTCACAAAGCAGACCTTAACTTTGCATAACTTCTATAATTTCTAGCCTACAGCTAGAGGAAATAGGACCCCCTGCCAAACATCAGCCCAGAAAAGTCGAATTTGCCTGAGTATCTGCGTGAACAACACAGCTGAAGGTTAATATTTAATCTGGCCTCTTCTCTGATCCCTAAAATCATGTGGATAAGGTGAAGTTCCTTTGAAATTGCTGAGAGCAAGATTTCATTCACCATGAAACAGAAGTTATGTTAGAAGAACAGGAAATGAGGAAGCCATGCAAAATTTGTCAAAGGCTGAATAATTTTTAGTGCTAGCAACATATTAAACAGACCAACTACTTCGGTCTTGTCTTTTCATAGAAATAAGTCCTTAAGAGATTTATTTCCTGAGTGTTTATGCTGAGCTACTGAGAAACAACCAAGGAAGAGGAAAGCCAGATAAAAGACAAGAAGAAAGTCAAGGAGATGCTGTGCCGGTGAGATTTTCAACCTCAAGGGTTTAGTTTGCTTAAGGAAGTATCTGGATACTTTTGTCTTCCTTTTAAACATTTATGTATACTAACCCATTTCTTCACAGAAATTGTTCCCTAGTCAATTCTGTAATTTTCCCTGGGTCTCCTTATCAGAAGAGCTTTCCTTCCTTCTTTTCTGGAGGGTTTCAATGCCTGGTTGTCATCCAGATGTTGTCACAAAAGTATACAGTAGTTAAATTTGTTGGCAAGTCTATGTATTGAAACCAATACACAGAATTAAATTGCACACGTATTCCCTGTTTCTGCACAAAACATGCCCAATAAAACTGGAGCATCAAGTGACATCATCAAGATGGCAATATAGGTCATTCCCAACTTCAGTCCTCCTCATAAGAAAACAATCTAGCAACTATCCATAGATAGGACATCATGACATCATTGTGAAAATTCTAGAACCTGGAGATGAGGCTGAAGAACCTCATTACCACCACCCCGGACCCCAAGGACCAAGAAGGATCCTCTTAGAAGGCGAAATGAGTGACTACCTCTGACGGCATCGCCCCTCCCAGGCTGGCATGGCGCCACACCGGAGAGTCCTCCTGTGAGCACGGTTTCTCCAAGGAGAACATCCGCCTCCCCCAGCCTTATGGGGCATTTCCCGAGAGGCTCAGTTAGGTCTCACTTCACATGGATCACTGGAGAAATCGAGCTGACCACTGAGGATCAGAAAGAAGTGTGGAAGGAGGACGAGAATTACGGCAACTAGTGCTCGGACCTTGGCAGACCGTTTCTCCTCGCAGCTGCGAGGAGACGCCAGCCAGTGGGTCAACTAATCTGCAGAGCCAAGTGTGCAGACCTATTTGGGCAGTTCTGCCTGATTCAGGTCACCAGTCTGTCAGGGTCACTGGACGTAGAGTCCGCTTTATGACCCCGTCCAGGCGGGAACCAGATTAACTTCCTACCTAACTGATGAGCACAGCATCCAACCCCTTACAGCTCTGCGAGACAAGAAAGCCTGACCAGTGAATCTGGGCAGTGCAGAGCCCACCCTATAGCCCTACTAGGGCAGGGCACCAAGCACCAAGCCAGCTGTCTTTCCCGACTGTAAAGTATAGCCTCTGGCCCCACATAGTTAAGCAGCCTGAACAGTGACCCTGAGTGGCCTCTGAACCAGCTTATTACTGTAGCCACAAAGCCCAGCCTACCACCCTGCCCAGCAGCACAGACTAGTCCAGGACTTGCCCTATTGCTGAATGCAGCCTAAAGCATTGCTCAGGCAGGAAGTTTGGCCAGTGACCCTGTTCAATGGTGGAGTATAGCCTGCAGCTCCCATTAACAAGGGAGCCCCGACAGCAACCCAACATCACCAATCGCTAGCCCCACTCAACTGTGGGATACAGCTGGCGGCCCTACCGGACCAGAGGGCCTGGCCAGTGCCCTTTCGACCCGATGGTGAAGCCCAGCCTGCAGCCTTCCTCACCTTCAGGGCACAGTTTGCATCCCTGCTTGATCTCAGAGGACAGCCTGAGTCCTTGTCTGACCTCAAAGCCCAGCCTCTGGCCTCACCTGGACACCATCAGCACCATCAGCACCATCACAACCTGAGACGCAACCTGACCAGGAGCAATTGCAGATCCAAGCCAGTAGTCCTGTCCAATTGAGGAGTCCAACCAGTGGCATCACCCTACCAGGAAATAAATCCATCAACTTCGTCCAACCAGAGGTGATTGCAGAGCCCAGCTAGTGGCCCTAACTGACTGCAGAGCACAGCCATCAACCCACCCCATTAGGAAGCCCACTAAGTGACCCTGCTTGAATGCAGAGCCCAGCCAGTGGCACCCCCTGACCTCAGAGCATGGAAAGTGGCTTTACCCAAAGAGTTTCCAACAGCAAACCCTGCCTGCCCAAGGACACTACTAGCTGACCCATGCAGAACCCAAAACTGAGCTGACTGGCCAAGGACCATCTCTGCCAATGTGAATCTATGAAGTCTGCAAGAGGAGACTTCTTACTCAAATGTACAGATATTGACACAAAAATTTGACATATTTAATATCCACTCATGATAAAAACTTTCAACAAATTTCGTATAGAAGGAAGGTACTCAGCGTACATTCCACAGCTAATATCATACTCAATGGCAAATATCATACTCAAGTCCATAGCTAATATCATACTCAATAGCAAAAGGTTGAGGCTTTTCCTCCAAGATCAGGAACAAGACAAGAATGCCCACTTTCACTAATCCTATTCAACATACTACTGGAAGTTCATGCCAGACGATTAGGCAAGAAAAAGAAATAAAAGGCAAATCAGAAAGGAAGAAGTAAAATTATCTTTTTACAAATGACATAATCTTATATATGGAAAATCCTAAAGATTCCACCAAAAACTGTTAGCACTAATTAATGAATGCAGTAAAGTTGCTGAATATAAATTAAACATACAAAACTCAGTTGTGTTTCCTGAAAATATAAATTAGTGCAGCCACTATGGAAAACAGATGGAGTTTCCTCAAAAAGTTAACAGAACTATCATATGGTCCAGCAATTCCTTTTCTGGGTATTTACCTGAAAAATATGAAAACACTTATTCATAAAGATATATGTACCCTGATGTTCACTGCAGCATTATTTACAATAGCTAAAACATGGGAAAAATCTAAATGTCCATAGAAGGATGATTTCATAAAGAAGATGGGTATAAATATATATGCAATGGAATGCTACTCAGCCATTAAAAAAAAAAAAGGTGAAATACTGCATTTGCAACAACATGTATGGATCTTAAGAAAGTTATGCTAAGCTAATAAGTCAGATGGAAAGGGGCAAAACTGTAGCATTTCATTCACATATGGAATATGAAACAAAAGGTAACAAACAACAACAAAAAAACAAAAACAATATAGATACAGACAATAGAATCATGGTTAACAAAGAAAGGGGGTATCATGCTAAGTGAAATAAGTCAGACAGAGAAAGACATACTGTGTGATCTCACTTACATGTGGAATCTTAAAAAACAAATCTCATAGAAACAGAGAACAGACTGGTGGTTGCCAGAGGTGGCAGTGGGGATAAGGGGGTAGAGATAATGGGTTAAGGTGGTCAAAGAGAACAAACTACTAGTTATAAGATGATTACATTCTGCGAATATAATGTATAGCATGATGACTACAGTTAACAATACTGTTCTACATTTGAAAGCTGCTGAGAGAATATTTTAAAAGTTCTCACCACAAAAAAAAAATTGTAAGGTTATGGGTGTGTTAACTAACCTTACTGTGGTAATCATTTTGATAGACAGACAGACAGATACCAAGTCATTACGTTGTATATCTTAAAATTTACAATGACATAGGTTGTATGTCAACTTTATCCCAATTAGGCTGGGGGCAAAGAGTTGCTTCTTCCACCCAATTTTACAACTCAGAATGAGTCATGTGTGAAAAATTAAGCATTATATTAAATTAAGCTAAATTAAAAATTAAAGCAAAAATAAAGCAAAAATAAAAATTTAAAATTTAAATTTTATAATTAAGCAAAAATACAGCATTTTGGCTTTAAAGAGTAAAGTAGTTTTGGGATACCTAACCAATTGAACTCCCAAGACAAAAAAAAAAAAAAAAGACAAGTCGAAAATATGCAATCATAGTCTTTTAAGAGTAAAATCCATTTTTAATCTAACACCTAACTCTGAAAGATTAGATGCTAGTAGCCAACATCTACTCTAAAAAATGTTGGGCTAAATACATTTCTAAACCATTTTTTTCTAATTTCCTTCAAAGCATTTAGATTGGAGGATTGAACAGATGAAAAAATACACTTGATTACTCTTCTGATTTTGGTGCTTTGTAATCTCTCAGCTTTTTGAAATCCCATAGTATTTTACTATCTCAGCAGGTTTACAAGTGTCACCCCAGATGTACATTTTCCAGCATATTTTCTGCCTGTCCTTCTGAGTTATGAAATTTTTGCCGTTAGCCTGTTAATTTTAAGGTTAATTAGGGGTCACATCTTTCTGAGGGCCTGACAAAATGCACAGGTGTTACCAGGGCAACTAGCCTACGGACTGTTACTTGTACACATAGCTTCTTGAGGCTATTGTGGAACTAGAGAATTTGACCACTCAGCTTCCACAGCTCTAAGTTTATTTGAGTCTAATCTGATCTAGAGAGTACTAAATAAACACTGAAAGGAAAATTCTAATAAATTAAAGCTATGATTACAGTAGTTTAATTACACAGTTAAATAAAAATATTAATCGGAGCCTTGCAGTAACGGTTATATAATGTCTGCACTTCCAGTTATAAGTACATGTACTTGTGTGCCTTGAGGATAGAGACTATGCTGAACCCCAAATCCCTCCCAAAGCCAAGCACTCAATAAGTACTCAACAAATACTTGCTCCAACAAGTACACAAAGAAAACCTTCTAAGTAAGGCTGATCTCTAGCAGAATGTAAAAGGAATGGGAAGTTAGAAACAAATATTATGTACAAGGTGGTAACTAACCACAGACTACAAAGGCAGATTACCCAGTTCTTAGTGACTCCCACACCCCCTCACCAGAGGGGCCATTTCTGAGGAATGACTAGCACTCACTCTTCTTTTGGACAACACTGTCATCCCACCCTGAATCATGCAATCTGAGTGGGACCTAACCTCATCTCTGTGGCCACACACCACTTGGTTAAAGCCTAAGTCTGACAGAAATCAGAGTCCATCCGAGGACTTTTCGAGCTGCAAAATAAGGGCGGAGCTTTTTCTGGCTTTCGCCTCTTTACAGCAAAACAGAATGAAATAACAACAGAGAAACAAAGACAAAAGTTGAGAAAAAGTTAGTGGCATAACTTCTGGTTCTGAACATCTTCAGTTACACTCCTGCTCTTCCAATTTATGAACCAATATTTCACCTCTTGGTCCAGTTAATTCAAAGTGCGTTTCTATCACCTGTCTTCAAAAGACTCCAAATTTATAAATGAGTGCTCCCTTCTACTGAGAAGATGAGTCACTTGTGTGTCTCCCCAAGGGGAAATGCTCAGGCTGGAAGAAAGAGTTTCGTGAGGAGGGGACTGTGCTGGGAAAGATCACTTGTTGCTTGATTGGAATATGTTCTCTTTCTGATAATAAATGCCCTAGCGGAAGCCAGAGATTATCATTATATACCACTCCAAGAAAGCACATGAATAATTTCCTCACAGAAAATGTCAGACTGAGAAAGTATCCTGCAATCCTTTGTCACTTTCCTGGGAAAAAAATAAGAGCTCATGGGGGCAGACTAGAATCCCTGTATACTAAATAGGCCCAATTATCTATCTTAAGCTTTAGTGGTTATTCTCCCAAACTAAGACATCAGGGCCTGAGTGAGATCTTGATTCTATTCCACCTTCCTCAACAAACAGAATTGCCTAATAGGCCTCCACAGTGTGACTCTACCTCTCTCTCCAGCCTGGCTCTCCTTGACATTCCATCACTCTTTCCCCAAAGTTAATATATTAATTTTCTGTATTTATTAGGACATCCATTTTGCCCTGCCTCTCCTCAAGTAGCTATGTTATTTTTCCAGCTAACTTTGATAATGTCAATTCTGTAACATTGATATCTATATTAAATGATTAAGTTTCAAGTTTAGACAAAAAAAGAAGTAACACATTGTTCTTTATCCAGAAATCTATCTAAACTATAACACTAGGTAACTACCATTTACTAAAGACCAAATACTACATAAACATATAGTATTTATCTCTTCTCCTCACAACAGCCTTAGCAGATAAATATTTTAAGACCCATATATGATGAAATGGAAAACAAGGTAAACTAATTCAAAGGCTATTTTGTCCAAGTGACTGTGAGGTTCCGGGCATTCTTCATGGCACTATATACACATGACTACCTTATAAAATGTTTGCAATCCACCAACAAATAAGATATGGTGATCCTATCTTACAAATAAAGAAACTGAGGATTAGAGCAATCATAAGCCCAAAGTCATACACCTCTCCATGCTACCACTCCACAAACTTTATTTAGTTCAACCACGAAAGGTCCCCTTCATAAGCATGGACTGATAGACATCTATATGTCAAAAAGTCTTGATTCTTAGTCTTTTTTAATTGCCATGATAGTCTATTTTCACAGTAGGGGGAGCCTTTATTTTTAAAATTAAGCTTCAGGTCAGCTTTAAGGCCTTTTATTCTAAAAGGAAGTTTTGATGGATATAAGGATGGGTAAGAAATACTAATATTGATTAAGTTCAGAGCTATGACTCAGTTATCTGGTTTGTATTATAATAAAATTCATGTGTTCTACATTTTAAGCTATCTGAAATTGACACAGATTTTATAATCTAATTTCAAAAAATATATTCCTATTATCACTCAGAGGAATAAGTTAAAATAGTCCCAATACATGTCCTAAGCCACGCATGCAATATATCTGTTTTCTGATTGTCACCCTCAATTGAGTTTTTTGGTATTACTATCACACAAGAGTTTTAATTTTAACTTATATTTAGATCCCTTGTTACTGCTACACCATCTTCGAAGAATTAAACATGATGTTGCAGCAAAAGTTTTTTTATTTATGTAGAAGACAACCACATACTGGCACCATAAATACAGTAAACATTTCAACTCTCCTGCAATATATCAGAGAACATTCAAAAGCAGAAGAAGTTTGTAAGCAACACCAGGACACAAAAGCCTAAACTGATTCAGAACAATCTTTAGATTCTGAATATGAAAAAGGCTTAGTCTCATACTTTTATGGTGATATTGAAAAAATAAAATAGGTAATGTCACTATTGGTGGTTAAATCAAACATGTAGAGATACAAAAATATTAACCATTGCCTCAATCTTTTGCAGAAATGATATAGTACACATCAAAATTTTCATTCTATTCTCTATGATATTTATAATCTTTTCATTTTCTTCTCTTTGTTTCTTATTCTTTTATGTAAGGCATATTATTGGTTTTTACTTCATAATTTAATTCATATGTTATAGAATATCAAGACAAGATTATGATGAAACTAGAGGAGAAATGCTGTAAGCAAAGACATTGGACATGGAAGCAGAGGCAAAGACCAATGAGATTTTTATGTTGTCTTGTTTTTAGAGAAAGGGTGCATCAGGTTTTATTTGGTCAAGAGTTGTTCTTTTAAGTTAGGTTGGAGAATTTGGTTGCTGTTGTTGATTTTGTATGGAAGTTTCATAGCCAGGGGGAAACTTTAGGGGACATTTTTCATGCTTTGGAGTCACTAGTACTTTTTAAAGCTCTTCTTATGTTTGAATAATTTGACATGTTCTGAGTCCATCCCAGTAATTCATTTTTCCAGTTTTCCCTGCAGTCAGGGTACAGGCAGAATTTGGTTATAGCACTCAGAATCACTACTGCAAACCTTCAATTTAAATGCAATTAGAAGAAACAGGCATCTGATAGGGTCTGTTCCAGTAAGGTGGGATGAGCCACATCCAGCTGTCAGAAGTAGGACTGACAGAGGTTCAGTGACAGACTAGAGTATCTGTGCCTGGTGGCAGCCATGGGTCTCTAGAGAGCAGCCCTATATTATGATATGAGTGTTGTTCCAAACTGTGTAGCATACAAATCTATTTCTCCAATATATACTGTGAGCTACCTGATACCTGCATAAATTATTTTTCTGCTGAAATTATCTATGTGTCCTTACATGGGATCCCAAGAATACAGAGCCTAAGGCAAAAGCTGCTATACTACCAATTTATTATTTGCGCCCTTATGAAGTTAGTATGATTGCACCTGTTCAGCTTATTAAAAAAGAGAGACTTTTAAAAATGTTAGCAGTGTTTTGGTTTTTTTCATTTGTATAATGGAACTGTGGTAAAAAAAAATAATTTCCTAGTTTCTTCCCAATACTCTATAAATTATTCTACATTTCTCTGATATTAAACATATTTCTTTCATGACTTTAAAGATATACATATATTTTTTTTAATGTTAAAATGAAAGGAAACCAAGTCTCTGAGATCTGCAAGAAGGGAAAAACAGAACATAACCAATCTTAGATGACAACTCATTCGGAGGATTAATGGTAAAAGAGCTTCATGTAATTTGCCAGCATTTGGGCGAGTGAATGAAGAATAAAATGGATAAATGAATGGATGGATGAATAATATGAGTCAATGCATGCATGATAAATGAGTACTCTGAAAGTGGACCTGTTTTTTCAAAGATTTACTTATAAGAGTGAGACATATATTCCAGGAGAAGAATTTACTTTCCATTGAGTCCCTCTCTTATTCCTGGCCAAGTGAGATACCTGGACTCCCATTGCTTACAACCAATAGAAAGGTCATTCCCACTAAGCTTTTCCTCCGACCATATATTGAAACCACAAAAACAAGGCCATGACCCAAGCAGTAGCTCCCCAATCTGCAGGTGCCGCCCAATAACCCAGAGGACTGAAAGTCCCTTTAACAGAAATCGATCACAGTAATTTGCAGAGCTCTCGACGTGATACTACACCATTACCTTCTTCTTACCTACCACTGTTACTGACCCAGCACTGAGATGAGAATGTTTCACACTCTTCTTCATGCCATACCAATCATAATAAATATATTTTATAAAGAAGTATTAAGGTATTATATTGAAAATTTTTAATATTCATAAATTTTACTTTGAAAATATTTTACTTCACAAAAGTATCAAACCACACAAGTAAAAAATACTATAGTTCATGGTCACAGAGCACAAATAAGATTCTGAACAACAGAATAAATTTATTTCCGTTTAGAACACTGTTCTTTTTGTGGGGTTTTTCTCCCCAAAGGAGACAGATTTATATGGTGTTTCACACACCAAGAAATTTTGAGTGGGTGAGTTCAATAAAACTTCATTTAAAATCAAATTTACACATGGAAACCCTAGATTTTTCTGTGCATTAACACTGGTGTACTATCAGGCAAGAAAGTTCACTGGGCTATAATTTTAAGACCCTTCAATGCCTTTGGCAGATATCAGTGAAAGCCTATTCAAAAGCAGTTCTAGTTACTTGAATCAAGGGACGTACTCAAAACAAAAGAACTGCAACATCTGGGAAAAGACTTAAAATGATCCTTTACTGGGACATAGAACTGAAAAAAGAAATACAAAACATTACCTAAATCAACATAGAACTTCCTAAGCAGAAGAGTTATAAAGGAGAGATAAGGAGATACATGAATGGATGGGTAATATGGATGTGTAAATGCATGCATGATGGATGAGTATTTTAATAGTGGACTTTTTTGTTACTTCCTACTTCTGTTCCTGTCCTACACTTTTTTCCTAGACCTTCTCTTTCCTTATCTCAATTATAGCTATCCTACTCACTTGTTTTGATTCTATTCGAAGAGGTGAAGCCCTATTCTGGAAGAGAATCCTTGCAGGTCAGTTTCAGGAGTAATCTAGGGCCTCGAATGTTCCAGATCCTGTGGCACTTACTCAATCCCTTGTGTTCACCCAATATTGGATTGGGGGTGGGGGTGAAACCCGTCTCAGTTGTAGCTTCTGTTCTCAAATTGGCCTGCTACACTTTATAGTGACCACCTAAGGGTTTTTTTTGTTCTCCTGTCAGGACTCACTATTGCTTTCTTCTCTCTTCCACATGGATATTGATACTTTCCAGGTGTTGGATCTAGTGGTTTGTTCTCATTTACTCCCTTTTGTGTTTCTAGTTTTGTGGTAAATATTGTCAATAAGTTTTTAGTTTTACTATCAATATCCTTGTCTATTTTTAGGTGTAGATTTAGAGATATTCACAACATTGCCTTCTCTTGCTGCCATGTTCCCAAGATCACTTAAACTATTTTAACTGAGTTTTTGCCATTTGCAGCCAAGAGGGTACTGACTGGTACATTCCCCAATCATTTATCTCATTAAAAGTTACCTTAAGTACACCAACATCAAATCATTAAATTAAAAGAAAATCACATAATGATAATTTTAAGTGATTACAGTTAAATAGCATCCCAGTTGATTGATTTTAAATGATTGGTTAAAAGTGAATGAATGACATGATCTTTTTTGTTAATCAAATTTTTTATGGTATTTAGTATTTTAGTGGGTGTTTCTGTTTTAAAAAAAAATTTCTAGCAGCCGATGCAAAAGTTTTTTTAGCATAAGACCCATGTCCTAGTTCTATTAATCAATAAAGTTGGGAACACAGATTCAAACCATGTTAAATTATTTCCCTAATACAATTATTTATAGCAGTTTTTTCACCTACTGATTAAACAAAAAGGAATAGATTAAAGCCTTACTCTGATGCTATCCCCAGAGTCAATGCTGCAGGAGAAACAACTTTATATGAAAGTATTCAGTAACTGAACCTTCTGAGACAGGGTTCAAAATTATATTATGGTATATGACAAGTTTTTAGTGCCAAGTATGGACTGATTTTGAGAATTATTAATAATGTTAATAAGGGAATGCATATCTCACTTGTTATATTTTATTAAATTATCATTTAAAGTTACTTGAAATAAGAAACTCAGTTATCTTAAGGTTAAGTGTTGCTACTTGGCCTATCTCTTCTCAATGGGCATCGCTATCTGCAAAGAAAACAGCTGGCACAGTGAAAGTGTATAAGCTTCCATCATCTTCAAGTCAGGATCATTCGAATAATATTACTGAGTAATACTGAGAGCAAAGCTCTTGCAGCTGACTCATACACTTTGTTTTACTAGTGAAAACAGTTTGAAGTAATTTAATCGCAATCACCATAAGTTTATTTGTTCATCAAATAAAGGAGTGGACTGTATAATAGGTTTTCTTATACTTTAGTTAAAAGGAGCTACATAGAGATATAGGGGATGGCAAGACAGTAATCAGTACCACAGCAGAATATTCCAAAGACCTCTCACAGTGCACTGCATGTGTCCTATTACATTTCTCTTGCACCCTTCCACCTTTATTTGCAATCGTGAGACACTATATAGTTTCTTGTTAACTTTGCCCTTTTCACTCAGTGAAAGCCTCACCTTTTTTAAGATCTCCTGAAACTACCACAATAAATCGTTGCCTACTGGGTGATCAAATCAAGATGTCTTGTGAAAAATAAATGTTCATAGCTCTTCATTCATGTTCCATATTCAATGTGCCATATGCTAGATGATTTTTATTTTTAGGTTGGTCCATTAAATTAAAAGTAAAGGGATAATGATGGAGAGAAGGAAGTGAAACAATAGGAAATTTATACAATGAGTGGCTTTTCTAATATTGGGTTATAAAATGTAAAAAAATATAAATCTTCACTCTTTTAAGAAAAGTACAGAAGGAAATGGGGCTTAATAGCAAGATAATGATACGTTTTCACACTTGAGTTATTTTCTTCCATTATACTGCAGTGAATGATGTCAAAGACCTGATGGAAAACTTTTAAAAATCATCTTCTGATGTTATTAAATAAAAACTAATTTCTGCCTATGCACTTAGAACTGTGCCAAACACATAGTGAGGTCTCAGTTCTTCACATGATTACCACTGTCAAACTTACCTGCATGTGTGTATTTCCTGTCCTCCCTCCCATCTCCAGAGAAGCAGCATTCCAGTCGATTTTGCATTCCATCCACTTTCACCAATTCAGGCTCCTGTGTCCTCTCTCTTCTCTGCTGGCAGTTTTCCCTCTGCTATAAGCCTAATTAGTTCTCTTCCAGGCTCTGCTTCTAATTTCCCTTCTATCTACCACCCTACTTCTTATTTTTCTTTCAGGGCCAAGATGCTCTAATTTCTCCCCACCTATTCACTGTAGAGCCCACCAAAATTAATGGCTGGGCAGAGAAAGAGGAGCCAGCAGGGCTGGGATTCCATTCTGAAGCTGGACCACTCCTCTGCCAGATGGCAACAAGGACTCCGTCTCTGGGTTAAGTGAGCGCCGAAGGTTTCTGGCATGCTGCAGCATGGCAATTACCGAGGATTTCACCTGTGGTGACTTGGAAAGGATCACATGTTGAAGGGAGGCAATGGCCTCTGTGATATCATTGGCACTCATAAGATATAGAGGAAACAGTAATTATAAGGACTGGGGAATTTATTTGGTTGTTGCGGTGGCATTGATGCACTGAAGGGAGAAAACAACGGGCTCAATTTAGCCAATTAGCCACGTAAGGCCAAATGAGAGCGTGAGAAGGCTCCCTCCCAGGGCAGTGTTTATGGAGAGCTTCCTCTTCTACAGTCACAGGACAGACCACGATGAAGAGCAGGCCTGGAACCTAACTGTGAGTGTAGAGAACTTCATATAAGAATTTCATGTAAGCCCCAGCAAGCCATCTACACAATCAGGGAAGGAGTGGGGGCTTGCTGAGGGGTCTAGCGATAGGAATTTCCAGTTGGGTACACTCAAAAACTTGAACTCTCAGACTTCTCAGAACTCTCGGGGCCTGCAGCAGAAGCCCATCCCTCCCTGTGAGAGGATGGTAGACCCACTGCCCTGCCGGAAGACCATGCAGAGGCCTCAACTGAGGCAAGTGCTTCAAAAGACGATACACGCCATCCTCTAGATCCGGCCCATTTTTCTCTCCATCTGAATGCCCACTATAACAATATGCCTGGATCATTAAGATACATTAAAAGTGAGAAAATAAAATATTAACCACTATGATACTTATTAGGTAAATATTTTATCTATCACAAAACAATACTATTTATTTCCAATATATCCTATATATGTATGCAAATGTATCAATCAAATCTGGATGATCACTGGGGAGTGGAGAGGAGGCCATGAGGATGGAAAAGTGATCCCCCAGAAACTTTATCCTTCTCTGTAGAGCTTTATTTTTAAAATAAATAAATAAATAAATAAATAAATAAATAAATAAATAAATAGGAGATGTACTCTTACAATATATGTATGATTTAATTAATTTTGAAAAGAAACAGATTAAAAGAAATTATTTGGAGAATCTTGGCCTGCACACACAACCTTCTTAGAGGGTGTGTCATACTGACAGCCCTTGCTGAAAACATTCATTCACTATTCACATACTTTGTGAGCACCTACTGTAGACTAAGCCTTATTCAATTGCTGAAATGGGAGTGCTACCATGCTCTTCTCCACATACTTGCTCTTTCTGCTCACTCATTACTTCTGCACCCCCTTACCCCTGTAATTTTGACTTGTATGCACTTTTGGCTTGCAACAGAACCAACTCTAGCACTAACACTTTGAATTATGCATAGTCATGATGCTTAAGAAGAGCAAAAGGCTAAGATCCTTTTTCATGATTCAAGGAAAAAAAAAAAAGATGCTCTGGGTGATAGCAGCAGAGTGTTATTCAGATGCAAAATCCAAGCACCTTTTGCATGAGAACCTGTTTATTACCTTTTCAAATTCTATTCTCTATCCATTAAATTGAGCCCTGAAGGTTCTTCGATTTTGCAATATTTTGTTAGTTACAATGTGAACCTGAAAGTCAGAACTATATTTTGTTTTTAAGTATTCTCTAATTCTAATTTCTCAGAAATGTGAGCTCTATTTCTTTGCAGTCTGATAAAGTGAAATTTTTGTCTGTTTTCTATGATGACAGGAATGATGTGGGCATCCCCTACGTGTTCAGACATACATATAACCTTCTCCACAGCAACTTTGCCCATACTGAAGAATAAAAATACTTCACCCTCGAGTCAGCGATTGGCAGATTCTCTGCCTCAAGGACACTGTCTGTGTCTTTTTTAACTCAATCAGCTCAGCATCATGCCAGTGCCCTGCACAGACAGATGCTTCATAAACGCTTCTGAATCGACTGAGAAAGCCAGAAAATGCAATGTCTTCCCTCTGCATTTCACCTGCTGCCTAAAGTAGGGTAAATCCATAGAAACATGTTGGAGAGGGAAAGATTAAGGCAGAGTTTAGATTCAGAGCCTAGCATTTAAAAGAATAATAAAATTTTCTGTGAATAATCTTACTAAAATCCACATGTATTCAAATAATCCCACTGGGAAATATGACAGGTGATAAATTGAGCACAATTGCATTTTCCCCAGGTTCCCAGGAACACGTTATCCATCTCAGTGTGGTAGCCAGAAATCAAAAAGAGGGTGGCGAATTAATAACTGCACATTTTTAAGGATTTAATGAAACATTTATAGACTAGTTCAGGCTTATAATAAAAGTTATTACCCTTTGGTTGGTAAGTATGACCTCCAGGGGACAATATCATTCTATTACATCCCAAAATTCTATAAAGCTATTAGTTATCTCCTACAGGAAACCATCCTCTATTGACCAGAGATAGGATGGATAGTCTAATAGCTGAAATGATTCCATAAATTTCAACTTGAAAGTTCTATTGGAGTCCGTTACCTAAATCAGAATTTTAAAGTTTGTTATTACAGTACTGTCAAAATTACAGCTAAGTGTTGCTGAATTCCGTGGCACTTCAAAATCAGCTTCATTCTCATCACAGGTTATGTGATTACGAATTGCAGAAGGACACCAATAAAAGAAGTGGTATACTTCTTGCCACAACTAACGCTCTCCTCTCATGTCTTCCTTTACAAATGTCTACAAAGCTGATAAAAATTCAAGTCTGGATTAAAACACTAACAAGTAAATGTTGTTTTTCTAAAATGAAATAATATATTGTTTCAAATATACAAAAAGTTTGAAACAGAGTTAAATTTGCATGTAGATAGATAAATAAAGAAGTTCTTAATGACTTTTTGTAGGAGATGGAGAGTATAAATAAAGTAAATTGCTCCATCTGCTGGCAGTATTTGGAAACAGAGTCTCATTCTAAGCACCAAGGAGAGAGGGTAAGATTTGAGCTACCTCCATCAGAAAAAAGCTACATCCAGCACACAGTGAAAAATGTCAGCGCACCCCCATTCAATGCCTTGAGGGTCCACTAGAAAGCACTTGATACTGTAGAACTAATGGAGTTCGACTGCATCTTGTCTTACCAAGTGCTTCTCTGCTCTGATATTGAGAGCAAACAGCAAAACTCCTATCAGTGTTACTTCAGACCCCACAACAAATGCTAAACTTTGACACTGGAAAATCCAAAAGTCACTCATACAAACAGACTTGATGGGCACACAGCATTCTCGGATTCATTCTTTGGTAAAATAAGTTCACAAGTCAGCAAATTAATAAATCCTTTAGGCAGCCTAATGCTGAATGCTACGTAATAAAATTTGATAAACTTTAATAAAGAATCTCCAGATTTGGAATCGGAAGTCTATTCAATTCTCTACCTATGAGCTGGGCTTCATTATTTTCCCCAAAGCTTTAATCTAGCATTCTTAAAAAAAAAAAAAAAAAAAATAGGGCCATACAGCTTTCAGCAATATGACTCCTTTTATCATTAAAATGTAAAAGTTGTACATACCCTCCTTGCTGACTAGTCCTCTTTCTGAGGCTAGTATGGGATTTGTCTCTCTCAATGTCCAATTAGGCTAATGAGGAGCTTTGCTAGCTCAAGATGCTTGAAAACTACCCAGTATTAATATTCACTCTCCACTAATTTTTTAACTTGTTCAAGAACTACTATATTTGAAAGATTTTATCATTGTTCCCTTTCCTACATTAAATGACATCTTTAGAAAAATTCAATTATAAGTTCATGTGAATCATTTGAACTTGGATTTTGTTGTTTATGATGCTACTAGAATTCATCCACTGCACTGCCTTCACTACGGGAAGCACATGACTCTTTACCCAGTAATAGCGTCTGTGAGGCTTTGGCTTAGTATAGGATTGTGGTTTATCTGTAAAATCTTCTTCTTTCCTAGTATATTTTTCATGTTGTTAACCTGAATCATTTTTCTATTCTATTATGAAGTACTAAAGTAACTTGTATCTTGTTGCAAAGAAGAAAATCAACTTATCTTTTGAGGGAGTTCAAGTTTTGTATTGAATGTAAACTATTATACGTAGTTTTCCAACAGGGTGTGACAATGGAGGAAAAATGGTCTTGTCAATGATTCTTTTCAAGGGGATTTAATCTTTCCCAAAAAGCAAGTTATATTTAGCAATTACTTTGGGGGATAGACCATTTTTTCACTTAACGTTTCCCTCAACCATGGCATTTTCTTATTTTTTTGTATTTAGTATCTGAAATCTACCCATTATTTCAACAGCTTTTTGAACACACAATTCAACTCAGCAATGTAATAAATGTTACTAAATATCTGCCTTCCAGGAATTTATAATCTAATAGAGAAGGAAAATGCAAAAACAGCTATTACAACACAATGAGATAAGAACAATAGTAAAAACATGCTGAGTACAATGGCCATTGCTGCAGCCTCTGGCATCCTGGAAAGAGAAGAAAGCAGATGACTTGAGCTGAGCTGGCCCTTGAAGGATGGACAGGAATTCACCCCCTGACAAAGGAGAGATGAGCCTGGATTTCAGACGAGAGAAAGCATGTGAAAAAACAAAGATGTGAAAGAATAAGTTTTCTCTTAAGGATTCCCAGTTTCTGACATTTTCGATGAAAAATTCTACATGGAAAACTGCTTTTCTAATAATGTTAAATGTAAAACAAGTCCCCTGATAAACTAAGTAAAGTTTAAACCATTATAAATGAAATACCTTTTAGTAAGCATGTCTTCAAATACAAAATTTTTATGGCAAAAAAAAATTTATATATTCACCTATATCTTCATACACACACACACACACACACACACACACACACACACACACACACACATACATCAGCTATATATATTCAATAGCATTTTATAAATGTTTGCAGTTTTCTGTACACAGTCAGTCTATGGGGTCCTTGAAAGAATAATTAGGTGCTATGAAGTAAAGTTTAGTATGATAAAAATGGCATAAAAAGAGCAGTATAGGCAAATTCTTTGAGGAAAAAAAAAAACTGGCTTTGTTTTGTACCGAAGTAATCTGTAGTCAGGTTAGATAGCAGGACTATAACCCTGTTGATGACTTTCCTAAAATAAAGTTGGTAATTAGGTGTTCCTTTTGCTTTTATTAGGATAAACATGACTGAGAATTTCTGCATTTATTCTCATAGGAAGTTTCACCTGATTCTCAGCTGTGGCACCCTGTGCTATTGCAACTGAGATTTAATGATGAGGAAATGAATTAGAAACGTGGGCCAAACACTCCCGGAGATAAATGCACGTACTTTAGTGCTACTGAGTGATTGGAAAGTTGACAGCTTGGGGCATGAGGGCCCCCATGTTTACACTGCATGACATATACTGGCAGCATTCCATGATCATGAAATTTGCATCTCATTTCCACCAATTTTCCCTATGAATGTGGGAGTGGAGGGCAGAGGCATATATACTTCAAATACAAATGCACTTTACCTTTCATTAGGAACATTTCAAACATATACAGAAGGAAAGGGATTTTTAGCCACATAGCCATGTTTGTTTCACCTATAATCCCATTCATTACCCTCCTACTCAATATCATTTTTGATGCAAATCCCATAAAGTAGATCATTTTCTCTATAAACATTTTAGTATATATTTCTAAAACATAGCTGTTTTTAAAATAAACCACACTATAATCAAAAGACATTTTTAAAATATTACAGATTAACTTTTCCACTTCTATATCTAATATATTTATGTAATCAATAAATAACATTCAGAAACATGTATCATGTCTTTTTTCATGAATTAAAAGAAACTCATTAGTTTAACATAACTTCAACAACAAAGTATTTGTAGAGTATATATGTGTGTGTGTGGAGAGAGAGAGAGAGAGAGAGAGAGAGAGAATAGTAAAGTATGAGTACGTGTATTCATTACCTCTTTGCTTAAAATGTATCCTGAATGACAAATAGTAATATGTATTCTTTCCCCAGTGAGCCTTAGGATAGACTAGCAGAGTTTTGTGGATTACTCATAAAGCAGAAACCAGAACCCCACTCCCACAGAGTGCCAGGAGAATTGCTAAAACCTCACATAAAAGTTACTTCATGATGCCTCTGGACACTAGAGGCCCAGAATCTGTCCCAGCAAAAATACTCACTTTAAGCTTGGCACAAATTGTGTAGATCCACTCTCCTCAAAGAACCAAATGGGATTGAATTGAAGAGCAAAGGACTGTTTCCCAAAGCCTCGAACTGCATTCATTCGAGCACTGTAGACAGAATCCACACCTGCTACATGTGTGACATATGTACTTGATTAAAGTTCGAACGGCTGTATATGGCAGAAGGAAATTCCTTTGTCCCCTGCATTCTGCCAGCTCAGACAGCACACTAAACAGGGTGGAGAAACCCTGGCCTAAGATGTAAGTTCTCCTTCCCAGAAGAGTTGTAAATATGCATAGATGATAAATTTATACATCAGATCATATTCATAATGAATTAAATTATACTTTGACAATTTTAACTCTATACTGACTATTTTTTGAAAGTATAGTATTCGCACCTTATAAATTTAATATTTTGAAACATATGGAACTGGCTGTGTTAAAAATAAATAGCCCTCTCAGCAGATGCCAGGGAGCTATGACAGAAAGCTCATCAATCTATGAATTGCTTTTTATATAAATACAGTTTTGTACCCCCAGATCATTCAGCAGGTTTATAAATAAAACCACTGTGTTTGTTAAACCATTAAATGATACCATTAAAAATAGCCATTTATAAGAAGTCGTTTTTAAAACAACTACTAGAGACAAACAGGAGCCATAAATTGCAAAAGTGAGTTAAATGAATCTTGATGCTGGGAGTCAGTGATTTTCCAGGAGGAGGCTATCAAGAAGAGAGGGAATAGAGCTCTTATGCTATTAATGTCCCAACCAGATGTCTTGGTCTCATTGGAAAGTAGTACCACGGTGTCTTATATCAAGATATTATGTGGTTCTTTCTCTGTCTTTTTCTATTATGAGCTATGTAGATAATAATGAAAATATCAAAAATGAAATTTTGAAAATTTGACCAAAAAACATAGTTTGGTGGAATAAATGTTAGATGAAAACCAAGCAATCTGAGCTCAGGCCTAACATGATTCTCCCCTTACCACAGTAAAGGAAGCTGTCAGACCTATACGGAAACCTGTCTCTTTGGCCTGCCCTCCTTGCTCCACTAAGTCTCCTGCTAGGCCTTTCCATCTGCTTTTTCTATCAGCAAAGCTACCAGATTAGCCAGTTTTATATGTATCTGAATCTCCTCCTTGCAAAGAACCAGGTGAGCCCATTAAGCATGCCATCTGTTTGGGTCTTCATTTACTCATTCATCAGTATTTACTCAATTGAGCATCTACTATGTGCCAGGAACTCTGTTAGGTGCTGCGAAGGCAGTAGTAAACAAGACAGACAATCTCTGTTTTAAAGTGGACTACAGTGTAACAAGGGAGGCAATTTAATTGCGATATCTCCTGCAAAATATAAACTACAAAATAACAAGAGAGCCTATTATAATTATAGTAAGTCCTACAAAGGAAAACTGTATAAAGAAAGGTACAGACCAGTGCTTTTGAAACAAAGGTTGCAACTCATTAGTGGAGCACGAAATCAATTTAGAGAGACAAGAGCAGCATGCTTTTATTTAAGAGAATAAATTGAGATAGAAATAGAAAAGAAAATGCCATAGCGTATCACATAATACAGGAAGTATTGCTTCAAGAATTAACACAAAGATTAATTCTGGGATGGAGGGTTTTTTAAATGTATTTTTTCCTGTGAGTCATGGTGGGAAAAGTTTTAAGGCCATTGATTTAGGACACACCATGGGGACTATAAACTGATGCGCTTATCGTTGCCTACTCCAACCGCAGCTACTTCAATAGAACTTACCACACCCAAGTCTACTCGACCTTACCCCACAATTCTTGGAACTAGTCTGCTTAGTCAGGAATGGGAATCTAAGTCCAGTCAGTGCATTACTAATAACCAATCAGATTTATCTGTAAAGATTTTGAAATCGAAGCACTGAAAATCTGAGCCCGTCAGATGTAGGCATTTGAGATAAAAGAGCATAAAGTCATGTTAAGACAGCCATGCAGGCCCTGGTGCAACGTGAATAAGCTCAGAAAGCTGACTCAGAGAGAACCGAAAAAAATGCCCACAGAGAAAAAAAGACTCAGCAAGGAAGCTCATTTCTTGACCTCAGGGTTAGAACCTCAACCCTACTTATTTACTCTTCTCAGATTTCATAGGATCCTAGTATTTTTCAGTAAACACCATCTCTCCCTTCACTTGAGCTATTTGAACATGTTCTTTTCTTACAACTAAAAACCTCTGCTAGGGAAAAAAAATGATATAAAGTTTATGTTAACTTTTGATTTTGATTAATGTCAGTGATAATAATGTATTCACCAAAAAGTGAGCAGATTACCATTTGTTTAAAGTGATCAGAGAAAGAAAGCTAGTCCTTTAGTCAACAAGGCTTTGGAAACAAGTCCTCAATCATTTTTTGTTTAATATCTAGATTGAGAATTTTCCATCTCTTAGACTACGTCCTTCCATAATAAATGATGTTCTACATCGGTTTCACAGTATTCTCAGCAGCACAGTGACCCATTTTTAGATACAGAACACAGAAACTGGCTCTTTTCCATGTAACCCCTATGTTAGTAACACATCCACAATAATCTGAATGAACTAAACTGAGATATTCAGTGTTCACTTACAACAGAGTCTGTCTGTTGCCTTTATTGTGGATGGCACAATAGCTCAAAAATGAAGATGCCACGGATAGATGACAGCCTTGTGTTCATTCACTTTGAGCTTTGTTTGCTACTTGAACTTGATTACAACTGACATCCATTGAGCAATATGAAAACAACCATTCTCCCTTTAGTCATTCAGGCACATAATGTGTTTCAACAAAGCACATAAGAATCTAAGAATCTGCATCACCAGAGAGTGCCCTTGAAATGAAGCCTTACCTTTTATTAGAACAAAACATTAACTACATTAGGAGGAAAGTTGTAAATCTGTATGCTGTAGTTGAGGCTTTTACTTAGACATCCTATTTTTCCTGTGCTTGTGAAACATGAGTTCAAAGACATGAAAACTGTTGAGTAAAACACAGAAAATGTTTTCTCTTAAGGGTACGAGATTAGATGAAGTGGGGTGTGAATTAGTCCAAAATTAGAAAAGACACATTTTTCAAGTTGACTTCTGAAAATAACTTCTTGTCAACCTAAAATAAATCAAGGAATATAAGGACATAAAATAAGGAATAAAAAACTGTAAGAAAGAAGAAAAATCGATCTAGACAAAGAGCTGTGTTCTGACAGACTAAACAATAGTGTTATAGCATCTGGCCAGGTAATAAGCCTCGATGCTAACATGACCAAGGCTAGACATCACTTTCTCAGGTTAGTCAATTCCCTCCATAGCCTCAGACTAAATCTCAACTCATCCCAACCATGTAGAAAGCTAAAAGACAGTAAAACCTCATCAAAAAATAATTCAACTTAGGCCTCATCCACCCCCAAAAGCAACATCTTAGGGCATATATAAAAGCTAATTATTATTAGAGAAAAATAAAGCGTTGTCATTTTTTTCATCATTTATTAAGCATCAAGTAGTCTTAGAAATATGCAAAATTGTCAATTATTCTGACATCTTTATATGTTTTTTCTAATTAGTGTATTCCAAAGAAACAATAGGGAAAGTGACCATCTGACTTAATGAAGTTCACGTTTTTCAACTCCAAGGTTTAAAATTAAACATGGAAATGTTTAAGAGAATCAAAACCATGATATTAATATTTTGTGTTAGAAAGGAGTCTGTCTATATTTGGTATTTTCTGTACTTGTAATATTTAACAGAATCAAGCCTACTAGGGTGACAGCCTTATGATTCCTATTTAAATTGTATAACTGAATGACTGATTTAGACTAATAATTTTAAGTTGATTTATTACTCAGTTTATACAAAGCATCTAGGCTCACTATATTTCTAAGTTTAACTTATTAGAATTACAAAAAACAATTCGTGTTTGGGAAGGTTTATCAGGTCACAGAAACATATATAAAGAAAATAAAGTATATTAAATATCTAAAAATAATTCATAATGTTTGAATTTGTTTAATTAGACAAAATATTAATCAAAGGCTCTTTAAATGTGTTTAACATTTTCTAAACCTATAAACCAAATGATAAGAATATGTAAGCTAAACTTAAAAGCCTAACAAAGAACTAGGTATTATGAATTTTTTAAGTCAAAAGTAAACTTCTAAATAATGTTCTCTGCACATAAAAATCACAGTGAATAACACCAAAAGTTTCATATTAGCACTTTGGATCCAGGAGCTCTAAAGTGTGGACATTGGGAGACCCGCCCCCCCCCCGAGAAATTATAATCTTTAGGGTTAATTATAACCTACTAGTATCAGAGTTTAAGAATGAACCTCCCATGGCACAAAACGGGCAGGGGAATTGTGCATACTTGTTATCATCTTACATCTAAAACTAATGCTCTCTCTTCATGGGATTTCAATCTAATGGAGCAAACTGAAATCACACAGATCATAGTGACTTCTGGGAACTCTAAGTAGTTCATGATAACCATAGAGTACAAAGGAAGACAACTTTAACTTCATTATATATTGAAACACAGAGATCAGAAACCCAGTAACATAGAAATTTTTTAGAGCTATAAGCAACCCTTCAGAGATTATCTATTTCATTTTTTCAATAGCAGAACTGCCTATCTCTGGTCTAATAGCTAGTTAAAGGCAGAGCCTAAATTAGAACCCGTGGCTCAGTAATATGTTGCTAAATATTTTAAACTACTAGAACAACACAGCTTTCCCATAGAACACTTGGTAATTCTTGATGGAAAGGCAAATGCAATTACAGCATCATAATTAACAAATAAAAAAACAAGAGAACAGCAAATGGTGCTTGAAAAGATGTTGAAAGATGTTGACAATAACTGCTTGAGTCCTCAGCGGAGACTGGAAAAGAGCCCTTCACGTCTGCTGAATGATAATAAGAGAGTAACCTGAAATCAAAGAATACTTTCAATCTGGAATAATCCAAACACAGTTACTAAGTATCTCCTCCTACATGAAAGGACAAAAGAAAGTAGGAAAAGTACGCATACCCCTTGCCTAGTCCAGGAAATAAGGCAATTGTGTTTCCAAACATTTGTCATTCAGAGTCGACCTTCACAATTTTTGCATATTCTCATAATCCAGTGTCCTGTTATTTACCTAAAATTTTTTAAGTTGAATTTAGCTTTTTTCCTATGCAGTAATATACTTGAAATTACAAGTTTGATGTGTCAGTTATACTTTACTAATACACATTAAAATAAATACATTTCTATTAATTTGTTTTGCCCATGGCCCAGCTTAAATCTCCAAACATGCCTCTAGCGACATATATATACGCCATACATAGGAAAACAGCAAATAGGAAAATGGTGCTTTGATCAGGAACTGCCAAATACACAAACGTTTTCTCTAGTTCCAAGCAGGAAAGACAGCCTCTATTTGGCTCTCCTATAAAAGAATCATTTAGGCTAAAAGTTCAATAAACATGAGCACTTACTTTATATCAGTCCAGTACTGTGCCCTGGTGGTACCAAAGACCTGTCTTGCCCTCCAGGAACCTAGAATATAATGCCGTATGAGTAGATTTTATGAGGAAGAAAATACCCATTGTGTCAATAAATATTCCTGTTATGACCAAACCTTAGCATCCACTTCCTTCTGAAACAGATTAGAGTATCATTAAAGACAAAAACTGATCCCTGACAAAGCCGACTAAGGAGCACAGAATTAAATTTTCCAAAAAGTAGCCAGGCAGGAGCAATTCTGTATGATATATTAAGTTCCAAAATAAATAATGAAATAATGCACAGAATGTAAGCATAATTATACAAATATATGCACATGTATGCATAAAATAAAGTTTAGGAGGAAGTGCACCAAAATATTAACAGTAATTATCTCTGCATGTTGGAATTATGTTTGAGTTTTATTTTCTTGTAATTTTTGCGTTGAACAAATTTTCTTCAATGAGCTTATATTTCTTTGGATATCCAAATAAAATCTCTTTTTATTTTAATCTTTAATTCTCATTTACTTAAGGCTTTTTATTGGACAGGTATTATTGTGTGTGTGTGGTTGTTTTTGTTTGTTCATTTTTTATAAAGGCTGCTTCTCTGTGAAATGATGTCAATCATCTTTTGGGACTGACTTGAAATAAAGAGACTATTCATTGCTGATCACAGATGGATGGATGGATGGATGGATGGATGGAAGGAAGGAAGGAAGGAAGGAAGGAAGGAAGGAAGGAAGGAAGGAAGGAAGGAAGGAAGGAGGAAGGAAGGAAGGAAGGTATTAGTAAAGTATAACTGACACATGTGGAAGGAAGGAAGGAAGGAAGGAAGGAAAGGAAGGAAGGAAGGAAGGAAGGAAGGAAGGCAGGCAGGCAGGCAAGCAGGCTACTTCCCTTGAAAGGAAAAAGGACAATGCTTTTAAAACATTTAACCACTTGTCTCTGTAACAGTCTCACCATTTTCTGCTTCATCTTTGCAGTTCCTTCAGATGCAAAGACATTTTCTTTCATCTTCATGTGTGAAATTAATATCTATAAGGTCTTCCATGAAGCTCAAAGAAGTAAGTTCTTCTGAAGTTCTAGGGCATCTTATTGTTAACTTATTTATGACAATCACTTTCTAACATTTTGAACATAAAAAACAGAATCACAGAATTTTAGAACTCAAAGAGATCATAAAGAATACCTCAGTCAACCTACTTTGCAAAGGGGGAAACTATGGCTCCATTAAATTATGTGATATACTCCAATTTCCACAGTGAGTTAGACATAGCATCAAAACCAGATGCCAGGATCCATCCATAATCCTAGGTCCCTGTTCTTTCTATTTACACAGAGTTGTGCCATTTGAAATTAGTGGTTCAATATTTTTGCTAAATTAATGGCAAACTGTGTCGATTAAAACTCTTCAGTTTCTTTTGCCGCAATGAGTAAACCAAATGGTTAAGGATTATGTCTGGCATAGTATGAGGTGGCCATGAATTGACTGGGTTTCTCTTTTTCTTTTTTTTTTTTTCTTGCTCCAGCAACCTCTGTTCTGGCAATTAAAAAGAAAATACATAAAGCTGTGACATAAACTGGGTATCAAATAGATGAGCACTCCATCTTGAGCAAGAAAAAAAGCCATTTTTAAATCTGATATTTTCAACTTTGATTTCTAGAGTTTCTTAGTAGAACACTTAAATCTCATCTCTACCCATCTTTCCCAATATTTCATATTAGTACAATTAGTAAACAATGCTGATTTCCAAATCTAGAAAGCAATACAAAGAAACATTTTATAGAAAGGAATTTTGTGGTACATTCGGGATTCAGATTAACAAAGATTGTTTCAGCTATTATTCAACCTATGCTTACCTATATTAGTCTCTGATCTTCTATCACACCTTCCCACACAAAGCAGATTTTTAACAAATATTCCAATGAACATTTCAAGTTAGCTAATGACAGTACAGCTTTTCAAACCACACTATGTTTCTTTACAATCATGTAACCATTAAAGATTATTACATTTCCTCTCGCACAATAGGAAATCGAAATATAAATATACACACAGTGCTACTATTATGGAATTGGGGGGAAAAAAAGAAAACTCTAGGCATAATGAAAACAACACATCTTTAGCATCAGTCGGATACTTGTTGGATTTAAGAGACCCTTTGTTTGTAATTATGAAGGAAAGAAGAAAATTAAAGAATATGCTCAAAAGGCTGAAGATATATTATCATAAAGCAATATTTTCATAAAGTAATATTTCATAACATTATTTCAACTATCTGGGAAAGGAAACCCCTTTATAACATGTAAGTCTTTCTCAGGCACCACTCAGTTTCCAGTAAACTATTAATTCTCTGACTTTTTGTTCTTGGATAAAGGAACTTCTGCACCAGCTCCCTGGGCTTCTTCCCTTTCTAAAATATATATTCTTCCCCCCTTTGTTCAGAAGCCAAATGATTAGCTTCAGGCTCATGACTGATTTCCCATTGTTCCATTCACTTTAACCTCTCCTCATTGCGCCAACAATCTGGACCCTGGAGGGATTTGTCACAGTTCTCCAATTCTCTTTCTCCCTTGGCAGAAATTTTTTTATTTGATTTTTGTTTCCTTTACTTTTATAAAAAGAAAAATTCTCACTTTAACTCTTCCTTTTGAATTATCCTTTGGTTATGAGAGGAGGAAGGGCCTTAACTTCTTGGAACTCAGGCGATGTTGACAGGGAACACTGGTGCTCATTTTTTTCATTACAAACCACAGAAGTGGAAATGACACTCTTAAAAATGGTACTGCCTTTCAATTTGTATTTGAAACTAGTCATCATAATGATAAACTTTAGTTCGATTCTATCATAGAAGCTATTTTTTTTAATCAGCTACAATGTAAGAACAATCAACAATTACTAAAAATAATCTCTGGAAAGGAAAGCAAAAAATGATACTTTAATCTCAAAGAAATGATGTGACTGTCAGGTAACACTACATTCAATGATAGAAAAAAAAAAAAAAACATAGCCATTAAAGTCATTCTGAATGGGGGAATTTGTTGTCATCATTAGTAGCCATGTTACCAGAGCTTAGATGTCTGTATTGGGTGAGAGCTGGGGGCTCCGTCCTTGGATCTCCCATAAAAGATTTGCGTAGAGGCTGCAGCTCAGAAAAAGAAGACAGAAGGCAAAGAGTAGCAACCAGAAGTGATTTATTAGGCAGAGGACACTTGGGACAAGTCTAAGCGGGTACCTCGATAGAGGACAGAGGGCCCCAAGATGTTGAGGGCTGGGGTTTACATGGGCCATAGAATTTCTTTGTTCTCCTTCTGTCCCTCCCATCTTCAAATATGAATTCCTTGCACCTCCTTCGGAACCCCCTACTCCCGGCCGGGAACCCGTAGTGTGTGCTGGTAAATGGGAAGTTTGCCTGTGCCATGGGGATTTTGAGGGTAGGCATATTCTCAGTTAACTACTTTTGCCTATACCAGTTGAGCACCCCCAGAGTAAGGTCATGTAATGGTTATCTGCAATTAACTGGCCATGGGGGACCAAGGAGGTATCAGAATCCATCAGGTGTCTTGTTCTATCTGGCCTCTGACCATGGGAAAACAAGCGAGGTGCCTGAAGTCACCAGATGTCCTGTTATGTACATTTTATTGCTAGGCCAGTCTTGGGGCCTTGTTAACCTCTTATTGTCCTCTTCCCTCCAGCTCACATCTACCTATCTACCCTATCAGTAGCAAAATGAAAATAACAATAACTACATTCATTAAGACCATTCCATGATCTAGGCAGTATGCACTGGAGATCGTATTTAATCTTCACAACACTCCGTGAGCCATATAGTTCTATTCCATTTTTATATACATTGGGAACAGGCTCAGCTAATTGCTTAACGCTCAATGCCACATAACAGAACCTAAATGAAAACTCGTGTATCCGGAAGGCCTGGATACAAGAAGAGAGTCAGACAAATGAATTCTGTTTCGGACCTGCACCATTTGAAAAAATGTTACCAAAAAAAAAGAGACAAAAAAAGATCTCAGTTGAAATCACACCATCTCTTCTGGTGCAGTTTTTGAGCATACATTTTGTAGGACAATACTGTAAGTATTTTTGTGAATTGTGACTACAATCATGCACAAGAACTATTCCAGGGGATAAAATAAAATTCAAAGTTTTATAAGGCTCATTTCATAAGTAGTTAGTTAGTAACACTATTAAGAATTTTATCTTCATAGTTGAAAATTCTGGTATTTTTGTACTATAATTCAATCTATATAAAATAATTTTTGTCCCATTTAACTTATTCACGTATATTTTCATATTATCTGAAATATTTTAACATTATTTATGCATAAGACATGTATGAAGAGTGAACTAAACTTATAGTAGAAATTTGAAAGCTGATGACTATTTTCCTGGCATTCTAGGAAAGGTGATCACCAATTTCCTTGAATTCTAATTCTGATTTTCTTTATTTGTATTGCAGTAAGATGCAACACATATGAAGAATCCTTTTGGAAGTAATACCAATGATTACAGGATATCTTTCATCTACAATTGATCTCTTCTTTAACATGGAGAACACAAAGGGCTGGTGGGTAGGCATTGAAATTATTCCAAATCAGTTCCAAATTATAAAATATGTAAATTCCTGTATCATGAATTTCTTAAGGGTCTTCTAGCACTGTTTGCACTTAAAATAAGATCTTCCAACTTCAGTAAAAGCTGCCTCCCTACAAATTAAGAATTAAGCTCATTTTAGAAATAAGAGAAAATCATTTTTCTACAATTTTCTTTCTCCCTAAGATTCCCAAGTCAGAACAGTGGTGAGAGTCTCAGTCTGTCTGTCTGTCTCTCTCTGTCTGTCTCTCTCTATCTCTCTCTGTCTGTCTCTCTCTGTCTGTCTCTCTGTCTGTCTCTCTCTATCTCTCTCTCTGTCTCTCTCTTCATATGCCTAAAATAACATTAGCTCATTTTCAATAACAATATGAAAATGAATCTGTGTCTCAAATCTCTTGATTTGGGGATGGTAAAATTACTAAATGTTGAGGAACAGAGAACTCAGAAAAGGGAAAAAGTCTGTTTTACCTGCCAAAACATGATTTTCTCACAATTAAATGAGAAGACTTAAAAGGTTTAACTGAGATCCTGGGCACCTCTGAGCTTAGCAGCATAACATTTTAGTAAGGAAAGTTGTAAACAGATGAGATACATATGGAGTATGTTTCTTTGAAATTCTCAGAGTTTTAAAATCTAACAGATGATGTGGTTTGAGCTTTCACCTAATTCTTTATTCTTGTGAAATTCAATAACCCTGAACATAGATCTCTCTCTCACCTAGGATTGTAAATTGGTTTGGAAACGCTAGTTACATATCACAGCAGATCAGTGACTTCAGCACATAAAACAATCCAAGGCACCAAATCCATACTGTATATTCAGATTTGTAATCCAAGCCCAAGGATAAGAAGGAAAAGGGGACACATCAGAAGGTAAAGGGGAATAAAAAAAGGAGCAAAAGAGGCAAATGAAACAAAATTACACGATAGCATTGTAAGGATTTTCCTGCACTGTAAATCAATAATTCTCCATCTTGCAAGATTCCTGCACATTAAAAACAATATGAATCTAATCTGATTAGCTTAAGAACAATACTAAAATAGAGCATTTTTTCCTTGAGTTCAATTAAATAATACATTTAATCAACTGAAAGGGATATATCTGTACAAAAAAAAAAAAACTTCTAAACATAGTCTAACAATGTCTTACAGGAACTTGTATTAAATTTTTTAATATAAGTGTATTCTTAGGAGAGGAATTTTACAAACTAGCAACCTGAAAATAAGCCAGTAGCCTAGGGAGCTATACACAAAAGCACTTCAGGAAAAAGAATGAATGGGCATTTCAGTCTGCTGTAATAGCATAATGATGCTGCGGGCAGAGTTGCCTGGAGCCTAAAAATGCTACAGGACTCAGCACCAGACAAATAAACTAATATTTTCAGAGAACAGGCTATGCGTCAGGCCATATTACATACCTAATTTCTTTGTATCCTAAAAGTTCTGCGATATGAATAACATCATCATCATCATTAAATGTATTAATGAAGGGCCTAGAACTCAGAGAGTTCAGTCCAGGTGATAGCTAACTTTCAAGATTGCCTTGAAGATTAAGAAACAACATATAAAACATTTCTATATAAACCACAAATAGAAATACAAACATAATAGTTTCAAAATTTGTAGTTAACTTCTGGTTCACTATGCCATACAAAGCACACATAATACTCTCCTCCATCCCAAATTTCCTTTGAAATAATAAAGGTAGGAAAAATATATATAATAAATCCATGGCACCATGAAGTCAAGAGAAGATGCCTTCTACAGATAGGATATTCTGATGCTTTCACACATTTCTTAAAGATAGAAAGAGAAAGAAATTCTATTTATAAACTCATCCTTGCAAAACTAAAACAGTTCAGCTTATATCCAGGAGAAGGCTCTAATAGGAGATGGTGTCTTTCTGTTATAACAGATGCACAGTCAGGAGGTCTGCAGCATTCATATCCTACTAGAGCCCCAAGAACTTTCCACTAAAAACAGTGTAAGATTTGTCTGGTAAGGATTATTAGTGTGAGTGGGCTGGCAAAGCAAGTCTGCAAGAACTCCAAAATACCTTAATGAACTTGAAGACTAAAGCAGAAGACAGTTCCTCCAAGGAGAAAAACTCACTGAATCACTGTTAGGGAATTATGTCCTTCCCAAATTCATATGTTAAAATCTTAACTCCAGTACCTCAGAATGTAGCTGTATTTAGAGATAGAGTCTCTAAAGATGTAATAAAGTTAAAATTAGGTCTTTAGGGTGAGACTTAATCCGATATGACTGGTGTCCCTATAAGAAGAGATTAGGACACAGACATAAAGGAGAAATCTATGTGAAGAAAACAGAAAAGTATGCCATCTTTTGTTAGAAAGAGGTCTCAGAAGAAATCAATTCTGCCAACATCTTGATCTCAGACTTGTAGCCTCTAGAACTGAGAAAATAGATTTCTGTTGTTGAAGTCACCCAGTCTGGGGTACTTTGCTAAGGGAGCTATAGCAAATGAATACAATCATCACCATATCACCTTCGGTAAAATCTCCCTTACTTTGAAAATTGTGAGGGTTCTAAGTTAGCCTCTCAATCACAATGACTGGAGCCTAAAGTCCATAGCCAATCATTTCACTCAACAGACCTTTTGCAAAAGAGATTCCATACCAGGCATTTGTATGAATCAATATACTCCTACTTTCAAAAATATGATCACTCAACCAAAAATCAACAGATTATACTCAAATGAGTGAAATAGAAAAACTTACCCTATGTATTACTAAAAATAATACATGGCAGAGAGACAATCTTAAAAAAAAATTTAATTAGTAGTCTCAGAGTGTTTCAAGCTATTATGGAAATGAAAATCCAGTCTCAGAACAGAGAACTATCTTACTTGGAATTCCCTTTCACACCCAGTACATCAGTACTACAAGCCACCTGTTTCTTTAGGCTCTGGAAAGCTAAGAACAAAAATTAGAAATGAAAGAGGAAAACATGACGACAAAAAGAACAGGATGGACAGGTTTTCCTTGGCTACATCCTTACATTTCAAAATATCTGGTGAGGAAGATTTGATTAGCATCAGAACTGCAGTATAGTCTAATAACAGATGATAGTTGTATAAATGAGATGAGACACAAACTTTAAATCTCACTATGTATAAACTGACATACAGAGAAAATGCAATTTTTTTTTTTCATCTATAATGACCCTGTCCTAAGTTTCTACCTGCTTAATAAACAAAGAAATACATACATGCATGACAGATTTTTTAAATTGATGATAAAAGACAGATAGATGATAGATAAGTAGATAGATCGATCAATAGATAGATTGATAGATGACAGAAAAAAATGCACTTGCTAAATATCCAATCTTGTATAAAGTTTAGTCTCATTCAGTCATTAAAACAATTCCTTAACAGCCAATTTCTACAACTGCATTAAACTGCTCTGACAGGGTAATATGTGCCTGGTGACCTCAAGTTCGATCCCCTTTACTGGCTTTGTGATCCTTCAGGTCTGACCAGCTACAGGACCCAGATCCTCTGCATCATCTTCCATCTGGCTTCTAGCCCATGGGTCCACCCCACCATGGATGGTACTTTGGCAGGCTGGCTAGAATTCCAGAGTACCCAGCACATGGGACATCTAAATTTCAAATCTCCACTCTGTCTTCTATCTATCATCAAGTTTACTTTCATGTGGCTATGCCCTAAGTTCTATGTGGAGGAACCCAACAGACAGCCTTTTTATAGAGCCCTAACAAAGACGGGGAAAGGTGATACAGTTCTAAGAGTCTCCTCTGCCAATGATGTTACCACACAGAGCTAAAGCCCACTTCTGGCCATCGACATCTTCCCTGCTTTCTTCCCAGGGTCTGAAGGGGCAGGACCTCCCAACTTTCTCTTCCTATCTAGACTTCTTTTACATAACACCATCTAGAGCAGCCCACCAGGCCTAAACCTTGATAAGCTAAAGGAAAGATAAAAGAATTTAGAGAATCCTTTCTGAAGATAATAGCCTGATTTTAAAATCCGTAAAAATCTTAATTTTAAACATGAACAGTTAAATATTATCTTTGTTCTCCTTGCATCTATTTCTATTCTTCCCAAACCAAACCCAGGTCTAAGGATGCTCAAAGCCAACCAAAATAATCTACACAAAAGAGAGAGGAAAGAAAAAACATGATGTTTAAAAAATGACTCCATATATTTATAAATGTTTTTTAAACTGCAGTCATATTTCATAGGGAGACTCATTCACTGGTCCTTGCATGCCAGCTAGGGTTTCCCTGCACCTAAAATATAGATAAATACCACTGGAACTCTTATTCATGGCCTATGGGATTTCCAAGGCCCCCTCGATTGTCCATGAAATCTGAGAGGCTTGGTTTTCTTCGAGGTGCCACTCGAAGCGAATCATCTTTCGCTTCTGAATTCTTGTTCTCTTCTCTGCTTTCTATAAAAGTCTATAAGTCTGATCACTGGTGTCAACCCAAACAAGGGACAAGGCCCATCTCTTTGATTTCCATTACCTGCTCTCAACATAACTCTCGAGTCAGCTGTCAGTGACTGACTTTCACTAGACATTTGGTGGTAACAGTGAGAAAGAGGGCATATCAATACTGCAGAAAATATAAAATTAAGTATCAGACATTTGCGTTTTAAAAAAACTATTGACTTTTCATAAGTATTGACTTTCATGACTTTTCAATTTTCCATTCTTTTGCTCAACCATTTCACTTTCTATAAAGCTGCAGTACAACTTTACAAATTGGCTTTGATTTTATTACAGAAAGAATGCATCTCTGACCAACACTTAGGTCCAAATTCACCAACTAATGAACAGATAAATAAAATGTGATATAGCTATATAACATAATAATACTTGGCAATAAAAGGAATGAACTACTAATTCGTGCTACAACATGCATGACCCTTGAAAACATTAAGTTAAAAAAGCCAGTCCCAGAAAAGCATATTGTACAATTCAATTATATGAAACTTCTGAAACAGTCAAATTTATAGAGATAGAAAGTGAATTAGTGGTTGTCCAAGGCTAGGGATTTGGAAGAAATGGGCAGTGACTGCTAAATGGGTAGAGTTTCTGTTATGGGATAATAAAAATGTTCTAAAATCAGTGCACAACTCTGTAAATATACTAAAAACCACTGAATGTACTCTTTAAAAGGGTAAGATTTATGGTATGTAAATTGTATCTACTGTATGTAAGTTATATCTAAATAAAGCTCTTCCAAAACAAAGGAAAAAGTACCTGTCTCCAGCATTTTCTACCAACAATTACAGTCAATATTTTGTGACCAGAGGTGTGCAGCAAGTAAGCAACACCCCCTACAGGAGGGTGCCTTAACTGGACTTTTTCCTCTCCGACTGTGATATGTTATCATGGCTCCCACATTTATTGATATTTGTGACTTAGTAACATTATCGACCTTCATTTGGTGTACTGTTTATACAGTTCAGTGCTACCTCTTCTCTACTTGTCTCTTACTGTGACTCCTATTGTTCTGTTCATCCTATCATTAAATAAATCAGTTTCATTTTAAAAGGCTGTGTTTTACCTCATATTGCACAACAAAAAGCCCTTGGAAACTTGACTCTTCACACTTATTCCTGATATCAATTTTAATGAACTTTGGCAAACTACAGGTAGGCCATTTTCTAACACATTCTTTTTTCAGAATGATGTGGAGATTTGAAATCTTTGATAAGATACTTTAAAGATTCATTTTTCTCTTTAAGATCTTCACAATTGAAAGATAATGAACATGGAAAAATCTGGTAAAGCCAAATACCTCATCAGAACACTAATGCCAACTATTGACATAATACTTGAACTAGTCAATTTTTCTTAATCATGAAAAGGATTTAATACATTTTCAAATCTATGTCCATTCACGTAGGCTTATTTTTTGGCTAATATGAGTCCATGCGGACAAGAAGGAAGCCCAGGTCTTTTTCTCAGACCAGGGCTACCGGAAAAATAGAAATCTGAGTTCACGTGAAGGTGAGCTCAGGAAATACAGGACAATTCTAGGTTGCAAAAAGGGAAAGAACCGCATCTGAATGAAGCAAAGTGTCTGCAAAAGACAGGCAACGCAGGTGGTTAGGTCCCTGAGGCACAGGCAAGAGAGACTCCCAAAGGTAATGTGATACAGGAGGTGAGATATGGTGGGACGGAGCCAGACTATAAACAAGAATAGTGTTACGAAGGATACTGGCATTTGGCATTCTGACTTCGCTAAGCTTTTTTTTTTTTTTTTTTGAGTACATAAAATGCAGTCGATTCTATGCCCATACATATTTTTCAAAATTTTAAATGAGAATTGCAAGTGTAACTCCAAAATCTTCAAACTTGCCAAAGTATTTGATTTCAAAACTCATGTTCGTCACTATACATACAGTAACTTGTACCAACACCTTTCTGTGACCTTCATTATCAGCCAGCGTCAGTGGAGAGAGAAGACTAAAGTGTCCAGCTCAGGCACAATTTACCTCAAGTTCCCAAATAAACATTTCACGAATTCATTACGAGAAAGCATAGATGAGAGAAATAATAGAAATAAGTATCATGACAAATAGAGGTCAAAGATGAGTATAGGTGCTTAATAAGTGTCAGCTGAATAAATGTAAATAAAAATGTGCCCAAACTGAGTCCTTACAACCACTCACAAACTTAACACAAAATATAGATTTTAGAAGCATTGACTAAAGACTGCTGAATACTAACTGAGCTCCAAAACATTGTAATGAGCCACATTAACCATTTACTCCATACAGTTACTCTGAGGCTTCTAGGATCAATAGATAACCAGTCATGATAATTTTATGAATGCTTATAATATTCCACAAAAGATACAATTTGGGACTCTTTTTAAAGATGTCAAAGACCATTTGTGTCTTTCCCATTTTCTACATATATAAATGTTCCTTATGTCAGCAATTATGCATGAAATTTCAGAATAATTTATTTAGAAAAGAGAGGTTCAGGTACATTAAAATAAAAGATTTATTAAGTTAATATGAAATGAAAATTGCCTGAAGGAATAGTAAAGTCCTAATCCTATTGAAAGTGTTGACTTATGCACAATTAATTATTCTACACTATTCATTTGCAATATTGTTCCATATTTTAAGGGAATATAAAGAATTTTTAATAGAAATCCATTTTCATTGTGAGATCATAAATAAAACCTACTACTTTTCTAATAGGTAATTATTAATAAGAGGCATTTGAAACATCCTATATTTTAATAACTCATCATGCACTTTATAAGCTTAGTGAATGGGGGTGGGGGACAAGATAGTGAGAAAGAAGATGGGAAAGCTTTTAAGCAAAGAAGGAAATAGAAATGTATAATTGTGAAGTGGTTAGTTCAGAATCAGGTCAGTACTTACAATTAGAGTAACTCTAACCACAAATAAGGTGGGGTGATTTTTTTTAATTACAGAAAAATAGATCAAATTCAAAGTTTATAAAAAATAAGGAAATGTGACTAAAACTCTTAAAGATGCCAGTTTTTAAACTATAGACAATACAATTGACCTACAAGAGCTCTTTAAACAGTTTCTGAAACTTTTTTAAAAATCTAATTTTATTAGCTGTTGCTGCCAAGGAATGCATCAAGTTAAAACAAAAATGTCACACAATTTGCCCTTCAGCATAAAATCACAAAAGTGTTCTATGTTATTAATAACAAGCACCTTTATTATTCATAGAGAAATTCATCTCAGTGCCTTTGAATTAAAGGGAGTTAACTTAGTGAACAGTGTCCTCCATTTATTGAATACTTTCTCTAAAGCCCTGGACATTTCCAGCTAACAAATACAGACACAGTTTTCATTTTCAGAAACAACATTAGTTTGCTGCACCACTGGGTAAAATCCGAGCATTTAGTCAGGCTTGTTTCCCTTGCTGCCTTGCCCTGCTAGCACATGTAATGAGAATTATGTCTTTCACTTCTATGCCAACTTGAATACATTAGATGCAAGAATAACAGAGTCAGCACTGTATCAAAATAGACATGCCTGCAGACAATAATATAATGCATCCTTAGCCAGGTAGCATTCAACATCTAAGCATTGTAACTAATGAACCATCAAAAGCTAACGACAGACTACTGTTTTCTTTTAGTCTAATAAAATTGCATAATTTAAATTATTCAACCAATTTGTTCTTTTAAGCAGAATTACCTTAAGACTGCCCAGTAATCTACTCAAGTAACTTTTGCCATTGCAAAAATAAGTATATAAGGAACATGGAAATATGACCAGATTTTAGTTGAAAGGTTAAAAGGGGTATGCACCATGCCAAGCAGAATATTTTCTAAAGAATAGTTAGGATCACAAACAGTAAATCTGGATAATTGTATTTCTTGTTGTTTTTATTTAGTTTAAAAAGTAAATTTTGGATTTTTTTTAGTAAAGTGCAAGGTGCTAGACTGTACTATTTTGCATGTGTTTTCCAGTTAAAGTCTTATAGCCATAAATGAAATAGATCCTTCATTATCTTCATTTTAAAGATGAAAAATGTGAGGTTTGACGAAATTAGGTAACTCATATAGATGTGCTAAAATCCAAACATTTCTCATTTTCTTTGATTCTGGGTAGTTACATTCTCCTGAGGTTTAGTTAGCTGTCTAAAAATCCAAATTTCTTATAAAAGCTACTATTGATAAGCAGGAATTTAAGCCATTTATTGTGCTCCTGAGCTAAAGCAACTCTTGTCATTTTGATTAACATTTATTCATTCAGTGGATTTTTATTGACTACTGTGGTAGGTACTATTAACTACCTGTCCCAGTGGCCACTGCCAAGACCCTTCCCCTTTGCTTATCTCTGCTACAGAGATATTTTTGGATATTTTGGATATTTTGGATATTTTTAATATTCTCCTGCCACACTCCCTTTCAGCTAGGAGTAGCTGTGAAACAGTTCTATTAAATGAGATGTAAGCAAAAGTCACCTGGGGAATTTGTAAAAACATCTCTGCTGCCTGATACAAGTGACAAATGCTGCTAGTGCCACCCTTTTCCTCCTCTTTCTGCCTGAATTATAAACATAATGCCTAGAAGTGAGATAGCCATCTTATGTCTGAGAGTCAAAAAAACATAAGGATAAAAGAACAACACACCAAAGATGGCAGTACAGATGTGGAGAAAAACTCCACCCAACCCTGTGACAGTTGACATTTATGCTTCTTCTTATAAAGAGTCAGTAAATGTCCTTACAGTTAAAGGTTCTCTTGGCTGTATTTTCTGTAATTCAGAATCAAAAAACAATTCTAACTCACGTATACGCTGGCTAGGTTCCAGGCACTTCCCTATGTCCTCTGAATAAAGCAAATGTTCTCATGGAACTCAAATTCTCATAGAAAAGAAATTAATAAACAACCGAAGAATTTTAAGTGTTATGAAGAAAAATAAAATAGGGTAAGGGAATGAATTGTGTGACAAGACATGCTCAGGGAGTTTCTCTAAGGAGGTAACCTTTGACCTAAACAAAATGTGAAACAAAACCATGCTTTAGAGAAATCACTGCATGCTGAGGAAAGGCATGTACAAAGGCCATGAGACAAGAAAATGCCTGACATATTCTAGAATCTGCAAATGACCAGTATGACTGAAGCCCAGTGACTTAGAAAGAGCAGAACATTGCTACAAAATTTAGCAGTTCAGTTAATTTACAGGAACTTTCATTTTAAAGCTCTATATTTATCTGAAAGGATTTAATTTCTGAAAAAGTCATTCAGTTGACTTTGGCAATCTGCTGCCCTGTACTAAAAGGCTTTTGTAGAACATTATTCTATCTCAAATATCATTTATTCATGACAACCTTGGAACAATTTCAAATACACGTATATTCACTTGTTTTTAAGGACATTGGTGATATCAAGGAATAGTGTAGTTTCTTCGAAGTTTGATTTTAGACATACAAGGGATGAAAAACAGCACTTGCTGGGACCAAAAAGTCAGGTCCCTGAACAGACATCTGGCCTATTTTTCACACTTCTTTCCCTAAGATTCCCTCAACACTAACCTATAACACTTCTTTTTTTTTTTAACTGAGTTAGCACCTAGAATGGAAAAAAATTAAACAATTTCCTCACAACATGTTTAGAAATTTTGACATCCACATTTAATGAAGAACTATGGGATTCCTTCAAGTCACCATCTGTTAACAGAGCTGCTTTAGGCACAGTGATGCAAAGATGTTGGATATTTCCCTCCATGAGGAGACAGCTGGTAGGCAAGACAGAAAAATGATATATGCTAATCTATCCAATTAATCTGGTTTCCATATCCCTTTGTATAAGTGTTATGGCAATAAGATAAGGATGATTGCTTTTCACCTTGCATCTTAGAGAGGAAAAGTGATGGATTGTAAAACTTAAGGACAGTTCTAAAAATGGAATCAGAGGAAAATTCTACACCAAGTGGCAAGACTGGATTCTCTTTTAATGCATAGGTATTCATAATAAGGAAAGTCTCCAAGACTCCACCATGAGTCTAAATATTGAAAAAGGAGATAAACACTGATGGTCACATCCAAAGCAATAAAAAGTATCAGATTACATTTTCTTCTACACTGGTTGCAATATTTATGAAAGTTCTATTCACTCATGAGAGTTTTTCCTCATAGATGAATTTCAGCTAATAAATGTCAAAGGAATGAGAGCATTAGAATATTACCATGTTGCAAGCCAAATGAAAACACTGACTCAAGCAATATTCATGAAAAGATGAAACCATTCAGTAACAGGTTGGTAGTAAAATCTTCAATAGGAGGCACCAGGTTTTTACCACCAGAAGCCAAGCATCAATCTCAGTCTTACAAAAGTGGTGCAACCTGATGTCATCCTCCAGATGTGATGCAATAGAAAGCACGTAGGTCCACCTAAGAGATAGTACGGCCAAAAATATCGAAAATAAATCTATCTAAGCAAACCTCTACAACTTTCATTTACAAGAACTAATTGGAAAGGGGTAACAATTATAACATTAAAAGAAAGCAAAGAGACAAACCTAGAATACTGGCAATCTACAGGGCACTTACAATGAATCACTAACATGGAGGAAAAGCTAATGAGGAGATTGCTTTATATGAAAAGAGACTTCAGGGGAATCAACCACCCAATGTGCAATGGGCAAATTTGAACAACAATCAATAATAATAGTAATGGATTATAATCTATAAGATAAAATAAGAATCAGACTGACATAAATTAATAAAGAGTACAAGAGATAGCTCTTCTTTAAAGTAGAATTCCAGTTAATAAAGGTACAAAGAAGACAGAAATGGAAAATCACCATTTGTAAAATATCACAGCAAATTTTTTTCACTCAAGAATCATCGACTGAGGTGGCTACATAGTATAGTGGTTAGCACATCTGTTTTACATGCAGAAGGTCCTAGGTTCACGACCCAATGGAGCCATGGTCTATATCCCCAGGGGCACCAGGCCCTCTGGGCACACCAGGCCCTGAGTGCATGACCCGATCACGTGGGAGGAGACATCCCGCCTTCAGAGATCCAGTTCTTAAGGAAATGGCAACATCCTTATCTCAGAGGAGGAAGTGGGGTGGGTGTGGGGGACGGGGCGGAATTAAAGAGGGAGAAAATCACCAACTGATACGAAAATTTGTGGCCAAAAGTGTGAAAGGATATTTAGATAGTCTCAAAATATCTTTAAAAATGGTTACAAAATAGTAACTTTATGGTTGAGAAACCTGGCAGACACCACCTTAATTAGGTGATAAAAGTTGAGTTCAGTTATAACAGGATAAATTGTCATCATGTGTCTCCTGATGCAATGTACTGAGAACACAATAACATTTCCATGGCACTCTTGCCAAAAATACTCACTGAATTCAATCATGAGGAAGCATCAGGGCAATTCAGATGAAGTGATAATCTATAAAATAACTCGCCAGCACTTCAAAAGTGTCAAGATCATTATAGATGATACTTTATCTAATTGATGAAATTTTAATAAGTGTTTTAGATTAGATATTAGTATTATAGCAACATTAATGTCCTGGTTTTTTATAATCATACTGTGGTATATAAAATGTAACTTTGGAGACTCTGAAAAGATGTATGGGAATTCTGTGTGCTATTTTTGCAACTTTTAGAGAATGAAATCATTTCAAAAGGAATTTTTAAAAGAAAAAGAATGTGGACATTCTTCAATGTTTAGAAACGACCAAACAGGTACAAAAGGCCAAGACAGAAATAAGAATGTGCGATAACAAAACTAAGGTGAGAAAGAAAAGAAATTTTTATGTTTCGCAATACAAATTAAAATGTAAAATGAAACACTGTTAAAATACTGAAACACTTCTATACCAGCTGAATCATCAGTGTCCCCTTTAACATCCCCAACCACCCATCCCTTCCCATGGAGACTAATGGGTTAATGCTTTAGGGCATATTTGTTCTGATCAACAGTGTCCATGACACAGCAGTTGTTAAATATTTTGACTAGCATCACTGGTAGACCTATCCGTACTTTGACCAGCTACCCAAATATTACTAATAATAGAAATACCTAACAATTATTAAGTATTTCCTGTGTCAGGCTAGATCACAATTTACACTAATTATTTCACTTGATCTTTCAACAAATACATGAGTTTAATGCTACATTTAACTAAACATGAAGAAACTTATACTGTAAAATCCTGCCATAATGCAATAACTGACATAAAAAAAATCAATCACATAAAACATGGTTCACATTATGGAGAAGTTAATTAAGCATGTGAGCCTGTGGAGCTAGCCATCCAAGACTTCTGTTAGTCTAATTGTGCCAAGTGTCTACAGCCACACCACCCTGAATGTGCCCAATCTCATCTGATCTCAGAAGCTAAGCAGACCATCTAGGAATACAGGTGCTGTAGGCATTGAAAAGAAAAAAAAAAAGAGCTAATTGTACAAACTAAAATCTTCTAGTCTCAGTTTGCTTTGGCACCACCTGGTAGTAGTTGTAAATGCAAGCTTAAATATTCATAGGTATAATTCTGACTGAGACCAGGACAGTGACAGGGATTCCAGGTATCTCCTACTCAGCTCATATGCATTCCGTCAGCCCCACCTGGGGAGAAAACTGAGGACTTATTGGACATTAACCCCAATTTCCCAATCACATTCCCTTCCTAGCCTCATAGTCCTTCCACCTGCAGAAGGTAAGAACGAGGCCCAGTCACCAATTTTATTTTTTTTCAATTGCAATTGACATTTAATATTATATGTGTTTCATGTGTACAGCATAGTGAGTGGTTAGACGCACCAACTGTATTTTATCCAAATGTGCATTATTATTAAGTAGGCTATTATGAGCTTCTACTTCATTGTGAGTTTAAAAAACTTGAGACTATGAAATTAAATGATATGCCAAATAGTACCATTCATTGGATATCTAATCACAAAGTTCCTGCAACATTCTTTCTATTATCTCCCTGAATTTTGTCTCTTTAATTAGTTTTTAAGATGTTTATGCATTTTTTCCACAATAAGATTTTAATTACCCTGAGACAAGGACTATGTTGTTGTGCCCCAAATCTCTCATTGCTTTGCATAGAGCAGGCATTCAGAAAATATTTAAATTTACTGAAGTGTGAGCTTTTAAACCATAATAAAGTTAAGACTATCATGTTGCATTCAGACGGAAGGTATAGAATGTGCAAAACTTTGTGGTAGAGAGCACATGGGAAATTTTAAGAACTGAGAAAATGAAGAAGAGGCTAGATAATACATAGACTTGGAGGTCTTGGTAAAGATTTTTTTTTTAACAATTCTATGAATAGGAAAGCATTAAACATAATTCATAGATTGCAAAGTAGAATTTGGTTTTAGATTGCTGTTTGTTAGCCATCTATCTCCTTTTAACTTTCTCAATTCGTTTTTATAAAAGGTACCCTCATTCCCTTTGTCTAAATAAGAAAAAAAATTTAGTTCTCTTGTCATCATTTTAGTTTTTATTAACTAGGAGGTAAGAGTAAATGCGACAGAATTTAAAAGTCACCTCCTTAAGCCTCTGTCAAGTCTTTTATACTCTATTATAATCCTCACCTGCCCAAAGAGGGTCCCAGGTCTCTATGGCTGAATTTTATGGATTCCCAAAGTGCACATAAGACGTGGCATCTCTCATCAAGTTGAGGTGGGAATATATAAAAGCTCTTGACTGACTCAGATATCTGACGTGCTCTTGGAAAGCTTAAGATCAAGGATGGGAGAGGGACTGGATATACAAATAACCACCACTAACCACCACCACGTTCCCACCTCCCCGCCCCAAAAAAGAAAAAGATGACTTCAAAATATAGATACAACAAAACTAGCATTACATAGGTTTAAAAAGACCATGTCCCGGGCAGTGCCCTCAGCGGTCCCCTGGATCTGTCTCTTACTTCAACAGTGCTTGGATGGAACAGCCCAGAGATAAAACTTCTTCCAGCCTCGCACCACCCTCCAACCTCTTTTCCAGTCGCAACCTGCAGAACCTTCTGAGCCATCCTTGGCCTCCCAGACCAGCCAACACCGTTTTTTAAGCTTAACTCCTTACTGCCGAACCATGAGCTCTCAAATCTGAAAAAATCATTCCACCAAGGTGGAGGCTGCCATCAACCTCCTGGCCAACCTGCATCTGCAGGCCTCCTACACCTACCTCTCTCTGGGCTTCTATTTCAACCAGAGGATGTGGCTCGGGAAGGCGTGGGCCACTTCTTTCGCGAATTGGCAGAGGATAAACGTGAGGGCGCCCGACGTCTCTTGAAGATGCAAAACCAGTGTGGCAGCCGCGCCCTCTTCCAGGACCTATAGAAGCCTTCCCAGTATGAGTGGAACCCACCAAAGTCATAGAGAAGAATCTGAACCAGGACCTTTTGCATCTGCGCACCCTGGGTTCTGCGCACGCAGACGCCCATCTCCGTGACTTCCTGGAGAGCCACTTCCTAGATGAGGAGGTGAAACTCATCAAGCAGATGGGCGAACATCCGACTAACTTCCGTGGGCTGGCCTGCATCCAGGTTAGGCTGGGTGAGTATCTCTTCAAAAAGCTCGCTCTAAGCGTAACTAGGAGCCTTTGGAGCCCAGAGGCTTTTGAGGGGCCCCTCTGCATCCCCTGGTGTGGCCTTGTGCCTGAGCCTCTCTGCAAACACTAGGCAGGCTTCTTACCGCCCTGGAGCCCCCTCCCCTGCAGCGGATTGAAACAATAAAGCTTTTTGCACACAAAAAAGGGGGGAGGGGTGTCAAGATGGAACCATTAGAAATTGTTTAATAAAGAGGAGATAATTGAGAAGGATGAATATAAGAGGTTAAATATAGGATATGTTTCCCTGTTCTTGCAAGAACTTTAGAGTTGCATTGGTGTTTGTTTTTTTTTTTTTAAACTTAGCTTCCAATTGTGTGAACTTGGGCAAATTATTTAATCTCTAAGGACTAAATTTCTTCATTTCCAAAATGGGGAAATTCATAGATTTGTTGTAAAGATTAAATGAGAGATGACAGAAGATATTTAGTTTAGTGGTGAGCTTAGTAAATGTTAATTTCTGTTATTATTACTTTTATTCAACGAGTAAACAAGGTGGGTTCAATTAAATGGTCAGGAACTTGTTTCAGTTTTTGCATTTCTTAGGAGCTGTTTAATTCTCCCAGGTGTCTGACTGTAGTGAAGTGGATAAAGCCTTTAGAGGTAAGTACAAAAGACCTCAATTAGAGCCCTAGTTATCTGCCTTTTGTCTGAACACCACCTTAGACAAGTCACTTTATCTCTCTTCACCTGTTCCTACTTTCTAAAAGGGAAATAATGCCTAATTCACGGGGCTGTGCTAAAGACTAAATGGGATCATAGAGGTGAAATGGGGTGGATCAAACAAGTAGCTATGGAAACCTACCTAGGCAAGTCTCTCCAGGCTGTTTTAGAGTAGTGCTTAAAAAGTGAATTCTTTATTATATAAATGAAATGACATATGTGTTTTCAAAAATTAATTTAAAGATCTTTATTGAATAATTAAAGAATGAAGGCAACATTAAGATGTGAAAAACATGGTATCAGACATAACTACGTTCAAATGCTGACTTCACCATTCACTAACTATATGACCTTGAACAAATTAATTAACCACAATGAACTTCCTTTTTCCCTATGTAAAATGGAGATAATAATTACCTCAAAGGGCTAGTAGGAAGATTAAATGAGATTTTCATTCTAACACGGTAACATATTGGTCTTAAAGTTAACTCTCCTCTCCCATTTTTACCTTATCCTGTAAGATAACAGGCAAAAAGACTTCATATCTTTTAATTCTTTGAAGAAAATATTCTTATTCTATAAAACTCTTAATGATACATTATAGTAGTTCAAGTGTCTTTAAACAGCAATTGAAATAATTCTATTTTTTAAATGTCAGATTGTAGAATGTCAAGTGTTCAATAAACAACTGTAAATTTCCTTATTGTTTGGATAACAATCTATTTTATACTTTATTATAAAAATGTGATTTATAATGTGTAAATTTGAGTACTTTATTAAAATAAAATATTGCCCTTAGTATGTGATTGCACTAGAGTTAATTATATAATAATAATAAAAAGCTAATTCAGAAAAACCACACCCACAAATTTAAGAATATTAGTGATTTTACATAGGATTAATCAGCCAGTTAATATTGTTTTCTGAACGTATGATATAATGACAATAAATGAATAAATGTGAAAATGAGAAATAATTCAGTCCATATAAGCCCTAAAAGCTTAGACTGAAAATTTTTTCCCTGATAATGGATGTATTTTGGTCTAAAGTTACCCAAATAAAAGCCAAAGTATTTTGCACCCTTGCTTTAGTTAATTAGTTCATGTAGGCACAGCCTAAATCCAAACTCTCACATCCTGAAATGCTCCTAAATTAAATTAATATCAGAAGCCAATCAGATGAAATTACTTGAAGACATGTCTTTGGTACCTAAACAATGGTGTTCATAATTTAATTTTATTACTGGCTAATGTCTTTCACATTTTTATGTAAATAAATTCAATAAATAAAATGCCTATTAAAGTAGATAACATATAAATTTGTTTATAAATCAATAAATCAATATTCATTGAAGGCCTATTTTGTACAAGGCAAGGTGATACCATCACTGATTAAAGTCATTTTTGATAAAATTAATGTCTTACATTTTAGACCTAAAATGTGCTATTCAACAATCTATGACCAGGAAGCCATGTAATTAGTCATTAACTTTAACTTTCCTCCTCCATCAAATAAGTAACTGAGTGAGATAATTTGATTTTCTCTTGAATGCTGTATTAGGGGTACAAATAAACTACCACAATAAAATGGTCACTAGTCCTGAGTAATAAAATTTCTTACTTTGCATATGAGAAGAGTTACATATAAAGAAGCAAAGCACATTCATATTCAACCACAATAAAAGCTCTTGGACTTATTTAGCCCCCAAAATCTAGCTCAGGAAACCAGATTTACAGAGATATATTTGCATATATAAGAAACAATAAACAGGATTATTGAAAATATGACCTAAAATATATATACATTTACAGTTATAGCTATATTTATATATAGTTAAATATAGATAATTCTGTAGTATCTAAATTGTCTGTTTTATTTTGAAAAATATGTTAAGAAACATGTGAGTCGATTAGCAAAAGATTTTTCAAAAGTATTTTGGTCCTTTATTAAAAATTTCTTTAAAAAGAAAATAGCATCAAGGAAAAATTTGTTACTAAATACATGTTCACCAATAGAAAACAAGTATTTGTGGTGAATAACTTTCTTATTGAGGTAGAACTTTCTTATTGATTTGTAACATTATATAAGTTTCAAATGTAGAACATAATAATTTAATATCTGTATACACCATAGAATGCTCAGCACCAAAAGTCTAGTTTCTATCCATCACCATATATTTGAAGCCCTTTACCCATTTTACCCCTACCACCCACCCCCTTCCCTTCTGGTTACCACCAATCTGTTGACTGTATCTATGAGTTTGTTTTTGTTTTGTTTCTTTCTTATTACTTCCTTTCTTTTTCATTTTATATTCCACATATAATGAAGTCACAATTTTTGGTTTTTCTGTCTTATTTATTTCACTTTACATAATACCCTCAAGGTCCATCCATGTCCCAAATGGCCATATTTCATTTTTATGGTTGAGTTGTATTCCACTATATATACATACATATATGTATATATATATACATAAACATATGTATGCACATATATTACATAGTTATCTATTCATCAGTTGGACACTTAGGTTGTTTTTATATCTTGGCTATTGTTAACAATGCTACAGTCTGTCATACAATGTTGGTAAGATTATAAATTGGTGCAGCCATTATGAAAAACAGTATGAAGCTTCCTCAAAATATTAAAAGTTAAACTACTGTATAATCCAGCTATTCCACTCTGGGTATTCAAAGAATGTGAAAACACTTATCTGTAAAGATATATGCATCCCTATGGTGAATAATTTTAAATGGTGGAAATAATAGAAAAATCTGAACCATCCGAATTATTCCATAACTGTTAGTGAACTGGAATGGAAATAGTGTTAAGTTAGCAAAAGTGGGTGATGTTGCTAACTTGTTCCTCTTGTTCAAGCCCATTAGAACTGGCAGATAGAAAAGCAGAGTGGAAAATTTGACAGCTTTAGGTAAAATAATTCAATCTAAATAAAATGTTAGGCAGAAACATAACAAAATTGTCAAGATTCCCCATTTACAGTGATGGTTTCTCAAACTGCAGGATCTTCTTCAGGGCTTAGCAGTCATTATGTGCCCCAATCAAAGTGTTGTTTTCCAAGTACACCTATCCCTTACTAAATGATTTTCATTAGTACTTGAAAACCCTGCTGTTAAGTAAAGAGCTTTTAAATTTTTTTTAAAAAGTATTTCCATTAAATTTAATGGGAAAATTGTAATGTGTTCCATCTCAATACAAGATACTCAATTTTCACAGCTAGAAAAATATATCAGTTGAATGAAAACATGTTTATAGTAGTAATAAACGGAAATTTGAATACAGCTTGTACATAACATGTAATGTTATTGTTATTGTCCTTTTTTCTTATTTCTGAAACATTTTCCTTACTTATTTTTAGATTTGGGGACTCATGATTATTTTGCACTTAAAACTGCACTTAAATATAAAATCATATCACAGAAAAACACCTTTTGTGCAAAATATAGGCTAAGTATGAAAAGGTATAACAGACTGAAGATTCATAAAAGATAGTACATCTTCATCCCTCTCAAGTATGTGCATGATGAAGTTCAGAATATGCTACCCTAAAATACTTAAGTTGAATATTTTAAACTTAAGCAACTTGAGAAATAGCAAGTGCCAGACTCTCTGACCTTCCTTTCTCCCCTGAAGCAGGTCATGAAAGTGTCACATGGTAAGAGGTGCCCTCCATATACCCAGAGAAAAGGATAGCCCTTATCTTCAAAGACGGAAGGGCATGGAGAGGAGTATGAACAGGTCTTGCTGTTTCCCCGCTTACCAGCCTTAGTGCATAGCCGTTGGCTCTATCACATTTTTGCATTAACTCTCCACTTTCATCAAACCTAATAAAAACACTCAGATTTCACCATTTCTTTGGGTCATCATTTTTTTATGAAGGTTTCCATGTCATAGAAAACATATGTGTGTGTGTGCGTGCACACATATATATATACACACACACTGTGTGTGTGTGTGTGTGTGTACACATATTTTTTTTTAAGCCAAGCAAGCAATCTGCTTGCTTATTAAAGAAGGATAATACACTCTCAAGATGGGAAAAGCAGGCAGGCTTGATGATGAGCAACTGCCATAAAACTTATATTTAATAAACTTCTATGTTTTTCTCTTGTTAATTTGTCTAACTTATAGGCCTCCTGGCCAAAGAACCTGGAAGGTAAAGGAAAAAGATATTTTTTTTCCTTTCCTACACACACAAATGTTTTGGATTCATTCATGGCAGAAAATTCAAATGTGTTCCATATGATAACTTCTGACTAGAAATTGTTATTTCAAGTAAATTGTTGAGTCTGTCTGTGCCTGAAACCATGATGTTGAAATATCACCGTTTATAGTGTATTTATGTAGTGTATCTTTAGTGAACAACTTGTCTTGGGACTAAATGAAGAATCATTGATAAAATGGTATCACTTTTCAAGACTCATCAGAGTAAAAAGTTGTCCACCGAACATTCATTATGGGGATAAATCTGAATAGAGTTACAAATGGAAAACGTATTCATTTAATAAGAATTTTTTAAATGCTTACTTGAAACAAGTTGAACTGCTCACATAATCTAACCTTGAGGATTATTTAACTGCCTAGTTTATCTTTTCTTGAGATTTTGCTGGAGGAATGCAGAGGCTTAACCTCTTTAACTTCAACGATGGCTTTCTTTGAGGAAAGTTCTGCAAAAGAAAAGGTATATCATTTTCTACCATTTACCCTTCATTTCTTAGAACAGGTTAAATTATAACTAGCACTATCAACCACACAATTCCTAGATAGATCTCATATACTGAAAATATCTAACTTTTAAATCTTTCCCAAAACAATTATTCTCTGTTCATCTAGAGACTGTTTTCACTAGGGAGGTCAGGAACGACATGGGAGGAAATGAATACCTGCCTGCCCAACCAGGATCAGCCAACTCAACTCTGGCATGACAGATCTACAGTAGATTTCTTTTTCCTCTGAATAGTACATTAATATCATCTCATCCCTCTTTATGTCTGGGCCAAATAACTCCTGCTCCTTAGTGTTTTATACAGATAGTTAACATTTTACCATTATCTTTCAAAAGTATATGACAAATATGAAATATTGCAAGTCAAGATGGCGGAATAGGTAAACACTGTGTTCCCCTCCTCTCACATTCACATCAAAATTACAACTAAACTACAAAACAACCATCATTGAAAATTGCCTGAAAGCTAGCTGAATAGAAGTCTTATAACTAATAAGATACAGAAGCAGCCAAGTTGAGATTGGTAGGAAGAGCAGAGCAGCAAAACAAGCTGACCTCACACCCTCACGTGGTAGTTAAAAATTGGTAGGGCTATCTCAGCTTCACAGAGGTTCCCTGAGGAGTGAGTGGTCCAAGCCCCACACCAAGCTCCCCAGTCCAGGGTGCTAGAACTGAGGAGAGAAGTCTCCATAACTTTCTGGCTATGAAAACCAGCAGAGATTGAGGCCAAGTGAGATAGAGGGCTGCTGTAGTCCCAGGCATTCCTCTTAAAAGGCCCACTCATGGACTTACTAACAGACTCATTCCATTCTGAGCCCCAGTGTTGGGGTAGCAAAATCTAAAGGCACCAGGGACATACAAGGAGGAACCAAACTGTCTGGCTTCAGGGTGAGGCCTCGAGGGGCAGCTTTCTCTCAGACAGAAGTACTGGCAGAGAGGCCACTGTTCCTTTGTTGAGCCCTCTCCAACCCAGCCTGCACACAGAAGCTGGCGCCCTATCTGAGTCTCCATCACCTAGCTAACACTCTTCACTCCTCCCTGGTGATTTCCTGAGATGCCACTTCACCCAACTTGCAAGCTCACCCAAGCTGTTTCCAGTGACTTTTCCATACAAACTACCTGTCTTGGCTCATGCTAAGCAGCTCCAAGCCCAGGACTAGTGGCAGCTGGCCTCAGTTCACTGCTTAGCCTGTCCCAGTTACCTCCAAGCCCAGCATAAATGGCAACCACCTGCAGATCACTCTGTAATTCATACCAGGTAGCCCCAGGCAGGACACAGGCTGCAACTGACCTTGGCCTGCACCAGAGCCCCTCCAAAAGGCACAGGGCCCCTCCCAAAAGGCCCCAGAACCAAAACACCTAGTGGCCAGCTTCAGACAACCACAGAGTACTACCCAACTGCTTCCACAAATAGCATACTACAGGGCCGACTCGGTGGGCACCCAAGCCTCACTAATGCAAATCCTGTTCCATAGGGTGAACTTCTGCACAAAAGCTCCTCCACTATAGTCACGGTCAATTCTCAGAGCCAATTAGCTTGAGGTAGTCCCTCCACTTGACATGCCAACAGCAATCAAAGCTAACTACACGGAGGGCACACACAACCCATACAATGGACACACCTAGAGCACCGCCAAAGTGACCAGGAAGACTGCCACTGAGCCCCACAGACACTTACTAAATAAGACCACTCTACCAAGACCGGGAGACATAGCAGCTACCTAATACAGAGAAACAAAAACAGGGGGCAGCAAAAATGAGGAGACAAGAAGAAACATGTCTCAAATGAAAGAAGAGGACAAAAATCCATAAAAAGAACTAAACAAAACATAGACAAGCAATCTACCAGATGCAGAGTTCAAAACACTGGTTATAAGGATACTCAAAATCTCAGTAAGAATTTCAACAAAGAGATAGGAAACAAAATATATAGTAAACTTTTTTTAAAAGTCAGATATGAAGAATACAATAACTGAAATGAAGCATACATTACAGGAAATCAGATAGTAGGTTAGATGAAGCAGAGGATCAAATCAGCAATTTGGAAGATGAGGTAGCAGAAAACAGAACACCCAATCAGAACAGCAAAAAAGAACAAAAAGTCCCAAGAAGTGAGGATAGTTAATGGGTCTCTGGGACAACATCAAATGTACCAACAATCACATCATAAGGGTACCAGAAAAGAAGAGAGAGAGCAAGGAATTGAAAACCTATTGGAAGAAATAATGACAGAAAACTTCCTTAACCTGGCAAAAGAAATAGACATATAAGTCCAGGAAGTGCAGAGTCCCAAACAAGATGAACTCAAAGAGGCCCACACCAAGACATCATAATTAATATGACAAAGGTTAAAGACAGTGTCTTAAAAGCAACAAAAAGAAAAGCAGTTAGTTACCTACAAGGGAGCTCCCATAAGACTATCAGCTGGTTTTCAACAGGAACTTTGCAGGCCAAAAGGGACTGACATCAAATGATGAAAAGCAAGGACCTACAACCAAGAGTACTCTACCCAAAAAGTCTATCAATTAAAATTGAAGGTGAGATAAAGACAAGAAAAAGCTAAAGGAGTCAGCGCCATCAAACCCATACTACAAGAAATGTTAAGGGACTTATTTAAAAAGAAGAAAAAAAATCAGTCCACAGCCATGCTACCCTGAACAAGTCCGATCCCATCTGATCTCAGAAGCTAAGCAGGGTTGGGCCTGGTTAGTACTTGGATGGGAGACTACCTAAGACCAGGTATTGTAGGTATTAAAAAATAAAAAAAATAAGGGATTGTAAGCTGACAACATCCTTGCAATTTGTGAAGTCAACCAAGGGTTGCCACAAATAAATAAATAAACATTTTAAAAATAAATAAAAAGAAAAATCAAAAATAGAATAATAAAATGGCAACAACTATGTAAATGGATTAAATGCTCCAATCAACAGATATAGAGTGGCTGAATGGATAAGAAAACAAGACCCTTACTTATGCTGCCTACAAGAGACTCACTTCAAATTGAAAGACACAGACAGACTGAAAGTAAAGGGATAGGAAAAGTTATTTAATAAAAATGGAAATAACAACAACAAAAAAGCTGGGTAGCAATACTTACACCAGACAAAATACTTTTTATAAAAGGCTATAACAAGACACAAGGACCCAGTAATTCAACTTCTAGGTATTAACCCAAAGAAACCCAAGACACTAATTCAAAAAGACATATGCATCCATATGTTCATTGCAGCATCATTTACAATAGCCAAGATATGGAAGCATTCTAAGAGTCCATCAGTAGATGAATGGATAGAGAAATGATACATATATGCAATAGAATATTACTCAGCCATAAAATATTATGAATTATTGCCATCTGCAACAATATTGATGGACCTCGTGGGTATTATGCTAAGTGAAGTGAGTCAGACAGAGAAAGATAAATGCAATATGATTTCACTTACATGTGGAATCTAAAGAACAAAATAAATGAACAAACAAAACAGAAACAAACTCATATATACAGAGAACATTTTGATGGTTGCCAGAGGGAGGGAGTTCTGGCTGCTGTATAATAAAGAATAAAATAGAGGAATGAGAGTGGATGCAGGGAGACTATTTAAGAGATTATAAAGTGCCCTTGGAAGTGCTAATAAATGAATGCAAGTAGTGGTTCCTGCAACAATAAATAAATAGCTGTTGAGTATGAACTATTTTTAAAAAACCCAGAACCAGATTAATAAATTTAAGAGGATGGTGCGAAAATCTCATCACAAATTGGCTTAAGTCCTCAAATTGATGCCTGAGATGGTCATTCAGGCATAAGTGGAGAAAAATCAGAAGAGGAAAACAATCCAAAGAAATGATGAAATTATAGCACTTGGTGACGAAAGGAATACAGGATAGGAAGGAATCATGAAATATAACTCTCAATGGGTGACACTACTCAGACCCAGACCACACAACTGCTAAACAGTATTTGTCCATTTGGAGCTCTATGCTGTACTTCCTAATCTATAAATGGGCATAAACGAGAGTTTCCAGATCATCACAGTATTGTGAGGATTAAATAGTTAATAAATATGAGCACTTGAATAATGTCTCAAAAACTGTAGCTGGTTCAGAATACAAACTTTGATTAAATAAATTTAAATAAAATGTCAGGTATCCCTCATGTTTGTTTTGACTTCAAATAATAGCAATTCTCTTTGGCAATCTAGAAAAATTAAAGTATTTATAAGGTCTTTTCAATATAAATTTTGTTAACTTATATGATTTAGCTGCTCCATTTCATTAGCTTTTATTTGTTTTAGTTATTTTCTATACACACAGGAAACTATTTTAGAGATCTTGTTTATTCATTTTATGGCTCCCTATTGAATTTAATAAAATATTTACTCTTAATAATGTAATAATTCTAGGTAAAAGAGTATGAGTAGTTTGAAGTTTATTTTCTAAGTTAATAATATATTTAAATCTCTAGACAGAGCTTCTTTGCAAGGCTAGGACCAACTTAGAAAATAACCACCTTTGAGATGATGAGTAAAGTTTTGGAAACATCAAACAAAAGGAAAAGGCGTTCTTAGACTTTGAAATTATCTTTGAGAAAAGTCAAAAAAGGAAGCATTTTTATTTGACACGAATGATCCTACTGCTCTCCCAGTGATAACAAATACACTAGAAAATATTTCATTACATTCCAATACCTAAATTGTAAATCAAATACTTGTTTGGGGCCATAAGTATTTATAATATATAATAAATTTTTCAGTCTCAAGTGCTGAAAAAAATCAATATTAACATTTTTATTCCTTTCCTTGTAAAATAGTTAAATAATGAATGTAATCATCACCAAAGGATTAAGGGATTGAAATCTAATTGCTACTAGATCCTAAATCCTGTTCTGAACTCAAATTTGCTCTTATGGAAATTTTAAAGCCCCAGTCTCCTTTTTACATAAGTGCCATTTATTTCTTGCAACTCTCTTTAAATAATTGTTTAAGTTATTTAAATACATGCAGACTTCTTACTGGGTGCTAAAACTGTGTTCCACTACTAAGGGTAAAATTAAATGACTCATTTCCTTTACAATCAAAGCCAAAAACCTTTTGTTGTTATGTTGTGACATCCAACAAATAACTCCACAGGCATATACTGAATTTTTCTTCTTTCAGATATTAACATACCAAGTTATCATATAGCAAGTGAACTGCTAACTTTTTCAATCTACTTCAAAATTTCATTTTAAATGCCCCATAGCAAAGATAATACTAGTCATTATCTAGCAGTGCAGTGGGTCACTTTAGCCTTTCTAGAGTTTAACATTTAAAAGAACTCCGGAAACATGGATTTAGAATATCTTAAATTAATGCTATAGATTGACATTTAGCAAAGAACACATTTGACATTAACTATTTTCGAGTAAATCTCCTGCTTGAAAGAAAAGAATTCACCTCCTTTCCTAAAGAAGGTATCCTCTTGTAACTATGAAAAATAATTTCCAAAGTCACAAAGCTCTTTGTTTTTTCTGCAAATATAACAATTCTTATACCTCTTTTTATATCATGACATCATTCCACTGAAAAAGAAAAGAATCAAAACTATACCATAGTAAGACCTGGCAATTGCTAAATGGCAATAGTCAAGAGTCAAGAATAAAACATCAGTAATAAACACTAAGAATCCTGATAATTTTTTAGAAAAACATCTTCAAAGCTTGATATAACTATATGATGATGCTTCATCAAGGTGAACTTTCTAACCTCTTCTAAAATCAACTGTCTTCCCTCCTTTAAAATCTTACTCAAGATCAGTTTGGCTTTAGATGGGGAAATATTTTAACTAATCAATCACTAATAAAAACATGTCCTTCATACAGATGGAAATTGCATTTCTAGTTCTGATATAAGACAGCAAGACATCGATCAGTTGATACGACATATCAAAAAATCTGTTATGAGACGAAATTAGGGCAATGTTACGTGCCATATCAACTATTAAAAATGTATCAGGTCACGATTTAATTTTTGTAGGTTATCTTTCACTGTCCCCTTTATCTTCTATCTGTACTCTGGCGCCAAGTGCTGTCATTCTTCCACCATCATCTTCCTTCTTTCAGTTGTTCTTCCTTCTTTCAGTTGTTTTCCTTCTCCTTTCCTAGGTTCTCATCATCTTATAACTGAATCATTATGATATTCTCTTAGCGCAGCAGGTCTAGGACACCAGTATGAGGAGATATGCAGGTATGTGTCAAAATTTTACTGGTACAAGAGAAGATGGGAAAATAAGGACAATGCAGTAGTCTTTAATAATACCAAATTTATTCATTTTTAATGTTCTGTCTTTACTCTGGCAGTATGTCCTTCCTACTAATTTGATGTTAAAATTCAATTCCTTTATATTGAAATAGTGGAAATAGTATGTAGTATAACTTACTTTTTGTTTTGTTATGTTTTTTCTTAATATCATTCCGTAGCAAAATAAATAATTTGACAACTATATGTTAGTCCTCAGTTTTTTTAGGGACTTTTTTGATCTATGAAATCCAAAATTCTGTAAAACAGAATATCTGGTCTCTCTAAATCTGGCTACTTCCTTCCAAATTCCAAAACCCAGGATCAGGCCGAACAGATACAATGTACACACGTGACTACAGTGAACAATACTATATTGTTTATTTGAAAGCTGCTAAGAAACAGATCTTAAAAGTTCTCATTACAGGGAAAAAAAATTATAATTATTTGAGGTGATGGATGCTAAGCTTATTTTGTAATCATTTTGTAATATATACATATACTAATGTATCAATACATATATCAATACATCAATAACATCATAATATCATCATGTGTACCTTAAACTTGTACAGTGTTATATGTCAATTACATCTAAATAAAACTGTGGGGGAAAAAAAGAAACTTCAACGCTCTTTGCTGTATTCGACATGCATTCTAACACCTACACTAGCCTCTACAATCTGGCCTTACTGTACCTGCCCATCAGCTCCAGTGAGGCAGGTGGCCTCATTGTCTCCCACATGTACTATCCGTTCAGCTCCAGGTTTTTGATCATGCTCTGAAAAAAGCTCAGTTTACTACTTGAAATATGCCTGAAATTAAAAATCTTATTCCAATAAGTAGTTGCTCATCCTGCTTATTCTGGTTCCCTTCTAGAATCAAATTCCTTGAATTCTTTTCTTGCTGAGCCAGCCAATTAATCTTCTTAATCTTATTGTCTTGACTATTTCCAGTAGGCTGTGTATATTCTCAAGGAGGCTGCCTTTGAAAAGAAATTTTATTAATAGAAATTTAAACAGGGAAAAGCAAAGTCAATTCTCTTAATCTAAGTGTTTACACATCTATCACTTTAATTTTAAAAGGTTTCTAGAGAGCTTAGATTTTAGTTTGTAATATACATCTCAACCTTTACAAATAGATTAGTATTTTGTACATTTACAGACACTAATTAATGATCCAGGGATGCCCATGAAATTTTGTTATTAATATTTCAGAACATAATAAAACTTAAATCAACAGCCTGGTGGCTATATTTAAGATAACAATCATATCCAATTACTTTCTTCACCATTTCTACTCAAACTCTTTAACCTCTTCTTATTGCCAAAGAGTAATAAACACCCATCTCTGTATTAAAGGCAACGGAACCATGTCTGTTCAGAGCAGAGTTGTGCAAAAGAATATCTATTAAAGTATGTGGTAGCTCCTTATTGCCAACCTAAACTCATTTAAAATCTATACTTATTCAATATATAACTTTTTGATAAGGCATCCAAGTAACTTAAAATTATGGGAAATGTATGTTCCTGTAATGTTTGAAAATGACAATTTAAAAAAATAAATTTACTTTGAAGTGTCACTATATCTATGTTACTTGTGTGCTTGTACTGCATCCAACTAGCTGAGACACATTAAAACAGCTCTAAATTTGGAGTCAGAACACCTAGATTTGAGCAAACACATACTCACAACCTGTGGAATGTGAAAGTGGCAATTTATCTTCCTCTGAGTTTCAGTTTCTTCATCAGTACGTTGGGAGGGGAGAATTAAATACCCTTCAAAGAGTTAAATGAGAAAATGTCTGTGAAAAATCTTTGTAATATTATTATTTTACTGTTAAGAGGTCTCAAATTGAACACAGCTTCAATACTTGTGCTCAAGTATTTTAACTCTTAAGCCAAAAGGAAAAAAATAAAAGGTAAGCTATCTGCAATCAAAATCCCTACTAAAATAAGGACAGAAAAAACCTTACATATCTTTAAAACTTGCCACCATTGAAATTATTTTAAGTGATACAAAAATTTTATTATACAAGTTTCCATTTACTGCTAATAAAAATATATTATTTTTTATTCCATGCAGTTTGATTGGCAGGTTCAATTTTCTGTTTGGTTAACACAAAATGAATTACTCAGCAAATAATCGTGCAATGTGTGCATGATTTAATTTTAACATAAAACTGAAAAGATTTATGTCAAAAGTAAAAAAAAAATAAAAACTAATTATATGTGGTTTTTATGAAGTCTCCTTGGCATGAGCCATTTCAGTAGATTGATGAAGTCAAAAGTCAATTTGCAGTAGGCTAAAGAGGTGAAGAAGTGCAAATTGAAATTATGTGCTTCTCTTTTAAGAAGTTCCACTGAGAAAGGATGGAGGAAGTTGTGATAGAATATAAAGCGAGCTGCAGTGAGGAAGGAGGAGGAAAGAAAGGAAGGAGTACAGAGGTCTGGAGGAGGTACGTAAGTTCAAAGGGAGCAAGGAAAAGGGAAAGGAGAAATTAGTGCATCAGAAGCCAGTTGTTGAGGTTTACAAAGTAAATGAGAGATGAAATGGCAATAGCGAGAGCTTCACTTTTGCCACAGCCCAAACCTTTATTTTTTTTTAACTTGCTTCTTAACAATTTTAAAGGGATTGTGTGTTTTTCATATTACATAACTTACCAAGTCACAAGAGTCTCTTCTGAAATTGCAATTGAGACATCAGCCAGGCTATAGTCATCGCAAGGCTCGACTAGAGACAGAAGATTCATTTCTAAGACGGTTGACTCACGTAGTTGCTGGCAAAGGTCTCGGTTCCCTGTTCGCAAGAGGCTTCAATTCTTTGCCATGGGGTCTCTCCATAAGGTTACTTGAATGTCGTCAAGCATGACAGCTGGTTTACCCCAGAACAAGCGCTCCAAGAAAAAAAGGCTACAGTTGCAATGTCTTCTTTGACGCGGTCCTCAGAAGATACACACTGTCACCTTTGCCTTAGTCTATTCTTAGACGGAAGTTTCTAAGTCCAGCTTACACTCAAGGAGAAGGCAATTAGACTCTCTTTTGAAGGGTCAGAGTCAGAGTTTGTGAATATATTTTAAACCACCACCAAGGGTAAAGGTAGACTAGTCAAGAGGCTACTGCAGCGAAAGATGATAGTAGGGCGAACAGGGGATATTAAGAAGTAGGTGGATTCTTGATATATTTTGAAAATAGAGCTAGCAGGATTTACGAAAGGATGAACAAGATGAGGGGTATAAGAAAATAAGAAGTCAAGAATTGACAAGTGCTTGGCCTGAGCAACCAGAAAGATAGAGTTATTAACTGAGAGAACCACGGGGTAGCAACTTTTGGGGTTAGTATCTGCAGTTCAATTTTGGACATTTTAAGTACGATATCAATTAGAAGACCCAGGAGAGATGTCAATTAAGCAGTTAAATATTTGAATATGAAGTTCAGGAGAAAAGGTGGAGAAGAAATATAAACTTGTTTAAAAGCATGAAAATAGATGATATCACCTAAGGAATGAGTCAAATACAGGGAAATGGCCTAGGATTGAGCCCTGGGGCACTCCAACACAGAAGAAGGAAAGAAACAAGGAACCAGCAAAAGAGACTGAGAAGGAGTACAATAAGATAGGATGAAAACAAGAAAGTATGGTGTCCTAGAAGAAAGTAAAAATGTGTATCAGGGGAGGGGAGTAAATTGATCAAAGGAAAAGGTGCTGTTTGTCAAGTAAGATAAGGACTGAAAATTGACCATTGAATTAGGAAGATATAAGACATTAGTAACCTGGTTCCTATAGTTTCAGTGGTGTTCTGGGGACAAAAGCCTAAAAAGGGTGAGCTTAGAGAGAATGGAAGAGGAAGAAAGATCCATCCTTAACATTTCAGAAACCAGGGCACATATACAAATGGAGGCTAATAAACATTCTCCTAATTTTAACTAGTAATTAAATATTTATTTAGTAAAGAAAATGAAATTAAGGAACTTTCCATGATCTATTCAAGTTGTGGATTTGATAAGAACAATTTTCTTGCTCATTTTCTTTGTCTTGATAAATAATTAAATCATCACTAATAAAAATGTATGTCCCATTTATAATTTTTATGGGGGTCGTGATCAAAAGAAACTTTTTGCTGTGTTTCTAGCTTTTAAATTCTTAAGAAGATTGCCTCTTATAAATTTTCTATTTTTCCCAATTTTTTTCTTTCCTGAGCTTCACTTTTGAAAGAAGTACTTAAAAATTAAGATGCTACTTTTTTCTATTTTTATTCATTCTATCTTTATCAGTTTTGACATATTCATCCCCAAAGAATTAAAGAATTAAAAAGTAAATGTTTTCAAAATGTTTGAATGTAGATATATTTGTATTAAAAATGTGAGTTAAAGTAAATGTTAAAAAATTGAAAAATTACTCATATATGTTAAAAGTTTATTTTTGTCTTAAAATATTCAAAACTACTTTTAAATTAAAAGGTACAATTATTAATGGAATCAATTTTAAATCAAAATTATTTAAAGGCAATTGTTTTGTCTAATATTTTTAATGAAATACTTTAGAAAAATAAAAGCATTCCCAATTCTAACCTTTAATTGCCACCCAGTTGCCAATGTGGTATCATACTTAATGTATATTATATCTAAACATAAATACATACAAATTTAAGAATAAAAATGAATTGTCACTATTGCAAAATATTTCCAAGCAACCTTGTGCAATCACTGAGACTACTTCACTAACTCATTATACCTCCAAAATCACGCATTGGAAAACAAAGTGAAACAAGAAAATGACAGGTGCCATCCTGGGGATCTACTGAGTTTGCGCTGATAGAAAGTGTTTCCCTATGTTCAAATCCTCCCCAAGCCTTCAAGCTCCTTTCCAATGTGAACAACACAACACACAACCTTCATGGCATTTTGTTTCGAGGATTTAGGGCAGGAGAAGTGGGGACATTTTCCCTGAGGCCTGGACAGAGTCCTGAGAGTGACTGTTTTGTAATTGAATTTCACCAAAGGCACTTTATCTCTCCCCTCCCCTACCAAAGGAGAGCAGTAACAAGGGTCAGAAACGCCCTGCTTTGTTTCAACAGTAACCCTGTGCCCTCTACAGGCCACTGGATGAAAATCAGAGCCTCTGTTATCTGCACACAATAACCAACAAGTAACTTAAGAGGTCTGGGACCCGGAACTTTGTGGACAGTTAGACTCTCACCTTCAGGTAGAGGGCTGAAAGTGGTGTGATTAATATCTGAATGTTATTGGAAGCATTGCATTTGATATGAATAAAGGGCATACAGAAGTCTTTTCTTAACTCACTAAAATTTCCATCTCATTGCTGTTAAAAAAAGAAATCAAAGGAAGGTCTAGGCCTAAGAAAAATCACCTCTAGTTTTAGCAGACAACTATTTTCTACTTAAAGATCATGTTGTCTTTCTATTATACTCTCTGACCTATTTTCTTTAATGTTAATTTATTTTAGTTCTTATAGATGGGTTAATTTATGTAATTGTAGAATATCTTCCTTTAGTTTTCACAGGGGAAAGTTCTGCAGTTATGCATACATTTTGATTTGTGGATATAAGCATGCAGAATTTTTAAAACATTTAACATATACAATTTAGCTTTTTGGAGGAAAAAAATCTCTTCCAAGAAGACACTGTTATTTTTTTTAATAGTTACAGTATTCCAGGCTTAATTCTATGAAAGGCTTAGTCCTCCATTGAACACATGATAAAACTGATCCCAGAGCAGCTTTTATTTCACTAAATGCAACCTGAAAATGAACATGCTCTTTCATTTGAGAAAATTCAATTACAAAGAAACAGAAAAATGCAATCTGAGATCAATAGCCTATTATAGTGCCAGCATGAAGAATAATTTCAGCTCAGTTAATTCTACTGAAATACGACATGGCTATACATTGTTTATTTGCTTGTATATTCCTACATGAGAAGTTACATACATTTAGTTTAATTTTATTGGACTACAAAGGGTATATGTAGAATTGAGTAGTGTTCAAAAGCATAATATGGAATTCAAAATTTACAAGCTAATAATTTGAGGCAAAAAAAAATTATCTGAGAAAGATATATTCTCCTTAAAAATACAGTTAGAATCTTAACATCCAATAGTTTTATTTTAAGAAACATTTTTAAATAGTTGATTGGCAAGAAAGAGAAATGCACTCTATCTCTGAGCTGGAAATTAATTTTAAAGATGCATATTTCAATTTCATAGATTTGTCTTTAAGGTAGGAGTCTTATATAGATTTTGCAATCTACTTCTGTGATTTCATAGATGAGCAAACAGAGGCCCGGAGAGACTGAGTGCTTTGTTAAGGTTGATCAGCTAGTTAGTTGGGATTAAAAGTGTGCTCTCCTAGCTTCCAGATTTGAAATGTCTGTAACAGGGTTTAGGATATTCTGTCCCAAAATATGACACCCTGGGAATGTTTTAGGCTCAGCAATTTGAGAAGTGGAAGGTTGAAATAAATTTCTAGGCCCAAGATGGATCTTCTCCTGCCGGCATGCAAACCTAAACTTAGATAACTTTCATGTCCCTATAAATGATCCACTTGACCAGAAATGCAGCCTGTACCCATTTTCTTAGTTAGCTATGTATTTGTTTAAATATTTTACTTACAAAAGGTATTGCATACTTGTAAATAATTCAAACAAAAGAAAGGCCTACTGTGTTATTTTGCAAACACTTTCCATCATGCAACTTCATTTTCTCTTAAACTACATAATGTCCAGTTTTATAGCCTTCTCAGGAAATTTCTCTCTCATGTCAAATATTGATTTTGATCAGGTGCTAGCTTCAGTCAAACACATTGTTCTGGTGTTTGTAAAATACACTTAGTCCCCTGCTAGGACTCCATCATTCTGACTTTACAAACAGTGATATAAGAAGTAAAATCTAGATTTCCGGCATCACCAATGTTTCCAGCTATTCAATTTCCTCATTTTCTCTTACAGAAAACAATCATCAACAGAAAGAAATAAGAATGCCATCTAGATCCCTAACTCCTTCAATGTCCTACCAAAACATAAAATTCTCTAGAAATTTCTTTCAGATTTCTTCTAATTCAATTCTATAATAATCAAAGGAACAGTGTTTCACAAAGGAAGGTAGATGGACCTCCTGCATCAGAATCACCATAGCAAGATATTAAAACTATAGATTACCAGCCTGGATCCCCAACCTTCCAATTCAGAGTGTGTTACAGTAGAACCAAGAAATGTGCATTTTTATCAGGCTTCTCCATGCCCCACACCCAGCCTGCTCCAGGTGATTTTTACCCACACTAATTTTTGATAACTTCTGTGGTTGGATAGGCTTAGCTGCATTCCTCACTATTGCGTATGCCCTAGTCTAGATAGAGTATATGATATCACTAATAAAATGGATCACAGAATCTTTGTGGGACATTCTCACTCCTACAAAAGGACAATAAACTTTAAATATGAAGTAAATATAATTTACCTAGGAAGAATGAAGATAGCATAGTGTATGCATGAGGTCTCTTTACTTTTCGTTTTACATCTATATAAACCAACAATATTCCTTAGATCCCTTGGGAATTTCCCTTTATAAACTTCTCAAGAAACAAGTTATGTTTACTCTCACTTTCCCAGATAGCAGAGTTGAGTTCCTTTTAAACGTACTTAGCCCTGCCCTTGTCTGGCTGTGAACTGAATGCTGTGTCTTTAACAAATTACAATCAACTTCTACTTCTTAGATATAGTCACACGTTAAAGTAGAACCCTATTAAAAATAAAATAAGTTGCATAGAATAAAGTCATAAAGGCTATGAGAAATGGAAAACCAGAACAGGAATAGAGAATGCTAGATTGAGGGTAGAGATTGAAATTTTAAATAAGGTAATCAGAGAAGGTCCCACTGAGTATGTGACATTTGAGAAATAAAAACAAATAGGGTGAGAGTCTGAGTCATGCAGATATTAAAGTTAGGGCTTTCTAGGCAAAAGAAATATAAAGTGCAAAAGCCCTGAGACCTGAAAGCAGGAGACCCGGTTTTCAAACACAAGTCTGAGCAGAGCAAGCAAGGGAGAAAGTGGTAGAAGATGAGCTAAAAAGGTAGGGGAAAAGGGGCCGGAAGACTATGTGGAAATCAGGATAAGACTCAGCTTTTACTGAGGGTAACAGGGAACCATGGGAGGGTTTTGAGCATAGAAGTAGCATGGCCTCACCTTCAAAGGCATCACTTTGGTTACATAATAGACTCTAGAGAGATAAAGGTGAAATAGTAAAAAATGGTAGTGGTGGTAGTAAAAAAGAGCTGGATTCTAGGATATGCTCATGGGTTTGATAGAGATTGTGAGAGAAAAGAAAGATTCAAGGATAACTCCAAGCCTTTTTGGCCTGAACAAGCACAGGATGGAGTTATCATCAACTGAAAAGGTTGCATTTGGACATGTCTGAGGTGTGTACTAGATATCGCAGTAGAGCTGTTGAATAGGCAATTTACTGTAGGCATTAGGCATTCAGAAGACAGTGTTTGTTGGCTTTAAAAATTGGGAAATAACAGCATACGAATGACATTAAAAGTCATGAGACTGGATGTGATCACAAAAGGACTGAGTATAGGTTTAAAAAGAGAATATATTCAAGGTCTAAACTCTTAGGACCTCCAGCTCTGAAAAGTTGGAAAGATGAGGTGGTGCGAACTAGAGTGAGAAGGGGCAGCCAGTGAGGTAAGAGAGAGTGATCAACTGTGTCAAATGCTGTTGATGATCAAATCAGATAAAGATGGAGAATTAACCATTGCATTTAGCAATATGGAAGACACTGGTTACCTTCGGAAAAGCAGTTCCCGTGGAATGTTTGGGATGAAAACACACTACAGGAATTTTTTAATAAACTGGAAGAAAGAAATTGGAGGTATTTGAAAAGTTTTGCTATAAAGGGAGATAAGGGACTGAAGGAGGGTGAAATTGCATTAAGAGGCTGCGATAGTGCTGCTGCTGTTTTCAAGGGGCATGTTATGGATTATATGTTTGCATCACTCCCCCATGCACATTTGGAAATCCTAACCCCCATTGTAATGGTATTAGGTGGTAGGCTTTGGAAGGTAACTAAGTCATAAGGGAAGAACTCTCATGATAGGATTAGGGCTCTTATAAGAGACACTGAGAGCTTGTTCTCTCTGGCTCTCTGACTCTCTGCCGTGTGAAGAAACAGCAGAAGATGGCCATATACAAGACAGGAAGTGGGCCCTCACCAGACACCACATCTGCCAGCACCTTAGTCTTGGGCTTCCCACTATAGGATGGCTGGCACAATCCTTGTTTGTACCAAACTGCATGCTGGAAAATATATGGGCTGTAATCTCTCCTTGGTCCTGATCTAGAGAAACCTGACCCACCCCACCCAACTCTCAGTGACTCAATCCCCAATCAGAACTTGCTTTCTGTGAAGATGTCCTCATGGGGTCTGGAGGCAACTCCCATTCAGTGTCTGGCCCAGTCCACCACTGCAGCAAACCACTTTGAGAATGTTCCCAGCAAGATCCCTTCTAGATACAGCTGTTCTGTGGGAGCTAGGAATGCTGCCTCAGACTCACTTTCTATCTGCTTTCATTGACCAGTGCCACACTATTGCCTCCAGTGTTCACACAGAGTCACCCTAAGTGGCAGCCTCCTGCTAACATTCCAAAAGGAGAAAGGAACAAAAGCTACTCTATTTTTTGCTTTCTTACATATTTATCAGCCTGGAGAAGTAAGTCACACATCTGTGTCTAATTACCTCTTTCCCACATATTCTAGAACCACAAAAAAGTCTTTCTACTTTCCTCTGGCAGAGTCTTCAGAGCATAACATCTTCCTTCTTTTCTTTTGAGTACTAAACCTAACTGTTCAGTCTGAATGGTAGAAGGGTTATTTGTACTATATTATAGAAGGTCTGAGAACTCTTGCAAGATTCTAAATAACAGAACCCTTGGATCAACTTGGAACTATGAATTACTAAAGATGAAAATGTATTAGTTGAATTGCCCAACCCTTCCACATCAACTACTATTTTCTAGTTGCTCTGTGTGATGTGGAGCTGAGTTTAAAATATCTGACTTTCCCCCATAGTAAGTATATCATTAAAAGAGGGACTTTTAAAACCAGTATTTCATTCTATGATTGTTTTAGTTGCTCATGTTTTGTTGTCATCACTGCCTTTTTGTTCTAATTATGTGATTTCCCGAATGGCACAATTTTAAAAAATCAAATCAATCAATAAATATGCTTTACTGCTACCAAACTGTAAACCCAAAATATTATACCAAGTGATTACGTTGATATTATTTATGTATTCCCTTTTAAAGGTCACTCCTCTAAACTGAAGGCTTTCTATCAAACTGACATTGCCTGTGTTTTGCTCATCACTGTTTAATCTCTAACCTGTTTTTCTCTTTAGAGAAGAAAACCTCATTAATTCACATTAATACACACAGGTTTGACAGTCAGTGCTGTTAGGACTTCAATGCTTATTAATACTTAAGTACCACAATCTTACTGAGAACTTTTCTTCTTGGTAAAAAACACACTGAAAACATTATGTGAAAATACAGCCTCACTAAAGAGGCTTACTTGTGAGTTAACATTGTACCTAATGGATCAAAAATGTTTGCTCCATTGATTGTTCCTCTGCAGTTCAAGGTTTAATAGACTAATTCATTAATCACGTACATCTGTTTTATGAAGAAGGCCATCAATTCACTTGAGCTAAATGTGTTTTTGTGACGAGAATGTGGACTTTTTTGAGCTCAACTACAAATATTGGAGGTCAGATAGAATGCTAAGGTAGTATACCATATTAATGCTTTATAATGGACAAATTTTAAACTGTATAACAGGAGAAACTTAATGATATGGGGTCTATAACAACCCAAAATTTTATATTCCATTGTAGTTATTGCATTATATCTTATTAGTAAAATTTTTCTATTAATAATTTGCAGTTATTTTATTTCACATTGAACACAAAGATTCTGGAAAATATTTCCCAATCTAGCTAATTGATGATAGACATATGACAAAACTGTTTTACATTTATTAAGTTCTCTTCTTCTTCTAAATGCCCTAGGAACATTAAAAATAACTGATGGTTGTAGAGAGCTGGAGCTGAGCTGGACCTGTGATCGAAGCACTGGCAAAGCCATGCTTGGCTGTGCTATAATCTGCCAAGGACACAGAAGCGAAACAGTTAACAGACAGCTGCTTGTAGTTTAGCATAGATAACCGGGTACAGACAGGCCTTGGGAAATTACTGCTGCCAGCAAGTTTCAAGTCCTGAGAAGAAGACTCCCACTCTCTCCTCGACCTTCAAACATATATAATAAACTGGCTGAGCTTGTCTCAGGGTCACTGTATCTGAGCAGAGTGCAGTGTCCTACCTGGCCCCAGCTTTTGTATATACTGCCTCTGTGTTTTTCTCAGTCCTCCGTCACCCCTCCCGCTGCTGCCCGCCAGATTAACCCTCTAGTCGTGCAGTCCTGGCAGATGGTCCTCTTTCTCAGATAACCCCAATTTCTAGTTTGCTGGGACTAATGGTACCTACTCAATGAAAGCATCATGCTAGATTCTACTTAATTAGAGCAAATATTTGGTGAACACCTACTAAATGCAGGTACTATGACACTATGTAATGAAAGTGATAGTTCTGTTTTTTTTTTAATTTGCTTTCAGTTCTCAAGGAGCTATGACCTAGCATCCAAGCCAACACATTTAACAGTTAAATAATAACATAATGTATTTCCATTTGCGCGCCCTGTCTTTCTGTTAAGTTGCAAAATGTGTTTCAAAACATGTAAGCTGTATTCAAAAGAGGCCTTGTGTGAAAGTCCTACTGTGTAAACACGTAAAAACAGATAAGCTCTGGTTAAGCATCTCCTCAGAGGGTCCTGCAAGGCTGACCTGACCAACACTGGGAGGAGCATTAACTTTAAAGATAGTAGATCTGAGTGTGAATCAAATTCTACTCCTTACCATGCCTATGGCCTGTGGCAAACTGCTTAACTGTACTGTCTCAATGTCCTTGCCTATAAAATGGGAACAATTATACTTTACTTTATGAACAGTGACAGTTTTTATGAAGTGCCTTACAAATGGTAGGTGCTCAATAAAATATAACCTGAAAGATTCCATTAAAAAGGCCAGGACAGATGAAAAGAATAATTTCCTATTTGTGCTATTCAACTGATGTTCCCTGTAAGTAATTTTCATCCTGTTACATTATAAATATTCTTAGAAGTCATTTCAAATGATTCTTGGAAAAGACCGTAATATATAGACATACATACTTGTGTAATACAGCTGTATTTTATTTCCTTCTGACCCTTCACATTCCAATCCCTCTCTTTTTCCCCACTTTGGAAAAAGCCTCTCTTTTACACAGACTGAGTGTTTTTTTATATATATATTTAAGATTAAAGTAGCATCTATCAAGCTTAATAAAAACATAAATATTACTATCTACAGCAGGATGCAAAGGGCCTTTTAGCTGAATGGTAATATAATTAGCATCATGCCCAGCAAAGAACCAAAGCTAAAACTTTAAGAATATTTTAAAGCTTTAAAAGTTCATATATTTTTTTGTACTATCAGAATTACTAACCTCAAATTTCTATAGCTCTAAAAACACTCAGGGAAGGTTTAGAACACTTAACAGAATGTACAGTTGCTACTTGAACTGATCTATAAGTGTCATTACTTCTCTATTGCCTGATTGATACTATCAGCAAGTTGGTCTAAGTAGCATTTTGAGTACAGTGATTGAAAATGGAATATTTTATACACATTAATATTTATCCAACTCACAGTAAAATTATTTCTTGAACACTGACCTCTTTATGAAGTAATTTTTTTAAAGTATGTTTTTAATGTCCCACTAATAGAAAGTCTTCATTTAACAATATTAATAGTGCATTAACATTTACTTATATAATACTTACTTAGATGCCATGCACTGTTGTAGGCCCTTTATATACATTAATTTAATTAATTCTTTCAACAGTCCTCGATGGCAGACATTAATATCATCTCCCAGGATTATACAGTTAGTGGAATCAGACTCGAGTCCACACTCTTAATCATTACACTAAACCGTCTTTCATTTGTCTCTGTTTGGGAAGCATGTATTATTTTTAGAAACATTACTGAATAGGGTGTCTTTTTATCAATGTAGTGATCAAAGGTGGAATGAAGAAGAGAAGTGCCTTTTGCAGGGAACACTTGTCACCATATAATTTGTGATACCTTGAATTTAATTACTTGAAAGTCTTTGTAACTTTGTCTATATACGTTTCCATAAGCAAACTTTCGGGAAATAAATTTAGGCTTGAGCCATGTATCAATTATCAATTGTCACAATGGAGCATAATAAACTATCCCAAAATGCAGAATTTTAAATACCATTTATTGTTCCCTCTAAGTCTGTCAGTCAGCCTTTTCTAGCATCAGCTAGCCTCACTCAGTCTTTTGCAATCAGCTGTGGGTCAGGCAGAGCTCTGCTGATCTCCCAAGGCTTGGGTTGATTTACATCAACCCAAGGATTTGTTCTACATACTCTCTTCAGTTTCTATTAGGCAAACCCAGGCTTGCTCTTATACTGATGGCAGGGTTTCAAGAGAGACTTGGGACTTTTACACTATTATTCTCATTAATTTCATTGGCAAGCAACTCACTAGGTCACCCCAGATTCAACTAGGTGAGGAAATAGACCCCATTCAATGACGCAAGAAGCTACAAAGTCACATTGTAAGGGGAAGTGGATACAAGGTGAATAACTGGGCCTTTTTTGTGATTTACCTACCATTACACACCATTTCATTTGCATTATTCTGAAACATTCTAATATACGGTCAATTCCCAATTATTTCCAAGAATACATAAACCTTGCAACAAGACAGACTATATTCAAGGCTGTAAGACAAATCTTATCAAATTTAAAATAGAAATCATAAAAGTACATTCTCAGACCATAACAGAACTAGAAATCAGTAAGAGAAAGGTGTCTCAAATACATGGAAAGTAAACACATTTCTAAATAACCCATAGGTCAAAGAGGGAGTCAAAAAGGAAATTTTAAAATATTTTTAATTAAATGAAAATTAAAATACAGTAGTTTCCCTCTTATCCATGGTGGATATGTTCCAAGACCCCCACTAAATGCCTAACACTACAAACTACATAGTACTAAACTCTATATATACTATGTTTTCTATACATACCTATGATAAAGTTTAATTTATAAATCAGGCAATGTAACAGATTAACAATAAATAATAATAAAATAGAACAATTTTAACAACATATTACAATAAAAGTTATGTGAATGTGGTCTCTCTCTCTCTCTCAACATATGTTATTTTATTATACTCACTTTTTCACTGGAAGGAACTTTAAGGGCTTCTCTTTGGCATATCCGAATTGCCAGCATAACTATTCTTGCATTTGGGGGCCATTATTAAGTAACATAAGGGGTACTTGAACACAAGCACTGTGATACTGCAACAGTAGATCTGATAACTGAGAAAGCTATTCAGGGACTAATGAGCTGGGATCGTATATAGACGGAGACGCTGATGCAGAGATGATTCACATCCAGCGTGGGCCGGCACAAGCAAGACCACACGAGATTTCATCACGCTACTCAGAGCAATGCACAATTTAAAATCATGAACTGTTTATTTTTGGAGTTTTCCATTTAATATTTTCAGACAAAGGTTGACTACATGAAACTGAAAACGCAAAAAACAAAATCACAAATAAGGGGGACTACTGCACAGCATTTCAAAATGTGTATAATACAGCTAAAGCAGAGCTTACAGGAAAATTTATAGTATTAAGTGCCTATATTAGAAAAAAACAGAGATCTAAAGTCAATAGCTTAAGCTCTACCATAAGAAACAAAAAAAGAAATTAAACCTAAAACAGAAGTAATATTAGAGCAGAAATCGGTGAAATTAAAAATACAAAACAATTGAGAAAATCTGTGAAATCAAAGATAGTTCACATTAAATGAAGCTGAAATAACAGAATATTCTTGAGATATTAGAGGGCATTGTTTTTAGTCTCAGGACCCCTAAAATTCCTGGAAATTGAGAGCCCCCAAGTTTAAAACACAGGTATATACAAGCACATAGTCCATTGGCCATCATAGAGATATTATCACATGTCATGTAGCCTCTGAAAAACTCCAGTGTACACTCATGTAAGAATGGAAAAGCAAATAATGTCAGTATTATGAAAAAAAGGTTTGAGCACATGGACACCCTGAAGGGCTCTCAGCAACACCCAGGGGTCCCCAAACAATACTTTTAAGAATTAGAAGAGGAAAATATCCAAAGGCTTGGTAGACTGAAATGCTAGAGTGAATTTTCTCATCTAACTCCTAATTATATCCCCTGCGAAGTTAAGAGGACCCTTTTTTCACCAAGATACATTGATGAGGCAAGTCCCAGCATCCTTAAAGCTCTATGATGGCTGTTTTCTGCAGGCCAGGAAAAAACAGAGGGAACTGCTGCCATCAAACTTGTCTCCTTAAATTAAATGGGGATAATGGCACAGTGATGTGGACCAAGTTGGACCAAGTTGTAACACTTAATTGCTGAAGACAAAGCTGATATGGTTACCATAATGGGTAGTACGGCCAAAGCATTAATTAAATGTATGACATACATACACAGATATCTTTGGTATAAGTAACTGATCATGGTGTCCCTAGAACTGAATTAGATGAGCATCCTACTGAAGTCTCGATTTGTAAAGTATAGAATGTTCTAGGTCTGACTTGAATCACTGCAATACAGTCTGGGTCTCCCAACAAATTCCTGTAGGGAAGCCTCTTAATTCATTTTCCTTAAGTTTACATTAAACTTTACAAGCCCTCAGTCTCCATGGTTTTCAGTACTACATAAGACTAACTTTTGTGTCCTAATTAATCATAATATTAATCATTAATATTTCAAAAGTTTTAACTGATGTCACATTTAGGTTGGGGTTTCAGTGGGAATGGGAACTTGCTATAAGAAATTTCATTATGCTGAAGGTACAATGTGAACAGGCATCACTGACCCTTAGAGAACCAATTGCCTTAATGTTTGATGCAATTTTCAGTATACAAGTGAACTTAATCTTAGGTCAAGTAACTTCATCTTTTTTATTTTAGGAAGTAGTGTGGAAATAGCATATCTGTTGTGCCCAGCATTTTACCACAAAGAAGATTAAGTTCTTTCTTCTCCAGAGGAGCAGTTGTTTCTCCCTAAGAATGCTACATAGTATAGTCTATCACTTAAAGGTGAGTTTTTTAAGCTACTGGCCTTCCAGTGCAGAGTTGGGTAAATTTATCTTGAAACACAAAAGTACAACAGAGGATTCACTTCCATCAATATGTACACTATACCGAATACAGATGATTTTAAGGAAATCTCTTTTTAAGAATACTCTATTAAAAACTGCTAAATCCCCTTTTTGACCTTTCAGCATGTTGGCCCAAAGGTCTCCTTTTGTCATATTTTACCACAGCTACAACTTCTTATCCATAGCTGATTTGAGAAGCTCTGTGGTCCCAAACTGAAATGTGCTGCTTGAAATGAAGTTAGGTTTTATTGAGCTACTATTCCATACAAATTTAGAAGACAAACGGTTATTTACTTAGCATGGAAACCATGATCCACAAAACTCTGGTGCTGCTTCGGCCTGAGGCAGCCAAATGGAATGCTGTCAAAAATATACCTAAATTTTAAGAAGCACTGAGACAGGAACTTAAAGATAATCTTAATATCTTTTTATTCCTCGCTTAATCTGTAGCCACTCGGTTTAACAGGAACTTATATTGTGGAAAGAAAAATGCAAAACAAAAAAAAAAAAGAAAAGGAGATTATAATCAGCTTCAGAGGTAATTTAGGCTTAGTTTTGCTAATAAGTATCATTTTTTTCCCTAAATGAATTAAATAACCTACATTCATTTAATTGTTCCAGATCATATTAATCTGGATTTCCTGAAAAGACATACATTAATGCTGAAATTCAGAAGTGTAAAAGGCTTCTCATGCTGTCAAAATTTTCATACAGCATCTTTGGGGGCCATTATTCTGCCTACCACAAGTGTCTGATATCAAGGATATAAATTACTTGGCTGTTAACTATCAAATCACCCATAGTAAAAAACTGTAAAAACTACTTGTTGTCAAGAGATGATAGAAATTTACATAAATAAAAAGGAATCATATGATACTCCTCTACTCAAAAGTATCCAATCACTCCGTTTCGTTTTCTATTACTGCCAATCAAATTAACACAAACTATTTTATAGTTCCTATAGGTCAAAAGCCCAGCGAGCCCCACTGAATTTTGCTTAGTCTCAAAAAACTAAAATCAAGAAGTCAGCAGGGATGTGTTCTTTTTTGGAAGCTCTAGGAGAGAACAAGTTTACTCATTCAGATTGTTGCCAGAATTTTCTTACACTTGTAGGACTGATATCTCCATTTCCTTGCTATCAGATGAGGGCTGTCCTCTGAGTCCAGAGGCTCTATCTACCTCTGACTTGGGAAAGAGAGGAGTTCCTCCATTTGAGAGCTAATGGGATTAGATTGGACCCACCTAAATACTCAATGATAATCTCCCCATCTCAAGGCCCAAACCATTGATCACATCTGCTTAATTCCCCTTGCCATGTAATGTAACATGGGATTAGGACACTGACATCTTTGGGGGCCATTATTCTGCCTACCACAAAGAGTAAAAGCCACTCTGGAACATCCTATGTAATCTGAGCCCCTATTACCTCTGGTCTCTTTTCTATTACTCTACCCCTTGCTCACTCAACTCTAGCCTCCTCCATGATGTTTCTTGAACACACCAGGCAAATTCCTGCCTCTGTCCTTGCTGTTCTCTGCCTGAATGTTCTTCCCCAGATTGCACTCTGCTAACAATCTCACTGACCTTCAATTTTTGCTCAAATCTCACCTTCTCAATGAGGCATACATGAGTGCCGTTTAATACTCCAGCATTTCTGATCATTTTCCCCATAGCACCTGTTACCATTTAACCTACACAATAACTTATTTACCACGACTATGTCCTGCTGTTTCTGCTAGCACGTTAGCTCCACGAGAGCAGGTACTGTCTTTATTCCTTGATGTATTCCAACACCCTAACACATATTGGGAGCTCAATAAATACTACTTATATTGGTAGTTGAACAAAGTTTTCCAAATATTGACTGATTTGGGGGATTATAGGTACATAAAATATATTTTCTTTTTGTAGGTCATGTAAACAGCAGTAGAGGTACTTAAAATACTAAATTATATCTCCCTGATTCCAATTTCCTCTTTTTAAATCAATGACCTAACTCAATGCTTCCACATTTCAATTCTTCAAGATCAAAAAACCTTTCGTTCTGGCTCAAAAGAAAACTTTGAAAAAGAGAAATGGCGTATTTATACCTGTCCATTCCCTACAAAACACATTTTTGATGATTTACAATAAAAAGTAAAGATGTACAGTAAACCCAAGCCTCAAAAAAAGGCACAAAGGTACAAAGATATAAAAAAGTTGTCAATATTTCCAAAAGCTTAAAGATAGAAATTGCTTTTAATCTCAGATTTTCCAGCTTCTGTTTTTAAAGTTTACTCTTAATTTTTTTCATGTTACAGTTCTGACAGTCACCACAAGATGGAGGTACATCTGTAGTTTGAGTTAAATGTTTCTGAAGTATTAGGAACATGAACACCGTTTTCAATAATAGAAAATCTGTTTAAATTCCACTTGAAATTATGTTTCAAAAACTGCTTCTGCAAAGTTTAATAGCTACCTATAAGAAACAACCAGGAAGAGATAGGTGGTTTAAGTTTATAAACTATCTTCCACTGAGTAACCAAGAAATAACCTAATAACTTAAGATATGACTCAAAGGCTCTAATGAAACCTGTTTTACTGACCCATCTCTTAGAAAGTTCTGAGTCTTAGTGTCACTGCCCCTACTCCAGCACACATTGCCCTGAGATTTCTCCCAATTTGGAGAAACTTGGAGTTAAAGGATGCATATGAGTCCTCTGGACCAGAGATGTCTTTTTAAGAATTTCCCTATGCTTAGGCCTAGATGTTAATATGAACTAAATATATGAAGAATTCAGCAAACGGTAATGATATTTAAATATTCGCAATTAAATGTGCGCAATGATTTATGTTGAGATAATCCTCTGTACACTATAAATTTTAAGTAAACTTTATATGGCCAAAAATAATTCATTTACTTGGCTATAAGTTATTCTTAATACTTTTCGACTATTCTTTTACATAGTAGTTACTTCTAGACCTGCAATCGGAACTCGGATTCATTTAAAACACTTCTCAACTCTAGCACATTTTAAATTTAACTGATTTAATCAAATAACCTAATTATTGAATAAAATGCCTTAATTCCACCCTGCATTCTAAAGAATCTTGGTTTCTGTCTTATTGCTGTCAGTATATCTATGTGATCTTAGGTGAGCCACTTATGTGTTCTGTTATTATCCTTTGTTCCAGCTGCTATGTGACTTACCTACCGACCTAAAAGGTAAGCTTAAAATAATCATTTCATTATAGCTCAAAATCCTGTGAAGCAAGAATTAAGACAAGGCTCGCCTGGGTAATTCTGCTTCACATGATATGAATGGGCTCTTGGTGATACTGAGCTGGCAGTTGGGCTGTCTGACAACCTCATGCTTGATACCTTCCTTGGTCAACAGGAAGGCTGGGTTTGGTTTAGTGGAGGCCCTTTCCCACTGTATGTGGCCTCAGACTCGTTCCACATCTCTCCAGCCAGTGGTCTGAGGCAAATTATTCACCTTGATCCTCCTACCACTAGAAGGGATACAACACTTGGTAGGCTTCTAGATTTTGGAGACAACACAAAATACACATGGGGAAAATGCTTCAAACCATTTCTCAGATGACTCAAGATTTTAGTGGGGCCCAAAATAAGACAGGGCACTAGGAACAAGTGACTTAGCACCTAATCATCAATTATATCATAGCATAAGTATGATGGGCAGAGTTGCCCATCATAAGCTTGGTATTGTCAGGTCCACCAAGCCATAAGGCTGAGCCGAATAGTAATAACCCATGATATATTTAGGATGGGGCCCAAGCTGGTCCAAAAGCTCAAAATTTCACAAAAAGGTGGCCCAGAACTAACATCATTTACCTTCAAGACACTAACATCTCTTCCTCAACTCATAATCTATGGCTTCACTGGAGTTCAAAGGAAAAAAAATTCCAGGCTTGGTTCACAGATAAATGAGCTCGATATGTCACTGTAAGCCAAAACCTGGCTGCCACTATGCCTAAGCATACAGCTCGCTCATTCCTCAGGAAGTAGGCAAAGGAAAGGTTCCCTGAATTCTTACATGTTGAGAATGTCTGAGTGGTTTTTATACTTAAAAACCCATTTTCTTAGGTATACAATCTTTCGCTCACTTTTTTTCTTCACAAATATCTTAAACTTTTTTTCTGGCATAGTGCTAGTCTCGCTCTTGTAAGTCACTGTTTTTGTCTAGATAGCTAAACCCAAAGATTTTATCTGAGATAATATTCTTGGGTAGGCAGGGAGTTTTTTCAATATGTAGTCGTAAATAATTTTTTTTTGGCAACGTATTTTTCATATTTTGTTCTGTATATATGTCCTGAATTTTTTAATCTCTAAAACTGTCATTTTCCCACTGAATCCATTCAATGTTTTTTCTGATTTATAAAGCCATCATCCTTTTTAAATGCTATTCCCCTTATGGCATTATCTGTTGTTCAACTGCTTTTGTGTTTATTCTAGTTTAGTCTTCATTTCTGAAGTTTTCCTTTATTTCTAGTATTTTTCCAAGTTCTTCAAATTCTGATTTTTGGTATTCTTTCACATTTTATGTGATTTTCAAAGCATCTTATAACTCATTTTTAAATAATAAGTTATAGTTTCATTTTATGGGCATGCCTTTCTAATGTACGTTCAATGTCTATAGGCTATAACAACTCTGTATAACTATAGTTCTATATTACTTATTTTTGTGTGAAATAGGATTTTCTGAACTTTTTAGAAAGAGGCTTGGTTCAGGGTAACTTTTCTAGCTTCAGATTCCCACTTCTGTTGTTTTTCTATAGTACTGAAAAATAGGGCAGCTTATCTTCTGAGATTTTCCTGGTTTCTTTGTTTTTGTTTCTGTTCTGTTGGTGGTGTAGTAGTAGTTTCTTAATTATTGTATTTTTTATTGAAATATAACATTGTGTAAGTTTGATGTGTTCAATGAGTTGGTTTCATACATTTATATATTTCTAGCTCTTTTTAAATAAATGCTGTGATGCATACAAAAATAGGTAAGATACAATATTGATTGGGTAAAAAAAAAAAAAAAACATAGCAAACAAATATTTTTAGTCAGAAAGCAAACTTCATACTCCAGAGGTATATGGAAATAAAATTGCCCTCTCAAAAAACAAAAAAACACAAAAAGCCTAGTCTTTTACAAAAATGTGTCTAACTCAAATACAAATGCAAGAGAGTTTAAAGAGATTTAATAGCCATTTCTACCTTAAATAATTGAGTTCTGCATGTGATGAAACAGACCATAAAATATAATCCTATTTTAAGTTGAAAGAGAAAGACTTCAGTATAAAAGTTTTAGATGAAAAATACTCTATAAATGTTAATGATAAATTGATTTTCATCCATGCCAGTATATAGTTCTTAGTATCACTTCATCTCAGAGAAGTAAACAAGTCTTCAACAGTAGTTTGCTGTGATTTAAAAAGCATATCAAAACCTTCCTTCCATACAATGTATTATTTCAGTTATTCTTTATAAAAGTGTTTTAAACATAAGGAGACAGATTACCTAAATACATGTACTATGGTGAAATATTATTTCAATTAAAAATCTCCTTTTCATACAAAAAGGTACCTTGATGAGGTTCTTACCAACCAAAGGAGATAACCTGAACAGAAGAAAAATGAGTGCAAGTGATTGAAACAGTGACTTAGGGAGGGAGAAAAAAAAAAAAAGGTCATAAGTTCATAATGACACCAAAGGGAAAACACTTAACTCACAAGGCACCAATGAAGGCTGCCAAGGCACCAAAAATTACTGAAAACTAATAAAGGAAAAAAGTAAATATTTATTCTGCTATTCTGGTATGAATGATAACCAAAGAGCCCTAGTGGATGGATCAAGGTTCTTCTATATATTTTTTAAAAAAGAAAAAAATCCAGCTAATAAATGCAACAGTAATGACAGATTTGGAAAATCATCACTTTGCAAAACTCAATGAAAAACCTAATGCAGGCATTAATGCATGCTTTTAAAAATATTATGTAAAAAGATTACAGGGAACCTCCCAATGATGGTGTCAGACTTCTGCCAACGTGCCCAATGACCAATCTGAACATCATTAAAAGTAGAGCAAACAACATTAAATGCCTCTTTATTTAATATGATATAAAGTTCATCATACTAATATAAAGTTTTCTTGCTCGAAAACATAAAATCAGAATCTAATTAATTCTCTCCAGACCTAACTTCTAGGATATGGGATAAATGACGAACAGCAAGAAAACAATAGAACAAATTCAATCTATGGGACACTATGGAAAACTCACACAGTTCCTTCAACAAGTCATAGTGTGTGGGACAGGGAGGAAGAGAAAGGAAACTAATTTAGATTTCAAGGCACTCCAAAGACAAAATGACCAAACAGACATACACACCTAGTCTAAATAATGATTCAAATAAACCAACTATAAATACATTTGAGACAACTGAGAAATTTTTAAATGGACTGGATATCAGATATTAACAAATTATTATTAATTCTGTTAGGTGTGATTCTGACATTGTAATTACTTTTGGAAATGTTTTTTTGCCATGTCCTCAAGTATTCAGATTAAAATGACATCACATTTGAAGTCATTAAAGAAAAGGGAAAAGGAAGAAACAGGTATGACAAAATATGGATGTTATTAGAGCTAGATTACAGGTATATGGAGGTTGATGACATATTTTCTCTACTTCAAAAAGCATTTTTAGAACTTTTTGTAATAAAATAAATCACTCTTTCAAAAAACATTCAATACATGTAAGTTTATTATCAAGAACTTTAGTAGGTTTTTAAAAAGACTGTTCTGGCTTTTTAAGAATACTGAAAGATGACAGTCCACGATAGGACATATAAAAACAAGAATAATTAAAATATTAAATACTATCTAAATTAAAAGGCCATAATTCAAATTGTTAATTATAATCTGTCTTGTTAGAAGCAGCTGTACAGTTTCCCTTCATGAAATTCTCCTCGCCAACTCATGAAGACTACAAAGCCTCACCTCAAACTCAATTATATACTTTATAGTAATCAATGCTGAGTTTTTTGTGCTTAAGCATGCACTACTAAAGAAAGTACAAAATCCTGTTTACAGGGATTTTTTGTTTCTTTAAAACATATCTCGATCATCTTTTAAAGTGCGAGCTACAAATATGTTGTATCCTTAAAGAAAAAGGCTTCTAAAGAAAGTATGAGATAGCTATCCAATACCGCCAAGCGTGGTTACATAATTAACCCAAGGAAACCTGGCAGTACTCTGCTAACTGTTTTAGTGTAGCAGCCTCCTCCTTTGTAGTTCAGTTCTTAGCTGTTATTACACTACCAGCCGAACACGTACTCCATTGCTTTGGATACAAGGCTTTCATCTTTTTTTGGCGTTTGTCTGTCAGAAATGACCTAGTGAAAAAACACACACATAATTGCTAGGTTATGGTTTCTTCGGTGTCATAGTGATTAATTTAAAAGAGCCATACACAAAAATCCATTTGTAGAACTAAACTGTATATTTACAGATGAAAATACACCTTTAGTTAGACATCTTTATGCACTTAAGAATAGGAAAATCTCTTTTCTTTGACAAGGCAAATTGCATCTGCTCCTTAAATTAGGAAACTGAACAAACAACACAAAAGCTATAAGAGATGAGGACTTTAAAATATTCATAAAAAAAAAACCCAAAAACTAATAGTAAAAACGACAGTTCTAGAATGACCTCCAAACCTCAGGGGGAAGTCTAAACTGTTACCACCTGCACTACTAAAGCATGACTCTCTCATTTGCTGTTTCAAGACCCATGTCTGTAGGTAGGCAAGTTCGGAACTCCTGCTTAATTAATCAGAAAACAATAATGAATGAGAGTCGTTAATACTTCTACCATTCTTCAACGAATATAATATATTCTTCCTTTAAACTTTTTTGAAACAATAAATTCTGAAACGTGAACTGGTCAATGTTTTCTTTTGATAACGAAAGGCCACTCCAACCTGAGGTTCTTCATTTGTGATACCATCAGATTTAGTCATCTATAAGCTTTTTAATATTCCCTCATGGCAGAAATGTTCACTAACATAATTCTTACATATGCAAATATAACTTAGAAAAAAACTAAAATAAACTCTCAAAATATTTTTAAAATGGCAATAATTTTTCTTTTTAATTCAACTGGACAAAATCCTAAATGTTAAAATGGAAATTTAAGAATGTAAAGTTTACAGGTTTCAACGAGGTAATCACTACAGGAGGAAATATTTAATGGCGTACAAATACAGATCAATCCAATGAAAAAATTAAACATGCTATGTACTTCAGCCTTTAAAGTATATCCCTTATATTCAACTCTTAAAATACCTGATAGTCACTAGTAGAAGCTTTGTATGCTGTAGCAAGAGGTCTCATGGTAGAAATCCTAGGAGTACTTCCAGGTTGGGTTGGTGTACCTAAGGTTTTGATTGGTGGTGTAAAGGCCAGAGGTGAAGATGACAAAGCACATCTGTCACTGTTCTCCATAACACTCTAGAGAAATAAAGATATAAAAATTTTTGTTTACAAACATAATACATATTTCCCAATATTACATCCTACTTACAAAGAAACTTTATTAAAAGATACATACTGTATTTGATCTAATTAATCGTCTAAATAATTTTAGGCTTGATAAAATAATATATGCTTCTTAGTTAGCATTTGGGATCTAATGTTCAGCCAGAAATCTAACTTCAAAGACCTCAAACACCTTCAAGACAACTAGACTCACAAGAGTAAAAACCTCCTAACAAACACTATGGAAAATCATCAAGAAAGAAAAAGAGAATTCTTGGAAAAATTTGGGGAGAGAGGAAAATCAAAGTCCAGTGGTATTTAGTACCTAATAACCTCAAATTTTCCTCTAGCCTCTACAAACATCTGATGCAGCACAATATAATACTTATACAACTGCACAGTAATCCTAGACTATAAGAATAAGAGCCATGTCTGCTTTGTGCACTAATATGTATACATAAGCACCAAGTACAGTCCCTAGCAGTTCTTTAAGTAAACTTTAAGTAAAAGTTCACATTTACTTAAAGAATGATTATGATGATTTTAAAGCCACAAAGTTTAAACTGTGCTCAATATTGTTTTATAAGTATATATTTAATAATTTTTAAATATCTTAAAAGAGAAATAATAAAAAGCTTCAGCCATTTAAGTTTAACCCTCATGCAAAATATTTCATTCTGAAATAGCACCATTTCTTTAAAGTACTTAAAAGAATCTGATATTGCTTTGCACAAGAGAATGAGTTAAGAAGTTAAGAGACCTAGAATCTAGGCCTCACTTTAACAACTCTGGATAAGTTACTTAAGTCTTCTTGGACTCTTTAGCTATAAAATGAAAGGGTTGGGATGGATTGTCTCTAAATTTTAAAGCCTTAGGACTAAATATCTTTGGCTTACCATGAAAAGAGTACCATAACACTATCACATTTTATAAACTAAGAAAAAGAGGCACAGTGAAGCAAAGTAACGTAACCACCAATGTCAATACTTAGACTTATGCACTTCATACAGATTAAGTTGTTTTCCTTACATCAGCAGTAACTTACTTTATCTATACATGGTTTTACACCAATCATGATGGACTCTCCAAAAATCCTCCCATCTTTGCTTAAGGCCTTCCGAGCCTGCAGTTTAGACTGATAACGAATATGCATCCAATTTCCTGTGTTAGACATCTGTTAAGAATGAAGTTGTTTCTTAAAATAAAAAACATATAAACTCTAAACTTAATGAATTACATAGAAAACAAAAATACCTAAAGATAAATCTGCTTCCACTTTTTATTTGATGCCCTGTAAAAAGCTATATACTAAGATTCGACAAAGATCCCATTAGACAATTTCAATCATCTCTATCTGGCTCTTAATTCTCTAATATAAAGAATATGTGGTAAATAGTCTCTGAAAGTAAAGGAATTCTCAAAAGATAATTGTTTCTCATAAAAAGGTCTTATCAACACTTGCTTGAAATTTTTAAAAACTGTATTCATCAACCTGATTTTGTGTAGGAGTTAATCAGTCAATCTCTAGTAATGGAAAAAAGATTTGTTATTTATAACTTGTTGTGCAAGGTAATTTTTAAAGCTCTTTATAAGCTATAAAGCCCTAAGAAGTCAGGAACTTCTCTCTTTTCCTTTATCCCCAATAGAACAAGGTAGAATTGGAAAACAATATTTTAGCATAATCTATCTTTTTTAAGAGACTATGAACTAAGAAAAGGGATGAGGGGAGTCTGAAACTCTCATTCTCTTTCTCGTTTTCTCTCTTTATCCCTTTTTGACAAATACTATGCAACTTCCAGCCTTCCAGACTCCAACAGACACATTCTATGAACACTAAAAAAAAAAAAAAAAAAGAAAAGAAAATAAGAAAAAAAAAAAAAAACAGACAAAATTCAGCAGCAAAGATTTCCTCAATTCATAGATTATCTTTCCTCAACCTAAATCTTGAATTGAAAAGAATTAAGCCTTACCACATGTTTTAAGATATTCCCATATTGTGCAAATTGTAATAATATATAGGAAGCAGATGCTTGAGGAAACCTGAAAAAAAGAGTTGTCCAAAAAGTCATCTTCCACAATAAATAAAAATGCAAACTACCATACTTACAAGTGTTTCAAGATAAATTAGTCCCAACTGTCTAGAAAAACAGGAGACCCTTGATCATTCCGTTTTTCCATCAGATAAATCTATCACTGCCCATCACCCAAAAGCAAATATGTTAAAATTAGTTTTGATTCAGCTATTCGACTCCATCCCTAGATTCCAACCCCTGAAATCTCTAAAATTCCACTTTTACTGTCATTATCATAACCCTTAGAAAAGAACTATGAAGTTACAGTTCTGTATATAATTTACTTTACAAGGGTATGTGGGGTGGGGTGGTGGAGGAGAAATACTTAGGTATGTTACAGTAATTAGAAGGAAAGGAATTTTAAATTATATAGTCCTAACATTATACATTGAGCACCACCTAAAAATTCATAAATTTAGTCTCAAAACAAAAATAAAAGTCAGTAAAAGTATCAATGGTATAGAAACATTTAAAAGGATGATTACCAAAATTTTAAGCCATATACTCTATGTGAAAATCCTAAGTGACTTATACTTTCTTTATAAAGTTTTGTATAATTTGAATATTTTACAAGACATTAATACTTATATAGTCCAAATAATAAAACTATTTTCAATTTGAAAATCTATGGAGTTCTCTTAACCGGTAACTTCAGTTTTCTGGAGCTTGGATTAGAACCCTCCCACCTCCCCGAAAAATCTAAGTCACAAAAATAAATGAGAAACTTCACACTTAAAATCTATGTGAGTAAAATACTCACTGCATTCAAGACCATAATTTTATTTATACAAACCTGAATATAAGATTGCTAACCCCAAAGAAAACCAACAAATGAGGAAGGGTGCCTAACAAAGCAAAGCTAAATAAAATATAAATGAAGGGAAGAAATAATGGTTGCAAGCAAAGGAAGTACTTGAAAATAAAACATAATTTTAAGACTCTAGGACTACTTAGAGTAGAAACATTCCAATACCTTATAAAAAAAATCACCCTAAAACAATGAATGATATCTCATGATGACCCTGAATCAGCAGAAAAAGATAAATTATCAAAGAAAGAACATATAACACATATAACATATTTTATCCCTTAGAAGAAAGGTCTTAGTTCTTACATAGTTATTAAAACACAAAACCAAAAGAAAATAGCTGGAAAAGTGTATGTCTTAAAAGGACTAGAAGTACTTCAAGTAAGTAATTTACCCAATTACTAAGGAATCTTAAAAGTGACACCATTACTATTGAGCCTGAAAAAACAAACTTGAGAGTAGATACCCAAATTCAAAAACATACATGTAGATACCCAAATTCAAAAACATACATGTAGATACCCAAATTCAAAAACTTTCATGAAAGGATACAAAAATTTACACACACACACGCACGCAAGCACGCATGCCCCTCCAACTGCTATAGATAAAAAGACTGTGGGCTTCAATAACACATAGAACCTCTCTGGGAGACTACATAACAAATAGGTGCCAATTATTGCTTTAAAAGAGAGGAAAATTATAGCTGGGGACAAAAGTGGAAGAACAACTTTTCACTGTATATTCTTATATATTCTTTTGAATTTTTAACTTTTAAATAAACTGAATATATAAAGTCCACTAATATTTATCCTCCATTATTTTCCCTTCAAGGAGCTCATGTGTTATTTTTATATTTTTACCCCCAAACTAAATATAGTTAGGTCCAATATCATAGTGCCATATAACATTTTCAGACACAAACCTTACATACTACAGTAAAAACAGCTTAAAAATAAGAAGACCTAAATTTTTGCTGAAGCTTTACTAATAACTAGATATAATACCTAAATCATTTATCTACACCTCAGTTTCCTCATCTGTAAATGATGCGGTATCTAAGATGCTTTAAAGTAATTTTTAAAAAATCTATTCAAAATGCATCTAGGCCTGTCATGCACAATTTCTATTAACATTTAATATTCTGTGACTAGAAAGTATTATGCTTGTGACACAGAATACATACACAAATGAAATTCAATTTGTTACTTCCAAAATGATTAAGTCCACTATAAGCAAAGAAAGTCACTAACTAGAAATAGAGAAAGGAGCTCCCTAAAGTCTAAAGTGATAACCCAATTTCCAGCAAATATGCTGGAGAGAAAATAATCTGAGAAGAGACAAACATAGATGATTTTTAAAAACTATAAATCATATTTAATACTAGTTAACATGCATGCTGAAGTGTCAGAGTGATCTTTACTAATGTCTATAACTTACTCTGAAATGTACCAACAACAAAAAAAGATGAATTAATGGAAGATAAAATAAATGTAGCAAACTGTTAAGTTAGGTGGTGGTTATATGGGTGCCTGCTGTGCAATCCTTTTAATTTTTTTGCATGTTTTATAACATTCATTATAGGAGAGGATTTTTTTTTTAATGGTAAATAATCCAGAAACCTTACCCAAACACAGTCACCCAAGTATCATCGAGGTGATCTTCAGAAGTAAGAGAATCTCCCTGAGTATAAAAAGGATCCAACTGGGCAGGAGATAACGTTGTCTTTCGTGGCTGTCCAATGTTTGCTGGACTAAACATACTTTGCCCTATATTAGTACATTTAATAAAAGTTAGTTACCAATATGAACGTCTTGATTAATTTTTTATATCAAAGCTTTTAGTTTTAATTGAAAAAGTATATTAAAAGTTGGCAATTGCATAGTTTAAAAACACAACTATAATGGAATAATTTCATACTACCATACAATTTGAAGTCATTAATAACTGAGAATAACACAATTTTGCAAATGTTTTATTAATTTCCAGTTAATCCTACACCAGAAAGCTCTCTAGTCAACCTCAAAGACTTCTGTTGGATTCATCTTCCAAACCTACCACTTTCATCATGGCACCTTTGCCTTAAAAATATTCAGTAACTCTTCATTAGCCAAAAACAAAATCCAAATGCCTTGGCCTCCACAATATAGTTCTACCCTTATTTTTCCAATATGCCACTAAATGGTCTTTACCCTAACCCCAGATGTGAATTCAGGTTTTTTGTTTTTATTTGAGTCATTTCTATCTGAAATTTCTGATTCTGTCCTTTTTTCTCTTATCCCTTCAATAGCTACTACTAATCAATGAGTCCTTCTATATGTCTAACATACCAGGATAAATGCTTTACATGATCATATTATCCCAGAGGCACTGTCCTATTGAGACTACATATTTCTGAGCACAGAGACATTTTTCTTTAGCCTGTAGAGTAGTAGTAATGATTCCCTCATAAGGAAATATTACTCCAGCATTTAAATATGCACCAAGCATCCTTTCAGGTATCTAAGATACAGTAGTGAAACTAAGACTATAAAACAAAACAAAAACTATTTTAAAAAACTCCAACTATGTCTAATGGTGCTTAAATTCTAGTAAAAGAGTCAAACAAGTAAATACCTAGTATGTTAGAAAACAAACAAAAAAAATCCTATAGAAAAAAAAATAAAGCACAGAAGAGAGATAAGGCATATATGTATGTATGTGGAAAGGCTTAACAAAAAAAAAAAAACAATTCAATGGGGTGCCATTAAAACAAAATCCTGAAGGAGATAGTAGGCAAAACATTCCAATATCTGAAGACATGAATATTAGGTGGAGAAAAAATAAGTACAAAGGCCCTGAGAAAGGACATGATTAGTGTTTGATGAAGAGCAAGGCCAGTATTCGCATAGTGAGGAGGGAGATTTGAGGTCAGAACAAGTACATGAGCACAGAGAGGTAACAAGATGTCAGACCATAAAGAGAAACTTCACAGGCCACTGTAAAGACTTTTGGTTTTTATCTGAAATGAGCTGGGAAGCCAATGGTAAATTGTAAGTAAGGAAGATATAACAGGACCACAATTTTGAAATGATAATGAAATGGTAGCATTTTACTGAGTGCTTATAACACCATTCTTCATGTATATTTTATTTAATTCTAACAACCTTATATAACAGATCCTATTAGTAGCTCCATTTAACAAATTAGGCAACAGGGTAACGTTAAATAACATTCAGAAAGGAGGCTGGAATTCCAATCTTGACAATTCAATTTCAAACCATGTGCTCTTAGTCAATAATCTAGTTAATACTTATAATTACTACAACAGCAGCTGTACAAGCAAGTAGAGTCCATATATCTTGGGCTCCCCAAGAACCTCTCATGGGATCAGCCAATCCAAAATTATTTTCATTTTAATTTAAGGTTTCATTTGCCTTTTTTCACTCTCACTCACCCAGAGGCTACCTGATTTGATTCAATCAATCAGATTTGAATATAAAAGGCAGATATGAAAATTTAGTTGTATTTCAAGCCAGACAGTAAGATTTGAAAACATAAAATGTCAGTCTTCTCATGAAAATCTTTTCTTGTCAAAAAGTTATTTTTCATTTTAAAAAGAGTTACTTATATTTATATGAAACATTATTTTTGAATGAATTAACATATATTTTTAATGTTCTCAATTGTAATTTCTAATGCAGTAAATATCAATAGCTATATACAATCCCAAAGCTCTTTGGCCTTTAGAGAAAAACTATTCTATAGGACCTTACACATGATTCACACTCCATATTTACTAATTTTCTGAAGGCTCTCTGCTCAATATGTTCTAACTATAAACCTGCTGCCTTGTCTTTTTTTCTTAACTGAGTTAAAATCACCCAAGTTCTTCCAAAGTGTTTATAATCAAATGGATTTGTTCAAGTATATTCTTAAGAAAAAAAAAATACTCTACAGAAGGAGAAGGAAGGTACTGTGGTAAAAGTTTTATGAAAGGCTGTATACAATATTGTCCTGATGGTAGATTTACAATGTATATAAAAAACTCTCAAAGGCTATACAAAATATTTGTAACTGCCTTCAACTCAAAATTTCCTGTACTATACTTGACCACATTTTGCCCTCAATAAAAACACTTTGATAAATGCTGATCCTGTGTCAAGTGCCTCCTATGCGCCTTATAAATGCATGACTAACACAAGAATTTACAGGGACCAAGCCTATCAAGAAATGAAATAATAAAGCTACTATTCAAATCCAAAGCTGAGATACAAAAAGGGTTTCAATTGAGTTTTAACTTCTATTTATGAATATAGAATGATTCCTCAGAGCCATACAAAAAAAAAATAAGTTCTCTTAACAAACAAGCTAATAGAGTGTCACAGTGACTCACAGGACCACTATTAACCCATACCAAAGGACTGGAGAGTCAATTCACTCACAAGATATAACACTCAAAAGGTCAAAGAAAAATTTAAAAAGTGAAAAATTAAATAGGTCCCAATAATTTATTTTTGGAGATTAATATTTTATTCTAGATCCTCATGTTCCAACTGCTACTGCATTACAAAAAATAATGAAAATATCTTTAAAGTATAGGGGGGTGAGAAAGGCAGCACAAAACCTTGCTTTTAGAAGGCAACATGTAATTGTGTCAGAAGCCCAGAATTGGCTTGGCTTGGACGGCAGATAGCAATGCTAGCCCTGGACCAATACAATAATTCACCGTGGCAGAGAGCATCACGTAGCGGGAAAAGTAATATGCTTTGTAGTCAGTTCACGTTGCAGTTCTATTGCTAAAACAACTAATGGTGGTTATTAAGCCTCACTTCCCAAATATTACCATAAAAGAAAACAAAAACAGTAACAATATTAATGATAATGACTGCCTGCATAAACTCAACAGTTATACAGTAGTGTCCCCTTATTCTCAGGGAATACATTCCAAGACCCTCACAGTGGATGCCTAAAACTGTGGGTAATACCACGCCCTTGTATATTACAGCCATGTGACATACAACAACATTTCAGTCAAGAGGCTGCATATATGACGGTGGTCCCATAACATTACTAAAGTAGCTGAAAAATTCCTTTTGTCTAGTGATATCATAGCCATTGTAATATCATAGCACAACACATTAGTACTTATGTGTTTGTGGGGATGCTGGTATACAGTGGTATAAAGTCTACAGCAGCCTACAGTAATGTTCTAGACCTTCACATTCACTCATCACTTACTCAATGAATCACCCAAAGTAACTCCCAGTCCCAAAAGCTCCATTCACAGTAAGTGCCCTATACAAGTGTACTAATTTTTTATCTTTTATGACATATATTTTCTATGTTTAGATATGTGAAAATACAAAAATACTTACCATTCTGTGACAACTGCCCACAGTATTCAGTATAATTACATGCTGTATGGATTTGTAGCCTAAGAGCAACAGGCTGTACATCACATAGCCTAAATGTGTAGGAGGCTACACCATCTAGATTTGTATTCTATGATAGTCACATGACAAAATCACCTAATGATGCATTTTTTAGAATGTATCCCCATTGTTAAGCAACACATACTGTATATTTGTTCCTATACATACACACCTAAGATAAAGTTTAATTTATAAATTAGGCACAGTAAGAGATTAACAACAACTAATGATAGAACAATTATAACAAAACACAGTAAATAAAAGTTATGTAAATGTGGTCTCTCTCAAAATATCTTTTTGTACTGTACTCTTCCTTGTACTTAAAGAAGTACTCTACAGCTTCTCTTTGGCATATCTGAATTTCCAACATCACTACTCTTGCACTCCATTAAGTAATATAAAGGTTACTTGAACACAAACACTATAATACTGCCACAGTCAATCTGATAACCGAGACAGCTAAGAGACTAACGAGCAGGTGGCACACAGAGAGCATGGATACACCGGATAAATGGATGACTCACGTCCTGAGATTAAGCGATGGAGTGGGACGGCTGCGATTTCATCGTGCTACTCAGAACAATGTGCAACTTAAAATTTATAAACTGTTTATTTCTGGAATTGTCCATTTAATATTTTTGGACCATGGCTATGTTTAAGTCCTGTAATGCAGGCATGTAAGATGGAGGTTGAACACTGTCTGGATTGCAGAATGTTAGCAATCCAGTTACTGTGGGTAACTGAAACAACAAAACTGCAAATAAGGGGAGACTACAGTATTCATACTGAATTCTAAAAGCAGTTCTATGAGAAATAACTGCCATAACCATTTTACATGAGGAACACAAAGCACAAACATACATAAAATGCCTATCTAACCTAACATAGTTAAAGTTAACTGAGAGCATGTTTAAGAGGTTCAATAAATGTTAGTTTCCATTTTGAGGCCAGCATCACCCTGATACAAAAACCAGATAAGGAACTATGAGAAAAGGAAACCAACATTCCTGATGAATACAGATGCCAAAATTCTCAACAAAATATTAACAAATTAAATTCAACACCACATTAAGATGATCACACACCATGGTCAAGCAGAATTTACCCTTGGAATACAAGGATGATTGAACATACTCAGCATCAATAAATGTGATATACCACATTAACAGAATTTAAGATAAAAATCACATGACCATCTCAATAGATATAGAGAAAAACATTTGACAAAATATAACATCATTTCATGATAAAAATGCTCAACAACCTCGATATAGAAGGAACATACCTCAACATAATAAAGGCCACATACAACAGCCTACATCTAATCATATTCAATAGAGAAAGAGTTGAAACATTTTTCCCTAAGATCATTAATAAAGAGGGTGCCTACTCATCACTATTCAACATAGTACTGGAAGTCCTACCCAGAGCAATCATGTAAGAAAAAGAAATAAAAAGCACTCAAAGAGGAAAGAAAGAAGTATAATTATCTTTGTTTGCATATGACATGATTTTATTTAGAGAAAATCCTGAATATACTAACAAAGTATCTGAAAAGAAAAAAAATCCCAATTACAATAACATCAAAACAACAAATTTAAGGAGGTGAAAGATTTCTATACTGAAAACCACAAGACTCAGATGAAACAAACTGAAAACAGAAACAAATGGAAAAATATCACGTGTTCGTGCATAAAGTGAGTTAATATTAAAATATCCTTACTTCTTAACGCCATCTACAAAACCGTTAACAAAATGAAAAAAACCACCTCTGAATGGAGAAAATACTTACAAACCACACATCTGATAGGGGTTAATATCCAAAATAAATAAGGAACTCATACAACTCAATAGCAAAGAAAACAATCCAATTTTTAAAAATGAGCAAAGGAACTAAATAGACATTTTTCCAAAGAAGATATACAAATGACCAACAGTACAAAGAAATGGCATTCAACATCACTAAACATCTAGAAAATACAAATCAAAATTAAAAATTGAACTACTACATGATTCAGCAATCCCACTTCTGGGTATATAGCCAAAGAAAATGAAAACAGAATCTCTAAGAGACGGCAGCATTCCCATGTTCACTATAGCATTATTCATAATAACCAAGATATGAAAACAATCTATGTGTCCATTAATGAATGAATTTATAAAGAAGATGCAGTACATACATACGATGGATGTTATTCAGCCATGAGAAAGAAGGAAATCTTGCCATTTGCAACAATATGGATGAACCCTGAGAACATGATGTTCATGATACTAAGTGAATGAAATCAGAGAAAGACAATTACTGTAAAATCTCACTTATATATGGAATATAAAAACCTCAAACTCACAGAAACAGAGAGCAGAGTGGTAGTTACCAGGGCTGAGAACTGGGGAATATAAGATGTTGGCAAAAGGATACAAATTTCCAGTCATTAGATGATTAAGTTCTGGGAATCTAAGCTACAGCACAGTATTATCACTAATAACACCGTATTATATCCTTGAAAGCTGCTAATAGATCTTAAATGCTCTCACCACAAAAAAGAAATGGTAAATAGGTGTTAGCTACACTATTATCATTTTGCAACATGTGAGTGCATCAAATCAACACATTGTATATCTTAAACAATGTTTTATGTCAATTATGTTTCAATAAACCTGTAATAAAAAATGTTAGTTTCCCTTAGATATATCCATACACTGACCCATAACAAGACTTACCTGTAACTCCAAAAATCAAATGAAACAGTAGGTGAAAAAAACTCAAAAAAGTTAACTGTTTTAATAATAGATAACTTCAACATAAATGATGCACTTGGTACAATTATTCTTTTGCATTAACAGTACAAACATATTCAGAGTCAAGTCTAAAGGACTTGTAGGAATGATGTACATCTCTTGCCTACAAGCAATACCCCACCAAAACTACACCCTTGACAGTCTCAAAAGTTAAAAATAACCATCAAGTAAAAATTACAATGCAACAATGTGATCCTAACTAAAGAGAAAAAATATATACATGGTCACCCAAGGATTTCAAAACTTAAGCTTAACTCTTTAAGTATACCACACAAAGTGAATCCCTTTACTTCATTCGATTCAAATTTAGAAACCACAATTAATCTAACCAATTGATGCAGCCTTTCCAAAAAAAATTGTTTCAGATTACCTCAGATTAGGTTTATTAAAGAATCTATTTAATTCAAAATACTATCTTATACCCTACTAGAAAACAAAAAAAGTTGCTCAAGATTGACTGCTTATTTTAGTCATCAAGTTAATAGGCTAACAATTCATCAGCCAACAAGCTTGAGAATCAAATATTCAAATATTTTTATAAAAGCAATCAAACAATTGATGATATGCAACAATTATTAGCTCTAGAGAAAACAAAGGTATACAGGAAGGAAACAATCCAAGGATTACTACACAGCTCAGTCCTATAGATTACCTAACTTTTAAAACTGAGTTTGCTGGTTTTTTAAAAGAGAATACAAAGTAAATCATTGAAATGAACATCAAACTGCATACTATGATACATTTAACAAATATTCAAAAACATTATGCATTTAACAGGTAAAACATATTTCCAAAATGAGTCTCATTTAAAATTAAAAACATCCCATTTTGACAAGTGGCTGCTTACCAACTAACTTCCCACTATCCCTTTAAGAAACAAGGAGAAGCACATAAAAGATACTCTTAAATACTACAGAGACAAAGCTTTAACACATAAAAGGTAGTAAAAGGCATTTTAGCATAAAATCTGAAGCCAATTCAAATTTTTTTTTGTCCTGTATTAACATTAAGAAGGTACAATTTAATATACAACATCATGTAATAACCTTCAAGCAAGAAATTAAATGAAGGCTCAAAATGAGACAATCATTATGACCTTTAAAAATAAAACAAATCAAAATTAAGTCTCAAATGAATAAGCAATCTAATTTTTGCCCTGTCAACTACTCTGAAAAACATAATTACTTATACATAATTTAAAACTATTTACATAAGTTTAGCATAATTGCCCCCCACCTCGTTAATGTTTAATTGCTCCACTGATTCTACTTCCTTTCAATCAGATTTCTGGTACTCACATGCTATGCTTTATAAGATGAAAATAAGTACACCTATCAAACCACATCAAATTGGACTGTAATGTGTCTCCCTTGGTAAATCACAATTCAAACATTCTCACAAAAGGGATTAAAGTGGAGGTCAAAAGACCTTATTACTCTTTATGAAAATGTCCTCAATTAATGAATATATTCAATTATTCACAATAAACCAAATGAAAACAAAAGAGATAAAAGTGGTATATTTTAAACATATACATGACATACGAAACAGGGAAAAAAGAGGTCCCTGGCACTGTTGTCACCTTCTTTCCATGAAACAAAGTAGTACAATGAATAATAAAGAATTTGGCCTCAGCACAAAAAGAGGCCAGCCCTTTGTCAAGTTCCTGAGAGAGAACCTCTAAACCCTAGGAATTTTCCCTTGCAAAAGAGTGTTTTTGTCATTCATGGTAGGCCTTCCAATGCACTGGATAACAAGGTGACTAAGAGTGGTCCGTGGTAGTTTATGGTAACAAGGTGACTCACGATGGGGGCAAGACTCACTATAGAGACCAACCATGTGATACAAAGAATGGAGTTTTGAGCCACATGATATCAGCCCACCTCTGGGAAGAGGAGGGGACTAGAGATTGAGTTTAGCCCTTGCCCAATAATTCAATAAATCATATTTACATAATGAAACCCCAATAAAAACTCTAGACATGAAGGCTCCAATGAACTTCCCTAGTTGGCAATACTGTGTACAGTGCCATCTATCAATGCCAGGAGGGTAATATATCATGAAAGCTTTGTGTTTTGACCCTTCCAGACTTTGCCCTATGCATTTCTTTCTTTGGCTATACTTTGTATCCTTTTGCTATAATAAAACTATAACCATACTTACTTTCAGCGGGTTCTGAGTCTTTCTAGTAAATTACCAAACATTAGGGTGGATTGGGGAACCCCTGAATTTGCAGAAGTGAGGGTAGCTCTGGGTAACCCCAAATTTGTGGCGGGCATCTGAATGAGAGTAATCTTGTGGGGACTATTTCCTTAGACTTTTCAGTTTGACAAACTCATTGTACCCAAAAACATGTTTAACAATGAATACAACAAACATATGATCAAATGTGAACTAGACACTTGTATTCATCTCTAATCCCTGAAAACACAATGACAGTCATTCTATAAGGTCTCAGGTTTTGGAGGACACAGAGACTATAAAAGAGGTAGCTGGCTGAAATCCAGGAAGACAAGTTTAAAAGTGAGTATAATAAAGGGTGAGATGACAGGCTCCTCCTCATCTAAGCAGTCAGATGACTGTCACTCATCCATTCCACCCACAACAGACCAAGAACTTAAACTCATAAGAAAAGGAATCTAAATGGCTCAGGACTCAGTCCAGTCACAGAAGAGAACTGTAAGGAGACTGATTAAGTGAAAATTTGGATGTTAAAAAGGATACTTCTCCCTTTCTATATTCAAAAGTACCAGGGTGAATATTAAAGAATTCCACTTTGGGAAGATTTAAAAGAAAAAAGACCTGCATATGCTGAAATCAGATTTTTTCCCAACAAAAATCTAGCTAACTGTCTAATCCCCTCACAGTAAAGCCCAATAAGAGACAAATAGCCTTCTCCACCAATTTTCCCCTTCCTGCCAATATTGATGCAAATATAACACAGATTCCAAGTAGCTTTTCAGTGCCTCATTTGATAAATATGCCTCCAATAAGAAAGACAGTAGAGATAGGAAAAAAAAATTAAAAAATAAGAACTAAAAAAAACAGACAATATGAGCAGGAATAAAAAGACCAACATCAATCTCACTGGTAAGATATTATGTCCATGAAACATGAACAGGATGCTACATTTTTAAGTATATTCAGAAAACAACAAAAAAACTTGGAAATTAAAATGACAAAATAAAAAATTATTATAAGAGTTGGAAACAGATTGAGGATAACTCTCAGAATTATTTATATAAATATATATATATTTATATAAATAAAGATAATATAAGGGAGAAAAAGTAGAAAATTAGAAAAGTATACAGTATTCACAATCAGAAGGGATTCCTGAAGGGGGGGGAGGGTGGGAGAAAGAAAGAAAAAAACAGATGGAGAACAATTATCAAAAAAATATAGGGAAGTACCCCAGAACTAAAGGTTTCTTGATTTAAAAGATCCATTAATTAAGTCCCCAGAAAAACAAAGGAAAAAAAATCCCACATCAAGGCACATTCATGAAATTGAGAATACTAATCCTAAAAAGACCTGAAATTTTCAAAACCAGGCCACATACAAAGACTCTGGAATCATCACTGCAAATGACTTCCAAAGAACACAAGAAGCTGGAAGACAATGGAATGATGCCTCCAAGATTCTGATGTAAAACACTATACCTGTCCAAGCTAGCAATCCAGTGTACACATAGAAAAAAAAAGTATTTTAGACATGAGGTCTTAAACTTCACTTCTTCCCACACGAGCTTTCTTACAAAGTTACTCAAATATGTTCTTCACCAAAATGGGGAAATAAACTAAAAGGAAGCATGTTATCTAGGAAAAATAACTCAGCTCTAGAAACTTGCTAAGACAAGTCCTAGGATGATAGTTGTATACTATGCTGAAATAGGAAACAGCCAGAAGAAAGGCTAAGAGAGACATTCTCAGTTTAAAACAAACAAAAAAAAAAGTGTTTGAAATTATGAGCATTTTTAAAGATAGATATGTATCATAGCAACAGAACAGTTACTTAAAAGGAGCAAATGACACATAGAAAATTAGACAAATGGAAAAAAGTGACAATTATTAACTAAAATTAAAATTTTACAGAAAGGATAAATTATAAGATTCTACTTGGTTCAGCACTGATAGTGTTTATAGTCATAATAATATAAACAACAAAGGAATGAAATTTGATAGAATTATGTTCAGATAATGTGAAGGAGATAAGATATAGTATCTTCAATTACCTTAAAGATAAAATTTTAAAAACTGAAAATCAAGAATTAGGAATATAATCATATATAGCTGAATAATAGACCTCCAAGATGACTACATCCTAATACCTGGAATCTCATCCCCAGAGTCTTAGTCCATGGAACCTTACCTTATATGGCAAAAGAGACTTTGCAGATGTGATTAAGAATCTTCAGCTGGGAAGATTATCCAGGACTATTCAACTGGGTCCCCAACATAGCCACTAGTGTCCTCATAAGAGGTAGAAGGAGGCAGATTTTACTACAAAGAGGTGATCTGATAATGGAAACAGAGATTGGAGTAATACACCTTGAAGATCAAAGGAGGGCCGTAACCCAAAGAATACAGGTAGCTGCTAGAAGCTGGAAAAAAAATTCTCCCTAGAGCTCTAGAAGGAAACAGTCCTACTAACACCTTGACTTTAACCCAATGAAATTGATTTTGGACTTCTGGCTCCTAGAACTGTAAGAGAATAAATCTGAGTTGTTTTAAGCCACTAAAATTGTGGAAACAAGAAATTAATACAGCACCTCATTCGAGCAATGGAATTTTGAAAGAAATACCTCTAAGATCTGACCTGGTTAGTTCTGGAAAAGTAACAGTAAAGACTGCTTCATTTCATTATAAGTATTTAAGTACTATTTTTTTAAACTGTGTTGATTAAAATATAAAATATTACCCCTACCAAAACTAAAGACGACTGAATGGTACTATAGTTATTTAAGAATGAGACTAAGTAAATTTTGGTGACTAATTTTTAAAAGTCTATGTGGTAAGCAGAAAATGGTCCCCAAAAATGACCATGTCCTAAAACCCAGAAGCTGTGAATAAGTTACATTACATGGTAAATAGGAAATAAAAAGGATACAGATAGAATTAAGATTGCTAATCATCTGATCTTAAATAAGATTATCCTGGATTAACTCAGTATATCTGACATAATCACAAAGGTCTTTAAACAAGGAGGGAAAAGAGAGTCGTAAGACTCAATTGGCCATACAAGCTTTGAAGATGACATGGAGCCATGAGCCAAGAATCCTGGATAGTTATAGAAGCTAGAAAAAGAAAAAAAAAAGATACTCCCCACAAACTCCAGAAAATAATGCAACCTTACCAATGCCTAGCTTTTAGTCCATTAAGACTCAATTCAGACTTTGGATATCCAGAATTCTAAGATAATAAATCTGAGTTGTTTTGAGGCACTAATCTATGATAAACTGTTCAGCAGCAATAAGAAACTAACATAATCTAGAATAAAGTTGTGTTTATTTTAATTATTATTAAAAAAAACCTATTTCATGACAAGCTGGACACATATCCTCTCTTGTTTGGCGTTGGAATGTCACTGCCTCAAAATACTACATATATATATTAGCTTCCTATGATTACCACAAACTGGGTGGTTTAAAATGATAGAAACTTATTCTCTCCCAGTTCTGGAGGCCAGAAGTCCAATCAAGTTTTCAGCAGGGCCAAACACCTGCTGAAGGTACGAAGGGAGAATCCACGCTTGTCTCTTCTAGCTTCTGGTGACTGCTGGCATGTTTTGGTGTTCATTGGCTTGTGGCAACAACTCTCCAATCTTTGCTCACATCACTTTCTCCTCTGCATGTCTCTCTATTCTGTGTCGGATTTCTTTGCCTCTTTCTTATAAGGACACATAATGGATTTAGGGACAACTCAGGTAATTACCAGGATTAATTTCTCCTATTTTGTTAATTGTCTAATACTCCTTGAGAGCTCCTCCTCTCAAGATCCTTAATCTTATGTTTTGGCCACACAGTATTATTCAGAGGTTCTGAGTATTAAGATGTGGGCATATAATTTGGGGGCCACCATTCAACTCACTATCAACTTAGATCCCTCAGTCTATTCAAGTCAACATTTTCTGAGGTCCTAGCTCTGTGACTGGTAAATAATAAAGATCTTGAAGGAATCTTTGTCCTGTAGTTCATAATCCAGTAATGGAAAAAGATAAAAGCTGAGCAGTGAGAGCTTTATAGGAGTATATAATAAAAAGCAACTAATCCTTATCAGAAAAAGCATCAGGGAAAGTTCCCTCAGATAAATTAATCCACCCTGACCCCTTCCAGGAACGTTATCAGAACTCTGAGCTAATAGCATGGACAAAAGCAGCCAAAAATTGCTCTAGTCTAATTATCACACTTAATTAACAATACACTAACACAAATAAGGATTGTAATTCAGTAGATATAATTCAATACCTTTTTGAGAAGAGAGCTGTTAGATGAGTGAAAGAACTTCTCAAGAAAAAGTTAAGAAAAATTTAAAAGAAGATGAAAAGCTGGTAATATTTAAATAGTAGCAGAAGAAAATTGAGAAATGAGGATGGGGAAGAATAGAGCAAACGTATTTAAAACATTCACTACCAAGTTAATAATATGCCACAGCTGAGAAGAGTTTCTGAAATTCTTAAATCCAGATTTCCCGCTTTGTCATATGAACAAAGTTTTTCTGCACCAGAAATAAGACATCAGTTACAGAATTTAAAAGCAAATTAAAGACATTAGCATAAAAGATCACTCATGTCATTATATCCCATGACCTCTTTATAAAGACACCAATCTCTGAAAGTTATTTAACACTAAATATAGGAGTTAAAAAAAAAAAAAGCCAAGTGAAAAGTCTACATTTTCCCCTTAATCTTCTCAAGTCAATTCCATTTTCCCATTTCTTGCTTATTATTGGTCATGCAATGGTAGGTCCTCATTCCCATCAGATCTTTTCAAAAATATTCTCTTTCACTTATGCTCCATTAAGACTTTCTTTATACAAAATTCCTTAAAGTCAAAGCAGAAGCAGCAGTGCCCCCAAGTGGCCAATTTATGATAGCTATGTTTTCCTATCTTGTACTTTCATATTTGATTTCCAAAATGACAAGAACCTCATAGAAGTTACATTAGACAAAAATAAGTTAACAAAAGGAAACTTAATTAATGTTAATCCTGTGCTCTTTTACTTAATATTAATAAGAATATTACAGTGCATGCTTTTCAGACACCTAAGAGTTCCCTGAAAGCATTAAATACATTACTTAACATTTTTTGCATTTTCAAGTCCCTGGGATTTCTTACTGACTCAATTTTAAACAGCTAAATAGTCACTATTAGTAACAGCCACATAACAAAGCACTGTCATCTACCTATTTGATCAGATAAGATTGTTAAACCTAAACTAATTCCCCTAAAACATTCTACCTCAAGTATGTAAGTATGAGACTGAGGTGACAGCCTAGATTTTTCAGTAGACAGAAATATGTAGTAGACAGAAATCTAAAGATATCCACCCAAAGTTTCTGTTCCTTAGTTTCATTGACTGGTAATTCAAATGCTAATCTAGGTATTTCTGTGAAGGGACTTTGCAGGTAGCATTAAGGTTAATAATCAGCTGATCTTAAAATAAGGAATGTCCATGGATTACAGGCATCTCCACTTTTCACAAGTTTGCTGTACACCACTTTGGTTTTTGCTAACTGAAAGAAATCCAAAGAGAAGATCGCCTTCATGAAAAATGTAAAAACTGAAAATAGCATCCAGCGTTTGTTTTGCAGCAAGCCCTTACTGAGGCAGCACACACCTGAGCAGCAGTGAGAGTTGTATCACCAAGCTCCTTCCCTGGGAACTAAGCATCTCAGCATCAAACAGCCTTAGTTTTGAACTGTGTCTATGAGCATATGTGCTTTATAGAGATTTATTTGTGCATACGTTAGCAAGACATGTCCTGAAATACATAATTGCTTCTTTGCTTTAGACCATTTTCAGCTTTCAAAAAGTTTCATAGGAACAGAAACCTGTAATTTGTTGGCCCAAATGTAATAAAATGAACCCTAACAGCATCAGATGGCAGAAAAGTCAAATCAAAGAGATCCAACAAAAGGAGGTGGTCAGAAAGATTCAAAGCATGAAAAAGGACGTGTCTGCCATTTTCTGTCTTTGAAGACGGAAGGGGAGTTACAAGCCAAGGAATGAGGGCAGCTTCTAGAAACTGAGAACAACCTCCAGGTGACAGACAGCAAAGAGACCTCAGGCCTACAACCACATGGAACTGAATTCAGCCAACCACCTAAATGAGCTTCCAGAAAGGAACACAGCCCTGCTGGCACCTGACTTCTAAAAAAGCTGTGCCTAGACATATACCTATAGAAACTCTGATAACAAATTTGTGTTGTTTTAAGCCACTAAGTTTTTGATAATTTGCTATGGCAGCAATTTACAAGTAATACAGATTTTAGTACCACAAATGCAGAGCTACTGTAACAAATAAATAAACGTGTGGAAGTAGCTTTGGGATCACAGTGGGCAGAGGCTGGAAGAAATTTAAGGAGCATGACAGAAAAAGCCCAAATAGACCTGAACAAATTGGAAATAGAAATCTCGACTTTGAGAACAGTGCCAGTGAAGAAATCTGGATTTGGAGAATAAAAAGATCTCATTTGTTACTGGATACTGCTTTTGCTATCCGTTCTGACAATCTCTGCCTTTCTAGAGTGTTTAGTATATTGTGATTTATATAATTGTTGACTTGGTTCATTTTAAATCTACTCTCCTGCTATTATTTCTTTTGTTCCATATTTTTGTTGTTGTTGTTCCTTTCTTCCTGTCCTATCTTCCTTTATATCTAAGCCACCACCATCCCTTACCTAGATTAATGCAGTAGCTTCCTATCTGATCTCTTTGCTTCCACCCTTACCCTTACCCCAAAGTTTCTTACCACACACAGCAAACCTCCTCCTATTTGTTTTCCACCTTTTCTGGGTAAAACCAGTTGTTCAATGAGTAGAATATCATAGCTTATCTTTAAATTCAGAAAAGAATCAATCTACAAAAGTATTTCCTTCCTTAAGGAAATCACTGACATTTGATAACATCTCCAAGTTTGAAATACAAATGAAAAAATTTTGGCATTTATCAACAAAGGTTTTATATTATCTTTGAAGAGCAGAAAACAGTCTTTGGTGTTAAAAGGCATTGCTTACCTGTTCCAGGAGTAGTTGTCATAACTCCAACAAGAGGACTCTGCATTACTGACATGTTTGCCTACATAAAAACAGAAGCATTAAAGAAAAACTGCAAAGTTCTAACAATAACATAAGCATAATAAATGTTGAAAGGCTTCATTCGACAGACAATTGAATGTCTACCAAGAACCAGAGATATCTATAATTAGCTCAAAATCAAAGAGTAGTCAACTTTTATTTTTAGGTTGAACAGTACTAATCTAAAGTATGCTAGACCCTTAGCATATTATTTGTTTAAAATAAGTTAGGTTGCACTAGGTAAAAAAGACATTATTTTTAGTAGAAAGTAACAGTGCTATTTGCTTTTAGTTCCTAAGGTACAATACTTGAAGTAACAGATAATGGTGATTATTCAAATCACCAAGTTCACAAAGAAAATTTTATTTTTAAATAGACATTTACAAACCACGAAGTACTACAAATTCAAATCAGTCTATACAATATAAGACAGCATACTTTAGCCTCTACGAGTCAAAAGTTACAAAGCAGGAAAATTATCAATAATAGTTCCTTTAAGTGTGAGAAAATTAAAGATTCAAGTAGTTAAAAGTCCCATAAACAAAAGGAATATCAAGAATGACAACACTCTTTCTCTAGAAGTAAATATATTTTTTAGCAGACTAATTAAACTAAGGAAATCAAAATCTTACTATTATCTAACAGCCAGAATCAAATGTTGAAAGAATGTTAAGAGAGATACAAAATGTCTATCATTCAATTTTTTAATGCCAACTCCTTTTAAAATTAGAGAGGATGGGCAAAGTCTTAGGGGGCAAAACTAATTTGGGCTTTAATCTAACAATAATATTCTTATCAAGTTTCAATCAAAAACATTCTCTATAAATTGACCCACAAGACTTTTAAACATTTTGAACATAGCAATAACTGTAAACTACCTTTTTCATATATCATCAGAGTAATGAAAACTAACAAATTTATAAGCCAGGGGTTTTCATACCAAACTAATAGAAAGTAATCTGTTTAACACAATTTTGCTTTACTTAACGAGTAGGCCTAGTATGCCAGGAATATCAAGTCTATAAATAGTCAAATTTACTGAAGAAGCCTTCTACTTTCTTAAGCTTTCCCAACAACTATGTTATATTGATTTAAGGAAAGTCATTAAACATTTTTCCAAATTAAACAGCAAAAATATCTTTATACAAAGAACTTATCAGTTTAACTGACATACTTTGTTTATATGTCCTAAGTGCAACAGTAATAGGAGAGAACACCTGTTACTATAAAAAGCTACTAAACCTCCTATTTAAAAGAAAAACCCATACCACCTTTCCAGTGACAATCAAGAGTTATCATAATAATATTAGCATACCATGGTTGTTACAAACATTAGCTCTAGATTCAGAACTCCCTGGGTTGAAAGCCTAGCCCTGCTAGACTAGCTCCCTGAATCTTGACAAATTACTTAAACTGTAAGATCAGGGCCTGTGCACAATAGGAACTTCGTAAGTATCAGATACTTTCTTGTAGCAATCAGTCCCATCAAAACAGAGAATCTCTATCTTGCATAATCTATGACTGAAAATAACACCACCAGAACACCTACACCAACCAAACCTTAACACCACCATCAGAACACCTAACCTGGAAACATACTAACCTACCAGCTCATAAATATGCAGGCGGCAGTGTTTTTCATAAAATAAGTAAACAGTGAACTTAGCTCTAAAGGGACAGAGGTCTTATATTACTAAAACGATTCCTAAAACAAACACTTCAAATCACTACATAGTACCCTAGATCTGGATAAAACCCCGAATATTCACTTGTTCTTTCACAGAATTATGTATAAACATTGAACTTTTTAAAGAACTGGAATGACTGAAACCATAATCATTTCTACATATATATATTAAATAGGTTAGGGGCATGGACTGGTGAAGTGTCCATAGAATTACTTATATGAGAAAATAATCTGGAGTTTCATTACATTTTTAAGTATGTTTCATGATAAACACAATTTAAGCAGATTCTATGATAAATGTCCTTAATGTGTATCCTATGCAACAAAATTACACTAAATAGACCTCAAGGAAATACTTCAAATTACTGACCCTCACTGTAAAGCCACATAAAACCATGAAATTATTAACAGTGGGTCACGAATGAAGGTATGTGTATCACCTGTCTTCTTGAAGTTAAAGGTGTTGATCCAAGTCCTGGACTGGAAATGTCATCATATATACTTCTAACCGGTGGAGCTCCGCTTTTGTCTTTATGAGCTGGTACAACTGGTTGTGGTGGTGACCCACCTACAATGTATAAAAATATAGTTAGGCAAGAAAACAAAGAAAACTTACATCTTTCTGGTAAGATTTTTTAAATTTATATTTTTAAAGTACTGACTTAAACTCTTGTCTCCCAGTGCTTCTCAAACGTTAATAAATATGAAAGTCACCTGGGGATCTTGTTAAAATTCAGATTGATTCAGAATGTGTGGGGTAGAGCCTGAGATTATGAATTTCTAACAAGCTCCTAGTAATGCCAATGCTAGTGATCCACAGACTGAACTTTGAACAAAAGATTCCAGAACCAGTAAATAGAAATTTTAGTTTTCAGTAAGCACACACAACTTTTGCTTTCTCTACAAAATGCTTAACATCTCAATACAAAACGTGATCTTATTTCTCACTTGAAAGTCGGTATTAAATAGCTCCAGTGTGCATGTACGCATATACTTGAATAAACAAAATCCTCTAATGCGGAATTTGCCAAGATTAAACAGCCCCCATTCATGTTTTTCACAGTAAAAACGGATTTAAGTACATAATAAAGACATAGGACCAACTTTTAGGGACATAAAAATGTCTTTAGAAGTCAGAAAATCAGCAATGTCAAATAGTGAAACAGCCCATGCCCTCAGTAAGACTAATAATGTTTGAGCCTAGACAGTACAGCATAAGCTATTTAGAGCACAGGCTATAGCACAAAATTGACCTGGCTTTAACCTCCTGCTCTGTCACAAGCAAACTTCAGCAAGTTCTTTACTGCATTTAACCTGTTTTCTCTTTTGAAAAATAGGGATACTACTACCTATCCTTTAGATACAAGAATGAAAATAACATAAAATACTTAGCATACTGCCTGGCTCATAAATACTCAAAATATATTAGCTAAAATAATAACATATTTGAAATATATACAAAACAAAAATCTGTCCAGAATATTTTTAAGCAAACTATTTCAATTACAATTCATAATTCTCGTTGATTCTGTGTATATATACATACATATAAAAAAAACGTTTATATAAAATAAACCCTTTAAACCAAATAATACCTTCAAGACAATTAAAGTAATAAGATTTTACATTTAAATATCTACTGAAATATTATTAGATTACATTGGAATTCCACCATTTTGTAACTAATTCTCGCTACTCAGTTAAAACTTTAAAGTTATATTTTAAAATATTTCTTTACTAAAAGCATCCTGTAAAAGATACATGTTGCATTTAGGTAACAACATTTTGTACTGACAATTGCATATTCTCTGTAAAAAAAAAAAAAAACCCTGTAGTCTGTGAAGTCCTTTCACTAAACACACTACAAGTGAGAATCTTATTTCACTCAGACTAGAAATAGAATTCATATCTATAAATTTTCAAATTATATTTTTGACTATTTACTATTATTATGTTTAAGATAAATTATTTAAACCGAATTCAGTTCAACAATCAAATTTCATCCCCCCACCAACACATACACTTTAATATCTCTGAAACAGGGATAATTTACAAAAAAAATGGATCTTGGCATTGTATTATATCTAGTGTTTTTCTTTCTTAGTGGTCCTTAGAATAACTGAGTTTTACAATCAATGGCATTTTAGATTGGATGAAATGTAGTACGCATATTTTTAATGAGTGATTCTTGGAATTTTAGTAGTCCCCTGCTTACCTATGGTTTTGTTATCTGTAGTCTCAGTTACCCCCAGTCTGAAAATGTTAAATGGAAAATTCCAGAAATAAACAACTCGTAAGTTTTAGACTGCACACTGTCCTGAGTAGCATGATGAAATCTCTCTGTCCAGCCTAGGATTTGAATCATCCCTTTGTCTAGTGTATCTATACTGTACATACAGTACAATAAGATATTTTGAGAAAGAGACCGCATTCGCATAATTTTATTATGTTGCTATAATTGTCTATTTTATTATTACTGTTAATCTCTTATTGTACCTAATTTATAAATTAAACTTTATCATAGATATGTATGTATAGGAAAAAACAGTATACATAGGATTTGGTACTATCGGTGGTTTCAGGTATCCACTGGGGGTCTTGTAACATGGACTGCTGCTTACATTTCTATTCCAAGAGTCTTAAAATAAAAAATACTTCATTTTTAAATTAATAAATGGGTTGATAAAGGTGAAAGACGTACCATTATTTTTTAAAATTCTAGTACATATACTGACAGTTCTATGAAACTATTTTAAGCTATTTACCTACCCGCAAGCAAAGGTGATCTCATTTCCATTACTCCTACCGAAGGGCCACTAATTGATCGAGGTTGTGGAGTCACTGGAGCTGGCAAATCCCCCATTAAAAATCCAGGTAAGAACTGGGCATTAACCCCTGGCTTTGGAGATGTGGGTGAACCCAGCATCATTGGTTCAGATCCTAAACGAATCAAAAAATAAAATAAAGAACTTTAATGTTATAATATCTAACAAAAAGATGCAAATATCTAGCATAATGTTGAAAATATAATGTTAAATACTACAGAACCAGTAAAATTTATTATTTTAAAAACCAATAAACTTTTCTAGAAAAATATGAGTATTTTCTATTAACAACATTAACCCATTTTTGTTAACATTACTTCACAGGTTTAAGAATCAAGTTATTTTTAAATTAAAAAATTTTAATTTACTATATTAAAAAAATCCCTAATACATACAGGAAAACCTCTTTCCTTTTCTGGGTCAGCTTCTACTATGTAACAACCAAAAACAAGGACAGGGTACACAAGCTACTTACACAAAGTCTTAGCAAATCAAACACAATGGGTTTAGCTTGCAATATGTCCTATTTTTTTCTTCTCCACAAAAACTGTAAGTTGTTTTTGTAATAAAAGTGTAATCATGCACACAGAGCACATAAGAAACAATAGTAATGATAGCAACCAAATTAAGAAACATATATAAAAGGCTTGGAAAGTTCATTTTGGGGATCATTTTTTTTAAGACCATTCATTTTAAAGTTAAGAATAATTGATAAAAGTCTGATATAAAATAAATTTTAAGAGAACTGATATTTCACAATCATCTATTCAAACTTAATCTTCATAATTTATAGGGCTGTTATTATTCCTATTATGAAGATAAGGAAGCTCTAATTTAATCTAATTTCAGAGCCAAATGGCACAGTAATGAGAGAATATGTATGGACTCTGGAGTCAGAGACCTGGGGTTCAAGTCTCTAAGCAAAACCGGCATAATAGTAGCACCCAGTCATAGAGCGTTGATTAGAACTATAGCAAGTAAAGCACTTAACCCAGTGCCTCATATATAGCAGATGTTCAACAAGTATTAGTTATTTTTACAATGGTATCTTATAATAGCCAAAACTGAGTGACTAACATATAAAGGAAAAATTTTACAATTTCTGCTTATGAAAATTTAATTTTTCAACTATGTAACAAGCTTGAATGTGATTCATGGCACTCAGAAACATCAAATGTTTTACATGTTATTTATATCATCTTTATTAATTATTACTTAACTCTAAAAACAGCCTCAAAAATGTGTTTCTTGCATTCAAATGCTGTCAATTATTTATTCTTCTTCTTATTCTTGTTATAGTAGACCTATGTATTAACAATCCAACTATATAAAAAAGAAAAAAGGTAAAGTAATCTGGAAAAAGATAAAGCAAGCAGGAAGAACTATAATTACATTGTAATTACTGTAAAGTGCTAGTTACTATGTTACTATGGTGCCATTATGATTTCCAAAGAATGTACACTAAACTCAAAACAAAAATCTAAACAAAAACATTTTTTCAACAGATATTAAAAAACCCACAGCAATAAACAAAGTTTTAGGTACTGCCAAACTACCTTCACTCTCCCACTCACCAAAAGGAAAAAAAATATGGCAATTATCAAAATAATTAAGTCAAGAAAAGTTCTGATACATGTGGACATATATTGTGATACAGTAGAAAGCACTAGAATGAGGCCAACAAAGGACTCCTAATCCAACTGTCACTAACCACCCTTCAAGCTAAATTTCACTTAAAGAGTGAATCGTCTGTAAAATAGTCTGTAAAATAGTTAAGTCTGTAAAATAGTTAAGTGCTGTGTCTTCTTACTCCACTAGAACTGTGGAAGTAACCCTTAGTTCTAATACACAGTTAGGTGCTGGAAAAACGTTTATCCATCACCTAGAATATTTGCATATGTGGGCTTGATTAATATCAGCTAATGTCAGATTTCTGCCCAGGCAATAAACAGGGACGAGTTTATTCACATTTGTAACCCACGAAATAGGCACTCCAAAATGTTTTTGAGTAGAAAACTGGACCTGGAAATGTATAGTTTTCTGATCTCTAAAAATAGTACAAAACATACTTAGACCAATATCTGTACTTAAATGTAGCACAGTATCTCCACTTGACATTATGCATTTAGTTTAGGACTAACACTAAAGCAGTTCACGTTACTCTATTCTCAAAGGAAACTTATTTTGCACAAAACATGGAAAGCATTATATACCCTTCCAATCTAAAAAAGACAAAAGCTCATTATACAAGAACATATCACCCTTGCTCTTTCTCCAAACTCAGAAAGTTGTAACCTAATTTTCAAACACGTCGACGATTCTCGCAAGTCCCAGACAAAAAGAAAATCGACACCCTATTAACTTTTTAGGTTTTTTTCCCAACGACGCCACATTTCAGCAATGCTTCCCATTTCATAATGGGAATGAATTTTTAAAAATTCACGTGACTGATTTAAGGAAAATACCTCCTACAATACCTGATCACTTTCCTAAGATGAAGGCGGGAGAAATCGTGCGAACTCCTGGCTTCTTATTATGGCCAATATCTCGATGGCTGCCATCACCTGGTTAATTAAATGTCGCACGATTCACGCGTCCATTAGTAAGATTCCTTCGGCAAAGCCCAGCAGGAATCGAAGGAATCGAACTGGAACTAGAAGCCCAGGTGACCAAAGAGCGGTAGTCTCTAACCTCACCCCAGGGCACCGCCCACCCACGTGTACGCCAGTTAAGACCCTTCCCACCAATGCTTCCCCAGATCCCCAAACTCAGCACCGCCTCCAGACCGGTAGGGTGGTGGTGATGGTGAGGGGTCTCAGGTATGGGCAGGTCTGATGGGAAGGCGTGTGGGGGCACTAAACGGCTCAGTCAACATTCGATGGTCATTTCCTCAGCCTCCCCAGGGCCCGCACTTTCCTAAAGCCGCCCTGGAAGCGTCAGGATGGCGATGACTCGAACAGGGGGCTGAGTAGGAACTTGAGGGGCAAGCCAAGGGCTCCCCCTCCGCGACTGAAACTAGCCGATAAGAGCATGATGACTACTGCCGTTCAGTTTTGCCCGCTTCCAGGCCTACGGCGTGGATCACAGTATCAGTGAGGAAAAGCAGCTTTTCACTCACCCAGCGTGGGCGCCTGGGGTTCCACAGCAAAGGCTGCCATCGCGACTGCAATTACACTTAGCTCCGGACTTTCCCAATTTTCAAAAATGGCGGAAACTCCCCACGGGTAGGAGCGCGCTGCCTTATGGGGGTTGCGCAACTTCCGGATATGCGCCAACGCTTAAATTGCGGGCGCCGGGGCAGTCATTTTGGAATAGGGCAAACGTCTTTGCGCAGAATCAGCATCTCGGAGAAGGATTTCAGTGGGTAGGTGATGAACCTGCTTTAAAACTACAGTTCTGGGAATGCTTTTGTTCACGCTGTGAGCCTCCTAATTTTTTGGTGCTTGAGTTTCATTGAAGCATAAGTTCTTTTGCTCAAGGTTTCATAATTAGCGTGAGTTTAGCCAGTGCTCTGTCACCTGTCACCTTCCAATGTCACACCTGGTAAAGTTGGCTTGAAGAAACGGTTGATGCCGTTTTCCAATGTCGACCTCAGTGCTTAGTTCGTGAACCTCCATTCTCAAAGCATCTCTATGCCACTTTTAAAAATGTGCTATATAGGCACAATTTGATAAAGCATAGTCATTCATACTTGCCGTTTTATTACTATTGATACATACAAAAGATATTAAATATAGGTGGCCAATAATAAACACTCGTCCCCATCGCACCGCAGAATCCTGTGCGCTCCTCCCAATCTCATCCCCGTTGTCTTTCTCCCCCAACTATACTGCATTTTAGAGCGTGTTCAAAATATCACACACATTCTACATATGTGTTTCCAAAAATAAGTTATTTCGTTTTGCTCATAAAAATGAGGTGCTACATGTATATATTCTGGGATGTTTCCGATCTGTACCAAACTCATTATCCTCAAATACCCATCCTCCCTCACTATTTTCTCTGGGATTTCCTGAAATCTCAAATCCAACAAGAATTTTGTAATTGGACTGAGGCAATAACAATTACAGCATTCAATGACAAGTTCCCAGAGATCAAAATTTAAAACCAGTGATAGATGAATTGACTTTCTTTACAGATGTGTGAGTTCACCTATGTACCCCCAAAATATATGTTCAAGTCCTAGCCTTTAGTATGTTTGACTACAACCTAATTTGGAAATGGGTCTTTGAAGATATAGTTAAGTTCAGATGAGGTCCTAGTGAAGTACCACAATTTGGAGTTTTAAACCAACACAAATTTATCTCTTACAGTTCTGAAAGCCAGAAATCTAAAATGAGTCTATGGGGCTAAAATCAAGGTGTCAGCAAGACTGGTTTTTCCTTTAGACTTGAGGGGAGAATCTGCTTCCTTGCCTTTTGTAGTTTTGGGAAACTGATTATACTCCCTGGCTTTTAGAGGCTCTGTCCTCCCTGCTTCAAAGCCAATAGCATAACATCTTCTATCTGTCTAACACTGCTTCTCTCTGCTTGTTATCACATGACTTTTTACTTCTGTAGTAAAATCTCCCTCTGCCTCCCTTTTATAAGAATATTAGTAATTACATTTAGTGCCTACTCAGATAATCCAGGATAATTTTGCCATTTCAATGTCTAGTAGTCATGATTAAATTAATAGTCATATCTACAAAGTATATTTTGCCATATAAGAAAACATTCATTGGTTCCAGAGATTAGAGTGTGGATATCTTTGGGGTTTTAATTAAGCCCACCACACCTAACGATCTCCTTTTCAGAATTAAGGGAATCGTTGGGTGTGGTGGGCTTAATTAAAAAATAAATTTCCATATAAATTATGATCCAGCTAAACAAAAGAACATTATCCACCTATTAAAAAGAGTAAGATGGATTTAACATGAATGTCTTATTGACCTAGAAAGATTTCCAGGGTTGATATACTGAAAGAAGCCATTTGAAAATATTTATGTGGCTTTGTTTTATTTTAACAAAAAAAGGTATAAACACACAGTGATGCTTGTTTAAAAAAGAAAGAAGCTGGAAAACATTTGTGACAAACTACTAGGAAAGATGGAGTAGGAAAGGGGTTTGTAAATTGGAGGGACTAAGAAAGGCCTTTAATTTATATAATTTTTAGCAGTCGATTGTGTTATTTATTATTTTTTGTATTATTTTTTAAATTTTTATTTAGTTTCAAGTATATAATACATTGATTAGTTAGACAACTATAGAGTTGTCCCCCCAATTGCACCCTCCCTCCCTTGACCCTCCACCTAGACAACGTATTAATACTAACTGCATTCCCTATGCCATGCTCCCCATCCCTGTAACCATCTGTCAACTACTAATTGTACTTCTTTAGCTCTTCACCCCATTTTCCCAACCCCCTAAACCCCTCACCTCTGTCTGACACCAAATTGTCCACTATATTTGTGAGTCTGTTTTTGATTAGTTTTTTTATTCCTTAGATTCCTCATATAAGTGAAATCATATAGTGTTTATCTTTCTCTGTCTGACTTAAATGCCTTCTAGGTCCATCAAAGCAATATCTTTTCCCATCCCCTTTTCATATGTAGGGGTTTTGTTTTCTTATCCTTTCAGCCACTCTATCTTTTGGTTGGAACACTTAATTCTTTTCCATTTAAGGTACTTATTGATAGGAATGTAGTTGTTACCATTCTTTATTCCTGTTTTTGATACATGTTTTTTCTCTTAAAGAAGCCCCTCCAACATTTTCTGTAATACTGGCTTGGTGGTGATAAATTCCTTTAGCTTACTTTTGTCTGGAAGCTGCTCTTTATCTGTCTTCAACTCTAAATGATAGCTTTGCTGGATAATTTTTCTTGGTTCTAGATTCTAGGTCTTCATCCTGTAGAATATTTTTTGCCAAGCCCTTCTGTCCTGCATAGTTTCTTTTGAGAAATCAGCTGCCAGTCTTATAGGTAATTATTTGTTTTTTTCTTGCTGCTTTTAATATTCTTTCTTTGTATTTAACCTTTGGCATTTTAATTATGATGTGTCTTGGTGTGGGCCTCTTCGGATCCCTGATTTTTGGAATTCTGAGCTTCCTGGGGTTTTATGTCCATTTCCTTCACCAGGTTAGGGAAGTTTTCCATCATTATTTCTTCAAACAGCTGTTCAACATCTTGATTTTCTTCAGTTACGCCCATCAGACAAATATCTGGAGCCTTAAGAGTGTCCCATATCCTTCTTAAATTATTTTTATAGTCTTGTCATCTTTTTCTTGCCATTCTGATTGAGTGTCCTGATTGGCTTTCCTGTCTTCTAGATAGGGCATTTGATCCTCTTCTTTATTCATTTTGTTTATTCCTTTTTCATTCCATTTAATATACTTCTCATTTCAGATAATGTGTTCTTCATTTCAAACTGGTTCCTTTTATAATTTCCATTTCCATATTTATGTTTTTATCTCTTCGTTGAAGTTCTCACTGAATTTATCTACACTTCCCAAAAGTTCATTGAGCATCTTTATAACCAGTGTTTTGAACTCTGCACCTGTTAGATTACTTGACTCCATTATATCTGAATCTCTATTCTGTTCTGTCATATGGTTTCTGCTTCTCTTCCCATTTTGACTGCCTTTCCATGTCTGTTTCTATGCCCTAAGCAAAGCTCCCAAGTCTCCCGTTCTTATTAGTGTGGATTTGTGAAGAAGGGGTCCACTGGCACAGACCTAAGAGGGGTTCAGCTGCAGGCCAAACTTAGCCCAAGCCTCTACCCCTGTGGGGCCACCTGTTAAGATTCAGCAAGCAATCCACAGATGCTATGCTTATAGTTGCCTCAAAAGCCACACCAGAAACAGAGGCCAGCTGCCTCCAGTGTGAGTGTATGTGCTGCTCGGCAAGGAGCACCTGACTTGCTAAGGCTACCAGAATGTGGCTTGGGTGGAGCCACGAGTTGGGGGAGGTGGGACTTCAGGGAATTCCTCTGGGCAGAGCGACCTCTGTTATCTAGTTTGATAACATCAGTGACATCAAGACTATGGCAGCACTGGGACCGGGGAGGGCTCAACAAGGACAATGGATATAGGAATAAAAAACTAATCAACACTTCCATGCAGAGCTAGTCTTGCCTCCACCCTCACTCTGACAATGTCTCCCTGTAAGTCCCTGGTGACCCCTGCACGTAGCCAAGTCAACACTTGTGCTCTGAGCAAAAACCCGCTTATGGACGCAGCCCCTTTAAGAGGCGCCTGCCGCTGGTAGCATTCTTCTCACTCAGCTGCTCGGACCGGTAGCCCCACATTCTCACCCATCCTGCCTTCTCCAATTGCAGAGTGATTGCTTGGACTTCTCCCTAGTTGTATGCCTTGCTTGTTCCACTAGATCCCAAGTGATTTTTCCTTGCTTGCTGTTCCTTGTTTCCATCACAACTTTGATTTGGTCGCTAGAGAGATGAACTGAACCTCTATTTTATACCATTTTTTTCTCCTGTCTAGTATTCTTTCAATTATTTTTTTTCTTTTAAGAAAAATAGTCATTTTCCCTTCTTCACTTGCATTTCCAACTTCTACCCTTTCAACTGTCTCTTCCCTCTTTAAGGTATAAAGATGTCCAGTTTGTTCTATCAAAAAACCTTCACCAGAACTTACTTTTTCTTCTCTTTTCAAGATCTCGAAAGAAGGGTCTACAGATGTTAGTAGGTGTTCTAGTTCTATAACTTCACTATCTTGCTTTTTAATTCATTACACACTGGCTCCTGTGTAAATCCTCTTCTGAAACTACTGACCCAATGATTTTTCTCCTAAGTGCCATAGTAGGCCTGTCTCCTTGATATCTACAGTATTCAACAGATTTAACAATCATTTCCTATATGTGTCTTCCTTATTTTTGGTGATGCTATACTTCTTATTTCTCCTCATAACCTTCTACTCTTTCCCTAGCTTTTCCATACCTATCCCATGTCATTCTAACCTGAACATAGCATTGTTAGTGAAGTCTTCGTCTTCTCTCCATCAATTCTTTATGGTTTCCCTTGAAGTCCTCATCAATTGTCACATCTGTGCAGATAATTTCCATTGTATGCCCTCCCATCTCTTTAAAACCAAGAGATATACTTTTCCAATGCTTTCTGAACAACCAACCAGTACATCAAACTTCAAAAAAAACCCTCATCTTACCCCCTAAAACCTGCCCCATTCCAGTTGTCCCTATCCTGTTAGTCTCTCAGAAACCAGAAATTAAAACCACAGTATGTTAGAGCAAAATTTGAAGTCAAACAGACTGAATTTAGAGCCTAAATTTTCCACTTAAATCTGAATTACAAGGAATGAGTCTACAGCCATGTCCTCCTGAACGTGCCGATCTTGTCTGATCTTGGAAGCTAAGCAGGTCAGGCCTGGTGTTAGTTTGGATAAGAGACCACCTAGGAGTACCAGGTGCTGTAGGCATTAAAAGAGGAGGAGGAGGAAGAGGGGAAGAAGAAAAAGAAGAAAATACAAGGAATGATATTATACCTTCGTAGATTTTACTTTGTGTAAATAGAATACCTACTTTGAAAAGCGGTTATGCTTAGTCCACTTTGCTTTTTCTGGTCTCCCTTCCCTGTCATCAAACATTCAGATACCAAGTCCTATTCTCTCTCTCTACTTAATTCCTAGACAATTGCAGTCAACTCTTAACATCTCCCTGTGTTCAGTCTCTCTCACCAAATCCAAAACACACTAGCCAATACTCCCCTTCTCTGTCCACATTACCCAGCTGTCCAAAAACCTCACAGACTCCTGTTCCCTACAGCAGCCTCCTCTTCTTCAGCTCCACAAGATTCACATGTGCAGCACATGTCAACCAATAAGCCCCTCATTACAATACATATGTTTCACTTGGGCAGCAAGGGAAGGGGAAAATCAGAATCTCTCAGGGTGGAAGGTGCTACAGACAGATTATTGCTATCCCACAGAATTCATATGTTGAAATCCTAACCCTAATATGATGGTATTTGGAGATGGAAACTTTGGGGTGGGTAAGTCATGAGGGTAGAACCCTCATGATGAGATAGTGTCCCAGAGAGTTCCTCCACCCGCTTCCTCGGTCTTGTGACAGTATAGCAGCAAAGACTGCTATCTAAGAATTCAGGAAGCAGGCTCTCACCAGACACTAAATCTGATGGTATTTGATCTTGGATTTCCCAGCCTCTAGAAACTCAGAAATAATTTCTATTTATAAGTCGCCCACTCATAGTGTTTGCTACAACAATGCAAATGGACCTGAGACATGAAGGGTAGGAGGATCTCTTTTAGAGATTTCCATAGGCACCCTAAAGGGAACACACTTGTCACCTACCTTCTCCTAGGGTGGTTGAAAACCTGGCTTCAAAAATAAAGCTCTTCATTCTCTCACCCTACTTTTGCTCCAATCAAAACTTTCAGTTTCTTGTGACCGATCTTCACATCGTACTCCTTGCTCACAGCAATCTGCTTGCCTAGCATTCCTTTGCTTTCCACCCCCAATTTCAATGTCATGTCCTTCCTCCAGGTAGCAGTCTTCCACCATGAAACTTGCCCTAGCCCTGCCAGCCCTCAGTCATCATTCCATTTCGAGTGTATGATTTCTGCAATTCATTTGCTAAAGATACTCATTTTGTAAGTTTTCTTTTATACCCCACTAGATAGATTTTCTTGAGGATGGAGACCACTTTCAATAAATATATGGTGAAAAAATAAATGAATTAATGACAAGCTCTAAATAAATAAACATTGAATAAAGGGTAATTATCAGACATAAATGATTTGATGCAATTTTGCATGTCTTCAGATTTTTAAATTATAATTTTGTAAAGTAATTCTATTAGAAGTGCTTATGTATTATAAAATGTACACCCATTTGTAGTTCTATTTATTCTTTGTTTGTAAAATGAAATTTTCATAATTTGGGTTATTTTGAATTAGAAATATTTGTATGGCACAATTTTACTTTTTTATATTTCTTGTTAAACTATAATTTTTAGAAATATTGTATGTTCACCATGTCTTCTGTACATGAGTATTATTATCTTAATTACACTTGCTTTCCTACTTTCTATTCTGAACATATTAAATAAAATGTCACATAAAGTGGAACACCTGTTTCCCATTCCTTTTCTGACATAAGATTTCTTCAAAGTGCTATTATTGTAGGTCATTGGTTTTCAAATATAGATGGGGGAACACTTTCTTTAAACAAAGTATTGTGCAGTACTTAATACATACCACAGAACTGCTCTTGTTGGAAAAACAAAACAAAACAGGAAGAATGCAAGCCCCACTGACTCAGGGTTCTTGCCCCTGAAACTGTCTACCATAGCATTGCCAAGAGACCACTGAATGGAGTATCTAGGGCTACAGAGAGTCTAACTAGAAAGTTAGGTCTGGGTTATATATATTATAACCCATTTTGTGTCCTGTCAAAAAATCTGTTAGCCCAGGATTTGACAGCAAATAAATATTAAATCTTTATAACAACCTCAAAGAAGTAAGAATTAACAGGAGAAATAGTAAATTTATCATTTTATTAAGTATATCAATACTTAGAAACAATAAAGGGTACATTATAAACAGAGTACATACAAAACAAGTCAAGCTTCACTTGAAATAGGGTTATGTTATTTTTAAAGTATATCAATGAAAACAAACCATATATTTGTTAACTGTAAATTCTATTGTACAAGAATATAAAACTTTTCATCTTCTGAGTTTAAATTCTTAAATAACTACAGAGTGACTAAATATGTTCAGGATCCTTTGGGCAGAAAAATCAACTATTTAGAGTCACTTTGAAAATAAATAATTCATTGTGCTATGTATGTTATTTTTAAATGTATTGTAGCTTTGCTTAACTCACTGGGTAAGGTTATAAGGTCTGATTTACACTTGCTACATTCAAGGACCTTTAAAGAAATTACCTTTGAGAGGGACTTGCTACATACATTTGACCGATCTTAGTTACTAATATCATGTGACATGTTCAGGGTTTCCCCATCACCACAGAAATTATCAATCAGAATCCAAGTATAATCCCTAGGTTACATAATACATATTCATACTATTTCAATGTGCTATATTCATACATGTCAATCAAGGTTCAACAGGGAAGAAAGGATGCAAAAGTAAAATTGCAGCAACAATTTAAAATACTATACTCCATTTCCTCTGATTCTGTGTCTTGAGTTAATGGTATAAATTTTATCCTAAAGAATCTGAAAAAAGATTTCTTTAGTTTTTCCAAAAATTTAAATATTTCTTGGTTTTCAATTAAAATTATATGTCATCACACACCTATAGTAAAGCATAAAGTTAGCAAAATAGTTGAAAAATATTAACCTCAAATAAATAGAATTTTATCATTTATTCCAGTACCTTTGCTCTGCTCATCTTTCCTAGGTTGCTAGAAGGCTCTATATTTCTTTTCAATGTTTAAAAACTAATGATACTTTAATTTTCTCTTCCCTTTAAAAAATGGTAGGAAAAAAACAGAAGCAAAAAAAAAAATTTTAATGGCAGAAAATCTATTTTAAAAGAGGAAAAACTCTTTGAAATATTTTCCCTCTCCCTGAAAACATACCTATATTTGGTATATATTTTTTTCATTTATAATATGTAACATAAAATCATAATGATGAAATTCCTTTTTATAAATTGGTATGACAGAGTGACGTATCTATGGGAAAACAATAAATATATTATATAATATAACCCATCATTGCCTTACATAATACCCCTAATTTAAAAGACTGGATTGCATTCATTGATCTATTTTAGATACAGCAAACTACTATGTTCAATGTTCAAAGCACTTCTGTAAATAATTCAGAAGATAGGAGCTTACACCATAACCAGATCATTACAGGCAACAACTAAGCATACAAGCTACAGATATAAGTAATACATTATCCATCATGAAAAAGTTCTATTCAGGGCTTCATGTCACATTTAATGACTGAAAACTAAACAGCACCAAGCAAAAGAAAATGTATTTAAATAAATGTTGTCATGTGAATGGAAAAGGTTCACTCTGCAAACCCTCAGCAATACTGACTACAGAGACAACATTATATAGTCTCATAAAGAAGATTCTGTCTGCCTTGGTTGGCCTCAAATAGTTCACTGTAGGTTGATTACATTTATGCTGCTTCTCAACAGAAGCAATGTTCATAGCATTGCATGTGATGGCGTTTTGTCCGTCTATAAGCAATCTCGAAACATACTTTGCATTTATCACTTCTACTTTTTTCTCCTACAGTGTAAAAAAGCCTGCTTTATCAAATACATGGACGTGCTCAATATACACTTTCCAACTTGCTCTCTATACATATTTCAGAAGAGCCCAGGACCTTCCTAATACAATCTAAATGGCAATGATATTTTCTAAGTCACGAAAGGCTACTTGAAAGCTTTTAAATCCTATCTTAATTATTATAGTTAATTTTAAATACATTTTATTTTGAAAAAATAATGTCTTTAAGCAAATTTATGATGCCAATTTCATCCTTGCCAATATGGAGACTAAATTTTTTTTAAAAGAAACTATTCAAAGCCTCTGGCCAGAGATAAAATTGTAAATGATTTTATGCCTTCTAAGAGTGTCTTTATTTATTTTTTACAAAACCATAACCCTTCTTTCCTTAAAAAATATGTTCTCTAGCAGAATATTGAACTAGAAAACAGATCATTGAACAAATTACATCTGAAAAATGATCTATAAAACATTTTCTCACAGATCCAAGGAGATCAAAAAATAACATGGGACCCAAAAACAGAATGCTAGGTACCCAAGATAAAAAGCACACAATGTAGGAGACTAGATCACCTAATTAAAGAACCATAAGCTCATAATTATATAAGAAATAAAATCTATATAAAAACTTAAAAATAAATGCAAGGGATGGAATCAGATTTTTAAAATATCAAAATGAAAAGTGGGTACATTTTCATAAAAGGACAATAAAAATTTTGTGACTATGGTAAATGCTATATAAATATAGTGTAAACCTTCAAACTTTGTTTACCTCTTTGGAAGGTTTAAGGTACTGGTTTTTAATCTTAAATTATTTACAGAGAAATTTATCTCCCTCTTAAACAGTAAGTCAAGTAGAATTTCATGTTTTTTCCTTCATGGAAACATTTGTGGAACAGAAAAATACTAAATCTTAATCAACCGATTTCATCTTTCCATGTTCTAACAGAGATTTCAAATTTAAACCTTTTCCTTCTACATAAATCAATTATTGGTAATACATTGTTATTCTCCCTTAGCAAATCAAAGAAGTGTTTAATCATGCATTATCATACCAAAGAAAACATAAAATTATTTTTTAAATTATTTATACACTAACTCAGGACAATCAATTGACCTCCATTTCCACTTGAAAAAAAGCAAGAGAAAAGGAAGTTTTGATTCATCTAATCTCCACAAAAAGGGGAAAGGTAGCTATAGAAGCCATCTCAGAAATTGCAGTTGTTCATTATCTCAAGAATGTAACTTATGAACTGTTTTCCCCTTCTAATTCCTGTATTTTGTCACACTTATTGTTTTCTTTGTCCCCTTGATATATACAAAGCTGCTCAATGAAACCAGCATTTGGACATATGGAAGGCCTCGCATTTTTCACCCAAGCGAATGCACTGGTAAATGAGATTTTTTCAGAATTCATCAGGAAGCCTATCACAATTGCAGCTGCCCTGGAAACTCCTGCATTACAATGAACAAGAACCACTCCACCCTGCAATAAAATCAAACAGAACTTCATTATTCATTTGAGAAAGATTATTAAATCGATCATACATTTTATGCTATTTAACGTTATAAAATAAAAATATTCTATCAATTTACTTAATTCAATTTATTCAATTATCAAAATACAATTTGTTGTAAGGAAAGAATGAAAAAAACAATCAATAAATTAACCAATACCTCCTCTTCCCAACCCCCAGGAATGAAATGCTTCGATGATGTATTTTGTATTTATAATTCTGAAACAGTATCATTCTTAAATTGAAGTAATCTAGTTAAGTATACATAAAAGCATAGTAACTCAGCCACATGTCTATAAATAAAAGAAAAATTACAGAAAATATATGTGGAAACATGAAAAAACCATAATCATAACTAAACAGAAAGCCTGAGACATTCTAAGTACACACAGTGTTCCCATCAAGAAACTACTGTCACTACCTTGTAAATCTACATGTAGAATGATTAGCAAGGAAAGAATTTTCTCCCCTTAGAAGTAATTTATTCTGGAGGGAAGTAACTTAAAAAACAGTTAAACTTACGAGGTAGTAAAATGATGACACAAATAGCTCTCACGATGTGAAGTGGAAAAGGTAATTAGACACTAGCATGAGGTCAATAAATGAAAAAACGTTTCAGGTAACTTGCAAATGATACTTTACAAGTGAAAAGGTACACAGTGCAAGACCAATGCTGATGGGGGTAATATTTCATTAATAATGAATGTGATAGATCTGATGGAACACCATTGATACAGGTTGGCTTATTTCAGGCTTTTAAAAAGTTAATGATCCAAATGAAATGTAGTGAACTGTGAGCATACCCTACAGAACTAGACATTTTAGTTACTTCATTTCCTGATTCTTCTTTTGGTATAGTACAAAAGAAAGATGGGAACATGGGAAGGGAAAAAAAGACAAAACTTACAACTAAAAACTTACAACAATAGAAAGATGGTAACAAGGGAAGGGGAAAAAACAAAACTTATAACTAAAAAAAAACAAAACTTACAACTCTCTACCCAAAGCATACATTAACAACACTATGTTTATGGTTCATTGGATTATTTTACTTTTGCAAGGCAGTTTTCTCATTCATATATGCTGCAAAGTTCCTCTCCTAGATCTGCTGTAACAAATTTGCAAATGCATCTCATTTCAAGAAAGTCAAATGATTAACAAAATCAGTAATATTTTGAAAATCCTTATATCGAAAAGATAATTTCAATTGTTTTCTTACATATATTATATATATATATATTATACATATGTTTCTGAGTAATTTCCAGATATTAACCTTCTGTATAAGAAAAGTAAAACAGAAATATTCACTACATATATATGAAACTTTTCTTATTTTGTACTATAGTTCATTTTTATGAGGCTGAAGACATTTTAAAATCATATTATAGTAACTGATGAAAACTATTAATGACCTTCTTTTAACTCAAAACAAATTAGATATTTCAAAGAAACTTAGAATTATAAGCTTAATAAGATACCCTTCTGTGTCATTTTTCATATTTTCTGACTACATACTAGACACCTTTATTTTATGAACCATACCTATGCCTCTGAAAAAGAAACTAGCTTTATTTTCAGTCTTATACACTGTGCAAAGATTTAGCTAAGGTTTAATAATGTTGGCATTTTCTTCTCTCATATTCTTTACGTGACAGCTAGCTCTGTTGGTTTCTATAGACTTTGAATTTACCTATTTACCTGTTATTATTCCTTGGGTATCATGCTGTCCTTTAAAGTATTTCCAGAAAATTTATTGGCTTTATATCCCCTTGCCAGAACTCAAAATAGTGAAAATTAAATAATTTATAAAGCAATTTTTTTCTTTTATACTTGTTGTTATCCTATGCCTGGAAGGCTTTTGTTCCTTGTCTTGCTCCAGCTAACTCTGGCTTCTGCTCTAAGAAGGCTGCCTCTTGCTATGTGAGATGAGGGCAGGGAACTATCTTAGCCATCTTTGTATGCTTCAAACTTAGTGCAATTTTTAGCACACAGTAGATATTCCATATGTGTTTGCTAATCAAATAAATTAAGTGTGTTCTTCATTTCTAAGAAAGCATTCTCTTATAAATTCAAATCACCATTTTGCTATGGGCAGATAATAATTAGGTTACAGTATTTCCATTTTATCAAGCCTTCTTTATTCTTGTGTTGTTATTAATAATAGCTTGTCAACTAGATTGCAAGCTTCTTGAAGGCAGCAATATGAGTCCTTCTCAGAATAAGTAATTAATATTTGTTGACAGATTAACTGAGCCAAGTTCAGGCCTTTTGTAAGTAAGTCTTTGTTTTACAGAAAAATATATTAAAGTACTACCAGTGGTAATGTCTAAATGGCGAAAATAGGGTGATCTTCATTTTTATTTACCTGTATTTTCCAATTTTTCTATAACCATAAATATCACTTATATATTTTAAAAATCACATCTTATAAAATAAATAATATAGTAAACATGGAATATCAAATACACATTTTCGTACTTGCAAACAAAACCTTTCACACACAAAAAGGGGCCTAAAGGCATATTCTACATATCCTTAAAGTAAAACACTATCATTTTACTTTTATTACTAATTACTGGTATCCTGGAATGTTACAATCTAGAGCCTATCAAATGTTTAACAGGAGAATAAAGTGGCCAATATTAGGCTTTGAATTAGAAAACCTCTTCCTTTTCTTTCATCCAAATATCTGTTATTAAATAAAGTTGAATGGTAGGGTCGAACAGTTTTATATTTTCCATGTAATCTAGAGAAGGCACTTAGAACAGCGCTGGGCACATATGACACTTAATGAATTACTAAGTGAAAGAAACGCTAAGGGAGAGGGAGAGAGAAAGAGGAGAAAAGATAGAAGGGAGATCATTATACATAATTCAATTAAACTGGATTCTAATGTCAATTGACACTAATTGTTAGGTGCTCCAAGAGAGTTAACTCTCTTGCAAAAATTACATACTGACTAAAAATGATATCATTTCAAGGTATTATCATTGGTAACAGCCAACCTAGAAATCTTGCCTGTCAGAGTGTTGACCTGAATCCAGTACCAAGACCAAAGTATTATATCGTCTGTTGGTCTTCTAAAGTCAAAGAACCAATAGACAGCTTTGGATCAGCTTTTCATATACTACGGTAAAGCAATATACATTTAGTCCTTAGAGCGCCCTAAAAAATCTATTACTAAAAATGCACAGATCATAATCCCCACCTCAGCCATAAAAATGAATGCATATTAATCCTCATAAATAAGTAAAAGGACTAGAATAGCATTCATCCCATGGTCCACTTGATCTTCTTGCAACTGGTCAAATGGCAGGTAATTATAAACTGTCAAAGGAAATCAAGTACACATATCCAAAAAAAAAAACCTCAGTTAAGTGAAGACTTTATCTCCTACTATTTTTCAAGAAGATATTAGAAGATGAGAAATTAATCTTAAATATCTCATTGAAAAAATGCAATTAGAGAACTAATTAGTTAGTTGTAGTAGGAGTTAATGAAATATTATTGATGGGAAATTATAATAGTTTTCTTCATATTCATTACAAAAAGAACAAAGATTGATTAATGAAGCCATATTTTAAAATTTCTGCTTTTGAAGAACTTTGGATCAAAATAAAACTTACCTTCATTTTTGCTTGTTCAATAAATTCAAAACATTCTGGAAAATAAGACAGGATATTGGTTTCAGGCAGATCCAATATAGAAATGTTCTTATATACGAAGTCACTGAGAAAAGCATTTTCAACCCCATATGCAGCATTGAGAATATGAGTCACCTTAAAGAAAGAGAAAAAGATGATTTTTAAAAATTATCGTGAATTAGGTTATTTAAGAAGAGACCGGATATTGAGATATGTAACAGAATGAACAAGTTAAGCATGACTCACCTGAATAATACTTCCTCTAGGAAGCTTCTCTGACTGCCTCATTCCTCAACAGAAGTGTTTTATCCTCCCATAGCAACCTCTACTTCCCCTATCATAGCTGTTACCGCTTAGACATTGTCCCTCACTGAACTAGAAACTCCATGAAGGTAGGGACCATGTTTAACTTACTCACTATTATAAGTAAGCATTGTCAATAAGCAGTGACCTTAGCACAGTAAGTACTTAAAATATTTGTTGAAAAAATCACTAAATGTCCACATAAAAAACTTAAGAGGAGTGTATCAGCAGCACAAACTTCCTTTAAATAATTATTTCCCAATTTTCTTTCATATTGTTCGTAAGTACCATGAACTCTCAAGCATGGCTTCACATTAGGATCACTTGGTGAGCTTTTTAAAAAATATCAATGTCACAAGGCCTCAAATCCAGAGGTTCTGACAAATTAGCCTAGTTGAAAAGCAAGAGAGCTGTGAAAGATTTTCTTTCAAATGGTACACATAAGCAACCTCCTGCTCCATGTACACATTTGAGGCCCTTTCCTAGAGTCCACCGAGCATAATGGAAGGAGGCATGGAAAGTGAAAGCCATTAAGAGAATCCAAAGGCTAAATGGATGAGAAAAATGAGTCACTGTTTCTTGTCATGACATGTTTCTCATTGTATTTATTCTCTTAGTGTGTCTTCGATTTTGCCTGACCTTCGACATTCTTAAGTAGTTCACACATATTTTAGAGTGCTTGTCCAGCCCTGCGTCTCTAGCCCCCACTGCCCTCACAAGTATGTCTCTGGCAGCACCCCTCTTCACCCCCAACCACTCCCCCAGCACAGCCGACTGGATTCGGGTGGACACCTGACTTAAGCTAGGCTAATCATATTATCTTCAGAAATTTAAATAATAGGTATAAAAGACAGCTAGAATGATCCACAAACCTGAGAGCTTTAAGACAGTCATTTTCTACTAAGTGCTCAGAAAAGCTGAAAAATTCCTGTTTCCACTGAGGCGAATAGAGTAGATGTGCCACGAGGGCTATGACGCCAGTGGGAGAGAGGGGCTATTTTCAATGGCCTTCTATGGCCACTCTCTACCCTCAGTGCCAGAGATCCCTCTAAACCATCATACATTATTTTTCCTTACTCGGTTTCTGGGGTTCCCAACCAAAAGAATATTAGGACACTCAGAGCTAGACCTCATGAAGAGAGAGCCATAGGCCATTGACTAACCTAACTGCCCTGAGGAAGAAAGGCAACAGAAAAAAAACCCTCAAATGTCTACTCCAGACTCTTAAATAAGAGATGGGAGGGAGAAGCTAGAAAGAAGGAAGGACATTTTCAGACAATAAAATCTGAAATGCCCTTTAGCTTTCCCCAGTGAAATCTACATCACTTCCAGTATACTTCTGGAAGGGTGACATGATTCTGCCCTTAATTACATAATATATTCCAATGTTTTATAATATTGATGTGTTTATTTTGTCTTTACAACTATATTCTACATTCCCAAAAGATGAGGAATAAAGTCTGACCACCTCCATGTCCAGAATTTATATATATATATCTCATTATGTATAATAAATATGTATTACCTATGTATCTTCCCTATACATCACAGGATTATGAAGAAGACCCAATGAGAATCTTGGGAAAACCTGTTGAAAGGTAAAAGTGCATTACAAATATTGTGGATTATTAAACTACCCAATGTGTAGGTAGTTTAACTGTTTGGAAATGCAATTTATGAGTTTGAATGGTCTTGATCATTGATCAAAAAGAATGGTACTACTGAGTGAGAGGTGGTGGTAGTGACAGGAACCCAGCCTAAAACCCTTTTAGTAATTAAGCATACTTGCCAAACGCAGTCGCAGAGGCCCTAACAATGGTTGCCCTTGGGATGCCCTTTACAATAGACAGTAAGAATAGTCCCTTAACTGAGTACTTAGTATGTGCTAGGCATAGAGTTTACTTCACTTAGTCCTCATATTTAGGCATTAAAATTTCCATTTTTAATAAAATTTTATTTTTTGCACAATTCAAAAATCAAAATATTATCGAAAGAAATATTAAGAAGTCTTGCTCTCACCCTGTCCGTGTCCACCCCATTATCTCCCACCCTAATGATAACCACCTTTATTGGTTTCTTGTGTATTCTTTTAGAGTATGTTTATGCAAATATTTTATTTACTCCCTTTTTTACACAAAGGCAACACCTTAGGGTTTTTCCTCTATTAAATACATCCTGGAAATCTTTTCATATCAGTAGTTAAGAAATTTTTTGTGTGTTCTTTCATAGCGATATTGTAGTATTTTATGATATGAGTGTACTATTGTTCATGTAGCCATTCTCTATTGATGGACACATGGTTTGTTTTCAATAATTTGCTATCATAAACAATACTGCCATAAATAACTGGGAACATTTTATGTCACACCCAGTTTTCTGTCCTACGCAGTGCTTTATTCAGCACACACCAGGCACTCAAGTACCTTATAAATAAAGCAACCATTATTACCATATTTAAACACTAAAATAAAATTCCTATAGAAATTTCTGAAATTATCCTCAAGAGAACTTTTAGTTAGAGCACTTTATTTGAATGCTAGGATATTCCTTTGAAATGTACCATGTATTTAAATCAACAATTTTGTTTTGTAACATCCTTAAATTTTTCTAGACATCTTCTGTTTAGGTTTATCTTTTTAATAGGTCATAAATACAGAGAAAGAAGGATCTTTTAAATAGCCACTTGTCATATCACCAGGACAAAATGGGATTTGAACTAGTATTTGAAGAAGAGATAAATAATACTTGCCAATGAACAAATTTATCAGCTGTTTTTCATTTTTACCAAGAAATATTAGTTAGTGTAAGACTTTGAAACTTGTTCTACTTGTGTTCAGATATTGCTCTAAGAGGGTTCCTGTTAAGAACTATAGTGATTTTCATATCCTTATGCAATTCCAGACCATTATATCTTATTGTCAGGTAGGAATTATTGTAACAAAAAAGGAGAGTTCAGTTTAAACCCAAGTACATGACAAATAAACATATCAAATTAGTTAATGAATTGGGGAAATTAGTTACAAGTGTATATCACATAAAATTTTTAGCTTCAGTTTAATCAAATTTTTTTCTCAGGGCTGTGAGAAATAAAGGTAAGTAGGACAAAGTCTCTAGCTATCTTCTAGAAGTTTGCTGAATAATAGAGGAAAGGAAAATACATTCACAGAGGGCAATGACACAAAGCACAGGTATAAAGAGCTACAGGAGAGCAAAGTTATGAGACCAGAAGGGAGGAATAGATTACTGAACTTGTCCTCTCCCCTCCCCCACAGGCCTTCATATTTGCCATTCTCCCACACTGAAGTTTTTTCACCCTGATCTAACATGGCTGACTGTCATACAGTCTTGGTTGAAATGAAATACCCTTAGAAAGGCCTACTCTAACTCATGTTGCTGTCCCCCAACTCCTCCCATTGCCTTGTTTCAGCTCTTTCAAAGAATGTATTCCCATCTCAAAGTATCATATTTTAAGAGCAAGGACCTTATTCCTTGTTCATTTCTATATCTCCTGAACCTAGAAAGGGGCCTAGCACTCATTTACCTCATGGGTGAGAGGCAGGGTTGAATTATTTTGGCTACTCCTTGCCTCTTCCAAATCACTTCTTTTCTACTCTCTAGAAAAAATCCTTGCTCATTACTCTATCTGACTCTCAGATGGCTGTGCCCTACCCCAAGTCTTACCATTATCCTGGGTAACATCAATTTCCACTTGGGTTTAACAGTTTCCTGACAACCTCATTTCCAATGACTTCCATCATCATCCCACTTCAATCACCCTCCTTTAAAGCCAATGCCCAAAACTGCATCAGGGCTGATACCATAAATTCAGGCATCCCGCTCTTTTTGGTCCAGCTCTTCCATTCAGCTCTCCCACTAGACTTCACAAGAACCATCAACTCTTCTCTTTTCTTCTTACCAGCCCCCTCTTGCTTTTACTTTCTTTTCTATTCAGCTTATGGTCCATGGTTCATTTCTCTTGCAACTGTCTGGTAAACGTGACTCTATACCCAGATTTCTAAGCATTGCTGGAGAAAAGTCACACAATGTTTCAGTTACTATGACCATAAATTTATGAGAGCCAACTTCACTGGACCCTCAGCAATGCTTACCAACCATTTTCCCCTAGTAGGTGCTCTCTCTCATTCCCCATAACAAACAGCTTGTTCAAACTTCCCCCACTCTCCTCCCCACCCCCCTCATAACTTTCAACTGTGCCATCTCTTCCTTACTCTAGCAGATCACTTCGCTTACTACTTTAAAGTACAAAAAGAGGAGCCATCATAGAAACCCACACATCTTATCATCAGAATTAAAAACGTGCCTACACCTGAACTCACCTTTTCCTTCTGCCTTCTTACTGCAATGGATGATGTGCTCCCACATCCTTTATAATGCTCATTATGGCACCTATGTTTAGGGTCAAACTGACTACTACTTTCTTGGCACATCCCTCTAGCCACAATTCTTGCTCTCCTGTATTTTCAGTTCCTTCCTCTACCATCAGCCTTAAAGCATGCTCAAAACTCTCATATCTCCCTCCTTTGGCTCATCCCATTTTCCTCTCCTTTTTTTTTTCTTTTTTTTTTTCTTTTTCTGCCATCATTTCTTCCATTTCTCAAATTCTGAAATCTGAACTGGCTTTGGCCTCGAATTCAAATGCAACTGTTCCCACAAACATCACTAACAACTTCTTTACTGTGAAGTCCAATAGATGTAATTCAGTGCTAATTGTACTTAAACTTCTGGCAGCATCTGACATCATTGACTCTTCCTTAAAATGATCTCCTTCTTTGGCTTCTAAAACACCACATTTTTTTTTAACACTTATAGCACCTGGTATTCTTAGGTGGTCTCCCACCCATGTACTAACCAGATCCAACTCTGCTAAGCTTCCGAGATCAGACAAGATTGGGCATGTTCAGGGTGACATTAAGACACACATTTTTTTGACATTCCTACTACCTTTCTTAGATCCTCCTTTCTGGCTGTAAATTGTTTTTCCCTTGACCATTCTTCATGATTTGGTGTGACTCGGGGTTCTGTTATAGGCCCTCTTCTCCACTCATCTTTTACTTTTCCCCAAGTGATTTCTACTCCAATGATTCCAATCACTACTTATAAGCTGAAGATTCCTAAATCTATATTTTTACCTCTCCTGAACTTTAGATCCTATATGTCCACACTGTCTATTGAATAACTTAAGCTAGATTATTCATAGTATCTGAAATGAAAAATGTTCAAAACTGAGCTGTTTTTCCTCTGAATCTGTTCTTTCCTACTTTGTTCCCTATCTCATGAAATGACACCAACCCTATTAGTTACTCTAATCTGGATATCAGCTTTGGCTCCTCCTTTTCCTCAACCTCTCCCTCCTTTCACCTTTTCCCATAAGTAATTTATCATTAAATTATGAGGATTCTACTCTCTTAAAAAACCCTCAAATCCATCTATTTCTCTACCCCTACTGAACCCTAATCTAAACCACTATCATCTTCTTTTAGATTATTGCAACAGTCTCATAACTAGTCTCCCATCTCTAGCTTGAGCAACCCTCCAATCTATTTTCCACACTGCCTCTAATGAACAATTTTGCTAAAATGCATATTTGATCCCTGGGTAAAAATCTTTCAATGCTTTCCACTGTCTTTTGGACCAAGTCCAAATAATTTACACTGGTTTACACAGATTGGCTGTGTCTCCTGATGAGCATTTTTCTCCACTTTCTATTCCAGGGTTACTGAACTTCTTTTCTGTACTTGAAAGCATCAACCTTTCTCTTGTCTCTAGGTCTTTACACAAACCATTTCTTCTATCTGCTCCCTCCTCATTCCCTGTCAAAGCAGAACTTCAACATCACTTCTTCCAGGAAGAACTCCCTGTCCTTCCTATCTCCAACCCAACCCAACCCAAAACAAATATAGGTTAAGGACATTATCTTCTAAGCATTCCAACAGCATCCTGCACTTTCACATCAAAGCACAACAATGCACTGCACTGGAGCTACTTATTTATCTTTCTCCCCTCCCTGCCCTTCAGATCATAAGCATCATGTGAACAAGAACTCCTTGCATTCCTTACACCACAGCAATTCCATGACCCTAAAGCAGTGCTTGACAAAATAGTAGAGGGCTAAAATTTTGTGTGTGTGTGCAAATATTGAAATAAGTAATAAATTACATCAGTTGTATGGAGGAGGGTGGGAGGAAAATGGCATTGAGAGGCAGTGATATGTGAGTTGAGACTCAAGACCTGGGTGGGACTTAAACAAGAAGAAGGGAAAATCTGTCCCACATAGAGGAACTACATAAGCAGAGTCAACATGTGCCTCCAAATCAGGTTCCTGAGGTTACATGAAAGGAGATTAAAAGAATATAAAACTGAAAACGGATTATAAATACACACATTTGAGTTAGGTGTAATAATGTTTGTAACTTTATTAAAATGATAGCCCAAAACATTACCAATTAAACTCTGAAATGGATCAATACAGTTTTTCCTAAATAAATGTAACAATTAAAATATTTCCTATACTTTTTTCCTATATGGTGCCAGACCTGAACATTTTTTTTACCTTGTGCTTTTTCAGTGTATCCAGATCATGAGCAGCATCTTGTGATCCTATAAGAAATAAATCATATCACCTTAAACATAAAAAATAATCATCTTTTTAATCCATTTTTTGCAGTATTTCTGTTAGTTATTCATTTATTTTAAAAGATACACCCTGGGAGGACCTCAAACCAACATTCTGAAAGACAATTTGGAAATATTCATTACAAATATTCATCTTATATATACTCTTGGAATCTGAAATCCCATTTCTAGGAATTGGTCCTAAAAGTTCTGGATATCACAAAGACCAGCCATAAAGATGTTCATCATAGTATTGTTTGTAATACCACAAAAATAAAACAAACAAAAAATAACCCAACAATAGGTTATTTTTTAATCTGTTAAAAACAAACACACAAAAAAGCCCAATAATAGAGGTTGGGTTAAATAAAAGATGGTCCAATATGTAGTGAAATATATATAGGTATTAGAAATGATAAATGTAGAATATTTATGGCATGAAAATATATTCCCAATATATTAGGTGATAAAAGCAGGTTACAAAATACTATCATCCATTTTTCTAAAAACAAAAAATCTGTATGCTTAAAATGGACAGAAAGTATATAAAACGAAATGTTAACAGTGAGATTATAGGTGATTTTTTCTCTTCTTTATGCTCATCAGTAATTTTTACAATAAATTTCTATTTTTTTGTAACTTAAAAAATATTTTTAAAAAGACACAAACTGGCTTAGTCCCAGCTGCTTTGGGAACACCTTGTAGCTTAAAGCAAACACTGTTGGCCTATAGAATTCCACCTACATTCTGTGTACCAGTGGGGCTGTACTCTTTTTACAGTTTCTGCCTGTCAAAGTTGGCTTTCCAGATTTCTCATACCTGAAAATTTACTCTATTTTATAAGCAAGTTCATAGAAAAGAATAATTAGTTAAGGTGTATTACACAATTGAAAAAATAATGCGTTAATTATTTAAAGATTTCAAGTATTTTAGTTTCCTGAATTAAGTTCCATTTCAATAAACAATGTTTTCTTGCCTTACTTTTCTTGGAAGTCTGCCATCTTCTATGACATGATTTTAGGTAGTTGAAAGGCCAGTAAGTATGCTGCTGGTTGGTCACTATTCTCTTGGTAATACAAAGCTCACAGGCTCCTTACTGAGCCTACATTTGATTGTATTCTCCTTAAAAGTCAGTCTATGAATATATTAACATTTATTAAAGCTGGATGGTGGACAGATAAATCTGTTATATTATTATCTGAAAATTTTCTACGCATTTGAAGTACTTCATAATTTAGAAAATTTTTTCAGTTTTCTATCAGAAGCCCTAATCTTCTTCAGAGGAAAAAATGGGATCAAATAAATTGAAATTTGGTGGATTAATATGTATGTATTTTAAATAATAATTCTATTCTGCCTTATCCTTCAGATAAAAAAGAAACATGCATGAACGAAATTCTTTCCTTTATATACCCTAGACTGTCATTATTATATTTATCAATGCTGGATACTTTGTTCAGTTCATTAAACACATACACACTTACACACACACACACCCAAACAGAATAGGTCAATTATATTTCAGAGTTGCCTGCCATATTTGGAAAGTGACTTCCAAATATGACTATATTGATAAAAATTGATTATATTCTCTAAACTAAAAATTACAGTTTGTATGCTTTGCCTTTTCAAACAATAAGAAAATTATATGAATGTTAATAGTGAAGGGCAGCAGTCCCCAACCTTTCTGGCACTAGGGACCGATGCTCCTATGAGGATCTAATGCCTGATGATCTGAGGCGGAGCTGAGGCGGTTATGCTGGTGCTGGGGAAAGGGTGTAAATACAGATGAAGCTTGCCCGCCGCTCACCTCCTGCTGTGCAGCCCAATTCCTAACAGGCCACAGACTGGTACCTACCTGCCTGTGGCCTGGGTATTGAGGACCCCTGGTATAAGGAAACAATTTTAGTGAAAAACAAACAGACTTCAGGAAATCGGTTTGTGTGTTTCACAAATAGTTGGTAGTACTCAGTTCAAGTTAATTCTCTCTAAATTCTAGACATAAACATTAGCATTTCTCCAATTTTAAATGGTTGCTTTATGTTGCAGTCTTATGTTAAACTTTCATTGGGAAAACATTTATTATTAAAATAAATAAACACTGTATATCATACATTATGATATATTATTTGATATATTATTGTATTACAATTTTAAAAATATAAAAACATTGATGAATAGGAATGCAACTAAACAAAGAGATCCAATAATAGCAATTAACAGTTATACTGTACATTGACACAAATCACTAATATTCATTATCTTGGCCAGGTTTTATTATGAAAATAAACAGAGATGAGACAGCTGATTTAGAAAGAATATATATTACATGCTATAGTTGAGACTTCTAACAACTTTAATGTTTTGCAATCATATGCATCATAAAAAACAAGATACATAAGACCTCCAGAATCCTGCTTCTATTTTTTAAGAGATACTTTTTATTAAAATAGCAAGTATTGTATAAATTCTGATGTAGCATACCTTAATTTACAAAACCAAGCCAAACTAAACCAAACCAAACCAAAACAAAACATCATTACATTACTGAAAGGGAAATAAATGATCCTCCAAAGAGAAATCTTTTTATTTAAGAAAATTAGTATGAACGAAGATTCGTAAATGGATAGAAATGGTATAAATTAATATGAGAACAAGTTAATATAATATTTGTGAAGAGCTATACAAATTTAATGGATTATCTGCCTCCCACGAATATCAGGCTTCTTAGATCTCAGACTCCTCTATAACCTTATAAAAGATCCCAAGCTTTCACTTAGAATTGAAGATCTCAAAATGTCACTAATTGGGACTTCTTAACGGAATGGATATGACAAATAATGCATGCATCTTTTAATTGCCCAGGAGAATTAGAATTTTTTACTTTTCCAAATCAAGTTAGATTAAAGAAAAGTCTTAGAGATTTTTGTTGTAAAAATATAATTTACAAAGCTTAGGACAAAAATGTTTACTAAGACCATTTATTGACCTGTTAGATAGTTAAAGGGCCTATGTAAGATTTCTGAAAGGTAGAAACTTGGTTAAATTTATGAGCTAACTGAAAAAGATTATATTTTAACAGTTCTCCATTGTCTTTGTTCCCCACCAAAAACAAAAGTTCTTTGGAATATAGTGCTGTGTTGGAGTTGTGTTACTTTGAAGAGGTGAAGAAAGTTCTTCCAAGCAACCTAGAAACAACCCCCATTTCTAGAAAGAAACCTAGTCAGGTCAGAAACAACCCCTGCATCATTCATGTGGAAGAACAGTCAATGTAACCATTCATGAGTCCCTTGGGAATAAGGCACTTGTAATTAGGCAGAACAGATCCATCTACCTTTCAGAAGAAAGGAGGTTGTGCCTGATGAAAATATCCCATTTCCTGGTCCAGAGAGGGGACCGTATAAGGAATAGTTTCACAGGCCCCCTCCAGAACCCTCCCAGGATCCTGGCAAGGGTTCCAATGCCCATTTGAGAACACTACCTCAATCATCTTACTTTGGATAAGCTAGATTAATAATAATAATAATAATAATAATAATAATAATAATAATAAAGGCAGAGTTTAAAATTCTACAATAATTTTAATAATTTTAAACCACTATTATTACAATGGAAGCCAAATAACTGAAAACTGTACCTGGACATATTTTCTTTCCTAGAAATGTTGTGTAAGTCCTGTGTGAACCTTCCTGACTACCTACATGACCCACTTAACTTTTCACTGGGCCGCAGAAACTAGTTGAAGATATTTATTTGGTGAACTTAAAGGTAGCTCATGTAACAATTCATATAATACACAATACAATAACAACTTATGTACACTGCTGTTGATTTCTTTCAAAAAACCTTCACAACGACCTCGGAACAACACTATGAAATAAGCAGATACTGTTACTTCAGCTTTACAGATGAGTTTTTGGAGGACCAGAGAGGATAAATGACTTGCACTAGCTCAAATGATAAGTTAGAGGCAGAGCAGGGCTGAAAACCTGGACTCCCTAAGGCAGTCTATTTATGGATGAACAGCAGGAGTCAATCAGACTTGATCTTGATACCCAGCTGTTATTCACTAGGTATGTTACCTTGTGCAATTTACTTAACCAATTTTAAATCCAGTTCCTATCTGTAAAATGGAACTGATAATCCCTCCTTCACAGAGTTTCTAAAAGGAGTGAGATGTGTGTGTACTTGACATAATATCAAGCTATTTCTGACTTCCAATTCAGTGTTCTTTTTACTCAAGAATGACTTGGCTGCATATTGACAAATCATTAATCTTTCCAAGTCTTTATTTATTCATAAATAAAAAGGAATTCAAATCTACTTGAAAACATTGTTGATGTTTTTAAAGAATACCATACCATATTCTTGCCAAACTAACAAATTGTACTTTTATAACTGTTTTGTTTTGCTATTTGTAGACTATGCTTTGTCTAGAAAATCAATATTTTCCATAATACAAAATATCATAAAACCATCAGACTCATAGCTATAAATTAAAAGCCCAGCTTTTCCTTAACATTCTATAAACACCCACCATAAACAAATGTGGCCACAAGAGGCATGCATTTCATACGGTTTGTAAGATTAGAACAGGGAAACAAGCACTTGACTATTTCAAGTATTAACCTTTCTATAACTAACACTTGTCACTTGTAGTTTTGACTAATAAAAACATTTTTTAATTAGATGATTTAAAAAACAGCTACACCCTTTTACAATCCAAGAATACACATCAATGTATTATCCTCCAGAGAAGTCAGAAAAACAGGACGAAATCTTTTCTAAAATGCAAATACCAGGTGCCATGTGCTGCCAGAACCTGTGCTTCTTACATCGTGGGGGCCGGAACATCTCTGGCTAGCTAATGAAGTTCCATACCCAAAAAAGGAAACATTTCAATTTTTGGGCAGGATAGCTGATAGTAAAAACTATTACATATTAAGGGAAATAATGAGAAAGTATTATGATTAAAAGGACTCAATGACAAATCGATATACTTACCCAGGAGCAACCATGGCTTAATAACTCCAACTTGCAGGTCCAAGCTAAGATCCTGCACATAACCACAACCACCCTCACTGCTCGGCTCTACTTCTTCCACAACATGAATTCTGGCATCTTTCCACGTCTCTATAATTTTCTTTCCGGTTAGCGTTGTCACCCTGGTGCATTGCTTCCTGAGATTATTCCGGGAGAATGCTTTAATTTCCTGGTTAAGGGAGTGCATTACATGAGCAGTGACTAGGAACAAAGACAAGCAAATCCAGCCAGCACAGAAAAGGGCTGCACTGCTTGTCCCTTAATGCTCAGGTAAGAAATGCAGCCTCAGGGGTGCACCGCCCTCCAGGTGACAATAGCAGCAAAACCCCCGAGGCACCCCTTCAGGTCTTTTTTTTTCCCCAGCGGCGCAAAGTAAGACAGAGTTTGATTGGCCATTGAGAAGCGGGCGCCGATTGGATGCCCTTTCTTTTTCCGGTCTTCAGAAAATCTTCCTTTTCCTTACAGGTTTAAGTAGTCCACGTTAGTTTTTCTACTGTTGCTGTTTAAATCTTCGTTAATGTTCATGCAGAATGGTGAACTCTAAGACTTAATTGGAAAGAGAGCTAATAATTCGTCGCTCTTTAAAAGCAGTGATTTTCTGTCTATGTTCGATTGATGTTACTTGACGATGACCGTGAACCATATCTGCTGACCTGGGTATGGCTCTGTTTAGTAAGACAGCGTATAATTAGTGCAAACCTTCCGACTTCACAGAGCCTTTCCTTCCCGCCTGCTTTTAAAATAATCCGTGCCGGGCGGGGCAAGGTAAGGGTGCTACAGTGGACCTTAAAAGTTTTTCTCGTTTCCTATGCCCTTCACATTTTAACTTCGTGCTGCTATTGGCCTGAAGAACTTTTATTAGGTAAAAACTGTTTTGTATATTTGTGAGGTAACAAAATCTGCAAAGGTATTTTCTTCTTTTATAATTTAAATTATTCTGGATGCAACTTGACAAGAGCTTAAATCATGCGTTTTCTGAATTCCCTCCTACATTTTCACCATCAGTAAAACTGAAGAAGCCTTTTATGCAGTAAATAATATACACTATAAGAAGCATTACAGCAAGTCCCATACAATTTCAGAAAATCAAGTATGCAAAACAGGCTAATTACAGAATTATGATTCTTATTACAAAAAGATAATTTGTTTTGCAAAAGAAATCACAAGATTCCTTTAGTAATTTTCCCCACTTAAAATTCAACTCTAAATGGACTTAGACATAATGTACAAACACACATGTAAAGTGAAGAAGTTGCATTTAATGAAAATGTTCTCCAACACCACATATTAATATGTTTGTTAGTGTTGAAACTTTCGAAATAAAATAAACCAAATTTCTTCCTGTTCAAAAGAGTGAGTATCAGCCCAGGCTGCCTAAAAGGCACTCTAAAATGAAGAACCGAAAAAATTATTTGCGTTAGTTAAACAATCACAGGTTCATCAAAATCAGCTGTAATCACATCATTTCATATATTTATCATAAATGATATAAAAAAAACTACCAATATTGAGCACCTACTCCATGCTAGGTAACATGCTTATAAGCAATTTTTAGATTGTCAGTGTTATACATCAGGTGCTTAATGGTGCTTTACACACCTTATTCCATTTGATCTCACCAGAAAATCTATTATGTGTATAATATTATACTGTCTACATTTTACAACTGAGAAAACTCAGATGCACGGAGAACAAATAACATCCTACATTTCATAGTTATAACCACAAAAAAAAACCCTAGGTTGGTTTCAAAGCAATGCTTTAGCTCTTACTTATTATGGAATACTGCCCTGTTCCCAAATAATTGCAGTTAACAAATATTTATTGAGCATCTACTATGTGCCAAGCACTGTTAGCCACTGGGCATTTAGCAGTGAATAAAAATAAAGTCCTGTCTTTTTTGGAGCTTATATCCAAGTGGATATATAAGTAGTGAGTGGAAAATCAATCAATCAATCAATCAATCAGGTCATAATTTAAGTATTAAAAAGAAAAATTAAGTGAAATAAGGGAACAGAGTGAAAGAACAGTGTGCTGTTTGTTATAGGCTAGTGAGAGAAAGCCACTTTGATAAAGTGAAATTTGAGCAGAGACCTGAATAAAGTGAAGTAGCCAAACCTGTAGAAATCTGGGAGAAGAACTTTGCAGACAGAAGGAATAGCAAGTGCTGAGATGAGAGTGTACTGGTAGGAGGTAGGATATGGGGGGATTCAAGAAACTTCCAGATGGCTAATGAGGCTTTTGGGGTAAAGGAAGGGACAGTGGTAGAAGACGAAGTCAGAGAGAAATGATAAAGACTTTGACTTTTATTCTGAGTGAGATGGGAAGTTACTGGAGTGAAATAGGTATAGGAATCATGGATGCTGTGTTGTCCTGCTCAGACACTCCTTCAATAAATAAATGCCTATTGTCTGACAGTGCTATTGGCTGACTAGTGACAACCCCTTCAGGGGTGCCTCAGCTGCAGAAGGCTATCTTGCCTAAGATTGCATCCTTTACAGGGCAGACCATATCCATGACTGACTGGTGAGGGACCATAAAGACCTGGCCATCTTAGTCCAACTTGAAACAACTCTAAAGAGTCATTCTAGCTCTACGGGCCAACATCTGCTTGACTAAGCCTGTCTTTGGGCCTGCATAACCTCTTGACTTATCTGTTGGCCCAATCCAGATCTTTTCCCCTCCCTTTCATAAATATTCATTTTAAAAGAGGACACTCTTTAAAAAGGTTTCGCGTACTAAATTCTACCTCAGTTTCCTTCCAGGAAAACCCAATCTGTAACAAGTGACATAATATGCTTATGCTGCAAAATCTTTCCGGCTGCTGTGAGGAGAGAGGGTAAAATGGAAGCAGGGAGATATGTTAGGAGACTACTATAGTGGTCCAGATGGAAGATGACAGTTGCCCACACTAGAATGGCAGCAGAAGGGGAGGTAACATATAGTCTCATTCTAGATATATATATCAGATGAGAGCCAAGCCAAAAGGATTTATTAGTAGGCTGATGTGGGAGAGATTAGGATAATTTCAAGGTTTTTTAGCCTAAGCAAATGAAGAGTAGATTTACCATTTACCAAGAAAGTATGATGTGGAGATGGAAAGTTCGGTTTGAGACATATTAGATTGATTATGCTTAATAGTGAACCAAACGGAGAAGTCAAGTGGTCAGCTGCAAATATGAATCTAGTCTTCATAAAAGAGATCTCTGCCGGAGATGTAAATTTTGGAGTAATCATCTAATGTTGCCATTTAAAGCAATGGGACCAAATAAGATAATCTAGTAGCGAAGGTTGATAGAGAAGCCTGATGTGTGCCCACATTTAGGGGTGAGGAAATGAGGAAGAGTCAGCAAAGGAGACTAATAAGAAAAGGTCCAGGAGATAGGAAAGAGAGGTCTGAGAGTACAAATAAAGTGTTTCAAGGAAGACAATGTGACCAGCTATGTCATATGCTGCTAACATATGTTGAGTAAGATGGAGACTAAGCACTAACACTGGATTTAAAGGCCTCCCAGCAAGAGCAGGTACTATGTCTCAATACTCTACAAACATTGTCTGATTCAATCCTCATGACAACCCAACTAGGGAGGTGATATCTACCTACTACATTTTTAAATAGTAAGACATTTAATTTGAAACTTAAGGACCAAGCTTTTGGTCACAGAGTTTGCATTTACTTGTTAATTCTAGTAACAAGGATAGTTGAACAGAATTCCTCTTACTCAAAAGCCCAGGTTCTTTGCACCACATCATTCTATGTAGGATGGGTAGAATTGTTGGTTGCACATTGAGAGCTGCAGTCCCTGCTGATTATACTGTAACACTAACATTTCTGCAGTAGCACTGGATACTAATATACTGATTCTATTCACTGACTCTATCTGACTCCACCCTTTATTTCACAGAAGAGGAACCAAGATCCAGAGAAATAAACTAATTTGCCTAATGTTATATCACTCATGGTCCCAGATCCCAGGTCACTTATTCAATATTTAGTGCTCCTTCTAGTTCACTACACAGGTTTCCAAAAAGTCCTTTAAGGGCAAAACTTTTCACATAGCTAGCTTGGATGCAGAGGGAATGGGAAGTAGTACTCTCTCAGGCCTATAGTGATGACAGAAGAGAAAGAAGAGGAAAAAGGTTATGAGACCCAGGCCAGAGGGACAGGCAGCATTACACACATTGGCAAAGGCTTGCTTATGCTGGGATGTGATTTGAGAAAGGGTTTTTCTGAAAGTGGGTGCACATCTTTCCAAAGGCTAAGGGGCCTCGGGTCTGGGGAAAGGGAAAGCATGAAGTGGATATACCTTGGAATATGTTCCCGTGCCACCACTGCCCAATGTCAGCTGTATCCCAAGGCCCACTTTCATTTCACTGCATCACACATTCTGACATATTATGTAATACAATCATCATGGGAGAATGTAATCTTCATTAATTCAGATATGACTTACATGGGTAAAAACATTTATAAATAATCGAAAATATACTTTGCATTACAATTTTTGGCTTCAGTTAACAGTCTCAATTCTGTGCTTCACTGAGAACATACAAACACAGCCTGAAATGAGTACAGAGAAAAACCAAACTTCTCTCATGATTATGGCACTACTCCTCTGTGAACTTCTTAAAGACATTAAAAAAATTACTTCAATTAAAACAAATTTGAATGTAAATTTTAATTATGAATACAATACTTTAATGTGAATCTGTTACTGAAACATTTTGATTACATAACATCTTTTGCCTTATGTATGCATGGTTATAGTAATAACACACACACACAAGAAGAAATAAAAACAGAAGCAGAAACTTGCTACATGCTTTCAAAATATTAATCATTTGCATGTCTGTGGTGATATTTACGGATCTCACATGGCCCAAAACAAGTGAGGTCTTTTCAAAGCCTGAAAAAGGAGAGCTTAAGATATAATTCTAAAGTTTAGAGCTCAATCTTTTGTGATATACATTTTTATCAAGTAGGCTTCACATACTTGTCTAATTCTTTTGCATCTTTTTTTAATCTCCCCTCAAAAAACAATTTTTGTTTAAATTTTGAAATTAATGACATGCTACATACGTGGCTTATCTTTATTGCAGCCACTTTGGTGGTTCAAAACAATATAACTAGGAATAAATAGACAGGCAGTTATAAAGTATCTGCAATGAGATTTGTACTCCATTGAAGACTGTGAAGGTGCCCCCAAAAGATATTTCATTGAATTTAAGATTATAAGACACACCATTATTTTATGTACCACCAAGAAAGAAGAAATAATGCCAATTAAACTATTACAATGTTTAAGACATTATTGATTATAAGATGCATCTGGATTTCAGTAATGTTAATAATATTGAAGCAATTCAGAAGTAATTAAATTCAACAACATAAAATTGACCCTGATTTCCAAGAGTTTATAATTCCATTTGGGAAGGGGGGAATCAACCAAGAAAAAATCAATCAGAATAAGAAAAACAGTATTTCCAGAAATAAACTCATGTTTATATGGGCAAATAAATTTCAACAAAAAAAGCCAAAAACATACAGTGGAGAAAGGAAAGCCTCTTCAATAAATGGTGCAGAAAACTGGAAAGCCACCTGCAAAAGAATGAAACTAGACTGTTGTCTATCACCACACACCAAAATTAACTCAAAATGGATTAAGGACCTGAATATAAGACCTGAAACAATAAAATGTGTAGAAGAAAACATAGGAACTAAACTCAAGGACTTGGACTTAAAGAGGATTTTATGAATTTGACCTCAAAGGCAAGGGAAGTAAAAGCAAAAATAAATGAAATGGGACTACATCAAACTAAAAAGCTTCTGCTCAGCAAAAGAAATCGTCAACAAGGTAAAGAGACAACTCTGAATGGGAAAATATATTTGCAAGCAACGCCTCTGATAAGGGCCTAATATCAAAATATACAAAGAACTCATATGACTCAATAACAACAACAAAAAAACAAACGATCCAATCAAAAAATGGGCAGAGGACCTGAACAGACACTTCTCCCTAGAGGACCTACAAATGACCAACAAATATTGAAAAATGCTCAACATCGCTAGCTATTAGGGAAATGCAAATCAAAACCATAATGAGATACCTTCTCACAGTTGTTAGAGTAGCTGTTATCAACAGGACAAGTAATAACAAATGCTGGAAAGGATGCAGAGAAAAAGGAACCCTCATACACTGCTGGCGGGACTGCACATTGGTACAGCCACTATGGAAAACAGTATGGAGGTTCCTCAAAAGAAAAGAATTGATCTACCATATGATCCAGCAATCGCTCTACTGGGTATTTACCCCCAATTGAAAACTCATCCAAAAAGATATTTGCACACCTTGTTCATAGCAGCATTATTCATGATGACCAGGACATGGAAGCAACCGAAGTATCCCATGATAGATGATTGGCTAAAGAAGCTGTGGTACGTATATACAATGGAATATTACTCAGTCATAAGAAGAGATGAAGTACTGCCATTGTGACAACATGGATGGACCTCAAGTTAATCATGCTAAGCAAAATAAGCCAGACAGAAAAAGTTGAAAACCACATATATATGGAATATAAACCTAAAAGCAACAAATGAAAAGACAAACAAACAGAGACTCATGGATGTGGACAACAGACTAGCAGTTACCAGAGGGTAGAGGAGACGGGAGAGGGGAAAGGTAGATAGGATAAAATGGGTCAAATATGTGGTGACATTACAGAATTAATAATAAATTAATTAATTACAAAATAAAAAAGGAAAAAAAAAAACAGTATTAACAAAAATATCAAAGTAAAAAATAATTCATGTTGTGGAGAAACTTCTTAGCTATAAATAAAATGCATTTACACAATAGAATGAGTTTAGATTATACCAGCTTCAAGAACCAGGTGGAGATGTATGGGTTTACGAAACAGTAGGAGTGACATGATAAAAAATATTATACAGGCTGAAGAAAACAATCATAAGACCAATTAAGAAGCCAAAGTAATAACCCAGGTATAAGGGACATGAAAACTTAGATTATTTTGAAGCCCATAAGAACTGATGGCTCAAAAGCACTTTTTAAAAATAAATAAAAGGTATTGAAAGAATGAATATAGAGTTTGAATAAAGAGGCTCATCAAAGATGACTTGACAGTTTAAAGCTAGAGAAACTTGGTCACTAGTCTTATGAGCATTCAATAATATTTCATGGATGGATGAATGAATAAGTGAATGCAGGACATCTGAGTTGAGTTGAGGTTATTCATATAGAGGTGATAATTGAATGAGAAAATATTAATTTTTCAGTGGAGCCAGTTTAGAGAAAGCCTAGTCAAAGACAATTCCTGGAAGGACAAACTTTGGGTGCCTGAAAAGCAAGAATAACATGAAAAGAAACCAGATAAAGAGAAGTTATAGAAGCCAGTAGAAAACCTGGTCCATGCATTCAAGGTTAAATAAAGTTTGTTGTTTTTTTTTTTTAATGTTGTCCAATGGTATAAAAGTTACAGAGAGGCCAGTATATAAAGAACCAAGAAAAAAAAAAACTTGACATGATAAAATGATATCAACTAGTGATTTTTACATGGAACAGCTTCAAAAGAATGGTGGGGACAACTATCAGTTTACAGGGGTTGAAGGGATTTTATAGATTGAAAGCGGAGGCCAATGTAGGCCATAGTCAGAAAGCACTAGATTGTCAATAATAGAATACTCCCTTCCACAGTGTCATCTTCAAGGAATGTTGACCTCTCCACTCTCTGCCAGGAATTCATCCACCTCTTAACTTCTTTAATTACATTAATTATAAAAATATATGTACATATGTAATATGTGATATTTTTATTCAAGATAGTAAAGATAGTAAAAAGTTGAGAACCATGACCAAATTATTTAAAAGAATCAGGGATAATATGGATATTGTTAATTATTTTTAATAAAATCCTCAGATATTAAAAATACTAGGGAGTGTATCATGACATTTAAAAGAAATAATGTTATGTCGACCAAAAGAACATGATAGGCAATAAAATTAATTATGTTGTCTAAAGCATTGGAATAAACAAACAACAGAGTAATAGTTAAGTTTAGAAAATGTTTGGGTCATTTATCAACAGATTTAGTTCATTAAGGAAATGATCTATATTGCTGGATTTTAGATGAATGATTTAGAAAGCTACAGTGCTTCCTTTCAAAATGAATCTTAATGTCAACATTTAGCTGGATGACCAGTTGGTTCAATGCATGACATGTCTCCTATTTTTATCTTCAGTCCTCTCTCATTTGAGTCGGGAGTTCCTAGTAAATTTTTCCTCTGGAAATACTAGTAAAGAACTATATATTTCTCTGGAAATATCCTCATAGATATTCTATAAAGAGGAATAGTAAAAACTAAAATCACTAGTGCTATGCATATAGGAGAAAGCACTCATTCTTTTCAAACAATGGTTATTTAAAACTAGATTTATTAATTTGGGATGAAACTATATAGAGTGAAAGAAATTTTTTTCTGATCTCTGAGAGTTCTCTCATTCTATGAGAGTTAAGTGCTTTAGTTCTTGACACTTAGATTTAAAAGACCAAGATTTAAAAACTAGATTTTTAAAGACTTGGACTTAATATAAATACACTGATAAACAAATATTTAACAATAAAGAGAGTAAGGCATATTGGATTGATGAATCAGGCGAAAAATGCAAATTTCACAAATTTTTCACTGCTAAAATTATAGAAAACAGTGTGGAAGAGTAGTGAAAATCGGGGAATAAAGTCTATGTTATAAGCTTTTTTGTTGACCTCAGTTTTGGATTTTTGTTGATTTTCAATTGAAGAATTTACCACAGCTCCAAAAATACATGATGCTTCAGTTTGAAAATTGCAACAAATATTGAGAAATTTTACAAGACTATTTTTGTGAAAAGACTGTGAAAGATGATGTGATGTTCTATAGTTACACTTTTTGTGAACTCTTTAGCAATTATAGAGCATTTGTTTACTAATCAAATATGTTAAAATAGCTATCTTGGGAAACATGCAAAAACATAATATACATTTCCTAGGTTTCTATAAAATAAGTCAAGGTACATGGCTTCCTTTAGACTTTTTAAGTACATATATACTAATTAGTCTGAAAAAACTAACAATGCCTCATTATTTCTTTTCACATAAAAAAAGAAAAGACAAATGGTGGTATTTAGCATCAAAGCTGTATGTGGGTAAATCATTGGTGTATTAAATTTCTTCAGTGTTTAAGGAAGCATTGTTATTATTGTTATAATTCTAGTTATTACTTATACCACTGACTTTAGTATCTCATAGTGCACCTTATATACAGTGTAACCTTTGATGTTTCTAGAAATGTATAAAAACCAAATTATGGAGGAAAATATTTTCTTATTGGCTAGTATATTTATTCAAAAATTTTTTATTGTGGTGTTTTTAATTTGATTTAAAATGTTGGGAGAAGGACACTTATAAATTGAACAAAATTAGCCATTTGTTGGTATGTATGGATGCCTAGTGATGGGTACATGAAAGGAGTTAATTTTACTATCCTCCTTTTGTTTGAAAATTTGAAAATGTCCACTATTGAAAAGTGAACAACAAAGTAAAATAAATAAAAACAAATTAACTTTTATCAGAAGATATATCTTTGTGATCTTCTGAAAATGGCCAGTGTCTTGGAAATTTAAGCATTTTAAAAATTGTATTTATTAAAGGAAAGGAAAAGAAAAGAAAAAGGAAAGGAAACAAACAAAAAAAGAAATGACCTAGAGGCTAGCTAGAAAAGAGGAGGGAGAGTAAGGCCAGCTAAATAATTAGGCCCAATATTATTGAATACTTTGGGAAAAATAACTCAAGAACTTTTTTGTAATATACTCTGAGTTTGTTTTTTTTTTTTATGTTTAAATTTTTACTTAAAAGAACAATGTTGCCTAAAAGAACTATTCTTATTATTTATTTTATATGTTCAGTATTAGTTTCTAAGATTGATTCAGACAGCTTTACAATGTTTTTAAAAGTCTTTCTTATATAATAGTGCAGTATTACATTTAAAATGTCTAGAGTTTGCAGGTCCTTCCACCATCAGAGATCAGCACTACATGAGATTCTATTACTATTATTTTACAAAAAGAGAGGTATAATATAACTTTAGTATGCATGTGTGCATGGATGGATTCCTGTGCATCTATGTGTGTACATGGCTAATTATGTCTTGCTAGCATAGATGACTCTAACTTCTAGCTTGAAAGATGTAGAGTCACTCAACATGTGCTTATCTCTATGGTTACATTTCTAAGACAAATGAACTTTTAAACAATGGTCCCAAAGTAGTCAATTATCAGTTTTTGTAGATTTCCATTATAGCAGAAAAAAATAATTTTGAAAAACCTTGATCCATTCCTTAACCAACAAAATTGGAGACAACAAACATATATCCCAATCTGTAGAGAAGCTACAGTTTAGTGCAATGAAAATTTCTATAATAAACTCAAGATTTCATTCTGTCTGATTTTCATTTTATGGGTTATCTGTATTTATTGCTTTTCCTGCAACTTTTTGGCTTCCTACATTTTAGCCATTTATCCCTTCTAAGTTTTCTTGGCTATAAAATGAGGAGGAACAAATCATCTTCCAGGTCTCTTTTAGCTCTAAAATTTTATGATTTTGTAATGTCTCGACTTGAACTATTATGAAAATGTGAGCTTGGGAAATAAAAACAATTGAAACCTAAGGCAGACAATCTTTGCCCCTTACTAGTTAGATAAAGGAGTTTTAAAATTATTTACCATAATAAATGGATTATCATTTCTATAGATATCAAATATTTTAGTTTCCTTTTTTGTTATTAAAATTGGCTACATTTTCTTAGCCCTTAAAATATCTTAATTTTCTACAATGAAGACACATTGAATGGGTTTCTCACAATGGGAGAGATCCTCTCCACAGTTTTAACAATGTTCAGTTTGCACATGCTTCTTTACATCTCCTCTGTTGAGATTTCAATGTCAGAGTCCTCCAAGGGATTGGCTAAGTGTGACCTGATGGGCTGGGCCAGAACACATATCTATGGAGAGAATGCTAAAAACAGGGCTGATTATACCCAACCCTTTGCAGTTCCTGGGAAATGGAAAGTTGACTCCTTGGGTTTTGACATCTTTACTACTCCCCCTTCCATAGGAATCTCCAGGGCCATTAAATTTTCTGTCTTCCAAGATTTATAAGGATAGAGGAGAGGCAGTTTTCCTAAATTTATTCACAACAGACTTAGTCAGAATTATGGCACCATTCTTTTCCTTTGAAAGTAATCCTTACTTTAGGCCCAACTCTTTTAAACTTCCTTTCAAATAGTTTCCTTCATTTGGAATGCCACATCTTTTCTTGCAGCACACCTGAATGCTGACAAGTCCTCCTCTTCTGCTCTCTTCAGTGAAGGGACTTCTGCCTTCTCTTATCTAACAGCATGGGTGTCCTAACATCACACCTTGGCCAGACCACTAGGACTGTCACTGTTATTCCTGTCCCAGTCCTAGACTTACTCTCAAATATACTAACTCCTCTTATGTCTCCCCACTCAGTACAAGGCTGCCTACTAATCTAATCCATGCTAACACAGGATAAAGGGGAACTGGAGAATTTACATCTACTTTTTGGGTATAAGTACATTTTGAAAGCAGTCCTTTGCAGTCAGTGCCATAATATTGTTTGGGAGGGTTTGAAAAGGTAGATCAGCACCATACAACACCTGTGAAATGGATAGTTTTGACACTGACCTCTATACTCAATGAAAAAGGATGATTTAGGCATTGGGCTTTGTGGGTGCCACAGAGACTACTAAGAACCCTAGGTGGAACATTCATTTTGCTTCAAAATTCTAGCTCTATCTGTCATTGTTCATAGGCCTAGTGGGGCTTGAAACTGCTGTGCCTTTCTTGTCCTAACCCCTTGTCAGGACACCAAGGTTCCAGGTACCCCTCTCTGAAGACCTATTTGTCCGAAGTACTTAATCTTGGATTATGACTCTAGTACCTTAAAGGGGCCTGAAAGTTTTGTATTTTACCCACTTTCTCCCCTCTGCTACAGAATCTGAGCTGAGGATAAGTAATACTATAATATTTTAAGTATCAGGAGCTTATAGTTTTACTCCTATCACATCAAGCTGGTGATCTACTTGGTTTTGTTATAGGAACCACGCTACCAATAGAGACAGTCCTTTTAGTTCTCAAAAGCTAATAAAGGACCAAGAACTTCTATCTAATGCCCCAGCAAGCAGTAGATATACAACAGGTTTAGTAAGACCTGGATATCTGTATCTTCTTTCACGGAATTTCTTAGAAATTTCTTGGTATGGGCATACCGTAACTCCTGTAGCTATTTCCTACTGTGAAAATTTAGGCCATATCTAATCTATGTATCCTGATGCACATCGTTGTTCTTTCTTTCTTTCTTTTTTTTTTTTTTTTTTTTTTTTTTTTGCTTAGAATTTTTTTTCCTAGGGAATATTTCCAGGATTTGAATATTCAAAGGTATGAGTGTATATTTATATTTAGAAGAAATGGTTATTTTGAATGTTCTTTATACGTATGCTCAAATTGATCTCCAAAATGGTTACACCATTGTTCGAAAGTACTCTTTCTACGACAGAAGCAATTTATTTTTATACTTTATTTTTCTGTTTTCCAAAGTATAGATTCTTGCAGCTCTAAATTTTGGAAACTTCTTTTTTTCTCCACAGTGTAAATTTATGAAAAAAATACAATGTGCATTTTTTTGTGTGTTGTGTATGTTATAGAGAGAAAAAGGCATTTGAAATCACAAGCCATATTAAATTATAAAGATTAATATCTTTCTTTTATTATAGCTCTTTTCTTACAATGAATCTTAGGTTTAACTTAAGATTTACTGAACAAAAATTATACGAAGAGTATATTAATCAAGCTTGTGAATTAATAAGTTAAATTTCCCAAAGCTACAGCCAATTTTTACTGCCAGCAAAATTACTCTTCCTTAATTCTTTGGAAATTATAAAAGGAGAAACTATTCTCAGATTGAGTCGACTATTCTCAGATTTTGCAACTTTCCTTACCAATTAGTGTAAATATCTAGCAAATTTTTAATATTAACTGAAAGAGTTTAGTTAACAAAATACTTCATTATGATACTGAATATTATCTGATTTAAAAAATATTTTTGCTTATACTTGCATATCAACCAGAGAATATTCTACATAATCAAATTCCCATAATTAGAGCTGCCTAAGATCAAAATATATCTAACAAACCTGAGTATTATTTTAGACAGGACAGGTTGCACAAGGCCTGATGACTTCATGCCTGCCAGTCCTCAAAGAATTATGAATCATCTGGAAAAAAATAAAATGATTGTTCAGTAGGTGGTTTATCTTTCTCTCTTTCAATCCAGTGACTTAGCACAATCAACGCACTGCATGCATTCTTCATTTGCTTCTCGAAGAAACCAAGATTTAGAAAGCACTACTCATAGTCATGATATCAGTTTAGCTTCAGTTTCATAAAGAGATATGTATTTAATGATCTTAAGTTTTACTCTTTGATTTGACTATTGCTAGGCATGTCACTTTAATATTTATTTAACAGTCTCTTCTTTTAAGCATCTTGCTAAAAATTATAATTAAGAAATGTGAAAATAAAATTAACCCCATATTAAGAATACTGTTTATAACTCCAGATCATTTCTGAGGAACAGTAAGTTTTGTCTTTTTAGAAATAATTCAAAGTGATCTCTTTCAAAAATTTCTAGTTATTTATTATTTACCTTATTTCTATTGATTATTTATTATTTGTAGCATAAATAAATGAATTCCAAATTCTGATTTAGATTATAGACAAATTAAAATCCTTTATATTCCAGTTTGGAAAAATATTAAGTGTCAAAGCTTAGGTAATGGGTACATGGGAGGTTACTATACTCTTCTCTCTTTTTATGTTTAAAACAGTTTGTAATAAAAAGTTATCATTAAAAATAACCTTCCAACTAAGGTAGGAATACCTCTTGAAATACAAAAAACAAAAAAAAAACAAAAAGAAAGTTTTACATGAATTAATCTGTATTCAATGGAGGGAAGAAAAAAAATCCCTTAATCCTAGTATTTTATTATCTTTTTACATGACCTCATGCCAAAGAATTTGAGGCAGCTTACCTCACTCTGATAATTATTTGGAAGTTCTTTATGTTAAATGATATTTAATGTTACATGTATTTACTTTATACTTACTTTTTTCCCTACTTGGGAAAAGCAATAACAGTATGAAACATAGAGTCAATTGTATTCTGATAGAGTAGGAATTTGCCACCTGCAAAGAAGTCAAGAGAGGGGTTATTTTACTAACAAGAGCATATTGTCAACATTCAAACACATACTAATGTCTGGGTACCTGAAAAGTTAACCAACACTGGATTTTCTACGATTCATCGCTTCTTCCATTTTTGTGATCCTTTCATTTATGCAATGTCCCTTTCTTTCTCATGTTGTTTTACTTCTTATGAATAGAGTATGAATAGCATGTACCAGCACCAGATTTCCAAATGTGCTGCTTTTTACATAGCAGCTTTGAAAGCTGGCTGGCTCTGTTTCAGCAGCAGGTTTCTGAGACTAAATTTACAATTTTTCTGCAATCATTCTAAGGCAGACTAACTATGGCTTATGTAATTTGTAGAAGTCACAGGATCTCTTTAAAGCACTGTGCATTTCATTAAGGAGGCAGCCAACTCTGTATTAATTATAGCAATGAGAGAAAGGGATATGGAGGCAAATGATAAATTGCATGGAATTCAAAGGCTTCGTGCTAAACAGCAGTTGCCATTTTTTTTTCTTTGCTCTTAACTGTTTAGTCAAAGTATTCAATTGAAAGTAAAATGGAACAACTCGAGTTTCCTGCTTTCAGTTCTCCTTCCCACCTTCTGCTGGAAGTGCCAAAGGTCTGGCATGGCAGCCAGAGGAGTCAGATAAAGAGAGACTTTGAGTAATCCACCTATAGTGGGATATTTAGTCCTGATAAAATGTTGATTACAAAGGCTACCTTATCACTTCTGTGGAAAGGTTACCATAGAGTTGGTTGTAAGGTACTGAAATGATCAGGAGAGATATTCTTTTTACACTACTGTTAAGAGGGGTTAAAAAGTTTGTATTTTAACATTTATGTCACATTAAACCAGGACACTTAACATATGATTATCTGGGTATGCAATTGCTCCTACTATACTTTTTTGAGTGGACTCATTGCAATCCAGAATGGTTCTGAATTTTGTGTCTGTGGAGCTTTATAGAGGCTTTAGTGAGACCATAAACTCTTTAAGATTGTACTAAAACTTTGTGTATTTTTATGGCCAGGATACATAGCTTCATTAAATTTATATAGGGGTCTATGATCCAAAGCTAGATAGGAACCTTAGTTGGAACTAAGAATTAATTTGCCCTATAAAGACCAACAGGTAAAGAAAAAATAATTGCAGCTTTGTTTTTGTTTCTGCTTTGATTCTTTGGGGGAAATTAGTAAAGGTGAGTTGTTCACGTCATTCTATTTTTTTGATTCAATTCATCGGCTTCAAGACTATCTCATCCTCTCTTAATACAAGAGAGTGAACTAGACTAACTTTATTATTTCCAGAATTGATTGCACAGCCGAGGTTCTCTTCTGATATTTGAAAGTTCTATAGTTTGTAATCTAGTGGATGCATTTTTAACTAATATATTAGATAATAAAACCACTAGCATTTTTTAGCTAATCTATTAGATAAATGACTTCAAGTCAAATTATTCTATAATTAAAATTGACACAAGAAAGCATTTATACATACATATGTATATGCTAAAGTTTGCTTTAATATCCTCTTAATATTTTAAATGTAGACTCTACTAGATGAAATAAATAAAAATTCAAAACTAGTTAAGAAACGTGGTTTTTCTCTCTTCACAAATTGAAAATTAATTGTTCATTTTATCATTTTAAATGTAGTACAAATTAAGACCATTAGGAATGGGAGAAATGCAGAAAATAATTGTGGAAAATTTGAATAAATTCTGATCTTAAAGTTTTGTTGTGAAAGGTGTATCAGTGAAATAATTGGAAATAATAAGAATAAATGGCAAATTTTAATATGCAAACAATTTAGGTGGAGCGTAGATAGAGTTATAGTTAAAGCAGAAAAAAGGATTTGGCAATAGCTCCTTAGCTGTGGATGCAGTTAGGTAACACAGGATTTGAATTTAAGTGGGAATACAAAGTTGAATTTAAGCATCAGTGAACACCTGATTTATTATAAATATTTGAACTTCACTGATGTTTTAATGGGGAAAATTATAATGAGTTTATGATATTTTAACATAAAGTATGACAATATTTTTTATAACATTTTTATAATAATGAGAAAAAATTAACACTTCAAAACTTATGGTTAAAATGTGCATTATGAAACAGTGAAAATGTCATTTTCAGAAATTATTGCTTCGAAATAGGAGTTTGTGAAGCAAAGCAATGTTAATACAATTAGGTAAATTTTTAATTTTTTTTGGTTGAATGCTAAAACAGAATGAGTTAGCTATATCATTACCTAATCACTTCACCCAATGCTTTTGCCACTCTCTCCTTACGTTTTTGGCTGATAAACTATTTCTATTTCATTGAGATTATAGAAAATATGAGAAAACTTTCTCATCTTTCCCAAATCAATTCTATTGTTCTACATCACTGTACACACCAAATAGTTAATCATCTGGCTCTGCCCCTTACCAGTTGTAATGTCAGGCACAACTACCTCATCTGTTTAATAGGAATGTAAAGTGTACTAACTTCAAAAGTTTGTTATGAAGATGAAACATGTTCATGCATGTAAAGCACTTGAAACAGGACATGACACGTTACAGGTCGTCAATAAATGTTAGCTAATATCATTATTTTGTCTCTCCTTGCAATACCCAATCAAAAATCAATCTGGCTATGTATCATCTGCTTTCCCTCCTTCTCCATTCTGTCAAAGCTTCTGCTCTTTTGATTATCCCTTCTCTCTATACTAAATTATAAATCTCTCCCTTTCTACAGGATAATCTGGCAACTATACTGAAACTAAACAAACAAAAAATCCTTGCTTGACCCCTTCAGCTACTGTCACAATCTCTAGTCCTCTTTACAATCCTGTCCAATCTAATTTGCTGGCTCCATTTATTTTATTTGATTCCGAAAAGTTGGAGTACCTTGGGCCTTTGGACTAAGCCTATTTTCCTTTTTTAAATACTCCCTCAAAAAATGATCCCCGCTCCCGCCTCCAAAAGATCTCATCCATTTCCACAGCTTCAAATAACATCCATATTCCGACGATCCCAAATTTGTATCTTCAGCCTAGCTCTCTCCTTGGAGGTCCAGTTGAGTATACAGTACTCAATATCCTTCCCAATTTTTGAAAGACTGTTTACTTTTGGGGTATACTAAATGTAAAAATGTAAATGGACCTTATGTGTTTAGCTGGAACTTGAGTATCATCATAGGATTATTCTGTATTCTAACTCAAGTTTTGTTCTATCACTGATGTTGTCAATTTTCCATGTGGGTTCTGATATTTTTTAAAAGTCTTAAGAGTAAACCAAAAAGATATACCAATATTTGTATACACTGATATGTATTTTATCATCTACTGTTTAAGTCTAAGAACACTAATTTCTAAAAAAAAAGTCACAAGTCCTTTGTACTATGCAAAGAAGCAAGAAGAATTAAAACCAATCATAAATGGAAATTACATTAGCATTTCTCTGCAGAGAAAACTAAAGTTCTCTGAGTGACTTTAAAAGGAAAGATAAATTATATATCTTTAGTTTTGCAGAGCAGAAGCAAATAAATACGTGTGGAGTACATTGTCCGGCAGGCTAAAAGATGAATCTAATTGGATGTGAATGGTCAAGATCAAGACTGTAATTAATCTTTTATTGTTTTCTTTTTGTACTTTTCAGATCGGTTCTATTTCTGGCATCTCTTCTGCTGACTACTAGAGAGCTAATGTTTCGGTTAGACTGTCTTCCTTACTCCTTTGCAATACCAAGTTACAATCTCTGGCCAAGTCTTCAACTCCTTACTTCATTTACTATAGACACTGGGATACTGTTGCTTCATCTTTTCCCTATTTCCTTTCTTAATTACTTTTTGGTGAAGTAAATTTTCGTATCTGGTGGTCTTTGGATGTAGGAGAACAGAACCTGAAGTATTGATTTAGCATGTATGTTGCCTATTTTTTCTATGAACACTGTTAAACCATGGTGAAATCTTATATTGTCTTTTCCAACAGTTTTTCACCCAAGTTGATTCCTCTGTTTGCATTATGGCCTAACTACATGCAATCTTTAAACTAATTTAAAAAATGACAGCTGTTTGCAAAACTACATTAATTTCTTATTTACATATGCTTGCCTCTTCCTACACCCTGACCTACTTTTCTCTTTCTGCACTCAATTTTTCAAAATGTAGCAGTTTATAAAAGGAAAGGATGGAGGACTGACAAAAACAATCCAAGTGTACTATGCTATTCCCAGGCTGTTTCTCAGAGAAATTTGGTCAAACATTTCTAGTCATACATAGCTAGTAGAATCTGATTGAAGTCCGATGGGATAAAAAATGTTGAGTTTATCTCTAAGAATAAGTGCAATGCTCCCCTTGACAGGAGACATCCCAATCAAAGGGCTTTATCCTAAGAATCCAAGTATATGTCTTTTCGGTTTTCGTTCTCTCCTTTTTTTTTTTTTTTTTTTTTTTTTTTTTGCCTTAAGTAGAGAAGCAACAGAGGACTGGGTTGGCTAAGTGATTTAAAAAAACAAACTGAAAAATTTTTCATAATTAGCCAAAAGCATTACAGAAGTAATTCTCATCCAAGTTTCTGGAGAAAGCAAAGCTAAAGAAAGTTTTCTAAAAGAGCTGGTATATGACAGTGGATACTATGGCAGAGTCAAGCAGTTTATTGAAGAAAGTTTAATAAGGGACTATACATGAAAGTTTAGGCAGAGTTAAGGGACTGGAGAAGAAACCATAGAAACATGTTCAACGAATACATGACAAATTTATGCCATCTAACTTGTCTTCAGTGACATCACAGTAATTAAGAGTATGTATGAATGTTGTAGTCAGACTGATAAAGGATCCAATGCAAGCTTTACTATTTTCTGTGGGTGTGACATTTGGCAATTTAAAAAATCTATCTGCATTTCAATTTCTTCACCTGTAAAATGAATATCATAACATCTCAAAGGGTTGTTGAGACTCATAGATGAGAAAAATTGAATTTTAATTCTTAGTAGAGATATTACATGTTGGCCACAAAAACTATGATTATTTAGAATCAGGCTTTGCTGTATAAAAAATAAATAAATAAAAGAAGCTTAAGTAAACGTTTCTCTTTTGTACAAAATCCAAATCTAGATAGGCCAGCTTTGGTATGGCAGCTCTGCGTTAAGAAGTCCACACACTTTCCATTTATATGTTCTGCCATCCTTAGTGATTAGCCATGTCTCCGCAGTCCCATATAGTGGTCATTGCATCCTTGTTTCATGCAGCAGAGTGGACTAAGTTGGGAGGAATTGGCAAAAGGCGAGCAGCAGCAGTCTTTAAAGAAGGTTCTTGAAAGCTTACATCTTATGGTCATACAGTCACACTAGGCTGCAAGGGAAGCTGGGAAATGTAGTCTTCATTCTCTTTATAGGGGAGAAAGAGTCGATGCATATCAAAGGATAATCCATACTGTAATCCTTGTCACAATCAGGAACCTTTTCTAATTATCTTTATTATCCTTAAGTCCCCAAAGTCACCTTTAATCTGGCTTTATTTCCCACTGTTCCTTTCATGTATGTAATAAACATTCCTATTGTTTTACTACTATTTCGCAATTACTAAAGTTTACCTTCTGCCTAGAACGTTGTTTTCTACAAGTTTGTAAATCCAAGACTTACTTCTCATTCAAAGCCCAAATGTAAATTATTCCAAAATGGCTCTTAGAAAGTTCAGGCTGAAACTCCTCTCTCTGTCTTCTCTTATCGCCCTGTATCTCAGGCTGACTAATATTAGACTTCTTTATAAATGTTTCTATTCTCACCAGGATGTGAGTTCAATGAGATCAAAGTCTATATCTTAAACAGCTTCATAGCTTCCTCTAGAAAAACAATACTTAGCACACTTTAAGTATTTTATTTTTTAAAATAGTTTAATGTATTTGAATAGCAAACTTACAGAAACAGGACAGAAAACAGACAACATTAAAAACATGTACTTGCATGTAGATAAAATCAGTCAGAACAGTATAATGACTAGATGGAATCTACTATATGATAAAAATGCTACAAACACCATTTACTTGCCATCGATAAGAAATTACTAATTAAAAAAATCCAAATGCTGGCATTGTCCAGAAAAATTTAACAAGCTTATTTATAATTGTTATCAAGTTGAACTGCTGAAACTTGTTTCACTGAAACATTTTGACTTGCATTAATGCTTCATGTCTCTTCATTTATATTAAATATTCACACACAAATAAAAATGGAAAAACTGCCAATACCTGATTTCTGTTCCCTATTTTTCCACTTGCAATCATATATTTAGGTACTTTTTGAACCCCTGGAAAAAATATATCTAATGATCAGAACAACCAATAACAGGAAGAAGAGAAATTTTTTATTTTAAAGGATGAAATGTTTCAGATCATAGTGGATTCTTAAGCATGTTTTTCATGTATGCAGTGTGCTAAGTAAATGCCTTTTGGCATAATAGTTAGATGCTTGGCATGGATAGCACACAGGTTGGTGTCTTCAAAAAGGCCAACCAGACAGTCTTCACTTGACTCCTGCAAAGCACCAATAGCTGCATTTTGGAAGCACAGATCTGTTTTGACGTCTTGAACAATTTCTCGCACCAGGTGCTGGAAGGAAAGTTTGCGAATCAGTTCAGTGGATTTCTGATAACGTCTAACTTCGCAGAGTGCTATGGTACTAGGCCTGTAACAATAAGGTTTCTTTACCTCTCCAGTCAAGGGTGAACTCTTGCTAGGGGCTTTTGTAGCCAGTTGCTTCCTCAGTGCTTTACCACAGGTGGAATTGCCGGCAGTTGGCTTTGTATGAGCCATGGTATAGAGACCTCCTTACTTAGCCACCTTCTCCAGCTGGAGCTTGGTGAGCTAGAGGTGACGTGGCTGTGAGCATGTTATTTAATATATTATATAGAATTGAAAAAAATTCTTTAAATCCCTCCAAGATGTTTTTTAGAATGATTGAATGTTTTATAATACATATAAAAAAGCTATATACCATAGGTTTGTTTCTGAAATCTTATGAGTAGAATTTTATAACTGAATTGTTGTAAACTATACTTGGGGGGCGCAAAATTTAATCTATTAGAAATTCCTCTATAAAGCCAAACAAACTCATCATCTTCCAATTTAAATATTTTCCGGTTTGGATTTTCAAATGCTTACTTTCCTTACAGTGAGTACTATTGTAATTATCTCAATAAAAAAATTATTCAAACATAGATATATAAATTTTACTGTATTTAAATTATAACTCAATAAATCTGACTTTTTAAAAGTTGCATATTTGTTCACATTTATTTAGGTATACTGGTCTATGCTAGTTGACTTTACGAGTTAATTTTCTACTATTACTATAAACATGAAGCTATTATCTATTTTCTACATCTCTCTGAAGGCTAATAATAATTTTAATAATATTTAAATATGTTCTGGAGATAAATTTCTTAATGGAAGTGAAGCTATTTGAAAATTAGTTCCAAACAAACTGTGAAGGCTGTGCTTTATATGATAGGGGAAGTAAGGCCTTCAATCACGCTTTTTAAAAATTTAGTTTCCTAATCATTTAAAATGCTTTTATTTTAAAATTTAAAAACTAGCCAGAAAAAAATCCACATCAGGAACAATTTTCGAACAAACTTTATAGGATGATTCACATGTTTAACATATATTCAAAGACTAAAAAACTGAAAGGAAATATAAAATGACATGTTAACTTATAATTGTCATAAAATCATACCTATATGGCAAAATATGATTATTACTCACATATTATCAGGCACTCACAGTATACTTTATACTCTATACATATAGGTGAACTTTGAAAGGATCGTTAAGAACAAAATGCTTTTTGATGCAAAATGTAGAGAATTGCAAAAATTGTGACTACATCTAGACTTCAGCTCTTTTACTCAAATAGACATACTCCATTCAGTCTAGGGCCAATGACTAAAAATTCATTATAAAAAAAATTGAATAATGAAACTAGCATCCATAGAGTTCTCCCTCTATTGGGTACTCTCTGAGTGAAAAGCAGCTAGAAGTGTTCAAGTTCATATGGAAACATGATGGTGGCTTTTCTTGAGAAGGAATAGTTGTGTTAAAATTATAACATGGTGCTATTTCCTTGTTCTTGCTACACAGCACTTGCAGTCCCCTAACAGAGCGCATCTTTCCTCTAACATTCAAGTTTTCAGTTTTCTCCTCTGGCTGCTCCAAACCCCTTATGCAGCCTGGCTTTCCCCAGGTCTCCTCTCACTACTTCAATCTCCAGCTGCTTGCTTCCTCTGAATTAAAATTTTACTATCAGGTTGGAAAGTAGCTAGATAAATTAAATCCCAATGTGTTATTCACTAATGGCTTAAAGGTGATCTAAGGTGTTTATATGAGAAGAGAGAAAGAAAGAAAGAAAAGAAAGAAAGAAAGAAAGAAAGAAAGAAAGAAAGAAAGAAAGAAAGAAAGAAAGAAAGAAGAGAAAAGAAAAGAAAAGAAAAGAAAGAAAAGAGAAAGAAAACGAACGGACGAACGGACGGACTCTAGGAACAAAGCCTTCATTGAAGGTAATTAAGTTCTATGTATAGAATTTCAAGCACAAGCACTAGGTCAGGTGTGATTGACTTCCTGGTGGATAAACGACTTTTAATGCCTCTTAAATCAAATCCATTCAGTCCACTTCACTTCTCTTGTTGGGATATTAAAATGATTTCCATAGTAATAGTACATATACTAGCTTTTAAAAATGATTTAAAAGCTATGCATCACAATTTTTTTCATAAAGTATTTGGATCAATCCGGTGATAGCTTATTTACTCTTAGAATGTCTTATCGAGCGTGGCAGAACATTTTGTAATTCACTTAAAATTAATAAATATGAGAGGGTTAACACATAGAAAGAAATTAAACCCCTAAATATCAGAAAGGCTTGAATCTTCTTGGCTGGAATTTCTAAGCCCAGTCGATTACACGATTACATAAGTCCTTGATTTGTTTATTTTTGGAACCACTTCCAATATATTTAACCAGAGGGAATAGCCTTGGAGTGTGGCTGGGAAGAAACTGATGCGGAGAAAAAACCATGAGATGGTCAAGTGGTAGGATGTTTTCAAGAAGGGGTAGGATTTAGGGTGGAGGCCAGAAAAAAAAAAAAATGGAAGGGTTGCTTCATTCATTGAACAAACATTTAGTTTTTGCTTTCCACATGCTAGGGTCTCTTTATTTGAGACTTCTCCGGATGGGTGCTCCTGGTCGACAAGTCCGGATTCTGATTATCTCAGGAACTTGAGTTGCCCTCACTTCCGACCTCTGTCAGAAACCTCATCGAGGCGGGGGAGCAAGGATGGGTTGTGGAGGATGGGAGAGGCGAAGCTGGCTACGTGGAGCACAACAGCTGCAGTGTTCAGCGGGTAGCGTCTGTCAAGCAGTGGGAGGAAAAATAGCTTGGAGCCACCAGCCCACTCGAAGGCGAAACTCTCCTGAAGCTCGCACCCTCCCCCACCCCGCCCCCGGGCATCTGCTGAATTCTTTAGGGAGGTGGCGCTGAAAAGCAACTTTTGGGGACTTGAAGGAGAGGAGCGTAGGGCAAAGTGGGGTTGAGCGCAGAAACGTGACCCGCCTCGATCCCGGTTTAGGACTACTAAACCAGGAACAGGCGCAGTGGGCGGGCCGGGCCAGGTCGGGGCTGGCGCTGGGTTCTGAGTGGCGGCCGCAGCAGCGAGGCAGGGAGGGCGAGGGCCTCTCAGGCGCAGTTCCCGGTCCGGCCTCGCGGGGGCGCCGGCGCGGCGGATCAGGTGACCGAGCGCCGGTCCGGGGCTGCGGGAGGCGGCCTCGTTCTCAGCCGCCGCCGCTGCCGCCGCCGCCACCGCCGCCACCGCCACACCTAGTGGAGGAGCCCGGGACGGCGGCTCGGTGGGAGCTGGGGCGCAGAGTGCCGGGGGTGGAGAAAGAAGGGCGGCGGGCGGAAGGCAGGAGGCTGCCGGGGCGCGGGCTGCCGCGGGGCAAGGGACCCCCGAGGCGCTCGCTGCGGCTCGCTCTGTCACCCGCGCAAAATTGGGGCGCAAGGGCCATGGGCGCGCTCCCCTGAGGCGGAGGTCGCGGCGGGAGGGGAGGAGGCCCGAGAGCGGCTGCGGCGGCCGCGGGCCGGTGACTGGGCGCGAGGAGGCCGGCGGCGGCCCCACCACCACCACCACCACCACCATGTCGCGCTCCGTGCTGCAGCCCAGTCAGCAGAAGCTGGCGGAGAAGCTCACCATCCTCAACGACCGGGGCGTCGGCATGCTCACCCGTCTCTACAACATCAAGAAGGTGCGCACGGGCCGGCGAGGCCGCGGCGGAGGCGGCGGGCGGGCCGGGGAGGGAGGGGCAGCAGGGGAGGCCCGGGGCGGGGGGTAGGGGCGACGGGCAGCGCCCAGGGCCCAAATCACGGCGTCGCCGCGTCAGGCCCGGCCCGCCCGATGCGCGCGGCCTAATGCGGAGGGAGTCCCGGGCGCCTCCCCGGTGGCTCGCAGGTCGGCCGAAGGCAATGAGAAGCCATTTCCCGGCTCCCAGCGGCGGGATCCGACCGGGCCCGGCACGGGGTGGGGGGCGCCGTCCGCTCCCCGCCACCCTAGTACCCGGGATGGGGTCAACAGGACAACGAGGGTGGGCGAGATCGGGACGGGGTGGTGGTGGGGGAACCCGAACGTTCCATTACTGAGTTGAATGGTAGGAATCTGGCGGAAATGGTAGCAATTTTTTTCTCAATTTTTTGGTGTTTAAGTGTGGGAATGTGGGAAGGGAATGGCTAATGAGGATGAACTCCGCATCCACTTCACTTTGCCCCTTAATTTTAGATTGCTTAATAAAGCCATGGGAGAGCGTGTTGACGATTTGCAATTTCATTTTGGAGGTGGAGAGGAGGGGGAAGTGAGGGTGGAACCAATTTTCTTCGGAAATACTTTTGGGCTGTGAGTCACTGGAACAGGAATAACAACCTCTCCCGTCCCTCTTTACTCCTCCTCATCTTAGTTTTTCCAACCCTGTCTGATAGTACCAAAATCCCATTTCTTAAAGTTCAGTATCTGTACAAAATAAAAACTATGAATATGTTGCCTTTAACTGCTGGTTCATAGCATATTCTGATAATTTGAGTAGCTATACCTAATAGGCCCATCGAAAGTCTTTACATGGCTTCAGTAGATTGAGTGGAAGGCTGAGTTGGAGTTGAGAAAAATAGATGTAAAGATAGAAGAATATATATTAATTTATCTTAGGGGAAAACAATCACAATCTTTTTCCTTTTAAGACAAGGGCAGTAAGTTTTAAAGAATTCGATAAAGAGAAAATTGAAGAGTTTTTTTTTTTTGGTACAATCTAGACCCTTAGAGTTTCACATGTGTATTTGATGTCATAGCTTCATAATTATTTTTGTTGGTTTTTTACTCTATCATAAATATTTCCTTTTAGTTTAATTATAGCAATAGAATTACAGTGTTTATAAATTAGGGCTGCTGAAGTAAGAATTTTTTTCGAAATCCATTTCTTGGTGTTCAAGAGTAAAACTGGTTATTTCAACAATTTGATGCAGACCCTGTAATTCTAAAAGAGAATATTGTCTTGGCTTAATCGTGATGAATTTTGTATGAGGATAGCTATGTTCTGGTTGCTCATCTGGATGCAAGCACTGATTGACTTTAAATCCAGTGCAGTCTGCAGTTAACTGTAAGGTGCCTATTCAGTTTGTAACATTTTATGTGGCAGGAACTCTGTCATTGCAAAGAAGCCCTCTGCATTTACCTAAGAGCCTTGGTTATAAATATATGTAGGTTGGAGTAATTTAATTTAGGTAGTAGTACTTGTAAATTGTATTGACCTGAACTTTTTTGTGACATTATACCCTTTAACAGACTTGGAAATTGGTTGCTACGTGAACTTTATTAAAAAAAAAAAAAAAAAGCAAGTCAAACATTACTAAAAGTTACTACTAGACCTGTGGTATTGTGGTTAAAGGAAATGGTTATGATGGTTTCCAGAAGAGGAAGTGAGAATAAAAAAAGTGATTTGGGTACATGAGCAAAATACCTTTTTTTAGGCATTCATAAACATTTTTATGGTATAGTACAATCAAACTTATAAATTACACCTTCATAAATTAGATTAAACTAAATTTTAAGCATCTGAATTTCTGTAATTCCAGTTCACTGCTTTTTCTCGAAAGCATATTTTTTCACTTCCTGTTTTGAGAAACTTCAGGCTCTCATTATTGAACTAGTAAAATTTAAAATGGGTTGAATATAATCATTATATCCAAGTATCATATTTTGAGTTATTGAAATGTTGTATTTCAGCATTTAACACGTATTTATAATTTGTTAAATGTTTTGTTTGCTTTGCCTGATTATGAGTTCCCTCTGGGCAGGGACATTGTTACTCATTTTGAATTACTAGTACTTTGGGCCTTACCTGGTCCATGAGGCCTTCAGTTAGGCCTTATTGAAATGGGTGAGTACAATATATACATTATAAAGTCTATATATTTGGCATATATATGAATGTGTGTGTATAGATATATGTATATAAAATCTTGCTCTGGTTTTAATAATAATAGCTTTGGATTTGCTTTCCTTGTATAATCTTGCATACAAATACAGATAGGTTTTTAATCCTTCCTCTTATGTAGAGGTGTCTATAACTGGCATATCTTCAGGCTGGCTAGGGATTGAAACATTTGTTGAAAAATCTTGCCAAAAAAATGAGTAAGCTCTGTTAACCATGTGTTTATAAGGTTCATGCTGTCTGCATTTTTATGACAGTATAAACGACATTATCTTTTCAATCTCAGTCTCTTATAGTCCTTAAAAAACCCCCAAAACTTCCACTGTATATGATACATGTCTAACAATCAGTTATCACATTTTTATTAATGTATGTGTGCATTAGATTATTTATCAGATCCGATTGCTCTATTTCAATTCAGAATCTGCAATGGAAATATTTTAGTGAACATGCACAATGAAAAATACTTAAGTGACCTAAGTAAAATAACTTAATAAGATACTATAATCAAGAATAATGTTTTAATGCTTATTAGAGGGAATGTAACATTTAAAGAAAAATGTTTTGCCTTTTTAAAGCATTTCATTAGTCAAAAAATAGGATTTTAGTGAAAAGATGTGAAAAGTGGTAACAAGTTTTACACTTAAATTTGTTTCTTAATTTCTTAAAGTTTTATATTTTATTTAAAATGTGTCTTCCTTTTCCCAGACTTAATAACATCACTCACTTATACAGTGATTTTTAACATTTTTCAGGCTCCTTTTATATTTATTACTGTGACATGGCAGACTGTGTGTGGTGGTAGTGGTAAAGAGTTCTGGGCCAGAAGCTAGACCTGTATTCCAATTTTCAGTTCATTACAGAGCATTCTGTAATATTGAGTAGGTGTCTTGACTTCCCTGGGCTTCATTTCTTCTCATTTGTAAAATGGAGAAAAAGTAACTAACTGTAAAAGGAACATTAAAGTCATTCCAGTTCTGATTATGTTATCTTTACAAGTTGTTGTGAAGTAGTAGGGTAGAGTTAAGGTCTGTTTTAAACAGTAGCTAGCTTCAGTTGGTTTTTGTAATATGAGGATGATGATGCTTGCCTGCTTCACAGGATCGTTTTGTGAAGATAAAATAACAAGGCAATAGTTTAAAACTTCTGTGAATGTAAGATGGTATTTATTTAGGAGTTTCAGCAACCTTTCGGGGCAACATGTGGTTTTCTGAAATTTTACTGAAGTTTATTTAGCAAACACATTCCCAAATCCCAAAAGAAAACATTTTTCTGAGTTTAAAATTATTTTTTTGTTTACTCTTATTTTTTTTCTTCCTTTCTTACACCATCACCAGTATAGACTTGATAAATAACTGTACCAAAGAGGTCTCAGTTAATACTTGCATATTTTCCTTTTGTCATATTATTGCTTCATCTCTAAAGGACAGAAAAGACCCACTTAAACTTTTTTTAGATGGAATGTTTTTGCAGATTTCAACACTTTTTTTTTATGAGGAAAAAATTAATAATAGTATAAAATTGAAAGTCCTTAGCTGGTATCTGCTTATCTAATGGAAAAAAAAAAAAAGATATTATGTGAAGGGTGCAGTGCAATGGACAGGGAGGGGAACCAGCTTTAGTCCTCCCTTTCACTGTTGTTTCTCTTCATTTAGGGCGTTATTTTTTTTTGTTTAATCAGGAGCAGAAGCATGTTCTAAAGATTGGATTGTGGCATTTTTCTAGGCTAATAAGTTGTTAGCGTAAGATTTTTTTCTCTCCCAGTGGGGTTTCATTATTGAGAGAATTAAACATGTTAAGAATAAAAGTCTCTCCATGAATCTGAATTTAAAATATAGTATTTACTTAAACAACCAATTCTCTTATGTCTGTTTGTAACTTTATTTTTCAAGGAAGCTGCTTATGAAAATGAGGATTTGATAATTCTCATTTTGCTGGATGGTAGGCCAAGGTGATAAAGATGACTGAAAAATACTTAGGAAAAAAATTTTTTTGAAGCGGCAATGATTATTCATCTTGTGTTTCTTTTGTGGAATTGTTAATAACTTAAATATTAATTTTTAAAAATTAATTACATAAGGAATACATATTTATTGTTAAACATAACAAATGTGTAACTTTAAAACTTCTCTGCTTGCCCATCTCCACTTTTAAAAAATAAGCCATATATACTAACACCTTTTCTGTACAAATGCTAACATATGTGCGTGCATATTTTACTATGATTAAATTAAGTTCTCTACAAAAATAGATTGAAGCAGCAGCATGGTACAGTTTACATGTAAATGAAATTGGGGTCCTAATCTGTTGTTTGTATACTTACATTTTAAGAAAATTAAAGTAATGGACAAATTTAGCTAGCTGCATCCAATATGTTAAAAATGAGGCCCAGATGAAAAAGTTAGTGAGTTTGTTCATGTTAAAAGTTCTTGTCTTTACTGGTTAACATGATCAAAAATCTAATTCGTATTCTTGTTTGATGATTTACTAGCAATGTTAATATTAAGTAAAATTCCAACAATAATTTTGGATCAGGTTTGATAGATGTATATTTTATATTTTACTAGAATTAAGTAGTTTCATCTCTTCGTTGCCCAGTAAAAATGTGTAGTAAAAGTAATGCAGCTGCCATTTATTGAGACCTTAATATATACTGAGTATCTTTTATTTGTCCTTATATCTGTGATGTAGGTACCTATGTTATAGGTAAAACAATTGAATTTTGTAGAGGTTAGGTAATTTGCCTAATTCTTATTCTAGAAAAATAAAAGAGTTTGGATTGCCACCTTTCTTTGTTAATACTGAGTCTGGGTTCTTAATTTAATTATGCTATTAGATTTATAATCAGTGAAATTTTTGTGGTAGATATAGTTTGATTTTGGACACAAATAATCTTAAAGAAATATGCAGTTATATTAAAGAAATAACTTTACTCTTTATGGTAGACTGCTTTTGTATAAACTTTGTATGGATTTATATGAAAAGACCATGAAGATCATACTATCTGGATACCAGAATGATTATTAATAGAGACTTCCGTTTAGCCTTGTGAGATATTAAAATAAGAAATAGTTCAGAATTAGGAATTTTAAAATTCAATTTATTCAGAAAATTTCAAGGAAATATATTTTGTATTTGCTTCTCATGTTTATAAACTTTTTTTGTTATTCCTCAAATTTAGTTCCCGACATAGTAAAATACAAAAACTGAAAGGACTAACCATGCAAGTGATACTGAAGAATAAAAACAGGAAATTTTGCTTAAATTGTGGGGTGAATACGTATAAAGCAGAAAGGAAGAAGTATAATAAAAGAATGAAATAGCATTTATCTTCCTTAATTTTAAGGTCACATGCAATTATTTCCTGTCTGGAGGTATTTTTAATTTTGACATTTCAGATATGCTTTTTTTCATTTTACATTTTGGTTTCTAAAGTGAAAGAATAAGATTTTCATGTAACCCCTTAACATCATGAAATACAAGATAGGCGGTTTTCAAAAACATCCAGTAATTTCATTTCTTTCTGTCTTGGACTTTGCAAAATTAATAGTTCTCCCTTCTAGTCCCAGATGTGTTTTTTTTTTTTTTTTTTTTTTTGGTGTTGACTGCTTTTAATGCTGCTTTATTAGTAAATGTAGTAAAACCTTCTTAATTTTGATCCTATTAGGAATTTGCAATACCTTAATTAGACTTTGGTAAGTTGTTTACTTAATTTGACAGTGATTAGAACATCTTCTAAACATTTTTTCAAGTAATATTGTACCGAAATCTTTTACTTAAATAAGTTAACAAATTTCATAAGCTCTTTAATTGTTAGTTTTAAGTAAGGTATGCATGTACCAGTTTCAAAGAAAGCTCTTATTTTAAGTAAAAGTCTGTAATGGAAAGTAATTTCTTTATTACATAGTTGATTATTGTATGCTTTTAACAATAATAACACTGTATCTTTAAAACTATTTTATAAGTCTTATGAGCCGTTCTTTCAGCTAGTTCCAAAAAGTGAGGGTTTCCTTTTCATTCATTCATTCTTCATTTATTGACTGTCTTCCTGGATATTGGAGAAACAAATTAAGATGTAGTGTCTGATGCCAAGAAATCTGTATCTTAGTAGGTGAGGGCGATATATAGATGTTTATACAGCATTTAAGCTGGTTATGGGAGTCTTGAGAAGGGAGCTAAAGATTCCATTGTAGGGGTAAATGGGAGGAAAAGATAGTTACATAGAAGCTTTAGCCAGGCAATGACAAAGATTCATTATTCAAGATTCTGGAACCTTTGTTCAGTAGCATATTTAAAGATACAAAATATATAAAGTTATAAAACATCCTAGTAATGTCTAATGTCCTCCTTGCTGGCATAAAGCCTTTAAACATCTATATCATTTTCCATACTTGTAGTATATTCTGTGGGTTGAGAACGGTAGATTCTAGATGAAGCTCTGTACTTTATTTGTTTTTCTTACTTTGGACAAGTTATTTAACCTTTTTGGGTTGCAGTTTATTTATAAATTTAAGAGACCAGTGGTTCTTAGCTAGGGTTACACAATATAATAAATTTGGAAGATTTTTTAAAATACATCTGGATTTTGACTCAAACCTACTGATTAAGAAAAAGCCCCTGAAGTGGTTCCGATGTCATGAACCATTGAAATATGTAAATTGTAAATTCTTAATACCTCTGATTTCTTTCTCTGAAAATTGTTTACTAGAGCGATCTAATTTTATCTCTTGGGGTATAACTGAATATGAAGTGCTAAGCTGCACAGTAGGCTCTCTGCTAGCAAAATCATCTGTAGGGTGCTTATTTGTTCTCTTTTATGCTTCAAGTTATATATATTTGTTTTTGTTTTTTAAGCCATGTTAGTTTTATTGATTCTGATCCTTGCAATCTTAGCCCACAATTGTGGAATACTCTTTAATTAACCTTATAACATTATAGAATTGAGTCAATTCACATAAAGTGCTGGTATCGTGCCTGGCACAAGAGTAAGAAGTGAATAAATGTTGGCTCATGTTACTAGTTCTGTTTCTGGGGATTGAAACAGAGGACACTTTGAAAAAGCATTTAAAAAAAAGTTCTTTTTTTTTATTTAAATGTAGCTCAAGACCACCTTTAGGAAACATTTCTTTACTATTTGTTTTTACTACCTAATGTTACAGTTTGATAGCTACTTACTGCTAATACAAAATAACTATTTGTATTTCAGAAGTGTGTTTCTTCAGTAGTCCTTTAAAGAGTAACTTCTTTAAAACAGTAAAAATGACCACATATAACATTGTTAAAATACTGTAACAGAAAACCTTTATTTTATAAGCTAAGATGTTTCTTTATATTAGAAACTGAAAAAAATGTTTAAGGGCAACAATGACAAGAGACATTTTCTCGTGAATTAGATAGTAATTAGTAACTCATTGAATTTTAAAATATGTGTGGGTTAGGATGTTTCTTAAGTTAAGTTCATAATTTTTTCCCATAACTTCTGCTTGAAAAAAATAACCCTGATTTATATATCTTTAGATCTGCTATTGGCTCTAATTAAGAGGGGTTTGTTTGTTTGTTTGTTTGTTTTTACGCCTACAGCACCTGGTCTTTTCTAGGTGGTCTCCCATCCAAGTACTAACCAGGCCTGACCCTGTAAGAGGTGTTTATTGATAAAATTACATTAATTCTAAAGCATTACCAATATTTTCAGTATGCTTTCCTATCAGGCCTCTAACTCCAAACTGTAACAGTGGAATACTACTGTTTTTGACTTTTTTTTCACTTATTCAAGCTCAAGAGGAAGCTTAAAGCAGATTGGTTGGCCAAAACATAGGTGATAAACATGAGAAAAAAATTTGGAAAATTAACCACTAATACTACAATTTGAGGCTTCTTTTCCTCTTGATAGATTTTCCAAATATACTGAAAATTTTCACAAGGTATTGTTTTCATTATTTTTAAAATTAGGAAATAAAAGAATGATAGGTAAGTTGCTTTTACAGTCCATGATCTTAGATGATTTTTTCTCTAGGCGTTATTTGTTGAAGACTCAGGGAGAATCATGGTCCTTTTATGCCTTCAGTTTTGCAAAGCCTGCTTTAAAAACTGTGCTGTTTCTCATTAATTGAATAAAAATGAAATTATTTTTTTCTAGCAGAAATTGGTCACATTTTGTGTGTTTCTCCTCTTCCCTAACATAATTCAGATGGGGTTGGTTTCATGTACTCTCAAAAATAGTATTCTTACTCTGATCCCTGGGATTTTGTTTTGTTTTTCAATTAAGATATTGTTTTTAAAAATATTTTGTTCTACATAAAAATGTTTTCTACAAAATACCTGTTTTGGCAAAGGAATTTTTTTTTTTTTTCTGAATGAACTTTTCAGATTTTATCCTTGACGGTAATTACTCCACAAAGTTTTGAACAACCAAAGTATTAAAAGAATAGAGCATGTTTTTGTGCCGTCTTTTTTGGAGTACATATTTTTAGTGCTTTGGAATCTTTGGGTACTCATAGTTAGTAGTTATAAAACTTTGAGCGAGTCAGTTTCTCTGAAGTCTTTTCCTCTGGTGAATGATAGGTGTTTTGTACACAGCAGGTACCCAGTAAATGTTTCTTTACTCCCTACTTTTGTGTCTTTATTATTTTTTTCTTAATTGTAGCTTAATTTCTTTGAATTGATAGAGGATTATTTCTATTCATATTTGATTTTTTTAATATTGGGTAAGTAAGTTCTCAAAAAAAATCTGTAACATTTACCATGTAAAGTTAAGCTATGGCTTCTAATCTATGTTGTGACAACCTGGAGAAAGGACTTGGGAAGGGATTTTGGTAGTAGATTGGCAGAAAGATTTGTTTTAAAGTCATACTTTAAAATTTTATAAGGTTTGGCCTTGAGGCTTTTAGTCAAAGACATTTATTTTGTGGCCTGAATAAAATATTATGTGGTTTTCTGTAACATCTTTGTTCTTTATTTTTGGTAATAATGTTCTGTGTTTCATGAAAAAATAGAAGTGGGAGATATTGCATTGACATTACTGACCTAGATTGGTTAAATGCAAATCTTATTTTGATAATTGGAAACTCACTATAGATATCTATGTATTATGAAAGTTTTATTTTTAAAATAGAAGATAATTATTTAGAACTTATTTATTTATTAAGTATTTATGTGCCAGGCACTGCAATAAACACTTAATGTGCATTTTCTCTTAAAAATCTGAGCAATCTACCTGATTAGGTAGTAGTAGTAGTAGTATCTTCAGTTTATGGATTAGAGAACTGAGGCTCAGAAGTTAGGCAACCTACTTAAGGTCATAGAGATTGTGATCTACTTGAATCAGGGACAGAGTTCTTAATTATTATGTTTAAGTATTTCCTTGAATACTAGTGTAATTTTATCTGTCACATTAAACGGTCCTAACTTTATTGAATTTAAAGATAATTAGAATATCGAAAATAAAGTTTCAGTTCTGAGAACTGGAAATTTAAATGTATAAATATTTAAATTTGTCTTAGATTTTCTAGAATTTTAAATTATGGTATTTTATGCATTATGAAATGCTGAGTCAAGATAAAGTAAATACAAGGTTTGGGGTGGTGATTTTTTTTTTTTGTGGTTTAGGTATAGTTTTTGTTTTTGTTTTCTCAGGTGAAATATCCCTGTAGCCAGCTATATGGGAAAAAAAACCCAAAAAACTATTTTTTTTGGTAGGGCTATAAGATTCAGGGATTTAGATGCAATTTTGTCCAGTATTCACCTTTCCTTTTTTGGAGGGGTTGGGTGGGGAGGATAGGAGTACTCCAGTTTTATTTAACTGAATTTGTAATTTGTTAAATAAACCTTTTGATTTAGTCTTTGTGGTAAGCCTTTCTGAGACATACTGTATTAGTCTAGAGTATTGATAACTAAATATAGTAATATATATATTAAACGTAGTACTTCAAAGGGTGATACTTTTAAGAGTAAAGGATTAATTTTGCGTAATATAGTTGTAGTAGAATGAGATAGGCTTTCAAGTTTACCAACTGCAGTCTTTGTTCTTAAATATAGGTTGTTATCATATGATTTCATTGTCCTCAGTGTCCTCAAAATAAAATTTCTTGAAATAAGGTGAAGTAGAATAATCTTTATAAACTGAGACATCTAGTTAGTTGAATTTTACTGTACTGCTTTCATATAGCAAGAAACCATTCTTCACTGAATTATTTTGTATGGCTCTTTGCCAGGATATGTTTATCTAGATGTTAGCTTTTAGTCAAGTCATTGTTTATTTTTTTCTTGTACTTTTTCTTTCTTGCCTAGTTCCCACACAAGTGTCTATGTTGGCATTAAGTAAATAAATGAAGTAGGTTGATTTCAGGAAAACATAAAATGGGACCTAATACTTCAATATAGTGTTTATGATCTGCACGTACATTTTTATTAGTATTTTTGAGTGCTCATGGAATGCCAAATACTCTTGTAAATTCTTGCACACATGTATGCGTGTGCACACATACACTAATGCAATGGGCCTAAAAACTTTTTAGGGTAGATTGTAATTATTATTAGCTATTTAACAGATGAAGGAACTGAGGCCCGGAAAAGTATCAACTTGCTATGGTTACACAGATAGGAAGTGATTAAGCCAGGATTTGAAAATGGACAGCCTGTCTTAGAATTCATGTTCTTTACTAGGCTGAACTCTCTCTGTAGTTAAAACAAATTTGATGTGTTTACACTTAGGGTAAATGAAGGAAATATATGATTGGGAGGGGGAATGGTATTCATTATCGCTAGTTTTCCATACTATGATAAAAACTATTCTGTGGTTACTCAAATGAGGCTTTTACTTGGGTAATTATAATTATTGTATCTATTAACAACAGCTAATATTTTTAGAGCACCTATGTGCCTGGTCTTTTGTCAATTACTATACATTGTTTATCTATTTCCCTTCTAATCCTCATAATGACCCTATGAGGTAAGTACAGATTTCCCCATTTATACATGTGGAAGCTGAGACTAGGAGATGTCATGTAATGTATTAAAGGTCTCATGGCTAGTAGGTGGTGAAAATTGAAACTGTTTTACTCCAGAATCTGTGTTCTTAACCTTTATGGCATACTGCCTTCCAATGTAGTATGTTTAGATACAGCTTACTGAGCAGTACGGAAAATGGTAAATCAATTTCAAGGAAAGGAGATTATATAACTATTTTTCCATTGAAATGAAATTTCATTTTTTTTTTCCAGTGTAAGAAGAAAGAGCTGCTTATACCTTTTTTTTTTTTTTTTTAAGTTACTTGAGTAAATTCTTACAGGGTAAAATTTGGAATAATGGGAAACGGGTATGGTAGTCTATCATATTTTTATTATTTGAGAATCACTAATATTGTTAGAATGGATAGCTGAATTTTAAAATAATTATAGAGTGTGAAAGATGTATTAAAAAACTGAACATAATTTGGAATCACTTTAGGCTTCTGCACTACCTCAGGTGTGTGTATGAAACTGGATTTTCATTATATCATTCATTTAAGGATATACAAGTCTGTAGCTATTGGGACAAATTCTTATGTGGTTCTTAGTTATTCTTATAGTATAATACTTTTAGGGAAGTGGATTAACTGGAAGGAAATTTATAAGAAATGTATTAAACTGATAGTCTATTCTGAGGAAAAGTCAGATATACTTTAATATTTATGATGTTGAATGGAATTTATACAGTAGCCATGTGTCAGTCTGGTTAAAGATTATGAAGTTTTAAATTTCTTAAAGTTAATTTCATTGTATCTAATTACATGTGAGAATTAACAGAATTCTTACTGCATTCCTATTTCCATTTGGAAAATATAGAAATGTTTACATTGATTTTTTATACTTTGGCTTGGAAGGAAGTTAGCTAATAATTGAAAAATAGTCTGAATCCAGGCTGATGTACAAGTCATCCAGTAACGATTTATTCTTATTCTTGGCTACCGTTTCTTTTTAAGGTATGTAAAATTTCACTGATGGTTTTGCTCCTATTTCTATAGTTGCATGTAGTCTTTATTTTTCCTTCTAGTATTATTTTAAGTTGATTTAGAAAAAGCACCAAGAAACTGACATAGTTTTACACTTACACAGTAGTATTAACAATATATGACTAGTATAAACTATAAATTTATTGTATACTACAACTTGCTACTTAGAATACCTTTTAAATTATGGCACCATATAGTTCTAACCTTGTTTTGTTATTCATATAGTCTGCAGTGCATAAGTTCTCTACTGAAACGTTATGTCATAGTTGGACAATCATTGTTTACACGTAATTTTCTCTCTTTTTATTACAATGCTTCCCCAGCAAGGACAAGTTTGGAAGGTTTGCAAAAAGCTTTTCACCTTCCCTCTGCCCGCTTGCCCGCTTTCAGATCAGTTTCATGTTTCATAACTTCTCTTTCTGTAATCCACAACATAGCCATAGTAAACAATGAAAATACATTAAATTACAATACTGTATTTCCTCACACGTAGTAGAGAGATGTAAATTTTCAAAGGACACATCCTTTTTAAATAAAATAAAAAGTTAAATAGGACTGTTATAGTTTTAGTAATTCCCTAAGAAATAATATCTCAATAGCAAGTAGTTAATTAATTGTCACACAGTGAAACAGAAGTATTGAAGATTATGTTTTGTATTGCTAATAATTCAGATAAAAAGTTCTTTCTAATAGTGCCTTACATTTATTTAATGGTTTACACTTTACTACAGAGAATGCTGTACTGCTGATGTGGTCAAAATGTAAACATTCCATTTATTCTGTGCTTATGAGATAAAGAACAGATGTAGAGTCATTGTTTGAAGTGCTTCTGATATGATGGAAAACACTGTTGTAACTCAGATGTTCAGAGGAACAAGCAACACACTTTAGTTCTATAAAGACAATTTTAGTAGTTTCCGGTTCTTTTGAACTAGGGCTCTTGTATTAAAATGCTTAAAGTGAATAAGGAAAACATTTTGGAAAAGACATTTAAACATAAACTTTTATAACACTTAGAAACATTTCTCGCACTTTACTGAATATTTAAGTTTGTAATATTTTTATTAGCTTTAAATGAATACAATCCTACCTCAAACCAAGAATTTTTGTTCTTTTTTTTTTTTTTTTTAGGTTTGAGCTTTTTTCTTCACTGCTGTTCTGCGCTAACTGCTTTGAAACTTTCCATGCATTTTTTTTTCAGTAGAAGAACATCTCTGTACTGTCTCTCATTGCATATTTCAGCTGTGACAATCCCTGCACTTTGCCTATTCATTTTATCACCTGCTCACCAAAAACAATAAATATCTCTCTAAATTCTGATTACAGATTTGCTCTTCTTGGTTTTAGAAGAAGAATGCATTTCACTTTTTTATTACTGTTGTTTTATAGGCATGTGGAGACCCTAAGGCAAAACCATCTTACCTTATTGACAAAAACCTGGAATCTGCTGTGAAATTCATAGTCAGAAAGTTTCCTGCTGTAGAAACCCGCAACAACAATGTAAGTCATCTAAATTTTTGTACTACTTGATGTTAGTCATCTGTAGGGAAAAGTAATGCGTGAAAGTAGCTCTTATTTATCTATTTTTTATATTTTGATATACAAATTACATACATTGAGTAAGGGCTTTTAGAGACTGTTTTTACCTCTGAAACTTGAAAAAATGAGCTATATTACTATATTATTACACACAACATAAGATATTTCTTATACATCTCTTTTCTTTCAAGTTGCAACAGAGACTAAGGTAATAGATATGTATATATTCCAAATGTTTGCATGACTAGTTGGAGAATTTTTTCATATAGTCATAAACTTAACTATTTTGAAATTAGTGTCTTCATAGAACTTGTATTGTTTTTAGTGATTAGGTTAGGTTGAAAAATATATTTGTTTAATATTTTTATAATGGAGAAAACATTTCTGAAAATTAAGTAATATAACTAGACGATAGTTTTAAGATCTTTATTCCATAGTTTCTCAGATGGGAAATTTTTTTTAATATGTTGAAATAATAGCCAGAGTCTTCCTGATATGTTTACTTATCTTTTGGTAGATCTTTATAATAATTACTATGAATAATTTTACAAAATAAAGTTATTTTTTACCTTACTTGGCTTTTTCATATAAATTTTATTAGCTTGGAAACTTTTCTGCATGTCTTTGCCTTTTTTTTTTCTTTGATAGTCTCATCATAATCCTTGCTATCTTTTTTCTTTATGTGCTAACTTAGTCTAGAAATTTCCTAAGTACAGGTTAATAAAGGCCTCTCTTCGTTTCATACAAGGTTATGTTTTATAATTAGTATATTAAAGTATCTCAGTTAGTTCCTACTTACAAATGTATGATTCAGAGCATACACACACTTTTTGAGAACACTATCATTTGTGTGAAGAACTCTTTTAGTTATAGACATAATTAAGTAACTTACCTGAGAGATTATATACTCAGTTTAAATGAGAGATGTTATAATGAAAATCTCTTTTACATTTAATTTCATGTAGCACACCTTTCATGGCTCATAAAATCTGATATAAGCTCTTCCGAGAACTTTTTAACATTAATTTGTGTGTTGTGTGTGTAAATTTTTGTAAGAAAATAAGCATAGTTCCTGAATAGGTCTTTTCTTAGAAAATTAGCCATCAATTAAGTATATAATCACTTCCATAACAGCAAAACTTTTGTTAAAAAGTAAATTAAGAGTTTTTGCTGTTCTTGATTTGTTTAGCAAATTGTTTAGAATAATACTGTTTTTTTTCCCCAGCAGTTTTACTTCCCTTCTCAACTTTTGCTGTACAAAATTGATTTTTTAAATAAGAGCTTAAGTGAGGTGTTCACATATCATATAGTTCACCCACTTTATACAATTTGGTAGTTTTTAGTATATCCACATTTTCATTTTAGGACATTTTCATCACCCTAGAAAGAAACCTTGGCCCTATTAGCAGCCACTCCTGCCAAATCCCCCAGCCTATTCTGGAGCTTTTGTGTAAATAGAGTCATATAACGCAGTGTTTTGCGACTGACTTGTTTTCTCTTAGCCTAAGGTTTTCAAGTTTTATCCAAGTTGTTGCATGTATCAGAACTTCTTTTTTTTTTTTTTTTTTTGCCAAAAAATATTTCATTGTTTGGAAATACATTTTATTTACCATTCAGCAGTTGATGAATGTTTGAGTTTGTACTTTTTTGAATATTATGAATAGTGCTTTTGTGTAAAAGTTGTGTAAACATATGTTTTCGTTTTTTGTTGGATAATATACCTGGGAGTTGAATTGCTAGGTCATGTGATGATCCTCTGTTTAACCTATACAATCAGTTGTACAATGTTACTAAATATTGTGACTAGTTGTACATCTATTCTGTGTAATGAATACTATTCTATTTTTTTTTATCTGCTGAAGTACTATGTACTGGGTGTTTGTGATTTCAGTTTTGATATATGGTTAACCAATGTCACCATAACAAATTTTTTTTTTTTTGAAATGTGCCTGACAATATTCTTGTAAAAAGTTCCTTGCCAGCTTGAGTTGGGAAATGAGAAATGAGGAGTTCAGTTTTATTATTAAATTCCACAAAAGTAGTTAATGGAGGTTCAAGGACTAGGACTGACAGGAATATCTGGGATTGATAGGAGTTTGGAGATTTAGCTATTGTTGCGCTGAAGAAATGGTATTGATATCATAGGTTTTTTTCCCTCCTTATTCTTAGTCTTTGGGTTACTGTATAAATGTATGACACAGAGCATGCTAAACTTTATCTCATGGATCAAGGAGAATTCCTGGATAGCACTTTTTCTGTTTTGATTCATGTCATACAAGAACCACTTGTCTCCAGTTTCATAAAAGGCAATGATAAAGAGATTGTTTCAGTGAAAAATTCAGTAAATTTTTTTTTAAGTTTCTAAAATAGATCCTTACAAAAGGCTAATCTTATTTTACAGCCAAAAAATTGTTAATTTTTGATTGTTTCTCTGGTAACTGTGCCCCCTTTCATACTTTTAAATCTTATTAGAAGCGTGTGTGTGTACGTAGGTATCTGGTATACAACAAAGGAGGGCACTCTACTGACAAGATAGCTGAATTGGTCCCTATCATGGCTGCAACAGTGATGATGTTCACATTAATGGGAAAATGATATAAATGACTGTCGAATATGTATTGAGTCAAATCTTAACTCCCTAAGAATGAAGAAATTGTTAGTGAGTAGAGTGCCACAGGAGTAATAAGGATTCTGGACTGAGATACAGGCCATTATTGAATTAAGTTTATAAACTTATAGGAATATTTTGTTATAGATATTATCTCCTGTCTCATTGAACACAGTATTATAAGATACTATGTAATAAATTGTGTTTTTTATTTAAGTAGCTTACAAGGTCACTCAAGGAAAGACAAAGTAAAGCAACTTTAATTGGAAATAGAGTTGTTTCACAGACATAGTGTTAGAGTCTGTTTTTAAACACCATTTATCTCTAGTGCTTGGCACATAAGAGACACTAAATAAATTTGTGATGAGTAACTGAACCTACTTGATATGCTTTACCTTAGCTAGCTTTCATTTATGCAAACATTGTCTTAGATCTTTGTCGTGATCCAAACTCACCACCTTTTTAAAACTTTATTCTGCTTTTAGGTAAAAAGTAACTGTACTTTGTAGTACAGCTACACAAATACATCTCTGCTTTACTAAAAGTAACCTGAAAAAATGAGTAAGAGTTTCAGCTTCTTAAAAACAAATGTGTTTTGCAGGTGGGCTGTTGGTATTGGGGATGGTTGTAGGGAGGCCTTTGACACATGCACTGTAGTTTAGTTAGGAATTATAAAGAAAGGATAAGGTAGCTAACTTGTTCTGAGTTAGTCTCTAAGAGGGCATTCTTTGTTTCATCATGGTTTCCATTATGATGATAGTATACTAGTTAAGAGAGTGGATTTTGGAGTCGATAAACCAGAATTTGAGTTCCGGTCTTTCCATTTGTTAGCTAATGATTTTGGGCAAAATCCTCATCTTCTGTAGCAAAGAATTAATAGACGTTGTCTAAAGTTGGTAAACAAATATATAAAAGAATAAGCATATTCCTTATAGTTCTGGAGGTAAACTCTACAAGTTTTCTATATTACATCTCTGATTTTTCTTCTTGTTGCTCTTTAAATGTGGGTATTTCTAAATGACCTTCTCTCCTCCACCCCCCCAACAGTATATTTGTATGAAAACATTTACTCCCATGGCTTCAGCTAAGTAATATACTATCTTCTGTCTTCTGTGTTCTAGATCTGAATTTCAGCTACTCTTTGGACAGTTCCACAAACTAGATAGCAAACTTTGTATCCATTATCAAACATATGATTATTCTCCATTTTGTTTCTCTGCATTGAGTGATTACCATCCACTTGGATACCTAAATTAGAACCTTCAGAAATGAAACCCCTTTGACTTTTATAAAACATCAAGGTGGTTATTTAGGGTTTGTCAGTTTTAATATAATGTGTCTTGAATTTATTTATCCCCTTCAGGTCTGCATCTCCTGATGTGACAAACGCTATGGGAATCTAAACTGCTTTTCAAAGCTCCCAATCTCTCCTCCTGTTGCCTTCCCCTTCTTACTTACCCCACCCTTCACTAGGGGAAGCTGTACAAACAAAATTTAATATCTTTCTCTGTGGTACTCACATCTCTGTTTCCCTGGACCATGCACTTATCTCTGATTCTCTGTTGATTAAGATGTAGTAGGCCAGTAAATAATACTTTAATTTTAAAAGTATTATTATGTTACAGTAAAATAGTTCAAGTTTTGATGATGTACTTTGTTGTGAGTGTGTGTGTGTGTGTGTGTGTATGTGTGTGTGTGTATGTATTATACATGTATGGGGGGAGGGTAGAGACTGACCCCTTAATGGAAACTTAAAGAAGTATTTGAATACAGTGAGAACTATTTTATGTGCCAATATCCTTTTAAAAAGGTATAATTGACATTCTGTTAGTATTTCTTCTACATGTAATAGTCTTTAATTCAAACTTGAATAAACAATAAATAAAAGGATGATCCCCTCATTAGAAGATACCAAGTGACCTTGCTTTGATATATTTTAAAAGTATTTGAAATAGGTCAAGTGCTTGCAGAGATTGCATCAGCATTAATGACCTACCTAAACTGGTTGAAATTTTATTTTTAATTTTTACCAGAATAACATGAATACTTGGTAGTGAATCAAATATCCAGAAGAATTTAAGATGAAAAGCAAGTATCTCCTATTCACTGTTTCTTACCCTAGTCATATTCTCAGAAGGTACTTCTGTTTTTAATACTTCTAGAGTTTACCTCCAGAACTATAAAGAATTTGCTTATTCTTTTATTTATTTAATAGACAATGTCTATAAATTCCTTGCTACAAAGATGAGGATTTAGCTCATTAAACTTCCTGCTATGACTTACCCTCTTCCCTCTTCCCAATGTTTGATAGTTTTTTTGTAAATTTTTTTGGATCATTAGATGTTTTTATAAGTTCAGATAAAATGATATACTTAAATATATTTATAAACATTTAGTTGTGTGTTTATATATAATATATTCCACATTAAAGACAAATGGATTCTTCTAGAATTGTTTCACAGTAAAATTTGTTTCATAGGTATAGCATGGCTTTCTAGAATTACAGCAGGTCCTCTTGTAACATAATTTCCTTCAACACCATTTTGTTATAATGTTGGTGAGATGCTGTAGGAACTTAAATTTTATTTATGTTAATTAGTGTGTGGTAAAATTGGTTTCATTATGTGTTGTTTTGCATAAAGTCGTAGAACCTATTGATGAGATTCAGTGAGGACTTCCTGTATAGTTATGTGCCTTTATAGAATTCTTAAATTTATCTAGTTTAATAATCAAATCACCATTGTACATAAGCTTTTCTTTTCCCTGAGGGCAGCAGTTCCCAGCCTTTTTGGCACCAGGGACTGGTACTCCCATGAGAATCTAATGCCTGATGATCTGAGATGATGCCAAGGCAGTGATGCTAGAGCTGGGGAGCTGCAAATACAGATGAAGCTTCGTTAGCTCACCCGCCACTCACATCCTGGCCCAGTTCCTAAGAGGCCATGGACCAAAACTGGTCCGTGGCCCGGTGGTTTGGGATCCCAGCTTTATAACTCACTCTTCTATCACCCTCTGTCTTTTAACTCCCCTCTGGACAGTTTGCATAAGTCTGCTGCTTTGCTTAGCTTTCATCTTGGGACATATTTCTCTTTACAGTCCAGAGTGTAATAGTTTTTACTTTAGTTTTCTCATTGTTTTCATGGAGTTTGGGAATTTATGTATGAATGTGTTTTTTCAGCTTTCCTCATATTCTCAAGGATGCTTAAGATCCAAAAACATACCTGTTTTAAAATTACATTATTTTGTGAATCTTGTGCACTATATATTTTAATTACACTAAACTACAATCATAACCTCTTCAACTTGAAGATGCTTTCTGTTTTTCTGCAAATGAGACTGCCAATGAGCATTAGACTGTGATTCCATAGCATAATCCCCCAAGGAGATGCATTTCTGTCATTTGCAGTCATCTTTCTATTTTCTTCAAATTTGCTTACCTCAAGTGTTAGTCTTTAAGCTATCTTAAAAAGTTTATTAACAGATCCCTTTGCCTGCAGTAGTGATTGTGATGTCTTTTACAATTGCAAAGGGTGTAATTGATACCAGATCACTTGTTGATATTTAATTTTTGTTTTCTTGGTCATTTCTTTGAAGAGTCATTTAGCCACTTTTCACTTGATACCCTTTGAGTACTTTTAGCATGGTATTTTATCATTTTTCATGGACTGTCCAGTCTTAACCTTTTGTCAGATCAAAAATTATTTGCCAAGATCCAAAATAAGAGATAATCTACAATAGAATAAATAACAGATGTTACAAAACACTTATATTTATATATTCTTCTTAGCACTCATTTTAAGTAAAAATGTTGTACATATGTACACCAATGCCCCATTGTCTTTGGACAGGGACATATAGGATAGTATTCTGTGTTGGTCTTCATTGTCTGGTGTAGGATTGAACATGGGGAAATAACATATAATTGCTTTATTTTTTTTTAAAGAATATTATAGGAGAATACATGTACACTTTGCATGGCAAAAATGGCCATGCTTTCTCTTGACTATGAGCCTTTATTTATTCTGTTTACTATCTGGAACAATCTTTTCCTCCCTTTTTTCTTTCACTAGGTTAACTTCTGCTTGTCTTTCAAGTCTATCTTTAGATGTTACCATTTCAGAGAAACTTTCTTTAACCCTTTCAAATTAAGTTAAGTACTGCATGTATGTGTCTCCATAGTCCCCTTCACTAATTGCGTGCTTATCTATCTATTTATTTATTTATTTATATTTTATTTTAAAGAATTTATTTTTTATTGTGACATTGGTTAATGAAATCCCATAAGTTTCAGCTGTACACTTTAACACTAAGGCATGTATATATATACATATTTGTGTGTGTGTGTGTGTGTGTGTATTTACACTGTGTGTTCATCTCCTATAGTTAGATTTCTTTCTGTCACCACATATTTGACCCCCTTTATGTTTATTTATTTAAAACATTTATTGAGTGCCTTCTATGAGCCAAGTCCTTTTCTGGGAGAGGGGATCCAGCTGTGAATAAACAAACCAAATCACTACTCTCATAGAGCTGGTCAAAGATATAAAGAAATAGTATAGGAACATAATACCAGGTAGAGATGAGTAAAAGGAATTAAGAGGAAATTATTCTATTGATGTCATTTCACCTTGTCTCCAAATCTTCCAGGAAAAACATGTGCAGAAAGGCCAGAAAGAAGCCAAAGCAGCTTAAGCATAAACTTTATTCCTGTTTACAGGCCTGCCAGGGAGAAACTTAAGTGAGCCACTTATCGTGTCAACACATAATCACTTAACAAAAATAATTTTAAATGCCTTCTCAGTTCCAAGGCCTCTTTTAACTTTTTGTCTTGCTCACCATCCTCACCAATGCTTAGAAGCTCTATCCTTTGTTATTGTAGCCTTTCTCATACTGTTGTGTTTTGTTTTGTTTTTTAACCTCTTTCATGTGATTACCAGTTGGTGATGGTCTTTGTCTTGACAGGCATGTGGGAATTAATCATTGTAGTTTTTCACCATCTTGAACGTTGCACCTGGAAGTTAGTTGTGGTGTAACCAGTTTTTTAAAACTAACATTAACTTAAAAAAGTGAGTTACCTGTTTATTTATATGCACATTTGTCACTAGACTATATGCATATTTAGGAGCAGGGACAGAGTTTTATTAATGGTTTTATCCCCAGCTATTCCCACATGATTTAACAATATAATAGGTTGGGACATTTGTTGAATAAATGAAAAATACTACTACACTTACCTAGAGGTTACTTTTCATTTCACTTGCATCTCTGAATCATACCTAGAACTAGGAATCTTCTGAAGAAAATGAAAGTACATGTCTACATAAAGGAATGTTTATAGCAGCATTCATTATGTATAGTAGCCTAAAACTGGAAACAATTTAAATGTCCTCCAACTGACAAATAAACAAACAAAATGTGGTATAGTCATTTAACAAAATACTATTCAGTAATTAAAAGGTACAAAGTACTGATACATGTTACAGCATTAATGAACTGCGAAAGCTAAGCTGAGTGAAAGAAACCAGGTGCAAAAAGCTACATACTGTAGGATTCAGTTTTATAGGAAATGCCTAGAAAAAGCAAACTTATTGAAACAAAAAGCAGATCAGCAGTTGCTTAAGGCTGTGGGTAAGAGCGGGATTAACTGTAAATAAGCACACGGGAACTTTTGGGTATAATGGAAATGTTCTAAAACTGGATAGACTTGATGGTTGCACAGCTCTGTATACATTTACAAAAATTATTTGATTGTTCATTTATGATGGATGAATTTTATGGTACATAAAGTATACCTTTATAGAGCTATAAAAACAAATGATTTTGAGCAACCAGAAAAAAAAAAAAAACTAAGCATATTCAGAAATAAGGTTTTTGGTACTCACTATGTCCAAAAAGAGCAAACCTGAAGCTGTAAGACCTCTTTAAGTTGAGCGTCACTTCTGCTTTCTACTAGTCTAAGCAAGTCACAAAGCGAGCTGAGATTGTAAGGGTGGGAACATACTCTTAATGAGCGAAGCAATAAAGACCTATTATTACAAAGAGTCATGGATGTAACCTTTAATTTTTTTGCCTTTCTGTTTAAAGTGTAAAACTTCTTTCCTTTTCAGAGACTTTAATAGGTAACTAGCAATGCAAACTTAGAAAAGAGCCCTTTAACATATTAGAGAAGCTCTTAAAGGATTCAGTCTGAGAGATTGATAAAGCTACAGTTAAATACAAGTATTTTCTGTACACACAAGAGCTTTATCTTTGCTTGTCCTTAATTCTTTTGTGTCATTGTATGGCAACTTGAATGTTGAAGTGTTTTGAAGAGGTGTTTTGAGCTTTGAAATCTGATTGACCTAGATTGGCATTTACCATACTCTTCTAATGTGTTTCTGTATCTGGAAAATGAGGATAAAAATATACCTTGATTGGGATGACGAAAAAAGCTCTAGAGATAGATAGGGGTGATGGCTGCACAACAGTTTGAATGTATTTTTAAGTGTGAACTACACACTTAAAAATGGTTAAAATGGTAGATTTTGTGTTATGCATATTTTATCACAATAAAAAAATGGACCTTGGAAAGTAGTTAAGGATTCAATTTAGTAATAAATCTCAGACATTCAGTAATGCTTATTTACTAGGTAAATGTTAGGATAACTTTTCCTTAAATGTATTCTTTGCTCAGAAAAATGCATTTCTGAAATATTGACAGCCAGTTGAGTCATTTGTATATGATAAAGGGAAAAGTCCTATAGAATCCTGAACCTTTTTTAAAATGACTAATTTTATGTGTTAATTTGGATTTTCAGGTAATCTTAGAGATTTGCTTGTATTTGATATGAATGTGTCATTCTCTTTAGATGTTTCTCATTTTCTTCTTTCATGCTTTTCTATCTTGGAAGGACATAATGGCATGTTTTGCCCAACTTTGGGGATTCATTCAAGGGATTAAATCACTACTTTGTTAGGATACATGAATTCATTTGTGACATAAATTGGTACTTGATGTTGCATTCATTTATAATCAGCAATGCAATTAAAAAATCGACTCCATGAGTTTTATGTTGAGAAGCTTGAGGATCATTTATTTATAATGCATCACTATGTGCCAGTATTCTAAATGCTGGAAATACATCAGGAAATAATACAAACCTCTTTATCCTCATGGAATTTAAATTCAGGTTGGGATGTTAGACAACAAACAGCCAAAATGAATAAATACTTTCATTTGGAGATAAGTGGTAGGAAGAAATAGAAAGCAGGATGAAATGTTAGAGAGTAACAAGGGTAAGGAGACTATTTTAGATAAGAGTGTTCAACAGTGATTTCTCTGAAGAGAAGCAAAGTGAGAGAGCTTTGTGAAGCAGTAAAGAGCACCCCAGACATGAGAAAAGAGCAAGTGCAAAAGCTCTGAGGTAAGAACAAGCTTGGTGAATTTGATGAACAAACCAGGAAGACCAGTATGACCAGTACTGTGTGAGGCCGAGGGAGCATGGAAAGAGATGAAGTCTTAGAAATAGACATTGGTCCTATTTAAATTTTATTCTGAGGCAATGGTAAGGACTTTATGTTTTATTCTAAATTGTGGTGGGAAACCATTGGAATTAAAAACAAACAAAAAAACCTGTTATTTTGAAATAATATTCGGCTTGAGGAAAGTTTGCGAAAACAATGAGAGTTGCCATATTCTTTTTACTCAGTGTTAACATCTTACATAACCATCATTGGATTCATTTTTTTCAGGGTAGTATGTTCCCTTAAAATGTCCACTCTCCTGCTGCTCTGTGGAGAAGACTGAAGAGGCAAGAGCAGATGTACAGAGACCAGTTAGGCTGCTTTAGTAGTCCGCATGAGAATTGATGACTACTAGGGTGGCAGCTGAACAGTCCCTTAAGAGAGGTTCATCCATATAGCCTCTAGGACTTTTATTTTATAAAGCCTGGTTTAGAATATCATACTAAGAAATTGTATAAAAATTTCCCCTGAAACCAAACTTTTGTACTTTGTTGTTTTTTAAGAGGAACAAAATACTAGCATAATTTACATCAAGAAAAACAATTTATTATACATAAGCAAGTTTGATAATGAAAGAAAGTACTAATTAAATAGATGAATAAAAAACTACAGCCACATTTTTGTGTTGAAAACCAGAGTTGGCTCTCTTAGGCATTGGTTCCTCATTGTAATTTGCCAATACTTTTTCTTTGAGAGAATGAAAACTAGTAAATACTAAATTTCAATTTTTTAGATACTTATTTTTGTGTGGAAAATATTTTTTAATTGTACCAAGATCGATTACCAACATTTTTCAGAATGAAGATATGATCTTATTTTGTGATCGTCATGGCTAATGTTTATCCTATTTTCAATTTTTATACATTTTACTTGAATGTTAGTAATGACCCCTAGTTAGAAATTTTAATGAAAGCATTGTACATATATTTTTTTAATATAGTTAACCTATATATTCATGATATATTTTTTAAGTGTTAGTGAATAGAATCAATTTCTCTCAAAATTGTTCTTTTCTAATGTTGGTAAAATCAATTTATTACCAATCAGTGTTCTTAAACCATTTCCTGTTTTTTATTTATTATAAAACAATGAGATGATGAATTAAGAAAGCTTTATTCTGGATGTTGAACCTAAAGTTAAATATTTTTTTGATAGTTTCTCTCCTTCACTTCAAGAACTAACATGTAGCTCTTTTTTTTTTTTTTTTTGCACTTGAAGCTGGAGAGAGTTGTAAACACATTTTTTTCTTTCTTTCTTTTTTTTTTTTTTTTTTTTAACACCTACAGCATCTGGCATTCCTAGGTGGTCTCCCATCCAAATACTAACCAGGCCTGACCCTGCTTAGCTTCCAAGATCAGATGAGATCGGGCATATTCAGAGTGGCATGGCTGTAGATGACACATTTTTCTTCGTTGTTATAATTGAACTTTTTAATGCAAAGTATTATGGAGTATATTTTCACTAAATAGGGAACATAATTGTAACTATCTCATAAATATATTGATAGTGTTGTGTGAGATACTTGTAGAATATTTGGCAAAGAGTGCATGCTCAGTTACTATAAGTTCCTCTTAGAAGTATTATGAGTAGTACTGGAATTATTTAAAATAACTTCTATTTTTGCTTATTTTTAAAAGTGGTCTTGGAGCTCCATTTTCTTATTTGCCTAATATTTAATGAGCAACTTCTGGGTACTAGGCACTGTTAAATGTTCTCATGTACATTATCTTGACTAACTGTACACATCATCATTTCCTATTTTGATGATGAGGGTATTAGACTCTGAGAGGTTAAGTAATTTAGCTATGGTAGCAGAATAAGGGATAGGCTTTCTAGCCTCACCTACCTACCAAAACATGTCATCTGATACTGACATATAAAGGTCTTTTAAATTTGTCATTCTCACTCATCTGATTGATGTTTTTATTGCATAATTCTTTATGTGCAAAACTATGATATGGGCTGTGGAAATTAAAAAATTGAGTTTGGCACAATGTATATAGTGTTGGAGATTGTTATGATATAGAGTGAAATTATGTACATTTTGAGGAGGGAGATGTTATTTATATTCAGGAAAGAAGTTCAGTCAAATTGTTTTCTTGAAATTGGGATTAGCATTTAAATTAAGTGGCTAAGGAGTAGTGGGATTTGAGTATGTGTAAGTGGTAGAATTAGGACATCTCAGTAAAGGTAACAGTAAATAAAACATGAGATGTGTGTAGAAAAATAGTGAATAGTTTGGGCTACTGTGTATAGAATGTGAATGAGTATAGGGGAAATTTTGATTGGAAAGGTAAATTAGAGCCAAATTGTGTAGGGCCTTGAAAACTTGACTAATTATTTTGAATTCAGACATCTGTTAGTTCAATAAATTTTTTAGCCATATGGTTTTGGGAGGAATAAAGTTGAATGTATTTAGATCATAATGAGATTTTGTTACTAAAAAAGGAGATAGTGGGCATGTAGAATGGTAGAACATTTTATTAGATTTCCAATCCTGGCATTGTCATTAAGTAGTTATATAACTTTGGGAAGGTTCTTTAAAGTTCTGTGGGCATTAAGTTCTTAATATGTAAAATGAGAGTTTGTATAAAAAAAATCATTAAAAATCATAATAAAATGTTGACTGTGTCATTGTTTTGCCCAAAGGAGGACACTGCAATTGAAAGGAGGCACTATTAATAATTAAGCCCTGTAGCAACCAAATTATACTCTTGCTTCTTATCCTATTATTATGAGTCTACTTTCACCATTTATTTTTAAAATGCAAACTTAACGTACTGAAAAGGAAGAAAAAGGACTAAGACGTTAATCAGAAATGTTTAATGTTGAACAAGGTAAAGGTAGTATAATTTGATGAAATAGAATCATTTTTAAGTATCTTTTTTGATGGTATGAGTGGTAATGATTCAAAGTGTACATATAAACATATACTGCTCAAAATAAATTCAGCTACTTTTATAGATAAAGCTAAAAACATTTACACATCACTGTAAGTATATACCTTAATTTGTTTGGCAGAAATACTTCATTTACACATAGTTTTCAGACACAGTTACTTTAAATATCTTCAAGGTCTGCAGTATTTAGGGTACTTTACCCGGTAATAGTTGGGTCTGCCAGTCTCCTCTACTGATGTTATGCTCACTGCTGTAAATTTTCTGGCTTATATCATGGTTTAATACAGTTGTATATAGAGGCACCTCTCTTTCCAGCCCCCCGTATAAGTGTAAGTAAGAACTGTAAAGAGGGCCTCAAAATCGGTGGGCTTTGAGAGCAAGTTTAATATTTTGAACCACTTTCTCATTTGCTCATCTTATGTTCTAGATAATTGATTCTCAGATTTTAATGTGCATTCAGATCACCTGAGTATTTTGTTAAAAAGGCAGATTCTGATTCCATAGGTCTGAGGTGAGCCTCAGATTCTTTTCTAACAAGCTCCCAAAAGATGTGAAGTTGCTATTCTGTAGACATTCAGTATCAAAGTTCTAAATGTTTTATTGGAATTCTGGCAGTCTTATAGGGCATTAGATGTGGCTGGATTCTTTCAGAATTTATATTAATAGTTGTTTTAAAAAGAAAATTTAGAACTTGTAAATATAATAATATAAGTGGTTGAAATAATAGTTGTCTTTTTTATTCACATTTCCCTCTTTCATGTTTACCAGTGTCTTAACTCTAGTTTTGCTTCTTTCTCATTTCTTTTTTGTTGTGGTTTTGCTTTTGTTTAATGTATTATTGTGTTTTGTGGATCTGGTCAGGGAACCGTTACTGTATTTTATGTTTGTATCTACATTTTATTTTGCATGCGTAACGTGGCTTTGCCTGGATGTTCTTTTTGGTAAGTTACAAATTTATAAAGCATATTGTTTTTTGTAGTGTAAGTTATAATGTTTTTCATCTTTTCTCTCACTTCAAGTAATGTGGTTCATGCTCAATGAGTTTTTTTTAATTTTTTTAAGAGTTCATTTGGAAATTATTTTTTCCTAACATGTTCCAATTTTCCTTAATAGTAGTACAGTTTGGTACTAATCTGCTTTGATTCGTTTTATAGCCTCACTGTCAGTTGCTGATCACTGTTAGCAGTTGCTGTCTCAAGTAGTTTGGTTTTTTAAAAAAAGCCTTAATCATCTAGAAATATTGTTCTAAAAGCTTGTGCTTTCATAAGCAATCATAGAAGAAGATAGTTTGTAGTAAAATTAAATATTTTTATTCTCAGTGAACAGTACAATCTAATTTTGTTTTAACAGCAACAGCTTGCACAACTCCAGAAAGAAAAATCAGAGATTCTGAAAAATCTGGCATTGTATTACTTCACATTTGTAGATGTTATGGAATTTAAGGTATGTTTTTTAATATATAAAATTTAACATTTCAGAGGTAGATTTACTATTTGTTCATTGTACAAATTGCTTTTTCACTCATAGATAATAAAATTAGAATTCTCCTAGAACTATATTTTAAAATACATTTGCATGTATTTCTGAATTTAATATTATTTATATTGGTAAAAGATTAAAATAAATTTTTATTTTCAGGACCATGTTTGTGAATTGCTGAATACTATTGATGTTTGCCAAGTCTTCTTTGATATTGTAAGTATTATTTTCAGAAGATTTTCTCATTTCTCCTCTCTGTTTCTAGTAAACTAAGGGAACTGAGTGATTTTCTTTAGAGAAAATTTATTAAGCATTTTTAATTTGGTTTGTTTTGTAGTTGTTTTTTAACTAAGGAATTAAAATGTATTCTCTCTTTTTACTTAGTTTATCTGTCTCTGAATATAAGTCTAGTACATACCAGAAATAGTCATTACTTTCAGTATTTTATAATAGGCCCAATTATGAAAAGTTAAATGGATAATATTTTTTCCTGTAAAAGGCATATTGGATAGAATATTTCTCAGTAAGATGATTTTTAAATATAGGAGGTCAAAGTGAAAAATGTCTCATTGACTTAATGATGAATTCTTTTATTTTCTTATTTAAAATTCCTTTTTCTTAGTGAGATTGGCGCCAGTGATTCTTACTAGTCTGTGTTTGGTTATCCTTATAAACTGTTATCAGTTTGAATAGTATGATCACAACTCATTTTCATCCATAAAATTGTTTCAGAAACATAAAACTTTACTTGTAACTCCCAAATTTTAGACACGCTTTTAGTGAAAGGAATTAGAATTTCAGAAATGGGGATAAAATAAATAACTAGAAAACTACTAGCTTTCAGTAACTGCCATGAAGATATGTGTGTGTGCGCACGTTTAAAAGTTTGTGAAATAATGAGTTAAACTTGATGTGTTTTTCTAGACTGTAAACTTTGATTTAACAAAGAACTACTTAGATTTGATCATAACCTATACAACACTAATGATACTGCTGTCTCGAATTGAAGAAAGGAAGGCAATCATTGGATTGTACAACTACGCTCATGAAATGACCCATGGAGCAAGGTAGACTTGTGTTATAAAAATCTCTGTGAAATTTTCAATTTGATGGCTCATGGCTCATTGAAATTTGGCATATCTTTTTTAAGTGACCGAGAATACCCACGCCTTGGTCAGATGATTGTGGATTATGAAAACCCTTTAAAGAAGATGATGGAAGAATTCGTACCCCATAGCAAGGTAAGAGCCGATTTTTAGATGTGCTTTAATAGACATGTGAGATAGCTTACATGTGGATAGTTAGATTGATAAACTTCTTTTAGGAAAAAATTATAATGGGACATGAATAGTAGACATTCATAATTTTATCTAATTGTGAACAAGAGAACTAATTAGTTATTTCCAAATACTGTATCAAGACAGAGGAACAGATTGATCCATTATAATTTTTAGATTCAATATAGTATGTAGAGGTAATAAAGTTTGGTATCTTGAGAATGTCTCCTATCTTACCAGACTGTCTGGGTGCTAATCCCTACTTTGCTAACTGTGTAATTACTGTGTACTATTGGGAAAGTTAGTCAACAAACTTCACTGTACATTAGTTTTATCTGTCAAAATGGAGTAATGATAGTACCTACCTCATATGATTATTACAAGGATTAAATGAGTTACCTCATTAAAAGTATTTATATACATAGTATTCGATAGGTTTTAGCTATATTATTATAATATAGCCTCTTACTGAGAAAAAAATTACAGTTTTATGAAAATTTGGAGTATCTCTTTTATGATATATTAAAAAAAATAGTTCTTAATGAGATTTTGGTTCTAAGGAGCCTTGCCATTATGGCTTCTCTGCAGTAGGACTTATTTGAAGAACTATAGTTCCTAAGCACGTCAAGAAAAAAATAGGTATTTCATACATCTTTATTATTTATAGATAAGGAAATTGAGGGCTAGAAAAGTGAAATGACAAGCCATTTGACAGCAAAAGTTGCAGAACCAGAACTGAAGCCCAGGATAATAGTATTTTGGTCCGTTCTCTTTGAATATTGATAAAATTTTTAATAATACAGTATTTTGTATGAATCTATGCTTTTTTTGATACAGTTAAAATCAAGAATTTTTCTTCAGTTATCTTTTATGAAAAATCTGAAGATGTGTTTCTAGTTTATTTTCTTTGCATAGCTTTGTTGTACCCACAAATTTGTATAGGTTTAATATCTTGAAATTAGTTGAATCATTAGTTTGAAATAGGTTAGTGGATGACATCAGTTTTGAAATAAATACCAGTATTGTATATGAAAGTGTAAGGATTTCTCAGAGTATATCATAGTTATCCGTCTATCTGATTTTGGTAGTGCTTACCTAAAACTGTCTTCTGCTACCCCTCTCCTATTTTCTCTGGCTCCATTTCTGACTTTTCATAATTCATGTATGGCCTTGTTTTTATTTAGCCACTTTAGCTTTGGTTCTTTTTTTCACTTAGGTGATGGAAATTTCCTTAAAGGCTGTTGGATCTCTTTTTTAAGTTCTCCAGAATCATTAGCATATACTAGACTATTAATAATTACTTGAATAGAATTGACCACTTGGATTAGACCAGTTATTTCCTAATCGTGATTTTTCTGTTTCTCTATGGTATCTCAATGTATCATGTATTTGCTAGGATTTGTTTAAAATAAATTAATTTCCATTTTATTAATTTAAAAAACATATTGAACCACTTGACAGAGTGTAATAAAAATACAGAGTCCAGGGTTCTATTCCCAAGGGTTCTGGTTCAGTTAATTTTAGGTGGAGCCCCATATTCTGTAATTAGAACAAGCTTCCTGGCAATTTATGAGCAGCCAGATTAAAGAATCGCTCTGTATAGAATTTTTAGGAAGCAGAGATGAATAATACCAAAGGACAGTTAAAAGCAAGCAAGAAGATGAGATGAAACATTAAATACCTCGATGATAAAGCTGTTTTAATAGGACAAATGGCAAAAAGAAGTTATTTATTAATGATACTGTGGATTATTTTTATAAGGCATTCTTGGAGAAATATGAAACATGTTGAGCTTATTAACAATCATAAAACCCTAGTGTCTTCTTTCCAGTGAGTACTATAAGAGTAAATGATTCACAAAAGTATGGCTGGGCTCTCTATCCCTTTTGAAATAAAGATCCTAAGATTACCAAACATTTTAACCTTTAAGAAAATAATATGACTTCCTGAGCTAAGCTCTTGCCCAGGAACGCAGACGCTATATAGCGTACATGAAGTTAAAAAAATAAAATAGATGAGAGTTTTTGGGACCCACCTCAGATAGTATATGGAGCATAGCTGTAATTAGGTTCTCTTGTTTTAATATGGTACAGTTATAAACACAAAGCAGTTGTAGCTGGAATTTGAATGAAAGAAGAAACAAACCATTTTTACTCATCAACTTTTTTTTTCCTATTTTAATTAGTCTCTTTCAGATGCACTAATTTCTCTTCAGATGGTTTATCCTCGAAGGAACCTTTCAGCTGACCAGTGGAGGAATGCCCAATTATTGAGTCTCATCAGTGCACCCAGTACAATGCTTAATCCTGCACAGTCTGACACCGTATGGTTTTGTTTTTCTCCTTTTGAATGAAAGTAGCAAAATTGATTTTTTTTTTTTTTAAGAAAAGTATCAGTTAAGCAGTTCTGATGCCATATTTCTTCCAGTGAAGTTTATTGTAAAATGCTCAGTAGGAAAAAAAATCACCTCAAATCTTAACCAACTAGAGAAAATCATTATAAAATGATGTTATAGTTTCAGTCTTTTCTCTTTGTGTATGAACATCGATTTTATTCATATGGAGAATACACACGCATAATTACTGATTTGGGTGAGACAGTGAGCATCCCTGTAAATAAAACTTTTTTAACTTGACTAAAATTTTATCCTTTGAAATACTGAAAACTCTTAAATAAATAGTCTTGGGAAATTTGGAAGTTGTCTGTTATCAAATTGACTATGATTTAGCAACAGTAGTTTTTAAAGAAAAAGTTTAAAGTGTGTAAATGTGAAAGAAGCACAGCTCTTGTTATCCTTTATGGATAGCAAGTTTAAATATAGGTTATAAAACTTTTATCCAACTTCTCAAATTTGTTATGGTGGTATTTGAGCCAAGAATTAAGTAGTAAGAATTCTCAGGAGTCAGAAGGAGAGTGACTCAATACAGGTTTTTTAAAAAGAATTTCTTTTAACCACAAATGTATTTTTTCTGTTTTTAAGATGCCTTGCGAATATCTCTCTCTGGATGCAATGGAAAAATGGATTATCTGTAAGTAAAATTGGTTAGTTTTGTTATTACCTCTCAGGTTTTAAGATTTAGAGAAAAATAACAGGTAACATGTATTACTTTTATGCTGGCCCCTGCATTAAGCCTTCTATGTGTATTACCTCACTCTGTCTTCATACTGACCCTGTCAGGGTAAATGGTCTTTTTTATAGCTGAGAAATATAAAGCTTAGTCCACACAGCTGGTAAGTGACAGAGTAAGTACTCAGGCTAGAACTCCAAGGCTCATAGTCTATGTTATCTCTCAACATAGCTGTCAAACTAAATTTTGTTTTGTTTTTAATAATTTTTTTTAATATTGCATTTATTCAGTTATGGTTTTAGGTATTAACTTCAGTATATATAATAAATGACTCATATGTTTGGCCACTTGTTAGATGCAGGGAGGATAAAATTACTACTAGTTTCTGCCCCTGAGAAGTTTATAAACCATGGGGGAAATAGACACAGAGACACACAGATATAATACAAAATGAGAAGGGTTATAATGTAATTCCTCTACCACCCCCACGTCCATTGGCAAAAGGGAATAATTTTGAGTAGTTTATATTTTTTAATTCTTACAGTTCTTATTTCTTATTTATTAACTTTGAGATATTTTATGCTGACTTTTTATTAGTGTTTTTCAAATTAAAGTAAAAGACTAGTTTTTCTTTTTTATTGTTTTTTGGATTGATACTTTGATAAAATGCCATGGAAATGAATACTAGAATTACCAGAAATAAAGTAATAAGCAAAGACGAAGTAAAGGCCACATATTAAATTATTAGATTTAATTCAACAATTAGGTTACTATTTGGTTTCTGTTCATAAATCCCTCAAATTTGTATGAGTTTCTAAATACTCTCAGTTTCTCTACTTAATCTCATTAATCACTGGAACGTTGAATAGATAGCACTGTTATTCTTATGAAAGGCAAAATTTAGCACATACTCTCTTCCCTTAGCCATTTTTTATAATTTTTACACTGATCAGGTTCATTTACATTTTTTATAATGATAGTTAAGATTTTCATGTTTTGTTGTTAGTCAATTCAGAAACATAGCATTTGAAGTATTGAGTTTGCTCAGATGTACAGTGATTCTTGGTTGTTTTATGTTTATGGATGTATGTCTGAAGAACTGAGTGATTAGTAAAGTTAGGTGGCATGGGTGATCTCTAGAGTTACATAGCACTATTTATTTCTCCCCCACTTCTTTACCTTAAATGGGAATGTTCATTCTAGGGCTTCTTATAATGAGCAGGGAGGTGGGTAGGAAGGCAGGCTACCCTAATGGAGGATATGTGATCATGGAGAAGGCAGACAGATTTGAGATAACCACAGTTGCCAAGGCAAGGAAGCCTTCCTCTGAGTTGTGCTGCTTTCATGTATTTGAATCTTGAGTAGAGTTAATATAAGGTAAAGAGTTACCTCAAACTCCGCACTTCTCTTTTTGATTCCGATTTCTCCACTGGGACGTTTTTACAAAAGATGGTCCATTTTCTTAGAGCTTTTCTCTAGATTAGTTCAAAGTGTGGTCCCTGGACTAGCAGTATCACATAGAAACTTCTTAGATATGCAGAATCTTTATCTCTACCCTAAACCTACTAAACCAGAAACTCTGTGGATGAATCCCAGCAATCTGTGATTTAATAAGCCTTCCTGCTGATTTTGACACAAGCTAAAGGTTGGGGATTATTGGTCTAGATTTTAGCTTGGGGCCAAGAGTTATTGAGGGTCTGGAATATTGAGGACCCAGGTATTTGGAATGCAATTATAAAACAACTTATCGTTATGTTCTTTTAAGGCTTTATTTTTGCTCTGTTTGTTGAACTCAGAGGACTCACTGAGAAAGATCTCTTTTTATCTCTGGAGTTTTAGATTACAAAGATTTTCTCTATCTTTCTTGTCTAGTACTGGTCTTCTGTCTTGTTCTCCAACATTTTTATGGCCAAAAATTAAAAAAAAAAAAATTTTGTCTTTTCACTGGGACCTTGGTAGGGAAAAAAGGTTAATGTGTGGTTTCATAAACCATATTCCTCATCTTCAGCAGTCTCTTTTAAATTATCTTCTGTGATTACAAATGAATGTGCTTTAATTCATAATGGATTTTGCAGAGTAGAGTATTTGTCATCTTGTATATATATATGAAATTACCTGTCACTTAAAAGCCTCAAATTAGTGATTCTGTTTGTTTCTGTAATTTTGAAAAGCTACCCTGGTAACTGAAAGAAATTAACTTTTTAATACTTTTATATTTGTACTTACTTTTCTTTTTATTTAAAGTTGGCTTTATTTTGTGCCACGGGATCCTAAATACTGATGCAACAGCACTGAACCTTTGGAAGCTAGCTCTTCAAAGCAGCTCTTGCCTCTCTCTCTTTCGGGACGAAGTTTTCCACATTCATAAAGCTGCAGAAGACTTATTTGTAAACATACGAGGGTATGTTTTCTATTTTCAGTTTCTTTTGTCTTTAGAGAAGGGTAATGACTGGATTATTTTTATTGAAGTTTTTGAACTAGAGAAGGGTCATATCATGCAAGAAGATAACGGCCTGTACCATTTTCCCAACTAGCAGCAAGTCGTTTTTAACAATCATCCTGATATGATAGTGTTCATATATTTTACAAGTAATTTCACAGATTAAAATACCTAGTATTCCTGCCCTTTCAAAACTTGTATTCTAGGAGAAAGAAGATATGTCTTCTTGCAAATCATAATATGGTTTCAGATATAAATATTACTAAAAGCACCATACACATATTAGAATTTTGAACTTTTTAGAAGTGTTATTTTAGAATACAATGTATTTGTAAAAATATATGAATCAATCAAATATATTTTATTAAATTAGTTGTAATAATTAAAGAAGTCAGATCGCTGCATATAGGATATCATGTTTCCTTTTAATAGAAAGGTATTCCAAGTGACTCAACTACATTCACTTCCAATAAAGCAAATAAATACCAGAAATTTATTATTTGAAATTTTGAATGCCTTCATTTCTTTCTATATGAAGTTCTGTAGACAATATATAAAAGCCCGATTGAGCTCAGACATGGTAGCACTTAAGAAATCTTTTGAAGTTAGGAGAATCTAAAATATCCTGGGATCCTCTGTACCTTGAAGTATTAAATAATTATGTTGGGCTTATTAGCTTCAGATAGGAATTAAATTTACCTGCATGTATTTCATATCCAGTTTAGTAATGTCCTAATGAAACCAAGATAAAATAGAATGTCTATTAGTTATTAAAAAATAAAAATAAAACTGTTTAATAGTGTAAGCAGTATGTCTCAGATTTTAGTGCACCTAAGAATTACCCTGGGGTGTGAACTAAAATTTAGCTTCCTGTGCCTTATCCCAAACCTCCTTTATCTGCTCTGTCTGTGTCTGGGAGAGGTTAAAAGAGTCTGTCCCACTCCCAGTTATTTATTGAAGTAAAATTTACACATAGAAACGTGCACAAATTTTAGATGTAAACTATGACTTTACATGTGACTATACTAGATCAAGACAGAGCAATTCCACTATACCCAGAAAATAGATATTTCGTGCCTCTTCTTTCTGGTCAGTACTGCCACCCTGGTCCCCCTCCCCTCAGCCTCTTTCACATGAACAACTATTCTGATTTCTGTTTCCATAGGTGATTCTGATATTCTCAGGCAGGTAGTTTCGTAGTCATAAAATGAGAAACAGTACCCCCTATGTACTTTTCAGCTCTTAATTTGGCTTTTATTTTAGATGGTGGAGTACCTGGAAATATCCTATATTATAGGGGCTTTGTCATTTTCCAGTTGATTGAGATTGAAAGTCATGAAACTTGTATGATATCTTAGGATATTGAAAACCTCTCTATGGAATCATATTTAAATATATATAAACATTTAGAACCAGGTTGTCTGTATATGTTGAGCAAGATTATGTATGGTACAAGTAAGTTTAATGGTAATGTGAAACGAATTGTCTTTCTGTTAGGCTTTTTTATATGATAAATTTACCGTTTTAAGTATGTCTATATTTGAAGTCAAGAAGTTTTTAATTTTTTATTAATTAGTGAGTGATCAATCTAATTTAAATGTGAATTATAGTAATTACAAGTCAGGCCATAGGTATGAAAGCTTATTAATTATAGAGGAGAGTAATTACAGAGTTAGTATATTTTGGACATCTGCTCAAAGAACACATAAATCCTGGAGTACTTAATTTAGAAGGTGGAATTCCTGGTATTAAGTGGGTTTTCCTTAACATTTTAAGAATTTTTAGTTTTTGTATCAGTATTTATGAAATTAACTTTTATTAGCATTTATTTTTCAAATGGCACCTTTAAACTGTTTGTTGGTGTTCTGATTCTTTTAAAGTAGACAAATGCTTTCCTGCTCCAGTTTTCTCCACCATAAAGCCCTCTATCCCCAAACAGGGCAAGTATATGCCCTTTCAGAATTTTTCTAATGCTTATGGGATAGCAATATAGGTCGGAAGTTAAAAAGTCAGAATGGCTTTGTTGACACTTTAAATTTTTGGAAATCACTATTAATTATAATCAGAAGTATAATTTTAATGTCTCTATTGGGGCTTAAGGAAGTATATTTAACAAATTAAGAATTTACATTGTGAAGTTTAATTTTATTGTTGGAGTAATATGAGATTTTTCTAGGAAGACTTGACTGGGTACTTAAGGTTCTAGGAAAGGATGTGGGTAGAACTCTTCCCCATGCCATTTCAGTTTGAGGGCCAGATTTTCTTGTTAATAATACATCATTTTTAATTGACTTAGTATTTGACTAACTTATTTTGACTTATTGATAAGATTAAGGTTAATATGTTTCCTTTTTTTTGCACATAGCTATAATAAACGTATTAATGACATAAGAGAATGCAAAGAGGCAGCTGTGTCGCATGCGTAAGTAGCTCTCTTATCTGTGGTACTGTTCAATCAGGAATTTTTTAAAGCATTGTTGAAATGAGTGCAGATTAATAGTGTACAAAGTGCGTGGTAGACTTGGGGACTTTTAATTAATAAGAAATAAGTAGATAACCTCAGTATTTAGTAATCTTGGAGTCAGTGCAGAAAATTTTAAATATTCTTAAAGTGTTGATAAAAATGGTTTAAGGAAGTACAAAGCAAAGAATTTTTGTTTTAGGTTATCATTCAAGTCTCTTATTGCCACTCTTCTCCCTTGCCAGTACTTTGCAAGTTGTAATGATTTTTGTACTTCTTCATGAAAATTGACATATTTTCATAGTTTTCCAAATAGAGTTTTTCAAAGTATGTTTTTCAGTTTTTAACATACTTGTATTAGTAGATGTATAGATACAATTAGAAATTAGTGTATAATTTTTGAATAGTGTATAATTAGTGAAGAATTTTTCAATTTTCTCATGAAATAACTATAAATAATTTGATACTTTGTCTTAATTGTTATGTATATGACATACTTGTGAATATTTTCTTCCCTGAATCTAGGTAATGTAGAGAGATATCTGATCCATCAGTATTTCTATAAAGTACAAAGAAGATAAGCACCATTGCCGTAGATGGAAAGTTTTAGAATTTAGTTTTAAGCTGTAGAATGGACATTGAGGACTTAAACCATCTTTATTCATTGCTATCTTTGCTACATGATTTCCTCATGAATTTTTTTTCACTTAAATGAAGTGCTTATATTATTAAAAAATCATCCTTTTGTGTAAATAACGTACTTTGGAGTGTGTTAGAATTCCTTTCCTGACCATAGGAATACATGTGATTATCACTTCTTCATGGGATGGACCTTATTGTAAACAGATATATGGGGTTATATTTATCTTTTATAAAGATCTTTTAAAAGTAAGGTGTTTTTATTTACTTATTACATACAGTAATCATAAAAATTAAGCGGTAGTAATTCCTATTACTCATTACCATGTGCCAGGCAGTATAGATACTTCCTCTCAATGTTAAAACACCACAGAAACCTTGCAGTAACCCTGTGTAATAAAATAGTCAAAATAACATTTGTCCACTTTCTTCTTCAAAATTACTCCAGAAGACTTTTATTATTGGCAGATAAAAAGAACTTGTCATTGAAATTAAACTAACACTGTAGAAGTGTACTATACATGAGGCTTATAAAACATATTATCTGAGGCAGGTATTGGTATCCCTGTTTTATAGATGAGAGTCTGAAACTTAAGAGAGGTAGAACCTAAGATCACATAGGCAAAGGTTGGATTTTACTATCTTCTAAAACTAATCTGTCTCAAAGCTAAATATCTGGTATTATATCTTTCTTATATTTATTTATTTATTTTTTGGCATATGCATTATGTGTATGTGGCCATTTATTTTTGCACCTATCTAAATTTTAAAACAATTGGAGCAATGTGTATTTTGCATAGTATGAGCTAGAATATTTAGAACACTATGTGGTTTCCCCCCCCCCATGTTACAATGTCAGAATTAATTTTTTCTATGCATTTTATTTTTAAAATATCTAGTATATGAATGTATATGATTATCTTTTTCTTTCCTCGTCTTTGTTTTTGAACAAGAGTACCAAATAGCTGTCATCCTGATCTTTTTATTGAACATAACTCTTGTTTAGTCAGTTTTATATATTTAATAAGAATATATTTAAATGAGGCTATGAATAATCAGAAATTTATTGTTGTATTTATTGATTTCTATGTGGAAGTGACAGAAATGTATACAACAGGATAGTGATTGCTTTCAAGGATTTCACAGTCCAATTTATAAAATGCTAGGCTATATGCTATTAAAATTGCAGAAATTATTCAGAGATGGACATCTGGATTTTGGGACATGTTTTTTGTAGGATTAGTCTTGAAGTTTGGGTAGAATTTTGATAGGTGTAGAGTAACAGAATAAATGTGGTTACAAAAGCCGCACAAGAAAGACAAGGATAAATATAAGACTGAAAAGTCATTTAATGATAAACACATAGAAGATGATATTTGTAGGGGCCTTCTGCTTTGTAAAAAAGCTTTGGATGTTTACCCTAAAATGATGTTATTTAACTTCCGATAATTTTAGCAGAAACACATAGACTCTAATAGTGTCTTTTCCTTTAGTGGTTCAATGCACAGAGAAAGGCGCAAGTTTTTAAGGTCTGCACTGAAAGAATTGGCTACTGTCCTCTCTGATCAACCTGGCTTGCTAGTCCCAAGGTAATTGATTTTAATTCTTATTTCATCTACAAGTGTGTCATACTGAAATTTTAAAAATAAGCTTTCTCTCTCTGAAATTTTACTAAAATTTAAGTCAAGGACCACATAAAAGGATTTTCTATTTAGCTGAGAACAAATAAATATTTGCTGACTTGACGCTCATACATCACACCTTCCTCCCAATTTTCTCACCTCTTGCTTATGTGTATGCTCTCCCTGATACATACTTCCAAGTTCTCTTTGGTCTTCATTTCTGTCTTTTGAACTTGATTTCATCAGTTCTCGCCAATGACTTTTTACTTACAGAAAGATTATGAATAGGTTTGGTTTTTAATCTTTGCGTGAGAGTAAGCAAATTTTTTTTTTTTTTAGGCACTTTTTGTTTTTATGGCATTATCCTTTGCTCGTGATGAAATTATCTGGCTACTTCGTCATGCAGATAATATGCCAAAGAAGAGTGCAGATGACTTTATAGATAAGTAAGTTAGCAACATTTAAAAAATTATTTCTTGTATATTTTGATTTATGGGCTATGGAATTTGAGGACTTGAAGTAAAATTATTTTGAAAGATTTTTTAAGGGCTTTTCATATTTATCATTATACAGGATTATTTGTAATATAGCATTAGATGATATTAATTAGAATACAAAGTTAACTTGAGTTTAAAATTAGGGCTTTCCTTTCTAGTACCGTAGGTGGTCATAAAGCTCTTGTTTGTTTTCTTGCTCTACCGAGTAACATTTCCTGTGGAAATGATTCAAAACGATTTATAAAACAATTTAGAAAAAAAACTTAAGAATCCTTACAGAGTTACAACCAAGCACGTCATTTGAAATATCTTTCCCTCATTTTTGTTCAGTCTCTCAAAAGAAGTTAAATAAATGAAACAGAAATAAGAGCATACAGAAGCATTTTATTTTTTCCCAGTCTTCTTTTGTGATTTTTAAAATGATTATTTATGAGATGTCCTAATTTTATTTTTATTTTAGATTTTTCTCTTTCACTTTTTAGCCTTAGTTTTTTTTTTTTTTGCTTTCTGTGATTTCTTTATTCATATGTAGTAATTTTAAGAAGTAATTGACAGCAGATGTTTAACAGTGCTTTTTCTAAGAAAAATATTGTAGTAATAAAGGTATTTCACATTTTCCTTGATAACTATTTTTTGAAATATATTTTTTTATTTTTTTAAAAAGGCACATTGCTGAATTAATATTTTACATGGAAGAGCTTAGAGCACATGTCAGGAAATATGGACCTGTAATGCAGAGGTATTATGTGCAGTACCTTTCTGGCTTTGATGCTGTTGTTCTCAATGAGCTTGTGCAGGTAAAAACTATCTCATTCTCCCTTTTGTTCCTTCCCTTTTTTCTAGTAATTGATTTGTTTGCTCAACAGGCATTTATCAAATATAATCTTATACCATGTGGTGGAGATACAGATTTAAATAAGTCATGGTCATATTTTGTCAAGGGGGTCATATCTTGTCAAAGAGGTCCAGCGGGGAGACAACATTTAGTTGTAGTCCAGAGTGATAGGCATTATACGTATGTGTGTACAAAGCTCAAAGTGAACACAATGCAGGGAATGATTCTTTACTTTGCAAGTGGAGGTGTACAGTAACTAAATTATAGAAGGTCTTGCAAAAGAGGTTGGCCATAAATCAGATTTACTCCTTGCAAAGATCACCCTGGCTCAGTGTGGTTGATGAGTTGTTGGATTCCAAAAGAGGAGGTAGAGAGATTAGGAGAAAAATTAGGCAAGTGAGAGCTGATGAGAACCAGAACTTGGATAGTGGCTCCGAAGATAAGGAAAAGATGGTAGAAACATGTAATTGATGACTAAGTATTAGAGGAAAAAGTAGGAGATAAATCTTTTTACACAGTGCATTAGAGAATGGCCAGTTTAAAAAAAAATCATCTAGATGTCCTAATTTAATTAAATGTCCTAATTTTATTTTCAATTTGGATTTTCCTCTACTGATTTTTAGTCTTAGGGTTTTGTTTTATTTTTGCTTTCCACAATTTATTTGGTCTTTTTCATCTTTTATTTTTTTCCCTAGTAACCGGACTGTAAGGAAAATAGTATTTTATTTTGCTTCATTTTATAAAATCACAAGCATCTAAAAACTACTATAAGCTAACATAATATAAAGGAATAACATCATCTCTATATTAAGACTAATATTAAGGCTATATTACAACAATTGGTTTTTCAGAGAAGTAACCAAACTTTGAAGTAACCAAAAAAATCCTGTTTTTTTGAAGTAATGAAACTTTGAAGAAACCAAAAAATCCTATTTTTTTTAAATCTACCTAAAAATGCAAATAAAGAATAAAAAATGTCATGTAATTACTTATCTTGAATTACATACAGGTTCTAAGTTACTGTCCTAAACTAAATCCTAAATTTCTCATTTTATCCACTAGATGGAGCTCAGATGCTTCCTTTCTAGAATGTCCATTTAAAAAAGGAATACAAAAGCTGATTTTAATTCATAGAATGTTATTTACTTTGCTGTAATATTATTTAAATACTTATTACTTATCAGATAAACCAGAGGCTGTCATGCTATCACCATCTAAAAAGTAAATCAGATTCCTGGTTTCATGTCATTTTGAAACTTGCTGTGGCTTGTGGATACTTACTTATTAATAAATTTTACATATTTATGTTATAGTGTTCATGATTTTAAGTCATTCCATATCTTTTGTTGTCTTTTATGTAAACTATATGTTATCAGTACTTTAAAAAAATTAACTTTTTCTAGAATTATAATAGTAGTAACAATACTACTAATATTAATAATTATCAGATTATTGATAATATACTTTATTACATCTGTACAATAACTCTGTGATTTAGGATTAGTTGTTATTTGTTGAAGGTAAAAGACCTTATGTAACTTGCTTGGTATTGCGCAGTTCAGAAGTAACAAACAGAGCTAGTATTTGAATTCAACATACCTGAGCTTTTTACCACCTTTTCTTTTGTAAAGTACATGCATGGTGTTTTTAACCACTTGCTAGCATTTAAATTTAGAAATAAGATTGACCTGTTAATATAGTTCATTGTAATAGGTTAAATTATTTTTTATTGTAGTAATGTATGTATAATAGAATTTACCATTTTAACCATTTTTAAGTGTACAGTATAGTGACATGTACACTCACATTGTTGTGTAGGTCTTTATGTTTTGAAAATTATGCTGTTCGTGAGCTATTCACTTTTTTAAAAAAATTAACCTCCATTTCAGATGCAGTTTATCAAATTTTAATATTTTTTATCCAGTTTGAGAGAAATTTTTTTTGGTCCTAATTTTGTCAAGGTATAATTTCCATTTAATAAAAATCACCACTTTTTAGTGTATAATTTGATTTTTTGCAACTTGTATATACATTCATCTGACTGCCACAACAGTTAAGGTGTGGAACCTGTCTAACACTTAGTTTTCTTGTGCATCTTTGTAGCTGATTCTCTCTTAGACATGCCTGACAGCCAGTCACCTGCTTTTTGTCACTTTTTGCCTGAAAAAAAAAAAATCATACCAATGGAATCATATACCATATAATCTTTTGTTTTGATTTATTTCAATTGGCATAATGTTTTTTGAGATTTCATCCAAGTTTTATGTGTATCTGCATGTTCTTGTTTATTGCTGAAAAATATTCCATAGTATGGCTAGACCAGTTTATTTATATATCTGCCAGTTGATGGACCTATGAATTGTTTCTTTTCAGAATCTTTCTGTTTGCCCTGAAGATGAATCGATCATCATGTCCTCTTTTGTTAACACTATGACTTCCCTAAGTGTAAAGCAAGGTAATAAATCTTTTCTTTAAGTGAAAGCATATTTCCTCTAATTAGGTTTTAAATTTTAAATTAAGGAAAGGATTTGACAGTTAATTTTTAAAGACTCACTTATTTTTTAGACATACAGTAGTTGCCCCTTATTTCACTTAGCATTGTACTCTCTAGGTCTATTCATGTAGTATAACTTTTGAGTTCACAAAACTTTACTACTAATAGTCTACTGTTGACAGGAAGCCTTACCAATAACATAAACACTAAATTAGCACATATTTTGTATGTTATGTATATTATATACTGCATTCTTAAAGTAAGCTAGAGAAAAGAAAATATTATTTAAAAAATCATAAGGAAAAGTACACTTACAGTATTGTATATATTTACTGAAAAAAATTTGTATGAGTGGATCAGCACAATTCATACCCATGTTCAGTGATCAACTACTTTTTTTTCCTGTACATACATACCTGTGATTAAGTTTAATTTATAATTTAGGCACAGTAAGAGGTTAACAGCAATAATAATTATAGAACAATTATAACAACATACTGTAATAAAAGTTATGTGAATATGGTCTCTCTCAAAATATCTTTTTTTCCTGTACTCACTTTTCACTTAAAGAAAGTACTCTATGGCTTTTCTTCAACACATCTAAATTGCCATTGTCATTACTCCTGTGCTGGAGGGCCATTATTAAGTAAAATTAGAGTTATTTGAACACAAGCACTGTAATACCACAACAGTTAATCTGATAGCTGAGGCAGGTGATAAGTGACTAACTATTGTATACAGTGTGGCTATGCTGGACGATTCACATTTGGGATGGGACCCAGTCGGACAGTGCTACTCAGAACATCATGCATTTAAAACTTATGAATGTTTCTGGCATTTTTCATTTAATTTCTTTGGACTGTGGTTGACTGTGGGTAACTGAAACTACAGAAAGTGAAACCATGGATAAGGGGGGACCACTTTATTTAATCTGTTCTCTCTTGTCTTTGTTCTCTCTGAAGCAAGTTTCCAAAATGGGTGTGTGATGATGTTTATAAAAATCATAAGAATTACAGCTTGAAATTTTTTAGCAGGAGAAAAAAAAGTAAGAAAACAAGAGTTCCCCATATCATAGAAAGTGTATATTTGGTCCAGAAAAACCTACCAAAGAGTCCCTGGTATTAGAATAGTGTATATTTCATACTAGCATTACCTATGACAATAATAAGTACCATGGTAAAATGTTTAATCTGTGGTAAGCATTTTATATATGTTATCCCATTAATCTGCATCAGTTTTAAAAGCTGTTACTACTTTTTTGTGGCATATTTGAAAACTCAAGGTTTAAGAGTTAAGCTCTCAGTTATTTAACATGATTTGACCAAACTCTAATAGGTAGTAAATACTAGAATGGGAATTTTAAGTTTGGTCTGTCAGTCTTAAAAGTTGAGATGATATATGCTAGACTGCCTCTCTGTGTTTTGAATACTTTATTCCAGTGTATTGATATGATGTTTTAGTTTTGTAATCTTCAAGTGAAAGGTATCAGAAACCTTTGTAATATCTGAGTAATAAATACATTTATTTTATCACACTTATGTAATGAAACTATTGTAAACTTGCCTGGTGATATTTGGTTTATATAGAGAGTTATTTTGTGGGACTTTACTGTGATATCTAAAGTTTCTAGTGGATTCTTCAAGCTCTGTTCTAGCTCCTTCAAATTGACATGTAAGCACCACTGAGAATCACAGTTAAAGAGAAAAGTCTATACATTTCTTTTGGCGTAGCTGCCTCCTTTAACATCATCTTTATAGGATTTGAGAATTATTTCACTGTCTTAGCTATTAAAATATTTATTGTCTTAGCTATTAAATTAATTTCATGTAACGTGAAATTTACTATTTTACTATATTTTTAAGTGTACAGTTTAGTAGTGTTAAGCATTTTCACATGATTGTGCACCAATCCCCAGAACTTTTTCATCTTGCAAAACTGAAACTCTATAGCTGTTAAATAGCAACTCCCCATTTCCCTTCCCCAGCCCCTGGCATTATACTTTCTGCTTCTATGAGTTCGACTAAACACCTCATGTAAGTGGAATTGAATCGTGTAGTATTTGTCTTTTTGTTTCTAACTTATTTCACTAGCATAATGTCTTCAAGGTTCAGCCATGTTGTAAGATGTGTTAGTCAGAATTTCCCTTTTTAAGGCTCAATAAGAAACCACATTTTGTTTATCTGTTTATCTGTTGAGGAACATTGGATTGTTTCTATCTTTTGGCAATTGAGAGTAATACTGCTGTGAATGTGAGTGTACAGAAATATCTCTTCAAACCCTGCTTTTAATCTTTTGTGTATATGCCCAGAAGTGGAATTGTCTTAGCTCTTAAAATTTGCAATGTGATTATAGATTTCTGAGAACATTGATTTTTGTAATTTTTTTTTTCTATTACAGTTGAAGATGGAGAAGTGTTTGATTTCAGAGGAATGAGATTAGATTGGTTCAGATTACAGGTAAGAATACTTAATAATTTTCATGACCATTCTTTTGGTATTAGTTTCATGTTTATAACATGATTCAATGTATGTATATATTGCAAAATGATCACCACTATAGGTCTAGTTAGCATCTATCACCATATATAGTTACAGATTTATTTTTCTTGTGATGAGAACTTTTAACATCTACTGTCTTACTAACTTTTGAATATACAATACAGTGGTCCCCCCTTTCCTTGGAATATATGTTCCAGATTCTCTGGATGCTTGATAACACGGATAATACTAAACTCTGTATATACTATGTTTTTTCTTATACCTACATACCTGTGATAAAGTTTAATTTAAAAATTAGGCACAGAGATTGACAACAATGATAATAGAACCGTCATAACAGTATACTATAATAAAAGTTGTGAATGTGGTTTCTCAAAATATCGTATTGTACTGGACAGACCCTTCTTGTGATGATGAGGGATGATGAAATGCCTATGTGATGAGACAAAGTGAGATGAATGATGTAGCAGGCATTGTGAGGTAGTGTTAGGTTATTCTAAGGGTTACTTGAGCATAAGCACAAGTTTGATAATCAAGACAACGTCTAAGTTATTAAGGGGAGGGTAGTATTTTATGCAGCATGGATACACTGGACAAAGTGATGACTCACATCCCAAGTAGGAGATTTTGTAATGCTACATAGAATGGTGTACAATTTAAAGCTTATGAATTGTTTAATTCTTGAATTTGCTATGTAATATTTTCAGACCATGGTTGACCACAGGTAACTGAAAACCCAGAAAGTGAAACCATGGATAAGAGAGGACTGCTACACAGTGTGATTAACTTGTCAGCATGCTGTGCATGGCACCCTGAAGACTTACCTTACTGGAAATTTATACCTTTACTCATTTCATCCAGTCCCAGCTCCCTACCTCTGGCAACCACCAGTTCGTTGCCTTTATCTTTGAGTGCCTTTGTATTTTGTTTTGTTATTTTTTAAGATTCCATGTGTTAGGTGAGGTCATGCAGTCTGTCTTTTCTGACTTGTTTCACAATTAGTGTAATGTCTTCAAGGCCTACCCATATTGTTGTAAATGGATTATTCAGCTTTAAAAAGGAGAAATTCTGCCATTTAAAACAACATGGATGGACCTTGAAGGCATTGTGTGTGTCTTTCAACTTCTTTATCCATTTAGCCATCAGTAGACACTTAGGTTGTTTTCACGTGATGACTATTATAAGTAATGCCGCATTGAAAGTAGAGTGCAGATATCTTTATGAGCTAGTGTTTTTGTTTCCTTCGGATAAATACCTAGAAGTAGAATCACTGGATCATATGTTGAGTTCTGTTTTTAATTTCTCAAGGAACCTCCATACTGTTTTCCATAGCTACTGTACCAATTTACATTTCCACCAGTAATGCACAAGGGTTCCCTTTTCTCCACGTGGTCAACACTTGTTATCACTTTTGTTTTTGATATTACCCATTCTAATGAGTGTGAGGTGATTTTGATATGCATTTCTTTGATGATTAGTAATGTTGAGCATGTACCTGTTGCTATTAATGTATGTCTTCTTTGGAAAAATGTTCAGACCATCTGTCCAACTTTTAAATAAGATTGTTTCTTTACTCTTGAGTTGTATATAGAAGAAATACACTAGTTGTTAAACTTGGATAAATATATTCTAACTTATGCCAATATAAAAGGTTTTTGAGTAAAATAGATTATAATTTTAAAATGTCCAGATTTTAAATCCCAATATCTCTCTTGATTATTTTGATTTCAAGTATTTAACTCTGAAGTGAAAGCCCAAAATCATTTTTGATAAGGTATTTGTAATCTAGAACCAATTGATAAAAACTTTAGGCTTGTGGGCCACATAGTCTTTGTCATTAGTACCCACTTCTTCCACTGTAGTGTGTGAGCAGCTATAGACAGCAACAAATGGGCATAGCTACATTCCAGTGAAACTTTATAAAAACAAGTAGCCGGCTCACAGGCCATAGTTTATCGTGTCCTGATCTAGTGCCAAAACCTTCATTTTTCTGAAATGCAGAAATAAATACTAATAAGATATTGGACTTAAATTTTTTCTTTTAATATATGACTATATATTAAATAATTTTCAAGGGCTTTTAAAATTCAAGCCTAAAATCTTTATACATATGTAACATTAAGGATGGAATTGAATTGCTCCTTAAATATTTCTAGTGTTATGGAGAAACTGTGGCCCACTGTTTCTAATAATTTCATATTTAAAAACTACATATATTTTTAAATAATAATAGTATGTACTTATTACAAAAAGTGGAAGTATCTACAGGTAAAGTAGAAAATGAAAGTTTGTACTTTTCTTAGTCTCATTCTCCAGAAATACTTACTTTTAATAACTGGTTTGTATTCTTTTAGGTGTTTAAACATGTAAATGAGATTATACTATATATTGCTCTGCAATTTTAAAAAAATAAAATTTTTATTTGTTAAAACATGAAAATATAAGCTGAACGTGTTTGTGGAAGAGATTTTGAGTATAGTGTCAGGAAGGGCTCCTAGGAAGAGCATACTTTTCTGGCGATTTGCTTATTTCCCTAAGGTACTTTCTTAGGTTCTTTCCTTCTAACCTCAAAATACATCAGTACTTTTCTCTCTCTTGTTCTGTGTTCTGTAGCATCATATTTTTAGAGATAATTTTATAAATGAGGCTACAAGAATTAAGTAGCTTGCCTGAGGTTACAGAGCCTGGTTAGTGGGAGATTAGGGAAAAAAAACTTGAAACACCATATATTAAATGTGAATATATTATAGATTATTATCTTACTATTGAAAACAAAGTTTAGAAATTAACATTCCTTGGTTTTTAGATAAGCTATGAAACACCACAGAAGTAGAGCTTATAAAGTGAAAACAGAAGTAGAATTGCTTGGCCAAAGGATATACACATTTAAAATTTTGAAAATTATTGTCACAAGCTTAAACTGTTTCAGTCTCCTGTTTTCAGATTGTAGGAGTGCTCATAGCAACATTTGGGTTTAGAAAATTTTAGAGATTTAGATATATTTCAAATTAACCCTGATGAAGTACTTCCAGGATTATTAAACTTATTTAAAGGATTCACTTGAATTTTAGCTTTATTTGGTCATATGGCAGAATATAAAGCATTTGAGTGAGCAGAACTGATATATCCCTGTGTAAGATTTTAAAATTTTTATGAGATATTTATCAGATTATTTCATATATTATATTCTATGTCTGTGTACATTAGTTTTGTAGAGTTGCCATAACAAAGTACTACAAATAAGTGGCTTAAACAACAGAAATGATTGTCTTATAGTTCTGGAGGCCAGAAGTCTGAGATCAAGGTGTCAGCAGGGTTGATTCCTTCTGAGAGCTGGAGGGAGATCTGTTCCTTACCTTTCTCCTTGCTCTTGGTGGTTTGCTAGCAATCCTTGTTGTTCCTTGACTTGAAATGTGTCTCTGTAATGACATTCTCCCTGTTTCACTTCACATAGTGTTCCTAATATACGTCTCTCTGTGTCCAAATTTCTTTATAAGGACACCAGTCATATTGGATTAAGGACTTCTCTAATGACTTCGTTTTAAGTTAATTACCTCTGTAAGGACCCTATTTCCAAATAAGGTCACATTCTGAGGTACAGGGGACTATGGTCTCAAGATATCTTTTTTGAGGACACAGATTAAACCATACATTGCTCTTAACCATGATTGGATCATACAGTCACTCAGTCCTTTTCTACTGCATAATAGACTCTTATTTTTCAGTGACTGTAGGACACAGCATACCAAGGAGAGAATGGGACATACAGCTAAGCCAGAGAAGTGTTTTCTAGGGAAAGAGGGCAAAGGTAAAAGGTGAGAGGCAGTGTCCAGAATCCAGGAGGTTCATACAGATGATGAAAAGGTCAACAGCGAAGGTTCCAATCCTACCGACTAGATCACAGGATACAGGAGATAAAATATTGAGCAGTATTATGTAATCTGTAGAAGAGTACAGATCCTCTTTTGAGGACTTTATAAATTTTGCAGTGGAGACAAGGCATAGAATATAATGAAAAAAAAGTAGTTGAAAATCTAAAAGATTAAGTTAAAAGGTGTTTCTGGCAGTATCATTATCAGTTCATTACAGTTTTTTCAGAATGGTGAAAGCTTTTTTCAAATTGGAATTGCTAGTAATGGCTTTACAGAGAAAGCAACATTTTACCTGGACATTGAAAGATGGGTAGAATTTGAATAGGAAACTAGCTTATAATTAGGAAAGGGCAAACAATGAGGAAAGGGCAAATAAAGAGACTTTAGTGTAAAGTATTACTGCAAGAAGGAGCACATCTTCACAAGAGATGGATGATCTGACTTCTATCAGTGATTAGGTAGAAAGACAAGAGTACTTAGGTATAAGCCCATGGCCAGAGAAGATGTGTAGAGTTACATTGATATCAATAGTTTTTGAGTGGAGCAGGACCAAAAGAATAAGCCTTCAGGAGACTTATAGTACACTTTGTGCCTTCCCTGAAGTGCTATCCAATTTTTATCCTAAGGTCGTTGGTCATTTATGGGTCACTTTGACCTTTCTCTGTCTCTTTTCTAGTCTTAAGAGTTCTTCCTCTCTACATATATTCTTTGTCATTTTTTTTCTACTTTCTAAGGCTTCTCATTCCCATGTGTCTTCCATTAATTCCTTAAGCATCTTCAATCACTCTTTCATTTATCTTCCTTTCTGTCTTCTAATTTACTTGGGTTGTTCAAGTCTTATACTTTTATTTAAACCTATTTTTCTTTTTTAGTAAAATATGTTTCTACTTCTGTTATCATCAAGCATTTCAAGTGAGTGTTTTAAATTATCTTATTTTGTCACCATTTCATCTTACTTTCACAGTGATATATTAATTTAGAATCTTTAAAATGAAGGTTAGTGGAAGTCCTATTGAACTCATGGCCACAGCTACTCTAAAGCTGATTAAAGGTTTATCAAACATCATTTGGACTTAGTGTATGATCAATGTCCAGCGTATATCTTGCCATCAGAAGACTGCATCATTATTACTAATTCTTTTCCCTTTCCTAACAGACAAAAACAAAATATAAAACTGCTTTCTCTCTGATATCTCTCAGTGAATGTTTAACTTCATTCATATAGTAGCTCCTTGCCATTGTATAGGCTTAGATTTGATTTTTTAAAAAATTTATTTTAATTAGTTTCAAGTGTGCAGTACATTGGTTAGACATCTATATAGTTCATAAAATGATCCCCCCAGTTGCTCCCTCCCTCCTCTGGCTCTCCTCCACCTAGCCAGCATATTAATGCTAGCTTCATTTCCTGTGCTGTGCTCCCCAGCCCCATGACCATCTATCAACTACTAATTTGTACTTCTTTAACCATTCACCCCATTCTCCCATCCCCGCAACACTCCTCCCCTCTGTCCGTCACCAAATTGTCCACTATATTTGTGAGTCTGCTTTTGATTCGTTTTTTTTTTGTTCCTTAGATTCTGCATCTAAGTGAAATCATATGGTATTTATCTTTCAATATCTATGAGATTTGATTTTTATCCTGCTTACAAAGTAATAATTTTTTAATGCCTTGCTTTTTCATGGATACTGGCAGAAGACATAGGTTTCCTGGGTCAGAGGCAAAGACCTTAGTTATGCACTGCACAGGAAGCAGCATGAGCATCAGCATATATGCATTATTTTGCCCTTGCTTCCATGTCCCACAAGGGTAATACAGAGGGACCCAGATGAATGCTGTATATACAGTGGGTTCATGTTGCAGATAAGGAACACTGAGTTTGAAGAACCCTCCATTTTATCATCAACAGGAAGCTTACTTGCTCTTTGTTCCACAGGGAGACATTCCTTCATTCCTCAAGTTTGGTAGCTACAAATACAACTCTGAGAGATGACCTGAGTAACCATACTGAGTAGTCTAGGTCTTGCATTCTTGGCATATAAGATCCTACAAGAAGTGTAGGTGCACATGAGAGCCATGAAGGAGTGTCTCCCAAAATCTGGAACCCTGACCATCATCCATTATTTTTCTGTGGCCCACCATACCTAGGTATTTCCAAGATTTAACTCTTGTAAACAACCAGCCCACTAGATCAGACCATTATAATCCTGCCTTGATTATTGCCACCTGATTATTGCCACCACTGCCTCCTAACATCTCTTTGTTGTTCCCTTTCCGCCCTCCCTTCCCCATTTCCCCCTTTCTAAAACAACAGTTGGCCATCACACAGAACCTTCAGTGGTTCACCACTGAAAGTTTAAATTCTTTACCACAGTAAACAGGTGTCTACACGATCTGGTTGAATCTCTTCTTTTACTATTTCCCTTATTTTCTTTGTACTCAAACTCACCATAGTGAACAGTATTAGTTCTGTAGGCACCTCTTTCATTCTTGTTCTTTGCCCTTCTGGAATGCCCCCTATTCATGGACAGGATTCTGTTCTCTGTGAGTTGGTATCTCTGTAGTGGAATTTCTTTTGCTACAACCTATGCTGGTGTTTTTGGTGGAATCCTATCTTTTTGGCCAACGTACACTAATTTTTACCATCTTCAGTGCTTTTCTGGACTCCATCAACTAGTAGAGTGTATTTTACTATCCAGTTTTTAATGATTCAGTATAATCTAAAACCTCACTGAATCAATGTGTAGTACTTATTTTCATCTGATTGTTTCCTACGTATGTTTTCTCTCAAACTAGATTGAAAATTTCTTTCGCTAGGATTAACATGACAGTTACTTGTTATATACTTTCAATATTGTATCTTAAGTTCCTTTGGGGTTCAAGATCAATTACCCAAATATTAGATTCTGTTTTATGGGCAGTAGTATTTCAGTTTTTTATTTAAAGAAATTCTTCATAGGAATTTCAAGTTTGGGTTAAACAGAGAACTTTTAATAGGTGATGTTACTGATACAGTGTCACAATAAATTGTTTTATAATAATGGGTTTTGTTTTTTTTTTTCCCTGTAGAATGATAAGGCTAAATTCATCGGTCTATAATTAAACTACTTTTGTTTTTTTTGCTGTACTTTTACAGGCATATACTAGTGTCTCTAAAGCTTCACTTAGCCTTGCCGATCACAGAGAACTTGGAAAGATGATGAATACAATAATTTTTCATACAAAAATGGTGGATTCCTTGGTGGAAATGTTGGTGGAAACATCAGATCTCTCCATTTTTTGGTACACTGTAATTTTCTTTAAATATTTTTAGTATCCAGAGATACCTTTCTTGATTTGTTTTTTTTTTTTCTTTTTAATATTGGTATGGTCCTTAAGACAGTCAGTAATAATAAACTCAAGAATAAAGGGAAGAGTAGACAACTTGCTAACAAAAAAAATTACCAAGTTGGGATTTTATGTCTATCTTTAAATTCTTTTAAGAGCAACTCTTTTTGGTATGAATTTATTTTACACTTTTTTTGAGGAAGTGAAAAAGAGTCACTTCAAATTGTCTTAAGCCCTCTTGCATCATTAGATGAAGGGGAATAAAGTGCGGATCAGGGTTAAATAGAGCAAATGTTGGAAATAAAATCCAAGTAATTTCACTCTGCAGTATTATACATTCATATTGTGATGATGTGGCGACTGCTCCCTCCATTGTGCTTCACTCTCCTTTCTATCATAGATTCTTTAGTTATACTTAGTAGTTTGCCCCTTTCTCCCCACATAATGTCCTTGAAGAAGGTCATGTTTTCATTTCCTTAGTGTTTAACATAGTAGGTACTTAATAAATATTTGAATGAATACATGAACCTGATTATGATCAAACTGTAAACAGTGGAGCCAGAATTCATATTCAGGTATTCTGGCTCCAAAGTTATACAGTATCCATTCTATGTCTGCTTCTTGGCCTTTTTTCCTTTAGGGAAGCAGATTAGAATAACCTAGTATGTCTCTTTATTTCTAAAATGCCGAGAGAATCTCAGTGGTCGTTGATAGTCATTTCTGTGTACTGAAAGGGTATCATTATGAAAAGCCTCTCAATTGCTTCGATTTTGGAAAATAACACAGTCCACAGTGATTTTGGCAGTTTGTTAGGTTGGCTTTCTAATCAGCAGTACTGCAGAACTCCAAATTACCAGGCAGTGAAGGCATTAGGATCTTTTAAAGGAACTCATAAAACACAATTTACATGTCAAATTTACAAGAATTTTAAAGATTATTTGGAACTCTATATACTGTTGTCTGACTCAAAGACTACCTTCGAAAGAAAATGGAACAGTTTATGTTAACATATTTTTGAGCTATAGAAAAGTTCCTCTTGTTAAAGGAGACAGCAATTAGAAAGTCTTCTCTTAGAAATGAAATTTCAGTAATGTTTAAAATTTGTAATTTTCTGTTATTTAATTTTTGTCTATTTTCTCATAATCACATTCTTTATCATATCCAAAATAAAAACATGTTATTCTTGTTATTCTGATATGTATTATATTTTATTGACTCATATTCTTTAATATCTCTTAAATCTGGAAGTAACTTCAAACTGGTGGTGCATCATTATTTAACTGACAATGCTTCTCTTTTGTGTTGTGTAAAATAGTGGTGTTTCTCTTTTTTTTAGTGGTTCTTAAAATCGATAGTGACTTAGTTTTGTTGAAATTTGATGATGTAAGATTTGAATGTCATATTCTTTTGCCATAGATATGGTTTATTTTCTGCTTAAGTTTTTAAAATTTGTTACTGGACTGATTATTGGTGTGTAAGAAATGCCCTGGAAATATAACTGTTCTCAAGGTATTAAATGCCACCAAATGGTAACTTTCATTCACTTTAATCAAATTAACTGTAAACCACTATATCATGAAAATTTTAACTATAAATATTATGATTCTAATTTTTTAATTTGTTTTCCTGTATAGTTTTTATAGTCGTGCTTTTGAGAAGATGTTTCAGCAGTGTTTGGAGTTACCCTCTCAGTCAAGATACTCAATTGCATTTCCACTACTTTGCACTCATTTTATGAGTTGCACACATGAACTATGTCCAGAAGAGGTAATTTCAGAGTAATACTGTGTTTTATATGGTAGGCAGAATAAACTAAAACAAACATATAACCAACCAAATGTTAACTAAGTCTGATTACCTAATTTAGCTTCCTACCTAATATATCTCTATACAGAATCAGAAGAATGCTTAAATAGATAGAATAGATGTTTGGATAGATGGATAAATTCACATACATGTTTATAAGAACATATAAAGTCACTTGGAATTAACTTGTATAATACTAATGGTAAAGTTATATATAATAATTGGTTTTGTATGCTTGCTTTTCCCCTTAAACTATCATTGAAAAGACTTGAATGCACAGATAAGTGACTAAACATAAACATGTCAAAGAGGAATTTCACTGACTCGTTACACAATAGCTATAGTAAGTAAAATCTAGATTTGCTGGTATTTGTAAAACATACACACACAGGTATGTAGACACTCAGAGTTATTGTGTAAATGAGATACTTAGTAATTTTGTTGATACCAAGTATATCAAAAATGTACTCAGTATTCTAATCTTTAGGGAAGAAATACCACTTTGTAAATGGATAAGATATATATTAAAATTAAATTGTTTAATTTAACTTAGTGTTGAGTTCCTTTACTCAGAACTGTAGAACTTGTAGAAAAGAAACTTAACAGGTAGCAGTAGCATTAATAATATCTTTAAGCATTGGATAACATCTTGCAGGATTGTATTCCAGTATTCCATTGGAAGCAGACTCTGAGAAAGAGATTAGCCAGAAGGAAGTTTATTAAGGGAATACTTTTAGGATTATTATGCAATTAATAGATTTATAGAATTTTTAGATTTAATAGATTCCCCCCGCCAGGTTTTATACTATTAATTTTTTTCCTCACCATTATCCTTCCCATTAAATCACCCATAAAATCCTCTTAATTTTATTTGCATGGTATCATTTCTTGAATCTATTCTCTACTTTCTATCGCTTTTGTCACTATCGTAGCTTAGATATTCAATATTCCGCCCCCCCCCCCCACCTCCTTCCACCCCTGACCTGTGGATATTGCTGTTTCCCCTTAAGAACTGGATCTCTGAAGGAAGGGCACCTTTTCCCACATGCTCACTGCGTGCACCTGGAGCCTGGCACCCAGATATTCAGTATTCTTTATATGTACTCCTGAATAATTTGCTTGTCTTCAGTCTTTCTGCCTTTAAGACTATCTAATACAATGCCACCAGAGTACCTCTTTTCCTTCTTAAAGAATTATCAGTGGTTCTCTGTTGCATATGGAAAAAGTAAAAATTTCTCAGACATTTAAAATCCTTAACAATCTGATCTCTACTCCATTCTTTTTTAGTCTTTTTTTACATTGTGATTAAAAAATACATGTATATATAGCATTAAAATGTGCCATTTTAATTATTTTTAAATGTACAGTTCAGTGGCATTACCTTCACAGTTTTGTGCAACTATCTCCACTATTCATTTCCAAAACTTTCATCACCCCAAGCAGAAACTCCATAACCATTAGGCAGTCACTCCTCATCCCTCCTGCCCTTGGTATCCTCTGCTTTCTGTCTCTATGAATTTGCCTATTCTTGTTAGTTCATATAAGTGGAGTCATTCAATATTTGTCCTTTTGCATCTGGCTTATTTCACTTAGCATAATATTTCAAGGCTCATCTATGTTATAGCATGTATCAGGACTTCCTTTTTATGGGTAAACAACGATCTATTGTATGTATATACCACATTTTGTTTATCTGCTTATCTGTTAATGGACTCTACCCTCATTCTTGTTTTCAACTTTCCACTCCTTACTCATTATAACTAGCCTACTAGGTGCAAACCATACTATTTTACTTGTCTACTTTTTGACCCCCTAAGGGCTTTTCCTCAGACCTAAAGTTCATCTTACTGCACCTCTACCTGTTATACTCTTTCCTTTTCTTCAGTAGTCAGCTTAAATCCAACTCCTCCAAAAAGATTTTTAGCATTCCTCTGGTTAGGATTTGTCCCTTTTTTATCATATTTTCATAGTACATTATATCATTATTATAATGTCTGTCATCTACCTTATATCAATTATTTTAATGTGCCTGCCTCATTTAGTTGGTTCTTGAATAGGGTAAGACTCAATTGTTATTAAATAATTACAACAGGTAATTAATAGTATGTTTATATTTAATAGTGTGTTTATATTTAATAGAACCATAAAATTTACATAGCATTCTCTTATTTTGTTTTGCATTTGATTGCTGTGACAAAGTGACAACATAGTACCACTGATAATTATTCTTAGTTGAATGATGAAGAAAGTCTTTGGTGGACTGATTTTTTTTTTCTCTCCATATAATCATGTAGCTAGTAAGTGGCACTGTTCTGTTTTTCATTTAGCTAATTTGTTAAAGACTGATATTTTCTAGCTGCCTTGTTAAATTAAATCCTGTGATAAAAAGACACAGTCTCTACCCTCGACAAATCCATGATCTGATGATCTATGCTGTGGTAGGAATACACATGGGGCACTTCAGGACTGTTGAGGGAATTAACCTAAGTGAGGATATAGAGTAAGTTGATATGCATAGTTCTCAGTGCAGTCTGTCTTTGTAATTTTGGTTTTAGTCATTCAGCTTATTTAGATCAGAGATATTATATAAAAAGCCTCCAGAACAACTTCTTAATGCTGAGGCCACATTTTTGAGCTGGAGTGCTTAAAATAAATTTGCAGAAAGAATACCTTTAGAACTAGATTTGAAATTTAGAACCTGCTAGGTCAACAGGACCCCTGAATAATGGCAGTACTAATGTGTTGATCTATCTGTACCATGAGTATAGTAGTTTACTCATTTTTTCCAATCTCATTGTTTAAAAATCTTCCGTATGCTGTCTCCCAGATTTTTAACTCCAGCCCAGACCTTTCCCTTCAGTTATAGATTTTCTTTATATCCAGATGTAACTTAGGTATCTTTAGCTCTCTGAAATGTAACATGTCCAGAATAGAACTATTTGATCTTCTTGTTACCTCAACCCCAACCTTGGAGCATTTTTTGGTTGGGCTCTATCTTTATATGTACCCAATCTCCTGCCTCTTCTACCCCTGACCAAGCCATGTCATCTTTTGCCTGGATTATTGTTATAGTCTTCAAAGCGATCCGTGTGCTTCTGCCATTGTCCTCCTAAAGTCTGTTCTCAGTACTGCAGATAGAGGCAGAGGGCAGATTATAGAGAGACTTGTAACATGTTAAGAAACCTTGTTTTTTCCCTAGTCTCAGCATTTCTGAGCCATTAAGTGGAGTAGTAATATCAGATCTGTATTTTAAATAAGTTAGTCTAGTAAATGTGAAGCAGTGCTAGTTCAGTGTTCTTTTTTGGGAAGAAGTGACAGTGAGAGATGTTTTATCTTGCAGGAGTCAGAATTTGGTTAAACAGAATCCTAAATATTTATAACTGAAATCTTTCCTTAAATGAACCAATATTTAATTATATTTGGCCTGTAGATCCCTTTTAAAGTTTTAAAGGGCATTTTAAGTAAAACACATTGTAAGGTATCATGAGAGATCTAGGAACATTTATTTTGCATGTTTAAGTATTTTCATATTTTATTATGTTACCTTAATTTCAGCAGTGTAAAAATATGCCATCTCGGTGTATGTTTTTTATATAATTAGGGGTGGTGAGGGAAGGAAAGCTCTTTAAAATATCTCTCTTTTAAGTTTTACAACTGTGTATTACACAGTTTTACAATATTATATACTCAATATTCCAGTTACCATTGACAAGGAAAACCTATTAAACTATTGTAAAACCCACCAAAACAAAAAAGATACAGAATACTATAGCTAGAGATAGATGGATTTGAGTGTGCTTATAGGTCTACATATACAGATATAATCGAAAAATTAAATGCAATGTTCTTTTTCTCTATTGTGTTCAGAAAATTCATGCTCAGCTTCTTTTCTCTCCCAGGATTGGGGTGGGGGCAATTTGATTTTAGGGAGTTGAGTGCCTTTTGAATTTCTTTGTTTTACCAACAGATTTCTAACAATTTTACTTAAATATTCAAGCTTTTCTTTTTTGTTTATACACTAAAAGGTTGTTGTTGTGTCAAGATTTTTATATATGTGTGTGTAAATATATATATATTTAATCAAGTAAGATTAGAAAACTTACTGTAAATAAATATTCTTTCACATCTTATGTTTGATAAGGACTTTGTGGAATTTGAAAATTAAGTTAATAGTTTCTCATGTAAAGGAAAATACTGTTTTTTAATATTCCTTCCAGTCCTACTTTACATGTTTAATCAACAAGTACTTATTTTATGTCAACTCTGCACCAATACACTATAGTAGGTTAATTGTTATGAGATAAAAGAAATCTGTAACATTTCCCACCCCTAATCCTTCTTGTAGAATAGATTTTATTTTCCATGTTTTTTTAAAGTGTTTTAATTCATGCTACTTTCTTATAACTTTTATTAATTTTTTATTATTTTTATCCTGCTTTAACAGCGACATCATATTGGAGATCGCAGTCTTTCCTTATGTAATATGTTCCTGGATGAAATGGCAAACAAGCTCGAAATCTCATCACTGATATTTGCACAGAACAGTGTACTCTTAGTGACCAGGTGATAATTTATGTTTCGTTACAGGTAGTAAATTTGTGTAAAAAGAAAAGAAAATGATCTGTTAGCCGGTTATTTTTTAATTTTTTGTTTTTTTATTCTCACAGTCTCAATAAAGCTCATTACCTCTGCTTGTAAAGCTTCATTATCAGGTTTTTGAAAATTGTCACTGTCTTTAGGATTGCTTACACTTTAATATCCAACCCCTAGCTTGGCACTGAAGTTCCTTCCTGATAGTTCAAACCTCTCTATCCTACCTGCACTTTATGCTTCATCACCTAGAAGTGTCCTAATATATTTTTCTTCTTCATAGGCCATTTTCCTTCCAGTAACATATTCTGTCTCATTTTTTGCTTGCCTACTCTGTTTTTACTTATCCTTTAAACTATGGTCTTCATAGAACTTCCTCTGTGAAGTGTTTCTTCACATATGATTGATCTATTTCTGTTTTCCACCAAGCTATGTGGGCCCCCTAAGCTAGCGAGCTAGGTAAACTCTCCTTTTTACTCACATCTGCATTCTTAGTGCTAGCATGATATTTCCTACATAGTCTGGATTCAGCTAAGGTTTATTTCAATAGTTAATACGTTTTCAAAGTAATTGGTGTCGTCTAAGATTTCTTTCTTTTAAAATTTAGTTGCTGCCCAAGCATTGTGCCAAAACCATTAGTCAAGCAGTGAATAAAAAGTCAAAAAAACAAACTGGTAAGAAAGGTGAACCTGAAAGGGAAAAACCAGGAGTTGAGAGCATGAGGAAAAACAGGCTGATAGTGACCAAGTAAGCCATTTATTTTTACTACATCTTTTTTTTTAATGTGGCATTACTACTGAGAACATGCTAGTAATTGTGATAAATTCTTTTCCCAGTCATTAGTTCTGTTTTGTTTTGTTTGTTTAGCTTTTGTGAACTTGATTAGCAAGTTAGTGCTTTTTTCATCCCAAAATACAGATTTTGGATTTTTGAAGCAAGTAGATGTAATAGATAATATATTGTCTTTATATACAGAATACTGAAGGCCAAGAATCTGTCTAAAAATTTAAGGGGTACACCATAAGCAGTCTTTTATTTTCAGTTTACTTAAAATTAGATATCCGAGACCTTATTTTTGGAATGTTTTCATGTATTAGAACATACCTGATATTATTTTTAAATGGATATATAAGAATAAGTAGCATTCAGGGCTCTTTGGAGGGAGGCATAAGTGGGCAATAATGGGTAAACAATTTTTTGTTTAAAATAAAAATTTCCTACTTTCTCACTTCCTACATTGAGGAAGCTATTTGCCATTTAGCAGATAACTTTCTTCCTCCACAACAGAAAGTTAAGCGGGAGTTAGAAATGATTGTCTTTATGGTGCGAAATAAGCTTGCTCTTGTATATTAAGTTAATATAGACATCTAAATATAGAAACATGAATGATGGTATCTTTAGAAAATTGTTCTCATGTGTTAGTGATATCCTTAAAGATTTTGAACTTCGTCAGTTTAGGAGAGGAATTGAATTCTGTACTTATTATCCCCAAATAAGGTCTGATATGTTTATAAAATTACTTTCGTATTGCTCTAAAGAAATGTTGAACATTTTATTTACTATTTATTAATGTTTTTTTCAGTCTTGATAAATTGCACACTGCACTTTCTGAGTTGTGTTTCTCTATAAATTACGTACCAAACATGGTGGTTTGGGAACATACCTTTACTCCACGAGAATATTTGACTTCTCATCTGGAAATCCGCTTTACTAAGTAAGAAAAAATATACACTGTTTTTGTTTGTTGGTTCAATTAATGAGTTTGTTGTATTTATTTCTCATATATATATATATAATGTCAACTTTTATGAGGAAAGCATTAGTAGAACTGGTGTATTATAAAGAATAATGAACTGGGAAGTATAAAGAATAGTGAACAATGAATTACTTAAATTACCCATATTTGTCTTCCATGCTTGTTGTTAACTATTCGTGACACTGGACAAGACAGTTAATCTCCGTGAACCTCAGCTTCCTCGTAAGCTAAATAAGATTGGGGCAAATCAGTATATTTCAGTTGGCAAGTGGCAATCCAAGAGTGTCATGAAATCAGTTTAAAAGGTTGTAGTAAACATTTAAAAAAAGAAAGAGGAAGGAGGGAAAGAAGTAGATAAAAAATCCATACATTGAACATAGTAAGTATAAATATTCCTTCATGAAACTTTTCAATTATGTGTATATATGTGCATACTGAGTCATGATTCTGGATACATATCTTATCGGGTATCACATTCAAATGTTTGAAAACCTCAGGACTAGATGAACTCTTAAGTCTTTTCTGGATTCAGATGTATGTTGTTAATGCCAATAGAATTCTAGACTCTTGATGCAGTCAATTCTAATTAGAGTTTTATAAGTTTTATATATATATTTCTTGAAATAATATTACATGTGATAAGTCAGAAACCTTTCTCCTTTGTTTCTTAATCCTTTTTCCAAACTTAAACATTTATTAAAGAAAATATTGATTTGACAAGTTTTTCTTGAAGGCCTTAAAAGCAATTTGTAAAACAAAATTTTGCCAAAGATTTTCTAGAGTTTTGTAGTTATTAACAAGTAGTGTTTGTGTCGTATGCATAAAATTGTGTTAAGTGCTAAGAGTAGTAAATGAAACAATATAAAGCTTAGAGCTATAGTTAGTGAGACAACTACAACAATTAGAAAATAGAATAAGTGGGCACCGAATTGGATATTAAGTTATCAGTTGATTAGAAAAGAGCCTGATGTTGAACAAAGACTGTCTTTTGCTCTCCTTTAGTAAGGCAGGCATTCTGACAGTGAAACCCAGAATGCTATAGTATTCAGACCAAAGGGGAATTATGCACTCCATTATTTATTATTCTCAACTAGGTGGGGGTAGTAGAGTGGAAGGTCGGATTTCGTTTACAGCTTCCTTGTTTTTCTTCTTTAAACATACAGTCTGGTTCATTAATCCATGGAGAAGCAGGCATTCTTTTTACCAAACATCTATTTAGTGATCAGGATCAAGGCAAAGCTGTAAACTACTTTACCTGAGATTTTTATGCCAGGACAAATAACTTGTATTAATTGGTTGATTTTTGTTGATCACTTGAGCACAATCTTAAGACTTAGGGACTATGTATAGGGATAGCATTTTTGTCTTGAATTGGTCTTGTGGGATCGTTTCTAGTGATAAGGTTTGTCTGTTGTCTTAAAGATTCGTCCTTACAAATACAAGTAAGTCTAAGAGCTTTAGAAATCTAGTTCTCAGGGAGTTTCAAAGAAGGTAAAATACGGGTGGCCAGTGTAGGAAAGTACTTTAAAAATTTGTGTTTCTTTTTAGGCATATATAGTTTCTTGGGATATAAACCAAATATAACTGTTTTATGTGCTGTGAGTGATTAAAAACCAAAGTTTTGTTTGTCGCCATGTTTAACTGTAATATATTTTGCTGAGAAGTAGCACCAAGTCAAGCAGATGTGGGATCAAACTATAGACCCACCAATGTCAAAGTGTCCTCGATCAATTTACTTGAGTTCTAAGCTTTAGTTTTTTTCATCTGTGAAATGTGGTAATAACAACTACATAGCAGGGCTATTAAATATGAGAATTATAGGTAATATATATAAAGCCTAAAAAACTACTAGCACATAACGTGCCAGATGAATTCAAGCTATAGCCTAGTAGTCATTGTATTTGGTACAGACAGTGTATTATGTTAAAAGAATTTATCCTTAAATCAGATCAAGAATTTTTCTAATCACTTGCATTTGCATTTCATTGTGCTTTTTAGATATTCATCTTTTTAGGCTGTTACTTAAGAAGGTAATGATTAGTAATTTCATGGCTTTATAACAAATTGTATTTGAAATTAATTTTATTGCTTATTTAATACTAGAAATCAATAGGTTGAATGGCCTTTTTATATAAATGTAAAAGTTACAGCTCATTTTTAAATATTTTTCCCCCCAGGTCAATTGTTGGAATGACAATGTATAATCAAGCCACACAAGAAATTGCAAAACCATCAGAGCTTCTAACAAGTGTCAGAGCATACATGACTGTACTCCAGTCGATAGAAAACTATGTGCAGATTGATATTACAAGAGTATTTAATAATGTTCTTCTTCAACAAACACAACATTTAGACAGTCATGGAGAGCCAACCATTACAAGTCTATACACAAATTGGTAAGGAACACTTTAGAATTTGGAGTGATATAAAGTTTCTTTGCAATGAACTACTTGGGAAAGTTATTTTTTTATGGATAAGTATTCATTAATGTTATCAGTCAACTTAAAATTATATACAGGAATGTATACCAAAATAAATTTTTAATTAAAAGTTTCTCCTGGTTATAAATTTACTTTTCTCCTTAGGTATTTGGAAACTTTGTTAAGACAAGTCAGCAATGGTCATATAGCTTATTTCCCTGCAATGAAAGCATTCGTGAACTTACCTACAGAAAATGAATTAACATTCAATGCAGAGGAGTATTCTGACATATCAGGTGAATAATACTATGACACGTTTTAGAGGATGAAGAAATATTGATTCTTTTGGCTTCGATTTTGTTATGAATACTTTCATTCAATTATATGCATACTCATACATTATATCATAGACTCACCTTTGCATTTGTGTTACGTTTTTTACTCCAGAGACTTTTCTCAGGGTTTTTGCATTAATAATTTATCTCTATAATGGAATGTTTCAGTGTTAATGTTCATTTTCTTAAAGTATTTGCTGTGTCAAAGTGTAAAATAAATTACATTTCCTTTCAGAAATGAGGTCATTATCAGAACTGCTAGGCCCATATGGTATGAAGTTTCTAAGTGAAAGCCTTATGTGGCATATTTCATCGCAGGTTGCTGAACTTAAGGTAATACAGTCTTTATTACTTTTAGCTTATACACATTAATTCCTGAAAAACATTTCAAGAAAATCAACAGCTAGGCTAGAATCTTAATTACTTTTACCTGACATGAAAGTTCTCATACGTGAATGAAATTATAGAGCTAACATGTCTTTCGTAGCACCTTCATTTTGTTTTGTTTTACAAATGAAAAAACTAAAATCCTAGGGAGGTGAGTTGACTTGCTAAAATAAGTACTAAAACTCAGATTTCTTGACTTTTGGTCTGCCTTTCTTTTCTTGTACTATAATGCTTTTCTCTGAATGACGATGTTCAAAATCTAGCCAGTCATTTGTTTAAATTTGTAGTTTGAATATATTCATTTCCACAGTTATGTAATATGAATATTATTAGGCTTAATGTTTTTTCTTATTATTAAGCAATCTTTTAAATTACCTTAACATCCTTTTAAGCTGAATGAAAAATGTGTTTAGAATACTTAGCATTTTAATAAAGATGTAAAAGATTTAAAAATAAATATTTTTTTTAAACTCTTCTTTTTTTAAAGCCTTTTAAAAATAAATATTCCAGTGTTAAGGTGATTTATATTATATGAGTCTGTGTGTATAATAGCTATCTAGTTTTCATAAGATTTCACTTAAACTTTTGAGCTTATGAATAGAATAGAAAAAACATGTTTTAAAATATATTTTTTTCTTTGTGAAAGTTTTTTGGTGTTTATTTATGCCTTGCATTTTTTAATTACTTAAGAATATAGTATGTCACATTGATAAGTAGCTTGCATTTCAAATGTAGCACTTAGAGGCCTAAATGTGGTAATCTGATTTACTGAAAATCAAGCAAATATATAGGATAAGTCAGTTCCTGCAAGGTTGATAATATTTTGCTGAATGAATGAAATACATGGCAAGAGTCAGTGTGACTAAAAGGAGAGGCAGTATTACCCAGTGGTTAAGAACTCAAGCTTTCAAGTCAGGCTCTCTTGAAATGCAGTCCTGTTACTTACAAGCTTTGACTTAGGCAAAGTTTAAACTCACTAGGCTTTAACTTTGAGAGAATATGTGAGTTAATTAATGCATGTCAAACACTTTGGTATGCAGCATAGTGCCTAACACACAATAAGTACTGAGTAAATATTATTTTGATGTTCATCATGTTATTGTCCTTTCATTGTTCTTTTTAAAAAGAATGTTCTGCAGTTCTTATATAGAAGTCAACTTTATAGTGCAGATTTTCAGTACACAAACTTAATATGGTTTTAAATATACAAACACTGCAATGCTAATTTTGATTTTTACAAGCAATATTATTAGACTCATTTCACAGTGAATACATTATTTTTTCTGTCTCAGGTAACAAATTTCTCATCTCCAGTTTATTTAGTGTTTCTTTCAGTATGAGATAATAGAAGAATTATGGCCCAGTAATTTTAGTTTTGCCAATTTGTTTTTATTACAACTGAATAGGTACTTCCAGAATTGTTAGCATTTTGAGTGTCTCTTGCTCTTTGATGTAGTGGATTGAATATGTGATGTAGTTATAAAAATTAGCTTGCTTGGATCTCTCTTTATTCATATCTATGAGAGTTCAAAGGTATCTGATGTCCTTATAGTACTGGAAGGCCCATTGTAGGATCTGGCCTTTCACTTTTCTTCACCTCCTTTACTCTTCCAGCACGATGTGCTTACTTGTATCACTTCACAGTACTCTTTACTGAGATATTGTCTTAGCTCACCTTCTCATAACATTCATGTATTTTTCAAATGTCATTCTATCAGAATATATCCTTCCTTAACCACACTTTTTAAAATTAATTAATTAATTTATTTTTATTATTATTTTTTATTATGGTGACATTGGTTAACAAAACCCAGTAAGTTTCAGGTGTACAATTTGGCATTCATACTTTTTTTAAAAATAGGAAGCATCACTTATTCTCATCATCCAGCTTTGTGTGTATCTTACAAGTAACCTCCCATATCGTGTATTTGTTTATGCCACTCTCACTAGAGTAAAAATTTAGTTATAAATTCTCTTAAAAGCTTGCGCTAAATAAGTTTCCAACATAGAGTAAATGCTTGGTAAATATTTATTGGATGCAAAAATAAAAATAGCTACTAGCTTTATTGACTCTTTACTTTTGGCTAGGACTTTCTAAACTTTTCACATGTATATTATTAAGTCTTCCAAATTCTTAAAACTAGAGTTGTCCCTATTTTACAAATTAGGAAAGTAAGACCAAGAAAGGTTAAGTAATTTGTCTAGGCTCACATGCTAAATAAGTGTAGAAACTGAAGTTTGAACCTATATAGTCTTATTTAGCTCCAGTGCTTACACTAGTACTATGTCTTGAGGAATGAAAGGGATTTTAGCAGTCATCTAACCCACCCTAATCTAATGCAGGATATACATTTTTCCAGGTAGATAATCTGGTCTTTTTGAAAATGAAGTAGTCTCATCAATTACTGCATATTTCTAGTTATGTTTGAGTCAGTATCTAAACAGTAATTTTTGATTGGTCCTCATTCTTAGAAGAGGCAGAGACTGTTCTTGACAAGATCACCCTTTACATGTTTAAAAACTTGTATATTACCTTCCTCTTCCCCATGTGAAATATATTCATATTCAGTCTTACTCTCTTCTTCTGTACACGTTCTCTCTTGTTGGCATCACTGTTAGAGAATAGAGCCAATTCAGAATGAGACTAAACTTCAGCTAGAAATATGTGTAGTAAGGGTGTACTTACCTATTCTGGATACTGTACTTACTAATACAATTTAAGAGAGCATTAATACGTCTGGTAGCTCTATCACACTATTTTCATGTTAACTTGGAATTAGATAAGTTTTCTTGTTTTTTACATATAGTGGCCTTAAATCATGGCTCTACACATCTTACATTTTGTACAATTTATTTGTTATTCTTTTAAAAATTTATTTGTCGGATACTGTCCATTATTTCCGGGTCTTTTTTGAGTTCAAATTTTGTTACAGTCTTATAACCGCTTTTATATGTTTAACTGTCTTATTTGTGTCCTCAACTTTTAATGTTATCAAATATATTCTTATTCTTGGAAAAAATAGAAGAAGCTTATGTTTTAACATTTCTCTCATATCTTAGAGGGACTATATTTTCTTTTTCGGATACTTTTAAAATTTAATTTAAAGTTGATGTGATAGTATAAATAATGTTGACTTTTTTAATGCTATTGAATTTTATGACTTAAGAGTATTTGTTGGCTGGATTCTGATATATCTGATAATAAACCCGAGTCAAAAAGCCAGACCAAATAAACATTTTGTGTAAGAGCTTAGAATCATCATCTTTGAGATATATGAGTGTGAGTTAGCTTGAGTTTCTCATTAAATGTAATATGCTCCCCAAACCAAGATTGCTTAGAATACTAAAACTTTCTGTCTCTAAACTTGATTTTAGTAACGGTTTTCTATATGATTATCCTTACTTTAGCTGACTTTTTATTTTACTTTCACAAAAATTTTTATATTTTATTAACGATTTAATTTAATGTTAGTTATAGGAAGACTTTTTTTTTTTTAAAGATTTTACTTTTATTTTTACTTTTCTGCTTCTCAGGTACTTTTGATGAAATATTTTTCAAAAAGCTTCTTCATATAGTTAACCATAAATATGAAAGCTTTTCATTTCTAGCATTGTGACTTTATCATTTAGGTTTCTTCAAAACATAGTCCTTAAATTCAGTTTTCTGGAATTGCTCAGTGCTTTACAATAATTTTCCTAGAGAAAATTATTTTTAACACCACCAAGAAATCATCCAAATTTCTCTGGATTCAGTTACTGATGTATTATTAAGAACTGGAGAAGGTATTTTTTTTTTTTTTTTGACTTTGTAGTTTCAACCTCTGTGTGAAGCATATACTTCTATGGGTATTCTTTATTTTATTACATAAGAAATCTGATGATAATATGATGTTTCATCTAGACAAGTTCAGTGAGTTGTATACTGTCCTATCTCACCGAGGTAAATCTCCAGAAGTACTCAGTCTGTGAATGATAATTCTAATTATTTCGCATTTTTTAGTGTCCTATAAAATCACTTTCTATGGAATAACCTAATATGTGAAATTACAGAAACAGACATAGAGGTTTGCTTCCACTATTGATTGGCTAGGTTATTTAGACCAGGAGTCCCTAACCCCTGGGCCATGGTCTGTGGCCTATTGGGAACCAGGCCACACAGTGGGAGATGAATGGCAAAGGAACAAAAGCTTCATCTGTATTTGCAGCTGCTTCCCACACCAGCATCACTGCCTCAGCTCCACCTCAGATGATAAGGCATTAGTTTCTCATAGGAACACTGGTCCCTGGTGCCAGAAAGGTTAGGGACCACTGTTTTAGACCTTTTCTCCTAAGACCAACTGAAAAAGTCTAAAAGGAATGAATATGAAAAGAATCTTCTTTTAAAGAAGAGCTAAAAGGTTATTTCTAGGCTAAAATCAAGGAGAATGTGGGAAGTCAGACATAAGCCTAGCACTGGAAGCCACTTTTGAGACATTCACTAATCCAGAGATAACATTTGTAAAATTAAGTTATAGTTTTGGTGGCCTTGTAGGGTTAGATGGTAGGTAAACAAAACCCAAACCTGCCAAAGTGGGGAGTGGGGTGTCTGCTTAAATTCCTCTCCACCCTCTTCACATAAACACGCAAGGAAACAGTGAACTAGAAAGGAAAATGGTTCACCCCTATTCCAACAGGAGCTGTGTTCCGGTTGCTCTCTTTTGTCCAGTGAATCTTGAGTCTTGAACTTGGATTAAGGTGGTCCTAGATGAGTAGCACTCCAAGGTGCTTGGCAGAAACTAACAGAAATTCTCTGTGGAGATAGGTATTTTCATCCTAGGCTTTAAATGGTTCCTGCAGGTAATTTTTCGAACAATGATTTCCATCTGGAAGGTAGAAGTCTATTGGAGATCAGTAGAAGGTAGAGGTTAGAGGTCTACTTAATACATCTGGCTGGCTGCCATGATTCTTAAGTCATTCTCCCTCTCTTCTCTCCTGCCACCTTCTATTCCTGGTGTTCCTGAATTTAGAGTTCTCTTGTTGCCATCACTTAATATGATGATGATAAGTTGGATATATAACAGTCCCTCACATAGACATGTAATAACCTCTCTGTTTTTAACCTCAAGCCTTCCTTTCTGTGCCACCATCTACAGTTTCTGAGCCCTGCTTGGGTCCTCACACATGCATTAGCTTGCCTTCTGCATTGTGTCTCCCTTATAGGAACTTGCTGATCAAATTTCTCATCTCTATTTATTTTTTACTCCAGTTTCCATCTTCTAGAAATTTATTGACATCTTTCATTTTGCCTTTTAATTATCTTCTCATTCCACTGGGTTTCTGGAGAAATCAGAGTTTTATGTATGTATAGAATTCTCTACATTTAACCACCACTTCCACATAGTTTACGTACTGTTTGAGCATTTTTATAGGTAAAATTTCTGAAAGTGGATCAAAGGATATGAACATTTAAAAATTTTTTATATTACCCTTCTGAAAATAATTATACTCCATATTCTCTGCATTAGAGCATAATGATGCTTCTGATATCATTTTAGTCTTTTAGAAATTAGTGCATGAGATGTTTTTGGGGGGAGTTACAACGTTTTTAAGATTATCCTATAACTTCTAAATTGACATAAGCTAAATATTATGTACCTGCATTTTTTTCATCTTAAACATGACCTTAATTGCTTTAGTTTCTGTTTTAGCTGAGGATCTTTTTATTTCAAAGAGTGAATTTGTGTGCTAATAAAAAAAAAGAAAAAGGAGAGCTTCTTTATATTTAATGGTTGTGAATAAATCATGTGTCAGACATAGTCAACACTATGCATGTGTACTTATGGTAAAACATGTTTATTACTTTCTGGAGAAGAAAACAACCAGTCTTCTTTCCTACTAAAATTCTTGGAGTGTTTCATTTGGAGTTGTGCCCGTTGAGTCAGTTTATTCTTCCAGTCCTGCCAAAAGAATTGTTTTTGGCATTTTACAGGTCAGCTCTCTTAGTTCTTCACAGAGCCCTAGAAGATTTCTTTTCAAATGAAGTAGGAAATAGCAATATGAGTTGCATTGAGAATTTAACACTTCCTTGTTAACAGGAAACCAATTTTTTTTAGTACTGTCGATTTGTTTCACTATGTTTTTCTCAGTTTGTTCCAAACCATTTTTTTGGTAATTCCTAGTAGCACTTCTGGCTTTCAGTCCATTCATCAGTGGTATTACTCAGTGGCTTTAAATATACAGAGAACTTTGTTTCAGGATGCAATTGAGGAAGAAAAGAAAAAAATTAAAGATATAAACTATACCTTCAAGAGGAGATGACATTAACTTTTTTTCCTAAGAGTGATATGTAAGTGTAAACAAATGCTTTAGGGCAGTGGTCCCCAAACCCCGGGCCCGGGCCATGGACTTGTACTGGTCTGTGGCCTGTTAGGAACTGGGCAGCACAGCAGGACGTAAGGAGTGGGCAGCGAGAGAAACTTCATTGTATTTTTAGCCGCTCCCCAATGCTAATAGCATCAGCACCTCAGCTTCACCTCAGATCATCAGACATTAGATTCTCATAGGAGCACTGGTCCCTGGTGCCAAAAAGTTTGGGGACTGCTGCTTTAGGGTAACAGTTCTTAAAGTATGGTCCCCAGATCAGTAACAGCATCAGCATTACCTTGGAACTTGTTAAAAATGCACAATTTTTGGTTCTACCTCAGACCTGCAAAATCAGAATATATGGGTCTGGGACTCAGCAATGTGTTCTAATAAGTTCTCCAGATCATTCTGATGCATGCTAAACATTGAGAACTGTTTCTTTAGAGATTAAGGGCATGGATTTTTAAATCAGACATATTTGCATTCAAATTCAAGATTTTACTCTTTAATATCTTTATAACTTTGGGCAAGTTAATTTCTGTGAGCCTTAGTTTTGTCAGTTTTAAATTTGGAATATCACCTCCCGCATTTGGATCAGAGTAAATGGAATTGTTTGTAACCTGTCTAGTCCAGGAGCTTAAAAATGATCACAGTATCCTTACTATTAAATATATACTGTAATTTAATTAATTATATGCCATAGACACATAACTTATTGATTCTAAAACAATTATCCCATATTAACATTTATGAATTGTATTTTATAGACAGATGATTATGGAAAAATGTCAGTTTAATTGGTAAAGTTTTTTTTTCTTAATGGTACATAAGGTAATGGTGCATTTAAAATTCAATGGCGGCTTTGATTCACAGATGTGTGATACTGTGTTCAAGGTACTTGAGCACTCTCAGGGTTGGGCATATAGTTTGAGTATATATTGATTGAATCCATTTTAAGATGGGACAAGTATTAAATTGACCCTAGGGAGAGCAGACAGTCTTATCAGAGACCGTAGAAGTTGAATTTAGCAAATAAATGAGACGAGCTGAACGTTTGATTGGGAGCATAATGAGAAATAATCTGAAGTAATATCAAGTAACATAAATCAAATACATACTAATATAGAAAAAATAATTTTTGTAGATTTACTATATAGTTTTTCATACTCCCCTTAATTCAGTTGTCATTAGCTCTGGCTTGTAACAAAACCACTGTGGCACTTTAACAACATTCTTGATGTATCTTTGCACTCTGACCTGCTGAATTGAAGTATGCAGGGATGAAGCCTGGATATATGTATTTAGAATTACATATATCCAAATCTGGCTTCATTCCTGAATATTTCAAATACATGTATCTAGGCTTTCCAGTACATATACCTAATATCTCTTCCAGAATCAAATTAATTATATTTGTTTTAGTTATAACTTTTAAATTACTTTTCCATTGGTCTTTTTTAAAAAAATGGTCTTCGATGAATTATGCTTTTCTTGAATAGTTATCCTTAACCCCCTTCCCTTATTTATATCCCTTCCTTCTTTCTAGTCTCTTCCCTTTTCTCAGTGGTGCCTGAAAGAGAAGGTAGATAGATAGTTAACACTTCCGTTTGATAATTGCGAATTGGGAAACATTTGCTCTTTTATAATCCCCATGAAGTGGTACCATACCCAATAAGTTAGTCTACTTCTGATTGTATATGTCCAGCAATGAACTCTAGGCTATCTTTGGCCAGCTTTAGCTTCAACAGTTCTTTTTGTTTTGGTTGGAATTTACTGCTCTCTATCCACCTCAGTGTCTGCTTTTTATTATTAATGCTGTTCTGTGTCTAAACATAAGGTAATCCTTTATCCTACTACTTATCTTTATTGCTTGTTCCTGAACCTCTCTCTTGAATTTGCAAACTGAAAAAAAATTAAGTCTATGTAAATAATTTTAAGATGCTTTTATTAAAACAACAATAAAAATATATAGCATAGAGCATCTGGATTTCATGGATTGTATTTCCTACTTGCCAGATTGTAATTTCCAAAAGCTTGCTTTTATCTCTAACACAAGAAGGTCTATGCCTGACCTAGGATCTTTCTTTTTTTTTAGAAACTTGTGGTGGAGAATGTTGATGTGCTAACACAAATGAGGACCAGCTTTGACAAACCAGACCAGATGGCTGCACTCTTTAAAAGATTATCATGTGGGTAACTCATGATACTTTCTATAAGCATTAAGAAGGCCTTGACACTCAATATTTAATTTTTGCTCAAAATTTGTAAACAAATATAAGTAGTAAATTAAGACTAATACTCTCTAGCTTATGAAGAAAATTAGAAAAGTTTTGCAATCAAAGGATCTTTTAAGTACCCTGTTTCACAGTTTTTTTTACCATACTTAGTACCATGTGTCAAATATTTAATGAATATTATCATTAGTTCACGAACCCATTAAATTTAATACAGTAAATCTATATTAATTTAGATTAATAGAGAATTGACTTTTGAGTCTGTAACTTTCTAAAAATCAATTTGATTGAGGTATAATTTACATATAATAAAACGCACACATTTAAGTAAATAGATTTTGACAAATGTATACATCCATGTAACCATTATCACAATCAAAATATAGAGCAGTTTTATCACCTCAGAAAGTTTCTTCGTGTCTCTTCGTAGTTAGCTTTCTCCTCCCAGCCCCAAAACCCCATGACTTACTGAATTCTGTCACTGTAAATTAAATTTGCTGTTCTAGAACGTCATATAAATGGAATCACAAAGTATATACTCTTGTGTTTGATTTCTTTTACATAGCTTTTTTTTTTTTTTGAGATTCACCGATCTGTGTTAAGTGAATTGGTAATTTGTTCCTTTTTATTGCTAACTAGTATTCATTGCATGAAAACTTAAGCCTGCAGCTTTAATAAAAAAATTTTTAATGTCTTCTTGATACTGATTCTTTGTGGGAGGTATGCTGTGAAGTAACAGTGAATCTTAAATATTTACTAAAGCTTATTTAGCCAGGAAGCTATTTTAGATGCACTTGAGTTAATTGTATTTTCATTTGCTTTTTGTACCTGAATTCAGTTATAATTAAAAATTATTTTAAATTATAAAATTATTGATTTATGTAAAAGCCTTCTTAACATTAAGAAATTCCAAATAAAACATTGTTTGTATTTGAGAAAACCAGAGATGAGAGTTACTTTTCCTAAATAAAAAAATAATCTTTAAAATTAAAGTCCATTCATATATTTTACATACTTCCCCATTGATATTTTTCTTTTAATGTTTTGTAACATTATCAAATTTTATAAAGCTATAAAATGAATTAGAGGATCACTTTATTAGGCCATCTATCCTGCTTTAAAAAAATATAAACTTATTTAGTACAAATTAGTATGAAATTACACTACAAGTTGCCTTGTAGAGTAGATTGGTGGTTGCCAGAAATATAAAGGGAAAGCAACGAGAGAATTTTTTGGGGTGATGAAACTTCACCACAGAGTGTGATGGTGGAAATACAAGTCTGTGTAGACATGCTAAAATATTTTCCTAGAACTATACATCAAAAGAGAGGGAAAATTCAAGTTTGCTGTACAATATTTAAAAAAATGAAATTAAAAATGAAAAAGATTATCTTGGTAGCATTATAGGAAAAGGACATGTGAATAAATAGTAGGAAATATATTAAATAGATACCTGATTCCTTTTGTTCATTGTTTTACTGTATACTTATATTTTCTAGTCTTTTTTCTTATCATTTTTGTTTTTTTCATGTTTCTCTTTTTTTTTAATACTCATTTAACCACCCAACTAGCCTTAACTCTAGTTAACTTTTTACTAATAAACAAACACTTGACTATTCGTCTGGGCAGAAGCAGCTAATCCACTGCGGTCCATTGCCTGTTTAGTATAGTTTAACTCTATTGTGGAATTGAAACAAAATAGAGTTTATTGAAACAAAATAGAATTTGCAGGTTTTCAAAAATAATCATAGTCCTTTATCTAGATTCTTGTTTACTTGAATTTTGTGTATAATGGTGAGTGATTAATGACTTGTGAAATTGGCCAAAATCAAAATCTAAATTGTTTGAATTTAATGACCTTTCTATGTAGCAAATTTTCCTTAAATAGAATTTATTAAATCTTTAATGGTGATATAGAAATAAAATCTTCTTGATAGTGGGTTATTTAGAGAATTAGAGAAAGCTACCCTTTCAGATGAACTGTTTTCCAGAATATTCCTTTTGATCTCTACCTTTGTGCTTCTTTACCCTACATCCAGAAGTTGATTTCACAGTCAACAAACACATTCGTTAAATTCCTTTAAAAAGAAAAAGTGGTGTAATTTATTTAAAAATAGCTTTGAATTGGAAGGTAATCGAAATTAATTTTCAGTTTTAGGTTTCTAACTATATGATTAAACAAATTGAATAATGTCCCTATTCCTTAGTTTATATTCTTTGATACTGTGTTTCTTGGGTAGGTTGATCACTTCCTTAATCCAGACCTTTATTTTCTTATTTTCTTCCTTTTTAAAACTCATTCTGCTCACTTCTGTCCTGGCCTTGCCACCATTTATCTACAAACCTGAAGGTTGCCTCCAAGGACCTTTACTTTAGTAATACTTTGGATGTATTATCCCCTGAAACTGTTGCACTGGCTAAAAAAATCTTGAATTTGAAAACTTCACTTTCAGACCAGAGTCATGTCTTCCAGCTCTCCCACTCCTTCACTGCTATTAAACTTTTTCTAGCTTATTGAAACTTTGATGTCTCTCTAGTTTTCTAATCAGCCTATTCTTGGCTTTACTTATGCATGCTGGAGTATGAATTTGGTTAGTGATTTTAATTGCTTTTTCCTCCGTACTGTCATACTCTTAACTTTCTGCTAACTTCATCATCCCCAAGCATTTCACTGATCCTGAAAGTCAGCTCCTTGGAAGCCAGCGACTGCTTGTGAAATGAGAATTTTTAAATCTGTTGTTAAACCTGCTTTTAATTCATCCTACCACTCTTCATATTGCTAAACTTTTTGACTAGCTTGTATTCTACTCATCAGAAACTCTGCACATCTGAAGAAAATGGAACAATATCTTTGAAGAAGCTCTTTAAAAAACTGTTTAGAATTCTATAGCAGGCAGTGATACCTTTCAAAAACAAAAGTGAAATTAAGGTTTTTATATGATAACTTAAGAATTACAAGAAAAGTTAAAAGAAGTTCTTTAGGCTGAAGGAAAAGAATATCAGCTAGAAACTTAGATCACACAGATCAAAAAAATAAAAAACAAGGAATGCCTAAAATTAGAAATGTATTTCATCTTTCCAATTCTCTACTATAAATATACTGTTATGTGGCTGCTTTCGCATTTGCAAAATCAGGTCTTCTTTCCTCACTCTTATTCTACTTAATTTCTCTGTGGTTTATCTCTTTTATTCTCCTTTTTATTTTTTTCTCTTCATTTGCCAGTAACTTTTACCTCTACCTTTTTCTTATAGTCCTTGTTCTACAGGCCTATTGGGAGAATGCATCCAGTCTTATTTTATCAACGTGTCTTAAATATTTATCCTGGCCTTGACTTTCTTTGAGCTCCAAATATTTAACACCAAATGCAAGTTGACCAGGGATTCTCAAAGTGTGATTGATTTGTGGACCGGAAACAACAAAATAGCATCATCACCTAGGATCTTGTTCAGATATAAATTATTGGGTCACACCCCAGACCTACTGAGTCATATTGCTGGGGCCCAGCAAGAGATTCTTATTTGTACTAAAGTTTGAGAAATATTGTTAGACATTTTCAGACATATGACCCCACAGACATTTCACAACATTCTGTAATTGGAAGAATCCTCCCCTCATGGGAGGTATAAGTGAATGGGGAGAAAAAGCCTGATATTCTTTATTGACCATTTTATTACCTCCCTTGCCATTTTTCAAGTGGCTCACACAAGAAAACTGGGGTATCTTCTCTGATTCTTCTTATCATTACATTCTGCATCTAGTAGCTATATCTGGCAGATCAGTTCTCTAATTGGTAGGTCACAGTTGGCCCAAAGATGTACTTTGTTTGGCCCTATGCTACGTTAAATTTTTTAAAAATTGCTTTTTGATGAGTATTTTTAAAATGAGATATTTTGCATTAAAATATATATATATATATATATATATGCCCCCCTCCCCCACAAAAAAAAACCTGGGCATTTCCCACATGGCAGAGACTAGCTGGAGCTAAGTTGCAGCTGTCCCCTTTAGAAATTTTTTCTACTCACTACCCTGTCTTTTTGTCTACTTTACTGTTTTATGTTACCTGCTGTAGGTGTTTGAACTTATAAGTCCTACTTCAGATCCCATCTCTTAAATCCCAAATCTATTCCTGTGGCTGTCGTTTCAAGGCTTTATCATTGTTTTCTCTAAGCCGTCATGGCTTCCTAACAGTCAGTCTTTCCTTTCTAACCTGTCTCCCACATTCAGAGTCATATTTTTAAACATACTTTTCCTATCACTCTTCGTATTTTGAAAATCTTGAACAACCCCCTTATTGCTTGAGGGATAGTTTAAACTCCTTAGCATGTTATTCAAAAGACATTATTTTGGGTTAACTTCACATCCAGCTATTCTTTTCCAACCTTTCCCCCACTATCTTCTTTCTCCTTGCCTGGCCCAAGACCTCCACATAGCCACTGCTCTAGTATTAGTTCATTGGAATATGTCTCGATCCCTTTGGGCTGCTAACACAAAATGCCATTATTGATGTATTTATTCAAGAAAAAGGTTATAGGATATAAAAGTTTTTGCAAAATTTTATTATTTAAGTTTTGGGCAACAACAAATTTTTTTTTTGGAAAATACATGCTATCATACTGCTTATTTTCTAATTATTCACCTGTTGTCTGCCATTCTTTTTTCTGAGTTTGCTATTCTTTCATTTTATGGCCTGGAATATCCTTCTCTTCTTACTCCTTTATGCCCAGCTTGGATGACATTTTCTCAGAGAAATCTTTCCTTTCATCCTCATTTCTTCTTTCCTTTTCTTGATAGTAACAGTTTCTAGCCTCATTTCGTGGATAACTATTTCATTGAACATCTAATATTCTGGGTTTCAGGCATTCTCAGTGCTAGAGATAGATAAGAAGATTAATGAAATTGGTTCCTGCTCTTGTGGAATTTATGACATACTTGTGCGTTAACATCATTTTGTTAACACTGCTGTTTTAATTCTCATCACATTTTGGCTTACATAGTAAAGGGTGCTTATTGTAAAGGTTTAAACAAACGACACATGAGGTAGAAAGTAAAAATAAAACAATTCTCTCCAGTCCTATTCTTCAAAGGTAACTATATAGTTAACAGTTTTCTATACATCTTTCTAGAAATTTGTTCGGTATATACAAATATATATGTATATCTTTTTATTTCACGTAAATGGGATAATATTTTCTTAGTCATCTTGGCAATTCATTTAGATTGTTACTTAAAGTCTACATTATTCTGTTTATTGTATTCTTCTTACATAGTGTCTTATATATGGGAGTAATTCAATAAATGTTTGTTGTTATTTTTTAATATGAAGGTATTGATCCTTTTAATCCTAACCACCCTTGATTTTTTTAAACCAAGTTTTAATGTTGAATATGTAGTAATAATTTTCAGAATAATGCCTTGTAACTAAAACGTAACTGATCAAACCCATTCATACTCTTAGCAGCCTGGTCTTGCTCAAACTGCTTGGGCTCTCAATGGTCACTTTTTGTTTCTGGACTTTCTAGACCTCAGCAATTTACAAATTTAGCATCTCCAAGTTCCAGGGCCGTTTGAGCTGTTAATTCATGCCTACTCTGATCAGCTTCTTTCCCCTTCTAGCCTCTCTTTCCTCCTACCTCTGCCATTTCTGAGATAGGATTGTTCTATCTCATATCTCATATGATTGTTTCAAGATTCTGGTGAACCATCTAAACCATTTTAAAGAATAGAGTGTACTGCATTTGAAATAAACTATAATTTTCTTAATTTTAATATCAGCTTTCAGTACATTTGCCTCTTTAATCATTTGCTATAATCAGATTGCTATTAGTTGTGCCTTTTATCATGGAAATTTTATGACAAAGAATTTTTCTCTAAGGTTAAGAAAGAATCCAATTTACACTCTTCTCTTCTCCCCTTCTTTCAAATTTAGCTGTTGACAGTGTCTTGAAGAGGATGACAATAATTGGTGTAATTTTATCCTTCCGCTCATTGGCACAAGAAGCACTTAGAGATGTAAGAAACCATTATAAGTACATATCTATATCCAAATAATCCCTTTTAATTTCCCAGAAATTAAAAGCTATTCTTTATAGTTAGCAGTGATATGATTAAAATTCCAGTTTTCATAGTTACCTAAAGTGTAAAGTACACAGAAATTAAAGGTGTTTAAACTTTGTTTTGGTATTGAAATTCAGGGGGTATAACTTGCCTGGATATTGCATTACTTTTTAAATTTTACTCTTCATTAAAGCATTTTCCATTTTGACTATACTCAGTTTGGCATCAAATACATTCCATTTCTGTGCATCTTAGTACTTCAGAAAATAACATGAAAATACATAAAGTAAAATAATTTTTATGAAAACTAGAAGTAATCGAGTGGCAATATTTCATAAATTGAGAGATCACCATTTAAAAATAATTCTGCTTTCTTGTTTGTTGTCTTGCCTAGGTCTTGTCCTACCACATTCCTTTTCTTGTAAGTTCAATTGAAGATTTCAAGGATCACATTCCAAGGGAAACTGATATGAAGGTAATAAAATTTCCATTTGGATTTTTACAGTTTCTAAAATGAAATATTTAAGTTAAATATAAAATAAAATTTGATAAATCCTAAACTACTATTAAGTTTCTATTTTAGAGTGATCAGTTAGCATACTTGCCTTTGAAAATGCATCTTTGAGAGCTCAGCACCAAAATAACTATGTAGGTATTTTGAAAGTCGGTCTTCAAGTATAAAATGGGTTGATACTGATCTTTTTTTTTTTCTTAAACAGATAGCTGTTTATACATGGTCATAGCCAAATGAGAAAGATGACCTAGTGATAAAAGAGTTGTTCTGTTTTAAATAAAGCTAAATTCAATCAGTTTTTAAAACTTCTTTGATATTCTGTTTTTAAATTCTAAATATAAGATAGAAGGTTGGTCGTCTTATGTGAATCCACAGTTTTGTTTTGAAAATTTATTGATCATAAAATCCAGCCACTGATCTAATGCCAGCAATGATTTATCAGTGGTACACATTTGATTAGTGGCTTATCAGGGCTCATATTTATGTTTTCTAAGCTTTCATGTTTCTTGCAACGATTGTTTTCTGTTTCTCAGATTTCAAAAATCACTGACTAAAAAAAGTAAATTCTTTTGTGTGGCACTCAAGTCTCTTCTCAAACATTTTAAGCCTTATTTTTCATCTCTTGTTCCATCCTTCTCTTACTCTTCCCTTTCTTACTCTACCCCTGTCTTTATGTGCATTCTGTGAGATGACCAAATCTTTGTGTGCATTCTCACATCTGTCTGTTTTGTCCTCTAATTTATTGTGCCTGAAAACTCTGTCATTTTCTATTTCTGCCTTTTGAAATCCTGCTTATTTTATAAAGCCTGATTGAGTTGCCATCTAAAAAACATCCCTTGATTCCTCCCAAATGATGATAAAGATTTTTTTTCTTAGTGTTATTAGAAAATTCATTGTAGAGTTACATACATTCTGCCTTGTGTTGTAGTTTGTGTTTTTCCACTTAAATTGATGCTAGATGTAAACATCGTGAAGACCAAGACCTAGTTTTCTTTATTTTTGTTTCTCCCACAGTGCTTTGCACAGGATAAACATTTGAGATGAAAGATTGTCTTATGATTTTGTGATTGAGAACTGTATGAGGAGCACAAAATTATTTTTAAGTGGAACCACTATAGGAAAAAATTAAACATTAAAGATGAATCAGTCCTTGAGAAGATACTGGTGTGCAGATTATGAGAATAGTAATTAATATTCTAAGCAACCACTCAATTCTCTTAGCACCTGACATAATTGTATTTCATTTCTAACAAACTTTAAACAGAACTTCCTACTTTTAAAAATCCAAACATATGTTTGTTAATAGTTTTATTGAGATATAGTTCACCTATAATAAAATTTCATTTAAAGTATGCAATTCAGTGGATCTTAGTATAGTCACAGAGTTGTGCAACTATCTCCGATCAATTTCAGAACATTGCATCACCCTAAAAAGAAAACTTGTACCCATTAGCAGTCATTTTCTATTTATTCGTATTTTCAAGCTGTGGGCAGCCACTAATTAACTTTCTGCATTATAGGTCTGCCTATTCTCATTGTTTCATATAATTCATATAATACATAGTTGTTTGGCACTGGCTTTTTTCACTTAGCATGATGTTTTCAAGGCTTATGCATGTCATAGCATTATATCATTTTTATATTGCCAAATTATTGCCAAATAGTCCATTGTGTGGCTATATATCACCTTTTATTTTTCCATTCAGTAATTGATGGGCATTAGGATTGTTTTCACTTTATGGCTATTAGTAAATAATGCTACTGTGAATGTCCATGAACAAGTTTTTGTGTGGACATATGCTTTCATTTCTCTTGGGTATATCCCAGGAGTGAATGTGCTGGGTCATTTGGAAACTCCATGCTTAATTTTTGAGAAACAATCAAATTTTTTTCAAAGTGGCTGTACCATTTTGCAGTCCCACCAGCAGTGTATGACAGTTTCAGTTTCTCTATATCCTTATCACTTGTTATCTGTATTCTTAATTATAGTCTTTCTAGTGTGTGTGCTGTGTAAAACATCATTGTTTTGACTTGCATTTTCCTGAGGCAAATGATGAACATCTTTTCATGTGATCACAGGCTATTTATATATCTTCTTTGGAAAAAATGTCTGTTTAGATGCTTTTGCTTATGTTTTAAATGGTTTGTTTGCCTTTTTAATTTTGAGATGTAAGAATTCTTTATATATTCTGGATTAATAGATACATGATTTGTAAATCTCTTTTTCCATTCTGGATTGTTTTTTCCTTTTCTTTATTGTGTCCTCTGAAGCACAAAAGTTTTTAATTTCAATTTTTTTCTATTGTTGCTACTAAGAAACCATTGCCTAACCCAGAGCCATAAAGATTTATACCAATATTTTTTCTAAGTATTTTATAGTTTTAGTACCTATGTTTAGATCTGTGATCCATTTTGAGTTAATTTGGGGGGATAGAACAGGTATTGGATCACAAACAAATGATTACCTAGAACTTAATCCACGGCAATTATTACTTTAGTCATTAGAAATTCCTTTGTCAGATTTTCATTCTGTACTCACCATAAATCTATTATAAGTAATTTACCATGTTTATAGGTATGATATGATTAGGCCAGTACAATTTTTCATTAAACAAGTATGAAGTATGTACATAAGCATAAATCCATAAATTACTTTTGTTCATTTATCTCTTTTGGCTTGATATTTTATCTCCTTGCTTCCAAGAAAAATAATATCTTTAGAATGATTCTGTTGGGATTTGCCATAGAAAGTACACAAGTTTTATTTGGCCTGTTAATAGGAAGTTATAACCAGCAGCACATCACAAAGTACTAAATCGTCTATTCAGTATAGGTTAGACGGGCAGTAGTTCCTGCACAGGCAAGTTTCCAAAATTCTCTAGTGTTCTCGTAAACAAACTCTAAACAGTATAGCTTTTCTTAATAGGTTTCTCAAAAATTTGTTATAACATTTCTTACTCTGTAATTCTTATATTTTTTAATCAGGTTGCAATGAATGTGTATGAATTATCATCAGCTGCTGGATTACCTTGCGAGATTGATCCTGCCTTGGTTGTAGCTCTCTCCTCACAAAAATCAGGTAAAATGCATTAGTAAATATGTAGTAGTCTTAGTTTAAATTACCAAGGCAACACAGATACAGATGTGATACTTATCTCTTTATTCAAATGCCTACTTTATGTCAAGCTTTTTACCTTTTTTGATAGATAAAGTATTTCAGTGCAAAAAGACAATGATTCTTGTCTTCTAGAATGTATGTTATAGCATAGTTATCATACAGATTAGATCATTTAAGCCATAAGCCTGGGTAATGTGACTAAATTCTTTTAGTGTTAATGCAGAGGTGAAGAGGATCACGATCTGAGCTCTCAGACACGCTCAACTTTAGGAGCTCTGGAAAAAGAGGAAAAACTACCAAAAAAGAAACTAAGAGGGAAGAACTAATGAAGGAGAAAAACCAGAAAAGAGTCACTTCCAGGCAAGGGGAAAAGGAATGGTCAGCTACAAAGAATTAATGGGTGATGCTGACAAGAGCAGGGACAGTGGAGTTTCCAGAGCCGAAGGCTGACTAGAGAGGGCTTAAGAGAGAATAGGAGAAAAGGAACTGGAGATAACAAGTATAAAACAACTCTCTGAAAGGATTTTAAGGTAAAGGGGAGCCAAGAAATGAAATTATAGTAGCTTGAGGCATGAGTAAAATCAAGGTTTTTTTCAGGTGGTAAAATAAAAATTTCTGCCTATATTTATTTGTATGCTGATGGGTATGGTCTAGATGATATTTAGAAAGGGGTATTGTTTTTTAATTGACCTAGAGGTACTTACCATCAGGAGTGTGCTTTATTATATATTATTAAACATTTAAAAGACTTTAGGCCAGTCCTTTGAAATGTAGTACCAGAATGCTCTAGATATTTTTAGATTTGTCTACAAAGTAAATAAATTGCTTTGTCATTCATGCAGTATGTTGATTATAGTCACATGGATAATTACTACTATTGCTTAATTTGCTATAACTATGTTTTTCATATTCAACCAAATTTTAAAAACATATTCTGTTCAATTCTTAGTTATATGTGGTAGTGAATAATAGGGTAAGTGGAGGTTCCCAGGCAATAGAAAACCGACAATTTTAGTACACATTACAATAAATATTTTAGAAAGTGTTATATCTTAAAAGCTTTAGGACAATGCTAGTTATTTTCATTTATGACTGCTTTCTTGACTTCTAAAATTGAGAGGTTGGAAATCCAGTCCAATTTATACATTTATTTCTTTTAAAAAGTGAATTTCAAGTTATATTCAGATCTATTTTAGAAAAATTTAAGGATTTTTGAATGGTTTTGCAGAGTAATTGATGAGATAATGTTTTCTAAACTGTCATAGATAGAATTTTCTTGTAAAATTTTATTGTCAAGTGTTCAGTTAGGAGATTTTAGGATTCCAGTTATCCTAATTATATTTTTTTTGCCCTATAATCTTAAAACTTTTAAAAGGGGAAAAAATGTTAGAGATACCTGAAATATACCTGAGTAATAGATAAATAAGCCAATAGTAATATCTATTACTTGTATATATATTTAACAATCATGATTAGTTCTATAGCGGTTCAGTGAAATACCTTATAACAAAATTAAAACTTGCCTTTTCTGGTTTAGATGATCAACTCTTAACTAATCTTGAAGAAATGCCTTGGTTTTATTTTTAATTTTTCTCCCTTAGAAAACATAAGTCCAGAAGAGGAATATAAAATTGCCTGCCTCCTCATGGTCTTTGTGGCAGTTTCTCTGCCAACACTGGCCAGTAATGTGATGTCTCAGTATAGCCCTGCCATAGAAGGTAATAGTGTTTTAAAATTGTTTTGGCATTGGAAAAGTTATGAGTTTTGATATGGTAGATACTTTTCAAGTAATTGATGTCCTTTTATAATAAAATATGGTTAAGTTCTGCCACTTACCAGCTTTGTAACCTTGATTTTTCTTTTCTAAGCCCCAATTCCTGATATATGAAATGTGTATATATGAGCTTATGGGTGCCTGAATGTGTGTGGGGCAGGTAATGGTGAGGGAGTATTTAACTCTTAGGATTGTTTTAAGGATTGGATGAAAAGATATTGGTAAAGCAGCTAAGCACTTTTAAGTGTCTAAGAATATAAAACTGAAGTAAGATTTCTTTTAGGAGTTTTTAGAAACTTGCTTATTTAATACTGACATAGTCATTTGTTGCTCTCTTACGACATTATTTTCAAAAGCACTAGTCCTCATGAAAGTGAAAGTAGTAGAGCAAGGCAGGTTATGCCCCAATCCTGCTTTTAATCATGCCATGATTTATGTAGATTGTGAAGTCATTAAAGATAGGCCTTCTGTGTCTTATTTGATATTTTGGGGGTCACACAGAAACTACAAACCCCATTTGTACTTTTTCAGGACATTGCAACAACATACATTGCTTGGCCAAAGCCATCAACCAGATTGCTGCAGCTTTGTTTACAATTCACAAAGGAAGCATTGAAGACCGTCTTAAAGAATTTTTGGCGGTATGTATTATCAATAAGCAAAATGATGACATTTTATGAAGAAAATTTTCAATAGCTTGAGATATAACAATAAATTCAAATTTAAAGAGTTTTTTTGGAAGGAATAATAGATGAAGACAGGGCCTTAAAATCAAGAAGTTAGTTTAACATTTTTCCCCTTTGACTTATAAGTCTCTCATTTCTAGAGCTTGGCAGTATGACTTTTTTCCCTAAGCTGATGTTTGTACTGCCCTAGAAGTTTGCCTAGGATTTGAAAGAGGAAAAAACAAAGCAAAAGAAAATTGAGGCTATCAGTGAGTATTCCCTCTAAAAGGATGCAACTTATTTGCATTTATTTGGAGGAAAACTGTTAATGATGACAAATTCAAAAATAAGAATACTCACTACCAAAGTCGTGCTAACCCTAGTCACATGAAATATGGCTGTCATTTTCTTTGTTACTGTAGCTCTTTTCTTTATCAATTTGCCTTTTCTGTATTTTACTTTAAAGGAAAAATTCATCATGGTGTAGTGAACACTAGAATATTTGCTTCAAGTTAGCAAATTTTAGCTTTTTATAAATTTTTTTCATTTTAAAAGCAAATGTAGTATGAACTTGAGAAAATAACTTCTATTTTAAAGGAAACTATTAAGATTTAAAATTTTTCTTTCCATTTTCTTTATTTTCCTGCACTTAAGACTTAATATCTTCATCTGACAATGTTCCCATTAATTCAAACTCAGGGTAAAATTATTTGGGAACTAAGAAATAGGGTTAATACAGATATTGATTTAAATCATTTTTTAAAAAAGATGTCTTTAAAAAATGGTTTAGCTCTCAAAATTATTGCTTGAATGTAAAGATCCTAAGCTTATCTTATTTGTTATTTAATTACTCATTGTCTAGCCACTGAATGATTGAAATATGTTACAAGTTGAAGCATACTGAAAATAAGTAACTGGTGAACATTTTATTTTAAAAACTTATTTAAAGTGTCTGTGTACTTTTAAGCTTGCATCCTCCAGTTTATGAAAATTGGCCAGGAGACAGATAAAACAACAACAAGAAATAGAGAATCTGTTTATTTACTGCTAGATATGGTAAGTCTCATTTTAGTTTTTATTAACAACAAAGAAGTTCCAGTCATTTGTGATATTCTTTACTTGACATTTTAGTGAAAACATAACAGTAAGGGCTGAGGTACTCTTTTGATCTCTTGTGTTCACTCCACCCAAGCTAAGCACTTTCTAAAAATTGCTAAAAAGACTGACATTTCTTGTATTTTACTATATGGCAAGCATATCAGAAAACAAAATAAAAAGTTAGCGTTACCTGTAAGGTTATTTTTTTATGAATAGTTTTTCAACCTGTTGGGAAACATTTTGGCCTTATATTTTCCTAGGGTATCAGTTTCTTCTCTACCAGTTTTTTTGAGTTTTCCCTATTCTGACTTCATTTCTCCCATCTAATAAAATTTTCTGTAATTCTGTATGCTTAGTTGCTTTTTTTCACTGTCCATGAACCAGTCATGCTTGCTTCTGCCATGTGGCTCCTCGCTTACTCAGAATGATTTCCTTTACCTGCAGAGATCTGCATCTAGCCTAATGATGCAGCACAATCTATATAATAGCTCACATCTTTTTTCCAGGTAGATTTTCTTTATTACTCTGGCCTTCATTAATCTTTCCTCCCTTTTTAACTCCTCTAGAACTTACAGTTTTCCACTTAATTATAGTTGGTTTTATGTTCGATTTGACTTTCTCGCTTAGTCTTGGGTCCCCAGTTAGACAAGAAGATAGGTCCCACATTTTAAATATGTTTACATTCTCTTCTCTCTGATAAATTGTTGAAGGAAATGAAAGTGTGCAGCATATTTCTGTTGATTAATTAATTTAATTGAAATAGTGATTTTTAAGCATTTTGATAGCATATATTGTGACACATTTATATTTCAAATTTTAAAGTAAAAGGAAAATGATTTTTGTCTATCTCTAATAAGGATGATATAAAATTACAGTTTATTGTCACTAAATGTCCTCATTACAAATAATTTGAATTCTGACCGTTTTGGGAATTTTTCAGATTGTGCAGGAATCCCCATTCCTGACAATGGATCTCTTGGAATCTTGTTTTCCTTATGTTTTGCTGAGAAATGCATATCATGCTGTCTACAAGCAAAGTGTTACATCTTCTGCGTAAAATATCTACTTATTGAAGACAAGCACGCATTTTTGTTGCCTCGGTTTTACCTGTAAACTGTGGAGCTATTTTACCTTAAAGCCTGAAAAACAGTTTTGTGGATTATAAATTTCTTTGATACAGTTGTATTTTCTGATCATCAGTTTCTTAATATGGTTGTGCTACAATATACTTGGTTGATTTAGGTTGCACATTCACTGAATTCACAGAAATTATTCTATAATTTTAGAGTATCAATTGGTTGGAAAACATATTATCTCTATGTTTTTGATATTTGATAATGAAAAAAACCTTTGCTTGTTTATTTCTGAAAAAGAATTGTATTTAGTGATTATTTTAGATAGTGTTACTATAGCATTCATCTGTGTGTAAATTATTTCATATAGGGAAGAGTTCTGATCTGTACCTATGGTTCTTATTGAAAACAAAACTGGATGTGCATTTCTGTGATGTTATGAATACATTTCTACTTTATTTTGAAACATTTGCCAAACTAAATACTGTAACACTATATAACATTAAAAATATTAAAGGACTGCTTAGTATTAGAAGCAGACTATGTCCCACAATTCTAAAACAGCAGCATATGTTGTTGCTTGTATAAAGCCTAGTGATAATTTTTAGACTAACTTCCATGGTGCCCTATTGGCATTAGCACCAACCATTGTACCCTGCTGTATAATAAACAATCTTAGACATTTATCAACTGTTGATACAAATGTTAGTCCCCTAACCACTTTTTATATGTTTTAAAATTTTGAAATTCAAGTGTACCTGCCATAACATAAAATAAAGACTAGACTCTATCACATTTTGAATGATTTCTTTGAGATCTCATAATTTTTTTCAATAATATGAAAGTTTTAGTTTAAATTTAGCTTAAAATAAACTTTAGTTTCATTTAGGAATGTCTAACTATAGCATTTGCTACCAGGTCAGCTATTACAAGGTTTGTTTAAATGTTTTGAAAAACATTCCACTGGAAAAAACTAAAATTAGAAAATAAAATTACATAACATATTTTAAAATTAAGAACTAAAAGGAAACTTGCACCATCAGCTTGCTAATTGTATCTGTGACCAGACAGACTGTTACTTGAAAGAATGGGGAAAAAATGGAATGATCATGAAACTATGAAAATGTTGTTGAAATCATCAGTAATGAATGGGAATGACATAAAGTACCTGTCGCTTGGTGGCTGGCATGGAGGGCAGAGCAGCTCATTTAGTTTAAAAACTAACCAGATGTTGGTTTGATTGGCATTATAAAGATTTGCTCAACAGGTTTGTATGTAGTATCCTGTAGCACTTCTGTCATTCAAAAGCTTATGTATACACTGATAACTTGTGTTAAGATAAAAGAAAGCTGCTGTGAATTCAGTTATAATGTTTTCTTTGTTCAGATACAGAGAATGAAATGAAATTGAGGTGCCACAAGATTATAATACTATTTTGTGTATGATTTCTCGAAGCCGTATTTAAAGCAGGGAATAGTTGTCACTATCTTAAAATTTTTCAGTGGTTCTGAGAGGATTTTTTAAAAGGGAAGGAATTTTTAAGTGGAATAGTTTTAGACTCTAAATAGTCTGATCACACAGTGAACAATTGAACTAAGATTAAATAGTTTGTTCCGAAATATTAAGATCCTAGAGTAGTAATAATTTGTTGGTAATGATATCCTGAGAGTAAAGTAGGCGTTTCAGTATGTGCGCTCCAGTGGGGTAATATGTGGAAGGACATAAGGATGTTAAGACATTATTTACCGCTGTTCAGACAAAGTAAAGTCACTCTTTCATAGTCATGTGAAGTTTGTCTTGTCCCACTTGTTTTTCTCAAATACCTAAACTGACTAACTGGTGTACTGTTATTGTTCACAGTCTTTCAGCTTGCCCAGCCTGCCCCCCTATCCCCCCCCCAAAAAAGGGCAAAGGGTAACTTGGAAAATTAAAGTTAAATATAAATATAAATTAACAGTCCTAACTTTTCTTATTTTCTTCTAAGCTTACCCTAGAACATACTGTTTTCATTGTTTTCTCTACAATATGTGATCATACCATGTATGCTTGTCCATAATCTGCTTGTTTCACTCAATAGTAGAAAAAGATCTTTGATATTCTTTTTAATACCTCCACATATACCATAACCATTTAACAATTTCATTTGGATGGCTTATGTTTTTCATTATTATAAATATCTTGTATCTATATCTTGATGAACTTGGTCTGTTACCTCCTTAGGATAATTTCTCACAAGTTAAGATTGCTTGCTTAGTGGAAAGATGTATACACTTTAAACTTCGATACATGTTATTAGATTTCCCTCCAATAAGATTATATCAATTTTACTCCTGCCATTGTGTGTGTATTATTTTCTCCACTATTGCCAGTGCATCTTTGCCTCTTAAAAAGGTGAAACAAATCTTGTTTCAATTTACATATCTTTGCTTATTACTGAGGTGGAATGTATAGGATCTTGCTTCTGTCTTTCTGGAGCTTAGAGTGAACTTGTGCTGTTTAAGATATATTTTAGTCTGCTGATTATTGTATTATGTTAATGTTGCCAATTTCTTAACCCAGAGGGAATGGAGAAACTTCCGAAGTTCAGTGCCATAGGACTAGGGCTCTGGAAAAAAGACCACCGGGAACTTAACAGGTAAGAGAAGGCTGAGTCCAGAAAAAAGTCAGAGCTTGGCTTTATGGGTTACACTTGGCATAACCCATAAAGGCCTGTGCTTATAGTTGTGAGAATCTGATGCACTTAAGCAACTATCAGCTGGATGAGATAAATTTAGTTTAAGCCAGCAATACCCCTTCTAGTGTTTGTATATCACCAGCTAAGAAAACAGTGCCTGGGAGTTAAAATGAGAACTTACTTCCTTTTCCATTAGACTCTTACTTGTTTCTCACCACCCACCCTCTTTCTTTTCTCCAACTTATTTCTTAATTTCCCCTGCCTTCTCTTTTCCAGAGGTAATCATGGAACTTGCCTTATGTACTTCCCATGACTTCCCAGTCTGGATCCTCCTGTTAGTCATTGGCACACTCCTAATCATTTTCTATTACTTTTCCATTCAGTCATTCAGCAGATACCTCGAGATGCTAGATATAATAGTGAGCAAAATAGAGAAGTTCCCCTTTTACAGTTATATTTGAATTTGAATGATGGTAGACAGTAAAGAAGCAAACTTCTGCAATGATAGGGAACTAACTATATAGGATAATGGGCTCAGATGAGGGGCTAGGGAGTCAGGGAGAGTCTCTTGGGGCACTACTTCAGAAAATGTAATTGGAGAAGGTCTCTAAAAGACATATTTGGACTAATAGGTGAAGGATGAGAAGGAACCAGAAATGGACAGAAAGAACAGGAAAGGTAAAGGCCCAGAAGGCAAGAACAAATGTGGCATGGATGAGAAGTAGAAAATAGCATACCAGTTAGCATTTCAGTCCCAAGGAGCACGAAGAGTCTATTCAGCTAACTAGCTCTTTTTTTTTCTGGTCTATCTTCTTCCTTTGTTCTTTGCTTATAAATTCAAAGTTCACAAATCTAATTCTAAGGCAGGTCAGTTATAAAGAAGGAAATAAACAGTTTACTGACATGTTCCGCCATAAATCTTAGAATGGTAAAGTTTATTACATATCATCAGGCTTTCTAAATCAAGCACAAGCTCTATCAGGTAGAGGACAGTGGTCTAGTTAATTTACATAGAATCATGCCCACCCTTCTAGTATGATTTGCCTTTGGGAGATTGAGTTGTGTCATTCTTAGAGACCTCTGAATGAATAATCTTTAATGTAGTGTAACTTCTTACATCTCTTCTTCATCTCTTTGTAACCACTTGATCATGTGCCATCTTTCATTTGATTTGGGCCTTGGCTCAAATTTCCAACAAGACAATATGCCCTCAAAATTCTAAAGGTTGCCATGACAACTGTTTTCAGGGAAAAGAATTTGAAATTTTAAGTGTTTTAATCTTTAGTAAAAAGATTTTGAATTATTTGGTCTTATTTAATTGATAGGAAAATTAATATTTATTGATTTGACTTCGGTGTTTTCAGAGTAGAAAGTGGCTATAAGAACATTAAAATTTCATTCTTCCTTATATGAACCCAATTTTCCATACATATTGCTGTCATTAACATTTCAGATCAAGTATGCCTCGCTCTGGAATATTTCATTTCCAAGAAAAGTTTTCAGCCTGTCATTCTGACCAAAAAATAACAAAATAGGAAAAACTAGCGATCTAAAGTCAGGATCCTAGCAATAGAGTAGAGGGCCATTTCTCATTTCTGATTAAGTACACCCACTTTGACCCTTACCTTACTACTTATTTCTCAATTTCAGGAGTGAGTGAATGGAAAGTTCTTGGTGGATGAGCATTCTGGTCACCCTCTTACACGAGGTCCGTAAACCTGGGAAATGGCTACCTGGAGATGGGGCCGTATTTAATATGCAGCCTTGATGATCCAGTGTCTTAACTGTGGTATATATCAGTCATGTGATCAAATGCTCAATGGTTGAGCCTTGTAATGAATATTTTGCCAAGGCCTATGTTGAATTGCCATTGTAAGATACAAGCTTCTCAAGTACGTGAACAAATTTTGTTAAAAAATTAGAATTTACTACATTAGTTGTATTTTAGAATTTTAATGCAGTACAGAGTTGTTCCTTTCTACCAAGCCATAAACTTTAATTTCATTAATTTCTTAGCTTTGTCAACTGATAAATTGTTCCTGCATTCATGTTAAACTATTTATTTAATATACTAAGTAGTTACTTTCACATATATATCAGTGAGCAACTCACATATAAAGTTGCTATCAAATTACTAAGATTTGTTTTGTCTCCTAAAGGCATTTCCTCTTTATTTCCTGGATTTGAAGTTTTGGGGGTCAGTAGTAATGATGAAATTTCATTATTCTCACAAACTGAAACTTCATGCACTATTTATTGGATGATGTTTTCAGAAACCTAAAATACGTTGCTTTTTATTATTTTCCAAATTTTTTTTTCACCTGCATTTACTACACAATTATGGGGGTGGAGAGGCGGATTGTAAACCTTGGTTCTAGAAATGTGACAATGGAGCAATAGCTCTCAAGATGAAAATATCGCTTCTGAATTTCATTTGCATGTTATCTTTAATTGCATGAACATCAATTTTAGCATCTTCCTGCATCTTTATAGCAAGTGTCATGTAAGAAATACTTACACTCTAACGGCACATTCACACTTAAACTGGTGAATAGAATTCAACATAAAAAGTACATAGATTTTCACTTCAAGTTACATCTAAAATGTTTGTCTTAATTTGAAAGTGAATATTCAATAATCATATCAGGATGCCATGCTAATTAGATATACCATAACCTGTGTGGTCACATGATCATTGATTATACACAAGTTGTGGATTCCAGGAAGCACGTTGAAGTAGGCATTCAGCTATTAGATTTTGCAAAGGCTGAAGCTGAAGCTGAAGAGCGAATAATGTACAACCTCCCAGGCTGAAGGTGATCTTTCAGTTCATTCCTAATTCTTCCCTTCAGCCAAAATGTACAAGGGTCATTGCGTGCAGCAAGGCCCAGCTGGCAGAACTTGAGAGGGAAAGGAAAATTTGACCTTGGCTGTTAATTGGGGTTTTGTCCAAGTCGAAAATGCTGACTAGAGTACTAACAAGAGCTCATGTTTATTGAGAGATCACTATGTACCAAACACTGCTAAGTTAATCCTCGAAGTATTGCTCAGTCCTTAAGACAACCCTACAGGATGATTATCATTTACTGATGTGGACCCTGAAGCTCAGGGAAGGTAATAGCTTGGGTACAAAGTCACACTGAAGGAAGTAGCGGAGCTAAGATTTAAATTTGGCCCAGATGTGTATTATTATTACATTGTTTCGCAGATATGACTGTGGCTTTTCTATTCAGTAGCATTTAAAGCTACTTTGTACTGATTCAACTGCAGCTCGAGGAGCAGAAAAAATAATACTGAGTGCTCACACTAATTCACTCCATAGTAGACATTTCATGCCCATTACCTCATTTAAACTCCACAACCAAACTGCTCAATAGCAATTATTTTCTCAGTTTTCCTGAATGAAGGAGCATACTCAGAGCTTTGAATCTGTTGCTCCAGTGTCACAAAATGGACAGTGCTGACATTCAAATTTTTGTTGGATTTTGAACCCATATTTCTTATACTGTATCATTGTTTTTTCTCAAGACACTCAAAAATATTTCCCAGGTAGATAACTCAAGAAATAATTCAATGAGCTGGGGGTGAGGGGCAGAGGGGAGGAGGGGTACCATGCCTACTGTCTCTCCTCTGATCCTAATTTATTTCATCCCTTTTTCTCTCTCATCCTCCACAGCTTAATCCCTGCTGAATCAAATTTCTTTCCTAGTCTGTCTTCATACTAATAGGTAGTATGTCACATACTTACCAATTATGCAAATACAGGTATACCTTGGAGATATTGCAGATTTGTTTCTGGACCACCACAATAAATCAGGTCATAATCTTGCTGGTAAAAAACTCAACTCTGCGAAGCACAATAAAACGAGATAGGCATTTCTGAGTTTGTTTCTTTAAGTGTAGAATGGGGATAATATCTACCTCAAAGGGATAATATGAGAATTAAAGTAAATGTGATTGTGTATCTAAATTGATGAGATTGGGGCCTGCCACATATAGGCATTCAGTAAATAATGATTGTTTTTCTGATATTATTAGGCTGTTTGGTTTTGCTTCTTATAAAATTGCTTTTGAAGAGTTCATTGTGCTTTTATAAATAGTGTACCATCACAGCTTGACATTCATCAGGATGGGACATTTTTATGTCATCTGTGTTCCAGCTCTGGCCTTAAGTCTACATTATTTTAAATAGGAGTTTTGGTTTTTTTTTCTTATGTGACTTTAACATAAAGCAATGCTAAAGTTAATTTTAAGACTGCTTTATACTATATACACATCCTATATTTTGTATACTGTATACTACAGATGTGAACAATGTAAAGCTTATACATTATTTTATATGATTACAGTCACATGAAATATTTCTTATGGTGACATTGGTTAATGAAATCCGATAAGTTTTAGCTGTACATTTTAACAGTAAGGTAGGGTGTGTGTGTGTGTGTGTTTACCCTGTGTGTTCCCCTTCTAAAGCTTATATTTTCAAATGTCACTTCCTACCTTTGGAATGGAATGCTTTCTTATATTCTGGCTGGAAAACTCCTGAACACTCTAAACAGTGAACTCAAACATTACTTCCCTTTTTCTTAGCACATTATGCTGTTTCTTCTGAACTTTATAGATGCCTTTATTATAATACTTATTGAATTATACTGTAATTGTTACATATCTGTTGTATTTTCTTTGATTCTGAGAATTCTTGAGGACATGTTTATTTCATCTTTCTGTTTAATCAAACCCCCAACCTTCTCAGCTCTCAAAAAATATGCCATGAGGTGGAAAAGGCCGATGGCTGGACAGATGCTGCAAAACTCCATTAGCAAAGATGTCCCTTGCTTCATGTTGGAAACAGGTGGTTATTTTCCTCTTTGTTCTTATGGAGAGACAGAGAGTTATGAGGTACGGGTAAATGGGGCTTTCTAGCACCTGGAATGCAGGTAGTAATGTCTCTGGAGTATTTAGGGGAGAAGATGCAGAATCTGAGCTTCTTACATAAATAGGCATAAAGATGAGAACATTTGTGAGAGCTCAAAAAGGTGTTGCATGTTACAGAAAAATGATTTTTTTTTTTCTGGAAATATAAGTGAAATGCCAAGAGCAAAGGCAAAATTATAAAGCAACTGCTCAGGTCATTGTCCTGAAATAGAAAAGTGATCCTTTCAATCTGGTGACTCACCTCTAACTAGAGTCAGTACTTCATGAAAAAAAAGGCAGGAGCTTTGAGACACTTAACAGTAATCTTATCCCTTCGCAGAAGTACCTTCCATACTCAAGCTGGTCTGATGATCTTTTCATGTCACTGGACACAAGGATTAGCAGGCCTTAAAATGTTATCCTATCAGTCTAACTTCTCATCTTTTCTCAAGATTGTGCTGGCAATTTCCCTTGACAGCTGATCACAGTGAGCACCGACAAGCTCTTAGACTTTCAAGACAGCAAAACACCCTGGAAGAATAAACGCCTCTGCTGCTGGAGGTCACAGCACCCAGAAAGTGATTAGAGGAAGCAGCTGATGACCTCTCCAGTGAGTTCTGTTATTTGCATCCAAGTCCAAGTCCAGAGTTTGCTGGCAAGTGAACTAAAACCATGACTCCAGTCTGAAGGATAAATCACACAGCTCAATCATGCTCTCTTCAGCTATAAGCCATACAACCTTCTAGAAAAGCAATCTGAACATTTTCAATCTATACAAAGTGTTACAGTTAGAAGAGAGGTATGATGTCTCAAGAGTAGCTTCTGAGTCCCCCAGGTCCCCCTGTGTAAAACCTATTGTAGGAATTCTACTTCGCTTTATATATTAACCTCATTGTACCTTTTGAAGTAGAGGTTCCTGAAAGTGTGCACAGGAAGTGTGCGCTTTCGGAATGAGTTTAACTGTGTCTGTGTGAAAGGGAGGTCACCTTGACAATATGTGCAACGTGCCACCTGTATTCCGGGGAGGGTCACCGAGATAGATGTGTTCACAACATGCTCTGACAACTGGCATGGATGGATTCCCAACTTAAATGATCATATCTGGTCTTGGTTTTGTAATTTTTTAAACAAAATTTGATTGATTTGAAGAGAAAGGTCGGGAAGGGCTAGTAGTAGTGGTCCTCTGGGCACTTGAAGCGCCCCCTCCACAAGAACAAAGAAAAAAGTAATTACTTGCTCTCAACCTGACGCAGAGGGTGTCTCTGCCAACAGATTTCTATAACACCTGTCTAGCCATCAGCCTTTTCTATCTCGCAGCATATTTTCTGAGGGGAAATTTATTACAGGAGGATTGGTTTTCTTTTTCAATCTTGAAATTAACAATAGAACCCTTCCTGTCATTCTAAATAGCTTAAATCCTGAAGAGACTCAAAAAGAAGAGAATACAGTATTGTGGCTCTCTTAAAATGTGCAGTGTCCTCAAGATTAGTTATAGTGGGCAAGGATTTCCAATAAATGACATACTATGTACTCTGTTTTGCTATTTCAGCTGTTTCATTGATTTTTCAAAGACTGATTTTATGAGTTTTTATTTTAAAAGTAAAGCCTGAGTAGGAAAGTTAAACAGTTGTTTAGATTTAATTCTACTCATCCTGGGAGCATTTTATACAGCCATCCCTCAGATATATTATGGGTTCGAGTCCAGACCACCGCAATGAAGTGAATAGTAATCGTTTTGCTGGTGGAGGGTTTTGCCTTCACTGTAAAACCTGTAACACCTGGGAAGCTCAATAAAGCAAAGAAGCATGAAAGGATGAGGATAAGAAAACATTCAGACTGTTTTTTTTTTTTTACTTGAATTAATTTGACTAGGTTTATATTTCTTATAACTTAATTTGTATTTCTTGTGCAAACAATCGACGGTCAAATATTGTTGAATGAAAGAATGCATGGGGCATTGTGTCCTAAATGCTCGGTATGTGCGTGGAGCAGACCCAGATGTCATACTTGCAATATAGTGGAGGAGACTGGCTTTACATATTTCATCTTGACCATAACAAGAGTGTCAACACTCTGATGCAAGAGACAGATGGTAAAACAAATGACTATTCAGTGTCGTAGTGTCAACTAAACAGGGTCAAGTGAAAGTTTGTCTTATTGATCATGTCCAATGGATATGTGAATGCAATAGAAAACTAGTATCATTAGCAAATAAAATAAATTGCACTTAATGAGAATTCCCCTTTAGCTGGATTTCCTCTCTCCCTTCTTCCCTCACTTCCTTCTTTCATTCTTTTTCTCTCTCTCTTTGAAATCTGCTACAATATTATGCTTGTACACATTTTAATTTGGTGCAGGACATGCATAACAAATAAAAACTAAATGTTAGAACACATATTTATTCCAATGACTGAGAAGTAATAAATAATTTTGTCACATTTGTAACATTCAAGTTTTACCTCTTATGGCTAATCTGCCAAACATTTGCGATTCCAAAGTGGGGGGAAAGTGAATTAACTTACAACAATAGATTACTGAACTTTTTAAATGTACCTTTCCTAATTCATACTTTCTTTTGCTAAAAAAATAAAAAATAAATCCCTCTCATTTTATTTTTACAGGTCATTGGAAAAGAGTACTGCACAACAGGATTATTATAAAGTGCTAAAAGATGGCACTTGTATCTCATTGGCATGTAGAGAGCTCATGTGAAACCTCTTTGATCTTCGCTGGCTTTTTAGCTGAAAGGATTTGGAAATCTTTTTGGCACTGGCAAAGACAGCACTCTGGTGGCTGTTTATAGTTGGTCAATTTTTAGCAATGGATAAGAAAGTCTTTGTTGAAGTCAGTTTATTAATACATAATAAGCAACATGTTGCCTTAAAGGCAAACAGTTACTTTTCGTATATCAAAAAATTCTCCCAATTTTTGCTGGCTTTCAAAGGTATTTAAAAGGGTACATTTTCTTTTCCAGTCTGCCCTATGCTGAGAGTTAGTTACTGCAACCCTCTGAGTTTGGCAGTTTTTTAGGTAAGAGGAATTTTTCATGGTGTAATTGATATCATAACCACTCAGCTGGACACAGGCTTTCAAGGGCAAGCGCATTTGCTGATTCGTTTGCATTTCCTACTCCAACTAAAAGAATTCAAAGACATGAAGAGTCTATTGTGAAAAATGCATGAATAATGCAAAAGTCATCCTGAAGGGGGCTATCAGGGTGTGCCAATGCAGTTATCACTTTCTAATAAAATCATGAAAAACTTAAATTGAAAAAAATATGTAACTCTCAAATTTGTTGAGGCAATAATAAAAGAGCACATATTTCCCCTGAAATATGGTTCCCCCGCCCCCCCCCAAGAAAGTCTTCCCCTCCACCAGCTTTATTGAGATATAGTTGACATTTAACAGTATGTAAGTTTAAGGTATACAGTGTTTTGGTTTGATACATTTGCAAATGATTACCACCATATCATTAGTTAGCACCTCCATCATGTCACATAATTACTATTTCTTTTTTTGTGAGAACATTTAAGACCACTTTCAAGTATATAATACAGCCTTATTTACTATAATTGCTATGTTGTGCATTAGATCTACAGAACTTAGTCATCTTATAATTAGAAGTTTGAGCCAACATCTCCCATTTCTGCCACCCTCCCCCTCCCCTCCCTTGGTAATTACCTCTCTACATTCTGTTTCTATGACTTTGGCTTTTTTAGATTCTGCATATAAATGATATCTACAATCTTTGTCTTTCTTTGACATATTTCACTTTACATAATGCCCTCAAGGTTCATCCATGTTGACACAAATTGCAGAATTTTCTTCTCATTTGTGGCTGAATAATATTCATTCATATATATATATATATATATATAGCATTCATCTGTTGATGGACAGATGTTTCTCTATCTTGGCTATTGTGAATAATGCTGCAAAGAACAGGGGAGTACACGTATGTGTTCCAGATCCCATTTTCATTTCCTTTAGATATATAGCCAGAAGTAGAATTGCTAAATCACAGCAGTTCTATTTTTAACTTTTTGAGGAGCCTCCATAATGTTTTCTATACTTACTGTACTCATTTACATTGCCATCAACAATGCACAAGGGTTCCTTTTTCTGTACATACTCACTGACAATTGTTATCGCTCATCTTTTTGACAATAGCCTTTCTAATAGGTATGAGGTGATATGTCATTGTGGTTTTGATTTTCAATTCCTTGATGATTAGTGATGTCGAGTACCATTTCATGTACTCATTGGCCATTTTTCTTCTTTGGAAAAGTGTCCATTTAGTTACTCTGCCCATTTTTAATTGGATTGTTTTGTTTTTTGTTTTGCTTTTTGCTATTGAGTTGTTTGTGTTTTTATTTTGGTTATTAATCCCTTATCAGATACAAGATTTGAAGATATTTTCTCCCATTCTGTAGGTTACCTTTTCATTTTGTTTATTGTTTCTTTTGCCGTGCAGAAGCTTTTTAGTTTGTTGTAGTCCTACTAATTAATTTTTGTTTTTTGTTGATTGTACTTTTGGTATCATATCCAAAAAATCATGGCTAAGATCAATGTCAAGGATCTTTTTCTTGTTTTCTTCTAGAAGTTGTATGGTTTCAGGTTTCCTGTTTAAATTTTCAATCTATTTTGAGTTAATTTCTGTGAATGGTGTGGATATCTAGTTTTCTCAGCATCATTTATTGAAGAGACTGTCTTTTCCCCACTGAGAATTTTGCTTGCCTCCTCAAATATTCAATTGAACGTATATGTGAGGGTTTATTTCTGGGCTCTCAATTATGTTTCAAGAATTGCCTGAATTCCTCATTACATAGGCTTGGTGAGGTGTAAAGCCTACTCCTACTCTAGAGGTCCACTTTTCTAGCTTCTCTTGTACTTTTTGTGGGGTAAATAACTCAAGCCCATCTAATCAGGTGTACCTGGATATGAACTGGGGTTAACGATGCACGATAAGGACACAAAGAATCTTTGCTGGCAGCAGAGGAGATGGTAGCCTCATCCCATTTCCCTGGGCAGTAGAGGCAACAACGGTGGTGTCCAGAGTCCAACTATGGCAGGCTGTGTTGTCTATAGTTCAAGGGATGACAGTGGAGTTCTCTTTGGACTATTTTTATGGCTTGATTTTGACTGCTGGCTGCCTAGGGTCCAGGTCTGAGTTTTTAGCCTGCTTGACTGTTTAGTGACATGCTGGTTAATATTCTTTCACTAAATTCCCTTGTTACTTAAATCAAAGTTGTTCTTTTTTGTTCTTGCAGCCTTGTGGATCATGACTGACAAACACATATATTGGTAAAACGAGCTCGCTTTGCACGTTTAAAATGCATGGGAGTCTATGTTTCACTACATTGAACCGTTTGTACAAGTTGAGCCACCACAGTGTTGTAAGCAACGAGTATATTGGTGCAGTAGAATCAAGGGGAAGAGGTTACACGGCTGGGAAACACAAAGGGGATCATTCGAAATCTAAATCTACACTGTCTCGTACACAACATAAACTATACACAAAATTGTTTTGAACATGGTTAAATCCTACGCAAATATAACGAATGATGCCAGTATACTATCATGTGAAAGTAGCTTTTTTACGTTGCTTAACACAGTTTGGTAATAAATGAGATGACGGGATTGCTGGGGATGTCCTTGGAGAAAAGTTTTATTTGATGATCACCTTGAACATGCTAAGGATTCCTTCTCACAAAAGGTGGGCTAACTTCAGGGTTGTTATATTATACCCATTGTCTGATTGGAGGTACACAACAGCCCAGTAACGAAGGTGACACAGGAATTATTCTGACTTTCTTGGTGAGATTCCTGAGGGTCAGTACAAATTAGACACACGGCTAAGATGTGGTGTGATATCGTCTCAAACCCATCCTTCTGACTCTCAGCCCCGTCTTCTGGCCACCATGAAGGAGCCGGAGAGACTAGTCTTCTCACTAGATTTCTTCACTTCCAAAAACTGAGTTCTTTTTCTGAGATATTGATTTATCTATACTTTTCCCCAAAATGACTCAAAAAACATTTGTTGCTCACTAAAATTTATGAAATTCTATGTTTTGATATGATGGCAAAACCAAAGATGTTGACATTTCTAGGTTACTGCAAGCACATCCTTCACAACACCTCCTACTTAGTGTCTGAATCCTGAATGATCTGATTCTCCAAGATCCAAGATTATCCTTTGCAGGTCAGCCGAGAAAAGTCCCTTATTTGCCAAGGAAGCATAACCCAAATGTTCCCAAGGCTTCAAATGTTATGTGTACACATGAGGACACACTGGCATGAATGCCCAAATTACAATCACCATTTCCCCGTATACTACTCACACAGACTTCTAACCCTCTGAAAAATATTTCCTCCTTTCCAAAGTATGTTGGTGCATTCACCTTAATACAGGCACAAATTATTCTGTCTCTCTCACAAAAAATGCACCTCGAATGTGCTACTCAGAGCTCCCTGCTCCCTCTCCAGATCTGCAGACCTGTGCCAGACACCCTGACTAGTGCTGGGACAGCTGGCCAGTCCCCTGTGTAATGCCGAGAACTTCACCCTTCTTGTGGGTGGTGCTGAGCAGAGGATGGTGATGGAGTGGCAAGGGTTGTCCTGTGGCAGGGTTACCTGGAATCCAAAATGTAAAGTTTAGTAAGGCAGTCCTTTGAGTTTGCATTTAAAGCCCTTTCAGCTTCCAGGGCACTGAACTGGTTAAAAAACTAGCTACCACACCTTTGCAGAAACCATTACTCCTCCCTAACTCTAGGGCCCAGCATTTGAACTTCTTAGAATAAACTTTCTCTTTGAGACTAATTTTGATTTGTATTTTGGTCTTCACCAAATCCCTTCTTCAGCTCCGCCTCTGTTCCAACAAATGTGGCATGTGTCTGAACACCAAATGCGGCAGAATTTATGGTTTTTGACTAGGAGGCTTTTGGGCCCTTATATAAGTCAGTGGCTGGAGATGGGCTCCAGGGAAGTGTTTTTCTTAGGAGTACCCAAGAAGCTCTTATGCACCTCAGCTTAGATTCTCTCCCAGCTCCATTCTGAGCACCCCCAAACTCAAAATGGAGCATAGAAAACACTTTCTAATCAAATTATTTGTACTGGGATGCCTTATACCCTAAATATATTCTCAGGGGAAACTTGACTTTAAAAGTGATTTCTCAAATAAAACAAGAACACAAGGAAAAGGCAGTAAATCCAAGTGTCCGTCAACAGATGAATGTGGTATATGCATGCAATTAAATATTATTCAGCCTTAAAAATGAAGGACATTTTGATATGTGCTACCACATGGATGAAACTTGAAGACATTATGCTAAGTGAAATAAGCCCCAAACAAAATGGCAAATGTTAAATGATTCCTTATAAATGAGATTCCTAGAGTAGTCAAACTCAGAAACAGACAGCAAAATGGTGGTTGCCAGGGGTTGGGAGTTGGGGAGAGGGAGAAGAGGAGTAAGTATTCACTGGGGACAGAGTTTCAGTTGGGGAAGTTGAAAAGTTCTGGAAATGGATAGTAGTGATCATTGCACAGCAATATGAATGTACTTAAAGCCACAGAAATGTACACTTAAAAATGATTACATTGGTAAATTTTTATTACGTATATCTTACCACAATAGAAAAGTCATTAAAAAAATACTCTCCAGAAGTAGCCACTGTTATTTTTCTTGTGTAAGCTCCAGGAATTTCACTATGCATATGTGTGTATATATGTATGTATGTATGTATAAGTGAAAGTATTATGTGTAAATGTGTGTGCATGTGCGTGAGGTTTTTTTTTTGTAGTTTCTCTTGATTTTTTAATTTTTACTTTTCAACTAGAGTTGATATTCAATATTATTTTATATTCGTTTCAGTTGTACAGCATAGTAGTTAGACATTTATATAATTTACGAAGTGATCCCCCCAATTAAATACCCACCTGTCACTATACATAGTTATTACAATGTTACCGACTGTGTTCCGTATGCTGTACTACACATCCCTATGACTGTTTTGTAACTACCAATTTGTACTTAATCCCTTCACCTTTTCACCCAGTCTCCGCCCCCCATTTGGCAAACATCAGTTTGTTCTCTGTATCTACAACTGTTTTCATTATATTTGTTTGCTTATTTTGTTCCTTAGATTCACTTATGAGGTCATATGTTTTATTTTGGTTTTTTGTCTTTCTCTGTCTGACTTCACTTAGCATAATACCCTCTAGGTTTATCCACGTTGTTGCAAATGGTAAGATTTCATTTTTTAATGCCAACTAATATTCCATTATATATATGTACCACAGCTTCTTTAGCCAGTTATCTGTTGATGGACACTTAGGTTGCTTCTGTATCTTGGCTATCGTAAATAATGCTACAATGAACATAAGGGTGCATATATCTTTTCGAGTAGTGTTCTGGATTTCTTCCAAAGTACACAAAAGTAGAATTGCTGAGTCCTAAGGTAGTTCTATTTTTAACTTTTTAAGGAACCTCTATACTGTTTTCCATAGTAGCTGTACCAGTTTGCATCCCACCAACAGTGCAGGAGGGTTCCCTTTTCTTCATATCCTCGCCAACACTGATGTTTGTCGATTTATTGATAATAGCCTTTCTAAGAGGTGTGAGGTGATAGCTCATTGTGGTTTTAATTTGCATTTTTCTGATGATTAGTGATGTTGGGCATCTTTTCTTTCACATGCCTATTGGCCATCTGTATGTCCTCTTCGGGGAAATGTCTGTTCAGATCCTCTGTCCATTTTTTAAATTAGATTGGTTTTTTGGTGTTAGGTTCTGTAGGTTCTTTATAAATTTTGGATATTAACGCCTTATCAGATGTATCATTGGGCAATATCTTCTCCCATTCAGTAGGTCATCTTTTTCATTTCGTAGATGGTTTCCTTTGCTATGTAAAAAATTTTTAAATCAGTGTAGTCCCATTTGTTTATTTTTTCTTTTGTTTCCCTTGCCTGAAGAGATATATTAGAAAAAATATATTAGAAGAGATATTAGAAAAAATATTGCTGAGAGCAGTGTCAGAGAGTTTACTTCCTATATTTTCTTCTAGTTTTTTGGTTCTGGGTCTTACATTGAAGTTTTGAATCCATTTTGAGTTTATTCTTATATGTGATATAAGAACGTGGTCTAGTTTTATTTTTTTGCATTACCTGTCTAGTCTTCCCAACACCATTTATTGACTAGACTGTCTTTTCCCCAGAGTATATTCTTGTCTTTTTTGTCGTAGATTTGTTTGCTACATAAGCATGGTTTTATTTCTGTGCTCTCTATTCTGTTCCATTGATCTATGGGTCTATTTTATGCCAGTGCCATACTATTTTTATGGTTTCATTCTTTAGTTTTAAAACTGAGCTATTATCTTGGAGGAAGGATTGAGGAGAAGAAACTTGGCTCTTTTATAAAAATGATATTTATTCATTAAATGCTTTGTGAAGTACTATGTTGATTACCTTCCCTTTGCCATAATTTAATCTGTAAAGCAAACAGGTGAGGAAGCAGGGTCAGAGAGTTCCAGTTGTTTGCCCAGCATCACAACTAGCAATTGGTAAAGAGACAAGACTTCTGCCCTCAATTATTGGGCAGCAATGGTCCACATAGCTAATTCATTCACAGAATCCATGAGAGCTTTCCTTTCATACTCTGTCTCTTCTTTTATTTTACACAAGAACTGAGCTCTAGAGATATTACATAAGCAGGAGGTGCAGCTTTAAAAACCCATCAGGACTCCTGACTCCCAAAATTTCATTCTCACACTTTCCTGGGTTGGCACAAAGAATGTTGAAGAAGACATTTTTCCATAATGCTGCTTGGAAATTAATTGTACCTATAGGGCTGTGAGCCTTACTGGGCCTCTTTTCACACTGTGAAAGGCGGCAGGCGCAGTGGTGAGGAGCACGGACCCAACATGCACCCAGGGACTGACCCCAGAGCTCTCGACCTGGTGGGATGCTGAAGCCCCGGGGACTCCATTTCATGAGGTTTGTGACATAAACTCTGAATTTATATATGTGTTTGCCTTTTCCTGGGGGAAATAGTTCATATTGTTCATTATATTTTCAAAGAGGGTGGGGAAAAGGTTAAGAATTATTACTGTACAACATATGTAAAATGTCTGTTGAACTGTATTTCTTGTTGAAAAATTTAACATGTACAATTTCTTCTTAAAATATTTCTCCTTTAGAAATTCCTCAACTAACAGAGGTAAGGGTCTGTTATTTTACCATCAACAAATGCATAAACAATTAACAAATTATTTTCTTCCCAGAGATTCCAGCTCCCTTTTTTCTGGAATCTTTCAAGTTTGAGAAGCAAAGTTCTCCTGAACGTCAGAGAGGCTACACAGATGAATTGTGACCCCAACACTTTGGGCGTCATTTGCTCCCCCAAACGTAAAGTCGTGGTTGTACTGATGCAGCTGTCCATATTGTCAGCACGGGGCCCAGGCTCCCGTGGGGACACATTGAGCCTGACTCTAAGCCTCAAGCAGCAACACTATTTCTTTGACAAAGCAAGGCACTGGGGAGAGGGAAAGAAGGATGAGATGGCAGAGCTTGAACACTTGCAAGATTGATAACTGAATTTTGAATTGATCTAGAATGAGGCCTTTTTTCCCTCTCCTAAACTGCAAGTATTTGTATGCTCTAGGGTGTCTTTGGGGTAGGAAATTAACATAACTTCCTTCTCTCACAGTCAGGTCTTCCAGCCTCCCAGTGGGGTTTCTCTTTGAAATAAGAGTTGTGTGTGTGAAAGGATTCTGGAGCATGTCTTGGAAGCCAAGAAGAAAAGCAACCGGCCAATTTCCCATCCAAAGAGTAACCAAATACAGCTGTCACTTTAGATTGAGGTGCTTGGGAAATGATTTTTATTATTTTTTTTTTAAGAAGCAAGTGTATATTGCTAAAGAAAAGACCTAAAAAATGCCTTAGGAAATCAGGCTTTGATGATATAGTACAATATATGATTAAAATTTAGCAAGTTAGTTGATTTTTTTTTTAAGGAAAAGAAACTTCACAATTAATAATTTTTTAAAGAGACAAAATGATTGAATATTACCTTAGAAATACAAACCAGAGATATCCAAACACTTAGGGGGTATGATGTATTTACAGCCTGTTCCTATTTCCTTCTATATTGGCTGCATTCAAGTATGAGCAATTATTAAGGGAAGTTAAAATTCTCCTGTGTTTTGTCTACTGTGGGAGCTATAAGAAGATCTCAGCTGAAACAGGAAATATACGATAAATCCCCCTTTTATGCCTGGGAGTGAACATACTTTGTGGTGGTTGAAGTAATCATGTAACTTTGTGGGGGAAGCAGATAAATTATGTATTACTAAATAAATAGTCACTGCTAAATAATAACCTTTTATATTTGCCACCAAATATAATAATAGCTTGTATCTTCACTGTAGGTAGCACATAATCAACTGTGATATTGAATGAAGAGGAAGGCACTTGATACTGAGTTCCTAAAAGGAATGGGATTCCTGTGAGCAAATTAGACCAACAATGAGATATTGTATTTCATTAGATTAATATTAAAATAGTAGATGACTTAATAACTAGGAAATATTTTAGGAATATTTTTCTCAAAGAGTTTTTTAATTTCTGAGTCTGGGGCTTAGGATCTAAATGATGCCCGCACCCTGTCTTCCTTTTAGCTCATTCAAGATAAATTCAACATAGATATTCTTTCACTGGAAAACTTTTAAAAAGAAAGAAAAGAAGAAACAATCTTATTTTTTCTGAATAATTAGTTTGAAAAGTATATATTGAAGTCACCATATTATCTGTATTTGTACCAAATTATTTTTGTTGAAGTCACTGTACACCTCTAAATTTGGCCGTGTTTCTCCATACACATAGGCCCTCTCCCACGTCTGACTTTGCATCTCCAATTTATGACCTAATCAAGAGTGAATGGTATTGAGATGGAACTTATAAAGTGTATCCATTTTCCGGACACTATAGAAGATTCCAGTTTAATGCCTTTAAATGCTTGAAAAGTCTGAACTCCACATATCTCCAGTGTAAGGTTTTGATATGTGACTGTAGTAATCATTAGTCTCGCTACAACCAAAGCCGTCTCTAGGAAAAGATGTTTCTTCATACAGATGGAAGACTAATTCTGTCATAGGACCCATTCACTTCAAAAGGGATACAAGAGCAAGCGGCAATTCAGAATTTCGCTGTCAAATACATGCAGAAGCAGCTCAGAATCAGCCTTTCAATAGTCCACCTCTATTTTATTCATGGTCCTTGCTGTGGATATTGTGATTGTGGCTATAATCATAGGCATTTTGTGAATCAGAGAACAGACTACAAATACCAGAAGCTGCAGGACTGTTAACGATAGGATTCAGCCATAAGTGAGACACATTTCTCCTGATTGCTGAAGGAAAGGTTACCTCATGGCTACGAGCATTTTGAATAAATTAGGGAGAGCTTCAAAAAGGTGGGGGAAAACCCTACAGTCCAAACTGGAGAAAATAAAAGGGAATCTTCTTCTATGAGATCTTTATGCTGAGCCATTCAGCATATACGCTTTTCTATTGTATATGCTGTGTTTTTTAGAGTTTACTGTAGCTTAAATAATCATGAAAAAATGCGTTCAATAATTGTTCCTTCCTAATATTTTTTCATTCACAACATCTAGGTCTTCTGTCATGTACCAGGTTGAATACCAATCTTCTATAGCTGGAAAAAAATTTTCATATTTATTTCTTTAAAGCATTCTTCTTAAGAACCAGCATTCTACAGAGAGGATATTATACCAGAAATATTTGACTCTAAGGTGATATTCCCTAGTGGAGGTGACCACATTTCCTCCTCTGTTATTAAACTGTTATTATCCTAAATGGATAAAACAATAAGGAATTGGATACCAAAACAAATTTTCCTATTCTCTGTGCTACCCAGCTATCAGTACTTGGGGTGACAGATTGGCTCTCCTTTTGCTCGCCATATAAAGGTACAATGTGGAATAAGGTTTACCTTCACTTCCTAAATCTGAAGATGCTCCCCAGGTGAATTTAGAGTACCCATTAAAGCAACTGTTCAATACCTTTCTGTCATGCTTCAGATGTTAGGTAGCTTAATGTGCTAGAATCTGCGTTAAGTCAGATATACCTCAAGAGATCTTAGGAGGTCAAAAGCTGCCAGAGCAATGTTTCCTACCTGAGACCTGAGATGGTGGCTGTGACTCAGTTTTCATGTTATCAGGCCATATGGTACACGAGATATACCTCTCCTTGCGACTAAGCCCAAAGGGCATGAGACTATATGGGTAGAATTAGAGCTTGAAAAGTATAAATACATAAAAATTTGCATAATATTTTTTTTCTTTTAGGGTGAGTATGGTATAGTCTACTAATTGGCTTATATATGTTGTTCTCTCCTAGTGTAATCTACTTAAATAATTTTTTATATTATAAAGTAATACTTTTTATTGACAGAAACTTATGTATTAATTGAAGAAAATCAATATTTACTCAGGAAAAATACAAACAAGCAAAAAAACACAAATGTTAAATCTCAAATTCCATCTTTATTAGCATTTTATCTAAATATAGATATATAGATACAGATATATACATTCAAGAGCTATATGTATTTTTATATCTACATTTATATCCACTAATGTATCTACATCTACTCCATACATTTATTTATCTATTAACCAATTGATCTATCGATCTCAGTATCTATATCTACTTAGATGAGATTATGCACTACATACTATTTGATAACTTTTTAAAACTAAACATATCATGAGCATTTTTCCATGTCATTTTTTCTACTACTGTATAGCTTACTAAATCACTTTTAATGGTTTAATGCATAGTATTCCATAAAGCATACTTTTACCAATCCCCTATTATTTATTAGGATAAACTCACAGAGTCAAAATTGTAAGGTTAGCGTTTCAATGACACTGTCCTCCAAATGGTCTGTTTCTATTTCTGTTTCCACCAGCAAGGTTAGAGAGGGCCTGCTTCCCTGCCTCATTAGCAAACATTACTTTAACCTTTTTTTTTTTTTTAGGTGAGGCAACCCTTGGTTGACTTCACAGATTGCAAGGACCTTGTCAATTTACAATCCCTTTTTCTTTAAATCTTTTAAGCCTACAACACCTTGTCTTCCTAGGTGGTCTCCCATCCAAGTACTAACCAGGCCTGACCCTGCTTAGCTTCCAAGATCAGACGGGATTGGGCTTGTTCAGGGTAGCGTGATCCTAGACTGCCTTAAGCTTTTGTAGGCTGTTCATCATCTGAACAGCTCAAAGTGCCACACAGGCATCCACTTGACAATGTCTTCTATATTAGGTAGGGGAGTGAAAAGCTTATGATGGGTTTAGAGAGGAATATTCAATATATGGCTGAAGTAGGGAACTAAGATTAGGTTAAGCAAAGACCAAGAATAGACTCTTGCTTAGCTGACTTTCCAGTTCTGTTTCTTTCTTTTAGCTATATTGCCAAAATTTCACTTAGCTACATATTCAGAGTGGCATGGTTCATTTTGTAACGTTCAAAAATTTCTTCAGAGTTTCAAAACAAATAGAGATCTAATAGAATTTAGTGCAGGGCAACTTTCTATTACCAGGACAAAATAGGTTTTAAAGAGAGAGACCTGTAAAAAGAAACTAAAACAAATGTCTAGATATTAAAATATTCTTCAAATAGAATAGGTGAGAAAGTATAAATTAATTATAAAAGATTAAATTTTCTGATAATACTCATTGACTTAAGGGAATTATACTGATTGGAAAATGCATTTGCTAAGAACAAAGCACTTCAAAAATAGCTTGAAGATTTTGCTAAGTCTACAATATGCCAGAATTTTCAAGTTATAACCTATGGTATTTACTAAGATCTCCACAAATTATCTGCATCTAAAAAGAAGTAGCTCTGAGGGGTTGCTATAACCTCAATGCTACACACCTAAAGGGAGATTTACTACAAAATGGAATAATCTGCATTGCATCGATGTAGAATATCAACAAAAACACATGAAAATGCAACATGGAAAGAATGAATTTAATGATAAAGGTTGGCCTGGTCTGGGGCATAGGTCAGCATCCCAAGAGTCTACTAGGTCAGCATCCCAAGAGTCTACTAGGTCAGCATCCCAAGAGTCTACACCTTAGTGGTGCCTGTCATTCTTGCATATGCACTCTCCTCTAGTCACTCTTTTGTCCTTCACACTCATCTCTACATTCCTTCTTCCATTTCCTCTTTTCTCTATATTTCAATCTTTTCTTGTTTTTTGTCCCTTTTCCTTTATTTTAAGTTCTCTGAGGTGTTTAGAGCCTTGTCCAGTGGAGGAGAAAGAGGGAATCTGCTTCTAACTGTGATTTCTCATATTGGCTCACTTTACCTCCAGTGGAACACTGCTGTTTCCTTAAACGGGCAAACATATAATGGAAGGGAACCTTAGTACGATTCAGCATGAAGCATCATCCTTCGGCTGTAGGTGGTACAAGGAGAATACAGCTGCTGGAGTTGATGATATTGAATGAAGTGGGTCAGGAGTCTGACAGCTCTGGGTTCGAATCCAGCTCTACGAATCATTGCTTTGCTTTTGGGATGAGTTAAAACTCACAGTGTTTTAGTGAGGATTAAATAAGATAATATATCTCAAGTGTTTAGCATAGAGTTTGGCACACAGAAAAAAAAAATTTAGCAAGTGGAATAGACAACTGTTTGGGACTCCATTAAGCATGCGGACTCCACTAGGTGTTACTGGAGGTAATTTTGCCCCCTTAGAGTCAAACATCATTTCATTAACCGCAGAAAATCCAAAGCCTTCCTAAAAATGTCAATGAATTCCTGAGGGGCTTCTGGTCTTGGTTACCTATGGTTCCAGTTTCCTACATCTGCCAAATTATTTGTTAAGGGATTGTCTCACCATCCCATGAATTTGTCCATATTTAGTGCTACTTTGAACTGATAAATCACCCAGAGATACACACACACACACACACACACACACACACACACACACACACACACACATACACGCACGCATCTCTCAAAAGATATTTGTAAGTAGAATACTTGACAGAAGTTTCAGGTAGAGGGATTTACATTACAGATACATTAACTTACAAATTAAATGTTGAATATTTTGGATTGTCTGTAATTTTTTTTTTCAATTACAGTTGACATATATTACAATAGTTTCATTAGTGATTAGCCATAATGAAGTGATTACCCCATTAAGCCTAGTACGGATCTGAAACCATACATGATTATTATTATATTATTGACTATATTTTCTGTGTTGTACTTTATATTCTCATGACTTTTTGTAACTAGAAAATTTGTACTTTTTAATTCCTTTTTTCACCCATCCCCTAACCATTTTATTTGGCTGGGTTTGTGCTCACCACGGTTAGATGAGATAAACCATGGAAAACACTTAGAACATCTCTGGCATTAAGTGGTTAGACCATTACTTTTATTTTATCACAATTGTTGTTATCTGGCTGCCAACCAGCTGGCTTGCCCCCCTCTCTCTTCTTTATCTCTTCTCTGTCTTCTGCCACCCACATTCCTGTTTGTTGTCTTGGCAGCTGCTGACCTCTAGTTCTGTCATTCATCCAAGGTGTTTATGAAAACATTTTCTAAACAGAGATATTTCCTTTCTAAGGATTCTGTTGCCAGATGTTAATATGAATTTTTTGTTTTTGTTGCTCCACTACTCATATTTCAAGCTTATAAAATGAATTTATTTAGGAAGACAGTTCCATATGTACTTGGATTCAGATCAGATTTATCCCTGTGATAAACAATCGTTACCTACTAACTACCCACTTTACTTATTGACAAAATAATGTGTTTCTTATCTTTGTTACAAGAGTGTGTGCTCCTCAATGGCAAGACTGTATCTAATTCATTTTAGTTTGACACAGAGCTTTGCATGTAGATGGATGTAATACACAGTAAATGATTGACTCTTTCTTTTTCTCTACCATCGTGGTATGTGTGGTTGACTCTTCCTTGTCATGTCTTCTACAAGACTTTCAGGGTCAAGTGATTTCTGGTGAAGAAACAAAAACAGAGTCATTTCATTCTCCAATGACTTCAAAAGAAAACTCACAATAAAATCATGTACAACTCTATGAAGAGACACTGGAGAACCAAGCCAGGTCTATATGAAATAGCACATGCAATGGCTCACATTGATGCTGTATCAAAGGCACTAGCGTTTTACCCTATCGAGCTGGAAAACTGCCACTATCGGGACAGTTGAGCATAACTTTTTCTTTATGCTTTTGTACTCGTAGGTTGATTCAGTGATAAATACATGAGACCTTTCGGTTGAGGAAAAAATAGCTAATTAAATGAACAGCTTGAACAGTACCAAGTATATTCAGTTCCAGAAGAAAGAAAAGAGCCAACAGTCTTTTAAGGTAGTGTGGAAAATTGAATCCATTCACTCCTTTTCAGAGGGCTGGAAGAGGTGATAACAGTTCCAGGGAGAGACCACACCCCTGCCCAGCTGAGCCCACTGGCAGAAGGGCATTCTGGGAAGCTTCAGTGTCACTCAGTTCCCAGCAAAGCGGGAACGGAAGAAACCCGTGTGGGAGGGAGCAGGTGGTCTGGAGGTTTGTAGTGTGTGTGCACCTGCTTGCTCATGTATGTGCATGTGTGTGTATCTGTATGGGATGGGTGTTGAAAGGCAGGGTGGGGTGGTGGTCTTCTCATCTTTGTATCTAGCTGAGCCTTTTCAACAGCTTTGGATGCATTTGACATTTAAAATAGTCTTGTAGGCATCTTACCAGCCTCGTGCATAATACAGTTTAGGACATTTTATATGAAAGAAGATGTTTATATAATTTCTTAGAAGTCAAAGGTCAGTCTTCACCATCTGCAAACCCGTTGACTCCACAGCACGCCTGCTCTTCCTGGTATCATTTTCCTGATAACTGAGATATTCCTGTATTTGACTTTCCTTAAAAGGAAGGAGAGAAAATGAATGATTTTATTAATCTGTAACCTATTAGCCTTTATTGAAGACCAGCCTCTCTAGGAAGCAGCCAGGGCAGCCCTACACCTGCCACCTGAAAACCCACCTTGGCAGAGCTCGGTAGCTCAGTTATTTATACTAGAGCTAAGAAAAATTGTTACATTTAGAGCTGGCTAGGAAAACATATAGAATGAGGGGTGAGTTATTAGTGTGGTGGTTCATAAGATAGAAAGAAGTAGAGTAGTAAACAGCTGATGAGGAGGAAAGTCAAGGAAACATGATGGAAGAGAAGCAAGAGGGGGAAAGGAGAAAAGGAGGGAAACAGGGAAGAAGGAAGAGAAAGAGGTGTATTGTGTGGGGGATTCTAGGGTCCACTAAGGGTTTATACAATGTTGAGAAGTGATCCCCAACCTTTTTGGCATGAGGGACTGGTGCTACTTATGAGAATCTAATGCCTGATGATCTGAGGTGGAGCTGAGGTGGTGATGCTGGCGGGGAGCGGCTGCAAATACAGATGAAGCTTCCCTGGCTTGCCCATCTCTCACCTCCTGCTGTGCAGCCTGGTTCCTAACAGGTCATGGACAAGTACCAGCCTATTGCCCAGGAGATGGGGACTCCTGCTGTAGAGGGAGTAGGACCTGGTAGTGGGGGGATCAGGTACCCATCACTCTCTAATTATGGCATCCAGTCACTGAATGCCTGTCTGTTCATCACTGTAAACTCAAGGCCTAGAAGAATGCCTAGAACAGAGTAGATACTTCGTAAATATTTGCCGAGTGAATGAATTATTTTCATAAAGACAGATCATTCTCTTTCTGTTTTCCATAGTTTAAAATAGATTGAAAACTCTCTTCATCCAGGATGCTTATTGTAAGGTCCATAGCAAGGGCTGAGCTGACCCAGTTTTTTGGGACTCTCAAACTGGGGAGGGTACCTGGAACCAGCTTGAGCTCCGCCTAGATGGGGACTGGATCACAGATATGCCTACAGTTTCTAGCGCAGGAGAAGCTAGCAACAAAAAGTCTTGGAGTGAGAATTTCCAGCATAGTTTTGCCAATCCTTCCATAAAAACACTTTGCAGAAACCACAAAGGTAGTCTCCTTAGTCACAAAGGACACCATTGTGCAAGCTGCCTCATCTAAAGCCAGAAATTTCCTCATTGACAGGCACCAGAACTGTTATTATGTGGGGGGAGAAATCTGAAGTTAATCCCCATGTTTCTATTGGAGATAAGGAGCTCTTACCCAGAGGAGGATGGCAATTATTAATTACCTATTTCCTTTAATGAGAAAATATAGGTAGTGAGTTCAGAATGGGGCAGGTGTGTGTGTGGGGGATATCCAAGTTATATCTGAGCAGAGTAAATACCATAAAACTTGGAAATGCTTGAATAGGCAATGTGCCCACGTGATAAAGGGATGGAGGATTTGCAGGATGGTTAGAGAAGCTTTCAATAAAAAAAAAAAAAAAAGATCCCCCCCCCCCACACACACCAAAACAACAACAATGACAGCATCTATTTGGCCTTCTTACATGGTGGCTCTCTTCTAAGTGTTTACAGGTATCCCATTGAATCTTTACAACTACATTGTGAAGTCAAGTGCTGTTATTATTCCATTTTTTAGAGGAGGAACTGAGGCTGAGAAGGATTTAGACACTCTCTCAAGGTTACACAGAGTTGGTAGCCTTCTCTAATGATGAGCAGAAGAAACAGCTGATTTGGGGAGCCCTAACCCCAGAAGAATCAAAATGAGTGTTAAAATCCTAGTAGGCTTCCACGTCCATTCTAGCAGTAAGTGGGAAGCGTACACCTGAGAGCGTGACTCAGTGGTTTGCCAACTTTGAAATCTTCACATGTTGGTTCTCTTTGTCATTCCTCTCAATTTCCCCATCAAAATTCACTTTAAATTTTAAGTGAAAAGAACTTATCTCTAGGGGCAGTAAAGATGATTGAGGTGGGGACCAAGAGACATGTCAGAGATGGCTGTCCTTGGGCAGGGTCTGTGGAAAAAAGAAAGCACAGGGCACAGGCATGTAAAGAGGACTTGGAGATGAGCAGATAATTCCAGAAAATGCAGGCAATGTAAATCATGAAAGCAGACTCAAGGCATCACTGATGGAGGTTTTGGAATATTCTTTTCTGAAGGAGTTTGGATTTTGGAAACGTCTAGGCTTTGTTTCCTAGATCTGTGTTTTTGTTAACACTCAAAGAAGGTGTGGTTTTTTGCCTCTTAGCCATAGCATCTGATGCTCTGCCCACCCCACATCTCCAAACTGAAGTGGTTTGCCCTAACACAGGCAGCTGCTTCCCCTGCTGACTTCTGAAGTGTTGCTGAGAGCTTGAAGAGCTCTGAAAACAAGTAATTTTTTTTAATTGAAAACTTTTATTTGAAAAATGGTGGAAATACAGTAACATAAAAACTATCCCATCTTTTTATTATCATGATATAAAGTAAGTGGATACATGCCCCCTCCCTCTGCTTACACACACACACATTTAGTCCTGGCCTCCAAGGGAAATTTTACACCCTGTGTTTTGCTTTCCTCTTCCAGCTTGTTCCTGCAGAGACTTGGTGATATATGTATATTTCTCCCCCACAAAATGAAGTAATGCTAAGTATATTCGTTTGCATTTTTTTCCACTTCATATATCATGAATTTATATGTAGGTCACAATGGGCAAATTTACCTCATTCTTTTCAATGTTGCACAGTGTCACTTTCAGGTAAACTACCATCCTTTGTTGACTCAGGCCTCCGTCAACACTATTTATGTTATTTCCAACTTTCTGTTACAAACTATCCAGCAACAAGTGTCCTTATAAAAGTAGAGCTTAATTTAAGAGAATTCACCTTTTTCTATGGTTTTTATGGTTTTAGCCGTGCAAAGCTATTGTTCCTGAAAAATGATAAAGAAAAGCATTATACTCTAATAAAATATAAACACTGTGACTATTTGCATAAATTACAGTGTTCATTTCATGTTTTTGCCACCAAAGAAAGCCAAAAGGGAATAAATGAAATCCAGAATTTTGGGCATAGTTCATCTAAAAAGTCTGTATTCTTAACAGCTAGGGCCATAACTCCTACATTGGCCAAACGCAGCGACACCAACTTTGACAAAAATTCTTTCACAACGTTACAATGTGGACAAAAAAGAGACCACATACTGAATCTGACAAGCTCAGCGGAGGCCAGCAGGGCAGGCCCTTGTTAAGGGTGGAAAATTTTCCAGTAAGCCGTCATTAAGGATTTATTTCTGATTCTGTTAACCAGGGTGTGGTAATCTGCTCAAAGATATACAAACGGCCAACTTCTGATTCTGTAATCTGCTTGCTTGTTTTGATGTTAACCAGGGTGTGATCATCTGTTTACTTGTTAACCAGTGTGGTTCTAGGCTTTATAAACTGCCTCTTTTGGGAGCTTGGGACTGATCTCTTCTAACCAGTCAGTTGCCTGCCGGCTAATAAAGGTTCACAATTCATCTCAATTGGCTCCATGGGTCTTAGGTTTGAGCAAACCACAATACCCTCTAAACTCAGAGATTGAAACTAACCACAAAGGATGGTCTGAACAAAAAAATCCTAACTGAAAGCCAGTAATCATGGATAGTCAGGTCATAGACCTGTAGCTTCCTTGACAAAGGTTAATCTTTACCTCAAGTGAGCCTGTTTATTGTCTTTTTGCGTCTAAGATAACATACCTTTGAAATGTCAAAGTAATCTTCTCTAGACCCCTCGGGGCATAACCTCCAACCAGACTACAAGACCACAGAAACTGTTAGATATCTTGTGTCCCAAATACCATCTCTACGGACTGGTAATGTTAATTATTAACTATCCCGTACCCATCAATGTAAAAGAAGTATATGCCTCTCTGTTTTACTTTTTATCCAATCCCAGAGATCCCCTGCTTGGTTATCTCTTAATCTACCATCAACAGTTTTCAAGTAACCTTCCTTATATAGCCTCCTTTGATTCTAAGTATAAAATAAACTGCAAAACTGACATTCCCTGGAGCATTTTTTCAATCCATTGAGATTTTGCTGCCCAGCAATTGTCATCAGTTTGGCTCAAATAAACTCAAAAATTCTCTAAAGTTTTGAATGTTTTTTACATCAACAATAGTAAGGAAACTTTATTCGGTAGCAATAAAGTTTTGTCTTAGTTTAGCCATTTGATGGTTCATGTTTGTCTGAAAAAAACTACCTAACATGCATCTGCCAAAGAGCATCACATGCACAAAATAAGTGAAATTTTAGTTTGATATGCCATCTTGAAACAAAATGGCAGTCTAGGAGGATTTTTAAATTAATGTAACATTTTGTAGGTTTCTGGGAAATACTTAATGTGAATAAGTTATTATAGAGGCTTCAATTTTAGGTTTATATATTAATCAAATTGTAATGGAAAGTCTAACTCTTTAGAGTTTTTCTAATTAGTTTACTTTAAAACAAATGGATTTAAAATTTGTTGCTGGATATTCATAAACTTTGAAGGGCTCTATAAATTAAACATTAAAATCCTATTTTTAATTTATTATTTTTAAATTTACATATAGTTGGTATACAACGATAATGTATTATATTAGTTTCAGGTGTACAATATAATGATTTAACATTTATGTACCTTACAATGTGATCACCACACTAAATCTAGTAATCATCTGTCAGCTTGCAAATTTATCACCATGTTATTGACTATATTTTCCTTTATCTTTTCCACCTAATCCCTCCATTTTCCTCCTCTCTGGCAACCCTCAATTTGATTTGTTTCTATGAGTCTGTTTTTGTTTTGTTTTGCAAAAATCCTATACTTTAGAATAGAATGGAATGCTTTTCTAAAGAGTTGTATTTTGCTTTGTTTTAATCCAATTTCAAATCCTCTGTCTTGTCTTCATATCATGCTGTGCTGTATATGTAAAGGCCATAGGCAGATCTTAGCTATAGTTGATGGCATCATTCACAAGTGTAGACTGTCTTGTCTTTCCTGGGGGTCATAATAATGAGACACTGAATCTAATTCTAACCTATGGTGCTTCATTTGTCAATTCAGAGCCATCTAATCAGAGATAGAAAGGGAGAAAGAGATGGTGTCGATAAATAGCCAGGGAAAATGGCTGAGAATATTTACTCTCTCGCTGTCACCGAGAACTTTATTCCCAACCGTAGGGGGTTTCTCTGCATGTCTCAATTACTGATTTTTTTCTCCTTCCTCTTTCTCCTCTAAATTATCATTATTAATGAAACAATTAATATGTAATTCTGATCTAATAGAGTGATCTAAGCTACATAAATTTGAGAGTTGGCTTATCATTGAAAATGGGTTTTAGAAGCCGTTATATATCAGCAACCAGATAAGTCAGAATTCAGTTATATTCAACCTGGCTTTTTGTTCTTAGTCAAATTTGTTTACGTTAATACAGAGATTCAATCATAGGGTGGGTAAATGGTTTCTGTTTTCTAAGTGCTTAAAATGTAAACATAGCATTGATTTAAAAATAAGTAGAGGGCATAAGAATGGAGTATATAGATATAGGTATATATGTGTGTGTACAGTGAGAAAAAAAGAAAGAGGAGGCGAGAGAAAGAAGATGCAATGGGGTTTGAAGATCACAAGGAGGAGTTATTTGTCCTCTGGAGTATTTGCAAATGTAAATAATTTTCAGACCATGTTAGCTCTCAAGTACAGAGATACATTTTAAAGCTTTTAATTTCATTTTCTTCTCTGCTCCTCTTGTATTTTTACCTTTATTAGTTTGAAAGTTACAAGTTCTTTTGTAGTTTTTGTAATAGTTACCTTAGACATTTCTTTGAAGGACACATTTAACCTAACAGTCTAATGTTAATAATTAGACTATTAACAATAAAAGATTTTAAAATGTCTTAGTGCTAATCACCACTCCCTTTGCAATTACATGCTATTACTATCTAGTAAGTAGGTATCTATGAGTGGATAGTTTTTTTAAAATGAAGAAATCAGGAAAGATCAGTCAAGGATTGACCAGATGTATATTTTTATAAACAATTTATAATTAAGCGATAATGGAAATGTATAGGAATTTTTACTTCTAAGGCATCAATATTTTGTAACCATTCTATATCATGGGGGAACATATCTGTGTCCTGACTTGAGTCTTGGTTCACAGGCCCAGGTGAACATGCTCAGAATTCATTATTTTTATCAGAGGGGAGTTACAAATCAAACAAGCAGGAGAGTCTTAGTGACAGTAAATGATAAATATGGTAGGATACATGTTGAATTACAAGTGGATTCACACAGAAGCTCAGCAGTTTTCATGGATCGTGCCTCAGAATCTCATATGCTTTATGGCTGTAAGCCACAGTACAGATCAGATTCCTGAATAGTACTCATATTATAAAAAGGTGTAACACAATTTTGGCCTTATGAAAACATACAAAATGTCAAAAGCACCTTCAGTCTGGGTTTTCTGGGGGCAAAAAGGGTTATTCAGCACACCATCTGTTCGTCTTATATTTATGTAGTACTTAATCCTCCAGGGCATTTTGGTTTATAGATAGGCAGAGAAGAGGCAATTTGAGAGGAAAATTGCTTGGAGGGTCATGGCACACGTGAGAAAAATAAAAATGGTGAGAGTTGAAGTCCTGGTAAACAGTATTTTGTATTTATCATGTCTGACTTATTTATTCTTTGTGATCATGTTTATAAAAAGTAAACAATAGTTTTAATAAGAACAGTATTTTAGCATCAAAGAGTCTTTTGGGAATTGTATCCTTCTTGGTGACGTATTATTGAGGCTCTGCACAGAGGTTTTGTAAGTATCCATATTGTAGGAGAGCTAGACTCCAGGGACATACAGTTGTCTCTCATGCCAATGGGGTGAAATTACACTCCTGGTAAATCTTGAAGAAGTTCAGTAAACAAACCCCTCTCAACAATCCAAATTAGAAACTGATTGGGAAAACAAGTTATAGCAGAAAAACTGATGGATATTATTACTAACAAAGTTGATTGATTGGAGAATGTGCCTTTAGATATATGGCTAACAGTGCCAGTTTTGACCCCAGGATTAATAAGAATTAAGTATTCAGTCACAGGAGTGCTGGCCCATTGCTGAGCCACTCCGAGAAATGACCACACAGGGCAAAAAAGAGGGCTTGAAGGGCTCCAAAGGAGAGAGAAAAACCCAGCCACTTTCTTTGTTAAAATTCACAGGTCAGAAAAGTCTCTCCTCCACTCCTCTCTATGGAAATACCTGCTTGTGTGTCCACTAGCATTAAGTTAATCCCTATCATCCTTTCAACCTGTTTTTTTGCTGTGCCTCTTCATTCCTTTTGTTCTTTCCTTTGTTCTCTCTCCCTGCCTAGAGTGTTAGGGAGGGGGCTTCATGCTGTATTGACCCTGGGCAGCCAGCAAACATTTTTCTCTGCATTTTCTCCTAATAATTTACTTTGATCATATACAGTAGCCTTAGGGATATAATAGAAATATTAGTTATGCCCATTTACATATGCAAAAATGAAAATATATATACTTTACCTATTTTAAGATCTGTAGATGAAATGATGCAAATATTAGTTATCTATATTCAGGAAAGAAAAAGTAAATTTGTACTTAGGTTGAAAACAAGAAATGTGTGAATACCTAAGGAACATAACATTTATTAAAAATGTAAAATATGTTTACTTAAAGACAGAACCTGGAAATTTGTATTTCTCTAGAGGAAGCAATAGCTAGATAGAAGAAATTGGCTGTCTATTTGGATAATTTTTTGTTTTCTAAATGCAATTGATCTCTTTTCTACATAAAGACATAAAGCAGTTTATTGCCTTTTTTTGTTTTTTTGGGTTTTTTTTTTTTTTTTGCTCATAGTCTTACTATGAAATGAGTGTTATAATTTTATGGTTTTCTATTTGGTTCTTCTTAAATACTTTAGGGAAAATCTTAGCCTGTTGTTGGCTTGACCACATTCTTCAGAGAAAAACAAACTCTAAAACAAAATGCATAGCAGATGTAAAGCACTGCAAAGTTTCCCACCTAACCTCTCACCATAAGTGATATTTTTAACACTAGGAAGCACTCACTAAGTTGATGTGGTTGGTACTGAGTGACTGGGAGTTCCTTGAGGCCTGCACAAACCTGGCAATTATGGTCTTACAGATACTTCTAGTTAAATTTTTTATACCTAGACTCAGAGGAAATGCAATTTTCTGCAAAAAAACATGTCCATGGATGATGTGGGAAAATAAAAAATAAAAGAAAAATATGAACCTATAATTTGGTGAAATGAAACATTAAATATGTTACCTGTAGGACAAATATCATTTCAAATGTATACATTTAGGCTCTTATATGAAAAGTGACTAAATAAATATATATCCACATGAAAATATGTCAGTGAAATATAAGCAGTTTTTAAACAACAGTTTATACACACCATCAAAAATGCCAAGTTAACTATATTCCACCTGCCCGTTCTTTCAGAACCTCACCTCCTGGGACTTCCTCCTTCCACATTAAGTTTAGGGCCTGTCTGAAGAAGATAGTGATGTTTATGGCCTGGCTTGCAAAATGGTTTCATCTAAACTATTTGAGGAAAAAGATGTTCTCTTTATCTACACTAACAGTTTTAAGGGTCCAATTTCAAGAATTTACCATCCTCCGCCTAGAACATTCTTTGACTCTAGTGTAAACCTTCTTTGCTATATCGTAATGTTGTAATTTAGTCTTTCCTCAGTTAGGGTATAGGACTGACCATTACACAGTTCTTTCCATATTTGCAGGACAAACTTATTAGAATGTAAGTTTTATAATGGCTCAGACTTTGCTTTGTTTACTGTGCTATTTCCATAACCTAAAACTGTCTGGCACTTAGAAGGCCAGCAGTAATTGTTCAGTGAATGAATGAAGGAATTATCTTTTCCAGGATAACAATATTCTTTTAAACTTTCTTCAGATATTATATTCCATCTCCACTTCTTCACCCAGAAAAGAAATTTCTTCTGTATCCTGTGCAGTTTAGGCCTATTAGACACAGTATCCTAGACTTTTATATACAAATATTTATTGTATATAAAATAGTATAAATGTACTCCAATGGATACTCTATTCCAATGTCCTCTTGAATTTTGATAACCTGTTTTTATTTGAAGTAGATTTAATTTTGTTTACAAATTAAAATCATTTTAGTTTCAAAATTGGGAAAAAGGGAGATCTAAGGGAAAAAGTGTTATTTATTACTCTTGCAAAGTATTTAAATATTCAAATTGTTTTTGTTTGGCAATTACTAGGGAAAAGTCAAAATCTGAACTTCTATGAAAGAAGAGGTAAGGATTTATAGAAATTCTGTACTTAAAAATTATCTGGATAAAAATGATTTAATTATCTGGATGGATTGAACTAACCTTCACGTTTGTTGTTTTAATAACTGCCAGGTTCTTATCTTTATCGAGCCAAGAAAAAAAATGGTTAATTTTCTGTCCCTGTCTCCCTTTCCACCACACATGGAATAAGTGACGGTGTCACTCCACATGACATCTTTCCCTACTTGTCTAGGAATCTTTCTCATGTACTGTGCCACCTTTCACATGACATATAACAAGGAGGGAAGCAGTGTTTTCCCAAAAGAACTATGTGCAAAGTCCTATGAAATCATAAATCTCATCAGGTCAAGCAAGGAATTGCAGAGTCTCACTTCTTCATTTTCACAATGTACGTGATGAGACTTAGAGCCAATATTGAGGATCAAAATGAAGATGATTTATTATAAATTATAATTATAAATATCATTTTCTAAACAGCCTTGGAATCTATTTCTTATGAAGGAAATAAGTAAAAACAAATTTTTATTTACAGATAGAAGGTATAATTCTTCCATAGAATTATTCCAGAAACTGTAATGCATCATAAAGTCATAATAATTAATAAATTTGACCAGGCGCTTCTTTTCGCGCTTTTCTTTTGGGTTCAAGAAATTATTTACTATTTTGTTCAGTTAATAATATTGCATTGATGACATATTAGTCATACATTTAGGGTGGGATTTGGAAATTATGGTCTTCCTGTCTTGCTGTCTTGCCTTACTTTTTCTGAGAGATTATTTGAAGAAGATAGGATTTACAAGACAAATTCCCTAATATAAAACCAATGTTGGTATTAAGGTCATCAGTAATCATCATCAGAATGAATCAAGATATCTCAGTATCAATGGAATAGAACTGAGAATCCAGAATAAACCTTTACATTTATGTTTAGTTGGTTTTTGTTTGTTTGTTTTTTAGGCGAGGCAACCCTTGGTCGACCTCACAGATTGCAAGGACCTTGTCAGTTTACAATCCTTTATTTTTTTATTTTTTGTACCTACAGCACCTGGTCTTCCTAGGTGGTCTCCTATCCAATACTAACTAGGCCTGACCCTGCTTAGCTTCCGAGATCAGACAGGATCAGGCTTGTTTAGTTGGTTTTTGACAAGAGTGTCATGATAATTAAATAGAGAAAGAATAATTCTTTCAATACATTGTCTGGATACTAGTAGATAGCCACATGCAAAAGAACAAAATTGGACCCCTTCCTTATACCTTGCATAAGAACTAACTCAAAATGGACCATAGACCTAAATATAAGCTAAAACTGTAAAATTCTCAGAAGAAAACACAGGAGTAAATTTTTGTGACTTTGGGTTACTTGATGCCTTAGATGTGACACTAAAAGCACAAGAGACAAAATAAAAACATAGATTAAGTGTTGACAAGGATGTGGGGAAATTGAAACTCTTATTTGTTACTGGTAGGAATGTAAAATGGTGCACTACTTTGAAACAGTTTGGCAGTTCCTCAGAAGGTGAAATATAGAGTTATCATATAGTACAGCAAATACACTTATAGTATATACCCAGGAGAAATGAAAGCATGCTCACACAAATACTTGTACACAAATGTTCACAGCAGCATTATTCACAATAGCCAAAAAGTGGAAACAACCAAAATATTCATCAACTGATAAATAGATAAGCAAAATGTGATATATCCATACAATGAAATATTATTCAGCAATGAAAAGTGAAGTGCTAATACATGCTGTAACATAGATGAACTAAAAACATGAAAGGTGAAAGAAACCTGTCACAAAGACCACACGTATGATTCCATTTACATAAATAGGCTTATGTATGTCTAAAAGAGACAAATCTATGGTGACAGAAAATAGATGAATGGTTGTTTAGTGCCAGAGAGATTGATGGGAAATGGGGAGTGACTGCTAATTCATGTGGGTTTCTTTTAGAGGGTGTTGAAATGTTCTAAAATTGATCGTGATAAGGGTTGCACGACCCTGAGTTATCTAAGAACCACTGGATTGTATGCTTTAAAAGAGTGAACTTTATGTAATTTATGCAAATTTTATCCCAATACAAGGGTTATGAATAAAGATATCTGCGGGATTGGCATGCAGTTTAATAAGTAGGGTATTCATATTAAAGTGTACTAAACTGTTTCTAGTGGGCACTGTGCCAAGACCGGAGGAGTACATTTTCTTATAGTGACAATGTAGTTCCAAGATGAAGAACACGTCCTTGCATTGCAGCTCATTATCTGGATTTGAATCTTGATGGGATGTCTAATTAAGTCATGGGATCTTACAAAAATTTTTTCATTCTGTGGCTCAACTTTCTCATTCACAAATGAGAATAATAATGTTACTATGTCATAGAGTTGTTGTGATGATTAAATGAGTTAAATGCTTTCATAGTGCCTGGCACATGGTAAATCATAGTAAATGCTATATAAGTATTTGTTATATAGTCTACAAAATTCAAAACATAACTTTTTGCTAATGACTGAATTGCAGCTCTTTCTGCTTTTGACTTAGTGAGCAAACACATGAAAAAAAAAGAATCCAAAGTTTCAGTAAAGGAAAATAGATTTCTAAAGAACAGATTTCAAACACAATAATAAAACAAAATACAGAGGAAGAATTAACATCTGCATTTGTCTCTTCATATTGCTACATTCTAAGAAATAATTCTTTTTGTCTGTGAAATGTGATTAAATATATCCCAGGAAAGAAGCAAGATGTCTGCACTTACCTTTTGAGAGTTATAATTAGGAAATTCTCTAACTACTAACTCAACTATTTAGTTACTAAGGTGTTAGCCATGAGTGGCTCTCACAATTTTGGGCTGAGTTACACTATAATGACCCAGGTCTTTATGATGGAAGAATGGAAAGATTGAAAGAGTACTAGCCAAGGGTGGAGTCATTAACCAGTGAAGGGAAGAGTGAGATGGCTGAGGGCCAACTTGAGGGTCAAGGGCCTTGATTAGAAAGGATCATGAAGGAAAATTGTGCAGGATGATTGAGGTTCTGTTAGCAAGAAGGTCAGCAGGTCAGGATTCCCACATGTGGAAAGTTAGTTGATTGGTGTTATAGGGGTAATAAGCCTAGTCCCAGGAAGGGTTCTATGAGCACTAGGAGGATCATTTTAAAATTAGGCTCTTTACACTGGTTAGTTATTTCTGAAGTGTCTCACTTTAACCCTAAAAATCTTTCAATAGCTATTACTAATACTCTTGATGAGCATTTATTCTTCAAAACTGAGGGTAAAATTTTTGGCTTAAAAAAAATTCATTGGCTTTAGTAATTGATATAGTTGCCAAATTGGCAGATTCATGTTCTCATTGTTTATATATTCACGGAAGAGATTGGTTCATCTTCCAGGTTAAACATGAGATGTACAACTCACATTTAACAAATCAGGTATGGGAGGGCACTAGCTGGGTTATTGCTTCTTAATGATTTTTTTTTTATTTATAGGATTCCTAATCTTGTAGGGATCATTTTAAGGCCATTTTTTAACTTGGTCTTGATGGTCAAAATCAGTTGCTCAGTTATTTACATCATAACTCAGGCCTAAAGCCCACCTTGGAATGACCTGTGTGCCACTTGACTTCTCTGTCACCAAAGAGGGGGAACTGAAGAGTAAATCGAGACTTTCTAAGATAAGTCTTGATAAGAGGAAAGATATATTAAAACATGTAGATCTATTCTAGAATAGGAAGATGATGGAAAGAGCATTCTAGAAATCATTTGCAATTAAATTTCATTAAACGAGAAATCTCTGTACCTCCCTCTCAATTTTGTTGTAAACCTAAAACTGCTTTTTTTTTTTTAAGGGTCTTAAACAAAACTAAAAAAAAAAAAAAATCTCATCAAAGGGAGATTAGAAAGAAATTCAGGATCATCAGGGTTTCAGTTGACAGTAGATGAAGGGAGTCTACAGCGCGGGGTCCTTAGATGTGTCCCATGCCCCATCTCCTTCAGATTCCCAGCTCCTTTCTGGCTGTTTGAAAGGATGGATGATTTTAAGAGATTATGTAAGTGAAATACCATTCTGTTTAGTTATGATATATATTTTATATAGGCACTTGGTATTTCCAAATATAAGAAAACCATACACTTCCAAAAGAGAAGAAGGATGGTATAAACAGAAAGGACATCGGACTGGGCACCATTAACTGCTATTAACTAACGTCATGACTTTACATACGTATTTTTATGTCTGAGTTTTCTTTTCAAAATAAGATATAAAGGGCTGAGAGGTTAGGGAGAAGGAACAGGTGGGTGGGCTAGATAGCTTAGGTTCATTCCATTGCTAAGATACTATGAGTCCTTCTGGAACTCCTTTGAAGCTGAATCTATTGTTCCTTTGTTTCAGTGGGAGTGGAGTGGTGCTATTTTCCTTTAGTAAAGTACATAAGGGTCCGAGAGCCAGCCAATTTTATTGTCAAGTCTCACTGGGCTCTGAAGATGGCCTTTGAGTAACTAATGGAGGCATTTAGTACAACCCTCCCCCCCGCCCCAACCTGCCCTCCTTCAGAATGTCACTTAGTTATTAGGCTGCTTTATTGAAATTTTGTTTTCAAATTCCTTGTAAGTAAAGATAACTGGGAGATAAAATAATGAAATCTTTATAGCACATAAAGAGTTTACTAAGGGTAATTCAGGGCTTAATATCTACTTCAAAAGAGTGATTCTCAAAGTGTTGCCCTGGACAGCAGTATCAGCATCATGTGGGAACTTATTAAAAATGCACATTCTCAGGCCCCACCCCAGACACCCTGGATAGGGCATACCAGAAACTCTGTATGGGGCCCAGCCATCTGTGTTTTCAGAAGCCCAGCAGGGGATTCCACTGCACACTGCAGTTTGAGAGTTGCTGCCTTAATGCTGATGTAGCTAACAGGAGGGAAGGAAGTTTTCACTGGGTTGTCTGGAGATGGGAAAGGTAAGATCTTCCTGAAGTGGAACTCAAGGAATAACTAGGTCTGCAGAATAGCTGAGGTGGAGGCCATGAAACAGGAAGTTCTCCCCATTTGAAGTGGAAGGTTTTGCATTCTATTCCTGGGTAGGCAGAGCCAGTGGTTGACAATCAGTGTTGTTGGGGTTCAGGCTGAGACTCAGGTACATTGAGAGTGCACGTATTTCCTGTTCCCAGCTTCTTCCCAAAAAGAAGCACGATTGTTGGAACTGGAAAAAAAACCCATGGATTTGAGTTTCACTTCAGATAGGCCCTTGTCCGTTGGGAGAACTTTGGAAAATTATTTCACTCCTCTCAGCCTCAGTTTCTTCATCTTTGGAACTAATACCTCTGACAAAGCATGGTGCGGTTTATGCAAGTCACATATAAAACTAGTAGCTGCTCAATAAATACTAATTCCCTTGCTCTCTGGTACATATGGCTGATCTATTAGTACAGAATGGTACTGGCCACATTCATTCTTACTGATCCATGTCCATGCTGGGCTAGTTAATTATTTCACATATCAGCCTTGTTTGTAGGAATGTAAGCATATTTTCTATGGGACAGATTTGGATAGTTTTACAAGCATAAAACTTGAGTAAGCTTAAAGTGTAATTAAACAGATGAAAAACAATATTAATTTTTAAAATTATTGACAAAACAAGATATCGTAAAGTTTTTATTTTGCTATTGGTCAAATTTAAATTTGGGAAGTGTATCTATTTCGTAGTGACCACCTCTAGCAAAGAACCCTTGTGGGGAAGTTAAGTGAACTGCCACTGACCATGGCCATGACTGGGTCTGGGAGCACTTCCTAAGCGAATGCTGAGCCCCAAATGAACCCATTGTCCCAACTAGCTATTAAGGGGTTACTGTGCCACAGCTCTCTGAGACCTAGGTGCCACTTAGTAACTCTGAAAGTGCCCTGGAAGTGCCTTGAGGAGCCCTTCAAGGTCCTGGAATCTAGTCTCCATAAGATTTTTTTTTTTTACACCAGGATATTGGTATATTAATAATTTGCTTTTGCTACCTTGGTAACTTTCTCAAATAAAAATCCACTGCATAAAACTTTGATTTTCATCCTTAGTTCTAAAAAGTGAGTTCTGAAAGATCACTATTGCTTTACCCATCAAAATCACTTAAAAACTCTAATTCTCCATGCCCTTGTGTGTTGCCTGCAGATTATCTACTCTGAAACCTTTTCACTAGATATAGGGAAATATCTAAAGCAGTCTGCTGTCTTTTATGAAGCCCAGGTGCAGTTTAACGCAAAGATCAGTGTTCTGTCAGTTAAACAAAACTGTGTAAAATAGAAGAACATCAGAGAAAAAAATTACCTATGACCCATTTCCTCTGGGGTACCAGGTTTCATCTTTCCCTTAATTTTATCTTAAATGTGGCCCTGTTTGTTTGAAGGAACTCATTTTAGGGGGTACAGCTCATCTAGTGGAAACTGTAAGATGTATCTAATTTGTGTTTCTTCTTAATCATACTGCTTATTTATTTAAAACCTAGCTATCACTATTTCTCAATTTCATTTTATCTCTTTAAGACATGTATATTTAATATTTAAAATATTGCATTCTAAATTTCATCATTCTAAATTTCAAACATTTCTCAAATGCCTATTTCAAAAGAAATGGAAAATGAATTCTCTTCTTTAAAAAATCATACATGCAGAGCACACCCAGATGAAATCATGAAAAAAGTTTTTTGAAGCAATTAATTGACAAGTGCTAAAGAATAATGTGCAAAAAAGAACAGGGTTCAAGGGGAACTAACTAGGAAAATGAATAGAATCAGGCAGGCTACTCAAAAAGGTCCTGGGAAGCAGTGAAACTTATTTTGGGTTTTGATAAAGACAATTTTGGATTAGAGAAAAGTTCTGGGGGGAAATATTAGGTAAAGAGGACAATTGACTTTTGTTCAGAGGAAGAAAAACAGACTATTGCAAATAACTGGAGAACTGTTAAAACAATTGGCTCATTTCTTCTTATGCTGTTAAGATTTAAGCAGGAAAACGTATTTAGCAAACAATCTATTATATCTATCCCTCACTTCTTCTAATTTACTGAAAAGCTCACCTACATTTCTTTTATACAGAATAGTACCAAATGCTCTAATGTTGACTGTTTTAAAATTCGTTTTTCCCCTTAATTTTACATGTTAAATTGTTTTCAATCTAATTCATTTATATATTTTTTGGCTTTCTTTTTAAAAATGACACTAAATGTAGAACAGGCAAAGTCTGTATACTAACTAAATGACTTCCTAGTTACCATCTGTTGGTTTTCTTTCCTCTTAAGTGGAACAAATTTCCTTCTGAAAAACTTTACTGCAGTTACAAACTGCTGTTTAGGATCATTTTAGAAATAAAATTCCATAATCTCAAGTTAACACTGACATGTTATAAGTGCTGTCAAGTCAGTGCTGAGGAATGGAAACTGACATCTCACTGTGTGCTCTAAAGTGGGGGCATCCTTTTCCTGCTTATTATTGACTGAGAAATGGATTAAAGCAGGAAATATTTCAACGGTGCAGACAGAGCAAGGTCGACTTCCTGTTTTGTTTTAGGGTTTGTTTCCTTCTCTTCTCAATGAAGGCTGATTTCCGACATTCTGCAATCCTTTTGCTCAGTGAATTCCCATTGAAAGGGCAGGGTGTGAGGGCCTCTGCAGGTCATTCCATTTACAATATGCCCTGGAAGGGGGTGAATGAGGGGGGTGCGAGGCAGCTCATTAGTGGCAGGAGCAGAGCAGGAGGAGATCTGTTTTCTATTTTCTTCTCTAGATTGAACTCATTTGGATGGAAAGGGTTTTATTGCTATCATCATCATTACTATTATGTGTGGTGTAATTTTCCTACACATTTCTCTCAAGTGTTAGGTGAAAAAGTTGGTGAGAAGAGTTAAATAATAAATACCATTTAATTTTAGTGAGTAAAATCATAAAAAGAAGTTCAAGTATTTTAAAGCGTTTAGTTTTCACTCTTATGCTTAAAAAGCAAAACTCAGAAGTTCTTAGTCGCAGGGAAAAGAAAAAAAATTAAAAGAAATTTTTTCTTTCTTCTGGTGGCCTATTTGTAATTATGTACAGCATTTCTTATTTTATAATGAAAGGCAATTTCTCTCCATCTAGCTATTCAAAATGCAGATCTCTGTGGTCCTGAGCTCTGGTTTAAGGCTCCACCATTGCCACAAGGGATCGTGTTTTCCGAGACATGGACCTTTAAAGCGACATTGCTTAAGTCTTTCCCTTATGTCTGACTTTCTGCAGAGCCGGAGATCACAAAGGTAAAGCTGTAGTTTGCTTACAGGAAATATCTCCAGGGAGAGAGGGACTCGGGTGGGTTCCCTAGTGGGGAAATGGGGTGACTGCTCAGTGGGAAATTGGGGTGGGCTCCTCATTGAGGGCTGGGGGCTATGCTTTGGAGCCACGGTGGCTCTCCCCTGTGGGCGTGGGTAAAAGGTGCAGGTCTCAAGTCAGAGCTGTCTTGGGTTATCGCGTCCTCACTGCTTTTCAAGACTTCCGTCTCCTCCGCCTTTTTTTTGGCCCAAACCCTTTTCAAACCCCTTTTTTTTTTCCCCCCTTCTTCCCCAGATTCCCATTTCCTGGGAAGATGAGCAGACGTTGGAGGGCCGGGTCTGCACTGTGTGTGTGTGTTGGGGGGGCGGGGGCGGCGGGGGGGGGGTGAAGGGCGGAGCTGCCTCGCTTGCTGGGAGGTAGGAGAGTGAAGAGCAGCGGGTCCGAGGCACAGACCTCCCGTCGAGGTTCCTCCAGCTGTCTCTCGCGCCAGCGGCGGTGGCTGCAGCAGCGGCAGCTCACCGCAAAAATTGGGTCTTTTGGCTCAGCCTCTAAGACTTGAAAACTCTCACCCACCCTCCTCCCCCAGTAGGAGACTTCTCTCTGGTTTCCCTTTCTTCCTCTCCCCACCACCCCCACTCCCTCTGCCCCCCATCCTTCTCACTTGGGAGAATTTCGTGCTTCTTAGCACCTTTTTGTAACCCAGGGGACGTGACACCCCAAAGCTCCAACTACTTCAGCTGAATTCTACTTTTGTTTTTATTTCTCCCTCGCTTCCTCTTATTTTCCTCTCATCTGATTCATCTGCGAAGACCGATGCTTCTGCCAGAGGGGGCGAGGAATAAATAGATGCTGCTGCCCCTGAAGGCTTAGACGTCGGGAAAGGGCGGCCAGAGCGGCAGCAGCGGCAGGGGCGGCGGCGGCTGGAGCTCGGCGGAGCTCGTGGGACCCCATTGGGGGAATTTGATCCAAGGAAGCTGTGAGATTGCCGGGGGAGGAGAAGTTCCCAGATCATTGTGTCCACTTCCAGGGGGAGGAGGAGACGGCGGAGCGGGCCTCTGGGCGTCCTCGGCACTGCTGCACCCTACCCCATCCTGCCGGATCATGGTCTGCGGCAGCCCGGGAGGGATGCTGCTGCTGCGGGCCGGGCTGCTCGCCTTGGCTGCGCTCTGCCTGCTCCGCGTGCCCGGAGCCGGGGCTGCAGCCTGTGAGCCCGTCCGCATCCCCTTGTGCAAGTCCCTGCCCTGGAACATGACCAAGATGCCCAACCACCTGCACCACAGCACCCAGGCAAACGCTATCCTGGCCATCGAGCAGTTCGAAGGGCTGCTGGGCACCCACTGCAGCCCCGACCTGCTCTTCTTCCTCTGTGCCATGTACGCGCCCATCTGCACCATTGACTTCCAGCACGAGCCCATTAAGCCCTGCAAGTCTGTGTGCGAGCGGGCCCGGCAGGGCTGTGAGCCCATCCTCATCAAGTACCGCCACTCGTGGCCGGAGAGCCTGGCCTGCGAGGAGCTGCCGGTGTATGACCGCGGAGTGTGCATCTCTCCCGAGGCCATCGTCACGGCGACGGAAGCGGGTTTGAGTCCGCCACTTGCTGGCCTCTCCCCCTGCCCTCCAGCCCGCTCACTTGTTGAAGTCCTTGTTACTCGCCTTTGCTTTTTAATCCTGTCTTTTCTCTTCAGGTCACTTCTCTTCATCACTCCTCTAACGAGCACCATTCCTTTTTTCTTTCACCGCATCGCGCTTCCAAACTGATGCACTCTCTCAATAGGTGATCTGTTTTTCTAAAAAACACACTGCTCATTCCACTCCCATCACACCTCTACTCAACGCTCGCATGTCCAAGGAACCACATAGTGATACTTTTATCCTTTCTTAATTTGTTTACAATCTCTGAGCTTTCTTGCCTGATTACCTTGCTTTCTCAGCCATCACTTTTTTATAGCTGTGGTGTTTTAGCCGCTTGTCAAGATTGTATGACGAAAACAGAAAACTGAAGCACCATTTTTCTCTAATTATTAAAAGTGCCAAGATAATTTCAGTAACCTTACTCAGACCCACAGATGTTAGTGGTATGTGTTTCCTTAAAAGCCATTTTGAGCAATTACCTTCACCTTAAACTTCCCCTTCCTTTCAATGAGATAAATTGTTCTTCCATTCCAGACTGAAACAGCTGTGAAACATTGCTATGCACTGCTAATTAGCTTCTGTGACTTGCTCAAGCCACATAGCTGGCGGAGTGAAATTGCTGGGCTCTTTTCACATTCCCACATGCCTTCAGGTCATTTTGTAAATGACATATGGATGAAAGGAGTTATATTTAAGACGTGTTATCATCACACACTCATGTAATGTTATTTTTAATCTCATCTCTTATCCCACTCTTACGCTTTGCCAATAATTTGTCTTTAGTACCTTATTCCATGCTCTTTCTCTGAGTGTATATCAACCACACATTCATTTCAATCTTTCCCTACTGTAAAACTTTATTGTAGTTCTACATTTAATGGAACCAACCCCAAGTTGTTTTCTCACTAGTGTTTGGTCTAATTATGACAGTCATAACTCTTAAGACCTCAACTAAACCTAGTTCATTATGGCTCATTTAATTCTAACTCAGTATCACTCCTACTAATTAACCCAAACTTGAATTTCACCCTTCATATACTTTAAAAATAAAGCCAATCTTTTATAATTGGTCCTCTTTCATACCCTTCCCAGATCAGCTCTGTTCTTAGATGTGACTGCTTGATTGCCTCTTTCTCTGTTCATTTCTTGGGCATCAACTTTTTTCTTCTGCCTCTCAACTTGCTCAACCTAAGCTCATGTCTGTAGTCCATTTCTAGGTAATAGTTCTTGGTTGTCAGGGAACTGATTTGAAAAAAAAAACACAACACTGCTTTTTTTGCACATTGGCTTGCTTAACAAGTGAGTGGGGAGGGGAAAAGTACTTGTTCAAATAGTTGTAAAACCAAAACTGAATGGAAATATTTCAAGATCTTTAACATCGTCACCTCATTTAGTTTATCATTCTTTGAATATACCTATTGTCTTGGTTTTAATCAAGAGCCAAGAAATGGTCGGATAAAATTATCAGAAAGAAATGTATTTGTTGTTAATCTTTGGGCTAAAGAGTACTCTTGAGCCTTTGCATTCACTATTGCACAGGCTGTGCAGACTCTGGAAGAGCTTGGTCAGTTGCTGCCCTGGTCTGCCAGATACTTAGAATCAGTTAAATGCTGGCGCTTCTCTCAGGCCAAGGACGAGGAATGAAGTGACCGTGGTTCATGCTGAAATGCACTCCTCCCTTAAAGGAGAAAACTTGCTCTGAAACCTCTCAAAGTTGGACCTCAGATGAGAGAGGTTTGGCAAGGTTAATCGCTCTCAAAAGCCTTTTTCAGTATGGATGGGAAACTTAAGTTTCCTTAAGTGTCCCTGAGTTACCTATCATCATGGACCAAACGCAGAACAATTGCCTCATTGAAACACTCAAATAGGACAGGCATGGAAACAATTTGTCAGTCCACGGGACCTGATTTCTGGGCTGCTTTAAAATGTCATATCTGCTTTACTGACAACATTCTTGCTAGAAAAATAAGTAGGGGTAGGCAGCAGTTGGAACCATATTTTGGTAATGGTCTCCCTTCCCCCCTCCCTTTACCATAACCTTCAGTTGTTGCAGGAGGGAGCTGAAGGGGAGGTGGGGATAAGGAATGGAGGGGTGGATTCTAGCCTGAAGGGTCGCCTTGGCTTCCAAGGCCAACTTACTGAAAATTACATTCCCTATCCTGGGTCAAACTGTCAGGCACCTGGAATTACTTAGGAACTACCACATGTGGCCAGTTTAATTTACGATGCAAATATACTCCTAGGTGCAGTGGCATATGACAGTTCATGAAGCAGATTTTTTTTTTCTGTTCCTCCAGGTATAAACAGAGTCCCTATGTCTTATGCCTAGAATCCAGCCAGCTATAAAAATGAGGTCTTCTTGAATAAATGGAACCACCTTTTTCATTCCTTTAATGCCAAGAGGATTTTTCAAATCCTACCATTTACATGGATCTGTTCCTTCGTAGTACATTTTGACTCTACAAACCAGTTTAGGATATTTTACAAAGCAAAGTCATTGAAATGGGGTATTGCTTCAAACTACTTTTTGCTTTTGAAATACTGAGGGCAATTGTATATTTATAGAGAAAAGATCATATCCTGACATTACTAATAAATTTACATTAAATTTATTCTTTTCCCACATTTTATATTTACCATAAAGTTGTGGGTACCTGCAAAACTGCTTTAGCTGAGAATTCAGTTCAATTTAGTTATTCAGCCAGTTAATTAAATCTTTAGTATTGTATGGTGAGTAAGGAGTATGGGCTAGGAGTTGGGTAGACCAATTGTTAAATCTTGACTTTGACCCATATCAACTGTTACTATGGGAAAACTATATAACTTCTTTGATTTAAAGTTTTCTTACCTGTAACATGGGGACAGTACTGTCCACATCCCACAGGCATGGTGAAGATGAAATTAAACACTGTATATACTACTTGGTCCATTGCCCTTAACAAATTGTTGCTGCTGCTTTAGCTATTTTCCTGTGGTTATATCATATTGTTATAGCAAATTGCCATTTTCTTTTTTGTTCATTTGTTTTTTTGAAATGGCATATTGGTCACTGCAGTTACAGCCTAGAACTTTTATCAGTTCAGCTCTAGAAAACAAGCTTCACAGTGGGACTTACCTGGAAAAGTGGATCTTCTTCTGAATATATAACCTAAATATTTTATTTTACACAAATCAACCTAGACCTCGGGTTCAAGAATGAATCCCTTTGGGAGCAACAGGAAAAAAGAACGAGTCTGATGGATGTCTGTTAGTTACAAATAGTTTATCTCACAAACATAAAATCATGTCTTTAAGAAAATTTATGGTATGCTATTTAACAGGTATTTATACAACACTCATGGATCACCATGCCAAGGGCTTTATAATCACTCCTCAGTCATTGCTGGTCTCCGTGGCAATGTTAACTTGTCACCCCAGCTCTTGCTCAACACATTTCTCCAGGCCCTCTCTCGCCTGGCAGAGCTGGGCCAACTTTCACATGCAATGAACTGCTGTTTAATCATTTCTCCACTCTCTGAGGAACAGGCGCCCTTTTCTTTAGCCCTGGTCTACAAATATTTGAGGGGCTAAATACCAAGAAGGAAGACTTATTTAGTGTGATAGGAGGAAATGAAGTGGAAAGAAGAAATGAAAATTTTATATTAAAACTAGAGAGAAAACATATTCCTAAGTATTCTTCATCATGTAAAATATCGAAAGGCGTTTTGGATGGGGTAGGGAAATATGTTTCAAGAGTGTTGTGGTATTTAATTTATAGCTAACCCAATTGTCAGCGGTAACAGAATCTTATGTAGTCCCCGAATCTTATTTTAATAATTCATTTTTTATTTTGTTCCCAAGAAGTTTCTAAATAGTTGTTGCTCTAAATAGCAAAATCGACTAAGTCATGTTTGACCTCTCTCTACTTGGTGTATAAAAAGGGGAGGTCAAGAACCTCCAAATAGACATTTGGCTGGATTATTGAGAACTGGCTATTTTCCTCAATTTAAGGAAAATCACGACTCTAAAGTTATAGGCCCTTAACTGGAATTCCAGATTTGCCTTTGTACCTTGAGGAAGTCATTTGACATTGGGGATTGTGAAGAACAAAAGATATATTCATGTGACTTGATTGATAAATGGTAGAGCGCAATATAAGTGTTTAACACGATTGGGGAGAGGGTGTATCCTCAGGAGACTGATCACCAGCAGCAACAGAATAAGAACTAATAACACATGTTTAAGGTGCTGTTTTAAGTGTGTATGCATATTAATGAATTTAATTATAATATTAACTATATGGTACATACCATTATTTTAATTTTGTAGAAAAGAAAGCTGAGGCATATAGAGAAATCAAGTGCCTTGTCCAAGTTCATAAAGCTATTAAGAGAAAGAAGATTCAAACCAGAACTCATTCTACACTATACTTCTCTTAAGAAAGAGAAGAAAGAATTCTCTTTAGAGAGAATCTGTGTCTTTCGACCATCAAATTGCAGCCGAAGGATTTTTTTTTTTATTGTAATTTGAAAGCTCATTTATATAAAGATGCTTCTCGACTTGTTATGGGGTTACATCCTGATAAACCCATAGTAAGCTGAAAATATTATAAATTGAAAATGCATTTGATACACGTAACCTACTGAACATCAGAGCTTAAGCTAGCCTACCTCAGAAAACAACATCGAAAAAACCACTGACAACATAGTACACTGTAGCATATCGGTGGTTTACCCTCATGATCATGTGGCTGACTGGGAGCTGCTGCTCCTTGCTGCTACCCAGCATCAGGAGAGAGTATTGTGCTGCATTTTGCTAGCTCGGAAAAAGATCGAAATTCAAAATCAAAGTGCAGTTTCTGCCGAATGCGTATTGACTTAGATCATCATTAAGTTGAACCTTGTAAGTCAGGGACTGTCTGTATAGTTTAAAAGAATGATAGACAGCCCAGACAAAGGATTCCAAGAGATAAGATAGAACTACTTCTTTTGAGATACCAGAGAACATACATTCCAGATTTTCACATCTAACCCTGAGCCCTCAGTCTTAGCATGCCCCAGAGTAAACTCATTTCCTTAACCTCAGAGGCCTATTCTAGAATTTCTATGTCGTTATGAGGCACCACCATACCTAAACTTCAGGCCTGGGAGTCAGCCTTACTTCCATCCCATTCCTTATCCCCCACATTCAACAAGGATCAAGTGCTAGGGAATATACTCTGAATCCAATTCCTTTTCCTCCTTCTCTAATGCTACTTTCTTAGGTAGGGTCTCATCTTTTCTCATGTGGATTATAGCCATAATTGACTTGCTTACCTCTGGTATCGCTCCTCTGTATTCCAACAGGGTGATCTTCCTGAAATACAATTCCGTTGCTTAAAATTCTTTGTTATTCTGCCTCTCGCCTTCACGATCTCATTCTTTCTTACTCCTCCAGCTTCATTTCTCTCTGTATACACTACTCCTATTTAGCCACATTGAACAATGTGCAGGTCCCTTGAAGAGTACTGTGGTTTCTCATCCTCACACGTTTGCACACACTAGTCTCAATCTAGAAGAACCGTACCACCTTCCCCAGTTCCTTTAGTACTCTTCTTCTGGGAGCCTCTCTGACCCCTACTAGAGATCTCTGGGTCATAAAACCTACTAACAATACTATTTTACTTGAGGATGATTTTGTCCTAGGTTTAACTTTCTAAAAATAATTTTTTTGGATTATTTGTGATCAGAAAACTTCAGTTTTCTCTTTTATAATTCTAACAATTGATTTTTAAGTGCTTTTTAAGATGTAGAAACATTTTCCTGTGAATAGAATGAAGAAAACCGTTCTCCTAGATTCAGCTGTACCAAAGGGATTTTCTTTTCTAAGAGAAGAGTTTTATTTTTCATTTTTATTTTAACCTTTTAACAGGTTAGATGTTTTATATGGAAATTTTTGAAATAATAACAAATATGTTATGATTCTTCCTTTATTCTATCACATTTCAGATTTTCCTATGGATTCTAGTAATGGAAACTGTAGAGGGGCAAGCAGCGGTGAGTATATCACTATCTTCCTGGTTTTTGTTTGTGGTTGAATTAATCTTTGATGTAACCTAGATACTGAAGTCTTATTTGAGAACATTTGGGCCCTACATATTAAAAGTAAACTTATAAATGTTATTTTACTTTAAAAATTAGCATATAATAAAATCGACCTTTTCTTTTGGTTATTAACAACTCTATGGATTTTATGAATTCTATGAATTTTAAAGCATGTATAGACATGTGTAACCACCATTATAATTGAGATACAGAACAGTTCCATCACCTCAAAAAAACTTCCTCTTATAATTACAAGCGTCTCTCACTTAACCACTGGCAATCACTGATCTATTCCCCATCAGTGCAGTTTTGTCTTTTCATTCCTTGGGGGCTTTCCTTTTTGGTCCTTTGGCCAGAAAGCTGGGGCTTTCTTTATCCCACTTTCTGATGAACTTCCTGTGACTGCTCCTACATCTGAGGCCAAGTGGCGAGAGGACCCAGCAATGGAGGGTTTACCCCAATCTCTTGATACCACATGTCGATCAGAAAGGCAAGTTCTCTTACATCAGCATTTTAGGATTCCGAGGAGGGCCTGCCTTGCTGTAGCTGTTGTTGCCACCAGTCTCAAGATGGCCTGAGGAACATAGTACAGGAGGATGGGCTGTTAGGATACCTTTTTCTCACTTCTTGAGTCAGAACTAGAGGGTTTCTCCTGAAGCACTCTGTCTGAATGATGCCCACTTCCAGGTTCTAGGCTGTGTTGAAACCAGGCTGGGAAATACCGAAGGGGAAAAATGATGACTCCATTACCAGTTTGATTGTACTGGTTTTCCTCCCGAAGCTTCCTGCTACCATTTACTTTTCAGAGCCCTGAAGTATCTGTTTCATGCATTCTGTTCAGGTTTTATAACTGTATTTGGTAGGAAAGACATGATATAGAGTCTACTTACTCCATCTTATCATAAAATAAACTTTCCAGTGAAGTATGACATGTGAGCAAAAAAGATCACAAATCATAACCATGCAGCTCAGTGCCTTTTAACAAAGTAAACACTCTAATGTAACCACCACACAGCACTCGAGAAGCCTACCTGCCTCTTCTAAATCACCACTTTCAGCCTTTCTCCCAAAGATAACTGCTAGGAGAAATTCTAACAGATACATTAATTTTGTGTGATTTTGAACTTTTATGAACAGAGTTCTACAGTATGTATGTATTTGCGTGTGTATGTGTGTGCGCGCACGTGTGTGTGGCTTCCTTTGCTCTTTATTGTGCTGTGTATAGCAGTACTTTAAAATTTTCATTGTATTCTATCATATGAATATATGACAGTATTTATTCTAATGTTCCTGGATATTTGGGTTGTTTCTAGTTGTTGTTATTATAAGTAATGCTGCATTTGTTACAAGATCATTATAAGCACAATTATTACTATATAATTTATTCACTTTCCTCTGGTAATTTGCATTGATTTGGATCTGTATGTTCTGCATCTTAAGATGTCCTTTATGTGGAAGCAGAAAATAAAATTTATAAAATTTATAAATATTAAAAATTAAAATTAACTTTTAACTTGTATATAAGTTTGAAACATCCATTTTTATTAGATTAGAACAACTTTAACTGATTTCCACTGCCTCTTACTGAGGCAATGTCCACCAAAGGCATTCCAATAAACATTTATCTTTTAAAAACTCACTGGTGTCCAGCAATGGCTCTATTTTTATTATTATTATTATTTACTCATTTTTTTACACCTTCAGCACCTGGTCTTCCTAGGTGTTCTCCCATCCAAGTACTAACGGGCCCGATCCTGCTTAGCTTCTGAGATCGGATGAGATTGGCCGTGTTCAGGGTGGCATGTCCATAGACAACAATGGCTCTATTTTAAGGGTCACTCCAGCTATTATGTTTGGTCAAAATAAAGTAAAAAGCTCAGTTGTGTAATAGTACACAATAGGTAAGTCAAAATTTCTGGCCAGGTACATGCATGTGCCATCAAGTTGTCCTGAAGGTATCGTTAGAATAATGTAGCTCTTCAACATGTGAAACAGAGAAGACATCGTCAACACTATAAACAATACACAAAAATAGTTCAGTGTGTAAAACTATCTAGAATGAATGTAGTGTTCCTGGGTTCAGTGTTTACTATTCTTCTTTTCTAAATGTTTTCCTGTTCTCTGGTATAAAGGGAGTGATGAAAAACAAACTGACAAAATCAAGATCACTCTTCTTGTGAAAACATATTCACATGTTCTGAAAAGAAAATATAATTTGTTCACACTCAAAATTCCATACGTTGGAGTGGTGTAACAGCTGAAGTTAATTATGATAAAACAGGAAATGAGGAAGACTTAAAAACATCATAACCCACATAACCCCTCTTTCAAAAGTGTCAAGTTGTTTCTGTCTGGAATTTGGAAAAGAAATTCTTTCACTGAAGTTAATTTACCCTGTGCCTCAAAGTTTAACAATTTTCTTTTGCTTTTTTTTTTGGAGATAATAGCTCTGAGCAGCTTCCAATTTGTGAGTGTGTTTCACTGTTGTAAACCTATTATAACAAGGAGTACATCCTCTCTAGTTTCCATAACTTAGAATATGGAGAAAAACAATTTTAGTTCTATTCCACTGAGTCACTTGGTGTGTTAGATCAACATACAATATTAAAGCAGGTGTTCAAATGGTGCAATGAAAAGACATATTTTTAGTAAAATAATTCTGAAAAAGAATCCCCCAAGCTTTCTACTTTGTGATGGTGACCAGTTTATGAGCTTTTATATTTGAAAAACACAAATTTTTCCTGAGAGGTGATAAATTCTGACATTAATTAATTATATGAGCATGTCCAAATTACATAATTTCTCTGGGTCTGTTTCCTAATATAAATTCAGATCATATTGACCTCTAGGTTCCCTTGTGATATATTTTCAAATTACGGAAACATTAGCAGTATGCCCTAATGTAAGTTGGGTACTCTCTCTCTTTTCACAAGCCTCTTCCTGGCCCTGTTTCAAAGGTACGTCAGAGACACTCCTTTGGGCAGCTGAGAGGCAGCTGCTGCATAACTGAAGATTCCTGGTTGCCTGTGCCCGGCAGGCCTGTCGCAGCCACCCCGCCTTTTAGTACGATGGACTGTGCCTAGCTTGGGTAGTATAGACCCATTTTCTCTTTCCTTCTCCAAACTTCTCTCTGCTCTTTTGGTTTCCTACTAATTTGGGGAAGGAATCCAGCCCCGCCCCCTCTTTAGTGCAAATGTTTATTGACTATAGAGGCTGAACTGACTTGGAAAACTTCTACCCTTTATTGGGGAAAAAAATTAGGATAGATAAAAAATAGTGTTTTTATATTTTTATGGTGGTTTTCTCTCTCTCTCTCTCTCCCTCCCTCCCTCTCCCTCTCTCTCCTCTCTCTCTTCCTCTCTTTCTCCCTCACCCTCTCTCCTCCTTCCCTCCCCCATTTTGCAGTATTTGAAATTTTTGACCAATTCTTATTCCTAACCATTTTCCTCCCTGAGCTATTAGCCATATTGTCCTAGTTCTCCTGTTCCCTGAGGTCCTGAGCTTGGCCATTGCACTTCTGTCCCCAGAATGATTTCTTCCTCTTAGAGTTCATCTGGCTACATAGGTTTAATTATTGGTCTTGTGACTCTAGTTCTGATCGTGCTTCTAGGTAGAGTACCACATTTCTCCTCCAACTAACACTTCTACTTGGGAACCTGTTTGTGCTCCAAATACAACATATTTAGTAAATAATGTTATCTTTTCATCAAACATTCCTTCTTGCCACTTTCTTTTTTAGTATATGGCACCATTGTTTTCCCAGATCCTCAGTACTGAAACTTCATAATTAAGTTTATTAGTCCACTACTCTACCATTCATCAGAAATGTAATGATCATCTTGTACCAGGCATACTCAATGCCAAGGACATGGATGAAGGAGTGAGCAGTTGACTGCACTTCCCTTTTCTTCCACCTCATTTCTCTGTGTTTAAGTTTGAGTAGACATATCATGTTTTAAAAGACTTGGAAGCCCACTTAATTGTTTTGTTAATTAGAGTGCATCACATTACACTTCATATCTCACAAGAGAAAATAGGCAAATTGCATTGACTCTTTGCATTTTTTTATATCCTGAAAAACTCTTGGATCCAGACACCTCGTGAAAGGCAATTTATTTAAAATTTTCCAAAGGCATAAATCCTAAAGGAATAAACTAAATTTCCTTTTCTTATTAATATAGTGTTAGTCCTCTCAATCTTAAGCAATTTCCTTTTACAAAGTACAAATAACTATGAATTGAGACCTTTATTACAATATTTGAGGTTTGTTTTTTCAGCTAAATTGAGCAAATGTTATTTTTGCTTTTTAAAGCCTTATTATATTACCTAGGTTCGCCAGTCAACTTCATTGCATTTCCACATATTGCTCTAATCCAAAGTAAAATCTAATATATTCTTTGTCCTGTGTTCTATGTTTAGGAAATAAATATTATTTTAAACACAGAATGAACAGCTGTTAAGTCATGACACACTTCAATTTATGGAAAAATGAAAGGAATACCTTATATGAATTTTTATGTTAGTGGTACTTTATTGACATAATTTAGTTACAGTAAAATACACTTAAGAGTATGACACATTGACTTTTGACAAATGAACACACCCATGTAGTTATCAAGATAAAGAACATTTCTATCACCTCTGAGAATTCCCTTGTGCTTAGTCAATCACCACCCACCCCCCAAGACATAGTTCAGATTTTTATTATCGTAGATTAGCGCTGTCTGTTCTTCAGATTCATGTAAATGGAACCATATTGTACATATTCTTTTGTGATTCGTTGCTTTTAATTTGCTTAATGTTTTTTTTTGAGATATATCTGCTTAATTCTGTGTATTTTTTTATTCTTTTTTTTTTTACTATGTAATAGTACACCTTTGTGTGAACATAATACCAATATGATTTCTAAATTTTATTATTTTTTATACAGTTCCCCCAAAACTAAATGTAATAGATAAAAATTAAAAGTTTCTATCTCTAGAAAAAAATCTAGCAAATTTTTATTTTCAAACTTAGAGATAGTTTTTTGTTAGAAAATTGTCGCTTCTGTTTCATGAACTGCTCTTGAATTTGTGTAAAGTATTTTCAGCTGTTTGCTTTGTTTATATGTTACTACTATTAATAGCTAACTATCAAATCAATGAATGAATACTGAGTACTAGGCTCTGTGCCAAATTCTTTATGCGAATTATTCCTGGTTCTTAACAATAACCCTATGAGACAGACAGCATTAGTTTAGAAATGTTTCGTAACTTGCCCAAGACACAAAGGAAGGAATGAAGCTGTAACTCAAACCCATCTGCCCTTAATTATTTTACCATATTCTCCAGCACTATAATATTCATTAGAATGGTCACATATATAGTCATTTTGGCTTGCTATGCTTGATCTTTCAAGTTTTTGGATATGTACGTGATCATTCAAACGTACTTCCTACACTAGGATACTAGCGTGGTCTACCTGACTCAAAATAGCAGAATCAGACACTATGGAAAAAATCTGGTTGCCTTGCATGCTTTTGGTAGGTACCACAGCTCTTTGGGTGGCAAGGAGCTTTGCAAAAGTGTTACTTCTTTTACTCATTAGGTGGTCTTTATAAATGATGGATTAGGACTCCTGGGGAATCCTGAGGATCATTAGATCTGACATGTCTGGGGCATGGTATGCCAGATACTGTGGTAACTATTTTATGTACATTTAATTCTCCCAGTAACTCTATAAGATACCATTTTTTAGATATTGAAAATCATACAAATATTAAGGGATGGATCCTGGACTCAAGTGCAGCTATGTCTGACAATAAAAATCCATCCTTTTAACCATGGTGTTTTCTGCACTCTTCTACAGTAGTAATGATCTACCAAGTATCAAGGACTCCCATTCAGGGCGATCTGAACAAGTTCCACAATGGCACCCATCCATATTGCCATTTTAGTGATGTCGATTGTAAAGAAGATCATGCAATTCGTACATTGGCATCTTCACTTCACTGACCAGTTTGTCTCTTCTACCCCAGCCTTCCACTTTCATAGGCACATTCTGGACCTCGCCAACGAGCAGTGGTGCCAGTGCTCTAATATTAATTTCAAGCACCCCACTCTTTGCCTACCTTTCTTTTCATGAGCAGATTTTGTCTAGTACTATCACTGCTAAAAATTTTACTCCATTAAGACTGCCTGTTTATCTGTTCAGCTCTAACCTTATCTACCTGAAATTCATGGCTTACTGTAATAATCATTCTCTTAAAAATACCCTCAATTCCCTTGCCTGTCTTTTCTTCTGCCATATGCACCTGGTAAAGTCGCAATTGTAGTTGTTGGAGAAAATAATTCAATTAGGGTGACTGGTTTCACTTTAACTACAAGATAAAATTCAAATACACAATCAATGCACTGCCTAGCATCCTACTCTTTTTCTTTTTAGAAAGTTTGACTTGCAACTTAATAAAATAACTGTTTTATACTTTTTCTTCTCACCTTATACTTTCATGCTCTGCCTGTCTTGACCCCTCATTCCCAACAGTTGCTGACTTCACTTCATGCTTAATGAGAAAGTAAAGCCATCAAAAGGAACTCTCATCATTCCGCCAACATCTGTCAACATCTGGACCCCTCTCCTTTTTCTTCTTGTGTCGTGGATGAAGTGTCCCTCTGGCTTTCAAAGTCCTCTTCTCCCCTTTCTTCAGAGTCTCCTCCTCTCCTTGCCAATTGATGTCAATGGACACTTAACTCATTTGAGCTTGGAAGGCCTTATGACACAGAGAGTGGGTCTCCTTTTCTCTTAGAACACCCTCTTCTTTCAGCTTTTGGACGCTATGCTCTTCTGTACTTCTTCCCCATCATTGGATGCTCCTTCTCAGTCTCCTTTATGAACTTCACTATCTTACATCTAAAAATGTAGTTCTTGCCTAGATAATGACAACTCATCTTTCAGGTTTTAAGCTTAAATGTTATCTCCCCAGGAGACTTGACAGACTGGACTAATTTAGATCATCAAGCTACATGTTCTCATTTCCATTGTACTTTTCTTTCATAGCATTCATCACCTATAAAAATAAACGATTTGGGGTGTAATTATTTGTTCAGTGTCTCTTATCTTCTTCTGCATTGTCTGTATTACCCATCAGGAGTCCTAAATGCCGAACGCAAAGCTTGGTATATAGCAGATGCTCAATAAATATTTGTAGAATGAATTAACATGTAAGTGACTGAAAGGGCTCAGTAAAGGTTATTTCTCTTTTCCTTTCCCATCTTATATTCAGAGAAGTATGAATATCCCTGGGTTGTTGCATCAGAAAAGACTTTCCACAGAAGAAAGGCAAGTTCATGGTGTGATGGACATCGACATATGTTTAAAATTACTTGAGGGCATGCTTATGGACACCTCTTATAGGCAGTTAAAATGTAGATCTGGATCTCAGTAAATAAGTCATAATTAAAGATATAGATTTTCAAATAATAAAAAATTTATTTTTACATCTGTTTTAAAATTTGTCATCTGCTCCAATGTTTCTTGAAATGGAGGGAAAGAAGACAAGGGGATTTCTAGGGTCAAATGCCAGGATATAAAACATATAACATGTGCATTTGGTAAAAATTAAAGTTATTTAAACTCTGATCTGACTTGGAAGAGTCAGTCTTGAAAGAATTACAGTGGAAATTGTAACACAAATAGAATTGTATCCCCTGCCCCCCAACATACACACTTTTGGCAATAAATCCTGAGCACAGATCTAAGGTCTTTTTCTGGAAAAGGCAGAAAAATACTCATTCATAGATGGTAGTATTCCACAGTCAGATACATGAAAAGTTATAGGAGTTTGGAAGTCTTGCTAAGTTAATTACAGTTTTACAGCTCTGGATGACACCCAAACGAAGTCAATTTCAAACAAATATCAGAGTAAGTTTGAAAGTCATATCCCACTTCAGCTTGAATTCAAACAAGATTGTATTAAATAATGAAAGTTCAGTGAGAATCAAATTTCATAATTGTGTCAGGTACTTCTTTAGATGTTGTAAAACCATATGACCCTTCAAACACTATTATCTTCATGTGTTTTCAATAAATGAGAGGATTTTTATGAGCAAAAAAACTGATTACAGAAAGACGTGACCACTTTCCTCTCTAAACTGTGCTTATATGGCTCAGGCACCGCAGTGCACTGTGGGTATCTCCCAGAAGTCCAGACCAAGTTCTATGGAGCTCTGGGCATGTTAATTTTGCAAACTGATATTTGTACTAGAGTGATAAACAGTCTTCGGTTTCATTAGCAGAGAAGCAAGAGATCGTTGATTTTAAGAGAGTGTCTGAAGAGAGAATGTGAGGGAGAGCTGCTGAAGATGGTTTCCTGGTCGTGGCCCATGGATGCTTGTGGGATGTAGGATGGCATGCTGTTCCATGATTCAGTGTTCTTTTTAATCCTAGACTTTGAGGTGAATGAGTTGCTAATATTAAAACCTTTCCCATATTTGAAGAACACTTTGCCATTTATTTTGTTGCTGCCAGATCCTTTAACTTTTTCATATATATATATTTTTTCCTTAGATAAGAACACCAAGGCAATTCCGTTACAAGCTTTTCTTTTCAGCAGTGGAATGCAAGCAAATCATTTTTAATGGTTTGTGTGCAAAGCTCAGTAAATAGATTTTATTTTTCCATTGTAAAGTTTATAAACCTGTGCCATTTGGAAAGCTGGAGAGGAAAACTGCTAACAAAATTATTAGCGAGTTAAGGTAGAAATGATAATACTAGTGGCTCAATAAAAAGTCTGAGAAATCAACTATTGGTATATTTTTGACAAGAATTTTTTATTAGAATATATGCAAATTTCTGAAGAATTACAAGTATGTAGATAATTTATTTACATGTATTATTTTTGATAAATAGATATTTATTTTTAAATGGCAAAAAAGCACAAGTAAGCCCTTATCTATATGTGAGAGAGGCTAATTTGTAAATCAGTTAGTATTTATTTCTTCAGCAATAGTCTTAACTTAAGGATATCTCTCTTTAAAAAATGTATAGCATTTCTGTACAAAATAAAATTACATAGTAGAACTAGATGACTTTCCATTTTCTTTTAAATGGGAATACAAAAAACATTTGTATTCCCATTTAAGAAATATTAATTTCTTTCAATTCCCATTTAAAATGTTAAGAAAGTTATTATTAGAAGAGTATTTTTTAAAATACCAACCAGCATGGATATTACCCATTATTTATTGGCTTGAGATCTTTATTCTGCAGAAATTGTGTGTGGAAAATTATCTGCAGGACAAGGGAATTGCTTGTGTAGCAATGAGAAATTCTCACCTATCTCATGGGCCAGGACAACAGTTGTTACTGCCATAGCATGTTATCTATTAGTCCAACTGAAAATAAAATTTATTTTGATTTAAAAACACAATGTCAAGTGCTAAACAAAAGCTTCCCCTTTTTATTGGTCTCCATGCTAATATAAAATACTTTTTAAACAAAATGTTTTTGTTGGCTTTCTTTCTGTGAGTCATCTGTTCTTTCTTCCTTTTTCTGGGTCAAAATAGAAGAAACACATGCCATTTTAGTTTTAATGGAGCTTTCTCAAGGGCACTATTTACAAGAAATCTTTACACAAACTAAAATGTTTTCTAAGATAATTGTATATTTTTTATATTGACTTTAATAACTAAGAACATACCATGGTTATAAGAATGACATATATTTCTTAGCAAAGTAATCTATAAACAATGTAGTACCATTTTCCAAGATATTAAATGATTTGTCATATATAAAGCATATTGGATATTTAAAACTTTTATGATATATACCTACCTGTATTACATACAAAATGTATTCTGCTCACTAGTCACCAGATATTTTAAAAACATGAAACTCCTCACTTCAAATATGCATATATTAATTTCCTCTACTAAGCATAAAAATACCATTGAGTTAAATAGCAGTTATTCTGCCCATAGGAGGGGCAGAATAATTTCTTAAAAACCTCACGAAGTTCACTGGATTGCAATAATACCTGCTTATCTCATTGAGTTGCTTTTAGATCCAGGAACTAATATTTGAAGGAATGCTGTATAATCCATAAAATGTATGTGAACGCAGGTGGTATTCCACAGGGCTAAGCCAGTTACCTGAGCATAAGTAGAAAATTGCCTCTCAGTAGGCAGTGAGTTTACATCCATAAGCACTATGCAGTCTCTTTCAGGATTTAGGGGTCATGTTGTCCTCATGCGTGGTGGGGAACAGATTTCCTCAGGATTGGGTGATTTGCATAGTTTGTTGGAGAATGAGAACATATGAGCCTACTGATATTGAAAAAAAGACTATGTAGGCAGAATACACATAAATGTAATTCCAGAGAAAGAGATCAGATACATAGAATCACTAGCAGCCTTCTTGCCACCAAACTGGACCCAATCTCACCCCCCACCCCCGCCAAAATGAATAAACGAATGCTAACGCTGATATTTTGCTTATAGATAAATGTTGTGTTTTTCAGAACGCTGTAAATGTAAGCCTATTAGAGCTACACAGAAGACCTATTTCCGAAACAATTACAACTATGGTAAGGATAACTTCATGGCTGACCTGTAAACTGCTGTGTTAAAAGAGAGGTGTGTGTGTGTGTGTGTGTGTGTGTGTGTGTGTGTGTGTGTGTGTGTTGAGTAGTTTAAGAATAAGGCTTAGAAACAAGTAAACAAGAATGACTTTTAAGAGCATACCTGTCCCAAATAATGAAAGTGTCTCATGTGGGCAAAATTCTTAACAAATACTTTATTTTGAAGCATATCAGGCAGCATTACTGGCATCTTAGAACCATGTGAATAAGAACACAGAGATACATTTCAAACTAGATGGAAGGGACTCTTCCCTCCCCCAGAGCCTGAGGAGGATGTGAGCATAAGTGTTTGGAGGTGCATGGGTCATCAGTTGTGCTTTAAATTCAGCTTCACTGAGGTGAACAGAGGAGCGCTTTGATACATAAGGGATGGTTAATAGGGTTAAATTTGGCTTCTTCAATCACTCTATTTCATGAAAACAGTGACAGAGTTGGAAAGTAACACGTAAAAGTTGTTAGTATTCAATTAAGGAAATATTATACAGCTTGATGTAGAATGTAGATATTCTGATAAAATATTAATTGAACAGCTACCTATTCAAATGTGGCTGAAAAACTTAACTGAAGGAGGAGGAAAAGCCTGTCTCTGTGTCAGTACTATGCTAGGCGGTTTCCATGCACTGTCTTATGTAATTTTTTCAACTGCGCCATGAGATGTATTATTATCCTTATTTTATTAGCGATCATTGAACCAAAATTATCCTTTCTTTGATTATTCAGAATGTACTTTTGGGTACCACCATGCTTCAGAGTCACAAATTTCAATTACCATTTATTTAGAAGGATCAGTTAAAAGAGTTTTCCGGTTGGTAAGACAAGGGACAAATTAATATTTGCTGTATTCCATCAGCATTTGTGACTTTTTTCTAGCATCTGTGAGATTAATGAAGGTCACACTACCATCTCTGTAGGAGACTGTTAATGCTGAGTTAATGATAAACATGGCAATTAAGTAGATTTTTGACAGGAACTTTATTATTAAAATGAGAGTTTTATTATTGAATTTATGTGTTCTATTTTAGAGGCTATAAGACATATACAACAGATTTATTTCTACTTTTGTACTTTTGGGAATTGGAAGAAGAGAAATGGGCACAGTAACCTTTGCTATCTTTGAAAATACTGTGTATTAAAGGTATAAAGCAGAAAATTCTTTAAAATAAATGCATAGATCTTCCTAGTGTTTCTTCAATGAATTCAATTTCTATTTTTTGCTTACTACTCATCTTAAGGGGAATCTACTTTCTCTTAGCCATTGGTGGATGCACTTTCCAAGGTTGAAAGGCCATGTTTATCTAAGAAGTCAAACTCCTGGCTCCTCATCTGAGGACCCATTTTTCCAAAAATCATATGGAAAATCACAAGGAAAGGGAGGTCTTAATTTTTAGGAGATGAGCTTTTTAAGATTGAAAAATGCTATGTGAACTTTTAAGTACAGTTACACTAAAATCAAACATATAATAAAAATATTATATCAAGGAAATTTAGTTGAGTTTGTGTATATTTTACTTTACTTACTAATTTTTACTTTATCCAACTTTCTTAGTGCTGCAGTGGTTGGTGCTGTTTTTGTTGTTGTTGTTGTTGTTATTGTTAAAAGTCAAAATACTGGTGGTTGTAAGTAATGGAAAGAGAATATCTTTGACAAGGTAGCTGAGTGAATAGTATAACATAAAATAAGATGCAGATTACAGTGAATGGAAAGAAGATAGAGCCAAGCAATAACCAGGTCGCTTGTAGTTTAAGGATTTTCACTTGTCTGAGGCTTACTTAGAACTTCTTTGGGGGAGGGCAGACTAAATATAGAGCAAAACTCTGAACAGAAAATACATTTTAAATTTCAAAATATATTGATTTTTATCTTACTTAATTATCTGATGGGTCTACAGAGAAAACAAAGGGGGTGGGAACAATTGATAATTCAGACAAAACCTCCCCTTCATTCAAATTAATTCAGGTAAAATCCTCAAGCTTTAACAAAATTACTTGAATAATAAAGTAAGTCTTGTAGAGAGATATTTATTTTGGAGTGGGTACATGTACTAAAAGTTTCTAATAAAAATAGTAGACACACCAGGTAAATAAATCACTACTTTAAGAACATTTGCACAGTTCACTAATCTCTAATGGTTGATGGATACTATGAAGCACATTCACATAAACCAGGACACACAAAAAAAATCTACTAGCTGGGGTTGTGAATTTATTGGCATTGTGATCCCCCCAAATGTCATTTCAAAAGAGAAATCTTATCTTTTGTTAAAATAAGGATAGAGAGAACACTGATAGAAAGGGATTCCTTTGCTCATGAATCACACCAAGCAGGGACAGAGAGAGTGTAGTTATATTTTGTTTGCTATAATCTCATACATGAGATAACTAGTTTTCTGAAGATTAATATACCTGTAAAACAAAAAATGAGGTTTTGTCCAAAAGTTTTTAGAATTGGTAACCTAATTCCTTTGTAGTTTAAAATGCCTAAAATATGTGGGAAGGGACTAGGATGAAAGTGGTTTGCTGATATGTGCCTAAGAGGCTTTCAAAAAGTGGATTCATTTGGATACGTTGTGTTTTCCTCTGTGTAACATCTATGGATATTGAACCAGAGCAATGAAGGTGCCTGGGAAAAAGCCATTGGCTTATCATTAAGTGACATTCTACTTCATCTTAGACTTTTTCAAACTCACCCTTTAAAGAAAATTCATTTACCAGAAGTAGGAATCTAAAAAATTTGGCTTTTGAAAGGATACAAATATAGAAAAGAAGCAGAACTTGCTAGGTTATGAATTAAGTACTTTAACTTTGCAACTGAATTGATTATTTTGAAGGCAGTTTGTCTTTATATTAAGAAGTGAAGCCAACATTTGTAAGATAAATTGGGTGTCAATATATTCATTGCGAGAGGTAGATTAATGCAATTAACATGTTAGACCAACCGTACTCCATAGCACTAGAGGGGAAGGAATATTGTTGGGAGTGTCTGACTTCAAAGCAGATGAAGGAAATAAGATCTGGTGGTGCCAGTTTTAATGCAAAAAGAAAATATAGTATGCCTACAGGAGAGTATGAAAGACAATGAGCACTGAAACAAAGGAAGAAACCAGTGATGTTTGAATAATGAGCTAAGACGAGTAACATGAAAAGAGACCCCCACTCTTTAGAAAATCTATTAATAGACTTGATAAAAGAATGCTGACAAGAAATTAAAGTCTATTTAAATACTAGGTCTTTAAATGATGAAATTAATCAAGTTTAAATTTCTGCTGGCAGCAATTGAAACTGCATACACATACACATACATCCAAAATAAAAATTTGGAGGAAAATTACATCAGATTCATCCAATCTTTGATTGTCTAAATGAATTTCTCTCAATGAAATATATACACACATATGCATGAATACACCCAGGTAGATATGTACTCAAATTGGAAGGAGATCAGGGCTTTAAAGAAACAGGTGCATTGTGTAGTGTGTCACTCATTATCACTATGACAAAAAGTCTGGTTGACCTGTTCTCTCCATTTATTGAGTACCAAGTGGAGAAAAGTTGACTAGAAAGAAGCCTACTTTGTTTGTTTTGATACCTATTGTGTATTGTATCACCATATCAGCTTTGTTGTCTTTTACCCAGTTATTCGGGCTAAAGTTAAAGAAGTAAAGACCAAGTGCCATGATGTGACTGCAGTAGTCGAGGTGAAGGAGATTCTCAAGGCTTCTCTGGTAAACATTCCAAAGGACACCATTAACCTTTACACCAGCTCTGGCTGCCTGTGTCCTCCACTTAATGTTAATGAGGAGTATATCATCATGGGCTATGAAGATGAGGAGCGCTCCAGGTAATACACTCCCTAAAAATTCAGACTAATTCCCATGCCTAAACTATCCTTATTGCATTTCTCTAAAGATTTTCTTTGGGGTTCTTAGCTTGAGATCTGTCTACCTTCTTGGGGATTACAGGTAGGTTTTGGTTGGGTCCCTCAATTTCATGTATTGGATAAAAAAGTGTATATGTGCAATTTGTGGGGGTGCACTTTTCTGGAGAAAGGGATAAATGCTTGATGTTCTTAGGGGAGTCCATGCCTCCCAAATAGTTAAGAATTACTGTTCTAAAACTTGGCTGGCCTGTTCTAGAATAAAGAGGTAAGTAAGTCTTTCTTAGCAATGATTCCTTGTATTTTTCAGTAATATATTTTAATTTTTTTAAAATGATTGCTTCTTTAAAAAAATACAGATTGCTGTTGGTGGAAGGTTCTATTGCTGAGAAATGGAAGGATCGACTTGGTAAAAAAGTTAAGGTAAGCCTATATTTCATGTTCAAAGTGATACATAAAAAATAAAAGTAGAAAAGCAGCCATTTGTCATTTAAACAAAATAGCTGCCCTTGACTACATCAGAAATAATGAAACCTGAGAATATATGAATATATATACACACACACACTTAAAATGCCAAGGACTGAGTGTGTTTTTAATCTATTTCACTTAAGAAATTCTCTACATGTGTATCAGAGATCTAACTATAGTTGCCTAACTTCTCACAGTGAGAAGTCTAGCAATGGTTAGTCCAGTTCTGTAGTGTGAATTCACATTATTTTTAGAGCCCCAGGCTCCTTCCAGCTTATTGCTCTGCCATTTTTAAGGGTATTGCTTCCATACTCATGATTACCTTGAGGTCACAAGATGGCTGCCCCACCTCCAGCATCACACCTACCTTTCAGGGAGAAAGAAGAGGGAGGTAAAAAGGGGTTTTTAAGTGCCTCCTATAGCAATTTTTACTTAGGAACTGGGTCTCATATTCATCCCCTAGCTGCAAGAGAGGCTGGAAAGTGTTGATTCCCTCCCCGCCCCTGCTGGGCATATTGCTTTCCTGGCCAAATTGCAGTTCTGTGAGTCAAAGTGGGGAGTAAAGGATGAGTAGGAAAATACCAATGTCGTCCCAGTGCACAGACATCAATTCCTACGTACAAAGCACAGCCACATTCATTTGTATATAAGAGATCTGGCCAAATTAGGTGCAGTAAAGTAGTTTTTTTTTAAGCCCATGACTCTTAGGTACTGGAAGTGATACATTGGAAAGTATCACAGTAAATTACCTTATTCTAGAAGGTTCCATTTCTTTTTACTCTATGAAGCAAATCTGTTTTAAAGCAAGGAATGTGGGAGAGTATGTATAGAGTGGCAAAGAATCGAAAGGGGTGTGTATGTGTGTGGTGGATGGGAAGGGGGAGAGGTAAGTGGGAATTGCACCAAACATAATACATCCTCTTCCTTCTGTGAGTTTGAAGGTTTGGGAAACATTTACAGGGTAAGTTAAACACCCCTGGGCAGTTTACCTTATACATCTGGCACTTGACACGGCAGACACATGTGAGTTTAAGTGACCTACAAAAATATAGAGGGCATTACTTTGCAGGGAGAAACTTCCCTCCAGCAAGCTCTTCTTGTCCTCTACGATATTTGTCAAAAGTGAGACATAGTTCAATTTCAGACCTGTGAGAATTCTCTATTTGTATCTCTTCAATTAGTTTGGTGTTTATTGAAAAGTGGCTCTTCTTCAGTATGTTGGAATCTCTTACTGTCCTTTTAATTTGGTTTTCTGCTTGCTAATGCAGAACAGGAATGTGTCCTAAATTCCTGTACCAGTTGAAAGAGCTTTCAACATCCCTGCTGCAAAGCATGTAACAAGGCTTCCCTTTTGGAACCAAAACAATTATCATCATATAAAGACTCAGGATGCATGACTTATTTCTCGTGTGTCTTAGTAAGGCAAAGATATTGTCTATTGCTTTCTACAGAAAATTCAGAGTTATTACATTCTCAGTCCAGATTTAAGCATGCTAAAGGAAGAATTAAACCAATAATTTTAACAATTTTAATTCATATGCAGATACTCAGGGCTAAAGACCTTAGGTGGAAAATCTCTTTTGGCTACAATTATTGAGATCCTTACTCTTTCCAGTCAATTTTAAGATGTAAAAAGAGTTTTGTGTCTGATACTTTAAAAAGTTTCCCCTTCAACTGACTTTTTGCTCTCAGTGGCTAGTTCAAGAAGTAAATAAAGACCTTTTTATGGTTTTGCCATGCAAGTTATTGTTTACCTTAGTCTCTGTTATAAGTTTGTGCAAATAAGATATTTGGCCTGTCTTGGGGAGCTGAGAATCTGAGTATTTTTTAATATGAAAAACAATAAGATTATGGAGTAAATGGTATTAAAATGAAGAATTACTTTTGGTAATTGAAATATAATTTATTATGTACTAGCACTTTATACATTTTTTATCTGTTAATAATGAAAATGAGGTTTAGTTAGTTCAAGAAACTTTGCATGGCAACTGATGGAGTTAAAATTTGAACTTGGGCAATCTGACATTAGCTCCTTGCTACTAAAAGTGTGGTCCCTGGACCAGCAACATTGGCATCACCTGGAAGTTGTTAGATAGATATGAAAATCTTAGGCCCTATCCCAGACCCACTGAATGAAAATTTGCAATTTTACAAGATCGCCAGATTATTTCTATATTCAATGAAATTTGGGAATACTGCTGTAGTCCTTATTCACTACCTATAATATCTATAACATAACTCCTTTTTAATTTGTTATATTACATGTAAACGTTTTTGGCATTGTTAATATGAAATATTAGTAAATGATTGTGGTTATTAAAAACATTGGTAATGTCTGCTTTGTAAAACTTAGAACTAGGGCAGAAACTTGTCTGTTCTATTTGTTGCCCTTGGTAGATATTACTTAGAAATATATCTTTGAGAGACCCCATTCCCACTCCAAGTTTTCATTTTTTCCATGACTCAAATTACATAGATTTAAAAAGGCTGTTTTTAATGTATGTCACAGAGGAAGATGAAAAATAGCCCTTCTTCAAATTTTCCATCACCTGTCAAGTGCCAGTCTTAGGTATGTTATTTCAGGAAATACTCATGGATATTGATAGATATTTGTGTCACCATTTACTGATGTAGAAATTTTAAGTTTTAGGTTTGATATGAATGCTTTATTGATATAAGCAGCCAATGCCGTGCTTTTTAAAATTTGAGAATTATGTTCATATAGTATCAATTTCATTGTTATTCTGGGATACAGATTTTGTACTTTTGGAAAGTAGTAAAATGCTTTTAAGATCTGACTTTGCAGTCTTGTTCAGTTGTTAGAATATTAGAAATGACAACCCAAGTAATATGTGTGTGTGACCATTTTCTGTTTTGAATTTTACAGCGCTGGGATATGAAGCTTCGTCACCTTGGACTGAATAAAAGTGATTCTAGCCATAGTGATTCCACTCAGAGTCAGAAGTCTGGCAGGAACTCCAACCCCCGGCAAGCACGCAACTAAATCCCGAAATGCAGAAAAGAACATGAGCGGACTTCCTATTAAGACTTGCATTGCTGGACTAGCAAAGGAAAATTGCACTATTGCACGTCATAGTCTATTTTTTACCACAAAGATCACGTGGTAGCTGATATTACTTCTATTTTCTCTTTTGTTTTCTGCTTTTCTCTTTCCCCCTCCCACCCCTCTTTTTTTGTGGTCTAAGTACAGATCCTTAAATATATGTATTCTATTTCATTAATCATGGGAAAACTATTCTTTGCAATAATAATAAATTAAACATGTTGATACCAGGGCCTCTTGCTGGAGTAAATGTTGATTTACTATTCTGCACCCAAATTGGGAATGTAATATCGGACGAAAAGAGAAAGCTAAGTATATTGTACAACATACACAGCTGATCTAATTACAGCCTTAGTTCTCATGCCCTTTGGGCATTCTCCTCACGCTTAGAAAGTTCTACATGTTTATAAAGGTAAAATAGCAGTTTGAAATCAAATGCCACACAGGCAAAGCAATCAGCAAGCACCAGGAAACATTTACGAGGAAAAGACACACAAGATGAATTATTTGCAAGATTGGCAGGAAGCAAAATAAATAATGTTAGAAGCTGGGGAAAGAACATTTTGCCAGACTGAGAAGCACAACTATAACCAGTAGCTGTCAAGGTGTTAACAGTAGCATTTATCTTTTGGTAATACATTTGATTTATTTATGAATATATTAACCAGCATTAGGGAAATGAATTATAACGAGACATCTGCTGTTATCAGCATAGCTCTGGTTATTTTGCTTCTTTTAAAATAAACCTATTGGTGTGAGTCTTTTTTTTTTTTTCATTTAAAATAAATGTGACTTGTTGCATTGACCAGGAAAAGAAAGTATGTATGTGTGTGAACTAGGGTACTACTTTTAAAAGGTATGTAGCTCTATAAAATGCTGTAGTTTGCAGGATGGTAAAATGTGCAAGGTTTTCTTTTTCTTTCTTTCTTTCTTTTTTTTTTTTTTTGATGTGTGTGTCTGTATTTCTGTATGTCTGTGCACTCACACTCAAGCTGGACTGAATTACAGGCCTGTGCACTGGCCTGCACTTTATCATTTGGATGTGTGTTGTTTAATGCTTGGTAAAATACATCTAATAAAAAAATTATGGTTGTCAGGAGAGAGGCTACTCTGACTTTTGAACAAAATGCATATTCTCATTCCCCAAGCTGTAGTGCAATCCCTGAGGACCATGGGAAACAAATGATGCTTTTACTTCCTTCCTTCAGTGGGATTCTTTAGAACCTGTGCCAATCATTTGAAAGTCTCATTCCCTTCAATTTTCATATTTAATACTAGTAGAACCAAATTTCTAAGCTATGGTATGCTAGAAATAAAACACTACAAAACAAAATGTTGCTGTTTTTCCTTCTACAAGGAAAGAATGCAAGAATGACAATTATTCCTGAACAAAACTTCCTAAAATGGTAAATAATAATATATTCCGTTTTGGAAAAGAACATCTTTGCCTTCTGACTGACCCCAAAACTTTAACAATTTCCCTAATCTCAGAAGAAAGGGCTGTTATCTTTGCCTACCTGAAGACTGCAGTCTTTTGTGCTGCCAGATGGTTGCTTCCAGATAATTTCCATGTCTGCCCTTAGGGCTTTATTCTCTGATGGCTGGAGCAGGGGCAACTCTTTCTAGATGCTGCTGTTGGTAGCCTCAAAAAGGTGAGCGTGGGTGTCACAGGGTAGTAGTGAAGTGCCACAACAGATGAACTGTACCTCACAATCTCTCATCCTGATATTTATGCCTCAACCTGAACTTCAAGGACTGAGGACTGGAAAGTAGCGCTTCTTCATCATCCTGTTTTTCTCATGTCTTTTCATTGTAACCATGGAAAGAAAGGCAAGACTTGACTGCAGGAGATTGTAAAAAAAAAAAAAAAGTTGATTTCTCAAATCCACAAAGTGTCATCCAAAGCAATTGTAAGGGAAATTTTAAGTGATGAAATGTTCTGACAGTCTATGAAAGCCACTGGTACCTCCATCCCCTGCAGTTTTCTTTATTGGGGGAGTGGGGAGGGAAAATAATTTTTGTGTAGAGATTTGACACGATTTACTCATGTAGAATTGTGAGATTTATAAGCAAAAGAGGACCAGATTATTTAATTAGCAGTGGTTTTGTTTTGTTTTGTTTTCCACCTTCCATTTTAATGATCTATACTGGCAATGCTTGATTTTGCTCATCTACATAAGGCGCTGTCTGTTATCTTGAAGCCTCTAATGGTATAGGGTCCATGGATAAAGTATATTTGGTTTTTCAGTTTGATGGTTGCAATATTTTCATTAATAAATTATGTGCAGGTATCTTTGAGGGAGTGATATGATTTTTATCATAGTGGTCACATTTCTATTCAGACTGCAAAACCAGTTTTATTCTGTGATTGTCATAATACAAATAGATCTCATTAGTGCATCTCTACAGGTTTTACTGACAGATATTAACTTTTAAAGCCACTAAAATTTTAAAATATATGCATACTTGTCAGTAACCTTGAGATCGAAAAAAATAATTCAAAAAAATTTTGGAAAGTTTTGTTAGCCTTCAGGATTTTAATCTTCCTAGCCAGGCGATAACAAAATGTTAGATGTGTGCTGAATAAACTAGTAAAAATTAAAATAACAGCAAACTTGGATTCTCTTCATGGACACGTAAGTATTTTACTATGTCACATACACAGTGTAATCTGATTCAGGGCCATATGTTGCACTGAGCATTTGGGGGTGGGGTGGGGTGGGACAAATCCATGTCTTTCCACATCTGTTACATATTAAGAAGGCAAATACAAAAATCACAATCACTGTGAGTAAATAGCACTACTTATTGCCTTCTGCAAGAAATTATTTGCCTTTATTTTTCAACAAGGAAAATGACTCAAAAGTATTTCAAGATGGATATTTATACTGAATTTTAATATTTAAATAATATAGGTATTCAAGACATGATAAAAATAAGGTAAAGCAGATATGTTTAATACTATTACTGAAATATAACCTATATAATTTTTAAATATGGTTCCCAGCTATATTAATATTAACAAAAAACAGTCTAGTCATGCCTTTGGTAATTATCTCTTTGGGGGAGCAATGTTTAACAGTGGCTAGAACTCTATAGAAAACACTTGAATGTGTATTACCTCATGTAACCCTTGAAAGTCTGTGAAGTAGGTATTGTTATTTTCGTTTTATAGATGAAGAAATCAAGGATTTAGTGCTTCAGAGTTATGTAAGTAGCATACCCTTTTATTCTTATTTCCCAAGTTATAGGTTTCCCACCATTGCAACTGCTGATAAAAAGATAAATGAATCCTGACACTGTAAAAAAGCATAGTGTCTGCATATAGTGACTATTAATAGTTTTTTTCCCCCTTAAACTGAGGTCTACTGACTGTATGTCAGAAAGCATAAATCCCAACTCTGACCCCAAATACTATCACTTCCATTCTTCAGTTATCCTCGCTTATAAAATCAAAGTTTCAAAGGAATATACAGGATGAGATGAATGAACAATTAAAGTGGTATTAATAGCTTAAATATACATGATTTCAGTGGTAAAAAATGGTGTTTTTCCTCTAAGTTTATGTTTTTCCTTGAATTTATAAAAGTATGGAGTTAATAGTATTCAACAAAGATGAAGTTGAAAGTTGGTGGGTACCACAAATAAAACTGGAAGGGCTACTTTCCTTTGGGATCGTTCATTTCTCATTCTTAGATCATTCCTTTTCCTACTCATCACCAGAGTCCTCCACAGTCTAGAAAAAAAGCTGCTTTATGACATAATGTCCCCTGCTTTTCTTTTGTTGAATATTTTCATTATGACAGGGATTTAATATGTCGAAAGACAACTAAAGCTTTTTTCTTTGGGTAAAATTCAGACATCCTTCATTGTTTCTACTTTGAATGGTGGGTGTTGAGAACTCAAAGAGCTATGAAGAAGGGAAGGAGGTGCTCAGGGAAGCTTGTCCAGTCTAAAAGGAAAGGATTTATGGACCATTGAGGAGGCTGACTCAGAAGCAAGAGGAAATGCAGAAAAGAACTTCCCACAAACCAGAAGGATGTGGAGGGAGATGATACCATTTATTATATAGTAGTGCTGGGGCCGCCCTTCCAAACAGCCACAACTCTGTCCACACACGCTTAACATCATGAAATGGGATTGAGGTTAGGATTGTAGGGTTGCATCTTAGAAAATTTTGGAGCATCAGCAAGGGTGGGTTGGGGTGATGTATTATACTTAGGATAGCTCTGAGACAGTAAATAATGTGTGAAACAGGGAGGAAAGTATTGCTTCTTTGTACTGGGTGGTAAGTAAAGCTAATAAATAGAACTGACTGGGTTCACTCTAATACCTTTATTTCTACATTGTCTTGGTGACCAGGAGAATCAGGCCTTCCCAGAGATGGGATCCCTGTACAAGCATTGAAGTACAGAATTTGAGGTGAATAATTAGGACTTGATTGGGGCAAAAGAATCAAATATAAACAAAATCCCTACTGAGAGATTCTTTTGCTCTGACCTATAACTCAAGAGATATATCAGAGCTTTAAAAAGAACTATCAGAAATATCATACCTATGAAGACTTCATTGTCCTGTCTGCATGCATTCGTTTCTTTCCCTCTTGGCTATTCTTACCTATTCCGCTTCTCATATTGCTTGGCTAAGTAAATCAAACATGAGCCTGCAGTAAGTATATTCAGAATTGCTAGAACATCAAGCATTAAGCAATTAGAAAAAATTGCCCGATATTCTTTAGATCCATTGACCAACATCTATGAAGCATATCTGGATTTCTTTCAGATCACTAGTTTAGGCAGTCTTGTCCTGAGTTTCTTTTGCACACTTAATGCCATCAGCCTGTAACTGTAGCTGCCCATGCTCCTTCTCCCTTAGAGACGGCGCTTTGAGACACTCGATCATTCCAAATGGTTCCTTTATCATGCTCTAAAATGAGCTTTGAAGTTAGGGCATATAGATTCATATTCTTGCTTTGCAACTTATTGGCTATTTAGCTTACTCTCTGAGTTTTAAGACCAGGTGTATTGAGCTGGGAAGACAGTGTGGAGCAGTGCCTGGAGCACATTAGGTGCTTAATAGGAATTACTTCACCTTTTACTCTTGAATACTCTCAGTGAAGTAGGCAGTTTTCAGAGAGCTTATGAGTGTTCACCAGCCCAAGAACAGGAAGCAGCTTCCAAGAGATCCTACACCTTGCACTGTTCTCTCTCCTCCATCTTTTAGATGCCAGACTCAAAAAATCCCCTCAAATCACCCTCAGGGTGAAGATTGAATTTTTTTTTCCTTTTCCTCCTCCAGCAAGGCAGACATGCTTAGAAAGGAGCATGATCAGGAGACCAGATGAATACTCATTTGATTTTTAAAAAGGTAAGATTCTGGGAAAACTATAGAGTACTTAATTCTACAAAATATATATCACCAATACAAAATTATTTTTATTCCAAATATTATAATTTATTTTGGAAATCAAAAAACCAAAATATTTCTCCAACTACTTTTAAATACTGAGGATGATAAACCTATAGAAAGTTAACATTTTTATGTTGCTTATTTCTATGGAAATAGGTTCATTTAATCTATCTCCAGACTTATAAAATTAATCTTTGAACTTTTCAGTGGAATTGGGTTTTTATATGTTATTATTATCCACTGTAAGAAATAGGTTATTTTACACAAAGGAGCAAAGCAAGTAAAGCAACTTTCTCTTAATGTTATTGGTAAAAGTTTGCCTTCCCCAAAAAGTTATTGTTCGTGGTTTAGGCGGACAAGAAGAGACCGCTTGCAAATACATGTGTTCTCATTATGAGCTAAATTTTGTCAGAGGAGCTTCTCGGTGTTTTTCATTTTTTAGGAAGTTGCAGAAGTACTAAAATTATATCAAGACAAAGTTGTTTATGTTTTAAAAAGTGCAGGCTCTGCATTCCAGGCTACACACTGAGGGTTCTCAAACAGAGCAGCTTTTACTGAAAGTTAGGAAATAAGAATAACTCAATAAGGGCTTGAACTAAGTACATAATGGAAAAATAGAAGATAACCAAAAAAACCAGCTGAAAAAGAGAACAACCTAATCCAGGTTTTGGCAAACTTTTTGGTGAAGGGTGGCATAGTAAATATTAAAGGCTTTGTGGACCATATAGTCTTTTGCAAGTTCCTCCATTGAGGCTCAAAAGCATACACTGACAATACATACATGAATGAGTATGGTGGTGTTCCAATAAAGCTTTATTTGCAAAAAAGAGGTGGACTGTATTGGTTCTCGAACTGCAGTTTGTCTGCCTTTGTGGACTAATCGAATGCTCAATACCTAATTTGAATTATTTTTATCATTTGTTGGACTCAATGAAATAGGTGGTTTTGGTGGCTTAGAGACTTTACTAAAAAAGGTTAGATTTGTGCTTAAATAGGACTTTGCCTAAAATTTTACATTAGAGATTTAATTTGGGGGGTTGGACATTGTTGCTGTTTTTAGGAATCTGCTTAAAATGCAAATGTTTAGGAAATATATCGAGTCCTCATTTCCTTAGTATCGATTAAGTAGATAGCACAAGAGTACACAGTGCTTAGAGGAGAGAAGAGGGGGTTACACGGAGAGACACAAAAGGGAGGTGTTAGTCTCCCCATTGAGCCAATTACTCATAGGATCCATTTGACCACCAGTAATGTTTTTTTTCATTCCTACAAGGGCATATTCTTGAGGAATAAGGTCCTAGGTGATCGAGTGCTCAAATATCCAGACAGAGAGTACCATTTTGTCCATTGCACACCCATTCCACAAACGCCTATTTAGTTGCGAGGCTCAGTGCTAAGAATTAAAGGTAAGAAGTGAAACAGTGGGGGGATCATTTTACGAACTATACAGATGTCTAACCAATGTATTGTATACTTGAAACTAATTTAAATAAATAAATTTTAAAAAAATGAAACAGGATAATCCAGCAGGGAAAATCCACATCTAATACAAGATGGTAGAATCCACAAAAAAATCAGGAACAGAATGTAGTTCTTTTAAAAATCCCTTAAACTGCTGGTCTCGTTTTCTCTTGTTCTCCCTTCCATTCATTCTAGTTTGGTATATTGAAATGTGTTTCTAGTGCTAATTACTTCATATTTTTAAAGATGGCTTATCAGTGATAACGAAAAACTATAAATGTGGTTGGTAATTGTCATTTTAAAAACATATTTACTCTTTGCACTTTGTTAACATTTCCATTTGATTTGCTAAATCTAAAAAAAAGATACTAGGAAGTGTTCCACATGCACTAAAACCCTTTTGTGTGTTTAACCCATTCACCATAAGCTTGATTTACAACTGCTTTCATTGCTTGATGAATCCCACATGCCCCATAATTTAAACATCTTAATGCACCTCTCACTGGAGTGCCTTTTTATTTGAATGTAAATTGATTCTGAAACTGCTCCCAGTCAGAACTTTGTGTTTGATATACTGTAGCTTAGAGTTGAATATGGTCACACTAATGTTCAATCTGTAAAGTATAGGATTGAGATTCAATTGCTGCCATAATTAACCTACCCCAGGTTAATTTAACTGTAAAACACTCCAGCTGACTGTTCAACTTATCACAAATAAATGAATGGTGTAGACCCCAAGCCACTCAACTACAGAATGCAGTTTGGTCACACACACATGCAAAAGAACTTTGAATTCATTTCTGGATGGGTGCAGTTTATTCTTTTTTGAGGACTTTGAGGGATTTTCAGTGGAACGCAGACAAGATTTTTGTCTCATTTTCTACACATGAAAACAACCCTGCTAATTCTTACTTAGTTACAAGTAAAACCAAATATAAACCATGTAAGACAGTGGCTTGTCTGTCATCTATCTCATTGAGAAAGAGTATGCTGGATGACATTTATAGATCTCCATTTGTAGATAATTCTAGAGTTTAATCATTATTCCTGCTGTTGGCAAGTTACATTGTGGGTTTTAGCACACACACAAAAAGTCAAATTATGTGAAATATTTAGCTGCGATTATAAAAGTTAAGCTTCTGTTTTTTTCAAGTAATTGCTCAACACTTTGCACTTAGCCAAATTTGACAGTATTTCAGACTAGGTTGAATATCATCTTAGTCAGTAAAATTTCAAGTCCTACTTTTCTCCTTCAAACTCAGGAAGGAGTGTGCTAGCTTCAATTTAAGTCTGGGTTTAGGTATCAGCTCTCGTTGGAGACAAACTCCAGGTCCTTTCTCCAGTCCCCTTCTCAGAGCCACAACCCAGAAAGCGGTGAACATCTTGCAGTGATGAGGCCCGGCTGACTAACAGGAACATGAATAAACGAGGCAACGAGTACACAAATGTATCCAGAGGAGATAGGCCTGATCTCAGAAAGAGTCAAGGGCTCCACTGAGGTTGCTGGCACCCTGGTCCCTGTTTAGTGTCACCATAGCCAGAAGCCACGTGGAAGCTCTTCTTCCAAAACACAGCGGATGGTGATTTTGACCTAAGTAACCAGGCCTAGCCTTCTTGGACAACTGCTTTTTTGTCTCTGAAATTAGGCTGTGGCCTTCAAAATTCCTGAGGCTTGGAGTAGATAGAGAGGGCATTACAATTCTTTCCACTGCCCCAGGAATCATGCCATGCTGTAAACTTCTTACCATGGGAAAAAGGGAAGAAAAACAAGCTTGCTTTAATGACATGCAAATTTAAATAGTAAAATGGTTCTTTACAGTGATCTAGCACTGTTAATCTCTAGAAGACTCTTTGTCACTCATGGGCAAGTCTTTACTGAGTAATGTGCCAATGCTGTCTTGGGCAGTGGGCATTCTTGCATGGCACCTGTCGTGCTGGAATGTACAATCTGATGCAAGAGGCAGACAAGACAAGTGTTAAGAAGGATAAATAGGATGTAATAATAGAGACCTTCAGGGATGGAGGTGGAGGTGGAGAGATCTGCAGAACAAGGGTAGTTACCGAGGTAGAGTCACTGTGAGGTTAATGAGGCAAACTTCAAGGTCCTTCACTTAACTCAGCTTCTTCAACATTTCTGAGGAATCCCACGATCATATGTTTCCATAAAATTTGCAAATTTATGATTAGAAAAATATTTTTCCATAAAAAATGTCTTCCGAGTTGTATAAGCTTTAGGGATCTCAAAACCTGGATTCACGTTTGGTAGTTAGGAAAGATTTCTTTGAAGAAGAGATATTTTTGGTGATTCCAATAGGATAAAAAGGAGTCTGCTACACTTGACGTGAAAAGTAGACCAGGTGAAGGATCATTGGAAAACCCTGAAGCTGGAAATTGCCTAGGTACTTGGAGGACCTGTGGGACTAGCATGGGGAATGGAGAGAGAAGTAGGACATAAAGCTGGAGAGTTAGGAGGGGCAAACATGTAGGGCCTGGTAGCCATATTATGGAGTTTGGTTTGTGTCAAAGTGATATGTAAAACAATGGCCATATTCTAAGCAGGAGAAGAGCATAATCGGATTTAGGTTTTTAAAAGATTACTCAGGCTCAATAAGAAAAATTGATACGGGGTTGGGGACACGATTACAGAAAGGAAGCTGTTGCAATATTCTAGGTGAGAGATGACTGATGGTACTTTGGATTAGAGTGATGGCAGTGGTTACAGAAGGAAGTGGGCAGATTTAAGATACACATTAGATTTTGAAATCATAGGACTAGCTGATGATGGGTTGGCTGTAAGGAGTTGGGAAGAGTAGAGTCTAAGATGACACAAGTAATTTTTTGACTTGAGCCACTGGATTAGTGGTAGTTCTACTTAATAGGGTGAAGAAGGCCTAAGAAAAGGGACAAACTGAATGGATGGGTTGTGAGGGAATACAGAGTTCTAATATGGTTATATTAAGTGTGAGAGGTTTATCTGTTACTCAACAGGAAGATGTTGAATAGGCAGTCAGATATAGCAGTCTGGAACTTAGAGGAAAGCTATAGGTAAAAATTTGAGAGTCACAACATAGATTTGGTAAATGTAAATGAACAAGGTTCCTATTTCTGTTCTTTTTACTGGTTCTTCATTTAATAATTTAAGAAATACAGGGCATAGCCTCTAAACTGGATTGAGTAGAAATACTCAATTAAAGAGTTACTCCCATGTGGAACTACAGGATTCTTAATAAAAAGATGTTGGGGGTTGGGCAGAAGTACTGTCAGGGAGTTGCGATAATCACAAAAGTTGTATTAGAAATATCTAGGAGGACATTTATTAACATTATAATGGTTATGGCTTTATACGTATAAATACATCAGTGCTGACATTCCTTTGAAAGTGGTATAAAAGCAGGATTACAGAGTTAGATGCGATTCTTCATGATTTAATCTCACTCCAGTGCACAGGAATGAATTAGGTATGTGGAATATGTATACCATCCTCATAAATCAGACTTTAATTTTGTTATCAGTTAATTTACATTTCTTAGTGGGCTGGGAGAAACAATTATATGACCACCACAGAATCATTTTAATGAACAGACCAGGCTTTTCAAGCACACACAAAATATGGGCAACATCGTGTTTGCTTGTGGATTAAGACCGTAACTGTAGGAGCTTTCAGTTAGGAGATGTTTCCCCGGAATTCAATACACTTTATTTATTTTTTATTTTTTATTTTTTTACAAATAGGCAAGGAAGACAAGTATTGACTACTCTGGCTCTCGAATTTCTTCCAAGTGTAACTGAAAGTTCTAAGTGTCAAGTATAATTAAACACTATCTGAGTGTTTAGGACCGGACAAATCCATATTTGTGTGTAGTGTCAGCAGCATTAGAGACCATTTCAAACAGATGTGAAATGGAGATACTGTACTATATGGGGGAAGTATTTTGTTTTTCAGGTCTTCCAAACAATTCTTATCTTTTCCTTAGGGAATATACATTAGTATACATAATCAGTTGCAAATACAGTAAAAGTTTATTCTTAAACAATTTCATTCATTCATTAGGCTTTTAGAAATACACAGGTATTGAAATAACTTTAGAATTCAGGAAGGAGATCATTAGGCTGCAAAGTAGGTTTCTTAGGGAATGACATTTTTATGCAACATGAAGAATGCCAGAGTCAACTTGGCATTTAACTTTATATAAAATTTCCATGAACGGATTTTTTTATGAATTAGTTTCTATCTTATTTCAGAACACCTTTCTTCAGATTCTTCTGTTTTTTGAGAGTTGGTGATTTAGGAGTTTTTATATTATCTTTATTAGACTTCTGTCTTCTACTAACCTCATACACACACGCAGTTTCTGGAGTACTTATTTTGAAGCCTAATAATGTTTGACTAAAAGTCTAATCTAGAAAAAAAAAAGTCATGAGCAAGACAGCAGAAAATGATAAGTACAACCGGCAAGCCAACATAAAAACTTCAGTGGGGAAAATAATACTTCTTGAGTTACTTGACATTAGAGTTTTGAACCCTCAAGAAATCTGAACTAATGATAAGATAAAAACATTTTAGAAAAAAGTAGGAAAGGAGGCAAAGTCTATGATAAGATTGTAATGGAATGATTCAGGAGACCTTGCTGATAGTGCTGGAAAGAAAAGTAATGCAGTTCCAAATTCTGCCCCTTGCAGAATTTTTGGTATGTAAATTAAATAGGGTGGGTAGGACAGCCACTCCAAGCTGTTTCCTTGTAAGGTTATATAGCCTTTCTTGTCTCTGCCTCCAACTCGGACTTTCTGTAGCCAGCAGCCAGTTAGTGATGTCCAAAGTCAAACCTAAGCATTAAGAAGTCAACAATGCCAAGGTAACTCTGAAAAGAGACACACCCCTCCTTCTGATTGGGCTATGCCAAGGGTTGATGGTCATACACGCACGTGCTGTAGCCAATCTCATGACTGAAATCCTGGTGGTGCAGCAGTCAACTCAGAGCCCTAACAGGCATCCCAAGGGACCAGTACTACGTGGCTCTGGAGAGCAGCAGAGCCAGCAAAATCTGGAGCCTCTGCCTGGGAACTGCCCCCTGGATCCTGCTTACAGAGCCAGATTCCAGGAGCTTCTCCCATTCTGCCTCTCTAGCCCCCCTAGGCTTATCTGCATGGTGTATTATCTGGGTTGTCTTTCACCAGTTGCATTTCCACTACAATGAGCAACTGAATGATTCAGTACACTTGTGGCTATCTAAAATATCATGGTTGACTGCATATCTAACTCTGTGATACTTACTTTGACTTTCTTTGGTTAAAATAATCACTTTTTAATTAATAGAAAACCAAGAATGAATATGAAGTCTTTACCTCATTGTTGCCAAGTGTGGCTTTTGTTAAATCTTGAATAGTGAGAAAATGGATAACTTTTCAACAGCAACAAATGGGAAAAAAATAGCTTAAATTTGTGACTTTACACATGATTAATTTAAATTTAGGAAAACAAGCGAGACTTTCTCCTGTCTATTGTGTTCTTTAGTAAATGCACAAGATAAATTCATTGTAACTAATTTTGCCCATGTTCGTATGTTAAAATTTGTTGTATGTGCAGTTTGGTTGACCCTGTCTGTCTATAGTCAGCAGCTGCTTTGGCATGCTAATTGAATTGTCAACAATAAACACAGGAAAGGAGGCACTTTAAGCTGCCATTTTGGGCCACAAAGCCTTCGCTTAAAGGCTGCCTGCTGTTTCTCCCAACTATGCATGAAAAGCAATTAAGAAAATTCTTGTATAACTGTAGTCTGCTAAATCAAGGATAAGCTGTATGTTGGAACTAACAAAAGACACAAAACGCTTGCAAATCTTCTCAGGACCAAACTGAGTGCAATGGTGCTTGTAAGAATGTGTGGCCCAATTAATGGAAAAACACTTAACTAAAAGTTAAATTGCCCTGTTGCCTTTTGCCCTATAAACTGGTGTCTAGCCTTACCATGAGAACCCTAGTGAATGCTTATTTTACTAAGACGAAACACAATGAACCAGATATGAACCAGTCTCATAACTTTGCCAGTCCTAGGCCAACTATTAATGCTAAGAATTTATACTGAATGAATACATACTTCTTTGTAATTTCTAATTGTGGTGGTGAAAAGGTTACTAAATTCCCACACGTGATGGTACAAAAGACACTGTACCAACACAACGGCTCCATTTGACACCCACGGAAGAAAGGGGCTGCAGCTGACCTGACGGCTGAGATCAAAACAAAAATAAAAAATGAAAGTCGTATCCACTGTCAAGCAGATGTGCCATGGTAACGCAAACTTAAGTTACCGGTGTTTGAAATTGGGTGAAATTATTTTCTTGTTACTAATAGCTTACGATTTTGACATATGTTTTACTACTTACAATTATTTATAAACTGTTTTAAGCTCCAAACAACATCTAGGTGTGAGGTGTTCTTGAAGTAATCCCTGGGGTAAAAGACCTATGAGACTTCTTTGACCCCTAAAGCTGTTCCCTGGTGATACAGTGTATGTAACAGCGATGTCCATGCCAACCAGGAGAGGCCAAGAAAATGGCCTATAGAATTGGAGGCAAATTTAAAGTCATCAGTCAACATTTTCTAAAAGTCAGATTTTTAAACACTGAAAATCAAAGCTCGAAGGCTGATAAAATATAGTTTAACTTAAAAAATTGTTTCTCATGAAAACAAGCATTGTAAACCTACTAAATTGAAAGTAAGTAACTTATGATCATTCTTATGTTGACATACACACAGCGAAAAATGTGTACAAGCTTTAAAATGATGATTCATCAAAGTTTTAAAATTAACATTATATTACAGAAGTATATGTGTCTTTATTTATAGGTGTGTGTATGTACTGTATATATAGATATATTTATATGGCTATTTATCAGAAGTGAAAATATTTTCATTAGCTGATTTCGATTGATCCTTAATTATGTTTTTAAGATTAGAGTATGATGTATTGCGGTAATTTAATTTTTTAAGGATTTAAAAAAATATATCAAGTGTGAACTAAGTGCTTTTACTATGTAGACAGCAGCATTCTTTGTTATGTCAAAAAGCAGCTGTAATAAGACTGGGCTCTTTACTTCAGTCTCTATTTTTAGTAAATCAAGGATATGTCCTAGAAAATGTTTCCTATGACCATTTTTTCTTTTTCTACAGTGTCTAGTGAAAAGTAATCATCTTTAGTAAAATTAAAGTGTAAATCATACAACGTGTTGAATCAAATTCTGTGGATTATGCACGTAGAATGGATTTGACATTTCTTTCTAATGAAACTATTGTGACTACATATTAACATTCCTTCCAAATGGATAAACGTAGTATTAATTTAGCTGCATCACTCATGGAATACTCTGTGTTTAATCATTTGATTAAGGTAACACATGGTCAGTATCAGGAAGAAGTTGTAAACTTAAGTGGTAGGAAAATTTTTTATTTTGCTCTTGCTCTTCTCATTTTTATTCTTGCTTGTAAAAATTCTGTGGCAAAAATTACTGGTATTCAAAACATATTCTCTGAAGTTACTGTCATTACTTATTGATTTGAAGCAGCTATAAACCTGATGGGATCAAATGAGCTTCTAATTTACATAGACATTTAGAAGTGCCTGTGATATATCCTACATGACCGGGGGTTGTTTTGAATTCTTGGAATAAAACTTCTTGGGGTCTCCTTGGCCTCAGTGAAGGCTATGTAACTCTTGTATGTACTTTTGAAAATATTCAGGCACCAAATAAAGGGTTAGCAACCGAGAGAAAGTCAGCCAGCATAAGACATTGACCCTAAATGTTTGCAGTCAATTCAAGCCCTGTTCAAGGTTAGGCTGGCATTCCTCCAGCTATAGTGTTCCGTGTAAAAGAAAATATTGCCAGCTGTGGTCAATTATTTGATTTCCCTGTGAAACTTGAGAAATGTATAATCATTGTTAATATGACAAAAATTGATCAAGTGTGACATGCTATATAATTTACTGATTGCAACAGCCTTTTAGGTACCAGCTTTGAGAGTAGTACCCGCTGATTAGTTTCCAGATCTCTAGAGCTAAAGAGTTAGATTAACTTTCATACTTCACATTTAGCTTGATGTTAATCATGGAGGATTGGTTAAGAGACCTATGATTTATCCACTTGAGAGAGTAGTATTTACTATTAAAATGTTTTTGTAAGAGTGCTTAATAGTACAAGAAATACTTATGATATAATTTAAATGAATGAAGCAGGGTGCAAAATTGTACATATAAAGGTTACAGTTGCATTAAAAATGCTAGAACATCAAAACATCTTTTCTTCTGGTTCCTACTTCTTTTAAGCCAAATGTGTTGATTAAAAAAGCATGGTTAGCAGTCTTCATATGATATGAGAAAGATGCGGAGGAAAAAATAATCCATTAAAAATTGTGAAGAATTACAAACAAAAATCTCCTCCAAAACAAAAAACAACCCAGTGAAAAATAGAGGGGCCAGGAGCCCAGGTATTCAATTTTATAACTTGTGCCAAGAAATTAATTCCCATACTACATATGCTTTGGTGATTAACATTCTTCGGGTTCTTATACTCTGACTAGTGTCTTTGGAGGAAGTAATAACAACAAGGACATGTAATCACGTAGAACCATGGTCAGGAGGGTTAGTTCAAGAGCTAATCATAAATCTGGAGTCAACTCTGTTGATTCAGCTTTCTCATCTATAAAGGGAGGAGTAATAACGTTACCTACCTGGCAGAACTAGCAGACAATCAAGTAAGCTGATGAACAGAAGACAATGAATGTGCTTGGTCACTGGTAAGGTTCAATAAATGCTACCTATTTTTATGAATTTCAAAATTTCTACATTTGTATTTTTCAAGTTATCAACTACAATCTGCAGGTTTGTTTTTTTTTTTAAATGATACTCTATGTAATCAACATTTTAAAGATCTTTTTGTGGGCACAAAATATTTTTAATTCTCTCTGATTTAGATTCTAGGGTATTATCTTTTGCTGCCTCTTTGGGTCCAGCAATTCTGTCCTTTGTTAAACCTAATTTATACATATCTTTCAAGATTTGCTTCAGCATTACCTCCTCCGTATTCTACTTTTTGCCCTTAAATTTGACCAAAATTTACATGACCTTTTGCTGTATTCCACAATCATGTAATTTTGAAGCAGAAAAAGTTCAGTTTTAACTTTGGCTCAATATATCTGACTAATCAGCAGTCTACTCAGAAAATGGCTAAGGGCTGAGGCTAAAGTTCATGTTTCATCTTCTGGGGGTGACAGTGTCATCTACCTTTAGTAGAGGCTTTTAAAAAGCCCATCATATTTTAAAGTTGAATCTTTACTATTTTCTAGCTCCTTAGAATTATATTTTTATTAGTAATAATGATTCAAAAAAGGAGTAGGGGGCATTAAGTCTGAGTTTCTGTGTACACGTGTCCATTTTAAGAAACCAAATTCATGTCTCAGAAGTGAGGCTAGGGCAAACTGTCCTGCTGTGGCTGCTCTACAGGTCTAACAAAGATCCCTCGCTTGGTGCCACTTCAGCCAGGAGGGCTCCCCACAACGGTTACATCTCTGGGTTAGGTCAAGGATTGAGATCTGCCACCACCAAGCCCTAGCTCTGTCTCTCTCTGTTGACCCAGCTAGGTGCAGTGGCCAGGCTCCTGGTCTGGTCTCCCCACCACTATAGTGTGTGTTTTTATTTCCTGCCCCTGGGCCTTTGGTGAGTCTTGCTGGCTCCTCAGACCGGTGTCAGTCACTTGGAAGCTCAGAAAGGGTTGAATTTGCCTCATGCAAATCAATTCACTTCTTGCCCAGCTACTTCCAGGCTCTGCATATCAATATTTTGTTGGGAGGAAAGTTCAAGTTCCACTTCACTGGGCACTTCATTACATGTCTAAAACCACCGACAACTTAGTCACACTTTTCAAAACACAATAGTATGTGATTGACATGGACCAGTATTCAAATTACCCCTATAGTGTTTGCTTTGACTTTTGTTTTCCCTGGCTTCTGCAGATAATTTTAATGACAAGATTCAAGATTTTCTGAAATCCTCAGCAGGTAGTTTCTGCAGCGAGCATCCATCTTCAGCACTGTTTAGAATATCATGAGCAAAAGAGCAGATGTGCTTCATTGGGAGGATAACCACAGTGTCTCTCACATATTTCCTTTATGCTCGTTTAGAATACTGTAAGCATGAAATAGATATTTAAAAAATTTTATTGTTTTTGGGCATAGAGACAAGCTGGCACTCAAGTTCCTCATAAATACCACATGGCTTTTGGTGATTTTCTCCGAACTGCAGCTTGGCAATTATTCCTGGAGTAAACAGATAACACTCTGGATTTTGTCTAATTGTATTGTTAGGGGAAAATCAAGGTAATTTGTACAACCAAGATGAAAATATTGAAACTTGAATATGTTGGTCAACCCTTAATTTTCTTAAATCAAGAAGGTTATACTACTTCTAACCACATGCCATATGATTACTTAAGTTGAAAGAGAATCTCAAAATCTAATCAGCAGGCAGTAAAGGAAGCAGACTCTTAGCAGACTAAGCTAGCAAAGGTAGAGATTTGTGTGATTGTGTGTTATTTTATCTAAACATAAACTTCACTAGTGAACCCCAAAGCAGGGTCTCATTTCCACTTGTAAAAATTGCAGTTGGTGTTTTTCCCATTGTCTATTTTCGTCCTTATGAAGAGAAAGTGGAAACATGGCCTGATGAGGTGGCATAATGCTTAAATCCACACCCCGTCTCTAACTTTTCTCCCCACAGGGTTCAGTCTACAGAGTCTCTAACACTTGCTGCTATTAATAAAAGCTGAATAAAATGATGCCTTTGTCTGAAGACATTAGCGGAATTGTAGTCGTGTTCCAAAGAACTGGGGACTGAGAGGAGAGTGTGAGAAGGCCAGTTGCCCAGGGCACCAACTGAAAAGGTTGCTAAATTTGTGAAGGGGGAAGGCACCAGCCAGCCATCAATGAACCACAAGTGCCCTGTCACCAGTCTAGGTGTCCATGATGCTTGGAATAGTTCCGTTTACTTTAAGCAGTTCTACCACATGTGTTCAGAAATATTAAAGACTATTTATATAACTTCATCGAAGCAATGTTTTAAAATTGGACATGCAGTCTTGCTCTATACTCACATTAATGATTACTTTAGAGCGAAGATTACAATGCTATCTAAACATTTTGAACTCAAATGAGAAGACGAACCTGCACCCCAAACTCTCCACATAGAAAGGTTGTTTTCCTATTTAGTTCTTATTTAAGGATAGCAATGTGCAGCACCCTGGGCAAACAGTAAAATCACTTAGAAACTTTGGGCCCTATCACAGTCCAATTGGAAATTGATCTCTGAAGGTAAGTCCCAGAAATCCATAGGTCTTGAATGTCCCAGGTGATTCTGATATACAGTGAGGATTGATTGAATGGAACCACGTGACAATGATTATACATATATACCTTAAACTTCAGCTCATCAGAAATGCTTAGAAGGCTTGTGAAGACAGATTCCTGGGCCCACTTCCAGTTTCTAATTGAGTAGGTCTATGTAGGTCCTGAGAATGTCCATTTCTACAAGTTCCAGTGCTTGTGGATGCTGCCCCAGGGACTACGCTCTGAGAACCACTGCTGTGATACGAATCTGACTCATTCTGCATGTCGTAAGGTATGTTTACTCCTAGAAAGCGGCCACAAGTGCTATCGTTGTTTATGGTGGAGATTTGGAGAAGGGGCATGGAGTAAGTGAAAAAGGGGCTGAGGTAGAGGGAATGGACTTAAAAAAAAGTTAAGGTGATAATGTTATAAAAAATAAAGAAGGGAAGTTGATTTTTTTAAAGTATAGGCTAGACAGAGAAGTTTTACCAGAGCTTGAGTAGAGAAGATGAGGGGAGGCTATCATGAATGTAAGAGGTTTAAGGGAAATTTTAAAGAAATGTTATTGGTGCTCCATTTCTCCTTCAATGTGCAAGACGTTAAGTGAGGGATGTTTTTTGGTTGTGTCGCCTATCACCCATGCATCTGTCTTGGGGAGAACAAGGTATGTCATGCTTCTGTAAGCATTACAATTCCCACTTTTATTTCCTTTTTCATTTTCCTCTCTAGAACCACAAAAACCTAATTTCAATAATTTTCCAAAGAACTGAGAAGGAATGGGGTTTCAGCACTCAGAAGACAATTCGTAGGGACTGAGGAAAAAGGGGTTTGCTTGAGTCTAGGAAAGCCTGTGTTCAGGGCCATAATGAGGGTAGAGTGAAAGGTGAGAATACTTATCTGAAGGCTCTTGACTCCCATTAATTGAAAGAAATCATGGGATGTAAAAGCCTCCTGCTTTTCAGTTGTGTGTAGGTTTGGGTGGTCGGTGGGAGTGAAAAGGTGCTCAGGAGGACCCCACATGGGCAGAGTACTCAGGGCAGGGTGCCTCAGGAGAAGGTGAGTGCCCAAGGCACAGCAGGTGCCCCTGTGGAATTGTTAGAGTCTGCACAGTACCTGAAGAAGATATATGTTTCAAAGTTCTCTCTAGACATACTAGCTATGCAAATTTAATAGACCAAGGCCAACCTCCACTTTGTTCATAATGTGCATCCTCACTGCGGGAGACATTAATGGGCAATGAAAGCCCCAAAGCAAAATGAGAACACGGACTCTGGTTATCAGTGAATAGGGTAATCATCTTCTGAATTAGTGGAAGCGGGTATGAACTGGTCTAGGACTCAGAAAACGGTATCTAGTCTTAATTCTGTTTATAACTAATGGCATAGAGTCAAGCCACTTCGACTTCTTGAGTCTCACTGTCTTTTTACAAAACAGAGACCCCTAAGGTCAGCCTGACAAAATACACTATGAAACAGAGATGAGGAATTAGAGATTAGGCTCCAGTTAGGCACCTAATTTTGAGGCAGAATAAATTTGTACTACTTGTCTGTTTTCAACTAAGATACACATTAGGTAAAGCTCAGATCTGTGTTCTTGGACTTCGGAGTGAAGCTAAAATATGGTTTCGGAAAAGTACAAAGAAATCAGTAGAGCCTTGTCCTTTAGGTAGGAGTGGACAGGACAAATATTATGGCCGTTCATTTTTGGTAAACAAGAATTTTGGCTAGATTAGCACAACACTGTAGTAGAGTTTAGTAAATATTCATTTTCTTTTTTTTTTTTTCTGGAGGTGGGGAGAAGTTTACATTGCTCAAAGAACATAGACTGGAATCTTTTTTTGTAACAAACAATAAACCTTACATCTGTTTCTTTTCTTGCCCTCTATTGGTTCTGATGCGAGCAAGGCCGAACGATTTTTTAAGAAATGATTTAAAAATTTTTTTCTTTTCATCTTTTGACACCTTCACCTATTTCTTTCCACCCCTCTCCCCCACCCATCTGTTTTCTGTATCTATGAGACTGATTTTTTTTCTTTAGCTTCTACCTAAAAGAGAGATCATGGTATTTGTCTTTCTCTGTCTGACTTATTTCACTTAGCATAATGTCCTTGAGATCCATCAATGCTGTCACATATGGCAAGATTTAGTTTTTTTATGGCTGAATAACATTCCATTATGTGTATATTTATATACATATATTTCTTTGTCCATTCATCCACTGATGTGTTCAGATTATACCCATATCTTGGCTATTGTGAACAATGCAGTGCAGATATCTTTTCAAGTTTGTGTTTTGTTTTTTTGTTTTTGTTTTTGTTTTTTTTTCCTTCAGCTAAATAACCAGAAGTGGAACTGCTGGTTCATATGGTAGTTCTGTTTCTAATTTTTTGAGAACCTACATCCTGTTTCCCACAGGGGCTGTACCAATTTGCATTTCCACCAACAGTGCACAGTGGTTCCCTTTTCTCCATATCTTCGCCAACACTTCGTTTTTGCGTTCTTCATGACAGCCATTCTGATAGCTGTGAAGTGATATCTCATTGTCATTTTGACTTACATTTCCCTGTTTTTAGTGATGTTGAGCACAGTTTCATGTACCTATTGGCTATTTGTGTCTTCTTTGGAAAAATATCAATTCAAGTCTTTTGTCCATTTTTAAATCAGATTTTATTTTGCTATTGATTTTTATGAGTTTCTTATATATTTTGGATAGTAACCCCTTATCAGATACATGATTTGCAAATATTTTCTCCCATTCAGTAGGTTACCTTTTCATTTTGTTGATCTTTTTCGCTATGCAGAAGCTTTTAATATGATGTAGTCCCACTTGTTTATTTTGGAGTTTGTTACTTTGGTGTCATTTTCAAAAATCATCTCCAAGACCTATATCAAAGAGCTTACCACCTATGTTTTCTTTTACGAGTTTTATGGTTTCAGGTCTTATGTTCAAGTCTTTAATTTATTTTGAGTTAATATTTGTGGATGGTGTAAGATAATGGTTGGCTTTCATTTTTTTCCATGCAGCTGTCAGTCTTCCCAGCACTGCTTACTGCAGACTGTCTTCCTAAATTAATTGACCATATATGGTTGGGTTTATTTCTGGGATCCCTATTCTGTTTCATTGATATATGTGTCTGTTTTTATGCCAGTATCAAACTGTTTTGATTATTCTCATTCGTAACATAGTTCTAAATCTGGGAAGGTGATGCCTCCAGCTTTGTTCTTCATTCTCAAGATTTCTTTGGTTATTTAGGTGTTTTGTGTGTGTGTGTGTGTGTGTGTGTGTGTGTGTGTGTGTGTGTAATTCTATACAGATTTTAGTATTATTTGGTCTATTTCTTTGAAAAGTGCTATTGGAATTCTGATAAGGATTGTATTGAATTTGTAGATTGCTTGGGTAGGATGAACATTTTAACAATATTAATTGTTCTGATCCATGAGTGTGGAATATCTTTCCATTTATTTATCTTCAGTTTCTTTCATTAATGTCTTATAGTTTTCAAAATGCAGGTTCTTCACCTCATTGCTTAAATTTATTCCTAAGCATTTTATTCTTTCTGATGCAATCGTAAATGGGATTGTTTATTTCTCATTCTGGAAGTTTGTTATTAGTGTACAGAAATGCAACTGATTTTTCTATATTGATTTTGTATCCTGCAACTTTATAAATTATGAGTTCTAACAGCCATTTCTGAGTGGATTCTAAAGGAGATTCAATCATTTATATTAAATGAAAATTAAACATATTTTTCCTTATTCTCATTCCTATTTCCACCTCACATTCTGAGGTATGTCTTATAGCAAAAGCATAAGTTTTTATAAAAAAAAAAATTCTGATGTAACAAGTGCAAATAACTGGGTTAAGGATTTAGTCAAAAATATAAAATTGGTTATAAATATTAGTTACTTCACACAATTGCATTATTAAACCAATTAAGCAAAATTATAATAGTATTTGAACTAATTAAAAATCACCATTTATATATTGTTTGTGGCTTACCAATAACATTTTGCTAGTTTTACTGAAACTTATTTTTTATTACATTATCAATATAAAAGTCATTCTTCTGCTAGTTCCAGATCCCATCTCCTACCCTCTTACAGAGCTTTTTCTATTTGTCTTTCCTGCATCTGAAAATGTCCTTATTAGGTTATTTTTGCTTCCACATATAAATATGCTGAAGATATTCCTGTCTTGTAAATAATTAGGTCCTCCCTACCCACTGCTGCATCATTCCTAGTTTTTAAAAATTTTGTTCTATTTATTTCTCATCTTTTTCCTCCTTCTCAGTCTTCTTTTTCCCCTTTCCTTCTCTCCCTTTCATTCATTCATTTTGAGGGCAGGAGTGCCTTCTATGTGTCTAGCACTGTAGTGAGTTTTGGAGAACATGAATATACTGAAGATTGGGCTCTTCTCATGGAGATTAAAATCTGGTGAAGAAGACAGACATTCGATAAGACAGTTGAGTGTCACTGCCTCCAACTCTTCATCTTCAGTCCACTGAAACTGGGCTTGGCATTCTAGCCCAGGCCATCCATGACCCTTCAGTACCAGAGGATGAACCTTTTTTAGTTTTTGGGGTTTTTTTGCACTTTTAATTCCTTATTGGAGTTTATCACTTCATTCTCCTGGAAACTTCTTTCTCCTTTGCTGTGTCTCATTTCTTGACTAATTTTCTTACTACTTTTATTCCCAGGCCCTTTTGGTAACTTTTCCTATACTCATCAGTGAAATGGGTGGCATTTCGTAGTTCTACTATCAGTCCTTGTATAATCTTTGTTTTCTGATTTTTCTGAGAGAAACCTATGTATTCCCCTGCATTCAGCTGCAACCAGTGCACTAGTAACTACATATGGAACTATATACCTTTTTTTTTTTTTAACTTGGGAGACATTTATTTACTTTCCCATGTCACCAATCATTGATATGTGGCTAATTCTTATATCTGCTCAGGAACACATAAAACTATTGCATGACTATTACATCTTATAGAAAACTTCGATCTTTGGTCACAGCGTTAAGGGCTCCCCCTGGTTTTGGTCCCATAAGTGAACTATATAACTTTCCTGAAGACCAGTTCCTTCTATTCAACTGCCTAGTGACATTCTATCCCAAATTCAAGTTCTAAATTGAACTCAATTTTTTTTCAAAATTAGATCCTTCTCATGTATTTCCTGTCTTATTTTAGTGAACCACCAGACTTATAATCACCTAACCTAGATTAGGCTGTCATAAATAAAAGCATGAAGATTTTCAAGAACTGACTTTTATATGTGAGCTTCAAATTAAGATTACAATGACAAGGAACAATCATATAAATATCTGGGGGACAGAATATTCTCGGCAGAGGGAACAGAAAGTGCAAAGGCCCAGAGGTAGAGAATGATTTTGAGTTCACAGACGGAAATAAGGCCCATGTGTCTGGAAGGTAGTGGGCAAGAGGAAAGAAGTGCCAGATGAGCTTGAGAAATTAGCAGAGGTTGCATCTCCAATATTGTTGTAGGTCATGGCAAAGTTAATTTTATTCTAAGTAAAATGGGATGCCATTGAGGGATTCTTCAGCCAAAGGGTGGCATTTAATTTATACTCTATAAAGATTACTTCTATGAATAACAATTGTAGAAGGACAAGAGTGCAAACATGATATTCAGCTAGGAAGCTTTTCAGTAATACAGGAAGAAGGTGCTGAAAGTTCAAACTAGGGTGGTGCCAGGGGAGTTGGAGGGAGGAAAAGTCCGGATACATTTTGGAAATAACATTAATAGGACTTGCTGATGAACTGGATATAGAGGATGAGGCAAACAAAGGAATCAAAGATTATGCCTAGGTTTTTGTTACAAGAAACTGAAGCCATTTTAGTGAGGTGAAGAGGACTAGGGGAGGAATATAGAATTTTTTTGTGTGTGAAAGGGAGATGGGAAGTTTTATTTTAATTATGTTAAGTGTGAAATGCCTTTACGATCCCCCAAAGAAAATGTCAAATAGGCAGCTATCTAAATGAATATGGAGTCTGGCTGAGAAGCCGGAGCTGGAGACCTAAATGTGGGAGTCATTGACAGATAGATGGTATTGAAGCCATGGGAATGAATAAGATTGTCTAAGAAGTGAATGTAGATAGAAGAAGAACAGAGGACAAGAGGGCTGAGGACGGAGTCCTGGGTTACACTAAAATTTAGTGATCAAGTAGGAAAGAGCAAGTAGACTAGTTAGGGACAATGAGAGGTTAACTGAGAGGTTTAGCAAGTGGAGGGCAGAAAAGGGACCCTAGATAGAGGTTTTCAATGACCATCACAAGAGCAGTTTCAGAATGGAAGTGATCCTTTCTTTCAGAGTGAACACTTCAATTTGTCTTGATGTACTTTTTGTATTTTTTTCATTAAACTTACAAATGGTTGTATTAATATTGCTAGAGTCCTTTATAGAAGCTAGTAATAGTCACTATTATTGAAAGCTTATTAGAGAGAGTAATGTATGCAAAGGCATAGAGATACAGAAAATGGTATAACCGTTTAGGCATTGGGATGAGCTGAATATGGCCAGAGAATGTAGCATGTGGGGAAGAATGAAGGAAGAAGAGGATTCAAAAAGGCTGAAGGTAAAACTGAATAGTCAGTACAGATGAAAACATCGAAATTTTGTAGTTTTTCAGAGTTTCATCATTTCCTGTATGTATTTTATATATATTTTGTTAGATTTATACCTAAGTGTTTTATTTTCAAGGGTGCTGGTATAAATGGTATTGTGTTTTGTTTAAAATTCCACTTGTTCATTGCTGGTATATAAGACTATGTATATTAATATACTATATATATAAGACTTTTGTATATTAATTAACTTGTATCTGTTACCTTGTTGTAATTGCTTACAGAAATTTTCCTGTAAGAAGTTTTTTCGTTGTTGTTATTGATTTTTTAGGACTTCTACATAGACAATCATGTCATCTGCAGACAAAGAGTTTTATTTCTCCCTTCCTTTTTGTATACGTTTATTTCCTTTTAGTATTGCATTAGCTAAAGCTTACATTACAATGTTGAAGAACAGTGGTGAGAGAGAACATCTTTGCCTGTACCTGATCATAGTAGAAATGCTTCAGGTTTCTTCTCACCATTAAGTAAAATGTGAGCCATAGGTTTTGTACATATTTATTTTTATCAAATTGAGGAAGTTTCTTTCTATCCTAGCTGAGAGTTTTTATCATGAATGGGTGTTAGAGTTTTTAAAATGTTTTTTTTTTTCTGCATCTGTTGACATGTGATTTTTCTTCTTTAGCCTGTAGATGTGATGGATCTACTTTTGTTACTTTTACTTTTTACTTTAATTTTATGTTTTACCTTTTTTCTTTTCCTTTTTACCTTTTGCTTTTACTTTTTATCTTTCTCTTTTCTCTTTTACCTTTTGCTTTTACCTTCTACCTTTCGCTTTTATCTTTTACTTTTGCTTTTACATTTTATCTTTACCTTTTTACTTTCTGCTTTTGCTTTTACTTTCATTTTTCAAAATTGAACCAGCTTACTTGGAATAACTCACACTTGGCTATGGTGTATAATTCTTTTTATACATTGTTGGATTTGATTTATTAATATTTTGTTGAGTATTTTTGTATTTATATTCATGAGAAATATTGGTCTGTAGAGGTTTTTTTTTGTCTTTGTCTGGTTTTGTATTATGATAATGCTGGCCTTATAGAATGAGTTAGAAAATATTTTCTCTGTTCTATCTGCTAAAAGAGATAGTGGAGAATTGGTATAATTTCTTCCTTAACTGTTTGGTAGAATTTACCAGTGAATCTATCTGGCCCTAGTGCTTTCTATTTTACAAGATTATCAATTATTGATTTAATTTCTTTAATACATTTAAGCCTATTCAGGTCTAGTTCTTCTTGTGTGTTTTGGCAGACATTGTCTTTCATGGAATGGTCCACTTTAGGTTATCAAATTTGTAGGCATAAAGTTGTTCATATTGTTATTATTCTTAGTATTCTTTTATTATTCTTTTAATGTCTATAGGATCTGCAGTGATATCCCCTCTTTTCTGATATTATTAATTTATGTCTTCTTTTTTCTTGGTTAGCCTAGCTAGAGGCTTATCAATTTTTGTCAGTCTTTTCAAAAAACTTGCTTTTGGGTTTTTAATCCCTATTTCTTTTCAATTTCATTATTTCTGCTCTCATTTTATTATTTCTTTTCTCCTGCTTACTTTAGATTTAATTTGCTCTTCATTTTTTAGGTTCCTAGGACTGAAGCTTAGATGATTGATTTTAGATTCTTTTCTAATATATATATTCAAGGTTATAAAGTTTTCTCCAAGCACTGCTTTTGTTGCATCCCACAAATTTTGATCAGTTATGTTTGCATTTTCATTTAGTTCAAAATATTTTAAAAATTTTTCTTGGGATTTCTTCTTTAACCCATGTGTTATTTAAAAGTGTTGTTTAATCTCCACATATTCAGAATTTTTTCAGTTATCTTTCTGTTATTGATTTCTGGTTTATTTCCATTGTGATATGAAAGCAAACATTTGTGATTTCCGTTGTTTTTAGAATTTGTTAAGGTGTGTGTTTTATGGCCCAGATGTGTTCTTCTTGTCTGTGGGTGATGCTACTTGTGAAGCTTGAGAAGAATGTGTATTGTGCTGTTATGTGAATGACATAGTCTAACTAGATGATGTTGGTTTATGATGAAGAACTCTTTATTTTCCTTCACTTTTGAAGGGATAATTTCTTGGGATATAGTATTCTAGGTTGGTATTCTAGGTTGGTATTTTGTTTCTCAATATTTTAAAACATTTTAGCGATCATTCTTACTTGTGATTTCTGGAGATAATGATGATATAATTTTTATTTGCTCCTGTGGATAAGGTTCTCCTGGCTTTTCTTTCAAAAGTTCCCCGCCCCGCCCCCCCCATTTGAAAACGATATGCCTCAGTGTAGTTTTTCCTGTTGGTGTTCTCCAAACTTCTTGGTCCAGTTTAGTGTCTGACTTATATTTGATTGGGAAGAATTCTCAGTCATTATTGTTCAAGAGATAGTGGTCTCTTGTTTCTTATCTTCTTTCTTATCCTTCTGGTATTCCCATTACATGTATGTTACATCTTTCATAGTTGTCCCACAGTTCTTGGGTATTCTGTTCTGTTTTTTCCTTGTCGTTTGCTTTTTAGTTTTGGAAGTTTCTATGGCTATACCCTTAAGCTCAGACAGTCTTTCTTTGGTCATGTTCAGTCAGTCTATTCATAAGTCTCTCAAAAGCATTTTTCACTCTTCTTTTGCACTGTTTTCGATCTCTAGCCTTTTATTCTTAGAATTCCTCTCTCTGCTTACATTGCCCGTCTGTTATTGCATGCTATCTATTTCATCCAATAGAGCCCTTAGCATTTTAATCATAATTGTTTTAAATTCTTGGTCTGAAAATTACAACATCCATCCCTGTCATATCTGAATCTGATTCTAAAGCTTGCAGTCTCTTCAAACTGTTTTTTACCTTTTAACATATCTTGTAATTTTTTCTTGATAGCCAGACATGGTTTAACTTGATAGCCAAACATAATGTAAATAAGCATTTAGTAATTTTGTAAGGTGTGGGTGGGGAAGAGAAGTGTTCTATAGTTCTAAGTCCTGTGACTTAGGACTGTACACTTCACAAATTCTTCTCTATTTTCACTTCCCACCCTCATTTCCCTCCCCCCATTAGGTGGGACAGTACAGCCAGAGTTGGATATTTCCCTTTCCCCAAGTCAGTTAAGCTCTACTAATAGCAGTAGGTTAGGCTCTGGTTAAATAGTTTCTCCTGAGGGCAGGTCTTATTAAAGAAGAATAGAATACTCTGGCATATTTCAAAATAGTTCCATTCTTTTTCCCCTGCTGGAAGCATGAGTTTTGTTTTGTTTTGTTTTGTTTTGTTTTTTTCCCTTTAATAATCACTGAGAGAACCTGGGAAAGCTCCCGGAGGTAAAACTCACAAAAGTGACAGGCCCCGATGACTGGGTCTCCTTGGAGTTTTTCTGTCTTTTCTACATTTAGCCTTCAAAATTTCATCAATAGCAGTGTAGGTTTTTCTTCTCTCCTCCTGCTCTGCACAGGTTCTCATGAGGGTTTCTGCTCTAGTAACTCGTGATGTTCTGTATTCACCTCTTAGTCTCTTCAGTTTGGGAGGCAGTGATTGGCCCTGTGACCTCACTTCTCTTACAGACCTAAGAAGAGTTGGTAATTTTTAAAAAAGACATTTTAAAGAGCAGTTTTAGGTTCATAGCAAAATTGAGAGGAATTGACAGAGGAATTCCCATATACTGCCTGTCCCTACATAGTCATAGCCCTCTGGTTATCAATATCCTCCATCAAAGCGATCAATTTGTTACAAATGTGAACCTACATTGACGCATCATAACCTTCCAAAGGTCATAGTTTACATTAGTTCACTCTTAGTATTGTACATTTATAAGTTTGGACAAATGTATAATGAAAAGTATCCATTACTACAATATCATACAGACTATTTTCACTGCTCTAAAAATCCTCTGTGTTCTACCTATTCATTCCTTCCCTCTGACCCTGAGTTGCTTGCTGATTTTTCATTTTGTTATGCTATTTTTTTTTTTTTTGGATAGAGTGGTGACTTCTAAGCTTCTTACATGTCAGACTGGAAACCCTTTAACCTCACTTAATTTTTCAAAATACAGGTTAAGAGCAAGAGCTTTCTAGTAAACTTAAGAGCTTTGAGTGGGTTTTGGACTTAATGGTTTTATTGTATCTTAAGCCAATTGACATGGTTCTGAAATATACATTGCAGCCAAGGATTCAAGAAAGAATCTGCTATTCATATTGGGGAAATATCATTAAACTTCCTCCATTAGCAACCTCTTTACTATTGTTTTAGCTTAGAATTATTCACATCTAAGCATGAATTTCTTGACTAGCTTAATTTTTAAATCTTTAGTGCTTTTGAGTCTAGGACACAAAAACACTAGCATGCTCAAATATGGCAGTCCTACAGTACAGCTTTTCTATGACTAAATGGGAATAATGGCCAAATGCAATTACTTTAAATTATGTATTTTTAAATTACATTCATCATTGTTATTTAAAATGGAGAGTTTAGATTAAGGACTGTAATTTTAACTGTTTGGAAAAAAAATGTTTTTGATTTCTAATACTTGAAGCATCAAAAATAAAAAAAAAGTTTCATGACACTGTTGAAGTGTTTCTGGAAATGATAGGTTTAAGGGGAATCTATTTGAAACAGAAACAGTATGAAAAAGTCTTTGTATGTGTGTGACATCATTTTGTCCATGGTCTGTAAATCTAGTCATTCACCTACTGGATCCAGGGTGCTTTAAGAAGAATGCCATCAAAGATTCCAATAGGAAACTTTACTGCCATATTGTAGGTAAATATTCTAGATAAATCATATTGCCGGAATTTTATATTTTGTCACCTTTGGAAAATATAATTGCTATTATGTCAGGATCTCAGCCACACTGCAAGTGAACATTTACTAAGCAGACATTAAACAACTAAAAAGTTTAAATACTGTGCTTTATATATAGCAATGTAAAAGACAAATACAAATGTGAACAGCACAGTGGCTGGTTAGCTAAAAACTACTGAAGCATGTGAAATATTAAGAAGTACTTTCCTAACAATGTTATACCATTATACTGAATGGAGCCTCATACTGATAGGGAAACTTACCCTTAAAAATATTTAAAAAATTAAAAAAAAATCCCTCTTGCTATAGTATATTTGAAATTACTATCATATTTGAGATGAGAATTTATATAACTATTGCTCTAATTTTCTTAAACAAGTCTTTTCAATATTAATGTACTACATGTAGGCATTTAAATGCTTGAATTCATGAGTGTGATATTGAATTCTCATTATAGACATTTTTGAATGTCATTTTGAATGTGTCATAATGACTGTCATTTAAAAATACCCATTTTTATTGTTAATTTGAAGTGGAAAAATGATATTGTGATTGCTAATAAAAAGGAATCCTTACATGAGATACATGTCAAAATATAGGTCCTCATTATTTGTGGATTTGTATTTGCCTACTCACTAAAATGTATTGCAACCCCCAAATCAATACTCCTGATGCTTTCACAGTCATCTGAAGACATGTGCATTGCAGCACAAATTTGAGTTGCCTAATGCTCACATTCCCAGCTAAAGTGAATAAGGTTAAAGAAGTATACTCATGGTCTGTTTAGTGCCATGTTTTTCCAAATTTTTGTGCTTTTTTTGATGGTTATTTTGCTGTTTAAAATGGCCTTCAATTATACTGCTAACGTGCTGTCTGATATTCCTAAGAAGGCTGTCAAATGGACAAAATATATGCATTAAAGTTCATTCACACGTGAATTATAGTGATGTTGGCTGTGATTCAATGTTAATAAACCAACTATATATAATATCAGGTGTCTTTAAACAAAAAACACATATAACAAGGGTATATATATATATATATTGGTTGACCAGTTAACAAAATGTGACCAGGGGCTTGCAGAAATGTAACACTGTATTACCCCTAAGAGCAGTGGTTCAGTGTTTGCTAATTCAGGGTTTGTGATGACTTTATAGAACATAACTGCCCAGAAAAATGAGAACAGCTGTATTTACTAATGAAGTGATGAGATGTCTGGGTTAAAAAAATAATTCAGGGAGACACAGAGAATTGGGTCAGGGCACAGATGAAACACATTGGCAATGAGTTAAAAATTGGTGAAGCTACCTGATGAGTGTCTGGGAGCTCATTATTTTCTCTATTTTTGTATATGTTTAGCATTTTCCATGATAAAAAGTTGGTCTTTAAAATCTCATTCCAAGTATTTAAAGACTTGAATTCTAAATATTTTCGTGGACTTTTGCTGTTCCCAATGAATTCACTACTTGACTCAAAATTTTCCTAATTTTTTTTCTTTTCTCTAGCATCCTATTTCTGCCATGTTTACCTCATTCTACTGTTTTATGTAAAAGGAAATGGAAAGAAGTTGAATATAATCTAAGCATTTTGAAAAAAGTTTAACTGAATTGTGCCTTATATGATTTTGTCTACCTCTCCATATTAAACAAATAAGCTGCTGTCAGGGCTTTTATTTACATAGCTCTCCATCCTACCTCAAGAACTCAGTGACATCCTGTGCTCTTTTGCTTTTCTGAGAAGAAATTCTCTAAGTGGACTTTTCTGGCAAGGGTTAATACTTACACACTGAGTCCAGCAATGTGTGGCTGAGTTTGTTTGCCTTAAATGGCAAAACATTTTTTTAATTTCATGTTCACCTTGACCCTAGAGCATAAAGGACAGTCTCAGGATTGCCCTTAGTAGATCAAAAATGTTTAAACTGACCTGTGAGTTTGACTCAGAGGGAGGAATAGGCCACCAGCTTCTGCTTGTTTGTTTGTTTTAATTAAAGAAGAAGAAGAAGAAAAAAAGCCAGAATAGAAAGAAATAGGAGAAAAATATAGGGAAAACAACATAATTGTACCTTATGCTTTCCTAATATTCCTTGCTTGTAGGGCTCAAAATATTCTTTAAACATTAACTCAAACATCAGTAGCTCCAAGGTACAGACAGGGCAAACATCATTATCTTCAACTGAAAGGTGAGGTTAAGCGGGGCAGTGAGTGGACAGAGCCAAGATTTGGACTCAGAACTTGACTGCTGTTCAGCAACGAGCAAAGTTAACTCCAGGACCCCTCCTCTCCCTTTTCTAGGTGGTTTTCCTTCCTCATCTTAGTTGTAATCCATCCCTCACCACAGGCCTCTTTAGCTTTCTCTTCTTTCATCAATGAGGCCACCCTAACTGAGCAGTACACCTCCATCCATCCCCACCACTCTCTCCCCTTCTCCAGCTTTATGATTCTTTTTGCCCTTATCACCTGACACATTGTTTATGCCTGGTTTTCCTTCATTAAGATGCTCCATGAGGGAATACTGTATTAATGAAACTCCTATGTCTACTGAGCCCAAAATGGATGCTGAGTAAATATTTGTTGACTAACTCCCTTTATTAAAACCTGCTTTTAGTTAAAATGCAATAGAGTCATCTCAAGGTGGTTGAAAAAACTGAACATAAGACATGTTCTAAGGGTTTTCATTAATAGGAGAAACCTCGCTGTGATTTAGCCAAAGGAACAAAGCTTTAAATTGTAGCAACTAATAATTTGAAGAAAGTATTTTTGTACAGCAAAGAATCCTTTTGATGATCTCTGACCTACATCTGAGGCCAGACCTGCCAAAAGCTATCATCAGAGATAGAGAGTGAGAGAAGAAAGGTGGGTGAGAAATTGACTTTGTGAAATGTACATTACTAGAGGTGTTTAAATTGTGGAGAAATAAACCACAGGCTTTCATTTCAACTGAAATATATTTAACATCAGTAGTAAAACCTTTTAGTGCTTTTAACCAACATTCTATTGTGTCCCATATCTTTCTTTATGTCAAGTATCTGACTTTTATTTTATCTAAATAAATGCTTTCCACACACACAAGGAAATGAAGGAGGCCTTGTGTCTTTAGGGAAGCAAGGAGAGGGATACTGCTTTAGAGGTCTAGGCCTTCACGTAATTAAAGATAAAGCAGAGAAATCTTCCCCTACAAGCTTATCTATTGATTAAGAGTTTCAGGTATCTCTCAGTGGCAATCTTTAAGCAGTTATGTGGCTGATATAAAGGGAGTCTTTTCTCATAAAAACTCATCAAGACAAACTCATCAAGGTTATTAGGAACAAGCCAGGGCATGATCAGACTTTTAGTAGTTTCTGAAAGATGCAAGTGCCAGATTAAAGTCTATTTAGATGATAATACATATTATGGTTATTGTGTAATTTTATTTTTGTAAAAATTAATATTTTCATATTGGTTACTTCTAATTTATTCTCAATTGCTGCATATATTTTTGCATTTTTGTGCTCATTTGCTTTAATTTATACCCAGTTTTGTTCCAGAAAGCACTTAAAGTGGCTTACATGTACACACACACACACACACACACACACATACACACACATGCACATAAACAATAAAAATTACATTAAAAATTGGTGGAAGAAATTAATATAAAGGAAAAGTAAGAGCAGGAAATGTGAAATAATAATAATAATGCCTGAACAATGACCATTTGCTAGGTGGTAGGCACTGTTCAAAGTACAGTGAATGCATTTAATGAATGCATTTAATCCTGACAACACATTAGTACTATTATTCTATCCGTTTTGCAGATGAGGTAACTAACTGAGGCATGGAAAAGTGATTGAGACCATACAAATAGTACGTGGTAGAGCTCTGGGGCTCAAACTGAGCACTCTGCCTCCGCCATGCTTTTCCGATTCAACAATAAAGCTGGAAATAAGGTTAATACACAAAGTAGAAATTGTAAGGTCCTGCAGTCCTGCTAGAGACTGACCACAAATTTACCTCTAAGATTTTGGCAGAGAAAATCGAGAGGGAAAAATGATCAGTTACATGATTCACAGTGTTTAGGAGATAAAAACAAGTGAGTTGCTCAAGAGTAGCATAATTATTTCTGGTTGGGAGACCAGGAAGAAAATTCTCTTGTAAATTCTCACAAAGAAGTCACTATGTAATGAAGTGGACACTATTCTCCAGCAAGGCTGACAGATTTTCATAGGGCTGTTTCTTACAACATCCTTCACTGTGTCATAATGTATAACCAGCACTAAAGCCAAATTCAGTAAAAGGCAATTCTGTAGGAGTGGGGATTTCAGAAGTTGTGGTCAGGTTTGTGGATCTCTGCTGGTCGGGCTTCATTTAGGAAAACATTTTAGGCTATTTAGAGGGAAGAATGGACTGTAGATCCTGCAGGCCACTGTCCATAATTATCATTCCTCTCAATTGAGCTTTTGTAAAACTTTGAGTGTTAGTGAATTTGAGGTTATTTCCTGACCAGGGCCTGGAGTACCACTCTTCTATGCTGTTGGTTAAGTGTAGAGTTTTAGCTTTAGCAGCCAACTGAAACTCGTGAGGGATGGATTGATTTTTTCTTGTGAAAAATTGAGGAAATGCAAGGATATGACGCTTACAGAGGGGCCACACACTCTGTACAGGACCATATTCAATGAAATAGAACCTGGTGCCTTGATCACCAAAAATGTATGGAGCCAAAATGACTGCAAAGGTAAAGTTCCCATAGAGAATTTCACTCTGGAATTCTTAAAGCAGGTGCAACCAAATACCTACCTTGATGATTAAATATATCTCAATAAGGGACTCCTGAAATTTTTTAAACTTAAAAATAAAACCTAAGTAATAAACATGCAGACACGACTCTAAAATAGTATATAGGAGCTTAATCAAAAAAGTATCAATCTTTGTACCAGCTCTCTCCCTTCCTGGTAACTTGCTAGAGCCTATCACTTAAAAATTGTTTTACATTTTACCCAGATGCACCAAGTCCTAATATTTTGCCACATTAGCTTTATCATTCTCTCATTCTACACACACTCACACACAAATTTTTTAAAGCATTAAAGTTTTACATCATAAAACTTTACCCTTAAATACTTCAGTATGTAGTTTCTAAGTACAACTTGAATATTCTTTTACATAACCACAATTCAACTATCAAATTTAGGAAGCTTACCATTCATTCATTCATTCATTCATTCAATATTTTATTAAATCTAAAGTTCATACTCCAGTTTCATCAATTGTTCCAATAATGCCCTTTAGAATATTTGTTCTCTTTTAGTTCAAGATCCAGTTCAGGATCAAGTATTGTATTTATTTGTCAGTCCTTTTAATTCCTTTATTCTGGTATAATTCCTCAGCTTTTCTCTATCTTTCACAATAACACTTTTATACTATTTACATTTTATTTATTTTTAAAGCTTGAGATAAAATTGCCACATAATAAGTTGTAAATAAATTGTACAGTTTGATGTTTTGAAATATATATATATACAACTTTCTACGTGTTCCTCTGTAAGTTCTCTCCAGCTACCCACTATCTTCCCTATCCAACCCCGATCTATTACTAGATTAACTTATATTTTTAGAGTTTTATATAAGTGGAATGATAAAGTGTGCACCATTTTTTCCTTTTGGCATATTTGGAGATTCACCCACGTTGATGCATGTATCAATATTTCATTGAAAAGAAATATTGAAAAGAATTTAATCATTGAAAAGAATTCGTTTGTATGGATGTACTATAGATTGTGTGCCCATTCAGCTATTGAAGGACATTTAGGTTGTTTCTAGTTTGGGGTAATTATGTAATGAAGCTATGAACATTCATGTGCAAGTCTTGTATGTACATATTTGCCTTCCAGGCAAAGATCTGTAAAGGAATATGTGGATTATATGGTGGTGGTGGGTGTCATCTATTAAAGTCATTTGGGGAACTTGTCTGAAAGCTGCACTGCTTGCAAGCTCACTATTTGTGTTTATTTCAAGAGGGGGCTAGGGGAAATTATGGAAGCTAAAGTTTCTTTTCCCCAGGTACTCCTAAGCGACAATGCTGGAGAGCAGCGATAAAACTACATTGGGAAGGAGGGGGAGAAAGATCCAAGTATGCTAAATCCTCATCTGTCATAACAGGAAATCAAATGTCAATTTCTAAATTAATACATTTTAAAAGCGCTATAAGCAAATTACTTAAATATCTGAGGGAGAACTAAAAAAATAGAAGTTAATAAAATGGTTGACTCAATATATAACAAAACCATTTTTGCACTTATCTTTTGCCTAGCAATCCTATTTCAGGATATCTACACTTAAGATACACCTCAACAATATGAAAATACATATACACAAAGTTTGCACTGCAGCATTATTTGTAATTGCAAAATATGGTAAATAACCTAAATGATACTAATTTGGCCAAAATAGTGTTCAAAAATACTGTGTATAAATAGCACATGAATACATTTCTTTTTTAAATTCTAACTCTTGAGGGTGGGTGGAGTTTTTATGCTAAAGCTTTTCACACCAAGGCATGCCAGCTTTTGTTGCCAACTAGTTATGGTTTAGAACTGAAAATTATATTCCAGAGTTTAATTGGAGAATTGCTGTCTGGGTTCACTTTTTATGGCTGATCTCGTAGTGGATGAATTGGCTTACTTGTGAGAGAACACATTTCATGTAGCATACACCTGTGTGTGGGTATTTATCCACTGGATTTATATAGTGTACATTTTTTCTCAAGTGAAGAATGTTAACAAATATTTACTTGAAAATAAGTTAACAAGTTTAATATCAGGATAGTAAACAAAAGGAGAAAGAGTAAAGATAGACAAGAGGGGAGAAGGGAATATGGTTACTTAGAAGAAGATAGAGACTAAAGCACAGACAATCCTCCCCGCCCCCCCCCCCCCCCAAAAAACCCAACTAAGTCAGCTTAGCAGGCAATGTAACTGATATAGTAAACAACTGAGGTTATCTGATTTTGGTGCTGGGAGGCACAATTATTACTGTTGTAATTTATTTTAGCAAAAGGGAAAACATGGCTTTTATTTTTGTCATTTTACATAGCAGATTTAAACACATTTAAACACATATGTTCAGTTTTATAAAGCTAAAGTATTTACTTTGCAAACTTCTCAAATTTCACACGCAGAAAGTCATGCAAACTAAACGAATAAGCTATCAACTGTTTAGCACCCTAAAATACTTCAACTCTTGAAGTTATAAGTATTAAATTTCTTTTGCTCTTGAAGACCTAAAAATCTACTTTGTTAGACAATATATGAAATAATTGGAGATGAATAACAGTTTGCTTTCTTATAAGAACAAAGTTAAGTTATGTGATAGAGAGTGAGATACTTTTAGAAATTCAGAAATCAATGTGAGTGGAGTAAAGAAGTCAGCAAAGACAAAGTTTGGGTTTAAAGGATGAGATATTTGGGGGGATAATTTTGTTTCAAATTAAATTCTACCATGTGCATCAATTACCACCTCAGTCTAATTTTCTGTATTGCAAAAGTAGACAAATTACCACTATCACTAATGCATTCAAGCAGACTTCCGAACCATTGGTCTCCGTTGCAGAGCTCCTACTCATTTGACCTCTTCACTCCCACTATTTCCTTTGGGGCTCTCTCTCATCTCTTGAATTGAGTAGCACTTTCTTTTCAAGGTCTCTAAAAATAATTATTCATAGACTTGTGAAACTTGAACACAATACTACAGCAAAACTTAGGTGCTTGAATCCTTCCCAAATTTCTACTCTCAAACCAAGAGTTTCCTTCTTGAAAGCTAGGAAACTTTTTAGGACTTAATTTGCGCCTCCCACTTGTGGCACTTGGGTTACCTAGAATGTTTCTAGGCCCGATATGTATATATAGCTCATGGCTGAGACATGAAAAGCATCTTCGGAGTTATTCTTAGGTTCCCTAGAGAATTGAATTAAGGTAACATCAAGAGGAATGATGGGTTCTACCTAGTAAAAGAGGCGAGGGTAAAGAAGACTGAACTCTTAGGAACATGGAAGCACATCTGAACCAAGGGAAAGTCTGTGCTCTGCCTTAGAACACGGAAGGAAGGAACAGAGAGATGAGGGTATACACGTATTCCAGACCAGAATCCACGTGAGTCCATTCTATATAACTATTTACTTTTGTATTTATAGTGTCTTGGATTTACCATACATCTGTCTTAAATGAGTAATATTATTCGGAGGTCTTCAGAATCATCTGGTAAAGATGCTACCAATGTACAAAATTCTCTTAAAGAGTTTATACGAAAAAGCCCCCCCCCTTTTTTTTTTATAAACACAAATTTTTCTATCAAAAGCAGTACTGAGGGAATAACATTAGGCTGTTTAGCTGCAGAGAAAGTAAGAGATTGATGAACCCATGGTAGGAAAGAAATTCAGTCCAGGAAAGAACACTCCTGAGAAGAGTGACCACTGACTGTTGGCTATTGGAAGCTGTGGTATCCATCAAGGGCAAGGGCTAGGTGCTGTCATTCAAGGGACTGGCCCTTGGGAACAACAGAGGTCACTTTAGAAACATGTTGTAACCTGCCCCTTCAGGCAGATTCAGTCATACAGCCTTTGCAGAAGATGGCGAGTCCTCTGTGTATTATCAGTCTTTCCTTTTGTTAGTCTGGTCTGACTAGATGATCTCTATTCAAGCCTTTCTGTTTGGGAATTAGGTCTGATGACCTGAGTGAGGAAACACGGTCATAATTTTCCAGCATCCTGATAACTTGAGTCAATTACATAAGCTCTAAATAGTAAAATGGCTCGCTGGTTCCAAGTTGGGAGTGAGTAATGACAAGAAAATGAACTGCACATATTCTCTTCCAAAGTAGTCCTACTTAGTGCCAACCAATTCCATTTTTTTTTTTCTGTAATTTTCCTACCTCTCCTAATTCAGTATACTAACTTTTCTGACAGATGATTATAAATTTGTCACTTGGAGTTCTGCAAAAAAATTTCAATCTTAGAAAAACATTTTGCTTTTTAAAATTTAAAAATTTATTACAGAAATTTTCCAATATAAAAAACAGAATAGTATAATCAACTCTTATTTATCCATTATTCAGCTTCAATACCTAACAAGATATAGTCAGTCTTGTTTCATTTAATAACCACCTCTAAATTATTTCTATTATTTTCTCCCTCTCCCTCTCTCACTTTTTTTCTCTCCCCCCTACCACACACATATCCTGGTCATTGGATTATCTTAAAGCAAATCCCAGACATTATCATCGTTTGTAAATATCATTAGCTCGCCTAAACAAAATTTCCCCTCCCCAAGCAATACTTAACATCAAATATCCAGTCAGTATTCTAAATATTCCCAGATGCTTCATAATTTTTTTTTTTTAGATTATTTGTTCAAATCAAAATCTAAAAGTTCACACATTGCCTTTGGCTTGTATGATTCAAAGCCTCTTTTTAATTTCTCTTTTAATTTATAGGTTACCCTTCCCTCCTTTTTTTTGTCTCTTGCCATTTTTTTTTTCATTAAGAAGCCATGCCTTTTCCTTACAAAATTTCTTTTTATTTTTTTGCGTATATTTGCTTTTTAAAAAGAACACATTATCTCATTTTATCTAGATGAATACCTGACAAAGTAGGTAGAAGAGATACTTTTACCATTTAGCAAATGAGGTCATCAGGGTACAGAGAGATAAAGTAAAGCAGTTTGCCCAAACTCGGAGTTAGTAAGTAGTTGAACCAGGGCTAGAATCTTGGAAATCCATTGTTTAGACCTGAGAGGTTTTTGTTTTTTTGTTTTTTAAACCAAATAATGGGTCTCTTATTTCATAATTAAAGCAGTACTAAAAACACCAAAAATCTGAGGAGACTTTTGAATAAAAAGATATCAGCAAGATTTAATAACTTTTTATGATTTCTTAGTAGCAATCCATGTATACTAAGTTATGTAGGCACCATTTTTCATGAATGAAAGTGATCTGCATAAAGTCAAGCCTCAATACATGTATGTATGTTTATATGTCTACAGCAGTATATGTGCCTATATGACTTTCTTGAATTTACTCTTTCATGTCATTCACACATTTGAATATTTCTTTATTTGCTATACTAGATTACAAACTTTGCACTTAATACAATGTTAGTTTCTTTGTAATTTCTCATTGTCAAATGTATGTGACTGATATTCAAGATCTTTTTAGTGAAAAACAAAGGCAAACCAGGCTGTGCTAATTCTCATGTTACTGAGGTAGAAACAGCATTTTCTGAGTAGTGAAATATCTATTGTCTGCTTACTTTTCACTGCCATCTACTGGTGCCTGATGTTTCTGATTAAAAGCCTTCAGAGACGTCTATCATAGGCACTTTTGGAGAGAGAAAAATATGAAGTTATAAAAATTCTTTGAGAAAATTCCTTTCAAAGGAATTGGTGTTTTCTTGATAGCTAAATTTATGTTGTGTAAAATAAAAATTACTAACTTCTAAAAAAGTTCCTGTGATATCTACTACAATACCCCCTAAGCATTAAGGACTGCTAATTAAACTTCTAGACTAGCTACAATTTTTAAAGCACAAAATAATTATAACTTCTACCCAACAATTTTTATCACAATTGAATTACTGTAAAATTAATTTTAAAACAAACTTAACAAGATAGTACACTTCTGCTTGTTGATTAGAATATACATTATACACTTATGTAGTAGATTCTGAAAAAAGTAGAACATAAGAAAACCATGGCTTCTATCCTCAGGGAAGATAATTGTAAATATTGATGAGGAAGTAGAAGACATTTCTCTTTTAAGCTTCTTCTAAATTTTCTAAATATAAAACATCAACAAAATGAATTCTAAGATTTATTTAATCTTTATAGTAAAACAGGTTATTTTTTCTGCATTTTGAATTTACTGTTGTAGATAATACAGATCAGATTTAATTTCTAAAGCTCTGATATAGTGAGTTAGATTTAAGCCTTTTGGTATATCATGTTATTGAATTTTGTATTGGTGTCTTACTTGAGAGATGAATTGCTGAGGTATTTAAAAAAAATTTTTTTTTTCGGTTAGTTGACAGTCACTATTTTATATTTGTTTCAGGTGTATAGCATAGTGGTTAGGTATTCATGTAATTTACGAAGTGATCCCTCTGATTAATACCCATCTGGTACTTTATGTACCTATTACCTTATTATTGACTATATTCTATATGCCGTACTTCACATCCACTTGACTTTGTAACTAACTTTTTAATCCCTTCACTATTTTTATTCATTCCCCTAAACCCCTCCCATCTGGCAATTATCAAAATGTTCTTTGTTGATTTTGTCTGGATAATACAGCCATTGCTGATAATGAGATATTGAAGTGTCTTACTGTTATTGTATTGTTATCAATTTCTCCTTTAAGATCTATCATATTTACTTAATACATTTCCGTGCTTGGGTGTCGGAAGCATATATTATTGTTTTATCTTCATGTATTGGCTTCATTACATAATGACCTTCTTTGTCCCTTGTTACCATTTTTGGCTTTAAGTCTATTTTGTCTGATATGGTTATGCTTGATTTATTTTGCTTTCTGCTTGCTTGGAATATCATCTTCCCTTCCTTCACTTAGATGTGTGTCTTTAGAGTTGAAAAAAGTCTCCTGCAGGCAAAATATAGTTGGGTCTTCTTTTTTTTTAAATCCATCCAGCCACTCTGTGCCTTTTGATTGGTGAGTTCAATCTATTTAGTTAGGGTAATTATATGTAAGGACTTAACTACTGCCATTTTACCTTTTTGCCTTCTAATTATTTTCTCTCTCCATTCTTTCTTTTTACTTTTGTCTACCTTTGTAAGTTGGTGATTTTCAATGATTTTTTTGGTCTTCTCCTTTTGAATATTTTGTGTCTCTGCTTTAGATTTTTGCTTTGTGGTTACCATGAGGTTTAAATAAGACATCTCATAGATAAAATAATCTTTATTCTGTTGATAGCAGTTTATCTTTATTTGCCTATGGAGTTTTCATTCTTTTACTCCTTGGCCCATTTATATTTTTAGGGTCAAATTATTTCTATGCTGTGAATTTGTTACCAAATTGTAATAACTTTAGCTTTTTTTTTTTTTTTACATTGCTTGGCATGGCATTAAATTTTTTAAAATTAAGTTGACATTAGTTTCAGCTGTACATCATGATTAGATATTTATATACCTTACAAAGTGATAACCATAAGTAACCACGCCATCATAGTTATTACAATATTATTTACTATATCCCTATGCTATACATTACATCCCCATAAATTATTTTATAACTGATAATTTGTACTTGTTAACTCCTTTATTCCTTTTACTTTTTGTCTATCCCCTACCCATCTTTCCCTCTAACAACCATCAGTTGTTCCTTTTATCTATGAATTTGTTTCCATTTTGTTCATCATTTGTTTTGTTCAGATTCCACATTTAAGTGAAATCATATGGTATTTGTCTTTCTCTGATTTCACTTAGTGTAATACCCTCTAGGTCCATCCATGTTGTTGCAAATGGCAAGATTTCATTGCTTTTATTATAGTTGAGTAATATTCCATCATATATACATACACACACTACCACATCTTTATAAAGTCCTTCATCAGTGGACACCTAGGCTGCTTTCACATCTTAGCCATTGTAAATAATGCTGCAGTGAACATAGGGGTGCATATACCTTTCTGAATTAGTGTTTTTGATTTCTTTGTAAAGTACCTTGAAGTGGAATTTTTAGATCATGTTAGTTCTATTTTTAACCCTTTTCCCGTTTGCCTAGAGAATACTCACCCGCAGCACTTGCAGCTACAGCATTTACCCCTAGATAACACGCAGATTACAGTGCTAACCTTACCCCCAAAGTTTGCCATGAAATATCTGACTTTTATTATTTTTCACATTGCTCTAGTATATCCATAATCTTTGGAAACAAATGAAATCATTCTACTTATACCACCGTTTTTAGTAGTTTGATTGCTGAAAATGTCAAATCCTAGAAAACACAGCATCCCTATGAGTGATGTTAAATGAACGCTGGCAGTGAGCTACACTTTTTTGCTAAATGAGAAAAGGGCTAATTTTTTGAGGATTCTCTATACTGTTTTCCACTGTGGCTGCACCGGTTTAAAATTCCATCAACAGTGCATGAAGGTTCTTTTTTCTGCATTCTCCAACTTTTGTTGTCTTTTTGAGAATAGTCATACTGACAGGTGCCTCATTGTGATTTTGATTTGCATTTCCTTGATGGTGATATTGAACATCTTTTCATGTGTCTGTTGGCTATCTGTTATGTCTTCTTTGGAGAAATTTCTATTCAGGTTCTTTGCCCATTTTTAAATCTAATTGTTTACTTGATGTTGTGCTCTTTGGTTCTTTACATAGTTTGGATATTAACCCCTTATCACATACAATTAGCAAATATTTCTCCCATTCAGTAGGTTACCTTTTGGTGTTGTTCCCTTTCCAGGGCAAAAGCTTTTTACTTTGATGTAATCTAATGTTTCTTTTTGCTTTTGTTGCCTTTGCCTTACGAGACGTATCTTAAAAAACAAAAACCAACCAACCAAAAAAACCTGCTAAAACAATTGTCAAATAGTTTATGGTTTGTTTTCTTTTGATTTTGTGGTTTCAGGTTTTACATTAGTCTTTAATCCATTTTATTTTTTGTTACAGTGTAAGATAGTGGTTGGGTTTCATTTTATGGCATGTGGCTGTTGAGTTTTCCCAACACCATTAATTGAAGAGACTGTTCTTTATCCATTGTATATTCTTGGCTCTTTTGTCATAAATTAATTGATCATGTATACACGGGTTTATTTCTTGAATCTCCATTCTGTTCCTTTGATCTGTTTTTAGGCCACTACCACATTGTTTTGTTTACTATAACTTTATAATAAATTTTGAAACCAGGAAATGTGATACCTCCAGGTTTGTTCTTCTCATGATTGTTTTGGCTACTTGGTGTGTTTGATTCCATACAAATTTTTAGGATAGTTCTATTTCTGTGAAAACTACCATGGGAATTGTGATGGGAAATGTATTAAATTTATAGATTGCTTTGCTTGTAGAAACATTTTAACAATATTATTCTTCTACGAGCATGGAGTATCTTTCCATTTGTCTTTTCAATATTTTTCATCAATGTTTTATAGTTTTCAGTGTGCAGGTCTTTCACCTCCTCTGTTAAATTTATTTCTAGCTCTTCTTTTTGATGTAATTGTAAATGAGTTTTTTTCTGATACTTTGTTATTACTGAATAGAAACACAACCCTTTTATATTGAATCCTGCATATTTACTGAATTCGTTGATTAGTTTTAACAATTTTTTGGTGCAGTCTTCAGGGTTTTCTATATATAGTATCATGTCATCTGCAAATGGAAAAGTTTACTTCTTCTTTCTGATTTAGATACCATTTCTTTTTCTTTCCTAATTGCTGTGGTTAGAGTTTCTAGTACTATGCTGAATAAAAGTGATGAGTGGGCATTCTAATCTTTTTCACAATCTGAGTAGAAAAGCTTTGTTTTTCACCACTGGGTATGTTAGCTGTGGGCTTATCATACATGGCCTTTAATATGTTAAGGTATGTTCTCTCTATACACCATAATCAAGTGGGGTTTATTTCAGGGATACAAGGACAGTTCAACATATGCAAAATCATTATCATCCACCACATTAGCAAAATGCAGGATAAAAATCATTTATCTCAAAAGATGCAGAAAAAGCATTTGACAAAATTCAACACCCATTCGCAATAAAGCCCTCAACTTGGTACAGAGGGAACATACCTCAACAAAATAAAGGACATATATGACAAAGGCAAAGCCAGTATATTACTAGAAACACCAACCATTTCTCAAACCCTTCTAAAAACCACAAGAGGCAGGAAACTCATCCAAACTCATTTTAGGAGGCCAGTATTACCCTGATATCAAAACTAGATAAGGATATTACAAGAAAATTACAGGCAACTATCAGGATGAACACAGATGCAGAAATCAACAAAATATTACCAAACTGAATTCAATAATACTTGTGTTGGAAGAGTTTGAGAAGGACTGGTATTCATTCTTCTTTTGTAATTTGGTAGAACTTACCAGTTCATCTGGTTTTGGACTTTTGGTACGTTTTCATTACTGATTCATTCTCCTTTCTAGTAATGGGTTGGTTCAAACTCTTTATTTTTTCATTCTTCAGTCTTGGTAGATTGTATATTTCTTGCAATTTACCCATTTTTTTTTTCTTGGTTGTCTAATCTGTTGGCACTGAATTGTTTACAGCACTTTCTCATGATCCTTCGTATTACTCTATCATTTGCAATGTCTCCTCTTTCATTGCTGATTTTACTTGGGTCCTCCTATCTTTATGAATCCAGCTAACAAATTGTCATCTTTATCTTTTCAAAACTCCAGCTCACGGTTTCATTAATATTTTCTATTTTCTTTTTAGTCCCTATTTCATTGATTTCTACTGGTTTGTTATTTCCTTCCTTCTACTAACTTTGAGTTTCATTTGTTCTTTTTTCTTGTTTCTTGAGGTTATAGTTAAGATTTTTATTAATGTATGTAGGCTTTTTATTGTTATAAACCTCCTGCTTTTGCTGCATCCCATAAGTTTTGGTATATTTCCATTTTGTCTCGTTATTTTTTGATTTGTCTTTTGATTTTTTTTTTAACCTACTGTTCAGTAGCAGGTCGTTTAATCTCCACATGTGTGCTTTTTCTAGTTTTCTTCTTGTAATTCATTTCAGTTTCATACCATTTATGGTCAGAAAAGAAAGTTAATACAATTTCAAACTTCTTAAATTTATTAACACTTGCTTTGTGGCTTAACATGTGATCCATCTTAGAAAATCTTCCCTGTGGACTTGAGAATGTGCATTCTGCTGCTTCTTTGGATGCAATACTTTGTAAATATTAAGTGCACCTGATCTAACATGTAATTTAAGTCCCATGTTTCCATACTGATTTTATGTGAATGATTATCCATTGATGGCAGTGGGGATTGATGCACCCTATTAGTGTATTGCTATCTATTTCTATCTTTGTTTTTAATATTTGTTTTATATATTAAGATGCTATGTTGGGTGCATAAACATTTATAAATGTTATGTCCTCCTGTTGGATGGTCCCCTTTATCATTATATAATCTCGTTACTTATTACTGTTTTTGTGTTAAAGTCTATTTTGTCTGACGTAAGTATAGCTATTCCAACTTGCTTTTGGTTTCCACTTCTGGAATTTCTTTTTCCCTCCTTTCATTCTGTGCCTGTGTCTATCCTTAAAGCTGATGTCTCTTGTAGGCAGCATATAGTCTAGTCTTTTAAGAAATTACTGTGCCAGCTATTCTGTTTAACTGGAGAATTCACTTACAGTTGATTAATAATTGACAACTAAGGTCTTAGTAATACCATCTCTTAATTGTTTCTAGGTGTTTTGTAGTTCCCTTTTGTTATGTCTCTCTTGCTGCTTTCCTTTGTAAAGGGCTGTGTATAACTTAAGACATTTATTTGGGTTTGTTGGTAGACTAAGGAGTAAGAATTGACTACTATGCAAAATTCTGTTAAAATGGCTTAAAAATACCTCATTGAAAACTTTCTCATAGCTCTATAAATGTGTCTCACAGGAAACAACATAGTAATTCTTTTCTGATGACTGTACTTCAAAGAAAATTTCTGCTTTGAGTACTGTCAGAAAATGAAGAACCAATTTAAAGAAAACTTTTACAATATAAAGTCATTATATAATTTTATTTTTTCCTTTATCTTAATCATATACTTTAAATAAAAAAGATATAAAAGATGTTAAATAAAATCTGAGAAATTGGAATAGGCAAGCATCGTTAATGCCCTAAACATAAATTCCAAATGGTTTCTTTCAAATAGCTGCATACTTAGATATATTCAATTTTCAAATTCAGCTGCCTGATGGAATGCACCCTGGTCTGACAGAAATAGTGCCATGTAGTCACCCAAGGCTAAACGCACACAAAAATGGTGCTGAGAGAAATGGTACTCTTTGGAGCTGCTATTGTACTAGTGTGACCATTAAAACCTTTAATTCTGTCAGCTGTTTTTGAAATACCCAACGACACTGATATGATTGCAGAAAATAATCTCCTGAAGTATATTACCAATATGATACATATTAACATGACTCTCAGGTAGCCCTGGCTTTAGAGCCGATTCCACGGGTGCATACTTAGGCCAAGTAACAGGATACATAGTACTTACTATTTTATTTACTGCTTAAGATGTTTCTCAATTTATTAAGTTTGGAATTATAGTTATAGGTAATAGTGTAGGTACCTATAATCTGGTTCATGGACTTGGTATCAGCACTGTGAATGACACACACTTGGGAGATGGGGCCCATAGCTTTGATTCCATGGTACTCCCCTCAGTGTCTAGCACACTGGTATTCACATAACTGGTAGAGTAATTCAGGAAATATTTACCAGAGCCTCTTTAGGCATTCCATTCGAGATTCTTGCAGAAACGAGCCAATTTAAAAAATTTTCTAGGCTTTGAAAATTTGATTAAATGAAAGGCACTTGCCATTACTGATCATAATTCAAAAACGTGGTATTAAATTAAGGCCAGAAGTGGTGATTATTCTAGATCTGTATACATGTGTAAAGTGAAATCTAAGATAAGGAGTTAAGAAATACACTAGAAACAATGTGGGAGAGAATATAAAAAATAGGGTTACAGTTAAAAATGAAAAAAATCTATTTTTTTCTGTAAATTACACCTATAAAATATGAGGAAATATTGGGGGAGGAAAGTGATATTAAAAAAATAAAAAAAACTCTTGCAACATATTAAAGCATAATCCTAATAGGTTTTTGGGAAACCTAAAGTTTTTTAAAAAGTTCATTGACTTATTTTGATTATTTGGGATTTTTACCATTCCACATACCCTAAATTACAACTAACTACATGTTGCTTAACAAAATTTTGTTAAAATGCAAGGAAAAAATTTTGGATTCTTTTGAGTCTGAACAGCTGAGAAATTAAAAGATCCTATCCTTAGATTTACATACTTAATTTTCTTACAAAAATAACTTCACTTACTGGCCAATATTTCTCTGAACATGGTGGCCTCCAACAATAAATTAGTAACTGGAATAAGCACTGTATCATTATGAGCTATTGTAAAACAAAACTGCAAAGTTATTTTTCCTGTTTGAAGAGATTAGACAAGAGTGAAAAGCCACAACTACGAGGAAAAATGGCAAATGTAAATAAACATACTCATCAAAACAAAGCCCAGAAGGCAAAATCATAAATATTAGAAACATGTTTCGAAAGTAAATTACCACAGGGAAAACTTTCATGAAAAATATTCAGAAAATAAATTAACAAGTATCTTTAAAACAGAAAACTCTAAATACTTGACATATCTGGGATACTCTACAATGTGCAATTACTGTAAATAATTTTTCTGAATGCTGTAGGAATCTATAGATTTTAACTGTTATAAACTTTTTTTCTCAATTGTGAAAAACTAAAATCAATTCTTCAACCTTTAAGAAAGAATGAAAAATCTCTTCACTATGCATGAAAATAGGGTATCTGTTTAGTTTGCCTGCCACATCGTGTTTTTTAAATGAAATGAATGATTTGAGAATCAATTTTGGAGAATTTTTATGAGAACAAGTGAATGAAAACCAAGTTCTTCTCATGCAAGCCATAACCTTTGATAAAAATCCACTTTGTACATCTTAGACATATATGTATATAATAGCAGAGCAGGCTCCTATTCAAACCAGCCAGCCAAAACATCATTTTCAGTCTGCAATCTACGGCTCGTGGACTGAATGTGACTTGCCTATCTGTGTATGACCTTCAGCTAAGAATAGTTTTTACATTTTTTAAAGGGTTATAAACAAAACAAAAACAAAGAAACACATGTGACAATGGACCACATGCACTCTACAAAGCCTAAAATATTTATCTGGCCCTTTATAGAAAAAGTTTGCAGACCCTTCATTCATGCCAGACAGTGCACTTACAAGCCCAATATAATGTTCATTTATTCCCATCAAGAATGTAGTAACAATCTAAAAAGATGTCTTCTGATGTCATCTGTCTTTCTTTTTAACTTTTTCTTCTTCAATATCATTAAAGTTCATCCTACAATAATAATGTAAAAGTAATTGAAAAAGTATGAGTTTACAATATTAAAAACAAAGTAACATATAAACTACCTAAATTTTACCTTCTCAAAAATACTCAATGTTCTTATTTAATGAATCATATGAAAAACATATCTTGCCTACATACAACAATGGAAAAGAAAAGGATACTGCACTGTTCTTAACCTGCCCATGGCAGATATTACCAGTAAGTTTTATGCACTTCCAAAGTCATATTTTGATATGCTTTTTAACTTAACTTCAGTTATGACATTTTGGTTTATGACTAAATGTTTTTTTATTTCAAATGTTTAACTTGAAAGTCACAATTTTAGAAATAAAACATCTTGAGAAAACTAACGTAGCTAAACCACTGGAAAAACATTTGTTTAATGAAACCAAAAAAATAGATTCATAACTACATCTTTCCTATCTTTAAGATCTGGATAAAGTATAATTCTTGAAGCAGGCTCTGAGAATTTCTATATTGGGGTCTGTAGTTCGAATATGTTTCTACAAAGCCAGATGTCTCAAGTGCTCTCCAGAGACTATACTGGTTTTTTTTTTTTTTTTTTCCCCTTCTTTCACCTTATGGGGAAAGAATCTAAGAAACTTCACGTGATTATATTAAATTCTATTTAGAAAGCATTCTAGCTTTCATCGATTCTCTGGTTTGTTTCTACGTATGTACTAGACTGGCAATAATTTAAAGAAGAAAAAAATAAATAGCCCTTGCGAAGAATAGCGAAAAAAAGGTTGTACTGCTTCCTGATAGATTAAAAATTCAAGGAGAGGCCAAGATGAGTAAGGGTTCCAGTACATCCTGATTATACCAAGAACAAAAGAAACTGCTATCCAAAATGTGTTATGAGGCTCCAGTATATTTATTCTTAACAAGTCAATGCTTTATATTGCCATTTGAACCAAATTTAAATAATTTATGTCCAGTCACTATTTTTTGTTAAATGGTTTTACTTGTCCAAATGTCTAAGCATTTCAACGTCTAGAGGCTATATTCTGATTCTTATGTTTTCCAAAAAAGAAACTTCCAACTACTTACTGTTTTTTGAAACTTCATTTGATCTGTTTAGTATAGTAAGAATAACTTTAGGTAATGTTTGCCAAAGTTAGCTCTAGCCTCGATTCTTCTTACCTTATTTCTCTTTCCATGTTTTTGGAGATTTTCCAATTTTTCATTTATTAGGGTAGCAATCTCTTTTGCATCTCTAGAATCTATTTGCTCTCCCCAAATAGTTCTCTAAAATTAAAAAAACACCTTTCTTATAATTGAAACATGACATTTCCATCTAAGAAATTTGGTTAAATATTCCTTAAAGTTCTAAGTGTTCGAAACTCGAATTTCTTCAAGGAAATAATGCTGCAAAAGCACGGTTTACCGTTATTTAACTGAAATAAATATTAACAATACTGTTATGGGAACATGTAAAATAATTCCTTGAGAAAATGCAGTGCTTACTTCAAATGCTTCAAAACACCTAAATTGTATAAGAAAAGACATCCCCAGATGACCCAAATCATTCCAATATAACCACTGGCAAAGACAAAACCTTGACTAAGCACACAATGGAAAGCAATGTCCTGGTTCTCATCTGCCCACAGCAGGAAGATGGCTGAAAAGCAGGGAAGGGGGCAAGTCAATATACCCAATATATTCTGCTTATTTTGGATCTGAAGCCCTGTTTCATTCTTCTTGGTGGGAACCCCACATGTGTTTGCTAGTATTTTGTTTCTTTGTATAACTGTCCACCTGGTATTTGTTTACTCCAATCGTTCCGCTTTGGCCTTCTCATCTGGCCTTGACTTCGGGACGCCACCCCTGTCGTTCAGTTTAAATAGGGATGTTTCGGGTTCTAATTTTTCCTCTGGGCTCCTCTGGACATATGGTAGTAACATCATCATTTCAAAGAACTCACTCGATTGCCTAGTCAATTCTGTGACTGCTCATTATAGTGTTGTCCCCAACTATATTTTAACTGAAAAGGTCCCTATTTATGTCACCCGTTTCTCAGTTCTGAGAATTGGGAAGTAGAGATAGCGATTCCAAAAGAATGAAGATTTAGGCTCTGGTATAATAAGCTCCTTTACTCTCAAGTTCTGTCTACTCTAGGCTGTTCTTAAGATAGCCTCTTAAACTAATCAAAGTCATTCACTGAAAATTCTAGATTTCTGAAATTTATCATTTAATTTCTTTATTTAGCTCTATTTCAAAATGTATCATAATTATCAATAAATAACAGAGCTTAATCTGATATTCTTTCTCAAACAGTAAGTTAAAATATTTGAAACTGTTTCAAATGTTTTACTAGAAAACACAAATATAGTACATGGCAAATATTTATTTTATCACAGTTCTATTGTTGAAAATGTCATTCTTTTACTTGGGAAGACAACAAATGTCATGATTACTTTCAGTTGATAATTATACTGGCTGAAAGACATACGCTTTTGTACCAAGAATCACAGAGGTTGTCACCAGAATTGTAAGACCCGCAGGTAGATATATAGTTTTCTTGTTAAAAAAAAAAAAAAAAGATATTGTCAGTGACCAAAAAAAGGAATTATGACTGAAGCAAGAGACCTTAACTTTTATTTTGTAATGTTCAGCCATTAAAGCTATTTCAAAAGTATTATAATAGTACACTATACTTTCCTGTAAAAAAAATTGTTTATAAAGATAATATATGTTAATTTTATAAAAGTAGGAAATACAAAACTTCACAAAGTAAATAATTACCTTGAACTCTACACCGATAAAAAACCACTATTAATATTTCAGTATATCTTTTTAATAGTTTTTCTATTCATGAGTATAAAAATTTTAAGACAGTGGATATCATATCAATTGTGAGACAAAAAAAATCCTTAAAATCAGTGTATATATGTAAAAAGGAGTTTGTTTCAGTAACAGGCAATAAAATAATGACAAACGGAGAAGAAACAAGAAAAAAGCAATACTAACACTAAAAACAAATCTTTTGATGTTGGCCTGCTCAAAGAGAGAAACAAAGAGGAAAAAGCCTGTACGTACCTTTGCTTTTTCGTAGGGATAAAATTTAACAGTTGGATAGGCTCTGATACCAGCTTTCTGGCATGTCTGAGCATGAGCCTGACAGTCTACTTTTCCAGCTTTCACTTTTCCTTTAATCATCTGAAAAAAAAAAAATATGGTTTGCCATTCTCTTTGGCATCAAGTATTTTGGCAACCACAAGCAATATGATACTAAAAGTTTCAAATCTTTATAAATCTAAGTATTTGTTATTTTAAAAACTTAAGTTTTAAAATCCTTTCCATTCAAAATGAGATTGTTTCCAAATTTTTACTGGCTCTTTAAATCTCCTATTTGTCCAGCACCACCTCCCCAATAGCAAATAAACTCTTTTGCCCTAGAGAGAAAACTGAGAAGCTTTACCCAGAACTACCTCAACTTCCTCCTACCTACACCTTGTCTGTCACACCACAGACATCTCAGATTCTGTCTTCACCCCACCCTTCTCTGGTCTCATGCGCTGAGGTAGTGCTCTTCACCTTGTGGAAGGCTGATCACTTCAGCTACACTCTCCAGGTCTTCCTTGTCAGATCTCTTACTCTCTTCAGTGTTTACACACATGACCAAAAAGATTCCTTCCATAATTGCACTGGTTCCCCGAGCTACCACCCTGCTTCTCTTTCTTTTTGAGTTTACCCTTTTACTACGTTTTCTCTTGTCATTTACTTATGTATGTATTTATCAACAGATTTTGGTCTAACTTGTTTTTACTTCTCCCTCCACTGAAACTGCCATAAATTCACCAATAACTTCTACTTGACCCAAGTGAATGGATTTCTTTTCAATCTTCTTAATGGGTACCTGACATTGCTAACCATTCTTTTTTCTTTCTTAGTATTTATCACTATTTTCTCTTGGCTTTCCTACCCCTCTAGCTGTTCTTCATTTCTAGTGAGGGGACGTCCTTCTACACCTGCCCTTAAATTATAATATCTAATTACAGTTCTATTTTTGGTCAATAATTCCTTTACTGTGAACAGTCAGGGAGGTTTTATATACCCATATGATGCTGAACCCCAACCTCTTCCCTCAATCTCACAGTCATGTACTGGGCTATCATGTACTGGGCTGACTTCAGCCAAAGAAGCACCTTAAAGACAAACAACATTTCTAAACTGAGCCTTCCTCCATATTAACCTGCTCTTCTTCTGCCGTAGCCACTCAGTTCAGGCCAGACACTGGGGCCATCCTAGACTCCTTCCTCTCCCACCATTACCACAATCAAACTTGAAATCCTATTCTTATATCTCCCTTGTATTTCCCTATTCTTTCTAACACCACTGCTTCAATCCTGGTTCAAGTTATCATCTCTCACCTTGGGACAACTAAAATCTTTTCTGCCTTTAGTTTTGTCCCCAAGGCTGGGGTACTCAATAGGCAAACTATTTAGGGCACCAGCAAAGCTGCAGGCAGAAACATGTATGCGTGTACACGTCCACACACCCACACACCCCTCCTCTCCGAAGGTGAGAGAAATCCAGACAAAACTAAAAATCTAAAGTTTACGTCATTTCTATATTTATTTCATATATTAGTTGCTTTGTATTCTCAATTACTTACAGGAGGGACCTATATTGTTTTTGGTGCTCTAAATATCTTTCTCTGGCTTTGCTGGCTTGTGTAGTCCATCCAATGTGATCTGCCTAAAATGTAAAATGGATTTGGCCATGTCCAATCATTCTCCTCTAATGGTTATACAGAACAGGTTCTGAACAATACAAATCACAGAGGAAGAGTGTACAATATGAATAGTAGGAGGAAAAGGACTAAACCTCCTTTTTTTGCCTGTTTATTAACCTCAGTTTTTGCCATTCCCCATGTGGTCTTTGTATGCTGGTAATACTGGATCGACAATGAAGATCTCCAAACATGCCCCACTCTCTTATGTCTTTTATCTTTGCAAATACTGTCTTTTTTCCTTAGAGCACTTTCTAGCAAATGCTCTCACATGCCAACTCCTAGTCACGTTGTAATTCTCATCTCAAATACTCACTTCTCTGTGGAGCCCTTTTGTCTCCTCCTAGCATGACTCTGACATTCTTTTTCCCATGTTCTTGCCTCACTCTAATTTCACTACAGCAATGACCCTGTTGCAGTACATATATTTATTTGCATTTTATTTTCCCACTAGTATAAACCTTAAAGACACGGAACTTTTGTCCTTCTATTTTTGTAGCTAAGTATTTATTTCACTAGGTGCTTAAGATTTATTGAATAAATGATCTTTGTCATGTTTAATAATTTTCTGCTATATTCAAACATTTTGTTAGAACTGTTGGAGAATGATGTCAACATCGTGGCAGAGTGAGAAGGCTCCACTGTTTCTCCCCTTAAGTTTACAACAACTGAACTACAACTCGATAAGAACATCCCGATGAACACACAAACGTGCCTGAGAGATCCACGTATCCGGATATACAAAGGTGGGCATTTTGGAATGAAAGGGGAAGCAGGATGGGGGAAAGACAGGGAAAGCAGCCACAGAAGCAGTTTGGCACCCACGACAGCTCCAGCAAGCATGGTGCAGAGGAAGAGTTGGCTGTAGCCCTCACACTATGGGCCTGAGACTGGGTAGAAGCAGTTTCCCTCCCAGAAAAGGCAGTTCCCTTGCCCACTCCATACTGTGGCAGAACTAGGTAGAGGTAACTGGGAAACTCCAAATAAAACAGTAGCCAACAGTTAGTACTAGTAGGTGAGCTGACCTGCAGGATAGCAAGCCTGCCTCCTCTCCCCTACAAGCTCCAGCTCAGCCCAGTAAAGCCAAAAACACAAGGAAAAAGGAGACAGTTCTGGGAGCTTACAAAACCGGTTCCACCACCTGCCACATCCTCCCACCACAGTGGTGGTGTCTCATAACTGAGGCAAGCTGGTCGCAGGGAGGATATCCACTAGTGGTACTTTAACTGAAGTGGTCCCACTATGTTCCCAGAGGCACAAATAGTTCAGGTAAGAGAAAACAAATAATTGAACTATAGCACCATCTACTGGGAGACAAAAGAAAGTATCCTACCCATCAACCTACAGCACTTTTGAAAGCAAAACATTACACAAGAGAGCACTACCTCAAATGCAGACACAGAAACAATCTACCAAATACCATGAACAACCAAAGTAACAGAAAGAAAATGAGCACAGAAAGAAAATGAAGTCTACAGACTTCATGGAAGAATTTGGTTTAAATGACAGAATACAAAATTGCAGATATGAAGAAACTCGAAGATATATAATAACACTCAGAAAGGCAAAATAGAATTCAAAGTAAAAAAGGTAACAAGAGACAAAGATGGACATTTTATAATGCTAAAGGGGACAATTCATCAAGAAGACATAACACTTATCAATACGTATGTATCCAATCTGGCAGCACCAAAATATATAATTACTAACAGACCTAAAGGAAAAAACTGACAAAAATACAATTATTGACAGCAATGGATAGATCACCCAGAAAGGTCAATAAGGAAATACTGGCCTTAAATGACACAGTAGACCAAATGGACATAATTGATAATATTAGAATTTCCCATCACAAATGACAAAACAGACATTTTTCTCAAGTAAATATGGAACATTCTCAAGGCTAGATCATATGTTGGGGCACAAAACTAGTCTCAGTAAATTTAAGGCTATTAAGAAATCATTCCGAGCATATCAGGCAACCACAATGGATAAAACTGGAAATTAACTTAGAAAGAGGAAAATAAACAAACATGTGAAGATTAAACATGTTACCAAACAAATATTGATTCAAAGAAGAAATAAAAGATGAAAAGAAACAGACAATAAGTACTATATACCAAAATTTTTGAGATGCAGCAAAAGTGGTAGGCAAGAGGAAAGTTTATAGCATTATAGGCTTACCTCATCAAACAAGAAAAATATCAAATAAACAAGCTAATATTACACCTTATAAAACTAGAAAAGGAAGAACAAATGAAATCCAAAGTCAGCAGATGAAAGAATAAAATTAGAGCATAAGTAAGTGAAATAGAGAATAAAAAGATAATAGGAAAAAAAAACCCCTAATGAAACAAAGAGCTGGCTCTTTGAGAAGATAAATAAAATTGATAAAGCTCTAGCCAGACTCACTAAAGAAAAAAGAGACTCAAATCAGAAATGAAAGTTACAATGGACACCACAGGAATACAAAAGATCATACAAAAGACTATGAAAGGCCATATGCCGCCAAACTCAATAAAATAGAAGAAATGGACAAATTCTTAGAAATATACAACCTTTGTAGACTGAACCATGAAGAATTAGAAAACCTAAAAGCACACCGATTACTAGTAAGGAAATTGAAACAGTAATCAAAAACCTCCCCCAAATCAAAAGTTCAGGACCAGATGGCTTCACTGATGAATTCTACTGAACATTCAAAGAAGGTTTAATACCTATCCCTCTCAAACTCTTCAAAAAAAATTGAAGAGGAGCAAATAATATCCTAATTTTTACAAGGTCACTATTACATTGACACGAAGACTAGGCAAGGACAACACAAACACAAAAAATTATAGTCCAATATCTCTCTGATGAACATAGATGCAAAAATCTTAAAAATCAAGTGTAACAATACATTAAAAGGCTCGTATATTATTCTAAAGATGCAAAGATGGTTCAACAGCAAATCAATGTGATATATCAAATTAACAAAAGAGAAAAATCACATAATCATATTACTAGATGCAGAAAAAGCATATGACAAGATACAACATACATTTATGATAAAAACACTCAATAAAATGGACATAGAAAGTACCACAACATAATAAAGAACACATACGAAAAACCCTTAATTAATATACTCAATGGTGACGAGTTGAAAGCTTTTTCTCTAAGATCAGGAACAAGAAAAGAATGTCCACTCTTGCTACTGTTATTCAAAATGGTACTAGACGTTCTAGTCAGAGCAATTAGGCAAAAAACAAAACAAAACAAAACAAAACAAAAAACCCAAAAGGCATCCAAACTGGAAATGAAGTTGTAAAACTGTCACTATTTGTAGATGACATGATACTATATATAGAAAACCCTGAAGACGCCACCAAAAGACTATTAGAAAAAATAAACAAATACAGTAAAGTTGAAGGATATAAAACAAATATAGTAAAGCTGCAGGATATAAAACCAATATACAAAAAGATCCACTGCATTCCTATACAACAATGAAACATCAGAAAAAGAAATGAAAAAAACAATCCGATTTATAATTGCAACAAAAAGGATAAAATGCCAGGAATAACCTTAACAAAGGAGGTGAAGGACCTACCTGTACACTGAAAATTGCAAGACACTGTTGAAAGAAATTGAAGACACCAAGAAATAAAAAGATACTCTGTGTTCATGGGTTGGAAGAATTAACTGTTAAAATGGCTGTATTACTTAAAGCAATATACAGGTTTAATGCAATCCCCATCAAAATCCCAATGGCATTTTTCACAGAAAAAAAAAAAATCCTCATATTTGTATGGAACCATAAAAGACCCCAAATAATCAAAGCAATCCTGAGGAAAAAAGAACAAAGCTGGAGGTATCACACTCCATTACTAGAAGGTATATTACATAGCTACAATAATCAAAATAGTATGGTATTGGCAGAAAAATAGACTCACAGACCAATGGAACAGAATGGAAAGCCCAGAAATAAAAATACAAATGGGTAACTAATTTTTGACAAAGGAGCCAAAAATATACAACAGAGAAAGAAAAATCCCTTCAATAATGGTGCTGGTAAAACTGGAAAGCCACATGCAAAAGAATAAATCTAGATTGCTATCTGACACCATATGCAAAAATCAACTTAAAATGGATTAAGGACTTGTACATAAGGCCGGAAACAATAAAATATATATAAGAACCATAGACACTAAACTCATGGACCTTGCTCTCAGAGTTTTTGTGAACTTGATCCCAAAGTCAAGGGAAAAATGAGTGAATGGGACTATATTAAACTAAAAAGACTTTGCACTGCAAAAGAAACAATCAACTAAATAAAAAGGCCACCAAACAAATGGGAGAATATATTTGTAAACAATATCTCCAATATATATATATATATATATATATATATATAGAACTCATATAACTCACCAAAAAACAATCTACTTAATCAAAGGGCAGAGGACCTAAATGGGCAATTTTCCAAAGAAGACATACAGAAGGCCAACAGATATATGAAAAGATGCTCAGTACTGTAGTTATGAGGGAAATGCAAATTGAACCCACAATACGATTTCACTTCACACCTGATGGAATGGCTAGTAGCAACAAGACAAGAAATAATAAGTGTTGAAGATGTGGAGAAAAGAGAAGCCTCACACAATGCTGGTGGGAATGTAAATTGGTACAGCCCCTATGGGAAATGTATGAAAGTTCCTCAAAAAATTAAATGAGTGACCACATGACCCAACAATCCCTCTTCTGGGTATCTACCCGAAAAATCTGAAAACAGTTATTTATAAAGATGAGTATGCCCCTATGTTCAATGCAGCATTATTCACAATAGACAAAGTACAAATAATCTAAATGTCCTTTGACGGACTGGATAAAGATGATTTAGTACATATATATAATGGAATACTATTCAGCCATAAAAAAGGACAAAATACTGCTATTTGTGAAATATGGATGGATCTTGAGAGTTTTATGTAAGTGGAAAAAGACAAGAAGTCTGATTTCATCATATGTGGGATATAAAACAAAAAGAACAAGTGAATAAAACAAAATTTCACAGATACAGACAGCAGAATGGTGGTTACCAGAGAGTTAGGGAGTGGGAGGAGGACAAAGTGGATAAAGCAGGGTTCAAATACAAGGTGATGAAAGGAGAGAGACTTTGGGTGGTGAGCATACGAAGAGTACACAGATGTTGGATTATCCAGTTGTACACCTGAAATTTATAATGTTATTAACCAAATTACCTAATAAATTTAACAAAAAAGAGAATTGTTGAAAAAATAAAGCTTAAGAGGAAGAGGACATTAGTGGTAAAAATGAGTAACCTCTTATTTGAAGGATCACTCAATAGCTAAATATTTTATGACTCACATAAGTTTTGAAATCACTTTGCTTAGAATGTTCAGCTGTTTAGACTGGTGGAACTGGAGCTGATTTTCTCATTCTATGAGTGTTTTGTAGCTCTTGGCAAAGGTTTTGAATATAGAGACAAGGAACTTATCAACCCAGATTAGGTCATTAATAGGACTGTTATGAAAGAAACACCAAAAACTTAAGACTGATTTTTAAGTATTCAGTTTTATAGGTATTGACTGAATTAGATACTTGATTAAATATAAAGGAGACCTGTACCCTCCTCAAGAATTTCACAGTCTTTTATGGAGGAGACAGATACCTAAGGCAAATAATGAATATGCATTGAATAAATACACTGATGGAGTATAAGATATCAAGGTGATACTATTTAACTGAGAAGGGCAAAGAACACAGGAGTGCTATTAGAGCTGGGTTTCGTAGGATAAGGAGACAAAATCCAGATGACTAAGGTAAGAAAAAGCCATTTAGAGAGAGGAAACAGTATGTACATAGTGGTATTTGTTTCTGCACACCTGGAGTACTTTGTTGTGCTGCAGCGTAAAGTGTAGGGTGGGAGATAGAGATAAAACTGAAGAGTTAGGAAGAATAAGATCAGAGACCCGTGGTCAAAAATACAAGTGAAGGAAACCTGGTTAACAGGAAGCCAGAGGTGGCAATATTTTAGAAAGATCAGTGGGGCAGAACTGAAGAATGCAGACTGGCTAGATGAGACGATTTAAGAGGCACATGTGATAAGGTGGTGAACAATGATGAAGGCTTGGACCAAGAGGCTAGCAGAGGCCATGGACAGGAGATGACAGATTTGAAAGGTATAGGAGATAGAACTGTTAGGATTACCAACTGCCCAGAGGAGAGCAGAGTAACAGTGGTAAGAGAAGAAAATAGGGAAAAAGCAGGAGAAATGAACTTCTGGCTGTTAATGTTAAGTAGAGGATATAGTCAGCAAAGGCAGAGAAGATGTTAGCTAAATGTTTTAATAAAGGATGAAATCTACTGCAAAGATTATAGTCATAGAAATAAAATGGAGCTTCTAAATTTCAGAGGAAACTTAAGAAAAAAATAAAAATTATATTTAAAATGTTTTATCTAATTACTGAAACATGCATGTAAATACAATTTATTTTATTAGATAGACAAGACTTACCCTAGCCAAGAGCTCAAACTCTGGAGCAAAATTTTGGCAAGGTCCACACCAAGGAGCATAGAAATCAACTACCCAATGATTCTTTCCTTGTAAAACTTTTTTCATTGAAAGTCTGAGGTGTTAGATCTATGGATGCCGGAGGTAAAAATCTGTAGCAAGGAATCAAAATTATTTTTCATTATACAAAAAAAGCAGACTTCTACAATATAATATTGTAAAATTTCTAAGTTAAAAATGACTTCAAAAGAATGACAATATAATAAAGTAAATTATTTTGGTAAATTATAACTCTTTATCAAGTACTTTAGAATGCTAAAGTCAAACGACTCACAGTAAATTTAATTACAGACAAAAAGGGAAGGTAAATAGCATTAAATCTACTTTTATACAATGATACATATTTTAAACTCACCCTAGACCCCAGATTCTTAGGGAATAGGCATCCCTATTCAACCACTGTAACTACTGAAAAAAGAAAAATATGTAAGTTGTAAATAGTATTTTCCATTATTGAATATGTTCAAAAAACAATCTCTTGTAGTAATTTAAAAGATGAATTTAGGCAAATGATTTCATTAGCATCTCTCTTCTCAGATATATGTAGCTTCAAACTCTGCTCGCATGGCTTTTCAAATATATTTTTTCTAGTCTTACATGTCTTTTTGAGCTCCAGTCCTCAATGTCTAGCTGCCTGATGGACATCTCCTATAGACAACAAGGGAATGACAAAAAGCAAAATGTCCAAAACTTTAGTTCCCGAACCTTTACTCCAGTTATTGTCTGTGAAATTCCTACCCACTTTTTAAGAGCAATGTCAAAAAGCCACCTCAGAAATACAGTCTCTTTTACTATTTCTTACAGTTGTGATCCTTTCCTTTGAATCCATGGTTCATTTTACTTTTTAGATAATTGTCATCATATTCTGCCTTGATTTTGAATTTTCTACCTGAAAAACCATGTGGTATTACGGAAACAGTATGAGCACTGAACAGACCTAGGTTCAAACACCAGCTTCAAGCCTTAGTAGCTGTTATATAAGGTCTGTGAATCAGTTTACTTATCTATAATAGTAGGAAGGGTAATAATTTTTGTTTCTCAGGGTATTTGTGAGGACTAGTGGAAATAATGTGAGCAAAAGATCTTGTATATACCTCAAACCAAATAGGGACTTAATAAATGTTTTTTCTCTCCTTTATCTTTTTACTAGATTGTCAGCTTCATGAAGAGTGGTGTTCAATTAACTTTTCATCTTCTGAAAGTCTCTTTAGGACATGATCTTAAACATGTTGAGCCCCCCAAAATACTTGTTGGATTAACTTTTAGTATCCTATTTTGTTAGGGTAACTTTTAACTTTTAACTATAGATAAATGACTATAATAGATGTCTTCAAATTTTAGACAATACTTACTAATATTGATAAGCTTTATCTGATTTTGGGGGAAAAAATCTTATCTCGGGGTATCTCCGAACATTTTCTTCGGCACAAAAGAATGATATTGTTGGCAGTCTATGCTACCCACATTGATCAGTCCAGTTAATGTCTATTAAAAAAAAAAAAAAAGAAGAGATAAATAGATCAAAGTGATTAGAATAAAATTACCTCCATAACTATTTTATACATGTTTACAACAGAGAAACTATCACTACGAGACAATTAGACTATTTATCAGTTACTTTCATCAAATAAAAAAGGCTTAAAACACATAGAACATTTATAGCAATAACCTCGAAATCTAATTTTGTAGTCAAGAACTTACTACAATTTTGCATATTAAACAGTTGATTTCATTCACCTATTAAATTGGGAAAATAATTTATTCCTAAAATTCAAAATGTTAGAAACCAAGACTAATAAAGGTCTTTCGAATGGTATTTCAAGAGTTACTTTTTCAAATGAAGACATGGGCTGCAGGTAGCATACTGACTCTTTCCTGAATTGAAAAATTTTACTGAAAATAGCATAAAATTGTATCTTAAATGTTAAGATACTAGAAATCACTTTTAACTGTTAGCTTTATTTTTTTATCTTAGAAATAAATATTAAAAAAAGTCACTGCATTTTCCATTCTGGTATTTACATTTCTTTCCAGTCTTTCATGATTTATAACACTATTTGTATAAAATTTAAAAAATTCATGTTTTATTGATCAAGGCTATTTTTTCTTTGAAGTTCTAAAATACTGTGATGAAACTATATATTTAAGCTCTAAAAGTAAAAAAGTAGGACAATTTTGTTAGAAAATAGAGAACTTTGGGTTGACTTCGGCAGGAATTTGGTCAAATTTGCATGGAGTAAGATGTAAACAAAGGTAGATTATTCTATACTATTCATATACTGGACAGAAACTGAATTGAAATCTAAGTGATATGATCAGACGTGTTATTAGATTATAATCCAGAATTGGGTTCACTCATCTCAGTTTCAAAATAATTCTTTTAAATAAACATTCTTAGTAAATGTTAAGATTGAAAATAAACTATTTTACTATACCCGGGCCATTCTTTTCCATTCTGGCATTAAAACTTGACATGGATGACACCATGGAGAATAGAAATCAACCATCCAGACTTCATCATGTTTTCTTTGTTTAACTAGTTCATTGAACGTGGTGGGTGTCAGGGAGATCACTGAAGGATTCCTAAGATCCTAAGACAACACAGCTTTCATTACAATAGATATAAAAAAAGAGATGTTCATAAAATTTTGGTAAATTGTTGGTATCTGTCATTTAGAAAAATGTTTTTGAATAATAAAAATATACTGAAGGATATCTTAAAGAGACTCTATAGTGAATTATTTTAAAAAGGAAGACATTATCCCTAATTTTTGAAGTTTGAGATTTGACCATCTGTCTTTTAACTCAAGATACATTTTCTTCCTATTCCTTGTATTGCTAAAAGAGAGGCAACTCTGAGATTATGGGTAGATGAGGCAAGATTTCCAAGAGCTGTGCAGATGTCTATGTAAGCCATATTGTTCTGTTCCGAAACCAATGATTGGTTTGGAAATGGCCTTTTAATTAATAAACAGAAAGCCTACTAGTCTGTTTGACATTCTGACTGGAGATACTACACAACCTCTCTACAGATCACTTTCCAAATGTTTTAACAAAGCTTCAGTCTATCATGATCAGGTAATATCAACAAAGATGTTAGCTTCACTAGGGGAAACAAAAACCAAAACACAAAAAAAATTATTACTCTGGAGGAGGGAGAGATGAGTAGGGCAGAGAATAGAATAGTCATTACTTAAGCAAATAAGCAAAATTTTTCATTCTTAGAAGGCCCCTGTTAACTATTTTAGTCAATCAAGATTATTAGTGAGGAGGTAGGGGGAGGGAGAAGGTGATACTATGGATGTGTAGAACTTCTGTGCTAGTAATCCAGGCTGGGCATAGCTGCCCAGGCTTGAAAGAGGCCCTCCGTTGGGGATATGGGGTGGGGTGGGGGGATGAGGTAAGATTGCCCTTACTTTCACACATTTCCTGAATAATACTGGGCTCACTCCTATCTTATCTATATGGGCCTAAAAAAAGTAATTGGTGGTTGGGTCCATCAGAGAAAACAGGGAAAGGGCGGGAGCAAAGCTTTATGTGGAAGTATAATTTCACATATTCGACATTAGTGTCCACTAAGTACAAGGCACTGAACTATGTTTCAAACAAAAACAAACTTATTCTCAGAGTTTATACTAAGTACATAATGAAACATTAGAAAAATTTAAGGAATTCATTTTTTTTCAGGAAAGGTTTGGTGTAAAAGGAATAAATCTTGTTAAGTATTTATACAAAGTATACACATACACATAGGGATTTATAGCCATGAACTTAAAATAATTTGTTACATACCTCCATAATTTACAATACTATGGAATTACATTAATTTAAAATACCTCTATGAACTCCAAGATCTGCTCGGCAGAGTGATGTCCTTCGTATTCATGAATGTTGGACTGGTTAAATACCACTGTTGTTGGATAAGCCTGAATGTTGTACTGTTAAGAATGAGAATACAAATTAAGTAAGATTTTATACATTTTAATGTTTCAAATTTATAACCAGCATGCTTTATATTTTAAGTAACAACAAGATTTTACAAACCCATTGCTAAATTGCTAGTGACTGAAAAATTTTAGCCTAAACAAATTTAGCAAAAATGGATTCACCATTGTACTGATGAATACCTGATCCCTATTTATAATTGCTCCATTAGGCATAAAATCCATAGACATGAAACACACATACAGGAGCAAGGGTAATTATGAGCTTGGTCTCTTTTCATTCTTCTAAACTGAGATGCTTGAGGCTATAAAGAGCAGGCTAATCTCTAGCTTAAGTCTTTTTTTTGAAACCATAATAAATATTCCAATTTGTCTAGGTAGAAAAAAATCAAGAAAATAAAAGAGCAAGAATAAAGAAATGTGTTAATAATTAAGGTATACACAATCCTATTTTAGGATTTTCTAATTTGTTCCTCATAACAATTATCCAGCAGCTAAAATTACTAAGTCAACTTTATAGATGAGGAAACTGAGGTTTTGAGAGGATAAATTGAGTAGTGATGCCTGGTCTCTTCCAGGTAAACTGATACCATGGTTTTAAACTCTTACATTTTACTCATTTACCCATAGGCTATTTAATAGTTGAGATTAAAACAGTAGAAAACCTAGAGGAATTCAAATTAAGATAATTATTGTGTCTAATTAATTTTGTATCTTTGCTAGCATCTTTTCACAGTCACATCTAAGACATTAAAAAAAAGACCTTATTTATTTTATTTTAAAACTTATTGTAATGAATTTTTAAAGATAATAAAGAGAAAAATCTAACGAATATCCAAGCCACATATCTCTCCCCTAAATTTAAGGAAGATTATTTTATGCCACACTAGCAGATTGTTGGAAGTTCTCTTTTTTGATCCCATTTCCTTCCTTCCATGACATTAAAAACAATCCATATCCTAAAGTAAGGGTTTGATGTTTTTATATTTTTGCTACATGCATATGTACCCTAAGTAGTGTACTGTAATGTTTGAGCATTTCAAAATTTTTTTTAATTTTATCATCATCTGTAGACTATTCTATAACCTGCTTTTTTCATTTTATATTGTATTTACCCATGCTGGTAAAGCTAGATGTAGTTTTAAATGAGCTATTATATTCCACTGTGTGACTGGGTAATTTTTTATTCATATACTTGCTACTGTGAGATTTCTAAATTTTTGCTAATTTGTTAGATGGGGAGGGCCTAGGACTATTGTTGTAATTTGTACATTTTTTTCTTTTTAAAAATTTATTTCAAAATATTTTGTGATCTGGCTTGACACATCCTTTACCTTAGAAATTTTTGACACTTTATGAATATGTTTTATTATTTCATGTGCATTTATCTGCAGCAGCTAGTGTGTAATTTGTACTTTCTTGATGACTAGTGGAGTATTTTCCACATTTACTTCTATATTTATTCTTTAACCTCTTTTATGTAATGTCTGTAAACATCCTCATTTTTTTTATTAAAAATTGATTTATAGTTTCAAAGTATTCTGACACTAAGATTTTGTCAATTATAATATGCTGCAAAAATTCCCCAGTCTGCTGTTTGTCTTAACTTTAAGTGTCCCTTTCTTTGGCAATAGTTTTAACATTTCATGTAGCCAAATTCATTCACATTTATTAATTTTTATACTTATTGTTTTTGTGTTTTAAGACATTATTCCTCATACAGATGCCATAAACGTTCCATTCTCCATTTACTTCATTATGTTTTTAAAAATATTGCTTATTTCCCCCTTTTTACCTCACTTTTTTCTCCTCCTCCTTTTCCATTTTTTTTTTTAAAAAGTTTTAGTATTTAGAAATTTTAATTGAAAATACAACAAAAGCAGATAGCAATAAAGTCTCAGGTACTCTTGTAGCTACAATTACCCACCCATTCATGGCTGCTCTTATTTTTCATCTATACCTATTTTCCACTCTATACCTAAGATTATTTTAAAGCAAATTCCAGATAATTTTCAATTCCATCCATGCATATTTCATTATATTTAAAAACAGAGACTTTCCCCAAATATAATCACCAATGCATTTTAATACCCAAAATTTAACACTAACTCCTTAAAACCATCAGATATTCTGTTAGTGAAATTTCCCCAGTTCTCTATTTTTGCAGTTGGTTTGTTTTGCTGCATCCAAACAAGGCCTACACTTGCTTTTGAATGACATGTCTTTTAAGTCTATAATCTCTTCACCCCCCTTTCAATACAGCTGTCCGATAAGCTGGGTGTTTGTTCTGTAAAGTCCTCGAACATGTTGGGATTTGAAGGCTGCATGACACATAGTGTCATTTAACATGCTTCTCTCTGTCATTGGATTTCCTATCCACGGAGGGATCTAAAGGCTTGATTTGATTTTTTCCCAGATTATTTTATAGGTAGTATTATATACTTTCATCATGACATAGATAATTTCTAGTACTTCTTGGAACTAAGAGTATATATTAATTTCACCTAATGAAATATTTTTATATAAACAAAGGTCTCAAAAAGCTTGTTGTTTTAACTTCAATTAGGTACACTATCATGAGGAAAGACAAAGAATAAAAATTATGGACAGCCAAAAGGTAATGCTAAGTTAAAAAAATAAAGATCTTAAATAATTGAAAAATCATGAATTTTATCAAGTCAACTAAATGTTTTCCCAAGTTTGATAAGACCATATTACATTTAACTACATATTCATGTTTGAATTCCATCATAATTTTGAATCATTAAAAATTTGTTTAAATAATTTGTTGCTACTTCTAAATATAGGTATATGTTTGAAAAGTTATTTCATTTTAGTATTAAATCAGAATAAGTTTTTTACACTTTGCCTTACCATGTTACAGAGTCCCTCATGAACTGTACAATCCAGTGTAAAATTAAGCTGACCATAAAGATGCTTTGATGCTTTTTCTAGCTCTGGCAATAAAGCTCGACATGGTGGACACAACTACAAAAAAAAAATTCATAAGCAATGAGCCCAAAGAAACATCATTTTTTGCAAAGAGCAGTACGCTAAGTAAGAAAATTAGATGTTGCAAATCTTATGTGTGTATATACTTACTAATCCTTAGAGGGCAAGCACATAATTAGTGCTCTTAGATGCAAATATGTGATAGTGGTTCAAAACTGAATAACAATACAGTCCTCATGATTCGAGGTTATCTAGAAAATGTCTTTTTGCTGTGACAAGAGAAAATTGACAGTAGTATATTAATTTTGACAGATAAAAATAACTTACAGGGGCAAAAAAAATCAAAGCCATGGTTTTTGTCATTGGCAGGAAAATTTTGAGGTCCAAGTGTGGTAAATGAGAATGAAACTTTCTTTGGCAAAGGCAAGTATATCGTACAGAATCTTTTTCCTTTGAATGGAGCAAGAGAGAAGTTAACATTTCAAGTTTTTTATAAAAATATTAAAGGAAGATAAACTCACGAACAAATTGATTTTGGTGAGGTTTTTAGCATTCTTTATGCATAGCTATAGGTTTGCTTTGCCAGGAGTACTCTTTCCTTTTTTCTGTTTTTGGAGGACAGTTAAAATGTCAAGATTCTCTAAAGTTCCTTATCTCAGAGGGAATTATAACTTCCTTGCAGTGTTCTTTGAGTTTTATGCTTTTTGAACTATTACTATGGCCTAACTCTAAAGCTGTTCCTTTCGACTAGATTTCTATGAATTCAAACCTGTATTACCAACTACAATGGAAAATTTCCTGGATGTCATATAAACATTTAACTGTAATACTATGTCAAATTGAAGGTTGTTATTCAAACTTGTACCTTTTTTCACTAAACAGGCAATAGCATAATCATTGCTCGGTGCCCAAAACAAGATTTCCAGAGTAATTCTAGCCTTCTTTTTTGCTCTTGCATCATAATCCATATTTATCTTTTACCATCTCCAATAATTTAGGCTATTGCCTAAATTCAGTGTGGCAACTGTAATAAAAAGCTGGTCTTTCTGCTGTCTTTAATCTGTTTTCTATATTTCATTACATTTTAAACAAAAATTAATCTGATCATGTTGTTCTCCTGCTTAAAGACGTGATGATATGCCACTGCCTAAAGATTACATAATTCTTGGCTTGGAAATAAGTTATCTCAGCCAAGTAATGGCCTTTTCCAATGTGCCTTTGACTTTTCACTCATAGTCAATATTAAATCAAGACTTATTACGTGTCAGGCTTTGTTTTAAAAGCCATAGAGCATACAAATTTAAAAAGATAAGTATCCTTAAAGAGTTTACAGCCAGTAGAAAGATTTCACAAATATTTAAATATAAGTGATAAATGACACTAATTCTCCTGCCTTTCATTTCTTCACCTGCTGCTTTTGAATTCTCTTTTTGCAATATTCAAAGTGATTCTTAGGGCACTGACCTTATCTCTCTATCACTCTTAGCAAGTCATCTTAGATAACCATATTCAATTACATTGATACAATTGTTTATTTATATCTACCATTTTTAGCTCCAAATCTTCTCCTGAGGCACCGGCTATATTCAATTGCGAATGGGGGTGTCTACTCTGGATAATCTCACCAGTATTCTTTCCTAACTGAATGATTCAGTCACTCAATTGCCAATTACCCAAATCAGAAACTTAGGCCTCCTCTTATTCTTCCACATCTAAATCATCATCAAGTAATGTGATATTGTATTACTGATATTTTAAAAAATCTGCCCACTTCATTTCATCCATAGTACCATTCTGTAGATAAGTAGCCATCCTCTGTTACATAAATGACTACATCAGGCTTCTAACTCCTCTCCTTTCTTCCAGTCTTGCTTCTATCCATTCTAGGCAGCCAGTCACACCTTTCTAAATGGTAAAACCAGTTAAATTACATCTCTGCTTAAATGCCTCTGCTGCTTTGCCCTCAGTATAGAGTCCAAATTCTTTTACCTGACAGAGGAAACACATTAATTTGGATGCCTGGTACTCTCTCCAGCCTCAAGTCTCATTCTTTTCCCATACTCCATATTCTAGCTATCCTGGAATTCTTGCTAAGAAATAATGAGGTTCTCTCATTGAGTCCATAAATACAACTGCTGGTTCCTTTGCTTGGAAGGTGTCTGCTACTTCTTTATCTGGGTAACCAACACTTTAGATTTAATGAAGAGATTTGGTTTTTTTCACCTCAGAAAATTATTCCTCCTAAGTGTTCTTCCTAAGTATAACTCATACTTGTGTCTTGTGGTAGTCAGATTCCAAGACAGTCCCAATGATCTCTACCTCATGGACTCACTGTACCAAGATATGTGACCAAACAGAATATGATGGATGTGATAGTTTGTTTCACTGGAAATCAGATTATGAGACATTATTGCTTCTGTGTATATGTGTGTATGTGTCTCTGATCATTCATTCTGAGAGAAGCCTGCTGCCATACTGTGAGCAGCCTTATAGAGAGGCCCAGGTAGTGAGGAAGTGAGGCCTCCTTACTATCCCAGGCATTAGCTTGGAACCAAATCCTATAGCTACAGTCCAACCTTCAGATGGTACCTTGCCTGTAACCCCATGGGGGAAAAAAAAAAAAACACAAAACCTAAGCCATAATCACTCAGCTAAGTTGTTCTTAGATTCCTGAGCAGCAGAAACTGTATGAGTTAATAAATGCTGTTTTAAGCTGTTAAGTTTTGGGGTAATTTACTCTCGGAAATACATAATACTCCTCACTTCAGACACTGAAAAAAGTAGCTCATTTACTTGTCTGTTTTCTCGACAAGTCAGTCCATACTGTTCTTTATGGCAGAGATGAAGTATAATTCACATTTTTTCCTCTCTCCTTATATTGTAACTGGCATATGTGATGCTCAATACCTATTTAAACCCAAAGAAATAATATAAGTTATGCTATAAAGTTACTGACAGAACACAAAAGGAAGTATTTGGTGATTCATGGTATATTCCCCAGTGGGTAAAATGCTTTAGGCTAACTTAAGGGTAATTTAGAACTTACTGAATATTTTGAGGCAAGAAGGAATGATTGCAATACAGGAAGAAGAAGTCTTGTATGAAGGCAAGGAGGAGTGAAAGAACATGGTATTTTCAAGGATCCATAAGTAGCTATAGCTAGGATTATGAGAAGGGGCAGGGGTGAATGATGAGGCTGGAAAAACCAGCAGAGGCAGAATGCACTCTATTAATTTAACAACTATATAATGAGTTCCTACTATGAGCCAGACAGAGCTATAGGTACTAGAGATAGAGCGGCAAGCAAAACAAAGTCATAACTGCTGTGCTAAGAAATCTGAAGTTTATTTTAAAAGAAATCAAGGGAGTCAAAAGTGACATGACAATGTTCTAGATGTTCTATGGCAATAAATGAAAATAACGCAATAACCAATTATAAACAAGAAAGACTATGAGATAACTGTATCAGAGGATATTATAGTACATGAAGAGGATGATGGACCTGAAATAAGGCAGCAAGCACAGAGAAGAGTGGGAACCTGATAAATATTTCAGAAGTGAAAAGGACAGAACTCCATTATTAAAACTTGGTAATTTCTAGCATTTTTAAGGAGGTGGCATGTGATGTGTCTGTAAGCCTAAGCTTTGGAGTCAGACATACTTGGATACAAAATCTACTTTAATTAGTCACTAGTTGTTTGTCATGGGGCTAACAAGTGATTTAACCTTTCTGCATCTGTTTTCTCTCTTATTAGATTGTTGTGAATATAAAAAATGGAAAGGCAAAAGTACACAAAGCCTTTAAAAAAGGTGTGACTAAGAGAAAGTACTGAATAAACAGTAGTTATGACAAAAACATAAATGTGGAGGGGTGAGTAGAAATGGTAGCGATTTCAGAATGTGCTCGAACTTAACTATTGATTTAAAATAGACTGCTATGAACATAGCTTGGTATATATGAAGCAAAATATAACCACAAACCAAAAAGCTACAAGAGATATACAAGAAATAGAAAAGAACCCAACACAACACTATAAAGTCATCAACATGTAAGAGAGCAAGAGAATAAGGAACAGATAAGTACAAAAGCAATTGGAAAATAACATGGCAATAATTAAAAATCTATCAATAATTACTTTAAGGGTAAGTGGATTAGCTGCTCAATCAAAAGACAAGATGTGGTACACATAAAAATGCAATATTACTTGGCCATGAAAAAGAATAAAATCTTAACTGTTTGCAACAACATGGATGGACCTAGAGAGTACTGTGCTAAGTGAAATATGTCAGACAGGGAAAGACAAATACTGTATGATTTCACTTATATGTGGAATTTAAAACACAAAATAAACAAGACAGAAGCAAACTCAGATACAGAGCACAAAGTGACAGTTGCCAAAAGCGAGGAAAGTTGGGGGAATGGATGAAAAAGGTGAGAGATTTAGAAGTACAAATTGGCCATTACAAAATAGTCATGGGGATATAAAATACAGCTTAAAAATGCACTCAATAATATTCTAATAACTATACATGGTGTCAGGTGGGTGCAAGACTTATCAGGGGTATCACTTTGTAAGTTACGTAAATGCCTCACCACTATGCTGCACATTTGAAATTAATATAATATAGAATGACTATAATTAAAAAATAATAAACGTTTTTAAAGAGGCTCATTAAAGAGTAAAGAGTACAAATTAACTACATATAATTCAAAATATCCTTCCCCACAAGAAACAAACTTACTAATATGAGAAAAATTATTTATAAGTATGTTCATACAATACAAGGTAAAAAGTAAAATTAAAAATTGCAGGCATATCTTGTTTTATTGTGTTTCACTTTATTGTGCACCGGATAATGTAATTGTCACAAACTGAAGGCAAGGCTCTCTAGAGCAAAAAGATTACAACTCACTTTACTGTAGTGGTCTGGAACTGAACCTGCAACATCTCTGAGGGATGCCTGTACTATTTGAAAATGTAGGTACATTTCTATCATTTTCCTCCCATCTTACCATGATGAATTTCATATTCTTTGGTTCCTTGTCCTTTAAATACTGCTAGACATGGCTGAAAAACGTAGAGATTACTACAGGTATCTGGTGCAGAGGAACAGTCAAACTTGCCAATCTAAAGTAGAAAGAGAAGGTTCAATATGATGAAACAATCTTATCCATTCAATTAAGTATTCAAAGATAATCCAAAAATGACAACATTCTAAGGAGTTTCTAAACAAAAATAGGCTACAAATGGAAGAGACAAAAATAATCAATTTATATTTAACACAGAAACTCAATTTAGTTTAAAAAATAAAAGCCTCCTAGAGAGCTCAAAAACCTGGGAAGAAATTTCCAAGATAATATAAAGTTGTTTAAGGAATCCAACCTTCTAAAAACGTAGAGGATATTTACATAATATTGAGATGGGGAAGAAAGAACATTTTTTGAGTGAGACACTACAAGCAGAAATAATAAAAAAGTTAATGTTTTCATATACTGTGGAAGAAAACTATTTAAAATACAATTTTATGTATTAAATAAATGAGAAAGCACACTAGCAGAAAGGTAGACAGAATACATTTTTCTTACTTGAATATGTTCATTTTTAAGTAGAGTTTTCAGTTTCTTCAACTCAGGATCATTTGAATTTTCATTTTTTCCAAAATGAAAAAATAAGAGCCACCGATGATGAGCTAAACGATCCTTAAAATGATTTTAAAGAAAGTGACAGAAATGTTAGGGACAGGAAATTCTAAGAGTTTTAATCTTTAATTCTTTGATTTAACTATCCTACTCATTATTTCAAAATATTCAGACCCATTCATAATCTTATTTTGTAGTTTATTTGGAATAAGGCTGTCTAAATTAATTATATAAGATCACAGAAGTCTGAGTTGTGAAATTACAAACTCTAAAGTAGACGACTGAGTCAAGAAAAACATGTTTTAACAACATATAACCAAAAAGTTGGGAGGTGGGGGAAGTCAGCCTTTTCAGGTTGAGCAAAAAGTCTGTCAGGAATATAGATTAAGAAAGCTCTGGGATCAATAAGTAGGAAAAAAAAATAATTGACTCTACTACAAACTAAATATTTATAAAGCTGCTTCTTAATTCTCAGTGAACAATATAAAATAGTTCTGTAAGCAAGAACATGAAGTTCCCAATCAGATTCAAAGTTGCTTTGTGATCAAAATCTTGCCTTTTCTGATGGGCCTCCTGAAGCTCTTTAGGACTGGTTAGTTCTTACAAAATACAGACCAGACCCTCCCTGCACCACCAGCAACTCTAGCAATTAGAGTTTAACCTAGAATTGACTGATACATAATTCTTTGACAATGCTACTTTTCTGTAGTGATGAATAAAACAAATGCTGATTTTAAAATGTTGACTTGAAATGTTACATTTATTATTATTATTACAAAAATATTACCTCTAGTGTGTTTGCCGAAAGTAGTTCAAATTCTGGAAGATTATGCATTATTTCCAAATATATTTCTTTAGCATCCAATGAATTAAGAAACTAGAATAAGAGAATCATATTGTAATCTTTTTATTGTGTTTATTTTACTGTATTTTTTTTGTTTACATAGAACTTAAAAAAAAATCAGAGAAGTTAAACAGTTTTCAAACTATTTATTCTAGATGCTGTCTCCTCACAAAAAAAGTACATCATATTTTGGCAATTATTAAAAATTGTATAACTGGGCTGTTCCTTCAAAATCGTGATGTAAAGCAAATTCTATTATCTAGTGTTTTATTGCCTGAAAGTTTCTATTAACTGTGCTGTGTATTTTATGACAATCCTTACAATAACCTGGAGTGACTTTTGAATCATCAGGAAAAAGCTCTATTATGGTTCAGTTCAATTTTTATGCTAACCATGTTTTATGGAATGCTAACATTTTACAAATTCTTTAATAATTGTTAAAACACTTGATGATCCAAGACACTTCATACCCCAACCATTAATAGGTGTTATTACTAGGAAAATTGGAATGGACCTTGTTTATTATTATAGGTTTTTAGAAATAATATCTAAACACCAAATTACCTAGGATTTTTCAGAGTAAAAAAATACCAATGAAGATCTTACATATATTTTCGAGCTGGATCTCTTATTTAACACACGAATTCCTGAAAAAGGCACAACTCCCTTCAAACAAATCTCCTCCTGTCCATATTTTATCTTTAGCGTATTTTTCTCATAGAACTATCACTGCTGGCCCAACTCTCAATGAAATAGCTGTTACTACAAAGAGTGCGGCAATGGTTATATTAAGAAAATGTATATCAAGTTAACAAAACAGAGTTTACAATACATCTTTAATTATGAATCATTCACATTTGACAATTCGAATATTATTTAAAAGATCTAAAATTCCATTAAAAACTTGTAGAAGCTACCACTGTATTCACAGCTTAATTGTGCTTAACATGAGAATATCCTTATGGATAGAAATAATGAGAATAAGAACAGAAAACTCAGTTTTTCCTAATTTCTTTTTTTCTTAAAACTTTTTAAAAAAATCTATAGCATCAATATTCTTAAAGCTCTATATGAATATTTTGTTACCAAAGGACTTAAGAGGCTAAAACAATTATTTCATGCCCTAACAGCAGAGCTCATTCAGTCACTTTTATTATGAAGATTTTACTAAAAATACTCCTATAGCAGCTTATATAAATACCTAAGTGACAAATCCACTAGATCATTATAAACCTGTTTGTCTTAGTGTAAAACTTGGTAATTATATCTATAAAGGATATTGCCTAGTCTCAGAATTTCACCTTCTAGACATATTTAACTAGCACAGTGTTTTGTGTGTGTGTGTGGTGTGTGTGTGTGTGTGTGTGTGTGTGTGGTGTGTGTTTTAACATGAATACTTTTAGGCAGGACAAGGACTGTTTCATTTACCACTCCTCTTTATGACATTTCCAGTATCACTCATTTATGTTTCCTAAGATCACATCTGAGCTTTCAGTTTTGTATCAAAAAGCCCAAAGATCTCCCTAAATTATGAGATTGCAGTTTATTGAAGGTAAGAGTCTATATTAAGTGTAAGGCAATCCTCATGAACTGATGGCACAGAGTAAACAAACACAACTTTTCTGTAAAGCAATCTGGCAATATGGATTGAATCTAAAATTGCCGCAGCTAAATCCTTCTAAACAGATAACTGAAGAAGTAAATGAACAAGACTGTTATTACAATGCTGCTTATAATCATAGAGTAAAGATAACAAATATCTGTTAAGAAAAGGCTAATTAAACCAAGTATGTCACATTTAGTCAAGAATTACCATTCAGGAACTGCTGATTACTATCATATTTCATATGTACATATTTTTTACATATATACTCATGTACTACAGTAACACTTATGAGTCAGATACTCTTCTTGGCCTTTGGGATATACTAGTGAAAAATCCAAACTTAAAATTTACTGCTGGAGAAAAATAATGAAAGAGTAAAAAGTGGTAAGTACTCTGATAGCAGCGGAGGTGGACTGTGGAACGATTTTAAGGACAGCCACAGATTTTCCTGATGAATGATTATAGGACATGAGAAAAGAGGGTCAAAAATGACTCCACAGTATTTGGCCTGAATGATAAAAGATGGAGTTTCCATCAACTGAAACTGGGAAAGCTGTGGTAGAACAGATTGATAAGAGAATATCGGGAGTACAGTTACAGGCATCCAAGTCTGAGACATCAATTAATATTCTAGGGGAGATTCTGAACAGCTAGGACACAGCACATATATGGAGTGGAGGGCAGAGACCTGAGCCACTGACGTCATAATTATATGTACACCTAAGTAGAGATCTGGAAAGGAATTTACCAAAATTTGATAGTGCTGGTCTACTAGTGATTTAGTTTTAGTGAATTTTGCTTCTTTCTTTAAACATTTCTATACTATATATGAATTTCTATAATGAATCTGTATCTTTATCAATATCCAAAAAAAAGGAAGAATTAAAAAACAGAAAATGAAAGTAAGTTTGTCCTTTATTACAGTTTTTCTTTTGGGGTTCTCTAGGGACCTGTCTGATGTCTCATTATTTATCTCAACTCCTTGACAACTAGCTTGAACCTCAGTTTCCTCATCATAAAATTAGGAAGGAGAGCCACATCAGTGTATCTCCAAACTGAGTTTCTACTAGAATCCAACAGGTGCTTTAAAAAAATAGATACTGAGTTCTAGCCAAAGCTACCAATGATCTATATTTCAACAATTAGACAATATATAAATAAACAGAAACCAATGAAAATTCATTTAACCTAAGAATGTATTCCATATCTTTGGAGTTTAAAAATATAATGGTTTTTGTCAGTTTAAAAATAATTCTTATAGCAGACTTTACAAACTGGAGTATGTATTACACAGAATCCTACAAATTATATATCTGTTCTAAATAATTAAATGTTGCACATTCAGATGATATAAACTGATTAATTTTCTTGTTTAATGTTTATAAAACAATGTATTTGAATGCGTGTGTGCATTTAAAAAAATTAAAATAATTCATACCAAAACATTGCTCTTCTCTTTGTTATTTAAAGTGGCTCCAGGGGGAAAATAGGCAGTAGTACTTGTTGTAATATCCAAACTTGCACAAAGGTTTTCCTGGGTGGCACAGTCCATCCATCCTACATTAACGAGACCATCCTAAAATGGAAAAAAACAAAAAAATAGATCATGTTGCAAGTGCAAGAAAAAGCTAAAGGGACTTTATCTAGCAAAAAAACAAAAACAGAACATTTTATTGTAAATTAAACTTATAAAAAGCCACTCAAAAATGATGCAGATGTGAATGATTAATTTGACCTAATATAAAAATTACACTATACATACATAAAAATATTTTCAAGCACACCTAGAACTTTCATAATTTCTGTAACTGGTAAACTTCCAACCCACAGAGGCAGCTTCAACAGCGTTAAAGTTTCAACAATAAAGACTATTTCCCCAACCATACTATGATGAGAAATAAATAACAGTAATGAAACAAAACAACAAAAATAAAGTTTGGATATGACACAAAAACACTAATATATAACTCTTTGGTTAAAGATTATTTTATAATTAAATTACATAATACTTATAAGTGAATGACAATGAAAGCACCACATGTTAGCATGTACAGTGAACACAGATAGTTAGGAACTTATAACTATGAATATTTACCAGAAAACAAGAAAGGTTACAAATAAGTGAGTTAAGTGTTCAATAAACTACCAAAGAAAATACTTGGAACCAGTTTTTAAATGTGCTTTTCTAATATGCTAATATAGTTTTACAAAATAATTGATGCTTACCAACATGCCACTAAGCCTGAGACGTGTCTGTGAACTCAAACAATCTAGAGAGAAAAAGAATAGTAGGGAATTTCAGCTTTATTAAGTCTATACTTTTATTTGGCTTTCTCCCAAACTATCATGTTGATTCTAAGGCAATTAATTGATCTCTACTGGTAAATACTGAAATTTTACTAGGTAGATCTAGTAAAGTCAAAGTCCCATTCTACACACATACATATATACACCCATTCTCTCTCTCTCATTCTTTTATTCCCTCCCCTTAGCTTCTCAGGATTTCTAGCTAAAGAGAAAAAGAGTAATTTTTCCTCAAGCATCCATTTAGGATCTTACTCTGAAATCTCTCCCCCTATCAACAATCCCTTTTACCTAAGAGATCTCATGATTTGGGGAAAATAACATGCAATGGATCTATTTGATAAAGATATGTAAATAATCCTCAAAACAAAAGTCTTAAAATAGCTTCACTACTTTAATGAAAGTTCTGTAAACATGAATGCTAGGATAAAATGAGAAAGATTTAGAAGGAAGGAAGCTGTAGCATCACAGAGCCTATAGAGGTAGGTTAAAATTAATCTACTGGGGGTGAAAGTAAAAGAATGTCAAAAAGTTTTACAAGTTTTCCTCATGTGTGAAATGGACAACAATATGTGCATTAGGCCAAAATGAGACAAACTCCTCAAAGACAAAGTTGATTTTAGTTGCAAGACAATACTTTCTCAACAGATCAGCATAAAGGCTGAGAGGTAAAGTGTGAGGGAAAATCTATGTTGGGATTGTTGAAAATGTATTAATATATTAGGGCATTTTGTAATACTGGGGCCGATTTTTAATCAATCTCATGGCTTGAATACAGTTTAGTTTGTAGTTTGGTATGTATTTTCAACTTAATCTACTGGGGCAAAGGTTCCTAGAAATGAAAAGTTATCATCTTCAAATATATAATTTTATGAGATAAACATGTATATATTTTTACAAGGCAAAGTTAATAACTCCGAACAAATTATTGTTTTGGGAAGGATCTGTCAACGACTAGTTATTTTTGCAAAGTGCCAAATACATCTGTAGCTACCTGAAGGTGCAATTTATCATGAGAATGATTAAGCAGAATAACTTGCTCAGTGAACAGAAACCATAAATACTTAAATTAATAATTTTGAAACCTCTTATGTGTAAAGTAATAAAAAGGTAAATATTCATTAAATAAAAATTTCTAATCTTGGGTATAAATTGTAGTTTGAAATACTGAATAGTCAATTATAGTAGCATATTTAAGATTGTCACCTAGAATAAGGGTACACACTTCCAGTTGAAAGATTAACATGCTCTGGGGATCTAATGTACATAGTGATTATAGCTAATAATATATTATATGCTTGAAAGTTGCTAAAAGAACATTTTAAAAGTTCTCACTACAAAAAAATGGTATTTATTTGACAGGATGGAAGTGTTAAGCTAATACTAAGGTGGTAATCATTTTGTAAGTATATGAAAATCAACATATTGTACACCTTAAAGTTACATAATGCTTTTATGTCAATTATAGATTAATAAAGCTGAAAAAATAAAAAAAATTGAATGTCATGGTCTTTTCATCATAACAGAATAATAGTTACCTCCTCCTTTGGAACAAAAAGTGATCAGCCAGCCAATACCAGCAGCAAAAGCAGTTTGTATGGCATTAATAAAATTTCCTTGAAATAAAAATAAAGCAAACTTCTGATCAGTTATTACCTGGTAATGAAAATAATTTTCTAAACTGTTTTTCCCTTTTAATTTCACCCTCTTCCAATTCACTCTGAGTAGTAGTCAGGATTTACTAAAATTCCTCTTAAGCATGTCAAATTCCTTCACTGGCTCTCCATTTTTTTTTATCACATAATATCTAAATCCATTATTTCATTAAGAAACTCAAATTGTTAAGTAAAGCCCTTTGTGATCTGAGCTTTGTCTATCCATTCATTCACCCAGCCATATTTTTTGAATGCCACTCTACCACAGTATTCAACTTTTTGTTAGATTCATGAAATATTGCCAGTTACCCAAATACACAGTGATCCTTCAAGGCTTTTTCATTTCCATGACAGCCTGGGTCTGACCTCATTCAAGAAGTATTTTCTAACCCTTCCTTTTTTCCCCACCTGAGTAGCTTCCCTAAACTTACTTCTAGCATTAGTTACTACATTTAATTTTAGTGGTTTATAATGTCTTCCTCACTAAAATAATGAGGTCCCTGAAGGCAGGGATAATGTATTTTATTACTGCAGCCCTAGTATTTAACATAGCTTTAGAGATATAACTGGTATTCAATGGAAGATATGAGCATCTCTTTGATGTAAATATTAGTCATTTCATAGGTAGTTTAGAGTAGTTAAACAACCTACTTATAGTTACTTGCTGAATTAAAAGCCTAAGATTAGAAGAGTTTAAATTTTAAAGTGAAACTGGATAGGCATGAATTCAATGCTAGATATAGTATACTTATGAAAGCAATAAAACACTTGGTTTACTAAACATTTAGTTGTACTCTGAGAGTTGCCTTTTCATCTAGTCTCATCTCATATCCATTCCCTACTTCCTGTTTTAATTTCTGTATATATATAATTCATTTGTTAAATGCCTACTATTTAGTAAAGGTCAAAATAAGTAACACAATTCCCTTTCTAAAAAGCATGAAAATATTTAAAAATTTTAATATTATGACCAATATATTAATGTTGCCACTGAAAAACTTAAAATACCAATTTCAAAGTATCCTTGAAAAATCAAGCAAATTAAGAAAATAAAATTACCTGTCCATAATTCTGTCACTGTACTTCTAACATGTTGCATAGCGAAACTCACTAAACTTTCCTTTGATCTGTCACCATGGTACTTCACTGCAGCCTTTTTTTTTAATAAAAAAGAGAAACATCTTTTACTTTTTTTAAAAAAACACTTAATACCAAATACTTTGAATTCTACATTATTTTGAATAACACAATGTACAGTTTATTTCCGAATAATATGCTGAGAATATTGATTATACAGATTTCATGGAAGACATTTAAATAATTTTTATAATAATTTTAGTTTGTTTTATCTGAAACTGAAAAAAAGGGATATCAGAACTTTATAATCAATGAGACGATACCCGTAAAATACTTTGAAAACTATAGAATATGCAAATTGGTTATGTTATGTTAAGACAGAAACTGAAACTGGAAAAAATTTAATTTTGAAATAGAGCAAAGTACACTTGACCCTTGAATGATGTGCTTCATTTGAACTGTGCGGGTCCACTGTTACTAGGATTTTTTTCAACTGTCTGCAGTTCAAACCCGTGTTGTTGAAGGGCCAACTAGAGGTTGGGAATCCGTGTATGCAGAAGGCCACATGAGTTATATGTATTTTTTTAACTGCGCAGGCAGTCGGAACCCTAACCCCTATGTTATTTATTATTCAAAGGTCGACTGTAATGGCATCTAAAAGTATTCATAATATAATCCAAAATGTTTATTACTAGAGCCCAGTTAGATGGCACCAAAGTATGACTTAAAACTCGAAACATTCTACAAATTCATATAGTGTTTTCTCTAGTATTTTCCATGTTAAAAAATTACACAAATATAAAAAATGGTAACTTTATCCCTTACCATTCCAGACCTAAAAATAAAGAGGCTGGGATAACTGTTGACTCCTTTCATTCGGCAAAGCATTCTATCATCGCCACAGTTAACAGCTCCAATTCGAAGTAATCCATCTACTTCTTTAGCAAAGTCTCTCCACTATGAGAAAAAAAGAAAATAATATCATTTTTCTTCCCTTGAATACACTTCAAGCCATAAATTCTTAAATGAGAATATTTTTAGCAAATAAAACCATATGTGAAATTACATAAGTTACAACTGCTATCAACAGAAAAAAATCCTAATTTATTAAACAGAATTCAAAATAACAAAACTGCATTAAACAAGATATAAAACATACATACGGTGGGAGCTAAGTCATGGCAGTGTGAGCATCCTGGGGAGTAAAAGTTCACAAACCACAGTTCTCCAGAATTAACAGCAGCATCTAAAAGTACATGAAAACAGACAATCAAATTATTTACTAAAGGTTTATGTATATTTTCATTAAAACTTTTTTGAGATCAGAATGAAAAGAAATTACACATCTTCAATACTGCCTTTATCATTTTCTCTATAATTTTTTCTATAAAAAAACATTATTTTAACTGCCAAACTAGTTAAACCTTAAAAAAAAACCTCTCCTAAGCCCATACATGAATAAGCAACAGCCGTGAACTGCTTGATACATGTAAAAATAAGCTGTAAAGAGAGAGAATGCAACAGCCAAACCTCATATAAGAGTTTGTGCGGATGAGAGAAATGAATAAATAGTTAGACTGAGATTTAAGCTCTTTTACTATCTGCAACACAGGTTAAACATGTGGTCAATCAATTCTAACAGCTACTTCAAATTCTGAAAGAATGAAATAAGAGACCTACGACACAGTTAAGGGTCCTGGGGATTAAACTTAATCTTTGCCCTTAGTAAGACATTTGCCTTGTAAAACTATGTTATTTGAAAGTATTAGTTTCTAGGTTTTTAAGAATTTAAAACAAATATGTATTTGCTAAAATAACAGATTTGAACACCACAAAGTGTCTAGACAACAATACATCATTCGTTATTATAATCTATAAGATGACCTGATGCAAATCAACAAAATTCATACATTTAAAAATTTTAATATTGTAAAGATGTGCTCTATCATTTAAGATAAAAAGGTGAAGACAATTTGTTTTTGGTTAAAGAGTTTCCACATAATTCCATATCAAAATCAGTTATTAATTTTTAAATAAAATTTTCTTGTTTAATAAATTATAGTAAGACATCAAAACATGATATTCTAAATATATATAACTGATTCAGATTAGTTAATAACATGTACAAGACTCACTGTTTACCTACATTTCAATTATAAGACACACAAATCTAAAGGAATAACAGTTAACCCATATATTACAAAGTATATAATTTAAGACTGTATCAACTGTTTTTGGCAATGTTTAGGAAGTGTGACAGACTATCTAGTTTGTCAAAATATTTGTCATGTTGACTTAAACCACCAACTAGTACCAATTTAGGTAAAATCTCAATAGACTTAGTGTAAACTTTAATAGAAATGGGACATTTCATTAGCTATAAAAATGAGGTGGTTATTTACATATAAAAAATGAGCAATAATTAGACAAGGTTTTAATTACTGTTCATAAGTCTTAAAAAAAATACGATGCACAACAAATCTGAATGGCACCTAATTTGACACAAAACCTTGTTTGCAGTAAAAATATCTCCTATATTGGTACTTTGTTTACATAAAGCACTTCTAACTTTGCCCAGTCCCCACTATTATTGAATAAGGTTAAAATTGTTAATACTATGTTATCAAAGCTCAATGGGATGTTTTTGCATAATCCAATGACCCAAAAGAGAACAACTACATTTCCAATGCAATTTTTTGGTTTCTAAACTACACAACTACAAATGTCATCTATGCAACTATAGCTAATAGCTTGTTAGCCTAGAAAAATGTTAAAAAACGTAGAAGTACTTTGAGTTCCTCTTTAACTGCTCGAGCTTGTCTTCAAAAGGATGCCTGTATTGTGTGAGTACTATTCAGTATGATTAGTATAAGTGCAAGATGTTCTCTAGTTTTGCAGATATTATCTAGAACTGGTTTATAACGACTGACGTTACTTTTCTGTGACATAGAAAATAATTTGCATCATGTTTAACAGAGAGTCTTAAGAACATCAAAAAACTTTTATTATTCAATTATAAAGGTCACTATATTAGTTTCAGAAGTACAGCATAATGGTTAGACATTCATATAACTTACAAAGTGACCCCCCGCCCCAATAAGTTGCTAAGTATTGTACCCATGTGACACCACGCAGTTATTATAATATTATGGACTATGATCCCCTAAGCTGTACTTTACCTTCCTGTGACTATTTTGTAACTGCTAATTTGTACTTCTTAATCCCTTCACATTTTTCTAACCCCCTCCTTCCATATGGCAACTATCACTTTTAACTCTGTATTTATGTTTGTGTTTTGTTTACTGATTTTAGATTCCACATATAGTGAAATCCCATGGTATTTGTCTCTCTTCTTGACATATTTCACTTAGCATAATACCCTCTAAGTTGCAAATGGTAAGATTTCATTGTATACATTTACATCTTCTCTATCCATATTTTGATTGGAGTGCTTAATCTATTTACATTTAAAGTAATCGATAGGTTTGTAGTCACTGCCATTTTACTGTTTTCTCATTATTTTTGTACTTCTCTGTTTCTTATTGTCTTGCTCTTTTTAGTATGTTTATGATTTTCTGTACTATTGTGTTTGGGTTCTTCTCTCTTTATTTTTTGTATATCTCTTGTAGCTTTTCGGTTTGTGGTTGCCATGTTCTTAGCAGTTTAAATTGATGGTTACTTAAGTTTGAACACATTCTAAAATTGCTACCATTTCTACTCACTCCCTCCGCATTTACGTTTTTGTTATTATTTTTCACTATTTCTGCATGTGCAAGAACCTAATCCAATAGTTTTCTAAAATGCACTGGAAAATGCAGAACTGTATTTTATATCAATTTCATACAAATCACAGATCAAACTAAATATGTTTACACAATAACCACATGCCTACCTAAAATTCTGAAATCCAAAAGCTCAGAGACTGGAAATATTTTTATAAGTTTGCATCCAGCTTACCTGGCATGCAAGCCTGTCCTGAACTGATATGGGGCTATGTATTATTTTTACTTCTTTTAATTAGTATATATTTACACATTTTGCTGCAGAAATATTAATTTTTAAAAATAGCATGCTACCCCACAAAAATAAAGCTAAGAACTTTATTTTTTATCAGTGTTGATATTTTTATTTTGTTCTCATCCAGCTTTTATCCTTTTATATATATGTATATAACTTTTATATGGTTTGTATTATATTGCATATACAATGTATTGATCTTTTCCCCACCTAACATACTCTTAAATGTAAAAACTTTTTAATTATGTGAAATACTTACATAAAAAAGAATACAGTTCATTATAATTTCAAATGTGTCAGTAATACACAAACACACACATGCATAGAATGTTGAGGATGTTGCTTAGCCCTTCAAAGATTTCATTTCCTCATCTGCAAAATGTGAGGAATAATTGTAGCTACTGCATAGGAAAGTCATAAAAGTTCATTAAAACAATGGAAGTAAAGTTGATGATGATAATAAAAGAAACTATATGAAAACTTAATTATGATTATATAACATTCTTTAATATACAATATATACCATGTAGCCTTGCAAAAAACCAAAACATTTCTAAGTTTTAAGTATATTTGTTCTCAAGAGTTTTAGATAAGAAATTGTCTTAGCGACCAGTTTTAAAAAATTGTATGCCCACAAACTTACCAAATTCTCGTCTATCCAATGTTATGATTTCAGGATCATCATCATAAATACCTTTTTAAAAATACATAAATTATAAAATTAAAACATCATAAAATATTACCACATAAAAAGAAGTTACTTATTCCAGTTTTAGTTATCAAAAATCAGTTTACTATACTAAATCTCAGCTGAAAAATAAGCAACAAACTAAGGAAAACCTGAATAAATAAACCATTGGTGATACATTTACATACTGATCAAAGATATTAATCTTCTGATACTGACTGTCATAGGTGTGTGTTTGTGGGGTTCCTAATATTCACATTATTTCATCTCCACAGAAAATTTCTATTTTTTTTTTAAGCTTTTTATTTTGAAATAATTATAGCCTTACAGGAAGTTCTAAAAATTGTACAGACTCCCACATACCTTTCACCCAGTTTCCCCTAATGGTGACATGTTACGCAGTTTTAGTACAATATCTAAACCAGGAAATTGGCACTGGTACATTACTGTTAACTATACTACAGACCTCATTCACTTCTCAATGTTTTCAGTAAGTGGTATTATTTAAAGTTATTTTCTATGGCTAAAAGTCTTAGAATATTTGTAGAGGTAGAGATAAATTTATTAAGCAAAAATTGTATTTACCATAATGATTTAAACCAATGTGAAACAATTACTCATTACTATATAAAATATACAAATATATTGGTGATGGATATAGACAAGGGGTTAGCAAACTTTTTCTGTAAATACCAGTTAGTAAATATTTCTGGCTTTGTGGGACATATGGTTTCTGTCACAACTACTTAACTCTGCCCCTGAAATGTGAAAGCAGCCACAGAGACTGTATGTAAATAAGTGAACAAACTGTATGGGCATTCCTCAGAGACACTGTGGGTTTGGTTTCAGATCACTGCAAAAAAGCCAGTATCATAATAAAGCAAGCTGTAATCTTTTTGTGGGTGGAGAGTCCTGCCTCCAATTTGTAAAACAACAACAACATCTGTGAAGCGCAGTAAAATGAGGTATGCCTGTATTTAACAAAACTTCATTTACAAAAACAGGTGGCAGGCCAGATTTAGCCTGTGCAATGTAGACTGCTGATATCTGATATATCAAGATGTAGTGAATACAATTGAAAATACTATTTTGAAAAGAAAGTCAGTCCTGAGAAACAAATACTCAAGCTATAAATTAAATATTTAGTCTAACAGAACTCCAGTTGTTAGCTTGCATTTGAGGTTAATTAATGACAAAAGAAATATTGGGTACGTGAACCTTTTTGGCCTTGATACGTATTTACTTTCCCCCTCCCTTGATTTAACTTGTTTCCTCCTGCTCTTGCCTGATTTCCCACTCCTGTCAACACCTTAAAGCATTATTAAGGATGGCATGTCTACTGAAGTGACCACTATTAAACTTAAAAGATTAAACTTTGAAAAGATTAAATATTGAAAGGCTTCAATATTTAACTCCTAATGCAAATATTTTGGAAATAGCAATCCTTATGTTAAAAGTATTTAACAAAATTATAACCAAAATACCTTCACAGATGTGCAGATAATATCTACATACCATCTAACTTTCCTTTTGAATTCCACTCCCATGTTACATTAAAAAGTCGCGGTGATACATATTAACTACATAAACTAAGTAGCGAAACAAAATTTTCTAAATTTACCCAAATAAAAAACAAAAATTTCATAAGGAATATCATATCATCTTACCAAAATCATAACGATAATAATTCCAGCTTTCATACTGGCCTCCTTGATTATCTTCAAGACCCTTTTCTCCATATTTGTCATACTTTTTCCGTAGATCTTCATCTTTGAGTACTTCATATGCTCTATTTATTTTTAAAAAATCACTATGTGCATTTGGGTTATTCTATTAAAAAATATTAGATATAACATTTGTTTCAGATACTCAATCAAGTCTCTCTGGAACCTATATGTAGATTTAATTTAATCCTGAGATTTCTGGGAGAACAGCTATCGAGATAAGGAGCAGTAGTACAATATTAAGTATGTTATCATGGGTTAAAATAAAAGGGTTTTTAAAAAGCTACAATCTCGAAAAAAAAAAAAAAAAGTAACAGAAATGGGAACTGATGACCCAAAGGCTGACAGATGTGGTCATACAATAAGTCATTCCTTCTAAGAAATGCAACTGAGAAAATACTAACAACCCTTGGAAACCCTTAATAGTGTTAAATACTATTTGTTACCCGTAAAACAATTACAAATAAATTTGTAGGTTATTTTTCTACTTGAGGCAAAATTAACAATCCATCAGATAATTAAATAAGAACCAGTATCAGAGTAACAACTTAAAACTGGATTCGAAATATTTCTTATTTGTTACTGTTTCAAAGAATTGGTTTTTGAAGAATGCTTTCATCTACTTAGTTGTAGAAAGTCCACCATCTTTCACATGGAAACTTAAAAAATATCACATTCTGAAATTTTAAAGGAAAAAAAAAAACAACCCCTAAAAACAATAGAATGTAGATTTCAGGGAAAGACAACCAACAAAAGTTTTAGAAAAATACTGACCACTGAGCTTTAAGCAATCAAAATAAAATAATCCTATTTTAAAAATTCTATCTAGAAAACAGAAAATTATAACAACCATATCTTTCTCCTTGATGTCAGAACTCAATTAAGAATTAAATTATAAAAATACCATAAGAATGAACTAATTTAATTTTGAAAGATTACATTATTGGATAATCAAATATTTATGATTGGAACTAACGATCTGGCTGTTCTCAAGTTTTATTTATAATACTTCTTGACTCTGGCCATATAGACTTATGGAAGAAAACAGTGAAAGTTGAAGCATGCTATTATTTGCATGCTATTACTGTCATTTTTAGCAAGACAAACTCTAAGTTCTAAGGAAATCATTTTGTTACTGTTCTAAATACTTGATTTCAAACTACTTTACTAAGAAAACTACTTCACAGACATTCTTGACTGCTTTAGGATTAACATCTGGAAAAGAACTGCTGGAAATTAACTTTCAAGTGAAGAGGGAACTGTATTTTTGCTACTGACCAATCACGCTGTTCTAAACAAGAACATTTTGCTGCTTCTGTTTTTAATACAGAAATTGAATTATGTTTTTTGATATGTAATTGTTCTTAAGCATTTTGAGCACTTAAAGTAATTTAAATAGCTATCAAAAGTTACTAAAATACCTTAATCAGATAGGTTTAAAAAGAAATTTTTACCTACCGGGTTTTTATCAGGATGAAGCTTCAGTGCCAATTTCTTAAAAGCTTGTCTAATTTCTCTACTGCTTGCAGTTTTGGCTACTCCAAGTAAACTGTAAAAATCCTGATCTGTGCCCACTAAAATGGCCATATACACTATTAGAAAACAGAGAATGACCCTTTTCAAGTCTCTGACATAGTCATCTCTATTTAACCAGGCTCCCATTCTTTTTCTCATACAGGTTCTGATTTAAGTACACATTAAGATATACTGTTGGTTCCAGTAGATGTAATACGCAAGTGTGAGAACTTCTGTCCACATCACTCCAAGGGTGACTCAAATTTTCTCCCAAACGTTAGTCTAAAGAGAGGAAACCAGTTAGTTAAAATACATTTCAAAACAAAACAAAACAAAACAAAACAAAAACAACCCAAGCCCAGCAATAACATTATTAAATAACATGGTCAGCAATACAATCTCCATTAAATAGCAAATCAGGGTGAGTGCCCCAGGTGCTTCTCTTTGGGGGTCTCTTTCATTGCTTCCACAACTAAGTATCCAGATCTGTGAAATCATTCAAGAGAGCAGGTAAAAGTGTGTGGCTGTAGCTAGTTAGAACACTTTAAAAACAAATTCAGGTTCACTCTGATCAACACCAAAACACAAGTGGGGGCAGGGGAGTTGACAATGACTACTACACCTGTTTCTTTCCTTTTCCTACCCAGCTTTAAGTATTACTCTTTTCCAACTGCTTCCTTTTTGTCTACTTCTTCACCTTTTTAAAGGCTATCCAGTTATCATTTTAATCAGATTTCACTTGTAGGAAATATCCTTTAGGGGGGACTAAAAGGAAACACAGGGTCGTTCCAAAGGGTATTTTTCATATAACCCTTCCAAAAATGGCAGTGAATTTATATTGATGTAATAGACAACTTACATATTAGGCTTTTTTCTCCCCGAGTTTTCTCAAAAGGTGCTTATGTTACATAGAGACTATATCATAAAAATAGAATAACAACTGCAAGTTAAAGTGTAATTTTATTGTAAAGTTTACGTTTGGTATAAATAAAAGTTGAAAAAGAAAAAAGAAGGGAATCAGTTATTTAGACATGCTCACCTGTGTGGGGGAAAAATAAACTCCACTTTATCAAATTATATTTAAACTTGTATACTTCCAAAGGCTCAATGTTTTGAAAAATCTAACTTTCCTATCATCCTGTTTCTGTTCTCATTTAATCTGAAATGTCTATTTAAATTATTTTTTCTCCTTACCTATGTATGGTCTTTCGCTCATTTCTAATCCCTCTTTTTCATGCCACCAACAAAACAATAAAAAAAAAACCTTTGCAAAACATAGCAATGGATATTAACAAATATCCAAACTAGAAAACACTTATTAGGAAAAAACAGAGAACATATTTTTAAACATCACTTTGGGACAAGATGTGTTTTCTGCCTAGTAGTTGTTCTCAGCATGGGTGACTGACTCGCTCCGTGCCGAGCTGCGGAGACAGGTGGAAGCTGCAGGTAAATACAATACGAACGCCTTCTTGCAGACACCGTTCTAGAATGGAACGCGGGGAGAGGGGAAAGATGGTGTGTGAAGTCTGCGGCCGGAAAAGGCGGAAAGGAGCCCGAATAACTGAGGCGAGAGACCGCTAGCCGGTGGAAGGGTGGTACAGGACAGGTAATGGGAAGGCTGGACGAGAGAACACGGCCGCCGAGAGAAGAGGGCAAGTTCAGGCGCACAGCAGTTGGGCTCTCCCTTCCCGGAGGGCCCAAGACGCCGCCGGCTCCATTGGAGCCCCGGCCCATGCCCACCTCGGTGTCGCGAGGTCGCCTCCTGCAGCTACTCTCCCATCTTCAAACCCCGGCGGTGCACCCTACCCGGCCGAGCGGAAGCTGTGCGGGAGAGAAACACGCACTCGCCTACCGCCCCCCGCCGCGCTCGGGATGGGGAAGGAAGAGCCGCACCGGCTGCAAGGAGCGCGGCCACCTCCGGTCGGCTGCTCGCCCACCGGTCTCCGCGGCGGGGCGGGGCCTGGCGCGGGGCACTGTGGGAAAGGCGTGGACGGCGCGGCCTGCGAGAACCCGCCGCAGGCCCGGCGGGCGCGGTGGCAACGGGGTGGGGAGGGCGGTATAGGTTTAGGTTGACGTGGCCGTCCGCGTGGAATCAGAATCCGGTTCCAAGCCGGAGCTAAGGGACGAGCTGTAACCGCAAGATCCGCGCCCCCGGACTTACGGGCTTGGCTCACACCGCGGGCCGGACGCAGGACAGTGAAGCCCGCCCCTTCCTGCTCCGTTGCTATGGTGACGGGGAAACCCTAGGGCGAGTTTAGGCGTGCGATTTTCCTGTGACCCTGTTCATAAAGGGAAGTCGCCGCTATAGAAGATTCTTCTGGTTGGTGGGTGCAGTGAGGCCGAAAGGAGAAATTTTACGGAAAAAGGAAAGCTTGACTGAAGTGACGCTGATTTCAGTGTCAGACTAGAGAGTTGAAGAGGTAGTATTTTTCCCGCCTGAACCGTGATTCCAGCCATTTATTTTTACAAGAAGCTGTGGTTCTTTGGGAGAATGATATTTGGATAGCAAGATCTAGGGATAGGCATGCTCTATGCTTTTGTTACTTCCCAGCCTTCTCAGTGGGCAGAGATAGGGAATATATGCGCACACGCACACACGTTCACATTTACATATATAAAAACTATGATTTCACACCAAAACTTCCAGTTCCAACACAATGCGACAGGAATCATTCATTTTGGTTATACTCTTTTCTACTTGTGTAACTCCTTTCCCTTACAATGAGAAACCTGGTTCCCATTATCCTTGATGTATATGTACTTAACTTTCCATTGCCCCACATGTAACCAACCTCTCGTTGCTATGCAGTTTGCCTTCATTGTACTGTAGGTTCCCACACTTTTGTACTGGGCTACTCTCCTGAGCAGATGCTCCACTCACTTCACTCAGGTTCCAACCTACGCCAGGCTGCCCTCCCACAAGGACACACCTTTGAAAGGGCTCCAAAATGCAATCACCCCTCCATCCCAATGTGGACATACTCTTCACCTTGGCTGGGCTCTGACACTGTGCCAGCCCCACCTAATGGCTTTTGGTCTGAATTATTCAGGACAGGAAAGGCCCATGACTATTTTTTAATAACCTTTTAAGATATAGTACGAAGGGTGTATGGTAGGAGGGCAATAGTAAATATAGGAGAACTGACTAGGAGGCTATTGCAATGGCCCAGGTGATACATGATGCTGGCTTGGACTAGGGTGGAGTTAGTTCAGATGTAAAGAAATGAACAGATTCAAGAAAAAAAAGTAGGAGGTAGTATACATAGGATTTGGTGATGAATTGGTTATGGTAGGGAAGAGAAAGATTTGAAGTCACACCTCTACTTCAGATAATTGACATTAGGGGTGTCCACTTGCTTCGGTGAAACCAAAACCTTGCCAGCTTCAGTATAATAAATCAAAACTTGATACAACAGATCTATTATATATGCATAAGATATTTTAGAACAGGCGACCATTTTATTTCATTTTTAATTCCGTCTGAGGAACTGATATTCATCTTTCAAGAAACCAGTTCACATTTTTTCTGAAAAATAATTTTTTGTGAGTCATTCTAGCATATTTGATCACTATGTCTTTTATTATTGCATTTATTATATGTTATTGTAATTACATTTCATTGGTTGGTCCACTATAATGAATTCTTTGAGACCAGGAATCAGATTATTTTTTCTTCAGTGCCTAGCTAGAGTAGTGCTTGGCATCTAGTCAATTCATGCATTATGATGGAATAAAGAATCAATATTTATTATGTGCAAACAGGAAAGAACAGGCCTTTCTTTTTAAAGTCCTTATTGTCTGGCCTGGAGTGGAGTGATGTGAAGAACACATTCACATGTAGAAATATATAATAATATAATAATATAATGTTGAATGAGTGATTAAACAATATGTTCCATAGGGACTCAATTTGGGGCTCACATACTCAGAGTAGAATGAGAGGACATTATGAATGTTTCTAATAAAAAAGAATCCTTTAATAAACTTGGAATTGAAGAATTAGGTAGAATCTTTGAAATCATGAATTTAAATTCTTAAATTCATAGGGGAAGAAACCGAAGGTTGATGAGTGACTTGCTCAAAGACACTCTAATGTAAATGGTCGAAATGGGAATATAACCTGTTATCTGTTTTCTTAGCCAGTGTGAAATGATAATGGTAATCATAGTAACTGAAACTTACATGTGCTTTATATTCCAAGGCACTATATCAAGCACTTAACTTATATCAACGTATCTAATTGTCACAACTCTAAGTAAATGCTATTATGCCAATCTTACAGATGAGGTAACTGAAGCTAAGAGAGGTTAAGCTACAAGCTCAACCTTGCACAGTCAGCAATGGTAGAGTTTGTATACCAATCTGGGCCATCTAGATATGAAGTTCATAAGGAACATCACAGTCAGTTAATTGAAGTATTTTTGATGGCATTTATTTAGGTTAAGTGAAGTGTTATTTTATAGATTTTAAAAATAATAACAATAACCTATCGCAAGTGCTTGATTTTGGGGGTAAATTATAATACTTTATTAGATCAGACCTAATTTGTTAAGACAAATTGGTTGATGTCTTAAAATTGCCTATAGCATCTACTAATAGAATTGATATTCAATGTATGTGTTGAATTCAGTTGAATTTGCAATTGTTTATACTTCTATAAGAATTGTAATTTTATATTTTTATCTCCAATAAACAGGTCTACCTTTAGCTGTACATTTCTTTTGTGCTTATTTCTCTACATCACAATTGACACTACATTTTTATTAAAAATGTTATGTGGTAATAAACTAACAAAAGTCAAAATCAGACATAGAAATATATACACATAAATACATACATATATATACACACACATATATGTCTATATTCTTGAATACATTGGTTTTTCTTGGCACTAATTCCTAACTAAATACTTGCTAAATTGAATTGAAAGCAAGCAAAAATCAAAGATGGGTTTATAGTCCTAGCTAAATATTTTCTCTTTCCATTTTACCTGACAAACAACAGAAGACTGGGAGATCAGATTATAAACTGATAAAATGTGCCTGCAAGCCTACCCACATCTAAAATCTTTAGAGATGATAGAAAAGTTTATTCTTTTAAAAAATAAATCCACATCAATTTTGCAGAGCAAATGCCCTCACTGGACCAGGAATTTTGAGGAATCCCTGAAATGTGGAAGACAAAATGTTGAATTGACAGGAGAAATCACTGAGCAAAGCACAAAGATGAAGAATGCAGCAAAATGTGAAAATGGCTCTGGATGTTTTAAGGAAAGAAGAGAATTACAAGGAAATGAGAAAATGGGAGATGTTGGTTCGTTGAGGAACTGTATATAGTGTAGTCCCTGCGTTAGGTATCCCCAACATTATCCTCAGATTTGATAATTCACCAGAATGACCCAGCAGACTAAGAATGTAATTATGCTCATGACTAAGATTTATTACAGGGAAATAACACAAAGCAAAATCAGCAAAAGGAAAAAGGTACTTGAGCAGACTCTGGAGGAAATCAGGTGGAAGCTTTTAAAAGTCCTCTCCCTACAACTCAACAAAAAAAACAAACAATCCAATTAAAAATTGGGCAGAAGACCTGAACAGATACTTCTCCAAAGAGGAAATACAGATGGCTAACAGACATGAAAAGATGCTCAAGGTCACTAATCATCAGAGAAATGCAAATTAAAAGCACAATGAGATATCACCTCACACCTGTCAGAATGGCTATCATCAATAAATAAAAAAACAGCAAGTATTGGTGATAATACGGAGAAAGAGAACCCTCATACATTGTTGGTGGAACTGCAAATTGGTACAGCCGCTATGGAAAACAGTATGGAGGTTCTTCAAAAAATTAAAAATGGATATACTTTTTGGCCCAGCAATTGCACTTCTGGGTATTTATGCAAAGTAAACCAAAACAAATTCGTAAAGATCTATGCACTCCAATATTCATGGAAGCACAATTTACAATAGCCAAGATATGGAAGCAACCTAAATGCCCATCAACAGAAGATTGGATAAGAAAGATCAGTACCACATGATTTCAAACTAGACAAAAACAGACTCACAAATATAGTGGAGGATTTGGTGACAAACAGAGAAAAAGGGGGCTGGGAGGCTGAGAGAATGGGGTGAAGGGTTAAAGAAGTACAAATTAGTGCTTGATAGTTGGGCCCAGGGAGCAGGGCAGAAGGAATGCAATTAGCATTAATATGATGGCTAAGTGGAGGTCCAGGGGAGGGAGGGAAGAATTGGGAGGATCATTTTATGAACATTATAGATGTCTAACCAATGTCCTGTATATTTGAAACTAATTTAAATAAATATATATATATATATATATACATGTACAAAGTGTTATGTACAAGGACAGCTCATTAGGGACCAAGTGACTAAGACTTTCATTGGGAGCTGGACACGTAGGCATACTCTGCTTTGCAGGCACCAAAATTCTAGACCCCTCAGACCCAAAGAAAGTAGATGTTTAGCACAAATCACATTGTTTTTGGAGTTTAGGCACTGTGAGCCATTCTTGTCATTTAAGGAACTTTTTTTTTTCTTTGAAAGAGCCAAAAGATCAAAAAAAGAGGAAGATTTTACATGAGAGGAAATGGAAGAGCTAATATTACAAAAAGGACTTTAATATGTATATTGAAAATATACAAAAGAATAAAGCAGGAAAGTTTAGAATAAACTTGTCTGAGACTGATCCCTTGAAGGCTGTGTCTTCAGAAGGGCTTGGGCCTTTTGTTGAGCATGGAAATCAGGTACAGTTGAACTTTCAAGGACCTCAATACTGGTAGAATTCTGAGGTGATAGATCAAGCTATTATTGGTCCAACATCTGTACCACAATGCTAGATCCAGAAACCTGATCATGACAGAGAGGTGCTAGTGTTTTTCCAATCAAAATCCCTACAGCACAAGGGTCAAGATGCTCTTCCAGAGTCTATTGTTTGGCTTCTAGATGCCTGGCTCCTAGTCCAGGATGTGATAGGCAGTGGAGGATCTGTACACCTATCACTTCCTTCCCAGGAGTTTTATGACAGGCCTGGAGTGTTTGATGCCTTGTCATTTGACATTGTTTGCTCAACAATTTATACAAAACGTAGGGCATCTGGCCCAGTATACCGAAGTACCACAGATCAAAGACCTACTCCAGAAGTAGGAAAACCCAAATAATGCGTTATGCTAACTTCAAGGATTGGGATGGATAATTACCAACTGTTTGCAGAAACTAATCCTTTGCAGTCCCAAGTTTCTTAAAGCAATACATTTGCTAAGAACGTCAAAACCTGAGGAGATTGCCAATATTCCATGGCTGTTATTTAAGGCCTTAGAGGGAGTTGTGTAAGAGGTGAAGCAGAAGGAGAAGAGCGAACTGTAGGTGAACTGCAGGTGAAACTACTGGTTGGATATTCTGATGAGTGGATCATGAAATGAATTTTAGATAAAGACCAAATAAATAGACCATTTCCCTTATTCACTTTCCATAATTGGAGCATTGTAGGTTGTCATGTAACCAGGGTATATAGTGTTCTTCTGTCAACACTACATAATATGAGACAGAATATCATAAAAACACTACATAGAATAAGAGGGAGAAGTATAATGTGACTCTTATGAACACTACCCCTCTCCCTGCTCCTATGAAGGTGATAATCTGAAATCAGACCATATGAACTGACAGAAATGCTGAACAGGCCTCTACAATGAGGCTGCTTTTAGGAAGTTAATGTAGTTATGGTATCTAAATAAAGGGGCCAAATGTAATAATAACAGATCATTAACATCACTTTGGATGCTTTTTAATTCTTTCTCTTGATTAATTACTCTGGCTAGGACTTCTAGTACTATGCTCAATAAAAGCAGTAAGAATGGGCAACCTTGTCTTATTCCCAATTGTAGAGGGAAAGTTTCTAGCTTTTCACCATTGAGAATGATTAGCTGTGGGCTTGTCATATATGGCCTTTATTACGTTGAGGTATTCTTCTACTATACCTAGTTTGTTGAGAGTTTTCACTGTGAAAGGAAGTGGAATTTTGTCAAATGCATTTTTGGCATCTATTGAAGCGATCATATGATTTTTATTTTATTTTTTTAATGTTGTATGTTAAATTTGTTGATTTGCATATTTTGAAGCATCCATGCTTTGCAGGGAAAAATTCCACCTGATCATGGTGTATGATCCTCTTAATATACTGTTGAATTTGGTCTGCTAATATTGTGTTGACGATTTGTGCATCTATGTTCATCAGGTTATTGGCCTGTAATTTACTACAAGTAAATTAGTCTGTATGAGGCTAATGCTGGCCTTAGTTTGGATGTGTTTCCTCTGTAATTTTTTGGAAGAGCTTGAGAAGGATTGGTATAAATTAATGTTAGGATGTTTAGTAGAATTCACCTGTAAAGCCATCTAGTCCTCGGGGGAGTTTTTTTTTTTTTTTTTTTGTTTTTTTTTTTTGTTTTTTTTTTCACATTACTGATTTAATCTTACTATTAGTAATTGGTCTGTTCAGAGTTTCTATTTTTTCATGATTTTATCTTGGTAGGTTATATGTTTCTTGGAATTTATCCATTTCTAAGTTATCTAATTTGTTGGTATATGATTGTTTACAAGTAGTCTGTCTGTATTTCTGTTAGTGTAATGTCTCTGCTTTCATTTATAATTTTATCTATTTGAGTCTTCCTTTTTTCTTGTCAAGTCTAGCTAAAGGTTTTGTATAGTTTATCTTTCAAAAAATTAAGTTCTTAGTTTCATTAATCTTTATAGCCTCCATTAATTTATTTCCACTCTAATCTTTGTTCCTGATTACTCTTTCATAATACCCTTTGTTACTACCAGTGTGAAATCAAAATGCTGTGTGGACCCAGGCTTTCTTATAGTGCCAACATGAAATTGGTCTCTTTGTGTGTGAGAGAGGACCACTATTTGTTTTTTGTATCTTCTGCTTGCTTTAGTAGCTACATGCCCTTTAAAATTTTGTGGCCAGAATGAGAAAACAAAGAACATGGGTGGGGTGTTTTTTTTTGTTTTTGTTTTTTGTTTTTTAATTTGTTGCTTCTTTGATTGCTTATTCAATCAGAAAATTTACTTTTGCCACCTTGGACTATACTACTCATTGTAACCAGCTTTAAGTTACATGACTCCCTCTTCTTGGTGAATTTATTTACCTTAATCCCCCTTATTTGCTGTTTCACTTTTCCATGGTTTCAGTTCAACTGTGGTCCAAAAATATTAAATGAATTGCACATTTCATCTCATGACATGGATAAGGTATCATCAAAGAAGTGTGGGTATAGTACAATGAGATATTTTGAGACAGGGATATCACATTCACATAACTTTTATTTAGCATGTTGTTATAATTGTTCTATTTTATTATTATTATTGTTAGTCTCTTACTGTGCTTAATTTGTGAATTAGACTTTATCATAGGTATGTATGTCTAGGAAACAACATAATGTATATAGGGTTTGGTACTACCTGAGGTTTCAGGCATCTCCTGCAGGTAAGGAGGACTACTATAAACCTAAAGGAATTTTTTCACTAAATGTTGTTTCCAGGGGTTATTCCTTTTCTCTCCTCAATATTTAAAAACATAAAACAGATCAGAAAGTGTTATCTGCTCAAATTAATATTTAAAGCTAAGATTAATAAAAATGTGAAAATTTCAGTTGCATACTAATATGCAGAGAACCCTCCATAATGTTGAATGGCGATGCTAAATTAATAGGAAAAGCATTTTCTATGCTTGTATGAGGGAATATTGTTCCTATCTGTCTAAGTAAAGTGCCTGATCTGGCGATGGGACCTTTTGGACTAGTCATACCTAACAGCCAGCCTCCTACATTTCATATAGGCTCCTATCTTGTTCTCCATTGAAAGGCTTTAATTTCTATAATAGACTTTTCAATGAGGTTATTATTAGATTGAGCAATTCTGTTGGCATAACTGACCACAAAAATTTAATATGTTCCCTCTGTATAGCAGTGGATACTTTAATGCAGTTATTGAATGTGTAAGAAAGTTTTATAGCATAATAATAAAATCAGCAATATTCTACTGTTAAATATAACTTTAATACTATTGCCATACATTTTTCATTGGAGACTTAGTCCTTATCAAGACTAATTTATATCCTAAAGACCTAATCTACTTCTTATAAAATGTTCTCTTTAATGCCTTTTCCTTTATTAATTAGCAATGTTATTAGTTGAATAACTTTTTTAATTTAAAAGTTAAGGAGAAGATTTACACTAAGTTGATGGCAGCAAAAATACTATCACTATGCCTATCTCATTATTGTTTTTGTTTAATTCATGAAAATGCCACCAAGCCACCAAAAGGTACCACCCACTATTAACTATGCAAGATGAGCTGTCAAAGTATACTGGGAAAGAAATAGTTTTTCTAGTGAGAAAGCCTTCATTTCATATTGGACTTTTGTTTGAAAAATTATCATATGTGATATCTGACCTTTCATGGTACCTGCAGGTTTCCAAGTTTTTCTATATTCTTAAAGCAAAGCACTAAAACTTTGATTTTGTTTCTATTTTTATCAATTGGGCACTTGCAGAAGCAAGAAAACTACTGATTGCAGATTGCCATGTTGTCAAGGCCATTTCTGAAAAGTTAAAAAAAAACTTTCAATAGTTCAATCAATAATTAAGACATGAATTATGATCTAGGGACCCTGGGGTTCCCTAGTCTCTTTCCAGGAATCCGTGAGGTCAAAACTATTTTCATAATAACAGTGGCATGCTAATTGTTTTATAAACTATTTTCATAATAAAAGGATATTGTTTTGTTCACTCTCACTCTTTCACAAGTGTACAGTAAAATTTTCTGGAGAGTACATAATGTGTCATATTACAGATTGAATGTAGAAATAAAACGTGAAAATCTAGTCCTCTTTTGTAAGGCTATGCATTAAAGAAATTTGCATAAATGTAAAATCTTGCCATCTTCTTTATTAATTTGGGGTAAATTATCATAAACATGTATATTAATAAGCAATGGATTTATTATTAAAAATAAGTTAATATATATTTAAAATTTCTCAATTTAATTTCTAATATGATAAATATCAGTAGATATAACACAGATAAACAAAAGCTCTTTGAAGTCCTCAATAAGTTTTAAAAAGGTAAAAACATCCTGAGACAAGGGTTTGAGACCCACCAATCAATCAAATTGTTAAAAATTGTGTACTTGAATTTTTACCTAAAATTCTTACCCATTTTAATGACCTCAATCACACTTTTAGTTCATGTATCCTATGCCTCCCCTGCCCTCTGTTTCCTACCCTGCCGCCCAGCTATAGATTCATTGCCAGATCAATTACCTTAGATCCTGACTTTTATAGAGTCCTATACAACTGCAGCAACTTGGTGACTTGGGAGGCAAAACTGCTTGGAGAATTATGAGAAAATAAAAGTAGGAACAGTGAACTTCAAAGAATTGAAGTTTTATAACTGGTAGTTTTTTTCCCTAAAACTCCTATAGTCACATAACCTAAGTAACAAGAATTGACCAGAGCTAGACCCTTATCATTTATGATGGCCTGTCATGTGTCAGACATTCCATAAACTACATTATGTTTTTTTTTTTTTATCCTCACAATTTCATTGAAGGTGTGCATAATTCACTCTTTTTATGGATGAGGAATCCTAGGTTTAGTTGGCAGAGTTGGGATTCCCAGCCTGGCCTGATCAGCCTCTGGGCCACATAAGAAAGAAATGTCTTTCAATTCCTTTTGTGATATGTTTTCTTCCTTGGGGAGGTCTGGACCATAGTAGATGTTTATTAAATACATTTTTGTAAAATGGAGACACAAATTTGACCCAACCCAAGAGCTTAGTCCTGCTTAGCTGTTTTAGAATTCTTTCCCTTTTATCTCAGATCATTCCAGATCCCTGATCAGAATCAGAATTTCTAACTGTTCCCTCTATTCATAAAGCACTATAATCAGATATCTTTTAGCATGGAGAATCACTGACCTTTAAAGAGCTGTGAAAATTAATGAAAGAACATAAACCTGTTTTTCTCAGAATATAAATTGGAATAAGTGTAAGACAAACTCAAAAATAAACGGCCACTGGGACTGAAGAGTTACTAGAAATAAAGATCAAGTCTCAAGTAAGATTTTTAACATAACACGAAATACTTATCCATACCCTCTCCTGAAAAGAAATTCCATTTGTTTTCATTGGTCTCTCTGGAATAATTTCTTTGATTCGAATATACTTTAACAATCAACTTAAAGTACACAAAAGTTTCACGTTGTCCACTTTCATCTCTATTTGCTATCATCATTTGAAATCTTAAAAAGTAATGATTATTCTTTCAGAAAGTATTTTGTGTTACTTTCCTATCTGAAAGATCAAAGAAAAGAGAGTGAATAATCCACACAAATATGAGCTGTTATATTTTAACTCTCATCCATTTATTCATTTTACTTCTAACAGGAAAAGACTTGAATTTATATCAGTCACATCAATGGTAGTGAGGGAGCAATACCAGCCTCTTTGCTAATAAAGAGTTTAGACTGACTCAAGGTGAAATTATCAATATGGCATGTGATAAGTTAAGAGAATCTAAATAATTAAGAAAATAACTTTTAAAAGAATTGTTATGATTTTATATTACTTACATAGTTTCTTATTCAGAAATATATTTTTGCTAGCTTTTATAATTATGAAAAATAAGACAATTGTGTCTTTATTTTCTCTGATCCCATCTATTAATTCATTGCACATATTTTATGATCACATACATCCTTGTGTGTACATTTCACCTCTCTCTTCTAGAGTGCAAGCTTATAAGGACGGAGAACCTACCTTTCATCTTTGCATCCTTCATTAAAAGCACAGTGCTTTGCATATTGTGTGTATCCAATACTCATATGAATAAATCATTACTTATCATACATGCTGTCTCTATCAAAATTTTAAGTCTATATTAGTTCTTTAAAGGAACCTAGAATATAGAGCCCCAAATTTAACTCAGTCTTCCTTAGACTATGTATGTATGTATGTATGTATGTATGTATGTATGTATGTATGTATTTATATTCTTAAATGAGAGTTAATATAAAATGTAGCAACCATCTAAACAATGATTAAAACTGGTCTTGTTAGCATTGTCTCACTCAGTTACTTTTGCTGGAATAAAAGCTCTGTTCTTTGGTCACAATCTGGAAATCACATAACCTCTGTCATGTCTTTGAAAACTGGCCTAGAATCACAAGAGAGTGAAAGAAGATAGGCAGTTTTGGACAAATCTAGTATTCGGACACAGATTTAAAAAATAACAGACATTAACATTTGGGATGAAATAAAATATAACTAAACAGGGCAGGAAGTAAACAAAGTATTCATGTCAGGAAAGAGATATTTTTCAAAAATGAAAACTCATAAGAATATGCATGCCAAGGATTACATTTTTTTAATGAGAAAATTGCCCATAACTAATTTGCCATATATTGTATTTTAGAAACAGTTAACGCTATGAGAGTAAGGTGTCTTCACAAATGCAGCAAACCTGTGAGAAAGCCACCACTCTTATTCTTGGGAAATGTGACCTACTATGAAAGTACTTGTGTTGTCAAGAAGAGTGATATAACGACAGAGGTTAAGATAAAGTGGTTTTCCTCATGAGGGGAAAGTTGGAGAATAATGTCTTGTCCATTTTTTTTTTTTTTAAAGAGAGAAATAGAACTAGATGACTACCAGTGATCACAGGAGAATGGGACAGACCTGGGTTTGAATCCCAGCTATGCCATTTTAGCCCTGTGAAAATCAATTAACCTCTTTTCTCCTTATTTGTAAAATAGTCATGATAATTATATAGGATTGTTTTCAGAATTATAAAAGATCATGTTTCAGAAAAGGTTGGCACATAAGGATTCATAAATCATAGCATATGACAAACTTGTTCATTCTACATAAATATTCTTGCAGCAGAGAATACTATTTCATCATGCTATTTTAGCTTAGTGGAAATATTTTCCAAGAGCCTGCAACTATTATCAAAAATTCTACATACTCTAAGTAACCTCCTCTATTTTATTTTTATTTTTTTGAAGAGCCGTTGTCAGATGGCAAATATATTGCAGTGTAAAATCATACATCTGCATCCTGGATTTTAAATTGGTTTCTGTAAAATATATTATGTATGTTAAAATCACCAGTAGTATTATTAACTCCTCAGGTAACTGATAAAAACAATTTTCAGAAACTAGAAAGCAAGAACAATTTGGTCCTGAAATTTGGTGTTTTTACCAAAATGCAAAACCTTGTGAACCTGAACAATCAGCAGATTATACCTATTTCATTACCTGGAAGAGAAATAGAGTGAATTGCCTCCTGATATTGGATAGTCAGCTATTTAGTACAGAGTTTTGTCTAGAAGCATTAGTTGCTTTGATGAGTATAATTTCTACGGTGGTTTCCTTTGTGAAGGTTCAAGTTGAGTGCCGGGACTAGAATATTATCACATATCCTTTTCTCCTCCAGTTAACAATTAAAAGAGAATAATCTTGGAGATTTGAGTCAAACAGGAATCAAGACATTAACATTATTATTAATAAAGAGCTACATCAGGGATAGACATGCAGCCTTAATATTTAAGAACTGAAATAGATTATTGCCTGATCCTCCTGTTAGTTGACAAGTACTGCCAAGTGTCTGTAGACATTCCTTGGGAACTAGAGATCTCAGGGCCAAATGCACTGTGTTCTCATGTTCTCTCATGTGAGTGTATATTTAGAAATGAAATCATTTTATTTTATTAGAAATGAACTTTAAGAACAGCCTTAAAGAGGAAATGAAGTCATAGCCAGGCAGTTTTATCTTTTGTTTCAGTGATAATGTATGTTATATGCTCACCGTATGCAAATGTCTCTAGGTTTTAAAAAGAAATGTATTTTTTATGGTAAGAATAGGCATAAAAATGAAGAGAAAAAGAAAAAACCTTGCTCATATATTGACCACCCCAATATAATTGCTATGAGTACTTTTCTGTGTATCATTCAGTTTTCACAAATCTGTAAAAATACTGAAAAAATATTTTTATCCTTTCTTTTCAAAATCATAATTTAAAAAAATATTTTAACATAATATTTATACACATTTAACAATAGTGTAGTATATAATATTTCACCAAGTGGATTTAGCATAATTTATTTAACCACTCACCATATAGTTATTTCCAATTTTTTAAGTTGTTTCCAGATTCCCCCTTGCTGATACAAATAATGCTGATGTATTATTCGAGATAAAACCTTGGCTGTTTTCTGATTTCTTACTTTAAGATTGATTCTTTTATTATTTTATTTTATTTTATTTTATTTTGATTTAATTTAATTTTTTTAGGTGAGGCAACCTTTGGTTGACCTCACAGATTGCAAGGAACTTGTCAGTTTACAATCTCTTATTTTTTATTTTTTACGCCTACCTTACCTGGTCTTTCTAGGTGGTCTCCTATCCAAATACTAACCAGGTCTGACCCCGCTTAGCTTCTGAGATCAGATGGGATTGTAAGATTAATTCTTGAGTCAATTTTTAGGATGCCAAGTATACTTAGAGTTTAAAGGTATATTCCCCCAAGGCATTTTTAGTAGGAAGCAAAGAACCACTTTCCCCTAATAAAAACCTATTCAGTTTAAGACAGCATAGGGACTCCAGCCAGTTGGAGGGAATGCCGGATGGCAGAGAGGAATGACAGATATGTCACTGTTGGAGCTGATTGGAGTTTGGTATTGCCCCAATGGTATGGGGGAGGGAGAGGGATAACAATGTGTAGTTTGGCAGTGAAGTATCACAGGTCATTGAGATTTAATAGTTTTATTAAAAATTTATTTTGGAAAGACAAAGAATGCCCCAAGGAGGCACATGGTCTCGGTGCCGTAACCAACACAAAGGGGCCAAAATGGCTATAAAAGGGCAAAAAGTTCACAAAAGGCCACTAAAAAGAGAGCAAACTCAAAAAGGGGAGCCCAGAAGGGCAAAAGGAGGAGAGGCCAGAAGGGCAAAAAGGATCCAGAACTGGGAATGCCTGCCTTAGATTTGGGCCATCATGGGTGGTTCCAAAGACATCTTTAGGCGATTGGCAAGTGAGGTCATTTTGATTGACACCTGACACCTAACTTTGCCTAGTGAGCATGTGTGTACCTAGAATTCTACTACATTAGGGTGTTCTTTGGGCAGTCTCTAGGCTAGGCTCCTGTTCCTTTGTTCCCCCTTGTTACTCATGTCTGATTAGCTTTCTAACAGATAGTCTGATCATGGGAATGCCACCACTTATTATTCCCTGTGCAGAAATGGGAAAGTGGCTGATTTTGTGTCCTTTCTGGCCTCTTGCTTCCTTGCATATGTCTAAACCACTATTCCGCATGAGCAGTTTAACAAGGTCTAACCACTATACAACCTTCCTGGGGTGGTGATCATGAGCTATCGCCATCTTGCTTCCAGTGTGCACTAACATGTGGACGAAATGATGTATATATCCAATTTGATGTCGCTGTCTTTGGAATTTTCATGCTTATGTGAATTCCCTGTGCACAAATATTAAAGTTTTATTTTCTCCTGTTAATCAGTCTCTGTTAATATGATTATTAGCTAAAAGAACTTAGAAGGTGAAAGGAAAAGCACTTTTTTTTAGCCCCTACATGAGGAATGAAATTCTAAAAAGAAATCTTTCGAAGAAAGATATACTTCATCAGTTATAGCTATTAAGTTCTTTAATTTTATAATCTTAATGCTTTTTTTCACAAATTTTTTATTTGCCCACAATAGTGATTGCTTTTAAGATTATAAAAATAAATTTATTTCAAAAAGTGTACAAGTAAATGTAGTAAAAAAAAAAAAAACATCAAAACCCCACAGTCACATACAATTACCGTTCAGCAAGTAGTTTTTTAACTCCCACAGCTGAAAGTCTTTTTAAAAGAAAGGGTTTATTAGGCCATTGCTACCAAAGAAAGAAAGAAAAAAAAAAAAAGAGCAGTTTTGGGACATGGAGTCTAAACTACCAGCAGTGAGGGGGAGGAACAAACTTTCCTTTACCCTCAAGGTTCTTCTGGCCGTACTAATAATTGAATAGGCATGAGACAGATTAGCAAGAGAAAATAACCAAATTTAATGTATACGTATGTATTGGAACCCTGCATACATGAGAGAATCCAAGACCTCACATACAGGAGAGGTTAAGAGATAGAAAGGGAACAAGAATGTATAAGACATCTCTAGCTGGAGATGATATAAGGGGTGTTGTGGGTTTCAAAGGTCATTGCAGGATGAAAAGAAGAGTAGATGGTTAGTCAATAGAAGTTTGCCCTGTCCTATAGATGGGTCAAAAGAAGTTATCTCTGATAATTACTTAAGGGCAAAGTCTCTAATTCAAATTCTTCTAGGTGGTTAAGGAGGTGGGTAGGGGACGCACAATTTCTCTTGAGCCTATAGCTAAAGTTGCCCTTAGCACAAAACAATCTGCATACCATTGAGGCACACCTTGGGGTGACTCATTCTGATCCCCAAAATGGCTAGGTAGGAAAGATAACTCTGTTCTCCCAGAGTTTTGCAAACGTTTTAATACATCAAGTAGTGGGGAGAAAGATGTAAGGCGTTCTGAAAGTATTGACATTAACTATAGAGAAAGGGTATGGGAGAAGGTGAGGTGGGGCTGGATCTTGGATAGGCACAGCAGAGTCTGCAAGGAAGAGTCTGCTCCTGTGGATTAGCAGTGGGCAGCAGATTGGAAAATTCATATGTAAATGAGTGGAGGCTCCTGGGGTTCTAAGGCACCTGGGCTATTCTCGCTTTTGGATAATCTCGGAGGAAATAGCCACCTGGAAATTAATCCTAAATTCCAACAGATGTACAGGAATGTAAACAGTCTTGTCAGACCTGGTCCACAGCTATTAACAGGCTAATATTCTGTCTCTCTCCCTCCTCTGTGCCGCTGTAATTTTAATTTATATCATCTCATATTCTTGTCTTAAAAAAAAAAATTGCCCACTTTTTTTCTCTATGTAAAATTAATAGCCTTTCATTTCTTCTACCAGAGCTCGGGGGGTGGGGGTAGGGGAAATCCATTTTCTTAAGAGTCTTGTTCAATCAATTACTCCTCTTTCTCCTGAATCTTTAAACTTTCTTTTCTCTGGGTTCTGATTTTTAAGCATATGAACATGCTGTATTAGTTAAGAATATGTGTTTTTCCTGAAAGCATGTGTTCTAATACAGAATCACCTGCCCTTTTCAACTCTAAGTAAGTAGGCTTCCCCTTGTCAGGAGACACAGTCCTTCATGGGTCTCTTGTCTTCTGGATGTGCCCAAACTGCAAGACTGAAATCAGTAGTCATGGAATCTAAGGGAGTTGGGGGCATGGCACCACTGATTGGACGACTGGACAGGGTTCATTGATCATTGTGTTCAGTTCTGGAATCAGCTTGGTGCCATCCCATCTGGTCCTAGTGCCAATGAGTTGTTCTGCCTTCATGGGCCTAGAGCTGAAATGCATCTAAGGCTAAAATATTGTCCTTAGTGTCACCAAAATTTATTGTTCTCATGATTCTAGGCCTGAGGCTTAATCAATCTTATGTCCTAAGGCTTAATGATTAAAGCAGCAGGCATACAAAGGGAGAGGGAGAGAGGGTGGAAAAAGCAAATAAGTCACAGTGCCATTATCTGGGCAAAACCAGATAAAATCTGGTTTTGAATCAGAAAAAAAAATATTAAAGAAATCAAATGCAGTGCGGTTACACCAACAAAGAGCAGGTTCGCGTAGCGCTTACCACTAAAAGCAGTCAATTTCCCCAGATGACATATACACCCAATTTTGTCACACTGTCTTTGGAATTTCATGCTTATGTGAGTTCTCAAACTGCACGTATTAAAATTTGATTTCCTCTGTTAATCTGTCTCTATTAATTTGATTACTAGCCCAGCTAGAAGAATTTAGAAGGTGAGAGTAAAGTACTTTTTTAGCTTCGACACTTAAATCATCATTTAGGACTTTCAAGATGTTGTTGAATACTAGAGGTGATGGCAGATATTTCTTGTTTTTGTTGTTGATTTTAATGATAATTTAGTATTTCATTGTTCAATATGATGGCTATTATTGGTTTTTGCTAAATAGTCATTTCTTTTCATTTGTATTAATTTATAGTTTTTATTATGTGTGGATGTTTTTTATATTAGTAAATGCTTTTTTTGAAATCTATGTAGATAATACAAATATGATTACAATATAAGCCAATGAATATAGAAGACATCTCAGAAATTAAGAATAAAAATAATAAATACAAAAAAGATGAAATAAAAAGCTGGTTCTATAAAAGATAAACAATGAAACTAGGCATTGATCATCAACAGCTGCTAACATTACAGAAAGAGAGGCAATCAGACATATGTTTCCTAATATGACACCAGCTATAGAATATTCTTGCTCAAAATATTGATACTAAGTCTGATCCAACTACCAGTTGACAGGAAGGAAGTACAGAGGACAGAAAAAGATGTTAAACTGCACCACCGAAACGTAAACAGGAAAATCCAGACTGTGGCAATCCCTCAAGGACAATCTGCTATGCTCAAGTAGATAGATAGCAAGGAAAAATAAAAAAGAGAGAGAAAAGAGAACAAGGGGACCCCATTGATTAAAAGAGTCTTGAAAGATCTAGTAACCATTTTAAATCTATTGGCTCTTATAGGGATAAAACAAGCAATCTACTTTAAATTATATTAATGAGAAAAATGAGAATTTGAACACTGGGTATTTGATATTAAGGAATTCCTTAAAAATATAAGTACCAGATGCTCCAGCAATTCCTCTTCAGGGTATTTATCTGAAGAAAACAAAAACCATGAATTTAAAAAGATATATGCACATCCATGCTCATTGCGGCATCATTTTACAATAACTCAGATATGGAAACAACCTGAGTGTCCAGGGACGTCTAGATGAATGAAGAAAATGTGGTGTGTGTATGTCTGCGCGTGTATATATATATACATACACACACACATATATATAAAATTGAATACACACATTTATACACACACACGCACACACACATGGAATATTATCCAGCCATTAAAAAAAAATGAAATCTTGTCATTTGCGACAACATGGATGGAACTTGAGGATATTAGACTAAGTGAAATAAGTCAGAGAGAGACTAATACCATATGACTTCACTTACATGTGGAATCTAAAACCAAAAAAACCCAAAAAACAAAAACACAGACATTCAAAACCAAACTTATAGTTACAGAGAACAGATTGGTTGTTGGCAGAGGTGGGGGAGGGAAAAATGTGTAAAAGGAGTCAAAAACACGGACTTCTAGTTCTAAAATAAATAAGTACTGGGGATGTAATGTATAGCATGGTAACTATAGTAATAAAATTTTATTGCATACTTGAAAATTGTTAAGAGAGTAAATCTTAAAAATCTTCACAAGAAAAAAAATTTTTTGGTAGCTATATGTGGTGATGATGTTAACTAAAATTATTGCGGTGATCATTTTGTAATATATACAAATATCAAATCACTATTTTGTACACCTGAAACTAATATATTATATGTCAATTATACCTCAATAAAAAATTTCTTGTTCTTTTAGTTGTGACAATACTATTGTGGTTATATTTTTTTAAAATTCCTTAACTGTAGATAAGAAATACAAATATCTGTGATGACATGATATGGTATTTGTGATTTGCTTCAAAATAAATAATATAGGGTGGGGAGAATTGTGTAGAATTTAAGTGAATAAATTGACCAAAATCGGTAGTCAATGTTAGGTAAAAGATTATGGGAGTTCACTATATGCTTCACTGACTTTATACGTATTTGAAATTTGAAGCAAAGTTTCACGGGACTCTGGGGAGTTGTTATGTAGGCTGAAATTCTGCCAAATAATTATGGAATAAAAGTAAAAAATAGATTTATAAAAGGACTAATAAATTAGGCAATCTCTCATTAAGTAAGATGTAATCATAGATTTCCAGAAAAATATGAATTACCTGAAATGACCCAATAGGAAGTAGACAAATTAAACTAGTAACTGTGTAAGACATGAGAAAGATTTTTAGAGAAAATAATATAAAGTCAATAGGTCCAGATTGTTTTATGGCCGAATACAATCTAAATTTCAAAGAACATACATTATGTACTATATCAATTATTTACTATATCAAACCATAGGAAAAGATGCAAAATAACCACAATTAATTTTTCAAAGACAATCTTAATACTAAATACTAGTAAGAATAATTCAAATGAAAATATATATGAATATAGATACAAATATCAAAATATTAGCAAATTAGATTCAGCAATGTATTAAGGGATAATAAACCATAAACAAGTGTTTTTTTAATTGGTTTTCAGGGTTGAAAGAGTTTAACATTAGGAAATCTATTAATATAAATCATTAATTTAGCAGATTGAACAAAAACCCATGTAATTGTATTAATTGAAGTTTTTCTTTTTTTGGTATTACTGGCATATTTGGAAGGTACATTTTAGTTCAATTCTCACACTAGTTTTAGATAGCTTCTGTAACAGTCAGCAAATTTTTCAGTCTATAAACTTATATAGTGGAGAGTAAGGAAAGGAAGGGTATAGAAAATTTTTTTCATCTACTCTAGAAGAACAGATTGCTAAGGCCATCTGAATCAAATTCAAATTGGTTCAAATGAAGCTTATTATGTAGTACAGAATCGTTATATGATACGTAACGATTAAGAATGCTCTAATGACTAGTGGAATAGACTTTGTGTCTTATTAAAATGCAAATTGTCTTAGCAGGAATAATGTATTCAGTATCATTTGCCAATTACAACAGAGGAGACTTTGTTAGGAAACTGGAGAGGAGGAAAAAAATAAATTGGATACTTAATATGGGGGAAAGGTACATCATCAAGAAGGCAAAAATACTGCAGAACAATTTTACTGACCTAATACTTTGCCTTTTGGTGAGCCCTGAATGCCTATGTTCTAATTACAGAGGCCTCCATGGGAAAGGGAAGGGTGGATTCAGAAGGAGGAGAGATTAACATTCAAGTGTGCCTCCTATGGTTCCAACTTTTCTCTTCTTCTTCTTCTTTTTTTTTTTTAATTAAACTTGTTGGGGTGATATTGGTTAATAAAATCATATAGGTTTCAGATGTATAATTCTATAATATATCATCCTTATTGTGTGTGTACTATCCAGAGTCAAGTCTCTTATCAACATATATTTGACCCCCTTTACCCTCTTCTACCCCCCCTCACCTGCCTTTCCCTCTGGTAACCACCATACTACTGTCTGTGTCTATGAGTTTTCGTTTCTTTGTCTTTATTCATTTGTTGCTTTCAGTTTTATATCCCACATATGAGTGAAATCATATGGTTCTTGACTTTTTCCATCTGACCTATATTGCTTATATGTCATGATAGTCTCACGGTCCAAATTGTTGCAAATGGTGGTATTTCATCTTTTCTTGTGGCTGAGTAGTATTCCATTGTATGTATGTACCACATCTTCTTAATCCACTCATTTATCAAAGGACATCAATTGTTTCCACATCCTGACCACTGTGAATAATTCTGCAATGAACATAGGCATACATATATCTTGACAAATAAATGTTTTCAAAAATTTCAGGTAGGTACCTAGAAGAGGGGTTGCTGAGTCATATAGCAACTCTATTTTTAGTTTCTTGAGGAATCTCCATACTGTCTTTCATAGAGGCTGTACTAATTTACATTCTTACCAGTAGTGTATAAAGATTCTTTTTTCTCCACAGACTCTTCAACACTTTTTATTTCTTGTTGATAATAGCTATTCTAACAAGTATGAGGTGGCATCTCATTGTGGTTTTCATTTGCATTTCCATAATGAAGTTGAGCATCTTTTCATATACCTGTTGACCGTTTGTATGTCGGGAGAAGTGTGTGGTTCAGGATCTCTGCCTATTTTTAAATTGGATTATCTGTTTGGTTGTTGAGTTATATGACTTCATTATATATTTTGGATATTAGTTGCTTAGTGGTGGTGCTGTTTGCAAATATCTTCTTCCATATGGTTGGTTGCCTTTTCGTTTTGTTGATGGTTTCTTTTGCTGTGTAAAAGCTTTTTAGTTTGATATAGTCCTATTTATTTGCCATGGTCCTAACTTTTGACAGGCATTTTAAGTATAGCAAGCACCATGATTATTCACAATTTATAGATGAAGAGACTGAATTTTAGGATGGTTAAGTATTTTGAACCTAGATATTAAAATGCTAAGCCAAATTTTAATTCAAAATTTGTATAACTCCAAGGTCAGTATTGTTTCCATTGAAATAATTAAAGGAATGAATATTCAACTACACCATTTTCTTCAATAATGAGAATGTGAGATAAGTATTACACTTGCATATTATACAAAGCATACAAATATTTCATTAATAGATTTACTAAAAACTTAGTGAGATTCAGAAGCAAAAAATGTCCTTTTTGTTCAATACAAAGAAGAAAAAAGCAAGTGGAGATTATTTTATTTCCCTAGTATATTTAAGTTTAATCAGGCATTAAAACCAGCCAAACCAACTGTCTCTCTTTGATAGCCAAGGTTTCACAAAGTTACTTTCTCTCCTTTCTTTCTCTACCTCTCTGAATGATATCTATCTATCTATCGATCGATCGATCGATAGATAGATAGATAGATATATCTACACACATACACATATATATATATAAAAACAATGTTATGTACATGAATATATTCAAACAAATTATCTTAATATTTTTTCAAGTTTATATTTGGAATGAAATTTTAGAGATGGTTTTGGTGCATTAATTACATATAATTTTTTAAAGATATTGTAAGATAATCCTGTGTTGTACAGTTTGCATTTCTGTCAGCAATTTCCTCAAAGCCTTCAATCAATAAAAGTTGTTGACATAATTTGATCCCCGATCTGAGAGTTAGAGATGAAATCTTAAATTGCATGTTTTGTTATGATCAGGTACAGCATATTCTCATATTTTTAAGGGCCACTTGTGTTTCATTTGATACACTTTTTTATATGATTATGTATGTTGTCTATTTTTCTACTTGTTTCTCATTTTTATGTTCTTCAGGTCTTTAAAAAGTAGTTAAATGTTTTTAACTACTTTTGCCAATGAAAAGTGGCAAACTTTTTTCTCTGTTTTTTTTTCATGTATTTTTAGTCCGATTAATTTTTTTTTCTATGTAGTCAAACTTGTCAATCTTTTAGGATTTTGAATTAGTGTTAGAAAGCTCCACTCCAGAATAGCGCATAGAAATACTTTTAGTCTTGTGTTTGTCTTCTCTCAGTACTTGTATAATTTGATTTTTTACATTTAGATGTTTGAGCCATTTGGAGTTTATCTTTGTGGACTCATTTTTATCTTTTTCCATATTTAGAAAGTATAGTCAGATCTACTATAGTACTTGTTTTGAAAACAGAAGTTGTTCCAATGCTATCGATATATTAGGAAACAGTTTGAATAACAATAATTTTGCATTCGCTTATGCGATTTTGTCTGTGAGAAACACTAGGTGTGCACAGAAAGCTCCCCAGATGATCTGAGTTACAGTATGCAGGGATACACAAAACACATGAGTGCATGTGTATGTGTGTGCATGCCCACACACATACTTAAACTTCATACCAGTTCTCAGTTCCCCACAAGTTTTACCCTATAAGGTTATGTTTGCTATTACTTCACACATTTGTACATTTTTCTATATTAAGAAAACCCCCACTCATTTAACATCCCAAACACATCTAAGCGTCTTTGGTTCAAAAATGGTAAGCAATGCCTACAAGAGAAAAATTATAAAACCTGAAAATTAAAGGTTTTGAAGAAATCAGAAAGTATGTGATAACTCTCAAGCAAAAGTCATATAAGAATTCACATTGTAGAAAATCAAAGACCCCACAAAAATAAAAGAAACATTCAAGCTGCTAAAACTTCAAGTGCTGTGAAGTCAATAAGAAGATCTAAAGAAATAGAAGTGGAAAGATTGTGGAATACAGATTGAAAATTAAGTTGTGTTGCAAACCACCTTTCTCACAATCAAAGAGAAAGCACAATCTATATACAAAGCCTTAAATAGGTATTGCCAAACCCTAAGAAGAGACTTTTTATTTAGAAGTGCTGGTTTTGGACATGGTTCCATAATGTAGAGGTTAGCACATCTGCTTTACATGCAGAAGGACTTGGGTTCATACCCCAGTGGAGCCATAGTCCATAGTCAATGGCCATGCCACCCTGAAGAAGCCCAATGTCTGATCTGGAAGCTAAGCAGAGTTGAGCATGGTTAGTACTTGGATGGGAGACCACCCAGGGAGACCAGGTGCCCTAGGCATAAATAATAATAAGTAGTAGTAATAAAAAAAAAAGAAGTGCTGGTCTGGCGATTTTAAACATCACTATAATTTTCAAAATTTTCGGCTTTCTGTTGAAGATGTGACTACAAAATGGAAAGCCGCAAAATTTCCATCAGTGAAACAGATGTTAATTGAAGAAGTAGGCTATTCAGTGTATCATATTGCAGTTTTGATGAAACAGGTATCTGTTAAAAATGCATGTCTTAAAGGGACCTACATTTCAAAGGCAGAAAACAGTATTTAAGGCTCTGAAACATCACAAATTGTGATAATCCTCCTACCACTTCACAGTGAATCACAGTTGGCAACCCTTTCTAAGTGCACTTCCATAAGGAAACTTCAGGTCTTTTTTGAGGTTGAGTGCCATTTTTATTAAGTATTTTTTAACCATTTAGCATATGTAAAACTGTGCTATACATTTTAAAATTGGATTTCTATTTTTAATGTGTTATTGATGAAATTTCTGAGTGTTGAATCCTAACCCATTTTTTCCTATAAGCCCTGTGATTTTTATTGTACCATTTTGCATAATGGGGTGATTTTTAGGACCATATATTTTCTGTTACAACAGAAATGACTGCGTATACTTTTTGGTGATTTGAAATACTGCTTTTAAAAATCTTTTATTAAGTTTCTATATATACCTTTCCTATTTCTGGACATTCATTTTGTTTCACAATCTTACTGTGACATATGCCGATGTCACATTATTTTAATGATTGAAGCTTGATGCTAATTTAATAGAGCTAGCTAGCTTTGCTGCATCGACTGCGAGGAGGAAGACCATTCTCAGCAATCAGACTGTCGACATTCCAGCAAATGTGGACATCACTCTAAAGGGACACACAGTTACTGTGAAGGGACCCAGGGGCACCCTGTGGAGGGACTTCAATCACATCACTGTAGAACTCAGTCTCTTTGGAAAGAAAAAGAAGAGGCTCCAGGTTGATGAGTAGTGATGAAATAGAAAGAAACTGGGTACTGTTTGCATTATCTGTAGTCAGGTACAAAGCATGATCAAGGGTGTTACACTGGCTTCTGTTACAAGATGAGGTCTGTGGATGCTCTTCCTCATTGATACCGTTATTCAAGGGAATGATTCTCTTGTTGAAATTTGAAATTTCTTAGGTGAAAAATACATCTGCAGCATTTAGATGAGGTCAGGCGTTGCTTGTTCATTATCTCATGTCCAGAAAGATGAGTTAATTCTTGCAGAAATGACATTGAACTTGTATTAAATTCTGCTGCTTTGATTCAACAAGCCCCAAGTTAAAAACAAGGACATCAAAATTTTTTTGGATGGTATCTATGTTTCTGAAGAAGGAACAGTTCAGAAGGCTGATGAATAAAGTCTAAGTTGTCCAGCTACATAAAGGCCAAGATGTCAGATGATTCCTCAGACTTATTCGTGATATTTTAAAGATGCAATAAAAGTTATGTATTTGAAAAAAATAGAGCTAGCTAATCCTCTTCCTTCTGCCCACCTCCACCCACCCGTAGTTCCTATATTTCAGGATTTTCCTGTTCTATTTTTGCTTTCTTATTTCTCCATATGGATTTTACAGTCAATTTTATCAGCTCTAGGAAGAAAGGTGTTGATGATTTAAATGGAATCTTATTAAATTCACAAATTAATACAGAGAGAACTCATCTCCACTGTATTGAGGTTGACTGATCTTGGCTAGTCCTGCAGAGATATGCTTATAACACCTTGATTCTGACTAGTGTAAAGTGTCTTCTACTTAAGTCTGTGGTTCCTATCATTTGCCCCCAATCATGATATGACCACCTCCTATCTAACTGGCCAAAGTGTCACTAAGAAGAAAGAGACGAACAACCTACTAAAATGTTGCTTAATGTATGTAACAGGAAACACTACAAGTCTGATGGCTGTTAACCTGACCTGAGTCATCTTGTGAAGAGTGATGAATTTCTACCCGGTTTCTAGACCTAAATCAGTTTACAGGCCTAAAACTCCTTGATTGAAGGGAAGACCAGGTCCTCTTGAGGAAGGATGCTGTACTCAGGCACCAAGTATATGCTGTAAATCTTCCTCCAAGTCTTTTTCAAAGGGCCACTTCTAAAGTGATTGCACAATGAGGAAAATGAAATACTCAGGCTATCCAGAGATTACTAGATAGTTTGAGCTTGTTTGTTCTTCTTTTTTTTAGTTCCTTGAGGTATAAAGCTGTTTATTTGAGAGACTTTTTTTTTTTTTGTAATGTAGGTATTTATTGCAATTAACGTCCCCACTGAGAGCTGCTTGTGCTACATTGTATAAATTTTGGTTTGTTGTGTTTTAACTTTTTATCATTTAGAGGTACTTTTTGATTTCTTTTTGATTTTTTCTTTGATCCATTAGTTATTATGGAGTGTGTTGTTTAATTTATACATATTTGTGAATTTTCTCAATTTTCCTCTTTTTATTGATTTCTAGTTTTATACCACAAGGTAGGACACCAAGTTGTTATGACTTCAACTTTTGTAAATTTAAGATTTGTTTTGTGGCCCTACATATAATCTATCTGGATAATGTTATGTATATACTTGAGAAGGATGTGTATTCTGCTGCTGTTGAATTAAATATTCTATACATGTTTCTTTGGTCCATTTTGTCTTTAGTGTTATTCAAGTCCACTGTTTCCTTATTGATTTTATGTCTGGATGATCTTGAACCAAGTTGCAAGACTTCTTTAGGATTCACAATCAGACCAAGTTTGGTGGGTCTGTCTCGGGAGGCGTGGATAAGCATATCTCCTATTGGATCACTGTCTGGGCAGTACTGCTCCTCAACCGCAGCTGTGAAGGGCTGGGGCCTGGTTAGCAGCTGCTTCAGAGTCCACAGCCTGGACTAAGGTCAGTGGGTCTGTGACCTGAGGCATGAATATGACTCCTTCCAGGTCCCTTGGCAGATTGTGCTGGTGGCAGGATCAAGGCCAAATGAGGCTGTGGCTGAGTCCGCAGGAAGGTTAGACTGTTTCTGGGTCTGTAGTCAGGACCATGATTGGTGAGCCTGCTACCACAGTGTGGGCCTGTCTCCTCAAAATGGCCCTCCTTGATCTTGGGCTCCCCTGGGGTTTCATAAGCTCCTATTTGAATTGCAACGCTTCCATAAAGGCATTTTTTGTCTGTGAATGGCTGCCAAATTTTTGCTATGCTAAGCAGTGAAACTTTTATTCTGCCATCTGGTTCTGTTAATTTTTTTTAATGTAGTAATAATCTTTGCTTCATTAAGCCAGATTTATGGGTTCTGGTTTATAAACATTTATGTTTTTTATGACAAAATTTATACCCCTGAGCTCTTTTTATTTGTGCTATTTATTAATTTTGAAAGAAAAATTAAAGCGAAAATGGTAAAATCTAGTTCATTGTAATGGTCTATCAATTTTTCTAGATGTTTGAACTTTTTTATAATAGATAAATTGGGAAAAGAAAAACAAATCAAAGTTTAATTTGATTAAAATTGGTCAAGAAAATGATTTATAAACTTCAAAAGAAGATGCCTTCTAAGAAACAACTACCCTTAACAATAACCACTTTGTATTTTAAGTTCACCTTTCCTGAGAATAATGGTAGTGCTATATAAACAATTATTGAAAAATTTTGTGGACCTTTAATATGCATTGTTTTAAGCCTGAGAATAAAAAAAAATGCAATTTATTGATTTACATATCTCATTAGAAGCATGTGAAAGTGGTAAATTTACTCTGTACAGCACTTCCTTGACATTATGCAGCATGTGTTATTACTGATTCAGCAGTCCACTGATCCAAAAATGCATGTATTAATTAGATCTAATTTTACTGAAAGCTATTTCTTTCTGTCAGACACTAGGATATTTAGATAGGCAGTGGTGTTCTTCCCTTAAACGTTAAACTCAATCACATTCCCTCTTCCTTTGTTCTTCAAACCAAGAGATCCACTATTCTGTATTTGGTGTTTATCATTTTAATGCCTGTCTTTATCTTTTATCTACATTTGTATTCATTCTTAAATGATATAGTGGTGTTTTGAAACTATATAAATGTTTAAGTATGTTCTACCACTTCTAGAATTTTTCCACTTTAATATTTGTAGCTCTGTCACTCATTTCATAGCCATGTGTTTTTCCAAAGTATAAATCTACTACAATTTACATATCTATTCTAATGTTTTTGGACATTTAGATTGTATTCAGATTTTTTTGCTCTTACAAGTAAGGCTAGTGTATGACTTTTTGGACATATTTGTAAAAATTGTTTTAGTAGTGGAATTACTATGTTTATAGAGAATTTGTGTTTCTTATTCTGTGAATTGCCTGTTCAGATTTTTGCTTATTATTCTATTGGGCTATTTTTCTTTTTCTCATCAATATTTCTTTATATATTTGGGATACAAATCCTTTGCCCCTTGCAAAAGTTGCAGACATGTTTTCTCAGTCTGTGTCTTGTCTTTTCACTTTTCAAAAATGAAAAACTGTAATACTGAAAAGTTTTAAAATTTAATGAATTACTTCCTTTATAGTTTATCTTATTTGGGGTGAGCTTGTTTAAGAAGATTTATAGTCTTAAGTTATATTTTTTCTGAAAAAGTTAAAATTTTTTCTCTTAATATGTAGGCTTTTAATTATCTCGGAATTTATTTTTCTACTATTCTAGCATTTTGGGGGGCTACTTCAAACTTTCCTCTGAAATATTATTTCCCAATACATATCTCTTCCTTGGTTCTCTATTCTATTCTGCTTACCTATTTCTGAGGTCATATCACACCATCTAAAACTATATAATAAATCTTGATATGAAGTAGGGTAAACCCTCCCCACATGTCCCACTTTTTTAAAAAAATGGTCTTGACTATTTGTGGCCCTCTTGTTTTTCATATAAATTCTTTTAAGAATTCCTTGTCCAATTCATAAAAAATTTCTTGGGGTTTGGTTGGAATCACACAATTTTACAGATTAATTTAGAAAGAATCTCTATCCTTATGTTATTTAGTCTTTTTAAATATCTTTTCATAAAGTTTCATGATATATTACATGTCCTTTGCTAAATTTATTTCTAGGTACCTTGTATTTTTGTATCACAATTGTGAAAAATAGCTCTTAAAATTCCATATTTCAGCTATTGCTAGTATATAAGAATGCATTTGGTACCTCACATCCAGTTAATTGTAATAATTTGTCAGTAGTTTCTCACAGGACTTTTTTATAGATAATAATATTGTTTGATAATAATGTCAGTTTCCCTCCTCCTCCTTTCCAATACTTTCATCTTTTTATTTCTTCTTGTTTTTCTTCATGTTAAGGGCACCCTCTAGTACTACGAAATAGTGTAGTGATAGTAGTATCCTTGTAGTTGATTTTAAAAACTGTAGGTGCAGTTTGTACACATTATTCTATTAGTTTCAGGTATACAGTATAGTAAATCAACATTTATATACCTTATAATGTGATCACCACACTAAGTCTCAAAATCATCTGTCGCTATGCAAACTTATCACAATATGTATTCCTCTACATTTTTTTTCACCTATTCCCTCACTCTCCTCCCCTCTGGCAACCATCAGTTTAATCTATGTTTCTAAAGGTCTGCTTTTGTTTTGTTTTGTTTGTTCATTTGTTTTGTCTTTTAGATTCCACGTGTAAGTAAAACTGTATGGTATTTGTCTTTCTCTGTCTGACTTATTTTACTTAGCAGAATACCTTCTAGCTCCATTTCTGTTGCCACAAATGACAAGATTTCATTCTTTTTTTTGTGACTGGATAATATTCCATTGTATATTTACCATATATTCTCATCCATTCACATATTGGTTGACACTAGGTTGCTTTCATATCTGCACTATCGTAGACTGTGTTGCAACGAACAAGGGAGAGCGTATGTCTTTTCAAATTAGTATTTTAGTTTTCTCTGGATAAGTACCCAGAGTGGAATTGCTAGGTCATATCATAGATCTGTTTTTGTTTTTCTTAGAAATGATGGCGTCTTCAACAAGTGGTATTGGGAAAACTGGACAGATACATGTAAAATAATGAAACTGGGCCACTCTCTTACACCATATACAAAAATAAACTCAATGGAATTTTGACTTAAAGGTAATACCTGAGACCATAAAACCTCTAAAAGAAAAGATAGATGGTAAATTATTTGACATCAGTCAGTATTATCTTTTTGGATATGTTCTCTCAAGCAAGGGGAACAAAAACAAAAATAAACAAATAAGACTTCAAACTAAAAACTTCTGCACAGAGAAGGAAACCATAAACAAAACAAAAAGACAACCTATTGAATGGGAGAATATATTTACAAATGATGTATTCAATAAGGGGTTGATATCCAAAATATATAAGGGACTCATACAACTCAGTAACAAAAAAATAAGCCTCTGATGACAAAATGAGCAGAGAACATGAAGAGACATATCTCTAAAGAAGACATACAGATGGCCAACAGATATATGAAAACATGCTCAACATCACTAATCATCAGGGAAATGAAAATCAAAACCACAATAAGTTATCACCTCACACTTGTCAAAATGGCTATTATCTGTATCTATTTTTAAAGCAATGCTTCTAATAATTCTCCATCAACTATGAAGTCCCTGAATGCATATGTTTTTAAACAGAAGTTGGGAATGTCTTTGATCCTAGCACCTAACCTTGTATCTGGTACACAATAGATATTTATCAGATAATTGTTGACTTAAATTTTATTATTCTTTCCAGTATATGGGCATATATTATTAGATAATAACATATCTGTCAGGCATAAGAATCCTAGAAAATTATATGCTTAATTAAGTATAAAGTGATTGCAGCTTGCAATTTGGTTACATCTTAAATTACCCAGAGTAAGTATCAACTTGAATATTTAAGAATCTTTCTAATCTCTGTAATAAACAGGAGGGAATTACTCTGTGACTGAGTAGAATTGGTTTATGACAAAATTGCTGTTTTTAAACACCTGTTGTTACCAACCCACTAGGTATAAACATTCAAATGTTAAACATGTCATTTAGAAGCTGTTTTTGTGTTTGTCTTTTTCACAAATTAATACTAGGCATTAAGAAAGTGAAGAAAAATTCTGCAGTTCTATTACTGTGTTTGTTTTCTGTTGCTTTGTAACAAATCATCACAAATTTACTAGCTTAAAATAACACTAATTTATTATCTCAGAGTTTCTATGGGTCAGGAATCTGGAAACAGGTTTCTGAGCTAGATTTTCTGCTCAGATCTCACAGGACTGTGTATCAGGATACTGGCTGTGCAACAGTTTTCACCTAGGGTTTGAGGACCTCTTCTAAATGCATTCGAGTTGTTGTCAGAATTCAGTTTCTTGCAGCTTTTGATTTATTCAAAGTCAAATGATTTGGGATCTTGATTACGTGTGCAAAACCCCTTTTGCCATATAATGTAATATAATCACTGGAGTGGTAGCTTATCATATTCACAGGTTCTGCCCACAGTTAAGGAGAGAGGGTGATACAAGGATGAGGGTCAATGGGGATCATTTTAGAATTCTATCCCAGCCAGTATATACTCATAGGTAGAATGTCACTTTCCTTCTTCCATTCTTGCAGAGATGTATTTTCTTTCTTGTTTTGTGGCATCATTGCAAATATTTTCCAAATATTTGCATACACCTTAAACTGCCATGTACCTTAAATTGATAGTTTGGTTTTAGTCTTATTTTTCAGGTAAGCCTGAGGCCATCTTTTTCATGTTCCTCTTAGCAGTTGGTTAGCTGATAGATTTTAACCCAAAGTTTCTGATTTTCACTGGTTTTAAGCTGCTGTTTCAGTTATATTCAAAAGCATATGGAGACACACACACACACACACACACACACACTACATACATAGCTATATTCACAATAAGTCACATATTTCTGGTGACTTATCCCAGAGTTCTAATATTTTTTTGCTGTTAGTAATAGACCTTATATAATTTTATTCTCTCTCAGTTTGAACATATAGAATGTTTAAAAAGTTATGAGAACATATACAATCTTAAAATGACAGGAAAAAGCACATTTTTGTGGCATTTTGTTCTTACCTTTGGGAAATGTGCACTTCATTAGTAGTACCTACATCTTCATAGTGTTTTACAGTTTACAAGTTGTCAAATCACATATTTATGTCATTATTATTTAGCAGTACTATAATAGAGGAAGAAAGTGAGATATATATTGGTGATTTATCAAATAACTGGGAATTCAACCCAGGACGTTCGATTTCAAGCATAGAGCTTTTCATATAGTTGCTTCACTATCACATCAGCAAAAAGACTTTGTTATTTCTCTTATATTTGCAGTAAATATTAGAGATAGAGCTTTCTAGAACTGAAAGGGACTCTTTTGTATAGACCTATTTGTGTAACTCTGAACTGGTTTCAAAGGATGAATTTGTCCTTTTCCATGATTGATGTGCAATTCTTTTTTAACTGGTTTTATTTTATGTTATGTTCTATTATTTATACTTTGGCATATATTTCTTGTCTGTTTCCATTCTCCATATATTTTTATGAGGCTATGTATCTTATTTAAAAGAGGAACAAATGGAGAACATGACAGTTAATAGGTTTACTCAAGAATTTCACACCTTTCACTTACACTATTCCTTATTATTCAAATCTCATTGTCTGGTGGCAAATTTTCTAACAAAAAAAAATAATATTTAGAATAGATATTCATGAGGGTTGAAAGTTATGAGGATATTCTATAATACAAATGCTGTTAAGTAGATGAAGCTGACAAATATAAGGAGAGATGATATAAACTGGTAGACATCAGCTGACTTTTTAAATTAATTATGTTGTACAATAGTATAGATATAGATAAATAATAAATTCAAAAAGATCACAAGAATGTGTAGTGGGAAGTGATTTTTCTCCTGATCTTGTGCTCTAGTCCCTGTCAGTAGTTTGGTGGCTTGCAGTGAGTACTAATTTATTAAGGAGAGGTTTAGTTCTTCAAAATGAAAAAAAAAAATTAGCTAATATTTGAAAGTATAGCAGAATTTAAGAATGAGTGGAAAAAAGCAGTTAAATGAATTTATGTGCATATGGAAGAAAACTTCTGAATATTCAATTTCCAAAAGAATATTGCCCTTAAACTGACACAAAGTTGAAGGACTGAGAGAACATGACACTGTTTGTTGGATTCAGCACAACATACCAAACCTTTTATCACTTATTGATCTCCTTCTACCATGCTGTTGCTAAGCTCATTAACAGTCCCATTCCTTTAGTTATCTTCACTTAAATTGATCTCTGAATTATAGTATGGAAGACACTTATGTCATTATAGAATCAGGAAGTGTTGTGGGTTGAATTTTATACCTCAAAAAGATATGCTGAAGTCCTAACCTCTGGTATCTGTTACTGTGGTCTTATTTGGAAATAAGGTCTTTGAAGATGTAATCATGTCAAGATGAGATAATATTGGATTAGGGTAAGCTCTAACTTCAATGACAAGTATCCTTATTAGAAGGCCATGTAAAGACACGGACACACACAGGGAGAATGCTATGTGATGGTGGAGACAGACTGGAGTTACACAGCTGCATACTAAGGAATGGCAAAGATTGCCACTAATCACCAGAATCCAGGAGAGAAGCATGGGACAGATGCTCCTTTAGAACCTCCAGAAGGAACCAACTTTGCTGACATGTTGATTTTGGGCTTCTAGAGTCCAGAGTTTGAGAAAATAAATTTATTTATGTTATTTAAATCACCCAGTTTGTGGTACTTGTTATGACAGCTCTTAGGAAACTAACACAGAAGAAAAAGCAGAAAGAATTTTTTCTTCACTGAGAAGTTACTTGCATGCTAGGCACTACACAATACACACATTATATCATTACTGTTCTTTCCATACAGCCTTGCAAGGTAGATATTATCTCCATTTTAAAAATACAAAATTTAGGCTCAGAAGTCTTATATACTTTTTCCGAGGTCACATTGTAAATGGTCTCTGTCTGATAAAGAAGCTGTTATACCACAATATGACTGATGACCACCCATTTTCAAAGGGACAGCTAGCTAAACACAGCAATGGTTTTATCCATTTAGGGCAATGCCACACGGTCTCATTACAGGAGCATTAGAAGCAAAAATTACATCTCCTACTGATGCCTGAAATTTCAATACTTTTCATAATTAATCTTTCTTTTAAAATGTAAATATCTGAGAAGGATTAAAATATGCCCATGAAAGTACAAATATAACAGAGTTTTCCTTTTTTCCCTGTTGTCATATAAGATATAAGCTCAAGAACACTGTTTACTTGATGATAAAGATGAACTTGGAATAGTGAAAGGAGTATAGACAGAGGAAACAGAATAATAGCATAAAATAAATGTTATCCATTTCAGGATTTTACTGAGTTCTGGCAATATTTCTTAGACGTTTTTTGTCCTTAATCAATTTTGTCATTCGGACTGACACTACCTTCACTGGAGATTTATATTTGTAACAGTGTGAAATGTGAGGACTAAGTGGGAATGTTTGGTAGGTATAGGATAGATTATGTATGTGACACATTACCTGTCTCAAGCAACTTTTTGACATTCTAAATCTGGCTGCAAAGTTTTCATGTAATAGAATTTTTTTTTTTTTTTACCACATAGAACGCATTTTCATTGTGAAAAATTTTAAAAACATAGCTAAGAGGAAAGAAGAAAATTATAATTAACTGTAATCATACCATCCTAAGTCTTACAATGTTGTATTTTGGTATGTCTTTCCAGGATTTATTGTATAAATACTTAAAAAATAACATATTTTAAAACTTTTTGCAAATATTTAAACAAAATAAAATTTAATTTAAGAATAGATGCAGAAAACTATATTTGGCATGCCTAATACAGTTAAAAGATTATTTGAATTTCTGCTAATAGGTGTTTTATGTTTTAAGTGCAGCTACTCATCGAAGACTAAGTAAAATGACATTTTAAAGATTCATTTTCATTTTCTGCAGAAGCTAAAATCTCATTGAAGGCACAGGGAGAAAAGAGCCTGACTCACTTCATTTGCTTTCAATTTATAACCCTGATACAGGCTGCACCCAGAATTGATAAAGGATGATTTTCTTGTGTTTTTCCCAGTTCAATCTTATTAAAATAGTTTCAAAGTGACATTATCATAGAATGTGCATTATAGATAAACAACAAGCTGGCTGCCTGACAAAAGTAAGATAAAGTTAAATTATTTAGATTTTCAGAGGTTTTGATTGTAATGAATATTGTTTGCTAACTAAATATAATTTCTAGGCCTGTACTTTACATGTCTCAGAGGTTTTTGTTTTGTTTTTGTTTTTGTTTTTGTTTTTGTTTTGAGGAGAAAGTGCTGGTGTTAAGTGAAATGATGATGTAACTCCTAGGTTGATACGATGTCATGGTTAAGATCCTTACCTGTGATGAATTGGATGTGCAACAGGTAGAGGGTAAAATATTGGGTAGCTTAGTAATTGAGAGATGTGAGAGAGAAGAACTGTATAATTGTCTGGACTTTCTTAACTGCTTTGGAAGGCTTGAAGAAGAACCACAGGCTTAGGTCAGCCAATTATCAACTCAGGACACTGTGAAAGCCAGAGGCCTTTATAACAGTGTTTAAAGTGACTCTTATTTCTGCAGTTGGAGACCAGACTGGAACTGGAATTGAATTGCGAGTGTTGTCAAGATGCAAAGGAGATGGAGAGAGAACCTTGTCAGGTCTTCTCAGTTAGAGTCAGGGCCCTGATAGTGAAAACTTGAGAAGTAGGATGAGGAAGTTGTGTGGATGTGCTAGAGAATTTTGAATCCTCAATTCCCCTGGCCTGGCAGAAGTGACCCTCACCCATGTGCTGGAGAAGACTACACTCTCCTTGCCTGGGGATGAAAGATTCTACATAAAAAACATTAATGGAGCCAAATGCCTTGTGAAAACTATTGTCCTCCTTAAGAATACTCCTCCCCTCACTGCCTAAAGATGAGAAACAAGAGTGGAATCTGAGCTTAGCTTGAGGAGGAATGCCTGGGGGGAATAGTTAAATTTCTGAAGAAACATAGGGTCTGAATATGATGTACCAGCTGGAACTGGGAACATGCGTGGGAGTAGATCTTGAGGGCCTTGGCCTAGGGCTAGTGCGGAATATAACACTGGAAAGCGGAGAGTTTATTGACTTGGGTTTACATTTCCATGGCTCAAGATTTCACACACTAAGACACTTAGAGCTCATCCTAATGCCCTGCTGGAATGACTCTCTGAAGCTAAGTGGAGAAGCCAAAACATCTCTAGCAAAGTATTGAGGAATAGAATTAGAGGCTCAGGGATGCGGACATGTTTGAATGGATTATGTGAGACTAGAGAACCCATCCTTGCCTCAGTTCCGTGGGAGAGGCCAGATAACACTTCATTTGCTAAGGCAACAAGGAATGCACCACTGAGGGAGACATTAGCATCTTGAAGGAGTTCCATAGTGGCTGTCCTCTCTAGGCTACAGTTGACAGTTCAGTTGAAGATTGTCATCTGTGATTGCCTGGAGAAAATGGGAATGATAGGATTCCAGAATATCTGATGCCAAATGGTGGCACCTCAACCATAATTACTGTAATGTAGTAAGTCCTGAGAAGCAACCAGGAGGGCTGATCTAGTGGGATCTGAGGCAAGTGTTCATACATCATGGTGCTCCTGGGAGAAGAGAAATGGAAAGTTCATCAGGGCATAGCTTGTTAACTTAAATTAATGGAAAAAATATGAGTTTTATTGAAAAGGCTGTTAGAGGAGGCAATGGAAAATAGATTTCAGGTCTGAGCTAGTTATGTTGAGATCTGAGCTAGTTCACAGATGTAGAGCCCATAGATTGGAGGAAAGTCTGGGTTCTCTTGAGAAAGAACCCTGAGAGTTTACTTCAAGTATATGCAATAAATATTCTCCAACCCTTACCTGGAAGGACTTATAGTCACTTATTGGATAATGATATATTGGATAAAAGATCTTTTGAGGGGTTTGGATAAATAGCCTGAGCTGATACTTATGATAGGGGACCAGAAATCTTGTCATGAACCCTGGTTAAGGTGAAACTTTGGAAGAGCAGGTTTTAAATGGAGTGCTGGCCTAAATCTGTCCGAGATGTGTTCAACTCTCTGCACCAAGAAAAAAACAAAAAAGAATAAGTAAAACTAAAACTGGGAGAAATTGCAGAGGTTGGTGCCAACCTCAAAGACTTAATGGACACAGGGTTATTTCTAACATATTTTCTTTCAGTTTACCTATTTGACCCATGCAATGATCATGTGGATTTTGTCATATGACTAATTGCAGCTGTGCCAAATATTTTATTTCTACTAGAACAGATCAATAAAGACTCTGGTTCTTGATATTGATCTAGGAAATTCATTCTTTTCAATTCCTGTGAACCGAGAATTTCAAAGTCAATTTACTTTTTGTTAGATGGACAGTGATACACATTTACTGTCTTGCCCCAGGGCAATATCAATGCTCTTGCTCTCTATTAAAATGAGGTCTGCAGGAACTTTGATTATCTTAACATTTCACAGATCGTTACACTGATCCACTACACTGAGGCCATCACGCTAACTGACCTTGCAAGAAGGAAGTACCCTAGTTGCCCCAGTAACAACATTCATGTCAAATGGTGGGAGTAAAACCCTGTCACGTTTCAGAGCATGGCTTTACTGTTGACGTTTTTAGAGATTCAGTGACCTCAGACATTGCAGGATATTCTCTCCATGGTAAAGGACAAGTTATTTACCTCATATCCAGCACAATTAAGAAAACAGGTAGAGTGGTTAGCAGGCCTCTTTGGATTTTTAAGTAGCATACATTGCACTTAAAAATAGTTCTTTCCCCCTTATGTGGTGACTTTGATGGTTGCCAGTTTCGAGTGGGGCCAATGGCAAAAGGACTCTGCAGCAGGTCCAGCCTGTACTGCAAGCTGCCCTGGCTCTCAGGTAGATCCAACTGTGCAAGAGACAGATAAGGACTCCATATGGAGTACCTGGAAGCCCAAACAGGAGAGTTGCAGCACAGACTACTATGGTTTTAGAGCAAGATTATGTATTTCATAGGAGAGAATTGCCAGCCACAGTTTCTGGTGTACTGCCGGGCACTTGTGGAGACTAAGCACCTGCCCATCAGCTGCCCACCACAACCTGGGTAGACCACTGGGTTGTAAAGGTTGGATGAGCACACTGGCAATTCTCTGTAAAATGGTGCTAGGGTATGAATGCTTGTGTTTCCCACAAATTCATATCTCACAATCCTAACCTGCAAGGTAACTGTATCAGCAGGTGAGGGGCTTTGTGAGGTAATTGTTTCACAAGGGAGGAGCCTTCATGAATGTAATTAGTGCCCTTACCAAAGAGGTCCTGAGAAGCTTCCTTGCCCATTATACCATGTGAGGTTACAGAAAAAAAAAGCTGTCTATGAGGAAACAGGTTCTTACTAGTCACCAAACCTGCTGGTCTCATGATCTTGGGCTCCCCAGCTCCCAGAATTGTGAGAAATAAATGTCTGTTGTTTATAAGCCATCTAGCTTATGGAATTTTTATTATGGCAGCTTGACTACATTAAGACAAATGGAAATGGTACTTTTGGCATCAGGGCCAAGCAAGTCATAAGGACAAACAAATTGTGTCAATAGGTGACCCAAATTCTGTTTACCTGTCTCTGATGCACTAACATATATCCCTCACCTCATATATATGGGACTAGTTCACAGATAGAATTTTTTTTTTTAAAATGAATCTGCAACCAACTTTCAAAATGGGCCAAGAAAGTCTGTCTTGAGGGGCCTTAGCTACGGCACATTGCTCCATCGTCATGGGTCGCATGTTTGTGTCCCCACCACCATCACCAAATTCATATGCCGAAGCCCTCCTCCGAGTTGGATGGCCTTAGGATGTGGAACCAAATATGGGCTGCTACCTCTTTATAGCCTTACTTGAGGGTAGCCCTAAAGGACAGTGGGGAAAAAAAATATTCCCAGTGAGCAGAGGTGTGAGCATTAGACATAGTCGTTTACTTGTATAAAGGAGAAGTGGGTTGAGGTACGGTGTACCTTCCAAGGAGTGAGTGGCTTTGCTTGGTCAAAGGACTGGAATGAACAAGATTAGAAGAATGGGGACATAAAGTCTGAGGAAGAGGCATGGGCTGAACATGAGTGAGTGTGTGTGACTCTTCTTATTTCATGCTATTGTCCATTGGAACACATCCGACACAGGAGAAAGACAATCAAGTGGACAGAATAACCCTTCTAGTGAGTGTTGGTCAGCTTCTGTCTTAAGCTACCTCAATGCTTGCATAATGGGTTCATAAACAGAGTAGCAGTGGTGGCAGAGATGAAGACTGTGTATGGGCTCAATAACATGGAGTCCTATTCACTATGGCCAATCTAGCTACTGCTGCTGCTGAATGCTGGACCTGTTAGAAAGAGAGGTTAATGACAAACTTCTAATATGTTATCATCCCTCAAGGAGATTGGCCAGTTGATTACACCAACTCTCTTCCACTTGAAGATGACAGTGAACCTTTCTTATTTAAATTGATATCTTCTCTAGAGATGGGTTTCCTTACTTGTTACCAGCACTTCTGCAACACCACCATTCAAGCACTTACACAATGTGACTTACAAAAGCAATACCATACAACATCCTCTCAAATCAAGGTACTCATTTCATGGAGAAAGAGGTACGAAAGCGGATGCATGGCCAAGAGGTCCCCTGGTTCTAGTGTGCACCACATTGCTTGGAAAGAATCAGATGATTAAGGTTACAGAATAGCTCAGTTAACGCCCTTCAAGATTGCCTCGAATTATTGGCTAATATATACTGAGGTGTATTGCTGGCTAAAATACACAGGTCCAGGAAACAGAAGATGGAAACAGAACTCATCCTTCTCACCATCACTCCCTGAGGCCTACTTATGGAATTTGTACTTTCCCTCCTTGATAACTAACCTCTTCTAGATTTGGAGAATATTTTCACTCAGCAACACAGTAAGTGTCCACTGAACTTGAAGTTTTGACTTCTTCAAGAGAGTGAAAAGTAACTCCTGATTTATTATAGGATCCTTATATCAGCAGACCAGCAGCAGAAGAAAATAATTACATATGCTGAATTATATTTATAGGGGAAACGAGCTGCAATATCATGAAGAACTAGAATTTCTACTAAATAGTGGAACTCAGGAGATCCATTGGTGTTTCCACTAGTGATAATGATGAACTCACAATTGCAGTGACCATACATGATAAGAACAAACCAATTAAGAGCTTAGATGCTCAGGTTGAAGATCAGGGTCATTCTACTAGGAAGCAACTTGGATAAGCTGAGGAGGGACTGAGCAGCCTGCCAGACAGAAGGGAGAGAAAAATATATAAAGGGTGATAGAGATGTGAGATGATGAATACGAATTTTGGTTTGGGTATCAGTTGTAGCATCTGTAGCTTGTCCCTCTAACCCTTGTGCATTATGCTTTTTAGAGAGGCCAACACCTTGAACACACAGTAACAAATTACATTTAATGTAGAGTACAAGTGGAGTGGTACCAGGATGGAGGGGATCAAGGTACCTCTGGTGCCTTTAGTTCCTCTCAGTCATTTTTCTGAGTTCAGCTATAGCTGGAGAGGACAGTTCCAAGTCAGTTTTGCCTCCTTTTTCATTTACAGCATCTTGCCTCAAATGTGCTATGTGTCTTTGATTTCAACTTCAGGGCTCTTTTGATGCTGTAGATGAAGGAGACGTAAGTAAGATAGGCAGCAGGAATATGGGTCTAGATGTTAGGAGATAGGTCTGTAGTGGTAAATTTAAGTGTTTCTAGACTGTAGAAGGTATTTGAAGACATTGGAAGGAAAGAGATTCTCCACGAAGAATTTCAAGAGAAAAGAGAAAGGTCATGGGGAAAGTTTCAAAGAATAGGTAAACATTTATACTTGTGGAACAGTTAATACACGTGAGCAAAGGGAACACTGGTGAAAAGCTTGATTTGGCATCAAAAACACATATGAGACCCTAGAGGGCACTCTATGCCTGCTGTTTTTCAAGAGGTGATATAATTCCTTTTAAAAGCAGCAATAAAAGCAGATATTTAAAATTCATCGTGAATACTTCTAAGCAGGTAAGAATTCTTATGCAAGACCTTGAAATCAGTAAGGATTAATGGGAATTTGCATTTTATGTAACATGTTTTCACTTGGGATAGTTTTTGTTTTTTAATGCCTGAAATATAATTATAGGTTCTCAAGAGAATATACCTACATTTAAAAGGTTAAATGTTCTAATATCTGTAGGTCTAATTGTTTTCTCTGCTTTGCTTATTACATTTTACTTAATTATTTGATTGGTATTGCTAGTAATAACATTATAATTACTATTATTATTAAAATACTTTAGTCAGAGTTTTGGGATGTTGTTTTCTAGGATTAGGATCATCACATTAATTTGATTCTTTCCTAAATACATACACATTATATGTATTGGGAGGGTCTCATCTGGTGTCTGGATTATAGTAGGTGTTACCTGAATGTTCCTTAAATCTGAATCTGAAGTTTAAAAAAAAATTTTGTAATATTAATGAAGATATCACCCTATCTGTTTCTGTGCCCTCTTTCCTGGGTCATTCATGGGCTAAGTGATGGTAAGAACCTGGTCACTTGGGGTTTAATTTAGCCCAGAGACCATTTTTGTTTCTGGTGAGGTTTTCAAAAATCTGAATTTCACTGCATTTGTGCTATTGCAGTCTAAATTCCAACAATGCTCACATTCCCCTTCTGTGTACATCACCTGCCTGACCTGAAAAGCTATGTGTGTTTAAAACCTCTGGGTAGAGCCAGGATCTTTGGCTGGCAGCAGATGTGTCTTTTGAACACCATTTTGTGGTTAAATAAGTGTTACCGCATCAGTTTAGTGTATTGCACCTTCCTGAATCTCTACACTCTTCACAGCTGATATTTTCTTTCCATTTGTAAGCTCAATTTTGCCAGATTTGACCAAGGGGAATTGAAGTGTTAGGAATAGCTCACTGCCGCCTTTCCTGTTCTGACTTTGCTTTCAGTGCTAAAAACTTGTGTTGCACGAAGCTCCTATCACATACTCCATTTCCAGGAAGTGTATGCTGAATTTTTCCCCATATGTCTGAATCTTATCTTGGTAAGCTTCCAGCTCCCTGATTGCTCCTCAAGTAACTTGAATCCTATTTCACTCTTTCTATATCAGGAGATGGCAGTCTCGGGTGAACTACAGGCCAATAGACTGGCTGTCATCTGCTGCCACTTAGCCAGCCACATAGTATATCTCTTTCATTCCACATTTCCATTGCAATGTTTCCCTACCCACCTATAAGGACATGCCTTGTTGGACTCTCCTAAAGCCAACACTTGCCCTCATACTCTTACTTGGTAGTCATAATCCCTTACATTTATGTAGCACTTTCAAATGCATTATTTAACTTGCTTATCATAAGAGCTTCTATAATCAGCATCTATAAATTAGATATCATCACTTCTTTTGTACTGATGATAAAAATGTAGCTGAAAAAGTCAATATTTGCAACCGTCTGTTTGTTTGTTTAAAATAATTGCAACTGGTAATAGGATTTGACTGCCTTACCTAACCTTCTTTCCTTTCTTTCCTCCCTCCCTCCCTCCCTCCCTCCTCCCTCCCTCCCTCCCTCCTTCCTTCCTTCCTTCCTTCCTTCCTTCTTCCTTCCTTCCCTCCTTCCCTCCCTCTGTCCCTCCTTCCTTCCTTCCTTCCTTCCTTCCTTCCTTCCTTCCTTCCTTCCTTCCTTCCTTCCTTCCATCTCTCTTCTCTTCTTTCTTTCTTTCTTTCTTCTTTCTTTCTTCTCTTTCTTTCTTTCTTTCTTTCTTTCTTCTTTCTTTCTTTCTTTCTTTCTTCTTTCTTTCTTTCTTCTTCCTTCCTTCCTTCCTTCCTTCCTTCTTCTTCCTTCCTTCCATCCTTCCTTTTTTCCTTCTCTCTCTCTGTCTCTCTGTCTCTGTCTCTGTCTCTGTCTCTCTCCTTTCTTTCCTCCTTCCTTTATAACATTTTATTTATTTTTTTCCCCTTCCCCCTCTTCTCTGGTAATGACTAGTCCATTATCCATGTCCATGAGTCTCTGTTTGTTTGTCCTGTTCATTTGTTGCTTTTAAGTTTATATTCCACATATAAGCGATATCATGTGATTTTGAAATAATCATACTAAGTGAAATAAGCCAGACAGAAAAGGTTGAAACCTAACTTTTTATTATTGAATCTGCTTAAGCTCTCGCCCTGCATTGTGAGCCTCATCTGAATCATCTGCTCATCTGAATCAGAGCTCATATACTAACTCTAAGAACTCGACTTTAATTTTATTAGGAATGAAGGTCACCATTCCCAAGGCTCAGAATATCACCACAAGCACATAGAGGCACTGTCTCAGCCAATAACTTGACATTCTCTTTTCAAACGGTGCATCCCAAACATACTTGGGAGGAATTACCTGAGACTTCATTATATGCACAGACTGCCAAGTTACCAGGTTTCTTCCCTTGGACACACTGTGGTTTAGTAGGTCTAAGACGAGGTCTGAGAGTTTTTAACTGGTTGTATGTAGCTGTTATCTTTGAGCAAATTTGAAAATCACCTTTCTAGGGCAGAGTGTCTTGAAGGACATGAAATTAACCTGCTCGTGCCCATTTCCTTTTCTGTGACTTTTATCTCAGTAGATGAATTTGAGCATCTTTCTTTCTCTGTTCCCTCCTCCACTGCCCAGCTCCTGCTGTCAGTGACAGAATTTCATTTTGATAGCCTATCAGCCCACGGTGTAATTTGAGTTTCTAAAGGCATTTGATATATAGATGCTCCTTGTCCTGAATTGAATTGGAGCAAATGATTTTGAAATTGTACCCACCCAAGATGATTTATGCCATAGTGTCTCTAAAGGCCACACATTAATAAAAGAGTTTTGGAGCCAGATAGTGTTGGACTTAAATCTTTTTCTCATCTTCTCAGAAGAGGATGATATGTCTTTCTCTAAATGACCCCATTTTATCCCTGCAGAAGCTGCTAGAGTATCTTAATGATATTTAAATTTTTTTAAAAAAATTTTATATTGGTTTCAGGTATACAGTACATTCGTTAAACATTATATAGTTTATGAAGTGGTTCCCCTCAATTACACTAGCACCCATTGGCTCTACACGTAGCCATTACAACACTATTGATTATATATCCTATATTGTACTCTATGTCACCATGACTATTTTAACTGTCAATTTGTACTTCTTTATCCCTTCATCTTTTTCACCAACTCCCAAATACCCTCCTCTCTGGCAATCATCGGTTTGTTCTCTATATCTGAGTCTGTTTTCATTTAGTCTATTCATTTCTTTTGTTCTTTAGATTCAGCATGTAAGTGAAATCATATGGTATTTGTCTTTCTTTGTCTGACTTATTTCACTCAGTATAATACCTTCTAGGTTCAACTATGTCATTGTAAATAGTAAAATTTCATTTTTTATGGCTGAATAATATTCCATCATATATATGTACCACTTCTTCTTTATCCACTTATCTAATGATGGGCACTTAGGTTTCTTTACTATTTTGGCTATTGGGTATAGTGCCCATAAACAGAGAGGTGCATAGATCTTTATGAATTAGTGGTTTTGTTTTCTTTGGATAAATACCCAGAAGTGCAATTGCTAGGTCAAAAGGTAGTTCTATTTTTAATGTTTTGAGGAATCTCCAAACTGTTTTCCATAGTGGCTGTACCATTTTTTTTTGCAATACCACCAACAGTGTATGAGAGTTCCCTTTTCTTCACATCCTTGCCAACACTTGTTTTTTGATTTATTGATGATAGCCATTCTGACAAGTGTGAGGTGATATCTCTTTGTGGTTTTAATTTGAGTTTCTCTAATGATTAGTGATCATTATATATGATTTTTTTATATGTCTATTGCCATCTGTATTTCCTCTTTGAAGAATGCTTATTCAGGTTTTCTTTTTAAATTGAATTTGTTGTTGTTGTTGAGTTGAATGAATTCTTTGTAAAATTTGAATATTATCTCCTTATTAGATGCATCATGTCAGTGACTTTTAAGTTAAATTCCAGGAGACCCTTAGCATATTATAAAAACAAAGTACATATATAAAAATCCCACAAAAAAAGTACCAAATTATATAATGGTTATTTGTGTCAAGAAATAAGATGATCTGGAAAGTCATACAATCTAATCTAACCATCTTCTTTGGAAAAAATTAGAAATAAATTCTCATCTTAAAAATTGCTAATCTATCCTTAATGAATCTATGTTGTCACATTGCCTCATCTGTGGGAGCATTACTCCAGTAGGGCATAGTCAACTTAAAAATAAAAAACACCCAAACTCTTAAAACTAATATATAAAATCAGAGTGCCAATTTGTCATGTGCCATTATCCCTGTGATAAGAAATGGAATACTCCTATCATCCAGAATCTGTTTTTTTCTCATGTAAACCTACATGGAAATGAATTTTAGGACAAGAAAGTCTGTTAGCTAACTTTCTTGTTTTTTATGGACACTATCTGGGTAGTCACTGTTGGTGTTTACAAAAGACTACTCTATCTATAATTTTATAGCTGATCAATATTTCTTTCTGGTTAATACATAATTTCCTCAGCTATATTACAACTTTTAATTGGGTTATACGTATGTTTTACTGACTTGGAAATTATACTTATTAGGTGACTTTGCTTAATTATTTCTGTAAATATTCATGGCTGGAGGCTTCTTTTCTTTTTTAAGCTATATCCTCTGATTTATGTATCTTTTAATTCTTCAAGTAGCCTTTCAAAAGTTATTTTCAACTGAAACATGACACTTTATTCCCCAAATAGGAATGATATGCTATGGATCATTAATTCAGCATATTTAGAAAAAGAGAAAATTTATTTTAGGTAAGTTCTTCTGGATAACATTAAGAAGAATAATCATTTACTCCATTAGCAGAGAGGTAACATTTGAACCATAGATTTCTCTTAACTATGGAATAAGAAGCTGGCATAACTTTTTCTGTTTTACTCTATCACATTAATAATTCTGATTACATTGTACTTGGATTTAGCATATTTTGTTCAGTACTGGTTACATAGTAATTAATTTTGTTCAGTACTGGCCACATATTAATTTATTTTTTATAGGAATTGAAGACTTAAATAAGGTAACCTGAAAAAAAATGTTTAATGTACTTTAGATATCCAGGGTTGTTGCTTTTTGTTTTTCTTGAGTATAATGACTTTGATAAACATTGGTCCACTATTATTTGAACATCTGACAGGCTCTCCATTAATATTCCGAATAGTACAATGGTTGACTTCAGTTTGACAGAAAAAAAATGAAGTGTACCATGGCCTCAATTATTATTGATGTGTTTTGAATAAAAAATGCCAACCATGCCTGTGTAGCTTTGTACAGATGAAAAAATTTGAAAAGAAATAAATTGGTTGTAATGATTTTATGATAAGTGACAATTTTTATTAGAAAGAAAATCCCAAATAAATAATATATGATCAGGCAAAAAAGTATATTTACATTAAAACAACAATGTATAATAGAAAGCAGTTGCAAAAGTGTGGAAGATGTGGGTATGCTGGAAGATGAAGGAAATGCTTTATGCTTTTCAAAGTATAATTTATGAATGTGACAATAATTTAATACTATTATTTAACTCTTGAATGCATGCATTCATATAATTTTTCTTATTTTAGAATTCATTTATATTCAAACAATTGGTGAGTTTCACTGGCCTTGCTCTTGTCTTAGGAATGGGAAATGTCTTAGGAATGTTCTAGTTACTCCGTCTCTTAAGCTACCTCCCTTGTCACAGTTAATCTTCATCATAATCCTCTGAAGCAGTTTGTAGTGTTCTCACTCAGAGACATGAAAATGAGTTTCAGAGAGATTAAATCAAGACAAAGATCACAGATGTAACATTTCCAGCAAAGTTGGCATAAGAAGTTCAATCTTTTGGTTCAGTAACTCATTCTACACTATACAGTATACTTTGTAAACTATAAAACGACATGTACTTGTAAGAGTTATATTATCATCTAATAGTACAGAGTTTTGCTAGGGTGTTTTACTATATAGAAAGGCATTGCATTTGGTTCTAAATAAATGTTTGAACTGAAGTATTTTTTGTTTAACTGAGTATATCAATGCAAGTATATCAGTGCCAAGCCCCTTGTGTGTGCTATGTTGTTAAACCTTCACATCTCATTGCAGTAAATAATGCTGTTTTCCTCATGAGAAAAAAGGCACAATACATTTAAGTAGATTTTTTAATAGTGAGCATGTTTCCAATTTCCTTTCCTCTAACTAGTTCTATGTACATCACATGTTCCATTGTCAGTCAGTGGTATGGATTTCTTATGTAAAGAATTACACGTGCAGCTGTATTAGAGTCCAACTCCTTATTTATTTCATTGAAATTTAGGCTTTTCCCATAATCCATTACTCAATTAGTTTTTGATCTATTTGATTTAGAATCACCACCCCAACCTCTATGCTTTGGATTTAATAAGAAATTTGGGTTTCATAGATGGTTTTATCTATCATCTATCTATCATCATCCATCTATCGATTTTTCTATCTATCTATCTATCTATCTATCTATCTATCTATCTATCTATCATCCTCATCTATCTAAGGAGTTTAGTGAAAGGGAAAATGGTAACAGATCAGTCACAAGCGTTTATTTATCATCCATCCTAAGCTAAAGAGAGAATTTTGGTTGTATAAAGTCAACAGAAGTTGGCGGAATTCCCAGTCTAATTTAACAAGTAATCAACATAAACAGCTTAAATATATTGCAAATAAATTGCAATACTGTATTTTCCTATACTTTCTCAGATGTGCCAAAGCAAGTACCCTTCATGTCAATTCTCTTATTTAAAAAACTGACACATAGTCTCTTATTTCCTTTTGTAGTGTCCCTTTGAACTGTACTCATCGTTTTTGGACTGCCATTTTCAAACCCTTTCCTTCTCTTGGTGAGGATGAGGAGGAACGCTGCAGATTCTGATGAGAAATATGTTTTTCTCTTTCACTAATCTTCTTTTTCACTTCCCACATACTTTAATTACTTAAAAAATCCAAACAGAAAAACATACTTCATTACCAAAATAGTACTGCGTCTTTAGAGCAAAAGTATCAGGATGAAAGTTATATAATGTATGAGGGTTGGGAAGGAAGCTGAGATGAGAAGGCAAGAGCAAATGAAAGAAGGTTGGACTGACAGCAGTACCCAGGGCCAAACATATAATGAGTTAGATCCAGAGAGAACCTGGACGCTGTGTATAGGGGAAAAATAATAAGACCCAGGAAAGAAGACCTGGCTCAAAACCTTCCTATGTAAATCTAGGCAATTAATTTAAAACGTCTATGAGCACCAGTTTTTAATCTCTATAAATTGAGAATCAGACCCATGCAAAGGGGATTTATAAGTGTATGAATGTGCTATAACTGTAATTACATTTGTAGTTTAAAGATGGAGCTGGAAGAGCAGCAGCATATAGCTAGGAATTGAGAATTTGGGCTTTTTGAGGGCCAGGATTCAGTAGTAGTTGGCCTGGGATCTGAGCAGCTACGGCAAAGAGCCAGACTATCTGGCCTGGAGGACTGCAGGAAAAGGGTACATTTCCAAGAGGAGGATGTGGATGGAGAGAAATGACATTTTGTTGACCCAACTGAAACTTTGATCTTCCATTCTTGGGCTGTGCTTGCCCCCAAGACTTGGTTTAAAGTTTGCTATCTTGTATTGCTTATTTCTGCCTGTAGAAGTGGAAGGCATTTCCTGAGCCTATTGGAGAGAATAATGGGTGCCATTCTTTCAGCATCTCTCTTTTAGGGGGCCACCCCTTCTCCCACTTCATAACAATTAGCTAGGCCTGGCCAGGTCATGTTTCCTAAACCCTCTTATTTTACGGCCTACCCAGTAAGAGTACATCTCCCTGACTTCAGTGGTTACTATAGGAATGGCACGTAACTCAAACTGGGTCATTTAGAGCCTTCCTGGTTTCCGATTTCTCTAATTCATGTGGTTTTAGGGGTACCTGTGACTGTTTTGCTGCCACACAGACAAGTCCTGTCTGATACCAAGCAAAGCAGAGGCAAGCAGAACTAAAGTCAAGGAGGCAAGAGAAGAGAGTCCTGATGACATTGTTTAAACTCCTGGATTCAGCAGGAGATATAGTTTTTGGTCTTCTCATTGACACTTTTCTGTCACTTGATCTTGAAAGTATCCTGGTTTGTACAGTTCCATAGTGTTAAGCTCCAACTATTTCTTACTAATTAAATGATTTATAATTTATCTGAGCAAAAGTAAAATAAATATTTTTTGGCTAAAAAATGATTTAATATTGTAGGATGCATCACCATATGTAGACCCTGATGAAGTGTTTGCTATTGCTTTAGAAATAACAGGTAAGTTTATTCCTGTCAGCCTATAGACATGAAAACTTTCTCATATAGGTCTTTGTCTTTATCTTATTAGGTTAAATGTAATTGCTTAGGAAAGAAATAGTTTCCATAGTGACTTCCAACAATAGCTCTCAGATGATCTTAAGAGGTACGCCATAGTATATTAGGAAAATGTGCAGATATTTTTTGGATACGTCTTTTAACAATTGAAGATTGTTTAAAAAGTCAACTGTGAAGACAATGTATTGTCTCAAGTAACCTGAATAGCAGCTATACTGAAGTGATAAAATTTCCAAATGATTATCGTGTTTGTCTAAGAAGAGTAACAACAAAAATATTACTTGAAAACAATAAAATTGTTTTCTTACCTCAGAAAAATTTTGCAAGAGTCTTTGGTCATTATTCAGAGTTGTAAAATTAATCCATTACATGAGGATGTAAAAGAAAACTAATGGTGTTCTCAGAATATAAAAGCTATAATAAATTGTTAATTATACATTCATTATCTTCTCCTTATTCATCATAATGAGTAACTTTCAAAATCTGGGATGAATAAGCCCAATTAATTATTCATCGATTAGGTCTGCTCTTGGTTAAAATACTTCAATTTATATCTGCTTTCTTGCGAAAAATGTTGAGATACCTAAGGTTTTATAAAAATGTCTAATAAACAATCATTTTAATTTTATATTAATTATAAAGTATTGAGAATAGCATAATTACAATATGACAACAGATAGAAAAGGGGTCCAGTTTTTGACCATCAAATATATTTTTAAAATTATGTTATATTTTATTTTTGATTAGGTAATATTAAAATTAAATTAAATGAAAAATACAGCGAAAAGGCTATACTATTCTTTTGTTCCATATGCCTACTACCTGCCCTATATCCTTCCTCTCATCTCTCCCCTTACATACGCCACACTTTTCTTAGCTTCTTATATATCCTTCCAGAGTTTCTTTATGCTTATGCAAGGAAACATGTATATAGCGCCTTAAAGAGATGAAAAGATAAAAATGAATTATTTAAAAAATGGTCCTGGGGTAATGGGTGGCTCTCTGAAGAAAGAAAAATTGGATTTACATTGTTCATTGTATACTATAATAAATTCCAGATTCATCAAGAATTTATATGTAAAAAGAGAAGTCCTTAAAATTCTAGATGAAAATTCATTTCTCAGTGGGAAGGCTTTTCTAACTATGAATCAAAATCCAGA